>OX438800.1:17217062-18483985 GCA_949316475.1 Hypomecis punctinalis | reverse complement strand
AATTTGCCACGTGCCTCAGATACTATAGTTATACTGAGCGCCACACAAATCAACGGATGGGAAGTTATGCGCAGAGTACTGCGCAAAAACCGAAATATAGGCATTCCCGGAAGCCAGAGAAACGAGACACCGGGCACACCCGCCCGCCAACTTCATGCCTCCCGCGCGCTCCCTACGCACTACAAGACGCGGCATCGGCATTGTGCACACATGCGCAATAATTAGCCAATCACGGCGAAGTGTCATGTGCAGCTGACATCTCATCCGCCGATTTGTATGGCGCTTAGTATACGTCACTGTCTTCGGGTACGGAACCCTTACAGTTTACTTTACAGTGTACGTCGGTACAGTTTTAGAATATTCAGGTTTCTGCATTCGTGTGCGGCCAGTCTAGTGTACATACATGTGATTATTATGATGATGATTGTCAGACCTAATTCTTTCCGAAATATTGGTAATCAAACCTTCACTATTTTCTCATCAAGCTGCTTGACGATGCTTGAAAGTGTCCATTAGATCTTATTTAATATTTTTAATGGCATCATTTTTTTAAAATGTCAAAATCTGATATATTTAAAGGTACCAACTCTGAAAAAAATCCCAGAATTGCGGAAAAAATAAAATAATTGTTGAATTTCCAGAGATGACGTGATAATTATAAAGTGATGAAAATGGTAAAAAAATCGTGCTATTTCATTAAAAAGATCTATTGAGGCACATTTTCAAAATATGGCACATACATTTTTACTCAAGAATGTGCTCAGTAGACTTGTTATCCTTCCATCGAAAATGATTTTCACTGCATTTGTGGGAATTCTTAAAATAAGCATTGGTACATAATGACGCATTCATTCAATTGTTCATTCTTAGTTCAGCTTTAGTTTTGACAATACATATGTAGTATCTGTAGTCTGTGGACAATAACCAAAATATTCTTCACAGCAGCTTCACGGAGATTCTTGTTGTCTTGTTATTGTTGGGAATTTTTAGACCAAAAATATTAAGTCTCAAGAGCATTTCACAGTATCTTCCAAAGCCAAGTTTTAATTTTAGCTCAAAATGGGTGAAGAGGACGAATACGCCTGCGTAAACAGAAGTCAGCTAAAAATCAAGGATACTTCTGGAATTAAGAAGAAAAAGAAGAAGAAATCCAACAAGGAAACAGAAAAACTAATACAGAATGATGCCAAGCAACAAGTGAAACAAAATATAGAAACCAAAACTAAGGCAGAATTAGCATTCCAAAAGATGCAAGAAAAAATGGTAAGTCATAATCTCATGCATATATTATAACTACAGCTAATCCTAATTTTGTTGCTGCGTTGCAATACTTCTTAAGAGTAGTCTAAACCAGCTAGCTAGCCCTGCTGTCATTTCTTAAGCCACCCGAAAGCCTCAACACTAGCAAACTAGTTTGATGTATTATTCAAGTCACACTAGCTCTCGTAAGACTAATAATCAATTCAATTCAATCGTTTTTATTGCACCATTAATACATATTCTCTTAGTCTAATTTATACATTTATATAAACTTAGAGTTACATACTTATGGACCCTGTGTTATGGTATTGCAATTAACTTAAACACTAAGGTAATGGGAACTTTGTTAAGTATTATGTCTTATTTTACATTTACTAATTTGCAGTGCCGAAACGTTTTTCGTCTAGGAAGTCTTGTATTGAGTAATAGCTTTGAGTAATTTTTTATATGTTTTACAGCAAAAGCAAAGGATCCAACAGAAAGCAGAAATGACTCACAAACAACGGGTAGAAAAATTCAACCAACATCTGGATAGTCTTACGGAGCACTTCGACATACCTAAAGTGTCTTGGACCAAATAATATTACTTACTTTTGGCTTGGAGATTGTGGAGTAAAAAAACAAAATCACATTAAGTTAATAAATGTTTATTGTGGCCAATATTTAATGAATAAAATCTGTATAAACTTTATATCATGTTATTAAATAGAATTCATTGGAATGTAACATTGATCAGAATAAATTGTAGCCAATACACTACATCAAAAGTTAAGAATCACTTACCTATTACATTTATACCTTAGGTATTATAAATATTGTGACTAAAAACTAAATTGGTTTTATCCTTACTGATATATTTTTATTAACCTGAAAGTGTATTTTCAAGCTGTTACAGAACAACAGATAGACTTTGTTTTTGGTATGGATATATAGATACATAGTTCAAAGATTGGAGAATTACATAGGCTACTTTTTATAGTGGAATTATAGTTTCCTATGGGATTGCACAACAATCAAAATACCACATAAACAAAGCCGCGGGCAAAAGCTAGTACTAATTAGTTTGTGATAGTCCTAAATGACTGCCAGGAACTTAAAAGAGTTATATACCATGGTCAGGAATGATTCTTTTTCTATCAAAAGGAGAGCTTAAGATGACAGTTACATGCAAGTGAGATTAAATCTTTAACTTTTGTAATTTTTATTTACTAACACTAATTATGTATTGTTTAAATATTGTAAACTCACTGAACACTAATCACATCATTTATTATAGTGACATCCTATACAGATTGAAAACATAATAGGTATATTGAAATATTCAGTGATATAAGGCACACTTTTTATGTTTATGAAGAACTAACTGCCCATCCTGGAGTGAACACAAATTATTTGTGTTCACTCCAGGATGGGCAGCTAGCTATATCTATAAACCAACCACAAGCTTAGATTATAGAAGGGAAACCAAATGATATATTCTAAAAAATAGTACAAACCGCATTGCAATCTGTTGTGTAGTTTAGAAAATCCTAAGTGAATAAACAGACACAAAATATGTAGTGAAGAGAATATTTTACCTTAATTTGTATTTTGAGGTATTTCACAGTGATTAGAAAACTGGTACATCAATAAAAGTATACAAAAGTAAAATATATATAGAAAAAAGACAAAACACATTTTTACACATAAAGCCTATGAATACAAGCACTAACTTAAAATTAAGTCTTACTAATCAGATATGAATTGTGGACGGATTAATTTTCTTCAATCACTATCACTGAGATAATGTATAAAAGCAATTGAAACATTTTGTACAAAAGAGATACAATACCTGCATTAATCAACTTTTTCTATGTCATAGTTTCTCCTCAGGTAACCTAAACACATCTAAGTACTTAGTTTAATATTTAAATCCAGATCATTTTATCAGTCTACTTTGTTAAGGCACATGACTATTTCAATAAACTTAGAGCTGCTGCTACTACAACCATTATAAGACTAATTCTAGGCACCGTGGCGTGATTGCCTCTCCAGAAGGAGAATGTGAGGACTTTAACTCGGTTTGACCGGACGGCCCAGGGATCACTGCCATCATCAAAGTTCATGGGACATTGGTCCCGCTCTCTCTCGTACTCTTCCATCTCGACGGCGACTGCGGCGCCCTCTGTGTAGTTCCATGACGTCACGTCTTGGTTCAGATCGCAGTACGGCCCGAGGGCTTGGGACATGAGGATCCTGGTAGAGAGAAAATGATAGATTTGTAGCATAACTTTTAAATGCGACTCTGCTGTATGTTCCAAGCAAAGCAAACATGCATATATAGGTCGAAAATGATCCTGAACATATATAGATAGTGTTCAGCAGAAGTGAACATTTACAGTTAATAGCTTTCAACAGAATCGAAAATAAATACTAGAGGAAGGCACACTGATAAGCTGCAATAAAATCATTGATCTCAAGACTGAAAAAAATGTGTGTATAGGTATCGCTACACAAGTCGGCGGATGAGAAGTTAGCCGCAGATGCCACTTCGCCGTGATTCGCTAACTATTGCGCATGAGTGCACTGCCTACAGAAGTAGCGAAGTAGTGAGAACGGGCGTAGGGAGCGCGCTGGAGGCATGAGGTTAGCGGACGGGTGTTCTCCGGCGTCTCGTCTCTCTGGCTCCCGCGCATACCTATATTTTGCCTTTTGCGCAGCGTTCTGCGCATAACTTTCCATCCGCCGACTTGCGTGGCGCTGATTATACAAAACCAATTTTATGAGTAATATAAATATATATATTCTTATAGAATTACCTGTTAAGATCAGCTCTCTGATACACCCAGCATCTATACTTCGAGAATGGGTCCAACTCATCATATGTTATCAAATAGGATTTGAGATTCTCCTTCCAATACCCAATGCATTTCATCCTGTAATCTGGATCACTGTAGATATCCACAGGACGCCCCAAGTAATCTACCGAGAGACAGTAGTTCTCCTTTATCTGGATGACTTTTTGATCTTTATCGCATACAGAAAAGTCGCTTATGTTCAGTTTGCAGTATAAGTTTGGTCTGGGACTGAGAGTAACACCGCCCAGGATTCTCGTTTCGAACTTGACGTCTCCACGTTGGGTGAATTTGAATTTGCCAGCGACAGGGCACGTCACCGGCGACGGATTCTTTTTGAGGAATATGTTGTAGCGCCACTTCTGATGGTTGGGGAACTGCACCCAAGAGCATACCGTGTGGAAGTTGCTCTGAATCATTGCTAATCCTTTTCGATACCTATAAAACATTGAAAACAGTATTTGAGTTATTGTAGCACAAAGTTAAGGATGAGAAATATGAATTTCACTCCAAACTACGCGGGAGTTGTGTGGGATGACGGATCAATGCTCGGCATATTCGCGGCAATCAAAAAATACGACAAAACTTGATAGACTCGTCTTCGTCGCATATTTTCAATAGTATCTGAAGCAGATATTTTGGATAAATCATTATTGAACAATGTTACTTTTTCGCGCGGAAAAGTGGGAAATTCACTTTAAAGTAATTTATTTATGATGCATATTTGAGTAATGTTTGTTTCTTTTTCCAAATAAGAAAGTTTTTTTCTTTTTAATAAACAATAGAAGCAATAAGTAAATCACCTGATAATATTGTGGTGTTGAGGCACGAAGTCGAAGCAGACATAATCCTTCTGACAGCCATCTACAGTGAGTCGAGCCATCATCACTCTGCTATCCCTTTGTTCCCTGAAACATTGATATCACAACATTAGTTCTATCTCCAAGTAGTTCAATCAAGAATCATGATGAGAGAGATCTGTGTCCTAGTGATTTTGAAAATTCTTCGCCTTTTTCGCGTAAGAAAGTTTCTGATACACTTATGTTTCTCACAACACTGTTTGAACCAGGTGATTAAGCATTCTTAATCTTCAAATTTCATTCTTAAAAGTCTATGGCACACAACTGCAGTATACATGCTATATGTATGTGATGTGAATGTACCTGCAGACATAAATAGTCCTCCGAGATCTACCTTCATCAGGGTAGTATGTCTCTACAATGTGTGTTTCATTAATGAACAAGTCGGCGTCGATGTTGGCCGTGTTAATCCATTCACCGGAGAAGTTCTGCGGCAATCTACATCCTGGTTCTACCACTTCGGCCTGGAATATAAAAAAATATTCATTTAAATATTAGAAATAGAAATGAAATAAAATATTGAATTGAAGTCCTTATGCGAAAGCATCTTTGTTTTATTTTTAGCATGGTAGGTATAAAAGGATATGCCTTCAAAGCTGAATGGAATGAATGAAATTGAAGTGCACAAGCTCTAAAGGCTATGCTGACTCCAAACCAAATTACAAAATGACAATATTGGGTCAACACTGACTTTCCTCGAATTTGGAGTCAGTCATTCATGTATCTAAATCATCAACACAGTAAATCAGTTGCAGTTTCCTAATGATAAACAAATTTACCTTGACTGGAGTGACCCTGTATCTCTCTGGAGATTTCTCAACTGTCTTCAGAGTATTGCACTCCGGTGTGATGGAGGCACCCATGTACAAATCGTCATCTCTGTTCTTAAGGAAGCAGCGGTACCTTTCATCTTTACGGGACTCTTTGGTGTTAGCCACTGCAAAGAAGTGATTTTTGTCCACAAACCAATGCCCTGCAATTAGAAAAAATAATTAGAAGTTATTCATTTTTTAACTAGAGGGCAGAGAAAATTAGAATCCTACCGCTTAATAAAAGATAGTGCTATTCGTCAGTCTTATGTTGTAAACTAGTAGTTCTGCATACAGTAGATCTTGCGACATATCTCTTTAACTCCTAAAGCCTATATCTGATTTGGTTCATGCTTGCAAATCTTGTTAGGATTTAGATACTAAACAATCTTGCCAAATATTATCAAATCGGCTGATAATATCGTAACAGCAAATTTACCAGAACTCATCCCCTTATTACATGTGTACCAAGTTTCGTCGACATTTGTTGAAATATGCGACATATAGACAAAAGTCAATATCCGGCGACGACATAGACGAAAGCTAAATTGCCGTGTCGACCTCGCTTCACTTTGGATAAGAATAAAGATTTATGAAATTATAATCATTTCCAATATATTGTTACATATTATTACTAGAAACATTTCACAGAAAATTCTCTAAAATAAAATATTCTATTTTGTAGTTTAGAAGATCTAAGCCGATGCACACACAACATTGTTTTGTAATAATAATAGGCAGTGCTGAAAGCTTAATTCAAGACAAGCTTGTGTTCTCTTTTGCCATCCATCGTTCTTATCTCACATGGGTCTCACCTAGGTATTTGTATGTTGTCGTAAAATTATGCAAAGGAAGAGATATCTGATAAAAATAATAATAATACTACAAAAAATATATTTGGTTGTTGATACAATAGTAAAGAAACCAAAAAGATTCAAATGCAAATTAGAATGAATCTCATAATACTTACCCAAACAGCTATATTCAACAACACCATCAAAACTATTGGACATTCCTGGGCATTTATGATATGTAATATTAAACTTCTGATTGGTGATCAAGAACTGTGTACCAGCAGTCTGACAAGATTTGATCTGATTGCCGGGGTGGTTGCATTCACCAGTAAAACGGTATCTGTTCTGATATGCAAACTGCCATACACCTTCCAGTGACGAACGACAGTTGACCTAGAAATGAATAAAATTGTTACACATGTCCACATCCCTCTGCTATCTCTAAATTCGGCAACCAGGAGAAGTCTTGTGAAAACCTTGGGTTTTAGAGTCCAGAATCCGGACATGTCGACTGATTTTTATTCTTTAACCGTGCTAATTTTTTTTTTTTTTAAAAATGAACTTAACGAATTACTACATTACTACTACATAGAAAGCAATTGGATCATCCACAGAATGCACAATCCACAGATCAGCCATCACCGTGCTAATTGCATGGTGGTGGCTGTATGGTGAATTTAGCAAGTTGGAACACAAACTACAAATGGGACACTGAACTACAAAATGAAACCCCACCCGGACACTCTCTAAACTAAGACAACTTGGCTTACTGCTGACTAACTGGCTGACTTACAATGACATCCTTACAGGTTTCGCCGGTTTCCCTACCTGAGCAGTGCAAATCTATCATCTTGCTTAACAATATCGTAAGTGCATTCCAGTACCACTTCGCATTGCATCAGTGTGGATTGGCTCTTACAAGAACTAATATAGTTAGGTGACTTAGAAATGCTTTCATGCATTTAAAATTTAAGAACATGGCTCTTAATGGTGGAGCAACTATCACATTTAAAAAATAAATTAAAGAAACGCTTACCGGTACATAATTTTCAGAGAACAAAGTAATCAGATTCTGATCAGGATTTAGGCCTTTACAAACTCTCTCAACTGTTGGCTCTTCGTTAGGCCGCAGATCAACACATGGAGTTTCTATCTTCTCTAACACATTCACTGTGCGTACTATGAGTTTCACGCAATAGTAGCAGTTTGAGTACTGGAAGACCATTGTGTAGTTCACACGAAAATCTGCTTTTATATTAACACAGACACCTCTACAAAATAAAAAGTGCAATCAATTACATGACAAATAAAATATATATATATGTAGTATTAGTTAAAATATTTATAGATATCCGGTTAGCGAGCATTTCTATTTATTGTAAGTTAGAAGTAGAAGTTGAGGGTTAGTGTCGGTGAATCATAAAAAAAAACTTACTTTCCCGTCATGTCACTAGCATTGATATCTGTTAAAGTTTGCTTGCCATTCTCAAAAGAAAACCATGTATTCCTCAACACAATTGGGATTGTACATTCCGAGTAAACAGTTGTGACTGAAACAAAATACGTTATTAGCTTTGGGCGTTGACCACAAAATTTGAATGAGAACTTGGATAATCAACATTGGACTTACCTGTAAATGTTAAAACACACAGCAAGATTAACGCTAAAGTGTGCCGGCCCATTTTATTGATCGATTTGTCTGTTTTTATGTAATGAAATGAAATTAAAACATTTCATCCCTAAATTATGTACGGCTTTCTTTCTGTAGTTTCTGTTGATTTAGTTTTAGTATGACATTGACATTTAATTTTGTAAAATTTTGACATCTACAACATATTGAACAATTGAGTGAATGAAACTAACGCTCCACAGATTAAAGAAAAATGATAAATTAATAAAATAAGATTCGACGCATACTCTCAAACTTCGTCAAATACTCAGGTAAAAAAATGACCGTAAAATTCTTATGTTATGGTTTTTGGGTTTTACTGACCTTTTTTAGGGTTCCATACCCAAAGGGTATTTCAAAGGGTTTTATTTATTTATTTATTTGCAAGATCACATACATTAAGTTACAATTAAATCTTAATATAAGACTAATTAACTTAGGTACATGAAGGTACATTTATTTTCTTTAAGCGGTAAAAACGGGGCTCTATTATTATGAGTCATCAGACCAGGCTTGAAACAAAAAAATACGTACTAAAAAACTGAATAAAAAATATTTAAAACGGGCTCCCATATACAACAGCAACAAACATATCTTTTGACGTTCTTTGCTCGATATTGATAACGGAAAAAGCGCTAGATGCTTTAAACATTCACAGAATATTTAGTCATATATGATATTATATTCACTTCAAAAATAAAGAATTAAATTAAAATTAAATAATTGGCGGCTTCCATACAGGTACGAAACCCTTCCTACTCGAGTCCGACTCGTACTTGGCGAATATTATTATTTATTATCTATGGTGGATGATGACAGATTTCCATTTTGTCTTTGTCAAGTTGTCATTTCTATTCAATTGTCATATTTGTCATAAAATTACAATCGCGGCTGCTTGTGCATGTTTTGTTTTCTAAAACGAAAATCTGTGTACCAGGAAAATACAGTTTTCATCGTTTTAGCGACGTAATTGTAAGCAATTCCATTGTTTCGCAACTTGTAAAATACGGTGCATATATCGTTAAATTTTTCGGTTACCATAAAATATTTGATTTCTTAGTTCTAGCTCACACAAATGGGACGCCGCAAGTCGAAAAGGAAGCCTCCGGCAAAGCGAAAGGCTATTGAACCCTTAGATCAGCAGTTTAACTGCCCGTTCTGTAACCACGAAAAGTCTTGTGAAGTAAAAATGTAAGTATAATGGCGTCTACATCATTGCCTTACCTCGTCGTGGCAATTAACCCTAAAGCCATCGAATAAAGTGACTCAATTGCTGTTCTCTCATTTCAGGGATCGAGCACGAAATACAGCTCGGATACAGTGTCGTGTTTGCTTAGAAGATTTTCAAACAACCACAAATGTACTATCTGAGCCAATAGATGTTTACAATGACTGGGTGGATGCCTGTGAAAGCGCCAACTAAAATAATATTGTCTTATTTATATATTTTATAGATTAAGTTTTAAATATATTAATGTAATCTCCATCGAATGACTGTATTTTCATACTTGATATACTTGAAGCTATTATTGAAAATGAATTGTGCACTGAATGCCTGCTGGTAATTACAGCTTATGTATTCAAGAGGCCCAATTATGAAGGTGCCATCGTATTTTAGAACACTTTTTACGTTGCTATTAAATTTACAATGGCGCCTTCATAATTGGGCCTATTATGGTCATAAAATGACTGGCATTTCTGGGGTGTGATTTACATATCAAGTCCAGGACTTTGATGATCAAACCAAATGTTATCACATTTTTCAGCATCGGTCAAATAATGGATTTTCACAATGCTAGATTTGTGAATATCTATATGAGTTGTTCAAGAAAGATGTTAATGCTTTTGTTTTTTGCACACTTTAAGCATATTTTTGCTAATATGGCTCAAGATTATGGCTCACAAAATCTATTATTTTCTATGATAGATCAGGCATAAGAGATCAAAATAATTACATTGCAATAGCCCTGAAGACAAGCACACAAAATTAATAGGCCAGCTAGACAAGCATGCAACCACGAAAATTACTCATTTCGACATGTGAAAAAGTGACAGTTATATACTTTGCCATAATGCTGTCTCATTCTGACACTATGAAAGAAATAATTTATGGCACACATACCTTCCCGGCTGTAGGGTTCTCAAATAACCAACGGACAAGGATAGCATAGGATCGAAGAGGCACCATCAAGATAGCTAACTTTTTTAACATTGGTTTGCTATTGATATCTTTCCTGATGTAAAAAAAAGACTGTGGGGAATGTAACATGCTTATGTAAAAGTAACCTATTTACTTTCTATTAGCAATGTTTGATACCTACTTAGATTAGGCTGAGATGATGTTGGATGCAAGGCACTTCAAACTGGTCCTATGGTATAGGTCAAATTAAATGTTTTGGCAGATGTGATGTTAGCTAGAAGCTGCCGATAACTCTATCCTGACTGAAACTCCCACAGCTGCACGAGGATTGGGTTATCCGCAGCTTGTAGCTAACATGACAGCTGTCAAGAACTGCAAAAATTATAGCCAACATGCTTAACATTAGTTTATAAACAAAATAATGTAAAATTCATATAAGGGATAAGATAATAGGACAAGTCTATATGTATAGCCCGAATCATACAAGTCGGCAAATATGAAGTTAGCTACAGGCTGCGCGATATACAATCGCTCACATAAATCTGCGCATTAATTGGATATCGCGCATCTTGTAGCTAACTTCACTTCCGCCGTCTTTTGTGATTCAGCCTAAACCTACTTGTACCTAAGCTAAGACATGATTTATAGCTTGTTTACTCAGTTTCAGTATTTATCTACAAGTAATAGCTAAATTAGCTGAATAATTAAATTTGACACATTGAGTGCTCCACTCGAAAAGTTCTCGAGTGGAGACCACATACCGGCAAGCGCAGCGTAGGACGTCCACCCACAAGGTGGACGGATGACCTTATTAGGACCGCAGGATCGCGCTGTATGCAAGCCGCTATCAACCGGTCTTATTGGGAATCATTAGGGGAGGCCTATGTCCAGCAGTGGACGTCCTATGGCTGAAATGATTGAGTGCTAAATATTTCACCTTATGTATAGCCTACATGTATAGCAGACAAAGAAAACAATCAGTTGTCATCAATCACTTTATTATTATAACCAACAGTTATAGTTGTACATAACCACTATGTACTACACAGATCACATAACAGAATACACAGATGTAACAATTTAGCTATTTCTTATAACATTGTATTATAAGCATCGGAGGTAACAATAAATTTTGGTGATTTGATAATGGTGGAGAACACACGGTATTTACCAATAAGTTCACCATTTATCTATATATGTTGATTTTAAAATATAAAGTTATAATAGACATCATACATTATGTTATGCAAAATGCTGATTTCAGAGGCGTTATCATTATGAATAACTTACTAAGAGACCAACTATGAAACTGAGGAACAATTTGCTGCTCCATACATATGCCGAGACCTTTTTTTGGGGGTTGGTCCCATAGCAATAGTTATCCATAATGATAATTATATGCACCTCGGAAAGTCTTTGCCTTTAGCTAAGTAACACCTGTATAATGTTAACATTTGAATGTTATGAAAAGGCGTTTGATGGATGTTGATATGTTTAGTAGATATAATGGAAATGAAATTTCAGTTTAATTTTCATAATCATACCAATTACCGTGTGTTTAGTCCATATAATAATAATAATTTATAAAACAATAACAATTATTTATATCATCAAGCATTTTTAAAACTTGGTGCAATACAGCAAAAAAAGTAAATATATTTCGAATTTATGACATACACTTGATTTCCATAAATAACGCTTAAGGCCCTGTATCAAAGATAAAACATTGAAATGGAATGTACTTAATACTACATCAAATACATCAACTGGTAATATATTAACTTTACATATAATATTAGAAAATAAAGCAAGCAACAATATCACGCCTATCGATCTTCTCCCATTCTTAAAAACGTTAGATGTTAGGTAAAATTCTACAATCAAATCTTTATCAGTATAATAATCTTTTACAAATTCATTTGAGTGTCATATATTACGTAGTTTTCGTGCGCGAGTAATTGACGGATTCCTCTACAAGTGCATGTAAGTACATCACCTAAGTTAATTGTACTACCGCGTCGCCACTATCAAAGCATTGCATACTACCAATAACAATATCCTTTTAAGAATATAATACTAGATGTCTTTGATACTATTATAATATTGACAACATCACCTTAAAACTAGCATTAAATATTATCGTTGATCAAAATACTTCTAATTATTAACAAAATAGGACAGCGTCAAGCCGCATCACATTTCGATAACGAATCGTAATAAATAAAAAAATCTATGTAAAAAAAATATAATACAATGTAGAGAAAAATTGAGCTATTGCCTAGACTTACAACCCAGGGATATCTGTAACCATGTCATCGTTCTAGACAGATACTAAATTGCAACTAAGAAACGTAATGTACAGATATTTACAAAAGGTGTAATGACGTCACGTGACATGGTTACCGAGCCGCATACCACCGAGGCCCCTCGTGCGTAGCCGCGAAGGTTCAGTGCCGGGGAAGTAGCTACTCATCACTCGCCATCCAACGCTGGAAACCGGCCTATGGACCTAACCTGTTGCCTAATTTTCACTATACATACCACCAAAACCTGAAACATTTTACCTATAAACACAACTAAAAATATGACACAGGTAAAAATAAACTAAACGGGAATTCTTTTAGGTTGTCTTGTTATCATTTCAATTTTCGTTACATTTTGACTGCAAACCGGTAGGATAACACAATAAAATCATGTTTCTTTCAAGTTCTGACGGCTCAAAGTCGCGTGAAAATTATGCGCTGCTTTATCCCCTTAACAACGGCGGAACGTAGACGTGACGGAAAAATAACTTTAAAAAACACTTTCGTGATACACATTCAAATCCATATGACATTTATAATGCACACAGAAGCTTAATATTCTTTATAACATCGATAACATAGTAAATAGAGTAAAGATTTTCAGAATTTTCCCATGTCTATAAAGGAGTCGTATTGTTCGAAGCCATCGACTGTGTTGTCGTCCAAAGCGACCGCGCCCCGAGTCAGGTCGGCGTCACAAGTCGCCGTGTCATCTGAACTCTCGCTGTTGCTATCGATATACTCGTAAAGCAGTTTAGGTCTGCTATAACCGCTCGTTTCGGGTATTTCATAGCTCATAGCCGTCGTAGCTTCGACGTTGATGGCGTCGTATGATTGAGAGAGCAAAGCGTCGTCGTACGCGATTCTGGCTTCCAAATGAGACGAGCTCGCGTCTTCTGTAAAGCGACCGGAGTCGCCGAATTCGGATACGTTCGGAGATAGAGTCGCATTGCACGAATGGGGTAGCGTCAAGCTTTCCGTCTGCACGTGAATACTGTCGTCGATTTCGGGCAAAGGCGTCGATTCTCGGGCGTCTTCCTTCAGAGACACGGAGTTATCTTCGGACAGATCTCCGTCGGCGTTGAGCGTCACCGAATCGTACACGCCTTCCTTTTCGATCAACTGCTCGAGATCGTCGACGCATTTGGTGGAATCGTCGCTGCTATCGGATAGAATGAGTTCTAGACTCCGATCCAAGATGCCGGTGTCCGTGCAAGTGGACATCTCATCTTCGAATACGATTTCGACGCTCCTAATTCTCATCAGGGGCATTTTGGCGGGTGAGATTTCGTTGCCTCTGGCGGTCATGCGGCGCCTGTGACTGACGTCGACGAGAGATTCGGTGCATTCGCTGATTTCGTCGTAGTCTATTTCGTAGCTGCGTAAGTCTGAGTTGCAGGGCGAGCTCTCGGTCGCTTTGGGGCTGTGGCTTCGGAAGGGTGGCTCGTGAGAGGGTGGGGGTGTGGTATGCGCGAGTAATCCCTAAGGTTGCAGCGAATCTTATTGTATGGTGGTGCCGAGGTCGAGCGCTCCCTCCTCTTGCATTTTCGTGAGGAACTTGAACACTCGAGACTCCTCGTCGGTCTGTTTTACCATGTCGATAAGGGCTAGGAGTTTTTTGATGCCGATAAATATCCTGAAAAGTGAGAATAAATGTTTTTACAATAAATATTGTTGATGATGATGCTTACTATATGTACGAGTACATTGTAAAATATAGCTTGATACTCGAGACATTGACATTGACATGCGCGTAATGGCTCACGCACATCAAGTACCATATTTGTTATATTCAAAATGTTCGGTTCACAATGTTGTACTTCATGCTCGGTACTTGATGTGCGTGAATCATTACGCGTATGTCAATGTCAATGTCTCGCGTATCAAGCTATATTTAACAAAGTATAGACAGGCTAGTCACGTGACGTTGCCTTGCATAGCAGCCTCAAAAAGGTCAAATAAATCGAGGATCACGCCGAGTCATCAGTCAATTCATTTTTGGGGACAGCACATGTATGACGTGCTCGTCGCGTGACAGCTTTAGGACGCAGATGAGCCCCGTAACGTTACCTAGCTATAGGTTACGTACTTGGCCCCGCGCATGTCGTTGCTGATCTTCTAAGTCGTGCCGCGAGAAGGCGTCGCTCTCCTCCAGCACGCGCATCACGTGCTCGGCGCGTGACAGCTTTAGGACGCAGATGAGTCCCGTAATGTTACCTAGCTATTAAGTTACTTACTTGGCCCCGCGCATGTCGTTGCTGATCTTCTGTAAGTCGTGCCGCGAGAAGGCGTCGCTCTCCTCCAGCACGCGCATCACGTGCTCGGCGCGTGACAGCTTTAGGACGCAGATGAGTCCCGTAATGTTACCTAGCTATTAAGTTACTTACTTGGCCCCGCGCATGTCGTTGCTGATCTTCTGTAAGTCGTGCCGCGAGAAGGCGTCGCTCTCCTCCAGCACGCGCATCACGTGCTCGGCGCGTGACAGCTTTAGGACGCAGATGAGTCCCGTAATGTTACCTAGCTATTAAGTTACTTACTTGGCCCCGCGCATGTCGTTGCTGATCTTCTAAGTCGTGCCGCGAGAAGGCGTCGCTCTCCTCCAGCACGCGCATCACGTGCTCGGCGCGTGACAGCTTTAGGACGCAGATGAGTCCCGTAATGTTACCTAGCTATTAAGTTACTTACTTGGCCCCGCGCATGTCGTTGCTGATCTTCTGTAAGTCGTGCCGCGAGAAGGCGTCGCTCTCCTCCAGCACGCGCATCACGTGCTCGGCGCGTGACAGCTTTAGGACGCAGATGAGTCCCGTAATGTTACCTAGCTATTAAGTTACTTACTTGGCCCCGCGCATGTCGTTGCTGATCTTCTGTAAGTCGTGCCGCGAGAAGGCGTCGCTCTCCTCCAGCACGCGCATCACGTGCTCGGCGCGTGACAGCTTTAGGACGCAGATGAGTCCCGTAATGTTACCTAGCTATTAAGTTACTTACTTGGCCCCGCGCATGTCGTTGCTGATCTTCTGTAAGTCGTGCCGCGAGAAGGCGTCGCTCTCCTCCAGCACGCGCATCACGTGCTCGGCGCGTGACAGCTTTAGGACGCAGATGAGTCCCGTAATGTTACCTAGCTATTAAGTTACTTACTTGGCCCCGCGCATGTCGTTGCTGATCTTCTAAGTCGTGCCGCGAGAAGGCGTCGCTCTCCTCCAGCACGCGCATCACGTGCTCGGCGCGTGACAGCTTTAGGACGCAGATGAGTCCCGTAATGTTACCTAGCTATTAAGTTACTTACTTGGCCCCGCGCATGTCGTTGCTGATCTTCTGTAAGTCGTGCCGCGAGAAGGCGTCGCTCTCCTCCAGCACGCGCATCACGTGCTCGGCGCGCGACAGGTTGGGCACGTGCAGCACGCCCGTAAACGCTGATAGCACCTCCATGTCTTCCAGCACTTGTCTGACAATATATACAACATACTGAACTAAGTTTCGTATATTTTATACTATTTGTTCATGTTATATTTATGCTCACACTTTATAAAACTTGCATGAGGCAATTTAATTGGCCTATTATTAATAAAACAGAAAACCGAGTAAGCAAATGTTCAGTTTGACAATGTCTCCGACTTATGTCGGGGGAAGTACAAGAGGAACAACAAAAAAAAATCTAAGTTTCGTATCCTTTAGGCATTGAATTAGGCAACAAATGACGCGCAACTCGTGACGCTTAACAAGTCTGGCAACGTTGCACAACAACGGCGACGTTGCCATCTGGCGTGCAAAATGACGCAAGGCTTGTTGTTTGTTTCCGTTCAACATTCAATTGAACAAAAAATGTTGTCAAAGTCTCGTATCCACTAGGCAATCGGGGGAAATCAACATTAGTTCCTTTGGCCACATGTTGTCGACGAAACTATATGTAGAAAGGGGATGGTGGCGATGTTTATAATTTTATCGCGGCGGAATGGGGCAACAGTTCAGCTAACACTGAATATAGTCATTATAATAGATCCAGCCGTTTATTTTCTATTTGACAGCACCAATAGAACGTAACTGCGTCATGTTACGCAAAAGTTCACTTTTAAATGCGAGGTTTCAAAAATATGACAACTGCCTAAGTTTGCTCCTTGATCCCGTATAATAATCATCTTTAACAAATTGAGTCCATAAGTGCAGTAGTTTTTTTTATAAATTACATAAAATAACAAACGTTTTTAAAAATTTACGTTCTATGGCTATCGTAACATGACGCAGTTACGTACTATTGGTGCTGTCAAAAAGAAAATAAACGGTTGGATCTATTATAACTAAGATAGACTGAATGTGGCGGACTTGTAAAGACGAAACAAAGACATATTTTTTAAAATAAACAGTACACCTATGTATATTCCCCTCAATAGTATACCTTCGGCTGCTAGTGCAGAGAATGATTTTTGTTTTCTTAGACGACTGTTTTTTCAACAACACAAGTAGCGCTTGAAGCGTAAGGTTGAAATAGTCCAAGAGTCGGCCGATGTTGTAAACTAAGATGTATAAAAGGCTCAAGCGTCAAATATCTTGTATATGTTACCTTCGGCTGCTAGTGCAGAGAATGAGAAGTTTTCGTCCTTTTGGCGGTTGTTTCTTCAACAACACAAGTAGCGCCTGAAGCGTGAGGTTGGAGTAGCGCGGCCCGATGGGACCGTAGTCCAGGAGACGCTCGATATTGTCGACCAGTATGCAAGAGAGACTCGAGCGGTACGCGTCGTCGAAATACTGGGGAAAATAGTTAGGATAAAACATAATGACTAGAGAAAAAAATTGTAGGTAGGTACTCAATTCGGGCACCATTTTTCCCAATTTTTATCAATTGGTAAAGTATTACAACCTAGATTTTTTTTTGTCGAGCTAAAAGTTTGGTTTCGCTATAAGTTATCATAAGTAAGTCTAATTAAATGGCCAATTTGTCGTATGAGAATAGTGACCACAATCATTCAAATATTTTTTTAATAAAACCGACTTGATTTTAACCTCCTTGCTACTTTGACTTTAGGTATATTTAAATGTCAGATCAATATTTGCTGGAGAATCAAAATAGTCATGTAATAAATTAATGGGAATCCGAAAAAAAAAATCAAATCATTATTAATTTTGGATTAGCATCTCCTCGCGGAGTGGCAGTTGCGAAACGTTGGGAAAATACCTTATAAATATATATTTGGATTATCGACACGACGAAGAAGAAGAAGATTATTAATTTTAAATACATACCTTCCTAATCTGCAAGCATTTGGCAGTCTCGGTGAATCCGACCATGTCTTCAGGCGAGCAAACTTTCACGAAGGGGAAGTCCGAGACTTTGGCTAGCTGCGCCGCCAGCGCAGTCTTACCGCTGTTGGGCGGACCTTCCAGCAGCACCGACACCAGTCCTGGGGAAACAGTAGCAAGTAAACAACAAAGTATGGATTACCAAAGCCCACGATCTCAAATTCCCTGTGCAATGAAAGTGGCAACAGAAATACATTATCTGTAGAAATTTCAGCTGTCTAGCTATCACGGTTCATGAGATACAACCTAGTGACAGACAGACAGACAGACAGACATCGGAGTCTCAGTAATAAGATCTCGTTTTTAACCTTTGGGTACGGAACCATAAAAACTGACTAATCAGCGATGTGTAAAAATTACTCTGTTCTGAAATGAAAGACTAATTTTCTCCGCAAAATAACATTCTTATCTTTGACATTGTATTGACATGTCATACGGCTTTCTTCTCATTATGAGGAAACTTAGCCCCTAGTCCAAACCCAAGCTAAATGGGGATCGGCAAAGTACGCCGCACACTCATAGTGCGCCGATAAGATAGCCCGTGCAATGTGATGTGATGATACGGAACATAAAGACAAAGATAACTATTAGGACCCATAACATTTTAATTCCGCCCACAATTTGGACAATCGATACGATCGAAACTGTAGGAACAGCAAGATTCAAGCAGCTTTCAACCGGTTTTATTGGAAATCTATTGGGGAAGCTGTTCCAATGGCTGTAATGACGATGCTGGATTCTGGTTGCATCATTGGACCTGTTTTCTTGGAAATATTTTAAGCTATTTCCAACAGTGAATACTGCAATGCAATACGGCTGAAATAACGATAATCCAAACATCTGACTGGTACGGAATGGAAGTATAAACTTACCACTGGCCTCGGTGGCCCGCGCCTGCTGGATGTACAGCTGGCCGTCCTCCAGCAAGGAAGACACGGGCGTGCCCCAGTTGATGACGCCGCGCGCTAAGAAGTGCTCCAACGCTTCCGCCGCCGTACCGAACGCCTAAAAAATAACACATTTAGAGAATTGGACTTCCAATCATGGATGTACAAGAATTGGCTGCAAAGTCGCCACTTATCGAAAAATAAATTGTTTTAAAAATATCTCCTATTGGAAAGCTAACTAATGGAACTTTTGGAGTTAATATAGTTATCAAATTATCCCGACGATTGTATCGTAGTTTCTATGCGTTGTGGGCGGGGCCAAAGCATCCTGGCATCAGATTTTTCAACATTATGGCGAATCGAACTTACACTTTTTTCTTTCAGCCAAGCTTCAAATACAGTGAACTTTTTATCTATTTTTTAACTTCCATCATAAACCAAGTCATGACATAAAATCGGGCAAGATATGACAAACGAGTCATTTGTATATGCATGTAAAACCATGCTAAAAATATACCTATAAGTACGAAGGTGACTTTTTAAGGGATCATATGGATGCGATATACAGCACTTGAATTGCAATTTTCAAAATTTTGGAACCAACTATATGAGTATAAAACTATAAACTATAACAAGCACTCACAGGTTTGATATCATTCTCGAGCGCGTGCAAGAAGTCTCCCCTCTCCACCATGAGTTTCTCCATAGCCTCGGGGTCCACCTCCACCTTGCTGGAGGCTTTGATCAGTCGGTTCATGGCGGTGGACTGCGCCGCACGGACTAGACCTTCCAACTCCGCACCGGAGAAGTTCTTGGTAAGTGCTGCTAGTTCCTGTAATGGAGAAGAATATTCAAGTGATTTTAAAAAGAATAATATGTGATTCAATCAACATTATAATTTATACTATTGAGTTTGATTTGCACGTTCGTCGTATGAAGCCGTCGGCAACATTCTAACGGAGTAGTCTATTTATGCAACTATTATTTCTTCCGTGCACGGATAAATAGAGGATTGGAAACATTTTGATACGTTTGAACAGTTTTTATTTTTTCGGTACATGCACGTTGCGCACCACGCATGTATAGTCGCAACGTACGTGTGTTTCGTTATCGAACATAACTAACGCGGGGAGGCGGCATCAGTGTTATTACAAAAAAAAACCTGGGTTGCCGTATCTCCACTTTCAAATTGCCGTATACGTAAAATCGCAAATCCTAGGGTTGAGGGTAGGATGTCCCCAGTAGATGCTACGACAGTCCGAAATTGCCATAATTATAGTGTTTTATAAGTCTGCCGCATTTTCCAGAAACACAACTCGAAACGCCGCGCTTCTTCTTAATCGTGCACTCTTGTCAGAGTGGTCGTGGTTGCGTGGATGGTTCACGGAGGCTCCTCGCCGTTGTCATCTCTTCCCAGGGCTACTGCAGGTCTCGCGATGTTCCTCCATACTGCTGTCGAAGCAAAACGCCGAAACGCCGCGCAGTATCAATTAAAACCACTCAGAGTACAATATACGCAGATAGGCGGTGCGAGGACTGCCCCGCTGTCCTCGGAAGGGCACTCGCCTCGGTAGGTAACCGCGGCCTTTCGACACCTGAAATATGAGTTCTACGCAGCCGATCCCGCGACTTCAGAGACCTCGGAAACATTTACTACGCTTAATGAAGTTTCATTTCACTCCATTACAACTTACAGCGGCATCAACATCTTCAGCAATTTTCTTATACTCCCGCATCCGTTTAGTGTGAATGTTCAGGATCTGCACACGACCCTTCTCGTCCGGCAGACCGATCTCCATCTGTACTTCGAGACGGCCCGGTCGCATCAGAGCCTCGTCTATCATGTCGCGACGGTTCGTCATACCGATGACTAGAATATTGTTCAGCTGATCCACACCTGTGAAAGAAAAGTGACCACGTTGTATTAATTATCTATGGTGCAATGCAACTGAGGACTATCAACTACAGGAAAATTAAAAGGTAGCATGTACTGTGGCATTGCAAAGCCACAGAAGTTAGAATCGCTTGTGGATTGCAGGACGTTTCTGCTTAAGGGGACTCCAGAGCTACGCTGCTAACCAGTTTTAGGTATTTGACAGCGGCCGGCGTAGACCCGCGTAGCTCACTGCTTGTGTGCGTGTCCTCGCACACATTTAAATCGCTACTCGAAGCCGGCCGCTCTCATACAAAGTGGTGTAATGACGGTTAAGACAAAAATACTGAGCATCGCAAGTCCATTCACCATCTATCGTGAGAAATACGTATTTTATTTCATACGTGAAACAATTACTAATACAATTAAAATGTCACTTTTTATGTAACATAAACAATTTGTTCATGACGTCCACAAGTGGTATATTATTTTGAGAAAAATCGATCCAAGATGATATATACATCATTTGAAAGCTTGTTATATGGGCTTCCAAAAAATATTTAATTTAGATTTTTTCATCCCTAAAATATTTTTTTAAATGCAAAAAATAAATTGTATGGAAAATAACAATAGAGCTTATTATTTTTTCTAGTTTAGCAATAATAAAGAGCTTCTATCGTTATTTTACTTGCATTCGTAGCTAATTCTTTCACATTCATCTCTTAATTTGCTAAAATTAAAAATTATAACCTACCAGTGTGACCAGTTAGTAGGTACAATGTGACAAAAAATCACTTAAAAAGTGTGTCTAATTGGTAAAAATGCTTTTATTTAACAATTTGGAGGTTACTTAATCAGGGCTGCTAGAGATAAACTACCTATTGAGCGAAATATATTTATTTTTTCTAACAAATTCAAAATTAATTAAAAAAATCGGAGAGGTCTTTTTCGTTTTTAACTGTTGTAATAGACTCAGAAAAATATGAACTTTCTCGAAATGTAACGAGTGTTGTGGTTAGAATTTTTGATTATTAATATACCGGCCTCCATACATTTTGTGGACATGTCCTTTACGTTTAGATTGTGCAGTTTCTTTTTGTTCAAGAGCTCGCAGGATATACTCTGGTGCTTTTAGTGGCATTTTTCTGTCCAGTCTTGAGTCTAAAATTTCTGGAAGCAAACAAAAACTGTTACATAATGAGGGGAATAAAAACACGAGTGTGAGTTTAAAATGTATGTCATTGTAGATTTTTTTACCGCGAATAAGTCCGCGTTTGACCACAAACTCGCCTGATGGTAAGCGACGATGTGGTCGAAGATGAAGCACGCAGACTTAGAAGACAACTATTCACTCTGACCTTGAAAAGCCTAAGATTGTATTTAGCAGGAAACAAGAAAGCCGGCAGTTTATTCCATTCCCTGGCTGTAAGTTCGTTTTGAAGTTCGTAATTGGAATTTTATGATATACGAGTAGATAAAATATATCATTATACCGGCGCACTCTAACCGAACTAACCTTTTCATTAATTTTGTTATTTTCGTCGTAACGAGTAGTGCCTTGATTACAATTAGTTAACTCTCTAAAGGGTGACCTAAAAAAAAGTTTTATTTATTAGTATTTGTTTTATTATAATCAGCGTCTAAACATCTACCCCTGGAAGGGTTATTCATCATCATCATCATTTAAGCCATAGGACGTCCACTGCTGGACATAGGCCTCCTCCAATGATTTCCAATAAGACCGGTTGATAGCGGTTTGCATCCAGCGCGATCCTGCGGTCCTAATAAGGTCATCCGTCCACCTTGTGGGTGGACGTCCTACGCTGCGCTGGCCGGTACGAAGGGTTATTAGGCCGTAAACATCTCTTGAACCACCCCATCCAACTATTGCCTCGCGTTTATTTTTGATATTTTGATAATAATTTTATAAGCACTTTCGTACCTATCTGTACCGTATTCTGGTTTTCATCCCCCTTAGTAGTTGCTTCGTCAGTATTTTTAGTAGAACTAAAAAAAAGTAAATTTAAGAAATAAGTCAATTTCATTGTTCATTTCAAGGCAATAACAGTATGAGATCCAAATATTAAGTAGACTTCAACAAACTAATTTAAAAAACTGACTTCAGATGTTTACCCAAAATTACGAAATAATATATTGAAATGTCGTGTGGTGGGTTTCAGATAAAATGTAAGGTAGGTAGGTAGGTATCATCCTTTCATTTGATACCCATATTGTAAGAATGCATAAAAACTTAGTCCGCCATTTTTTAGAAGTCCGCCATATTGTATTTAGATTGACTTCAGTTTATTTATATAACCATAAAAAACTTAGTCCGCCATCTTAAGAAGTCCGCCATATTGTATTAAGAGTGTCCTCACTTTATTTTTCGAATTATCCTCGACAAGCCCTTTCATTTGATACCCATATTGTAAGAAGGCATAAAAACTTAGTCCGCCATTTTTTAGAAGTCCGCCATATTGTATTTAGATTGACTTCAGTTAATTTATATAAGCATAAAAAACTTAGTCCGTCATCTTAAGAAGGTCGTCATATTGTATTTAGAGTGTCCTTACTTTATTTTTCGAGTTATCCTCGGCAAGCCCTTTCATTTGACACCCATATTGTAAGAATGCATAAAAAACTTAGTCCACCATTTTTTAGAAGTTCGCCATATTGTATTTGGAGTGACTTCAGTTTATTTTTCGAGTTATTCTCAGCAAGCCCTTTCATTTGATACCCATATTGTAGGAATGTATGAAAAATTTAGTCCGCCATCTTAAGAAGTCCACCATATTGTATTTAGAGTGACCTCACTATATTTTTCGAGTTATTCTCGGCAAGCCCTTTCATTAGATACCCATATTGTAAGAATGCATAAAAAACTTAATCCACCATTTTTTCGAAGTCCGCCATATTGGATTTAGAGTAACCTCATTTTCTTCTTCGAGTTATTCTCAGCAAGCCCTTTCATTTGATACCCATATTGTAGCAGTGCAAAAAAAAACTTAGTCCACCATCTTTAGAATTCCGCCATATTGGATTAAGAGTATTTATTTATGACTCAAAATACTCAACGGTATTGTTTATTTTTTCGATTTTCATTTCAAAAAAAAACGCCACCTTTCTTTTTGTAATAATTTTCATTACGTTTTCCCATTATCACTAAAACATAAATGAACGAAATATAAGTATTATTTTAACACAAGAAATATAAACAACTTACACGAAAAAAGTAAAATCACAAAACTGAACTTACCTCATTTACGTGTGTGCAGCTAATCATTCGTACACAATAGATCGCGGTCGAGTGTTCTCAGCGCGTCGCTCCGCAAATCGACGTGACCTCGCTCTGAGCTCCGGTGGTCGACTGATTTCCCGAGCGCATACGTCGCGTATTTATTCAACATCGCGCCTCCATAGAAATAATGTATGGAGAATTTGAGACGAGATTTTAGAAAATTCATAGTTAAATTATCTGATGTTATTTTACAAATGTAATAAATAGATTTAAAACTTTCAATATTAGAGATTACAATTAATTCAAGTTTGTATAGAAGTTCGACTGTTTATTATACAAATTCATTAAAACGCAAGTATGCCATTTTAGGCGCTTTGGTGTAAATTTACGTTTTTTTTTAAATAAAGTGAAACATAATTATTTATTTCTGTTACATAGAAACGGTAAACTGATTCTTTGTTGTATTTGTCATATTTTTTTTATGTCAACTAGTTTAGTAGTACTGATGGTATCGTTATAACCGTGAATACAGTTTTGATTGATTTTACTCGAAGTCATCTTAATCATCACCATTGATATCCACATCGCCATCTCAGACACCATCCAAGTAAGTATGTAGTTATGCCAGCGGCCTACCGTTGAGCTAGCTCGGGTACACTAAAACAGATGTGTATTTCCATACACAAAACATCCCATGCAACAAAACACCCCACCCCGATGAAGGACCTGCACTGACGGGACCTACACCGACGGGACGTCATTCTTCTTTCCTTTCTTCCTTCATCGGGGCGAATCCACTCGACCTATGCAAATTTGAAATGAATGAATGAACAAAAAGTCCTTACCATCGATCTTCGACAGCAGTTGATTGACGACGGTGTCGTGAACGCCCGTGTTACCACCGACGGAGCCTCGAGCCTTGCAAATGGCGTCGATCTCGTCGAAGATTATGATGTGCAGACCGCTGTTGGGACCGCACTGTCGACAACAACATGACAAAGTGAAAAAAATCTTCTAGTATGAGTTTTCTAGCAAACGAAAACTATTGTGGATTTGGTGTGGTTCCCGAAGTAGTATGAGACAATTTGAGACACCTTCAAAAAGTGAATCCTAATACAGTAATACGACGGACTCACGCAATAAGTGGGACCACGCCATAGCCGCATATGTCGGACCACGCCATAGCCGCATATGTCGGGGTTTCACTTTGCTATGTACAAACTTATAAAGAACGCATATAAATATGTAACCAGAATGTGCACTGCGTACGTAAAACAATTCCACGCGGAGCGCGGAAATACGCGCGGTGATCAAAAACAAAACCGCGTATCTCGGAATAGACATGATGACTGGGTAAAAAAAACATTTTTAAAATTAGTCCGTGAGTTAGATGATCAAAAATTATTGGCCACGTATTTTTTCTTTCGGCAATCAAACAACAAATGACAAAGATAAACCTTACCAAAGTTTGGGAGTGGGGGTCGTGACGACACTTCTCTTACAGAAGTCTACAGACATTTGTATGGCACTTGTGACGTCACACGGAACTTTGACGGGCTATATCTACATCAATTTTAGTTCAATTGACAAACAAAAAAATAAATGTCTTATATATTTTGATAGACTATCTGACGGACTAATTATATTTTTTAGTCATCATGCCCATTCGCGTAAAACGGGGTAGCGTAAGTCGAGGTATTATTTTTTTTCAAAACCTGATAGATAAAGTACTGTAATCATACCTATCACTAATACAAATCTCTTACCCTTTTTTCTTCCTCCTCGGCATCGGCGAAAAGCCTCCGAATATTGGCCTCACTCTCGCCGACGTATTTGTCCAGAATCTGCGGACCGTTGACGATCTTAGGCTCGCGCGCGTTCAGCATGTTTCCGATCTGTCGCGCCATCAGAGTTTTACCGGTACCGGGCGGGCCGTACAGGAGGATACCCTTCACGTGCTTGCAACCTGGGATTTAAATATTAAATATATATATGTCGGAATCGAGTTGAAAATATCAAAATCATTCGAGTGAGTGTAGTGTAGAAACACTCGATGGAGTCTATAGTGTGGCGAACGACGAAAAGCACGTCACTAGTGAGGAAAATATTGCAGGGTTCGCAACAACATCGTATAAATCAAGACTCTCATTACTCAATAATGAGATTATTGTTACCCAATAGTGTTATTCTTGTTACCCAATATTGTTATTCTTGTTACCCAATAGTGTTTTTCTTGTTACCCAATGGGGTTATTCTTGTTACCCAATATTGTTATTCTTGTTACCCAATAGTGTTATTATTTTTACCCAATGATGTTATTCTTGTTACCAAATAGTGTTAATCTTATTTCCAAATAGTGTTATGTTACCCAATAATGTTATTCTTATTACCTAATAAAGTTATTCTTATTACCCAATACTATTATTCTTGTTGCCCAACAGTATTATTCTTGTTATTGTTACCCAATAATGTTCCACTTTTAATTATAATTCTTGTCATTTAAAGGTTAATCTTCTCACCTAATTGTTCAACAACTTCGGGCGGGAAGACTCGAGAGGCGAACGCTCGCCGGAAGATGGCGTTGAACTCTCGGTCCAGACCACCGATGCCCATCTTGCCAAAGTCCCAGTCTGGGTTGATAATAGACTGACGAGGTTGTTTCCTACACAAAAAAAAACAAGAGCTTACATAATATTCCGTTTTTTTTAATTAAATTAAATATAATATCATGTAATGTAATATCCAATCCAAATTTTTTAAGACTGTTGGAACTTTGGAAGCTAAACCTTATAATTACTAGTAAAGAAATTACAAATGCGAAATGTTTTGTGTTGCCGCAGTAAATAAAAAGGATGCTCTGGCTAGACATCACTAAACATTTTTGCATATTTTCTAAAATAAGAAGTGCTTTAAAAATTGCTGATTTTAATTATCACCTTAATTCGCCTGCCAGAGAAGATACATAAGCTGCTATTTATATTTCTGGCCTATAGGCATGAATGAATGTTGCCAGGTGCAATCTAACGTTTTTAATGGATACTTTAACATTTTTTGAGCTAAAATTTCTCTACACATTTAAGATTAGGGAGTCTTTTCTTTAAATTTTACTTAAATATATCATTCGATGCTTGAAACGGAACTGACGCGTGAACATTTTCGTGCTATAATTTTTCAAAACTTTCGTCGTAGTTTATAGCGACATGAGTGCATCAATGAACTTAATTGTATATACAGGGTTATTTCTAATCAATTAGCATCCTTTTAGGGGATTATTCTGTACACCAAAACTAACAACAACAAACTAACTTGGTTCAAATAAATTCATTAATCTTTATGAAAAATATTAAGAAAAGCAATAAAACCTAATTTGATCATATATAATTGTTTTATCATTCTTAGGCCAGAAACTTAAATAGCAGCCCACGTATTTTATAAAGCGTCAAGTTTTCTGTCTGATCGAAGTGAAGTTTCAAGTTTTGTTTCCGTAGCATCCGTCACCATTCTTTCCAAGCTCAATACATCATAGCTAATACTAGCGATTATTAGAAAGTGAACCTTATTGCTGTACAATAAAGACCTTACCCCTTAGCCTTCCCGACGAGGTTGAGCGCGGAGTTTTCCGCCTTGTCGAATTGAATGCACGCATCGGGCAATAAACGTCCCATACGCGCGCGCCGCGGAATCACTTTCTCGCCCGCCGCCAGCGCTTGCACGTCCACAGCTGGGAATACAGACTTTATTAAGTAGATAATACAGTCTACATTTGCACGAAAATAACAGCCCTTTCAACTCATATAGGCTCAACAAAAAATAGGCTAGTTTACAAATTTTTTTATGTCCTCTTGTAACAGCTAACCATAAACAGAGCCGATTAACGAAGACAAAAATAAAATCAACTAAGAAATAAAGAGGTTACCAAGCATTTTGCATTAAAATTTTGTAAATTTACAAATTATTACTATATTCAATAGCGAGAATGCCTAGGCCCCAAGATACGGGTACTTTATTGTACCGAGTTTGGGGAATAGTGACTGCATAACAATTGTATAATTTGTATCTTGTGCCAGTAAATTTTGAATTTTTGTATTTGAATTTTATTTTCTTGCCAGACAAAGAGTGCACTAATTAGCAGAATATGACGTCACGGCCCGTAAGTGTCATACATTCGCCATACTATGTTATGCTTTGTGGGAAAGGGACAAAGCATCCCCTCTTAATCCCTACCAAAATCTTTATACTAAGCGCCACACAAATCGGCGGATGAGATGTCAGCCGCAGATAACACTTCGCCGTGATTGGGTAATTATTGCGCATGTGTGCACAATGCCGATGCCGCGTGTCGTAATGCGTAGGGAGCGAGCGGGAGGCATGAGGTTGGCGGGCGGGTGTGCCCGGCGTCTCGTCTCTCTGGCTCCCGCGAGCTCCCCTATATTTCGACTTTTGCGCAGCGTTCTGCGCGTAACTTGTATGGCGCTTAGTATACAAGCTTATAATATCTCGGAACTGGATTAGCCAATTTTAGTATTTTTTTCAATTTACGAATCATATTTAATTGCAGAATTCAGTAATGTTAATAATATTAATTAATGCAATACTAGTCAACTACCCTATTGCATAATTTATTATTATTTCATCAGTGAACATGTCGTGGTTGAAAAAGCGGCACCCTCCATTCCTTTTTTTCGATTCTTGTCTATTTTGTGGACTAGTTATACTACTAACTATACATACATATATTGACTTTTAACATAATGTCAATAAATTGATTATGATTATTATAGTCAAGCAAATCTTGCCAAAACATTGTATTCAAAACCCCTGATCTCGTCAGGGAAAGTTCGAGACAAATGAAAAAAAAAGAACCTCGTCTTGCCATCGCCGCTAGAGTTAGGATTTGTTAACAAGTGTCGAGACACGCGTATGATCGGCTTCCGTAGATGGTGACGATGATTATGATGATGATGGTTGACTAATAGAAAAACTTAATTGAGTATAAAACATATGTATTTGTGAGGTCAACTCTTTTCAACTTTGTCGACGTATATCTCACCAATGGTACACGTGACAAAATAATTGTTTAAGAAACCTTACATTCATTTTAAAAACCCTATTCAACGATTCTCCACATGACTGGTGGGGTTGAAAAAATGTTTCATCCCCACTTTACATGTATGGGAACTACTCCTTAAATACACAGTTTAGATTTTTTTAGGTATTTAAAGTTGAGATCTGAGATCTAGGTATTTAAAGTTGAGAGTTGAGGCTTTGGATGACGCGAGGTACATTTGGTGTTGCCAAAGACTCAGGCTCATTTCAGTAGAAAACTAAGTTAAGTTCAGTAGTCTACATGGTTTTGAAAACGGTCACACGGGTCTAGTGATGTTCTGCGTGGGGAGAATTTTAATTATTAGTAATTACCTTCCAAATTCTTGACGATGAGAGATAGAACCTTCTTATCCTGGAAGGCGAACGCGAGCTGCTGGCCCACCGAGAACACCTGGTTCGAGAACTGGATCAGGAAGTCCCGAGCCATCGACTCCGAGTCGTATGGCTCTAGAGATGTCCTGCAAGGGGAGACAATTTAATTATTTATTAGCAGGAGAATTATTCTAAGTCGAAATGTATGACGCCGCTCGGACATTTTTTTACTACTTTCACTTAGCGACTGTGGCTCTGTAGATATTTGCTCGAAGATTAGATCTCAAGAATGTCAGTCGAGATATGAAGGTTAGAGTTTTGGCACGGAAAAATCATTGCACCCTTTTGAAACATTATTTTGTGTAAACTTGTGTTTCTATCGGTAAGAATTACACTAACTAACAAGCACAAGTAATATAATGCGGTGAATCGTGTCTTTTCGCTACAAAAATACCACAGACGCTTCTAGTAAAGGCTCTGCTGCTTTACTGAGCCATGAATTGGACTTGACTTTGAGCCTGTCTTGGACTTGGACTGTCTATGACCGACTAGATGACTTCGAGACCAAATTAAGAAGCGGCTAAAAGGACTAGAATTCAGGCCGGGATGACAGACTATAAAAAGTACCTATAATACAAAAAAAATCAGTAGTAAGTCAGCAAAAGTAGAGTCGAATTGAGATCATCTGTCGAGATGACCTCATCAGGGTCGCGCTGGATGCAAGCCGCTTCCGACCGGTCTTATTGGAGTTCGATAGGGGCGGTCGATGTCCAGCAGTGGACTATAAAAAAAAACGTTTAAAAAGGGCCGGTACAGATAAGACCGACCTCACGATTGTAAGGCGGGCGTTACTACCACTAGGCCACAATGGCTTTATAATTAATTATTTAATATTAGCATATTTAAAGCTAAAATAGGCTACTATAATCAATACAAAATGAATCACCTAATATCTAATTTATTTGCACACCAACATGATCTACGCCACACTATAACTATTGATAACAGCAGAAGAATAAATTATAACAAAAGAACACGTGAACAGCCAACATAAATATAGTAGGTATAATCAGAATATAGTTTGATAGTATAATATGTAGGTTGAGTGATTTATACTGTAGTAATATTATAGTATGACCTATTACGACATTTATGACTCATTTCTTGAAATCGTTGAATGGCCAAACTATGTAGGTACTAGATATAAGCTGAGGATATAGCTAATGAACGAAAAAAAATTACGTATGCCACCTGGAATTCCAAATGATGTCATTTTATACTTACGCCTGGTTGTTTTAACTACTTAGCTTCTATTTAGCCACATTAGTAACATTAAGATGGCTTAAAAACTCTGGCATCAAGGCTATCCACTCGGCCTAGACAAAAATACTTAAAAATAAGATGAGCTAAATAGACTAATATGTACATTCAAAAATACATTTAGACTAGACTTTGGCCAGTCAGCACCATTGTCCAAAAATAGACCTAGTGATTTTTGTTGATATGATTATTTGATATATAATAGCATATACATACAGCAATATAGCATTTATTAAATGTATTTTATATTATAAATTTAGTTAGACAAATTACACTAACTACGTAAGATAAAATCTTAGATAAAAATACTAAAAAACAAGTTTAAATTTTAAAAACTTGTTAATCAAAATATTTAAAAAAAGGCTAAATTTATTTTACTGCAAATAAAACCTAACATCTATCTACATACTGTGTCGGCAAGTCTACACATAGATAGCCCATTGATTTTTATACTAGCAAAGGAAAACCAGTTAAACAATGACATCATAAAGATTAGTGCATCAGTGATATAATTAGATAGGTCGCACTCACGTTTTCTTTAGCATAAAATCCGCTTCCAAGGTGACGCTGCAGAGGCAGTCCGCCTGTTGTGGCTTGAATACTCGGACATCTATGGTCTGTCAGGGCAAAAATAATTATGAACTTAGAACATAGTACTTTCTCTGATATTCTGTATTTTTTAGTTTATAGTCTGATGATCTAGACTAGGTTTAAAGGATTTGTCACACTGGATGCGGTCTGCAGTCAGGTCAAATTGAACACAGTGTGGCAAGTCCTTAACAATTAGTTAATTTATTTGGCATGATCATGCAGTTCATGAAGACGAAACGGCCGTGCATATGCTCCTAGAATGCAGCCGCGTGGCGGAACAACGAACAAGCATCCTTAAATCGCCGAGGACACTGGAGGAGGCTTACGCCGGCAGTAGCGGGTTGCTGGGTAGGGCTTGACTCAATTCACACACAACAGGCTAACCTTCTTTGCAGTCTAACTGCAGGAAAGCCCCCCGCCTCAAAGTATAAAGCGTTCATGAAGGTAACCAAATGTAAGAGGCCATATAGGCTGTTGGCCTATAAATAAATAAATAAATATTTTTATTTTGCATATACTCATACTGTGTCCATAATAGAACCAGGGTCTTAGAATATGGTTTCAGTATCCCTTTCCTATAAGAGGTCTCTCAAATGGTCGCATTTGGGGATCAGACCATCCATACCAATGAGCCATAAGGCAATAATGCAATGTGGCCAGCATCACAGAATTCAGGTCAAAAGTTTCTTGAGTATCAAATTTTGTGTATGTTAAAAGGTACTGGCGCATTCCTACAGATCGAGTGTCCTCTGGCACGCATAAAAGGTGACCACCAAGGATGTTTTTGTGGTAAAGTCTACATAGCCCGGGTGCACCCCAACACAGCTATACATCTAAACGATCTAAATGACCGTTTACAGCCATACTAAAAGTATCAGATAAAATACCAATGAGTTTATAATTTACGACGTTATCCTTAGATTTGTTGTCTTACCTGGCCAATGGACAGAGTAGCCCATTTTCTTTGAGGTGCTGAAAATCCAACTGTACCACGGTCAACCCCGTTATAGAATTTAATACTGAACACAAAGTTCTGGGAAGGGCCGGTTGATATTTCGACATGTCTAAAACAAAAAATATATTAATGCAATTTAATTTTTTAAATTTTTTTTGTGACATCTGCAAAGTGTTGTATCTTCGTCAACATCTTAACTCAGACCAAGCATCTTAATACATATTTCAACATTTGCATTTACACTCATTATGATTCAACTGTCTAGTTAAGTTAAACCAAATTCTATTAATTGAATTATTAATTATTGGATGTTTCAATTTTTATTTCATATTTGTTTTAATTAGGTACTCTCAAAACAAAGACTTCTTGCAGTGAATAACTGAAGTAGTTTCATTTATGGTTTCACTCTTCTTTCATATATCATAATCTATATATATAAAAATGAAACCCGTTTTCCGTTGTCACGACATAACATGAAAATGGCTTGACCGATTTGGCTTATTTTTTTTTTTGTAGTTTTCTAATACTCTGTACAAGGTTCTTACGGAAAGCGAAACGAAGTTCGCCGGGTCCGCTAGTTACTAATAATTTTTAATTAAAGATTAGTTTCATTGTGTTTTTTACAGTAACTTAAAATGCAACAGACTTTTATTGATAATATAATATGTACTACTCACTAACAAATTCTACTACAAATTTTGACAAAATCGTAAATTAAATAACTCATAATAAAATAATCATAGTTCTGAGATACTTACTTGGTATCACTTGGGAAGTCGTCTGGATTGATAAGAGCGCAATTTGTGATGGCTAGCTCGTCTGATGGACATTTGGCTGCCTTCATTCGCTGTGAAATAAAAAATAGAATAATTCAATTACACCACAACTGAATCTTGTAGAGCCTACTTTTCATTTAAAATATGTGGTCATGGGAATGTAACCAGAAAAAAAGGGAGGGTTATTTATCGGAATTTATCACATAAGACTGAGAGTGAGTAATATTGAATAAATATAGGGGAAAGTTACTGGAGTAATAGCAGCAACTTCCTAAATTATTGGGTAACTTTTTTGGAGTAAAATAGAAGCAATTAATTGAAAACCTTGTTTTCAGGAGTAATATATTATTGGATATAAAAAAGCAATTTACATAGATAAGTAGTAACTCAAAAGGCTCTGGCTAAAGTAGTTGAAATAATAATAAAACCTAGTATTTACCTACCAATGAAGACATTTTTATATTTTTTTGTTTTCGACAATAATATGAAACACTTGCAGATGATTCACGTCGACTGATTTGACATCACACAGTTATATCAAGCCGTCACTTCAGCAACGAAGACTGCAATAGGAATTGGGAAATTATTTTATCCCATGAAGTGAAAAAGTAATCGCCAAGTTCGATCAATACTGAGCAAATCGTGGTGCATTGAATGCTGCCATACGGCGACGAAATATTGATTGTGGATATTTTATTTCAGACTTATTCAGTGGTTTCTTTTCCTATTTCTTTGGATTTCACATTTTAATATCAATGTTTCAATTTCAATTTCATTCCAGTAAAGTCAAATGAAATCAATTAGAAAGAAAACTGAAAACCTAAACGTCTTTTTTTATGAAAACCGGACTTTTCCGATTGGACTTGATTTCAATAAAAAAATATTTTCTATGTGCAAATAATTTTATAATCTGTAATTTAGTTCGTTCTTCCATCCTCAGCAATAGGGATTGATAAGCACAAACTCATGGATTTATTACATAAACAGGATTGAACACTGGAAAAGCAAACGTGCCGACAAGGATACCACATCGAGGATTGTGTCTCTTTTCCAAGTAGGATGACCAAAACATCTCGGGATATAATATTTCTTTAGAATGTCATTTTAGCCATGGGACGCCTACTGCTGGGCATAGGCCTTCCCTAAAGATCTCTATAAAACCAATCTCCATGTAAGCAATGGTCTAGAATTAATATAAATAAAATAAAATAAAAATAAAAAAGCCTTTTTATTTCCAGTAAATTTTTACATTTCTTAAAGTCTATGTATGTGTTAGTTTTAATTTGTTTATTTCTATGTTATTTATTCTCTTATTTAGTTTAAATTTTTTTGTGTATCTTATGCATTTTAATCATAGTATTTAATCTTATAGTTACTAAGTTTTTATTTAATCTACCGGAACCCCAGAATGGGTGAAGGCCTCCTCCAGTGATGCCCATTTAGTTCTGTCTTTCGCTACTTGTTTTCAGTTTAGACCAGCTATTGCTTTAATGTCATCTTCCCATCTTGTAATAGGTCTACCTCTCATTCTTTTGCCTAGTGGCCCGTTCCAGAATGTTACTTTTTTGGTCCATCTATGATCTGTTAGCCGTGCAATGTGTCCTGCCCACTTCCATTTCAATTTTTGTGCGTAGCTCAGAGTGTTTGTTGCTTTAGTTATTTTTCTTATTTTAGTATGTCGTATTTTATCCAGCTTTCTTATATTAGCTTCGTTCGAGTCCTCTCTGACAGACGTTTATATTTTTTCTTGCTTCAGCAGTGAATTTCCATGTTTGGCATCCATATGTCAGACATGGCAAGAGGCTCGAGTTCATGACTTTTGTTTTAATGGTTTGTGGTAAATTACTTTTAAAAATTTCCTTGAGACCCCAGTATTTGTCCCATGTTAATTTTATTCTTTTCTCTATTTCTATGTTTTTATTTTTTCTGTCGAAACTTATAGTTTTTCCCAGATAGACATATTCTTCTAATTATTCCAATGGTTTGCTATTGATTATTATTGGTCTTTGCAAGCCATTTGTCATTGTCTTAGTTTTTGTAATATTCATTTCTAGCCCCACCTTAACACTAGCTAGGTGTAGGGTTTCTACCATGATCTGCAGTTGGGAGGATGACTCAGATAGCAGTACTATGTCATCTGCAAATCTCAGGTGGCTTAAGTAGGTGCCATTTATGTATAGCCCTCGCTTGCTCCAGTCTAGCTTGTTTATGATCGCCTCGAGTACAGCTATAAATATTGTTGGAGACAGCGGATCGCCTTGTCTTACTCCCCTTTCTATTGGGAAGCTAGGGTCTAAAGATTCAAGCTTAATTTTACCCTTATTGTTTTTATATATGGATTTGATAATTTTTATATAAATTTCTTCCACTCCTTGTTCTTTCAGGCTTTCCCAGATGGTTGTATGTCTTACCGTATCAAAGGCTTTCTGGTAGTCAATGAATGATATATAAAGTGTTCTTTGGTTTTCCTTGTACTTTTCTATTATTAGTTCAAGGGTGTGGATGTGATCAACCGTTGAAAACCTCTTCCTGAAGCCTGCTTGCTCGACCGGTTGTTTTTTCTCTATTGTGTCGCTAATTCTTCTATTTATAATTGTGGAAAATAATTTATATAGGCTTGGTAACAAGCTGATTGGTCTGTAGTTTCCTATGTTCTTTGGGTCGCCTTTTTTATATATCAGTATGATGTTGGATTTGGACCATTGGGAGGGTGTTTCAGAATTTTGTAGAATCATGTTGAATAGTTCGGCTAATGGTACAGCCAAAGTTATGTGTCCTTTTTTCAATGCTTCGTTTGTAATATTGTCTGAACCAGGGCTTTTGTCGACCTTCAGTTTCTTTATTGCTTCACAAATTTCTGTTGTATCTATTGGAATAATGTTTCTTTTTTGTGTGTCATCTCTTTCCGTGTCGAAATTTATAGTTGTTATGTCTCTGTTACTATATAAAGTTCTGTAGAATTCTGTCGCGGTAGCAATGATATCGCCTCTAGTGTATAGTTCTGTATCTTCATTTCTCAGTCCTTTTATCCATGTTGTATTATTTCTGAGTTTCTTATAGGCTTTCTTTGTACTTAGAGTGCTTTGTAGATGTTCTTTTATTGTGTCATGTCTATATTGTGCGTAATCTGCTTTTATATGTTTATTGACTACTTTATATAGTGCGGTCAGTTCATTTTTCTCGCTTCGTGATTTATTTTTAGTGCTCTGTAGCTCACTTCTTCTCTTTAGTAACCTTACTGTATTTGCCGATAGTATTTTGTGTTGTTTATTTTCTTCTCTCTTTGGGCGGGCTTGTTTCAAACTAAAAGTGATAGCCTTTTCTATCCTGTCGTAGCAGTATTGTACTGATGTGATTTCGCCGATAGATGGAGCTGTAGATAACTGAGATATTAGGCTTTCATTATATTTGCTAATTTCGACTTCGTTTTTGAGTAGGCTTATTTGGTTATTTGTAAATTTGGCTCTAGATATTTTTCGTTTGATTAGTGTTATTGTTGATCTGACTATTCTATGGTCCGAACTATAGTTCAGGTTCAGCGTCTCGATGTTTTGGAATATTCCTGGTTGGTTTGATAGGATGAAGTCGATTTCATTTTTGTATTGTCCGTTAGGGGATCGCCAGGTCCATCTTCGACTTTGTTTTTTTTTTGAAGCAGGTGTTTATTATCATCAGTTTGTGTTGTAGTGCAAAATTTACCAGTCTCTTTCCTCTTTCATTTCTCTCGCCATATCCGTGCTTTTTAGTAACCAAATATTCAAAATAGAATTAATATATACGGAGATAATTCAGTTTTAAGTTTGACAGCTGTTATCGGCAATATAGATTTCAAAAAGTTCTTTCACTTTTGTTAAGACAGCAATGGTCTAGAATTTATAATGACGGAGATAAACTTTATCACTAAAGACTTTGTCACGAAAAATCTTAATCACGAAAATTTTTCCACGAATAGACTTTGTTACGAAAAATCTTAATAGACTTTATCACGAAAAGTCACAGTCATTTTTAGCCTCCGTAGTAAACAAGGCATCCATTTTGAAATCAAAAATTGCGGACTCACTTTTTTGAAAAAGTCGTCATGGGTGTAGTTTTCGAGGTTATTGGGGGTGCAGGTTTCAAAAATGGGATCCATTTTGAAATTAAAGATGGCGGATGTCAAAAAAGTGACGTCACAAATGAATGTCATTTTTGAAATAAGTTTTATCTAATACTAGTTTTTACCCGCGGCTTCATCCGCAAGATATTTTAATTTTTGACGCAATACCAATATTTTAAGTCGGCGTCAGGAGTTTCCGGATCGACGTTGAACTTATATGGTCACAATAGACGCGCTAATGAGGACATCGTGCTATGTTTTTATCATTTGAATAAATTGACACGAGAGAAAACGAGAAAAACCATTTCTATATGGTTTTATTCAAATGAAAATTACAACATAAGTGACAGAATGACAGCATGACAATTTGTCAGATAAAAGTTACTTTTAGAAAAGAGTTCAAAATTATCACAGACGTCTGTGTTATTTATGCTGCGTTTTGTTGGTAGTTTCAATGAAATCGCATCGTACAATAGTAATATTTTGAGGGTTACAGCTGTCAAAATACGTAGTGTATTCGTACTCACGACATATATAAATATATCCCCTTGAATGGCGCAACGCCTGGTCCAGGCGTTTAGAGAAATGTCCGGACACGGAAACATTTGTTTATTTATTTAATTTGAGCATAAACAAACCTGACATCCTCTTTTAACATATTCAAATCGGTCGTAAATAGTACAAAAAATTTAGCAGGCATAAAAATATTATTTTCATGGACATAGTGAAATATGACACTTTATAAGCGCGCCATTGTTTGTTTTGACGCATGGCACGGGCCGTGTTCTTTTTTGGGATTTATTTAATGGTTTTTGTATGAGAACAGGGCTGCTATTGTACCTTTATTTGTAGTGTGGTTCATTGTTTATAATATGGTACCTAAATATTTTAAAATAACAAAGCATAGCTTGTTCCAGAAGTCTCGTAAGTAAAAAGAAAATTTTATTATATTTGTTCGATCGTATTTTATAATAAGTTTTATACACATTTTTTTTTTTTTTTTTTTTTTTGTGTTTTGATCGTGCAATCTGTCTATGAGACTATAAGCAGATGAGTTGCGTTCTTTTTGGCGTTTATAGAGCAGCTCCCAGCGGAGCTAGCCTATTTATTTTATGGATTTTTGTTAATCCTTATCAAAAATATCCCGCCGCTTTTTGAGTCGACGTATGGTTTCAGGGATAGTGAGTTGACCCGCCAGGGGGTTCGGATGGTTTTCCAGCCTTGTTTTGTATCTCGCTCCATGAGACTCTATTTCATCTTTCACCATGGGCACATCAAGATTTTCGTGGACCTCTGTGTTTCTGATGAACCATGGTGCGTTTGATATTTGCTTTAGGATGTAGTTTTGTACTCTTTGGATGACCATTATGTTGGAAGCACTAGCTGCGCCCCATAATTGTATTCCATAGGTCCAAATAGGTTTTAGGATCGATTTGTACAATAGCAACTTGTTATCCACTGATAGCTTGGAGTTACGTCCGAGCAGCCAGTAAAGGCCCTTGTATTTTAGGTTAATCTCATCCCGTTTTGTTTGGATATGTTTCAGCCAGGTAAGTCTGCGGTCCAAATACATCCCCAGGTATCTCACTGTATTGTGGTGTAATAGTTGCGTGTCATTTAGTCTGACTGGAGGGCAATCTTCTTTGCGAAGTGTAAAAGTTATGTGCACTGATTTTGAAGCATTGGCAACAATCCTCCATTTGGCTAGCCATTTCTCTATCTTGTCTATGTTGTCTTGCAGGACTCGTGAAGCTTGAATCGGGCATTTGTCTGAGGATAACAAGGCTGTATCATCCGCAAAGGTTGCAACAGTAACACCAGGACACTGCGGTAAGTCGTATGTGTACAGCGTATATAACACAGGTCCAAGTACAGAACCCTGTGGGACTCCTGCAAAAACTTCATAGAAGTTTGAAGTGCTGTTGTTCTCTCTCACTTGAAATAATCTGTCACTCAGGTAAGATTTCAAGATTTGATAGAAAGTATGTGGTAGTATTGATTTTATTTTAAACAACAGACCTTTGTGCCAGACTCTATCAAATGCTTGTTGTATATCTAAGAAGACTGATGAACAGTATTCTTTTTTTTCTATCGATGTTCTTATTACTCTGCAGACTCTGTGGACCTGTTCTACAGTCGCATGTTCTTGTCGAAATCCAAATTGATGGTCTGGGATAATTGATTTTTCTGTTATAGCTTTCATTATCCTATGTAGAAGTGACTTTTCAAATAATTTGGACATTATTGGCAAGAGGCTGATTGGTCTATACGAGGTTACTTCATGGATTGGTTTGCCAGGCTTATGTATCATTTTAATAGTAGAAACCTTCCAAAGATCCGGGAAGTATCCAACTACATATACACATTTATACAAGTTATTTTATGAGCTAATTTTTTATATAAGCCTCTAAACGTGAAACATATTGTCTATAAATCATCAAACATGTGCTACTTCATTGTTTATGTTTCTCGTAATCAGACGCCTTTTTTTCCGCCATTTCCTCATATGCCTGACACTTGCTGAGTTGAGGAACAATTGAAATATAAGGATATAAAGTTCAAGGACCGCTAACAATAATGATGTACTTCAACTTTAAGCTCAACTTGAAGAAAAACCGTAAAAAAAATCGCGTATTATGTTTAGAAATGCATGTAATCTGATTCAATACGATTAAAACGTTATAACATTGTTTTGAGGTTAGACAAACCCCTGAGTGGCAAGGAGCCTGAATAAGGTCGCCGGTGAAAATTCGCAAATAAGTCGCAAACCCGGTGCCGCAATGCACCAATCCGATAGATGGCGCGTGCCAACGAAGGGGATAAGGAGATATCCTTAGTTTTGTGCTCACGACTACTCTATGTACGATATAGAGTACGGTACTAGTTTACAGATATCTGTGGGTACTAGTATCTAGTACAACCATAGTACAACACTACCGCTTCTAAAAATTACAAATGGCCGTATTGATGGAAATGAGATAGTTTTGTTATTTTTATTAAAATCACGAATATTCCATGCGTACAGTGTATTTATATTCGTAGTATACGGTGTGCCAATACTTTTAGTTACGTTACAGTGCTGCTATTATGGATGACTATAATTCTTGGCTATAACCAATCTGCATCTCGATAACCTCATTTTTATTCATCTATTAAAAAATGGAGCTTCCTCAACCACCGCAAGGTAATAGCGCTAGCAATAATATGTGTGATATGATCACATATTTGCAGTCGAAATAATTTAATTGCTATTTGTAGATCAAGATCTACGCAACATAATCGATAAGCTCGCCCAGTTTGTCGCAAGAAATGGACCGGAGTTCGAAAAAATGACCAAGACCAAACAAAAGAACAATCCCAAGTTCAGCTTTCTCTACGGCGGCGACTACTTCAATTACTACCAGTACAAAGTGACGACAGAGCAAGCAAGTAAGCATACTAACGTGTCAAATGGAAGATGATAAGATATGCTGTGATTGCGTTGTGATGGATTTGGCTATACCGTTTTACTTACGAACCTCCGCTGTTTATAGTTCTAAAGCAATCGGCCGGTGGCCAGGCTGCGGCTCCCGCCGGGGCTTATATGGCACAGAACAGGCAATATGTAATGCCCCAACAGGCCGGCGCGACTCCCGCGCAACTCGGGCTCGCGGCGTCGATGGCGGCGGCGCCTGCCCTGCAGCAGTGGCTTGCGGCCAACTCTGCGCCGCCGTCCTCCTCACACCCCAACCAACATGACTTGGATAACTTCAGTGCACAGATCACCATGCTCAAAGAGCAGATCACTCAATCTGAGAATAATCTCAATGCGCAGCACACGGTGAGTCTTGGTAGAATACACATTGTTTACATCATGACAAGGGTTTATAGTTTCTTGGAAAGCTTCTCGGAAAGGAACATTGCTTCTCTTGCATGCTCAATATTCCTGAAACATATTTTTAGATCCTTTATGGGTTATTTGTATAAATAGAATGTATTAAAATTGTGCAAAATAATTTAAAGTGAAAATATTTTGTTTACAGGCTACAATACTCTCAGATTTAAGATGTAGGCAGACTTCTAGTACTTTTCTAAGTAGATTTCGAATTCCTAAGTAAAAGTTAATAAATGTTCACCTAATGTAGAAATAGAATCAAGACAATATCTTTACTTTAGTCAAATGTTATTTTATTAGGTTGTTTGTACAATTTTTTGGAGATCTGCTTTATGCATTATATTTATAAGAAATTTTTACTTTAAAACAACTTACATCATATTTCCTATGTACCTACTCTAGAAATGTATACTAATATTTAGAAATATTTTAGGTGTTAATCCAGCAACAACAAGCCAAAATCAATGAACTGGTCAGCAAGGCTCAAATGGAAAACATACATACCATGGCAGAAGAGAACAATATCAGTCTTTCTGAACTGGACACCATCCTGCAACCAATCATCGACACATGCACCAAGGATAGCATCTCAGCAGGTAAGACATGAACATTTCAACATTGCATTACACAAGCCACTGGAGCAGTTATGTCAGTGACCCAGACCCATGTTCCATTAGTCTAAGAAGCTTGGCTGACTTGGGTAGACGCAGGAGGGGGAAATGCACAAAACCCTATGTGGGACATCAGTACAAGACTTGTTGCCTCCACATTGAATAAGAATCACTTTACACCATAACAGAGTTACAGGGTGTACCCATACTATTTGACCCATCCAGAAGGGGTCAATTTCTTCAAAAGTGCAGGCATTTTTTACATACAATCTTCCCTAGATGAACTATTGTCTTCTAGTCTTTTAATAGGCCACTGCTGATCACTGGACACTGGCACAAAGCAGTGCTTTTCTAGTTGCACACTCTGTATTTGTCAAGTCAAACATATCATGACCTTTTAGAAAATATGTAGTCATTCTAAAGATTAAAAACATGAAATAAATAAATAATGACAATGTTATCTCTACATATATTATAAAAAAAGTATGAAATTATCAGTGGTATGAAAATGTTCTATATCTACCCACATATACCGAGCACCACACAAATTGAAAGATGGGAAGTTAGGTGCAAAGAGCTGTGCAAACGCCAAAATATAGACGTTAGCGGGTGCCAGTGAGACGAGACGCCGGCACACACCTCGTGCCTCCCGCGCGCTCCCTACGCCCGACCTCTCTACGCCATTGTGCACACATGCGCAATAATTAGCGAATCACGGCGAAATGTCATCTGCGGCTAACTTCCCATCTTTCAATTTGTGTGGCGCTCAGTATAGCTAGTATGACTTACTATAACTGACTCTACCCCAACTTTGAACATTTGAAAATGTGACGTAATAATAAACTCTGAAAAACATGCTTTAGAGATTGACATAAAACTTGAATATCTTCCAGGCAAAGGCTGGATACTGCAACACGCCACATCATATGACTCCGGCAAAGTCATATCACAGCATCTACTGAAAAAAGTGACCCAACCGGGCGCCGCATTCTCTCAGAAACTACACATCATTTACTTAGTGAATGATGTCCTCCACCATTGGTTAGTTCCTTTACATATCTGTAGTGATCATTTAACATCGCTTCATCATTGCCAATCATGTCTCTAACTATATGCATACTGTTTCAAATATATTTCGTTTTCCACTCATTGGTCAAACGTTCAAGGCACTTTATATTGATAAACAATATTAAGGTTTTTATAGTTGATCTTGTTTATCACAGGTTTTATTATTTAACACCATTTTGTTCATTATAAAATTTATAACTGTGTTATCTATTATGTGGGCACATAACAAATTGTTAAAATATAATGTGTTGATTCAAAAGTTTTGTCTGAGCCATGCCTTTGGTATGAGGTTTTTATAAATGGATTAGATACAACTTTTGCACATTATAATAAACATTATATATTTATAGATATGGGGATGCTATCACAGTAATTAATCATTTTAGTTTTTGTTTAAAACTCAGTTTAATTCTAGGTTTCTGTGCTCATAGACCAATATTATTGTATGGGATGTTTCTCTAGAGAAATCGGCTAGACAATGGACATATTCCAGGATTTTATTCCATCTTTTACTATGGGGCCAAATACGAAATTACACAAAAATATTGCTGTTCCATACAAAAAAGTTCATTGAATGTTGTCTAAATATATGGAACAGCTCCTTTTTTCTGGATTCAGAATTGGTCATAATTATTAACACACAATGTGGCCAATTTTAAAGGCACCATCGTAAATTTAATAGCAACTTAAAATATTCTTCTCTCTTTCAAATGCATGTATAGTGAAAAAGAAATGGCAATATTTTAAGTTGCTATTGAAATTTCGATGGCGCCCTTAAAATTGGCCACAATCGTGTAACAGACTATGTCCATTGTCTAGAAAAATCCTGTCTCTATATTTCAGGCCTATAACTTGATATAAATTGTTTACTGAAACCTAAATAATACTAGCAGTAATAGTAAAAATAATGTGTAACAAACTCAATTTTTTATATCACTCATGGGATGGGTGGAGCTGTGTAGGGAAAAAATACAAGAAATGTTGAATTTAGTGAGCTAAATGAGGACAACCTCATCAAGACCTCAACAAGATTCCTCATATCATGTACTTGTACAGTACACAAACTTACTTACTTTAGTACAAGTTGTACTGTACTTTTACAATAAATTATACTAAGCACAGGAAGCAGTGGATTTAGTTGAAATATTTAGCTTAGTAGCTGTCTTTTTATTCATTATATGTATGGAACCCCAACATAGTAAGGCCAGAATTTGCTTTATTTTTGGGTTTGCAAATTGATGCAACTTTTTATGTTACTTTGGTTACTTTTCGTGTAAATATAGGACATAAAAACAGGTATATTGAATAATTACTATGTTGTGTATGTATTTCTTCAATGTTACCCATTCCTCCTGTTTCATCCGTAATACAATCGGTGTCTATTATGCAATTATTCCTAATTACAGTGCACGCAAAAACGCAGAAGATCTCAAGAAAAATTTGGAAAGTGTCGTGGTCCCAATGTTTTGCAATGCCAGTATAGGTAAAATATTTATAATAATGCCCTCGAGATGTAGGACTCTGTTTTTTATGCATACTCATCTATACAAAGCATTTTACAACCATCATCACCTGTGGTTTTCAACATCAGGTAACTTGCTTAGTTTGGTGGCTCGTACGACAACAGTTTCATTGTTTCGCTGTTTCAGCCGTCACAGAGGAACAGGAGGCTAAGTTGAATAAGCTGCTCCGCCTATGGGAATCCAAGTCTAACTATTTCGAGACTGCCGTCATTGAGAAAATGAAGAGCCCCACCAGCTCGTACCAAGAGTACCAGAATAATCTGATCGCGCAACACTCGAATGCGATAGCGCATTTGACGCAACAAACAAAGTCGACGTTCGAGAAGTACGTATCGCGATAGAAGTTCGTTCCACAACCAAACCTCATTTACTGACATCCTCTTTCGATTTTCAGCTACAAATCCCAGCATCAAGCGTTCGTAGCGCATACGATGCAACAGATTCAACAGATCGAAATGCAAAGGCAGACAGTCGAAATGCAAAATAATCAGGAACACAACAACGATAATATGCACCAACAGAACAACATGAACAGTTTTCAAAATAACAACTTCAACGAACAGAACTTTCAGCAAATGGGGAGTTACGATCAGAATTTTAGTTCGAACAATCAGCAGTATGGGAGCGAAAGCGGGAAACAGTACGGCAGCGAGAGCGGTGATAACTACGCTTCCAATAATAGTATAAGCGGCAACGAGAATAGTTTCGACAGTCAAACGTTCGATCAGTTGACGCAGAAACAGAATGAGAATAATGAAGAGTTTGATCTTTCGAATTTGCCAAATGTGAACTTTTCACAACCGCCGCCCGGTTTCCCGCCGATGGAGAACGCGCTTTTAGCATTCCAGAACGGTCTTCCAGATCTAACCAAGCCACCGCCGGGCTTCCCGCCTTTCCCTGAGATTAATAATGAAGATTTGATGCCCTCCGTACCTTACTTTGAACTTCCTGCAGGATTGATGGTGCCACTCGTTCAGGTGAGTAATTTATAACAGTTTCGTCATTGACATCTCCATTAAAACCAAAAGGGAACACGAAGATTTCTTGCTTTTTGTGCCCGGGAAATATGTTTTAGCGAATAATTTTATTTTAGCTTGAAGAAGATAAATACAGATCCCTGGATCCTGCGAAAATCAGACTTCCCCCGCCCGCGCCGCCGAATGACCGGTTGCTAGCAGCTGTCGACGCTTTCTACGCTTCACCCAACCACGAGCGGCCGAGAGACAAGTCAGTAATTAATATTTTCACTATTGAATATGATATGATTAACTAATAATTATAAAAATATAACTTTTTAAAAATGTTAAGCTTTTGAGTACCTGGATATCATGTAGTAGCAGAGTGCCTATCCAAGACAAGTAAAACGAGCTCAAATACGACGGTACTATCTTGTTTAGCACAGGAGTTCCTATGGCTACCTTCTGACTCCATCATCGAATCAGCTCCATGGTACCATATTATTGCATTGTCACGCGATATACATATGCATGCAAAATTTCAGCTCAATCGGAAACCGGAAAGTTGGTCAAATTTAACTTGCAAGATTCCACCCCGACTTACATACATACATAGGTACACCATTGCAAGTTAAATAAAAGCTTGTATAAAATTATAAAGTAAATTAAAGATCCATGGCTAACACAGCGATCGAGCTCCAGCAGCTATTTTTTCGCTAGGTCAGCAATGTTTTCATTCTGATATATTTTATTTGATCCGGGAATATTCATGGAGTTTGTAAGCTATACTAAAAATATTTTTGTGGAACCATAACTTAATTTCAGTTTATTATTATATACTAAGAGACTAATCGCGCACTAAAATTACGAGATAAATAAATACCTCCTCATCCCGACGTTTCGGCCGAGTTGCATCGACCGTTGAAATTCTTATGTTTTTGATTTCCACCGCTTCACGAACTATTCTTGAAAAATAGTGTCGATCCGTGGAGAGGACTTTTGGGTCGTGGATTTCGATCCAATGACCAGTACCTCTGTCAAGCAAATGCTCAGCTATAGCAGACTTCTGTATCTGGCGATTTTTTTACTGCCGCGATATGTTCTTTGATCCGTTCAGAAATAGTACGCTTCGTTTGACCTACGTAGGAACTACCGCAGCTGCAATCCACCTTATATACACCAGGAGTCTCGGAATGACATCTTTCGGTGTTCTGACTAGGCCCAGTAGTTTGGATAAGGAAGTATACACTGTCTTGATAGAGTAATCCGTTAGCAAAGTCCCCACCTTATCCGTCACTCCTTTCACATAAGGCATGAAAGCCGGCTGCCTCTCAACGTCGAAACCGTGCTTCCGATACCTGCGCCTACCTAGATCTCGCTTTTTCACATTATAAATAACCATTTCTCTTTAAAACGTCCTGCACATGCGCTTTCTCAGTCGCTACATGTTCAGCGTCACAGAGGGCATCCGCTCTGTCCAGCAGCGCTTTGGGCACAGACTGCAAATGGCGTGGATGATGGTGTGAAGTTGCGTGTAGGTATCTGTCTGTGTGCGTGGGCTTCCTGTAAACGGACCAGGTCAGAACGCCGAAAGATGTCATTCCGTTTCAGATCCTTCCCGTTTCCTGGTGTATATAAGGTGGATTGCATAGGTAGTTCCGACATAGGTCAAACGAAGCGTACTATTGCTGAACAGATCAAAGAACATATCGCAGCAGTAAAAAAACCGCCAGATACAGAAGTCTGCTATAGCTGAGCATTTGCTTGACGGAAGTACTGGTCATTGGATCGAGCTCCACGACCCAAAAGTCCTCTCCACGGATCGACACTATTTTTCAAGAATAGTTCGTGAAGCGGTGGAAATCAAATAACATAAGAATTTCATCCGGGAAGATGGAAAAAAGTTACTCGTATCGGCGTCGTGGAATCCTGTTGTCAACAAATGCAAATCGCGTAGTGTACGTAGAAGGACATTGTTAGATACCGTCAGTGTTGTGTGTCGTCGTGACAATTTTTCAAGTTCAAATTGAATCGGCGGTACCAGCTGTTCCACATTCCAGTCTACCCGTGACCACGGTCGATGCAACTCGGCCGAAACGTCTGGATGAGGAGGTATTTATTTATCTCGTAATTTTAGTGCGCGATTAGTCCCGTAGTATATAATAATAATGTGTTCAAATCGCGAAAGTTTAAAAATAACATTAATTTCAGTTATAGACCGAATCATACAAGTCGACGGAGGTGAAGTTAGGTGCACGTTGATTGGAAAGTGCGCAGCTTGTAGCAAACTTAAATCCATCGACTTGTATGGTTCGGCCTATACTCAGTATCTGTGTGACAATGTATTTACTAATCTTAACTTATTTGTTATAGCGAGGGTTGGGAGAAATTAGGTTTATATGAATATTACAAAGCGAAGAACATCGCGCGAAAGATGAAAGAAGAAGCAATAATCCAAGGCTTCAGAGAGAAGTCGAAATCGCCCAGCCCTATACCTAAGGACCTACAGAAACAACCCACCCCACCTGGAAGAAGATATAGGTATGTATTTTTTTTATGTTTTTTGTTCTTTTTTGTATGTATGTTAGTCAGACTTCTCCAATACAAGACAGATAGTTTAGCAACAAATACTATCTTGATATTGATATGATTAATTGATATTAATTGAAAATTTACGTGGTATTATCATTATTTCAGCCCATAACCTACTTCACTTCTCCCCACTACAATCCTAAATGTCATTTTTATTGCGTAATAGTCTCTGTCAGTTTACAATGAGGCATGGTTATTGAATGTCAGTGTATTACTTGTTACTTTGAAAGCTTACAATCAGGAGGCCTATCTACTACTCGTAAGCTAATTTATCATAGAAAAAAAGCAGTAGTGTTTCTCACTTCTGCAAAGTTATTTACCAGACCATTCAATTATACAAGTTACAAGCCATTTTCAAGAGTACCTCATCCATCATCATCCATCAGCCAAAGGACGTCCACTGCTGGACATAGGCCTCCCCTATGGATCTCCAATAAGACCGGTTGGAAGCAGCTTGCATCCAGCGCGATCCTGCGGTCTTAATGAGGTCATCCACAAGGTGGACGTCCTACGCTGCGCTTGCCGGTACGTGGTTTCCACTCGAGAACTTTTCGACTCCAAAGGTCATCAGTCCTCCACGCTATGTGCCCTGCCCATTGCCATTTCAACTTGCTAATCCGTTGGGCTATGTCGGTAACTTTGGTTCTTCTACGGATCTCCTCATTCCTGATTCGATCCCGCAGAGAGACTCCGAGCATAGCTCTCTCCATAGCTCGTTTGGCTACTTGGAGCTTACTAATAAGGCCCATAGTGAGAGACCACGTTGCCATAAGTCATCACTGGCAACACACACTGATCGAAAACTTTCGACTTGAGGCACTGAGGTATGTCGGAGGAGAAGACGCTACGCAATTTTCCGCAAGAGTACATACAGCATTGCATTGCAAATCTGCACTTGACCACCAACTTGCCAACTTGTGTGACGCGGCCTAGACGTTATAGTCGAAGATGAAACACGCAGACTAAACAAACAAATGGAGTATTTTACTTACAAGCTTGGTGTGTCTCCGATTGAATTCCGAAATTCGTACCATGTTACAGATCAAAGAGCAAAACGCCCGAGAAGAAGCCATCTCCCGTGCGCTCGCGCTCGCGCACGCGCTCTCCGTCGCCGCGGAGGAAACCCGCGCACACCCGGAGAGAGAGGGAGCGAGATAGTCAGTACATTATTTAAAGCGCCACACAAGTCGGCGGATGGGAAGTTATGCGCAGAACGCTGCGCAAAAGGCAAAATATAGGTATGCGCGGGAGCCAGAGAGACGAGACGCCGGAGCACTCCCGCGCGCTACCTACGCCCGTGCTCAACACTACGCCACGCGGCTTCGGCATTGTGCACACATGCGCAATAATTAGCGAATCACGGCGAAGTGTCATCTGCGGCTAACTTCTCATCCGCCGATTTGTGTGGCGCTTAGTATACATAACGTTTGTGTTTTTTTTCTTAGGAAGCACAGAATATAGGACGTGCGAGGGCGAGGATTCGGTGACTACACACCAGACGCAACGACAAGCTTGTTTAACCTTCATACTTTATGTGTTTATTCTAGGTTTCACACATTTTAGCGTCGAGTTGCAACGTTGGGCTGCAGCTGATGATAAATAAATAAATATTTTGGGACATCTTACACACAGCCTCTGACCCCAAACTAAGCAAAGCTTGTGATATGGCTGCCAGAGACTGATATACTACATATACTTATTTTTAAATACATACTTATATAGATAGTAACTAAATAACACCCAGACACAGAGCAAACACTTATGTTCATCACATAAATATTTGCCCTGGGTGGGGATCGAACCCACGCCTCTTTGATCCAGAAGTTAGGGTCACTAACCACTGAGCCACCGAGGCAGTCAATTTTCTATATTTCGTTCAATACACTTTGTAGGTATCTCATTGTGTTTACTATATGCAATTTATTGATATACTGCTTTTTTGCCCTATTTATAAAATGCATTTATTTACAGGATAATTTAGATAGAGTATGGGACACTTGTTTTTTATTTGCCACTTAATGATTTAATAAATAGCATTTGTACGTAAAGTTACGGATGTCGTTTCTATTTTAGTACACAGTAAGTTGCTCTGGCCTAAAAGCCACCGAATAAAAATGTAACTTATATGGCTTGTCGCGTGTCGTTTAACTTATGCCAAGGTACACAGAAGTGTTCCCATGGATATGTCACGACAAACTAGTACTGTAACAGCCTTTTTAATAGTCCACTGCAGGACGTAGGCCTACCCGCGAAGGGTGATTGGGCCAAATCCACCACGCTGGCCCAGTGCGGGTTGGTGGATTCACATACGCCATCGAATTTCTTCTACGGACCTATGCAGGTTGCCTCACGATGTTTTCCTTCACCGAAAAGCCAATGATGAGAAATTCCGTACATAAGTTCCAAAAAAACTCATTGGTACGGGATCAGGATTTGAACCCATGACCTCACGATTGCAGGTCGGGTGTTACTACCACTAGACCACCACGGCTTCCTACTTACGAAACTAGTACTAATATAACTAAAAGCAATAGGCATGATGACTGGGTAAAAAAAAAAACATTGTTATAATTAGTCCGTGAGTTAGATTATCAAAACATATTGGACACGTATTTTTTCTTTTGTTAATCAAACAACAAATGACAAAAATAAACCTTGTCAAAGTTCGGGAGCGTGGTTCGTGACGTCTCCTCTCTAACAGAAGTCTATACATTTGTATGGCACTTGTGACGTCACGCGGAACTTTGACGGATTATATCTTCATTATTTTTTGTTTAATTGACAAAACAAAAAAATACATGTCTCATATTTTTTGATAGTTTATCTGATGGGCTAATTTTTTTTGTCATCATGCCTATTACTAGAAGAAGTAATGAAAAGTATAAAGGTCGAAACATACTATCGGACGCGACTGACTGCCGCGACCTAGACTATGAAAGTACACTGAGCCGTGCACACTATCGGACAATAAGTCGCAGACGTCACCTTCGGACGACCTTGAGCGTTCGGACGTCCGAGAGCGATCTGGCACACCGGATGTTTTAAGACTGTGCACATTGCTAAGTCGCGGCTGTCAGCCGCGTCCGATAGTATGTTTCCGGCTTAATTTTAAATCGTGAAGGATTCAAGATCAGCTTTGGATGGTACATGAAAGTTTTGTAAAGGAGTACAATTGGAAATACTGAATTATGTGATAACATAAACGTTGCAACAACAGGCCGCAGAAGATCGAGATCGCGGTCGCGGTCGCGTTCCCGAAGCCGATCGCGCGAACGCGAGCGAAGAGATCGCGAGTCGCCGCGTTCGAGACGCGTCGAGCGATCCCGATCGCCGACACCACCTAGTTTTATGTAAGTTTCACTTTATCACGACTGGACACGATTCGCAACCATTAAGTACCTAACCAAAAGGAGTCGACACGCCTAAGCACTGAAGTCTGCCAAGTCAGTGGGGGATGAAGAAACGCACACAAACCAAAATATGAGCAAGTTTACACGCACACAAATGTAATTAACTAACACTAGCTGAAAATTAACGCAACACAAGCGCAACCAGACCGATATCCTACTAATATTATAAACGCGAAAGTTTGTGAGTTTGAGTTTGTGAGGATGGATGGATGAATGTTTGTTACTCTTTGACGCAAAAACTACTGAACGGATTGAAATGAAACTTTGCAATAATATAGCTTATATATCAGAATAACACATTGGCTATAAATTATAATGATATATTGTGTATGCGGGCGAAGCCGCGGGTAAAAACTAGTAGCTTATATATCAGAATAACACATAGGCTATAAATTATAATGATCTATTGCATATGCGGGCGAAGCCGCGGCTAAAAACTAGTATTATTTACGCGAAAGTTTATGAGTTTGTGAGGATGGATGGATATTTGTTACTCTTTCACGCAAAAACTACTGAATAGTTTGAGATGAAACTTTGCAATAATCCTACTATTCTACTAATATTATAAACGTGAAAGTTTGTGAGGATGGATGTATGGATGGATGGATGTATGGATGTTTGTTACTCTTTCACGCAAAAACTACTGAACGGATTGAGATGAAACTTTGCAATAATATAGCTTATATATCAGAATAACACATAGGCTATAAATTATAATGATATATTGCGTAAGCGGGCTAAGCCGCGGGTAAAAACTAGTATAGCTTAAATATCAGAATAACACATAGGCTATAAATTATAATGATATTGCGTCAAAAATCAAAATATGCGGGTAAAAACTAGTATTTATTTAAAGAGCATGACCGCCGGTCGCGTACTTTTGGCAGAGGGGTACGCTTTGCTTTGCAGTGTCGACTCCTTTTGGTTAGGTACGAGTACATGATGTTGGGAACAGACAGAGGCAGATAGCATTATAAGAGAGAGACTTATGCCCAGCAGCCCTCAGAGCAAATAAAAAAATCAAGAGAGAATGTTGTGAACAAACAAGTGAAGTCAACCAAAACTACGCCTCGCCGTGTACAGACAATTAAACACACATCCAGGTAACTATGAAACTACGCCTTGGCTTGTCAGTCAAACTATGGCGGCGCAACAGCGACGCACTCACACATGTATAAAAAACCGGCTTCACTTGACTGTTCAACGACGTTCCCTCGGGATTTTTTTATTTGCTCTGAGCAGCAGCGGGATAAAAAAGACTGCGGATGATGACGATGATAACTTAATCAAACTCTGATCAATAACAAATTGCGTGGAAAGCTATATATTTCTTAGTTAAAATAATTAAAAATATTTTTATGAAGTATAGACGGAATCGAACGTCTTAGAGGCTGTGAAATTAGCAACAAGCTGCGCAAAACCCAGTCCTGACTGAAGCTCACGTTTAGGTCGAATCATACAAGTTGGCGGATGTGAAGTTAGCTACAAGCTGCGCAATATCCAATCCTGACTGAAGCTCACATAAAGCTGCGCGTATATTGGGTTTCGCGCAGCTTGTAGTTGTAGCACAGCCCGGACACTCCGCGATTTTTCATACAAAATCTGCTGTCTTACGCACACTACACAGTACTTACTCACAGACAACACATACGCACGAACGCTACACGTGCATTTGTGTGCGGAACGTCTATGGCGTGAGTGAGACAGTTGCGTATTCAATTTTGCAAAAATGAATATAAATCTAGTTCATATAAAAGTATAACAATGACTTAATTTGGAAATATTTTAACAATAATTAACCGATCTACTTTATTTGAAAGGAAATATCAAGAGAAAGTTACCAAATAATGTAAAATAAGTTCCTTTTACTTATCCTTAGATAAACATTAAAATGTATTGTTTTGTTTCGTATTATTGATATTCAACCATACACAGCACAATTCGTCCCTATTGTCACAGTCTAGGTATTTTTTATTACAAAATCTACCGGCCAGTGCAGCCCGCGCGCTGAGTACACTATCGGTACGTGAAACGCGGGGTGGAAGTGAGGAAGACTCAAACGGGTGGGGGGTAACGAGTGACCGTTCTATACGTAGTATTATTATATCTTCTTTGGTTGTAGCTAACTAGTTGTTCACATCGGCCGACTTGTATGATTTGGCCTCTAACAGTTGCGCGAGGATTGGGTTTTTTCGCAGCTTGCAGCTTACTTCACAACTGCCAAGAAGTTTAATTCGGCCTTTTAACCTGGCTGTATTTTCTAAACGCCTAAAAATAGTGTTATGATTTCAGGATTCATGTATGTATTCCCTTTTATAATTACTTTAAAGCGACAAAAATAAGTTAAGACAAAGCTAATATAAAATTGTCCGCCTCTTAGTAAACCCCCCGACGGGTCAACTCACTATTCCTGAAACCATACGTCGGCTCAAAAAGCGGCGGGATATTTTTGATTAGTATTAACAATAAATATCCATAAATTAGGCTAGCTTTGGGCTAGCTCCGCTGGGAGCTGGACTATAAACGTCAAAAAGAACAGAACTCATCTGCTTATAGTCTTATAGCCAGCAAGATCAAAACACACACAAAAAAAGTTCGCTAGGGAAAACGCGTAATCCCCAAAATCAGGTTATAACGGTAACACATAATTCGTTATCGCTGCGCAGGGGAGGCGTATTTGCGAGCTCGTCGGGAGGCATCGACTCGACGAACAAGGGCCACCAGCTACTGCAGAAGATGGGGTGGAGCCAGGGCGGGCTCGGCGCCTCGGGACAGGGCATCGCCGAGCCCATTAGCGGCGGCACCGTCAGAGATAAACAGGATCAGTATAAAGGTAACAATTTGCTATTTCTAGGCCGAACTGACTGAAGTTCAGTTAGCTGCGCGAGGATTGAGTTATCCGCAGCTTGTAGCTAACATCACAGCCGCCAACTTGTGTGATTCGACCTATACTAACTTTTCTTCTTTTCAACCATAAGTCGTTCACCGTTGGATAAAATAGACCTTCCCTATAGACACAGTAATAGTATCTATGCATTATTTCCGTCTTCATACAAACAGTCGAAAGTCGGAACGTGAATCATACCTACGCGCCTCTTAAGCGTGCCATTTACTTACCAGGTGGGTAGTGCTAGCGCGTGTTGCGTGCTGCGTGCGTGGCCACGCGGTGTTGTAGCTATTTATTTCAAGGACGGGAATACTGCATAGATACCATTATCGTGCTATAGATCTCTGATACAACCGTGTGGAAGAGACTTACATCCAGCGCGATCCTGTGGCCTCAATATGTTCTTCTATTCACTTGGTTGGTGGGTGGCTGCCCTATACAATAGCAACTTAAATATTTTTGGGTAGTGTACAATTTTCTAACTGTAATGTGCCCCTGCTTCTACATTCAGATATTGTATTTAATATGTTGCTCCTACATAGGTAAATTACATTTAATGGTATTCAGAAGATGGAAGCACAAAATAATGTATGATCTCTCATAAAAAATAATGCTCTTATACAAGAAAAAACAAGTCAACTAGTTGGTCTGTGGGTCTGTCTATGGCTTCAATAAACTTGTAAGTTTTGAATGCCTGTTTATTGTTTCAGGCATTGGCGTCAACCTAAACGATCCCTATGAAAACTTCAGAAAGAACAAAGGCGCAGCATTTATAACTAGGATGAAGGAAAGGGCGTTGGAGCGTTCAACATGATCGCTATTTTGAATACTCCATGTAAATGTGTACAATTGAGATTGCGTGAATGGGAATGATTTATTTTATCTAAATCAACTAAAATACAAAAAATATAAGTAAATGCAATATTTTATTTTTCCTTATTATTAGTTTATTTTGCCTTAGGCTAAGTAATGCACCGTACATATTTTAAAGCTCGAAATTATCCTCATAGTTGTCTTTAAACTCTGATAGCTTGTTTAAGCTCTCACTGTAGTCAGCAGCTTCTAGGCCTTCCTCGCCGAATTTGTGCAATTTCGCGAACTTTATTCTACTAACTTCTCTGTGCAGTTTTTCTATCATATCTGTTAAGAAATTGCCATTATGATAGCCAGCTATTGCTGCACAGCTTTGGACTTTCTCATCTATGTTCTCAGACTTCACAAGGCCATATCTATTTAAGTTTTCTGAGAAGAATTTAGGGAATGGTGTTTTGACTTCTAAAGGCTTTTCACAGACAGTTATGTTAGTAGCAGAAAGGAAGTTATTTGCCTGGAAATACAATTCAAACATTTCTTTCACATTGCTACATCTATATGCTGGCAGATTTAGCTGTTCTTTGGCTTGATTAAGAGGAGCTTTCAAATAGCTCTCGGGGATTCCTCTTACAGTAATCAACTGAAAGATTTTATCAGTTGCCAATTTACAACTAGGTGTGATAGATGTAAAAATAGGCCTTGTAGTCTCATTCAAATGCTCAATTAAATATTGTGATTCACTAAAAGCAAATGGCATTCCTAATGATGCTGCTGCCATTTTTCTGCCATAACCTGTCATGTCGGCACAAATATCAGACAAAGTATAGAGATTGCTTTTATGTCTGTATTTTTGGCTCAATGTATCCATTGCTGATGCTAAGAGGGCTGATGAGTGGTAGTACAATTCAGGATTGTAAGAGATGTAGTCAAACATTCTAGGATTTCCTGGTTTTCTCCAGCCCTTCTCTCCTGTACAAATAGGGACAAACATTGTGGCATGCTCACTTAGCTCTTGTATTGACAATGCTATGTTCACTAATCTAGTGGAGTCTTTCAATGTAGCCCTATCTCTCTCTTCCGAAGTTGTAGGGTTATTGTCGGGGAAGTGTGATGGAATTATGGGGTAAGCCAAAATTGGTTTTGTGTATTCATCTGCAAGTTGTTCTATGCAGCTCAAAGCAAGTCCACCAAAGCCATCTGTGCAATCAAAGTTCACATGAAATCCTTGTGTACTGTCACATTCTTCAACATATCTCCTTATGTTATCATCAAAGCCATCACCATAATCTGACTTCCACAATGATTTACCAGTGGTGAAAATGTCAAAGTTTTGCTGTAAAAACAAAATTCTATTAGCTTGTTATGGATTAGAATTATTATGGGTTCATAAAAATGTGCTTAGCAAAATAGAGAGAAACCTAAAAGGTATAAAAATTGAATTTTCTATACTGAGATTGATACCTGAGAGGTGATATCTCACATGGAAAAGGCCCGCAACAACAATTAACAAGAGAGACCGACCAAGCTTCAATTGATACAAAAATGAACTTTGGTTTTATCAGAAATCCTCAAAGCACCTTTTAACCTTTTTTTTTTAAATAACACAAACAATACCTACTAAGGTTAATTTTATACAATCAGTAGGAAAATTACCAGCCAATTGGTATGTTTAGGAATATAGGATTGAGTGACTTACATTTTCATCTCCATGTCTATATTGCTTTACAACATTGACTGTTCTGGAATGAAGTCTAGGATAAAAGTAATCTGTCCAAGTGCTAACATTGTCCTCAAGTTTATATTCCTTTGTTTCTACCGTTGACGGCCCCTGTGCATCAATATCTTTTAGGTATTCATTCTTATCGGCTTCTGGCTCTTCTATTTTTTCTACATTGTCCCAAGGAATGTGTTCTGCTTCATCTTTAAAAAGCCCTCCAGTTTCAGGCAGAGTCCTCAAAGCACCTTTTAGATCAGCTATAAGTAATCTAGGGGTATACGTGACCTCTCCCTTTGATGTTTGTCCTTCTCGATATAAAATATCATGGTTTACTTCAGTCTTAACTGTACCAGTGTAGTCGAAACTTAGTTCTTGAAGATTCCAAAAATGTGCTCCAACAAAATTGGAGTAATGGCCTAATTGCAGTGTTAAAATTTCGCGAGTAGACATTTTTACACATGTGTGAGACCTATAAATATATTACACATTTATGTTATTTTGGAGATAATTGAATAAAAACTCGGAAACAACAGCAAATTCAATTCAAAATAATGCGTCATGCGGCGTCTCGCTCGTGGTGGTCTCGACCGAAAGAATCGGTAGAACTACCAAGAAAAATTGGAATAATAAGGAAGTTTCCTTTATCATAAAAACTAAAAATAATTAAATACATTTAAAGACGTTAGAATAAGGAAGTTTCCTTTATCATAAAAACTAAAAATAATTATATACATTTAAAGACGTTACAATTATATTAGATACAGTGAAAAAATTACTCGAATATCTTAAAAAATGACGGAGTTATGGATGTCTAAACATGACAGCACGAAATCAAAAAACCTCGCGACGGATTTACTCGTGTGACGTCATCCGGCTCCAGAGCCGCGCCGTGGGTTAGGGTGGTTAGGGTTAGGTTAGGTTAGAAAAATACCCGGCATAGAATGAAGCACTTTATTTCCTTTTTTCCTTACTCGATCCCGCCTAACCTACGGCGCGGCTCTGGAGCCGGATGACGTCACACGCGTAAATCCGTCGCGAGGTTTTTTGATTTCGTGCGCTCATGTTTAAAAATTCATAACTCCGTCATTTTTGAAGATAATTGAAAAATAAAAACACCATAATTTATTGCAAACTAGAAAACGGGAAACTTCCTTGGAACTATTTCTTGGGAACTATTGGTACCAAAAATCGGTATGAAACACAGACTAGCTCTGTGGTAAAAGTGGGGTCCTCAGTAGAGCATCAGCGGAGACTGATCACCACACAAACAGCCAACACTCATATCCTTTCTTTCGTCTCGCAGAAATCGTGAAATTCGGTAGAAAATCAGGAACATTTTTGTCCCAAAAAACAAATTCACAGATGCCAAATCGGTAGAAATGCCGAAAAATTGGTAGGTTCGATACCACTGCTCGTGTATATCCTGTGTGGCTGTCATGAGTAGGGTGACAGTGACATTTGTTTGATTTTGACTTTTCTTCAACTTTAACCAAAGACGTTTCTTTTTTTTAGGGTTCTGTACCCCAAGAGTAAAAACGGGACCCTATTAATAAGACGCCCCGCCGCCTGCCGCCGCGCCCGCCGTCCGTGCGTTGTGTCACCAATTCCCCATGCAGTATCTCATGAACTTTGGTAGCTAAACAGTTGAAATTTTCACAGACAATGTATTTCTGTTGCCTTTGTCACAACACATACTTTAATCACACAGAGCTATTACATTTACAAGAGAGATAGCTCTGTTGTCGCTTGAGGCAATTCTTGACTGCAAAAATGTATGGACAATCATTATCACTAGTTGTCAACTGTCAAATATATGTATGGGAATTTGACACTATCGGAACAAAAACACGCCAACTAGTCCCGGAATCGAGATATTTATCAAGTCTCTTTCTAACTCGTGCCATATTAAATCAATGCATCTCTTTTTTTCACTTCTCAATCGACCACATTATCCCTCTGGTAACTCTGTGTTGAAACAGAATATTTTTTTATACAATGAACGTATTTTTTTGCTTGATTTAATAACGGCGATATGCAGACGCTTGAAATATTCACAGAATATAGTTTTAAAATAAATTACGGAGCCCCCGTAATTATACGCTACGGAACCTTTCTTGCGCAAGTCCGTTTCGCACTTGGCCGATTTATTTATCTACGTCTTATATCATGGTACTAACCATGAAGTTATAGGTAAAAAAACTTCATGGTACTAACATCTAACCCTCTATAATTAATCTAATATATAACCATGTCTTTTTAATACTTTTTCTTTCGTTGGTTCATAGAATTTTGGCGAAGCATTAAATCCATTTGCTAATGTTGATGAAAAAATAACGCGCCAAATTCAAACTTTGATGTTCTTCGTTGTTGGTTTTTCTCGTGGCATCACGAAAAGGTACGTAGTGCTATAGAAATTGTATCAAACTGGTATTTGTTTTAAAACCTTGTAATAAGTACCTTATTGGTCTAGCTAAGCTGTATAGAATGTCTTCTACCTTCGAAGCGGCACGGGTAGGATGGCAAAGGGAAAAAACATTTTATCCACGTTTAATGTTACATACTGTCAATCCATACTTGATTTCGGGATATTATTTGCCATGCTACCCGTGCTGGAGGTCCCAAAATCGACGACGGCAAATATATGTATTTGTTTTGGGCGTTTTTCCACGTGTGTTGGAATCCCAATTAACACGTTTTTTTTTTACGAAATCCTATATTTTCGAGTTTAGTTTTACTTTGATTACATCCTTTGCCAACTGAAAGCGCGAAAAACAATGCACAGTAGTTACATAATCATAGGTGTTATGAAATTCTACATTGGGTTTTCTTCAGAATCATCAAGTCATACCTGGGAAACGTCTTTCGATCAATTTTACCTCACTCTGGCTTGATGGCTCTCTTCGAAACATGACTTAACTCGAAAATGATACAAATATGTACTTATGTGTTCATTTATTACAAAAAAGTTATTAAAAATCATTCAACATACTTCTCTTAACACAAAGAGTTACTTAACTATTTTCTGCACTAAACTTATACAACTTATTCTAATTATCCTACTTGGATGTTGAATACTGGCAGTGGAAAAATACAATTGCTATCAGTTATTTTGTTTTGTGGTATAAAAATTACTACATTATGTATATGCAGGGTGGTTTACATTTTGAGGGTAAGGTAATGTGATTATTATTATTAGATAAAATTGATTGCTACAGCGCTCTTCGCATTCTATTTATATTATTATTATTTGATATTTTTATGCTGGTATTTTCACACTACAAAACATCTAAGTTTCCTTACAAATTCACTACAAATACAAATTCATTATAACACGATAAAAATCCAAACATTAAAATCACGCACATTTTATTAGTACATAAGCTAACTGGTGTGAATTCTATTGATCATTCGTTAAGTTGACAGGCCTAAAATTATCTGCAATTCTTTTTATTTGAATTAGATGACAAGGACAAACTATCAAACTTAATTAAGACGTTTGTACACGCCAAATGCCATCCATTGAGGAAGGAATCAGAAGGAGATGGTGTAATGACATTTAGATACATTGACATGTAATAGTTTAAAAACCGAAATAATAATCATATAGGCGTCTCTTTCAAATGTACGTAATAAGAATAGACCAACATTATACAGCACAGTTTCGCTATAGTGTCTATATTTTTCGTGACGTGTCGCGCGTGCCTGGTCCGCCATATTGAGTCGAAAAACAATAGCGATGTTCTTATTATATCAAAAAAAACTATCGATATTTTGGTTAGGTTTTATTTGTGTTATTGATTAGCTGAAATTTTGAATTTTTATTTCATTTCACTTTTCATGTCAAATTTGACAACTGTCATTCCAGAATTAATACAAGTAAAATGGCATGACAGGTGTGAAAGTAACAGCTGTCAAGCTAAGAAGTATTATTATCTCCGTAACTATCGAAGCTAGACCATTACTCTCTTAATAGCAGTAATAACACTCAATGAGATCTATTAGATTGTTCTAATGATTGCTGTCAAAGCTTAAAAGTGAATTATCTCCGTAACTATCGAAGTTAGACTACTGCTGACTTCACAAAAGTGACAGAGCGCAATTAGATCTATATTTTAAATGACACCTGTCAAACTTAAAAGTGGACTTAAAGTCATACCTCTGTAAAGCAGTGGAGACTTTTCTAGAGGTGTCTATGGAGTTTTGGTAACAACACGGAACGACATGATACGTCACATTATATCACTTGCCCACACTCATGCACGTAATTCAGCTCATAGTCAATGAAATACCACAATTTTTCACTAATTATCACTGATAAAAACACAACTTTAACAAAATAATACAATGAGGCGACATGTCTTTTCCGCGTTCCTGCCAAAAAACTCGTCCTACCATTCTAGTGTGGATTCATAGCTGGGATATGACAGCTGCAACCTTGACATCTGTAATTTTTAGGGTTCTGTACCTCAAAAGGAAAAAAACGGAACCCTTAAGGGATCACTTTGTTGTCCGTCTGTCCGTCTGTGTGTCTGTCAAGACTCCTTATCTAGAGAACGCGTAAAGATATCGAGTTGAAATTTAAACTGTAGGTATACGTATATAAATGAATTCTTGCTGTTGTGTAAAAGAAAAACTTCCCAGTTGTCGTTTAAAAGAGTCGTTTATATCGTAAAAAAACAGCATATTTCGACACTCACAAAAATCAAAACCTACCGGGTACTTCCCGTTGACATAGAACTACGAAATTTGGCGAAAAGCATTGTCTCAGAATACACATATAGGATTAAATCTGAAAACTGCACATTTTTATTTACATCACAAAAAATAGGGCCTCAAAATTCACAATATATGGGCTTAAAATTCAAAGTGAGTAAATCGTATCATGAAAGGTGTCATATAAAAGAACTTCATTAGCACATGCTAAAACAGGTTTTTAATTACTTTAACAATGTGTTTGTACGGAACCCTCGATGTGCTAGTCTGACTCGCACTTGTCCGGTTTTTTAAATAAAAGTTTGCCATTATGTTTGATTCGGCTAAAATTAATTTGTGTCGATAGTTTTATCGATAAGTACGGGGAAATCGATAAGTGTAGTGTGGTAGTAACAACACTAATCCGCCGTATTATGTGCGGTGGGTATGCACGTTTTTCTTGTCGTTAGGGCAACTCCATTCTGATTCCTTCCTCAATGATGCCATCTCACTCGCGCATTTCCTAATTTTTGAAAATATCTGTCACTACATATTAATTTACAAAAAATAAATGTTACATTTATTGCGAAGAAAACGGAAATAGCAGTTTCTTTTTCGACTGTTGAATTAAAAAAATATCAAAATAAACTTTAACGAAACATACGATGCTTGAAAATTCAATTCGTGTATAACTCAGACTTGAAAATGTGCGGATGAGATGGCCGTGGCAGTATACATGACCGTTAAGAATGCAACAACAGAATTGACGCCCTGGTGTTAGATTAAAATATTTATTTACACAATTGCACTGTTGCATCTAAAAGTAGAGTATACAAAGAGCACCTAACTTAGTCACCTCTTGGAAAAATCTAATACATTCTAATTCAAGGTAAGCTTGCATATTACATTCAATACACTGAAAGTCATTTTTCATCAATGAATGCGTGAAAATTATATACTTTCCATTTCCCATATTAACATCTAGATTTTTTTAATTCCTAATTAAATGCACATCACAAATACAATCTGCTAGAACAAGTAGTTAATTTATCCCGATTATTTTGTCATTCATTAGTTTTCTGAGCGACATAAAATGGTAAAGGCGGAATCATACAAGTTGGTGGATGTGAAGTTAGTTACAAGCTGCGCAATGCAATCCTCTCTGAAGCTCACATAAAGCTGAGCGTCGATTGGATATTGCGCAGATTCTAGCTAACTTCACATCTGCCCACTTGTATGCTTCGGGCACTACATAAACATGAAATCATAGACCTTCCTGAACTAGCAGATTTGCTGAATCCAATATTTCTTAGGTAATTTTGGGACTGACGTTCCTCAAAGTAATATTATAATTATAGCACAAAAACCCGGGAATCGTAGGAACGTCTACCGTTACAGTAAAATGTAAAACTATAAACGAAATTTCTTATTAACTGCACAAGTGTAGGTACGCCTTTAATTTTAATCCACAGTTCAAATATTCGAGAGATCTATAGTAACACAACCAATGTCTACATTCTACACATATTTATATATCGCCATAAAATATACGCAATACTCATTTACACTGTTTTTGGTAGATAATTTGCTACTTTTGAGATAATATTCCTTAATTGATAAAACAGACTGAACAATATTCAGATGCCTTATTCATATACATATCATAATACAAAATGATGACCAAAATATCGTACTTGGTCAAGAACATAAAATCTTACATAGAATAAACATACATTTTTGTACTTCCAAAAGTCAAGTGTTTAGGGCTTACATTGAAAAATGGGAGATCATTTTTTTGTAAACAATAATCAGTAGACTTTAGACCGCTATTTTAAAGAGTTTTAAGTGACAAAATCTTTAGAAATTGCGAAGACCACAGAATTCGCAATCACTAGGGATTTTTCTTAGCGAAGTAAACACTGCTTCGAATCAGAAAATTTGCATAGTGTAAGCTAAAGAATTGCGGATCCTTATTCAAAAGACTCATTCTGTTGCACTGCAACAATTGTAAATACCCAATTCATAATGCTACAAAAAGGGGTCATAGCTCTCGAGAGAGCTGCCAGAGCGGACAAAGTTAAGAAACATGACGCATCGTATTTACATATTTTAGCAGCGGTGGGAATTTTTACAACATTTATTTACCCGCTTTTGCTAAGTGTCGAGACATTTAAAACGGTTTCACATACACACCTACATAATTATTGAGAACTACACTATCAGACTGTTAGACCAGCTTAGGTCGTAAGAAAGTCATGAGATAAAACCTAGATTACATTCTACCTTCATCGCTAAGCATTATTTTATAATGTGTCAATCCAGCGGCACTCTTTGTACTAACGGTACGGTTGAAAAGCAACCACTTACAAACTAACATTTGACACATTACACTACTTTACACACAAATGACAGTTGAGATATTACCACACACTATTTCTAAATTAACCTGGCATATTCACTTATATGGAGAACATATTTTTACAGTGTAAGATATGTAACAAGTGTTCCATTCCGTAAATTTAACGTAAATACACTTATCTGGTACAGACTATCACGTTAGCGAAATTAACAAATTCATTAAAATAATTCAGCACAAATTACAGCTATCACGTCAGCTAAATTAAAAAAATCAGTAAAATAATTCAGCATTAGCACTACATGGCTATTAAAAACGTTACAGAGACCGGAGTATGTCTCGAGAGGAGAGATTCGATTGTGAAAGATAGCGCTTGGGGATTAGCATTGGATATTAGCTGAATATGATCATCTGACTCATCTCACTCGAGATGTTTGCCGGCCGCTGTACACATTACATCAAAGTTTAGTTCACTTAGAGCTCATTCCTTCATGCCGGCGCCATACTTTGGCTATGTTGGCTACAAATTGTAGTTTTGGTTCCAACAGTCCAATGTGTAGATTGGTCTAGGACGGAAACCGTACAATATTAATAATTGGCTATTCAATTCGTAGCCAAGCTTGGACTCATGTCATCGTCCAATGTGTGGCCCCGGCATTAGAAGGGGGTACTCATGGAGCGAAACTCATCGCGCCCGCTGCGGTAGCGGCACCCAACATTCGTACGAACTCGAAGGAAATGTAGATAGCTAATTCCACGATGCGATTTATTCTCGTGAAGTGCGCGGTTGTTTGCGAGTCCCGTATACCGACAGGCAACTCGTACTATAAAATTGTGCGAGCTCAGATCATGTACCCAGAGTTTAATGAAGCTAGGAGATATAACGCAACAGCGATGTATCGACCGAATCATACAAGTTGTCGTATGTGAAGTTATCTACTGGCTGCGCAATCCAGACCGAAGCTCACATAAAGCTACGCGTTGATTGGGTTTCGAGCAGTCTGTAGAAAACTTCACATCCGCCGACTTGTGTGATTCGACCTTCGTAAATAACCGAGAGCGACGGTCACAATCGCGCCGGCTGCGATTCCCGCAAAACAACCGGACTCTCAGTAAAGAAATTAAATATCTATCTCACAACTCAACTAAATTGTCACGCAACTTAGGCGCAGTTGAAAATCGCTCCAAAAGTACCTATCCGGATTTCAATGCTAAGTCCAGTACACTTAAAAGACACAACAGTGTCAATCATTCCGTCTATTCACTAATCTAAGGGCACGTGAATTTTAAAAACGATTCAAATTCCAATTAAACCGCGCCATATTCATCACAATCATATACAAGGACTCGCAGTACTATAACCCAGGCTAGTTCTTGGTGTAATGTGAATCAATTGATAATTTGAATTTATACCCTATTTTGTGAAAGTTTACTGCTACCAAACAGTAACTACTATTCCATATTGCTACGTTGACCCCGTATTGTATCGATCACATTAGTTTAGCCGTCATACCGTAGAATGTGTTCCTTTAGATGAGGGCGACTCTGTTGACGAGCGGCGTTTTCCGGCGGCTCGTGTGGGACTGCGTGGTCACAGGCTGGTACACGAAGTTTGTTTTTGCCCGTTTGGCGGGGTGGACTGTGGAACAAATAGATTCATTAATATTTAGATTGTTCATAGTAAGCATCATACTCTATAAAATTTAACTTGATCTCTGCGACAGTAGAAGATTGACATTTTTAGAGTTGGGATAGTGGTGGAAAAAATCGATTTTCAAACAATGTTGTACTGAAATCGAATGAGTAGTTCAAGGTGAGAAATTGGATTTCATTTACTTACTATTGTTTAAGATCAAGTACACATGTAAATAATGTTATGATATTAATTATATGCTCATAATAATGTAACGATAGTATTTATCGACGTTTTTTACTATTATCGATGCTAATGTAACATATAATTGGGTTTAATTTAATTACAAATGTTATGATATTAAAATATACCATAAAATTAATGATAAATCAAGTTTTATTTAAAATATCGTCAGTATAAACTATCGATATTTATTTTAATTAAAACTCTATCTAAAACTCTGTGGTCACGATCATTCGTCGCCCATCACTAATCGGCATGCCCATAAAGTATGACATTGACAGGTACTGTCTGTACTATTAAGAAATTCAGGACTTCATAGGCGTAATTTTTCTGACAGCTGTCGCAGAGATCAAGTTAAATTGTATAGAGTATAGTTAGGACACTACCTCTCTAGGTTGCGCAACCAAAGTTGATTTATTACTTGTGGTACTACCAAGTTGATTTATGTATAGACGCCGCGCGCCGCGTCACACTAGTTCGCATAAATGAAGTAGCTACAAGCTGCGCAATATCCAATACTGAGTGAAGCTCACGCAAAGCCGCGCGTTGATTGGATATTGCGCACCTTGTAGCTAACTTCATTTCCGCCAACTTTTGTGACTAGGCCTATATGCGGGTTCGCAACCAAGTCCATATTTTTGTATATAGTTGCGCAATCAAGTTGTATTTTTGTTTGTGGTTGCGCCACCTAGTGAGATAGGGTCTTTATTGAATTATTAAGGCGCCATAGTATCAGCGTAATTTTTCATATGAGCGGGTGAAGACCAATTCGCCCCCGGTTTCGCCGAATTTTAGAATTCAAAAACCAATATAAGATTGATTTTACCACTTTTTCCTAAATTTTATGGATGAAAGCTATAGTTCAATTCATGTGCATAAATAACAGTATTAAAAAAATTGTAGAGAGAGAGAAAGGCGTAGAAAAGTGCCCAAAAATGCAATAAACTTTCTTAGAAATCATGAATTTGTTCTAAAAAGCGGTTTCTTCGCATTTAATTTCTATCGAGCGAAGTTTTTTGAATTGTGTTGCGGGTTATTGAATCCCCCTACCGTATAGTTTTGAGAATATTGCGTATTTTATTTTTATTCGACCACTTCAAGGTTTGACGGAGAAAAGTCTGTTTAATGTATAGGCGGCTTAATGGAAATCATTCATCAATGAAGTGTTGAACCAAAGTGAAATTACCCCTATTTATATTTCCAACTATTAAATTATACAGAGAAAACAAATGTAGAACACTAAACTACAAAGTATAACAATCGTTATTACTGCCTCGGTGGCTCTGTGGTTAGTGACCCTGACTTCTGGATCAAAGAGGCGTGGGTTCGATCCCCACCCGGTACAAGCATTTATGTGATGAACAGAGGTGTTTGCTCTGTGTCTGGGTGTTATTTTGGTACTATTTATATAAGTATGTATTTAAAAATATGTATATATGTAGTACATCAGTCTCTGGCAGCCTTATAAAAAGCTTTGCTTAGTTTGGGGTCAGAGTCCTTGTGTAAGATGTCCCCTAATATTTATTTATTAGGCAATAAGATTGTTAGTATTCAAGATCATTGTTATTAGGTCATATAAACACTGTTTTCAACTTGCAAAAATAAGCAACTTGTAAACAACACAGGATGTAGGTATGGAAACTTACTGGTATATTTCTCGGCCATCGATATATCGAACTTGACGGGCTTCGCAAGGTTGATATCGATTTCCTCATACGAATGTTCCAATACCTGAAATAAATAAAAATAATATTAGAAGCTTATCTTCTGCTATAGCGGATAAATACACACCTACTTATTTACATTGACATTACAAGTTTTATGTAAAATTGTAATGATAGTGTACTTTAGTATTTTTTAATATTGTAACTAAGTATATATTTTTTAACAGATAGAAATTCAAAAGGGCTCTTTTTGACGTGAATACGTCATTTAAATTGCAATATAAGGGAGGCAAGTCAAAAAAACGAAAGATAACAAAATCGGGGGATACAGTTTGGTGTTGCAGCGCCTTATCTATCATTTCTATCCTAAATTCAATTACACCACTAGATAGCCAAAGAATCAAAGAATTTATTACGCTGTGTAACGACTGTCATACATCGCACGGGGTGGAGGGGGAAGCGTCGCCCCTTTGAGGTAATTTTGCTACGTATCGAGATTTCAATTTAGTATAATTTTTGATTCAGAGAAGTTACGATGTTCGTTCTATTTTCAATCGATAGCTCTTGACAAACCCTATCAATTATGGATAAAAAATACATTAGTGTATTATTGTGACTGTGACTATAATTAGGTGTTAAAAGATAAAAAAAACTATGACTAAATTTATATCAGCTTAAAACACGTCAAAAAGCCAGATGGAAATAGTAATATTGCATACGGTTGGAAAGAGCTTTTCACAAGCAATCGAATGATACCAATAAAACACCATATAATTGAGTCAAGCAGTGCCGGCAACGTAAAAAATGAATGCGGCCGAACAAATCAACAACGGTGCTAGTACATCTGCAGACGAGACAGACGTATTCACGTACAACACGGAGCCGTGTCCATGACACAGTCACACCCGACATTTTGTGTTTTTAAACTGATGTAGAAGACTCAGAATGATATGTACAAAATTCTTTCTCGAGATCTAACATGAGCTGAGGTTAGATTTTTTTTTTTTTTTTTTTTTTTTTTTTTTAATTTGATTATTATTATACATCGAGATATGTCGCGACTTGCGACGTCTACCAGTAAGTAGTAGGTAGGTAGGTTGTACTAGAATAGTAGTAGAGAACTAGTATTCTAGTACAATAATTGGGACTGCAAGTGTGCCAAAACAACATGGAAAGAAGTATACTGAATGTAAAACTGATTGATAAAGTGAGGCTGGAAAAAATCAAAGAGAAGACAAAAACGCAAAACATTAGTTATGTAATAAAATGTCAAAAATGGCGCTGGGCAGGCCATATGATGAGGGACAGGAAAGGAAAGTGGAATAGAGATGTAGTAGAATGGTACCCTAGAGATGGAAAAAGAAAAAAGGGGAGACAACAACTCAGGTGGGAAGATGATCTCAGGAAAGTTGGTGGTTCTAATTGGAAACAAATGACACAAGATCGAAGAAAATGGAAGTCCCAGGAAGAGGCCTATGCCAGAAGGCAAGCTGAAAGTTGAAAATAAGGAGTAACAATTAGTGTTATTGATGTCATAGAATATTAATAAGTAAATGGAAAATAATAACAAAACATAAAAGACGAAAAAAACAAAAAAAAAAAAAAAACAAAAAAAAAAAAATTACATACATAATAATAATTAAACATGACAGCATGATTGAATTTTATAATGATAATAATGACAAAAACTTGACATCGCATGATAAAATAAAAAAAAAAAAAAAAAAAAAAAAAAAAAAACAAAAAAAAAAAAAAAAATAAACAATCAGCAAAAAAGGCTATAATAATAATAATAATAATTGGGACGAGGGTTTGGTGGCTACTCCCATGCTCCCTCGTGATTGCACCGCTCGCTCGTTACCTCAATATCGCTGAGTTCCTCGGCGGAGTGGTCGGCGATGTAGGAGGTGAGCGAGGAGGGACCGGTGGCCAGCAGCCGGTACGTGCCGCCCACCATGCCTGTGCCTTCCACCACCTCCTCTACCTCCAGCTCTTGGTCCGACATCTCCTGTAAATACACAACCAATATATCCAACATTCTCGGCTGCTCGTCACAGCATACGTTGCCAGAGATAAAGACGAGACAAGGGTCGAATTGTGTACGCGTCCTGATCGGCTTCGCTTTTTCTTCTGCTCGCGCCACGAGAGCGAGCGAGAGGAAAAGCGAAGCACAATAATATTATACTCTCGCGTCCACTTACTCAACGCAACAAGAAAACTGGCACACAAGTCTTTCAGGATAATTATGTACCTACCTATTCCTTTGTATGTATGTTTATACAAGTTTATATTATTATAATCTCACAATTTTTTCAGTTTTCGATAAATCAGTATTTATATAAAATTTAGGACTACTCCAGAATGTCACCACTAGATAACTTTCTGTATGGTACCCACAATACGGGCTTCGAGCCTAGTGTGGGACCAAAGGATATTTCGCTTATGAATCCTGAATCTAATTTTCTAGCCAAATTCTGTTATTCATGTATTTCAGTTTTAGTAAATAAATAACTTTGAGTTTGACTTTGAGCTGAACGTCAGGACGCGTACACAATACGGCCGCAGGTTAGCAGATTGTTTGCCCAATTTAATTAGCACATAATGTAATGTGGTGGTAAAGTGGTAGTGACAGCCGCCTTACAATTATGAGGTTGTGGGTTCAAATCCCGGTCCCGTACCAATGTGTTTTTTGAAATTTATGAACGGAATTTAACACCACTGAGTTTTCGCTGAAGCAAAACATAGTGAGGCAACCTGCATGCATCCGTGGAAAGTCGATAGCGTATGTGAATCCACCAACACGTACTGAGCCAGCGTGGTGGAAATGACCCAATCACCCTTCGCGGGTAGGCCTATGTTCTGCAGTGGACTATTAAAAAGGTTGATACAGTACAGTACGGCTCAATTAAAATTAAAGATGTGCATCTTCAATTTTCGGGCTGCTTCTGTATGCTCGACAGAAAAATGGTACAGTTGGTTGACAATATAACAGCATTCAGATAGACTCAGATTTGAAAAGAAGTTTAGATAGCTATGAACAGACAAAAAGATAACAATACGATTCGGCTTGACGCCTTGGTATGTTGTGTGTTTATTTTAACGAGAAAGCGTAGCCAGATTTTGTAAGAAATGGGCACTGAGTTTGACTGGATGATTGACTTCCTGCAATTGACCAAACCTGCCTAGCACGACTGTTTGTCTTAGTACACATTGGTAATAACGGCTGAAAACGCGTTTATTCCAGTGACGTGCTTTGTTGTTCGCCATAATATTTAAGTAACAATCATTGTCTATCATACCTTCGTCTTGCGACAAGGCTCGCAACTTTATATCTACCATAAAAGCGTTATGCGCTACGGAATAGATAAAAATACGTTACGCACGGAGAAAACGTTAAAAATTGTGTGTGAAACAGATAACTGTGTTCTTATCTATTTCCTGTTCGATACGGTGCAGCAGGTGCATTAAAATATTGACGACTATATCGGAGTCATTTTACCTACCTACTATTATTTTCCGATCAAATAGTAATCTCAGTCAATCTCTAAAATGCTACTGTTATATCTAGAAAATAATTTTAATCAATAAAGAGTGCTATAAAAAAAAGTAAAATAAAACGAAACATGGTCTCTTACTATAGGCCTTAAACGAGTTACGGAGAGGGCTATGCTCGGAGTCTCTCTGCAAGATCGAATGAGAAATGAGATCCGTAGAAGAATCAAAGTTACCAACATAGCCTTAGCCAGCGGATTGGCAAGTTGAAATGGCCGTGGGCAGGGCACTTAGGACGGAAGACTGATGATCAATGGGGTCGAAAAATTATCTAAAGGAGACCACGTGCTGACAAGCGCAGCATAGGACGTCCACCCACCAGGTGGAACGTTTGACCTCATCAAGACCGCAGGATCGCGCTGGATGCGAGCCGCTTCCAAACAGTTTTATTGGAGATCAAGAGTGGAGGTGCTGTGGTCGGGGTCGTCCTTGACCTCAGAGTCGATCTCGAGGTCGGCGTCCATCTCGACGTCGGCGTCCGCGTCCACCTCGACGTCGCCGTCTGGTTCGTATCTCCGCTCAGCCCGCTGTACTTCGTCTCACTGAATAAGATGGTCGTACTATCTGAAAGAGTAGTACCTGCTCGACGGTGTCGTCGTCGAGTAGTCCTTGACCTCGGGGTCGATCGCGAGGTCAGCGTCTATCCGATGTCGGCGTCTGCCTCCGCCTCGTCGTCGCCGTCCGCGTCGCTGCTCAGCCCGCTGCACTTCATCTCATCCCGTTAGATGGTAATCATACCTGTTCAACGACGGTGTCATCGTCGGCGTCGTCCTTGACCTCGGCGTCCATTTCGACGTCGGAGTCCGCGGCTGCGTCACCGTCCGCTCAGCCCGCTGTACTTTATCTCAGTGCGTCAGATGTTCATACCTGCTCGACGACGGTGTCGTCGTCGGCTTCGTCCTTGACCTCGGGGTCGATTTCGAGGTCGGCGTCCATCTCGACGTCGGCGTCGACGTCCGCCTCGTCGTCGCCGTCCGTGTCACCACTCAGCCCGCTGTACTTCATCTCGCCGCGTTCCAGCGCTTCCAGATTCTCTGCAAGTGTTCAATGGAGTATGTTATATACTGATCCTTACTATGGGCCGAATCATACAACTTACCGGTTGTGATACTATCTACAAGCTGCGGATAACTCAATTCTGACTGGAGCTCACTTAACAGCTTCGCAAGGATTAGGGTTCCTGCAGCTTGTAGCTAATTTCACAGCCGCCAAGTTGTATCGACCTTTAACTGATTATTATTATGATGCGGTCTGAAAGGACCCGTAATCATTTTGATAAAATTAAATATCCGTGGTGGCTAGTAGGAGAGCGTCCGGCTCAGAATACTTGACCTCACAGTGGTTCAAACCACTGAACCATTAAGTTCTTGGGAAATTACGCGTTTACTGGACGGCACCTGCAATCGTTCGTAAAATAACGACGGACTGTGCCAGCGGTGGTGGGTGTGTGCCCTTTCAAAGGTAAGCCTAAGGTCCAACAGTTTATCTCTGGGTATGACAAAACACGGGGAACAATAGGAGGAGATCAGAGACGAAGCGGCCAACATATTAATACACAATATTGCTAAAAATACAAGGTTCCTCTTTCATTGCGCTTTCAGTATTCGACGAATCGAATTCATCATTTCCTAAAATATATCTGTAGGATCTATGTGCTTTATGCGTACCTGGATAAACCATGGCTTTCTTTATTGCTTGCGGATCTTTCCTTGACCACTTTTGAACTTCTTCATCCATTTTGCCTATTTTCGACGGATTCATTGCCCATAAGCAACCTGGAAAATTAATTTTAAAAAAAATAGTATTTTTAAGGAACTACTGTAAATATTGCTATCAGATATTTTTATATGTAGCATTATGTTTACCTTTTCTCTGACTTCCATTTGTTGAAGGCTTTTCGATCTTTTCAAAACATTTATTTAGGCTAAGATTATGTCTCACGGAATTCTTCCATCCATTAGGTGCCGTTTTGAAATATGGGAAATGTTGACTGTAAAGAAACAAAAAATAATAAAGTACTTGATTCTCCTGAATGTACAAATTATAATACATTTTGCATTTTAAAGAAAACTTACCACATAAAGTTGTAGATTTCTGATACGGGTAGACTTCCTGTCCTCGAATTTTTTAAGGCCATTGCTATTAAACATGAGTACGAGTACGCAGGTTTCGGGAACTCCCCAGGAACTGTTTTAACATTATTGGCAGATGAAGTTACGAACTTTGAATGACTAGTGTCTAACGTGAACGCGCCGCTCACAGAAGTTTTGATTATTTGCCTACTACTACTTAATGACGAATTATCAATTAGAATAGTTGCTTGATTTTTATTGCCATTCGTTAACAGTGTCCTTGTGTTAATTTGTGTAGGGTCTAATATGTGAATGTTGCCTGATATAATAGTTTTATGGTGCGGTCCGACCTTGTGGCTCGTATTTAATATTGAACAGCTTTTATTGCCGACTTTAATGACTTCGTTCTGCGCTTTTATTCTGACTGTATGCGGTAACTGTTTCGCCTTTTCTAGATCTTTTAGTAAATCTTTTACTACGCCAGCCTTTTCATTTTTCCGTACGAGAATTACCATTTGTGTCGCCTCTTCTAAGTTTCTTTTATCTTTTTTTATGTCTATAATTTTTTCCGGGATAGTCTCTTCTACAGTTTCTGTTTTTTGGACTTTGATGGTGCTGGGTGAGAATGTTAGATGGCTCTTTTCTTCTTTTGGGCTCGGTGGTGCCGTGCTGCTGTTCACATCGCTGTCCGTGGCGGCTGACGTTAGCATTATATCAGAACTGTCTTCCTTCACTGCACTTTTGACTGGCGTTTCGGCAAAAGTAGACGGCATCACCGAATTGGGATTAACCATTACAGCGTTTGCTTCGGACCCGTACAGATCTAAATTGTGCACGAAACTAGATGAATTAGTAATCCACGTAGAGTTATCCGTGTCCATGTCCAATAAAGGCGGCATGTCGGAGAAATTTAACCCTAAGGAATCCTGAAATGAGGTAAAGAGCGACATTAGAGATTTAACATCAATCGTTTATCAAATCAACAATATCAGTGGCAATCTCGAAGATACTAACATAGTCTGTTATACTGCCTAGATCTGTTGCTATTTCATTCTTGATGTCCATGTCCAACATATCTTGGAGTGAGTCTGTAATATACAGATCCATGGTTGATGAGCACTGAAACAAAAATAAACATTATTCTAGACACTTTTTAACATTACCAACTCCCTACAAATTTAAAAATTGTCTCCCAACTAAAGGGCGCAGTTTATATTTTCGCGCCAAAATGTTATTCAAGTCCTACACAGGCCGGCATGGTATGTCATTGAAGTGGAACGGCGGGTCGGGAGAGGCGGCCGTATCGGTACAATGAAACCACTACGTAGTACAGAAACCTGTTTCGGTCATGGTATGGTATGCCGTATGCGCTGCCCTGAGACTGAGACGTAAACCGCCTTGTTTACAATCCTTTCATTGAATTTGGTGGCGATAAGTTTCACATTGTTATATTTTTAGACTTGTAGTCATCGCAAGCAAAATGGACATTTAATTTACTGGTAGCGACGACGTCGAACTTATGTCATTAAAATTGTTACCAACTAGTTTGCCTGATATAGATATTTTTGTTGTCATAACAATCCAGTCTACGAGTTACCGAAACGGAGAAAGTATAATTAGGTATATTATTAGCATTAATGTGGTCGTTCATTGAGTTCCTTTGTCTGTTTTATTCTTAATGAAGCAATTACTCCATTTTTCCCAAACAGGTATTAAACCGGTTTTAGATTAGAATATTGAATTGAATCCTTTTTAAATTGTTAGTAAAACGTCTACGAATACTTTTAACCAAGTTTTTGTCTACATGAAGACCTACACCAACCGAAAGTTCGTTAGTGGGGGGAACGGCGCACAAAAAACACGGGCACCTGTTACCGAACGGAACATCGGAAGGCTTCCAACATTCGGGACGATATTTTTTGTCGGTACCTACGGACCTACTTACTAACCTATAAATAAACTTGTTTTGGTACGGTGTGGGACTGTGCGTGATCCATTAGGCTGCAATATCGCTATCAACTTTACTTTCATCTTTTGTTGAGTCAGAAAGTGGCTGCAGACATCGTGGGTTCTTTTGTAATATGCGTTAGATAACTATTACTCACATGTGCATTATACACTGTACGTCAAAATATGTAACAGAAAATACCTAGTCAGGTCATAAGTATTGTCACACAGTAAAAACTTTTCTTTTAGAATGCTGGCCATAAAAAAGTTTATTGAATTCGAATTTCGAACTGTTCATGAAAATAAAAATGTATGCTTCTTAGAATTTTACTCATTTTGAAATATGGCGTGGACGCTTAAAGAAGACCGTGTTGCAGTTATTGCGTTGCATTGTTGCCGTTACGCGCCAATTCAAATTTTTGACATACTGAAAAATTTGAATATAACCAAAAGATTCGTTTATCGTACCATCAAACGATACAATGAAGACTCTAGATGACAGGTCAAGAAGTGGTCGCCCTCGGTCTGTTAGGACTCCAGCAGTGATAAAAGCTGTGAAGGCGCCAATTCAAAGAAATCCCAAACGTAAGCAGAAACTGTTGGCCCTTCAGATGGGGTTAAGCAGAACCACGGTGAAAAGGGTGTTAAATGAAGACTTAGGGCTTCGGGCATATCGAAGAAAAACAGGACATCGTTTAAATGCTCGTCTAATGGACCTGAGACTGAAGAGATGCCGCGCTTTGTTGAAGCGGTACGCGGGAAAAAAATATCGGGAATTTTTTTTTCGGATGAAAAAAATATTACCGTAGAAGAGAGCTACAACAAACAAAATGATAAGATGTACGCCCACAGTAGTGAAGAAGCGAGCAACCGTATTCCGCGTGTCCAACGAGGTCATTTTCCATCCTCGCTCATGGTATGGTTGGGAGTTTCTTATTGGGGCTTAACAGAGGTACATTTTTGTGAGAAAGGTGTAAAAACGAATGCAGTTGTGTATCAAAATACAGTCCTGACGAACCTTGTGGAACCTGTTTCTCATACCATGTTCAATAACAGGCACTGGGTATTCCAACAAGATTCGGTGCCAGCTCATAGAGCGAAGAGCACACAAGACTGGCTGGCGGCGCGTGAAATCGACTTCATCCGGCACGAAGACTGGCCCTCCTCCAGTCCAGATTTGAGTCCGTTAGATTACAAGATATGGCAACACTTGGAGGAAAAGGCGTGCTCAAAGCCTCATCCCAATTTGGAGTCACTCAAGACATCCTTGATTAAGGCAGCCGCCGATATTGACATGGACCTCGTTCGTGCTGCGATAGACGACTGGCCGCGCAGATTGAAGGCAATTCAAAATCACGGAGGTCATTTTGGTATACGAGTATAAATGGTTACATAATGAATAAAGTTGTTTTAATTATTTTATATTAAACATGTGACAGAATTTATAACCTGACTGTGTACATTTTGGTTTTGAGATGCGAGGCTAGTGTCGTAGTCACGTAGATTTTACGTACCAATAAATTGTTTTGATAGGTAGGTATCAATCTACACATCGTGACAAACTATTTGCAGTTATTTTTGCATAAAAAGAAAATATGTAAGTAGATAATGGTATTCACCTGAAACTATTTGCAGTTTTTTTGTATGAAAAAGAAAATACGTAGTTATTTATGGTTGTGCACCAGGGGAATGCAATAGGTGATGTACCGAGCTTAGTTACTTTTCGTTTTAGCGAAATCTAAATAGAATATATTTACAGAAACATATCATACGTCATCAGGTAAACATTCGATCCTTCTCTGCCCGTTTCTTAATTCGACATTTCAAGTAAAAGTAGGGAAGGTAGTTAAAAATAACGCGGGCGTGCTACACAACCGTGGTGCGAAAGAATGCCACTGAACAAACGACAATAAATCTTTTTTGTGAACAAAGCCTAATTGTGCACATAGCTGCAGGTAGTATTTTGGTAAAAGGTGTCAAAAAATTACTGTAATACTTATCTACGTACGGAATTCTATTAGCTAAAGATTTGGAAATAATTTGTATAAGATAACCGTTACTTTGTATGTTTGTAAATATCCTTATCACAGTGCAGTGACTGATAAGAAAACTTGTGAATGACATTATATATAATTTTATTCACTTATGGTTAGCATACATACATAAGGCATAAGCGTATTTACAGGTTACTTATTGAACTGTACTGGCCTTTTAATAGTCTACTGCGGGATATACGAGAATCCACAAATATCGATGGGTCATATTCAGCACGCTGGCCCATAACGAGTTGGGAATTAGATAATTATATGTATCTACTTTCTTTTACGGACGTATGCAGGTTTCTTCGCTGAAAAGGCAGTTGTGTGAAAATCTGTACTAAGTTACACAGGACTCATTTTGGAATGAGATTTCAAACCACGATAGGGCGATCGTTAGTACCACGGCATTTTAATAGAATAATAATTACATTAGTATAAACATAAAGCTATAACGTCGGAGTTCAGATATATCTTGTAATAACATAACAATTCTAAACAACATTAATAGATATTAATCACAACTTACACAATAATCCAATAAGATAAAATTCGCTATAAACCCCTGCTAATATTATCTAGTAAGGGTAAACCCTCCAATCTACGTATATTGCGTACCTGCATATTTTCAAAATAGCGCGTTTATCAGATAATATCGCGCTGATAACAGGATAAACAGACACACCCATAGAGTGTAATAAAATATGTATATCTACATCTGCTAATGCACCGAATTACTAATCAATGTAAATTGAAAAAAAAATATACCTGGCATAGGGCATCAATGTAGGAATTTTATATTGCCTTATTTTTATATGATTTTCCAAAAGCTTTCGTTATGTAAATTACCTAGGTGCCTACTCGAAAATATTTTAATGTTTTTAGTTCAAGTTTTTTATTTATTCATAGTACGATTCTTATTGATTTGCAAAGTTAACTTTTTTTGCACGGAATAAAACCAAGTTCGCTCTTTGAAGGAAAGAGAGCTTTGGATTGGGGTGCCAGAAAAGGACAGCTATACGATATTGAATGAGGGTGATTCAACCCCTAACGACGGCAACTTCGTAGGCCGCTGGCCAACACGGATATTTTAATATGGATACATTCAGGAAGAGAGTAATAAGAGAAAACAATGATTATGGGGTTTCTGGAATAATTTTATTACTGCATGTGGAAATTCCTAAATACGGGTTATTGCTTTGCAAAGTGTGAGGGATATTCAGATGTGTAATCTATACATATAGGTAATTACTCATCTATACGTACTGCTTTTGCTACGGGACTAACGGGACTGATCTTGAAATGACGAAAAAAATCCGCCGTTGAATACAAAAAGTACACCGACTCTCGACAAAATCAAAATGGAACAGATGATTATATTTGCCATTTCGAATTAGTCCCATAGTAAAAGTCGATCAAAATGATGAATACTGATATGCTAGAATATGTACATCGTGTAGAGAAAAACCATGTTTCAAATAGTCATTAAATAAATCAAAATTCTACGTTAGCAGTCTGTGCAAACGTAACCGAGTAATCACGCAACAGACAGTCAGTCGTGTCATAGAGGGCCATGAACTCTTCTATAATATTTCTAGAGTTCATCCCGTTTACGTTGCGTTGCGTAGGTAGGTATGTGACTATTTGTAAAAGAGTAGGTAACATACCCACCAACTTATTAGGTAATATATGTAGCTAGACTTATTAGGACCATGTTAGGACATACTCGTGCAAGATGATCATCTTTAGGAAAAAATTGAATTTATTGTAGTTTTGAATTTCATTGCAGCTATCTTTACGAGTATGAATGTAAATCACTATTTAAAATGACTTCTGCGGTCTCTAAAATAATTTTAATTATCGCTAATTTAATTATTCTACTTATGATTGTTCGTATATCATAGATCCACGATCACTGCCTGTTATTCATATTAATGCTCTAGAAAAAAGTAGAGTTACCAGTACGTTTTTATATCAGACAAAAACCTAAGTAGGTAGGTAGCACATGTAATTGTATAATAATTATTATTTATGTCCCAACTTGGCCTTGGCTTTGACCGATATTGTAATACAGGTCTTTATATCCGAATGAAGTTACTTGTTTACTCCTGAAATGTTTTCATTATTTTTTAATGGTAGATACGAGTATAATCTAGATCACTTTAGATGGCCTCACCCCTGTTGCTCTACGATTTGTTCTTTTACTAAACTAGGTAAAATCTATCTACTTCAAACATATTTTCCGTGCCCTGTTTTTTAACCGACTTCAAATAAGGAGGTTCTCAATTAAACTGAATATTTTTTCTTGTATATATTTGTTACGCGATGCCTCCGCCAATTATAATTATAAACCAATTTTGTTGATTCTTTTTTGTTTAATCCTTACTTCAGAGGTGGTTACATTTAAATTTTATAGCAGTTGTTGAAAAATCAAGAATAATGTGAAAATTACTACATCGATGACACATTGATCCATTCGAACTAGGTATTCCAATTATGTACAAGGTTGAAGTCGGTTATGCTATTTTTGGCGAAAAATAATGATTATGGTGTGCACTGATTTATCAGCTAGCCGTAATGGCTCTGTAGGTACTCGGATGGATGGAAGGCAGAAGAAGTAGCAGAGGCGCCGCGAGGGGCCCGTGTCCTCGAACCTGACCGCGCGCGTTCGCCTTGAACCCGCCCGTGGTCGGCTCTCGCGCCCGCGCCGGCCGCCATGCGCCGCGCGCTGGTCGATGCTCGCAGACGGCCGCGGAAACTCGACACACATCGGAAAATTTTATTTTCACGATCTAATCTATCTATGCATCCATTGTAACAAGGTATTATATAAGGCATATAGGTATTATAACAAGCAGCTTCTGATATGCATAATGCATTAACCGCCTTATTAATAAACGCAATGTCACTTTGGAGTACCTAAATTAAGTCCAAGTACTGTAATTAATTGTAAAATTAATTTTACATTTAAGTGTCATTAACAGTAGCCTTACTTATTATATCAAAACCTATAATATACGTTGTATTAAAATTCCACTGTGATAATTATTATGTGTTGAAATAAATATATTAAAATAAAAAATAAATATTTTGTCTTTTTTTGACAATTTTAATTCACCTGTAATACTTAGGTACTTAGACTACTAAGTACTCCGAAATGACTACCTATTATCATAGTATTATTATATCTTCTTTGCTATTATATTAATACGGCGGTTAGAGTATTAAAAAAAAATGAGACTGCCTAATATTACGAATACGTCGTCTATCCTAACTAAGTAGGTACCTACCTAAAAGTAAATAATTTTAAAGCTTGTAAAAATAAAATTGGCGCGAAAGATTTCCCCCCTCGTTTTATTATGCGCGCGCAATAGGCTCGGTGGGGGGTGCGTATTGATTGCATAGCGCCCCCACCACACAACACTTCAGCCTTTAACTTCCTGGATTTTAAGAGACTCTTTTGCTTTGATGTAAGCTTCCGTTTCAGCTAATTGTAATGCTTTTTTAGGACAGACATGGAAATAAGGGGTAGAGCTAGTTACAGTTGATGTAATACAATAAAATGATGTATTTTTTCTGGGCTTTTAAATGACATACGTCTTGACTTTGATACAGTCTGGGGCCAAAATGCCCATCCTTCTTTTGAGTACGCTCAGGTAAAAATGAAGAAAATTATGTAGGTAATTTTTTTTGGAAATCGCGGGTCCAACGTGAATGAGACTGACACAGGTCCGAGAGGAGTGGCATACAAGGGAGGCCTATGCTCAGCAGTGAGCGATCACCAGCTGTGCATGATGATGATGTATGACAGATTAGGCGTAATCCTTACTGATATTATAAATCCGAAAGTGTTCGTTGGTTTATTGTTTTGTTCATCTTTCACGCAGCAACGGATTGATTTGATTTTTGTTACGGACAGTTTGAAAGACGGAAAGTGACATAGGCTACTATTTCGAAAAAATAAAAGATCCTATAGGATAGCACAAAAATCAAAATTTCACGTGCGCAAGAGCTAGTCGTAAATATATACCTACATAAAGTACTATTATACTGTTGAGAAGGATCTACCGATGAATTTGTAGAAAACTATTTCTCCGCCTCATCATTGAGAGTTCACTCACACACATTGAAACGCCGTACACCGCACACTGCAAGTTGCAACCGCTTGCATTCACAACTACAACGGCGGACTCATTGTTCAACCTTTGGAAATTCTCGCTCGCACGAAACCAACCGTGGGAACACTGCCTCGTAGATCTATTACAATACCTATAATGAAACTTATGAAATAGATAAAGAGTTAAATAAATAGATTGTGGGTAGGTACTAACCTTACAACTACCTACTTTTTTAGTAAAGATAAAAATGATGATCATGAAGGTATTACAGGCTAATTATTATTTATACTATCAGCGGCATCCAAAAATCGCTGACGACAAAAAATCAATATACCTATTAATTATTTTCCAGGTTTCGTTGATATTTGTTGAAAAATACGTCCTTCACCCCTAGCATGACAATGGGACAAAATATATATAGTCTTTCCACTAATTTATGGAAACAAAGTAAAGATTGATATTGACAACTGACATTCAAAGTGGGTAAGACGGTTTTATCGTGCTGTAGTCGTCAAGTTTAAACGGATCTCTCACTTCGTTCGCTCGATCAATTAGGGATCCGTCAGCTTCTTACTGACGTTATAGTAAGTTTATTGTACGTAAACAAGTCTGTAAACAAATATTATACGAAAAAATAAAAAATGGTAAGAACAGCTGATTTTTTGGGGCGAGATGGATATGGCCCAATCGACCTTCGCGGGTAGGACTATGTTCACCAGCGAACTATTAAAAAGGCTGGAAGGCAAGTAAGGAAGTAAGTATAGTGAGGATGATTGATAATGATAGAAATCAATTTTTATGCTGCTATTAGATTAGATAATTGACTATTAGAAAAACATTATTGGCTAAGAAATATGTCTCTGAGGTCAATGACCTCTGAGCTGTGTGCATGTATAATAATTTTAATTTGTCTTTATAACTCGAACTCTTTTTTTCAACTTTGGCCACCAATATCTCATAAATGGCACATGAGACAAAAATAAAACCGGAAAAGTGCGAGTCACGCACACCGAGGGTTCCGTACAAATCCTGAAAATTCATAAAACTGGGAAGTTGTTAAAATCTCTTTAGCTAAGTTCTTTTTTCACTTTTCTCGTCATACATCGAAAATTACACAGATAGTTTTAATAAATAAAAACCTGTTTTAGTAAGTACAGTAGAGCCTCGATAATCCGTACTCAGGCTAATCCGAACGTCGCTATAATCCGAACTGCATACCCCACCCCACTTCCTCGCCTTCGCCTCGCTGCTATGTTGTTTATTAATTAGTCTGCAGTTACGACTGCCACGTTGCGCGTCCATTCCACGTTTTTCTGCTCTGTACTCGTGCGCGGCGTGTTTTTTGAGGTTATAAAGATGGTTCCAACACCAAAACGCAAACATAAAACTTTGACTATAGCCGAAAAGTGCACCATACTAGACAGTTTAAAGGACGGAGTGTCGGCAACTTCTCTTGCTTGTAAGTATGGCGTTGGAAAATCAACAATTACAGACCTCAAGAAAAATGAGCAAAAATTGAGATCTTTTATAGCTAAAACTGAGAAAGGACCAGGGTTCAGAAAAACTCTAAAATTACCAGAGAATCCAGTGCTAGAAGAAGCACTGTTCACATGGTTTTTAGAACAAAGACGACGCCACATTCCATTGTCTGGTGAGGTCGTAATGGAAAAAGCGAGATTCTTCCATAAAAAACTAACAGGTTCGGATTTTTCTGCAAGTAGAGGATGGCTTGATAATTTTAAAAAACGTCATGGCATACGTCAGCTGAAAGTGTCAGGTGAGAAAGTCTCTAGCAATACGGAAGCTGTTCAACCATTCCAAGAAAAATTCCTAAACGAGATAAAAGAAAAGAACCTTTGCCCTGAACAAATTTACAATGCCGACGAATCAGGATTGTTTTGGAAGGTTCTGCCGGACAAAACTTTAGCCTCTTCTGCTGAAACTAGCGCTCCTGGGTCGAAAGTGTCTAAAGAGCGAATAACTTTTATGCCTTGCGCAAACTCTACAGGGAATCACAAATTACCATTGCTAGTTGTGGGGAAGGCAAAAAAGCCAGGATCTTTTGGATCTGTAAAATTACCAGTGCATTATGAAGGGCAGAGGCGTGCTTGGGTAACCAGAGATATTTTTCTCGAGTGGTTTAGAGGCCATTTTGTTCCTGAAGTCAAACGCCATTTAAAAAAAATGGGACTGCCACAAAAAGCATTGCTACTCTTAGACAATGCCCCTGGAGATCCAAATGCTGAAGATTTGACAACAGAAGACGGCAACTTCTCTGTACTGTACATGCCTCCAAATTGTACGCCTTTGATCCAACCTATGGATCAAAACGTAATCCAAAATGTCAAGATAAATTACAAAAAGAAACTCCTGATTCAAATGTTCGTGCAGCAAGAAGCCGATGAGGCTTTAACCTTGCATGATGTTATAAAAAGCGTCACAATTAAAGACGCCATTTTTTCGCTAGCGCAATGTTGGGATCATGTATCATCGTCTCTTATCGAAAAATCTTGGAAGCCTCTTTGGCCTGAAAAAATAAATTCAACAGAAGATAGATCAGAAGAAAATGATGACTTCGACGTAGAAGACGATCTCCCGCTCAGTCTTTTACGTAATCGTGGTTATACAGAAGAAACCATTTCCACTTTCTTGTCCATGAGTGAAGAGGAGAATTGCACAGATCATATAACTGATGATGAGATCATAACCCAAATAACGCAAGAGAATGACGAGTCTTTAGCTGAAGATTATTTTGCTTCAAATGTCAAGAAAATTACTCATTCACAAGCCATATCATCTTTGAACACTTGCTTGGAGTGGGCTGAAGAAAATGACCTGTCCTTATCGGAAAAGATGATGCTACGTAACTTGAGGGACAAAGCTTTTTTCTGGTCCATCAACAGGACTCGCCAAACTAAAATAGATCAGTTTATGACTAAATAGACAATTTACACCTTACGTATTTTATGGTACCTAATTATTATGTAAATGTACGGTAAGCAACGAGCCGGGCTTTTTATTTGCATTACGACTGTAGTCCTTACGCTGCTTGTAATAAGAGCGTTCCCAAGGTTTCCCAATATGTAAAGCCCAGCTCGTTGCTTACTGTACCTCTTAAACTATGTATATAATTAAACACTATTTTAAGAATAAAAATGTTTTTTTTTCTCCTTACATACTATAATCCGAACGCTTCGTGAGTCCGAACAGGGGTTAGTTTTTGCTAGTTCGGATTATCAAGGCTCTACTGTATGTGCTAATGATACGATTTACTCACTTTGAATTTTGGACCCATTTTTTTGTAGTTAGCCCCTATTTTTTCGTGATTTAATTAAAAATGTTCAGTTTTCTATTTTATTTATACATGTGTACTCTTAGACAACGCTTCTTTCTAAATTTCATAGTTCTAGGTTAACGGGAAGTACCCTGTAGGTTTTGATTCCTTTGTGAGTGTCGAAATATGCGGTTTTTTACGACATAAACGACTCTAACTACTACTTTTTTTACAACTGTAAGAGACCATAGATATACGACTCGATATCTTTGCGCGTTCCCGAGATAAAAGTTTTGACACACAGACTGACTGAGGAACGGCACAACAATGTGATTCTATTAGGGGTTCGTTTTTTCTTTTTGGGGCACCAAACCCTAAAATAATCTATGGAAACCTTAAATTCATGAACATGAGAGGGAGGAGTTGAAAAAAAAATGTTTCATCGCCCATTTCACAGGACAGGAGCTACCTCTTAAATACTCATTATTGTAAATTTTAAGTACCTATAAAAATTGAGATCTGTCATTTTAAATATTAAATTCCATGCAATTTGGTTAATTAAATGTGGAAGTTATAAAGCTTTGTAACAGTATGACATATGGACCAATGGACATATGGACACAATAAAGGTTCCTTCCTCATTTTCCATGGAACCCTAAAAAGAGAGCAGATTTGGTGTTGTATTCACAAATGAAAATTATTGACTATGGTAATGACATAGCACTTTATAGGAGTAGCCAAGAGTGACTGCTTTTTAGGGTTCCGTACCCAAAGAGTAAAAACATGACCCTATTACAAAAACTCTATGGTCCGTTCATCCATCCATCTGTCTGTTCGTCACCAGTCTCATGAACAGTGGTATCTAGACATACAAAGGCTCCCATACGGTACGGAATCATTCGTGTGCGAGCCCGACTCGCACTTAGCCGATTTTTTCAGAGTGATCCTATAAGGGTTCCATTTTTCTTTTTGAGGGAGGGAACCCTAAAAAACAGTAACATATATAAAAAAATAACAGTTTTTTTCATCACGCAGACTCAAACAAATGATAGGCAATCTGAATCTTTAAATGGTTATAACTTAAAAGTAAAACTTTGTGGATTGAGCCCTTTATGTAAACTATGTTAAATTTATTTATAATAGAAATACCTATAAACTTCGGTAAAACAGCAATGCAGTACACTACTAATTGATATGAAGACATTGAAGACTCCTTGTTAGGAATAATAAAACATATTTTAGGATTTTTAGAAAATCACCCCCAGCTGCTAAAACTGGCAGATGAAAATTATTAGACTTCCACAAATTTTCACACAAGAAGTTTTAAAATTGATATAAAGAATTTTTGTTATTAAACATGTTTTGCCAGATTTTAATAAATAGCCCTTGGGGATGAAAGTTTGTAAGCAACTTGTGCAAAACTGTGGTAGGGGTCTAGAAATTTATAAAAGTACTAGTAATAATCTACAAAAAGAAGTGAAAGAGTACAAAAATCCTTTTCATGTAAAATGGGGCCAAGACCAGACTACAGTTTGCACTATCAAAGTTATCAACAAGACTTTACTAGCTCTTACTTCACAAACTCTACCTACACCTTAGTCTATACATATGTATTAGCGGCTTGGCCATTTTGTTAGTACAAGAACTATTTGTATAACAGAAGGTGCATTCATTTTGGGTTCAATAGTGTTTTTGTCATTTGCAAAATTAGCGTTAATGTAACTGTTTGGTATGGGAATTTCGCCAATAATGCAACTTTTGCCCCCTACCCAAAACAAACGCTAAATGTCAAATCAAACTCTAGATGACAGAAAACGAACACAAAGAACCCACCTACGAGGGTGGGTCATTAACAGTTCACAATAGCATTTTCAGCTGTTTTTAAGCTATCTGAACAGTGAATGAAAACAGTTAAAAATGCACATTCCCAAAATGAATGCTGAATGTGATCGTTATTGGCTTTTTTACTGTTAATTTTGCCATCAGTAGGCTATTCAAATGCACCTAGAGAAGTAATGAACAGTGAATATTTCCCCTTTGCCCATGTGAAAGTAGAGAAAGAGCCAAGCCGCATAATTAGATTGACTAAGATGTAGTTTGTGAAGAAGCACCTGTAGTTAGAAGCTTGGCTCTACATGAGATCTGATAACTTTTTGATAATGCAAACTGTAGACTCGTCTCGGTCCTATTTTACAAGAAAATGATTTTGGTGGGACAGGTATGTCTATATTTTTTCTATTCACACAAATACCACTTTACTTGAATCACATTTCAGTTTTGTTTCATGTCTATTCGGTATTTGGCTAGGCATTTATTATGTGAAATAATAAGTTGAATCAGCATAATATGAAATAGGCAGGTATGATAATACCAATAAAGTTGCTCAGTTGTACAATGTTAGAAAACGAAAATACCTACACCAAAACCATAAAAGTGTATTTAAATTATTTATGTAGGTCCATATCTGACGATATACAAAAACCCATAAAATGTTATTCTGAAAATAGTTCATGCGGCTACAGAAAACTGAGATGGTTAGTAGAACCCACCCTGAGTAGTAGAATAATCTGAATATAATAAATATTCTCATATAACTACCTACCTATTGCATAAAACATTAACTTTTCATTCCAGTCTAGGTAACATTTTCAGGAGCTGGACCTAGTTCTTCAAGAAACTGACCATTTCTACTTTGCATTAAACTTTAGACATGATTATAGTAAGTATACCTGGCCATAACCATACTTATTCATTTAGAATTTCATTTTATTGGAACTTTATGAGCCCCTCGCGAGCTGCACTTGAGTTTTTAATCAGTAAGAAATCACACATGATAAATATTTCAATTCGCTGTCCTTGTTCTTCACTAGTAAAACAACAAAGGGGGAAAGAGACAGAAAAATAATAATGATCTGTCATTTATTTGCCGTTACAAAAAGCGATTTAACTTTCTAATAATTTTAGATCCAATATTAGCCGATGGACAAAGTTATTTACGTAATGTAAGAATTAGTTAGGGAAATGTAGCAACCACAATAATTTAATTATCTGAGATTAGGACCCAAATGAGAGTGAGACGGATAATTTCCCGCCACTAAAGCAAACAATGTTTTATCGTGTTTCAGATCATCATAATGGACGAATAAATATTAAATAAAACAGATCTTAATATCAGTCTTCAAACTAAGTATCATTTGTAATTTTTACTACGTAGATTCTTCCAAAACAAATGGATTTCAGAAAATGACATTAAAAAGAGCGGGACATAACTCGTTGGACTTTCCCATCGATACTGTTTTCATAACAAGGGTGTTGATTATGGTGTTTTCGCTTAGATTTAGTACTTACCGAATATTTATTGATATAAATATCCTTGTGCTCGATAGAGAAATCCTGAATTTCACACATTTACGTTTTTTATCGTCATTAGATTGACAGATATCACTACTCACTCCACATAAAACCACAATGTTTTACTATTCTGTGAAAAAGTACACAAAGAATGTTGTGGTTTTCTATTGGTGGAAACGGCCCACGTGACCACTTTTGAATGTTTCCTATTGGTCTGTCTAATGACCTCCATTGACGTCAATGATGGTTTGAGATACTTAATTATTTGTTTGTAAAGAATCTTTGAATTTAAATAATTACTTTAGTTCATTAACCCAAAATGCATTTTATCGGACGATTACAAAATTATTTTTTGCGTTATATACTTACTTCATTTCTTACCTGAAAGACATGGCGCCCCCATTCACAACAACATGGCGGTTTGTTTACACCGGCATGATAAGGCGGGAAGTTTTGCTGAGGTGCATGCAAGTTTGAACTAAAATATTTATAAATATAGATACATATCTTAGTATCAGGTATATTATTAATGATTTTAATATTTTAATTATTAGTACATTTTCATATATAACTGGTCGTAGTGAGCACATGGACGATACCACTTTAAGAGTTACTAGCACCCTCTGGCGCTGACGAACTGTACTAAGAAATCAAATGGCGGGTTTTTTGAAAAAAAAACGGGAACATTATCAAATAAATAAAACTAAATAGAAAAGTACAGGAAACATCTTTTAAATGTGTAGATAAATTAAAAAGATCAACATTTATACCATTGAGCAACTTATTTAATGACAACAACATTATTTTATTGAGGACAAACTAAACAAAATCATTTAAGTATGTATGTAATAATTTAGATTTTGACCACATAATAAATAATAGTGGTTACTGGTTAATAAAGGTAAACATTTAACAATCGATAAAATAGAGTTCAATAATAGCTAGATCTGTCATATTTAGGTTGTCAAACAATGAACAAAACAACTTATCTAACAGAAAACTAATGTAACTATGACAGATAAGAAACAAGTAAAAAATATAATAAGTATGCAGGTAAAATTATTAAATATGAAATTAAAATAAGATTTAAGAACTCCCTAATTGTATAATCTTAATGTTGGTTAAAATATGGCTAAATCAAAATATTAAGACACTCACACTAAAAAAAATTATAAGGCGGACATTGTCTTAATTTTCTCACTAGAGTTGACAAAAGCAAAGTACAGTAATGATTAAAACTTAGTAAGTTCAGGATTTCGTTGTTTTTTGTGGCACTCAAGCCTAAGTTTTTTTGCTCTGTGTTTAGACAAGTACACTTCTCTAAAGTTTTTCATTTTTTTCGCTTGAGCAACAAACTGAGTCTCTTCTGGCAACACATTTATCTTAAACTTGCTGGTGTAGCCAGTTCCAGAAGTAATAACTGTAGGTGTGAACGGCAATACTTTAGGGTTTTTGATCTTCTTTTTCTTTTTTACTGGAGAAATGGAGTCATTCAAATAAACGCTTTGCTCCAAATAGTTTGATGGTTTGTTTTTCCTTCTTATGCCTTCTTCCACTACAAACGGCACAGTAGATATCGCCTTTTTCTTCTTCTTCTTGGGAGACTGAGACTTAGGACGATTAAGTGCGGGCTGATCATCTAATTGGTTGACTATGGATTCTGGTAGACGTGGAACATGAATTTTTTCGAAGTAATGTCCTTTAAACACCTAGAAAAAAACGTTTTTATACTATTAGTAAAATATGTCATGAACAGGGAATATAAAACACATAATAGACGGGCGTTTCCCATTGGTTAGATTGGTGGTCAGACTAGTCTAGCCAACGGGAATATTTTTTCCCGTTGTACAGATCAACTCGTAATTTAGTAAAGTACTGAATATAAAAATACTAAGACATATACCTAACTAATTTTTAAATAGGTTTTATTTGTGACTAGGTATATGGAGTTTGTTGACACTTATTGAATTTTTTTGCAATTTGTTTCTTGGTTGTTTATAATAGAATGTTCCTGTTTGTCATGAAATGAAATAAGAGATTGCTATTTTCATTTCTCCCATAGCGTTTGGAAGCAAGCTAAGAAATTTAAATTGACTAAACCACGAAACTCATAATTGCACTTTCCGAAATTTTGCCATTACTACCTCCATATTATAATTTATTTTATTAATTAATAGACAAAGGTTGGCAATATTTATTATAATTACAGATGCTCTTGATTCGGCCAATATACAAAAATATAAAAAATATTTTCAAAAGCAATGGCTGGAGAAGTCCTTTTTTAAGCAAATATAATCTAAAGCACAGAACTACCAACTGTATGGAAAGTTGGCATAAAGAGATAAATAAGAAAACAACAAGAATAGGATCCGAGATAATCAACTTACTGAAACTTTTACTGAAAAATGATTTTCCTAAAATAACAAATAAACGGCCAAAGATAAATTTATTTATTTATTTATTTATTTATATGATGAGAGACGAAATCATTATGAATACGCAAACCATACCATTAGACCATGTTCTCGTTTGTAACATAATAAAATTCAAAACCATTTTTACTTTCATTGTACTTTTTTCTATGTCTTTTGTAGCTGTCAAATCAATCTGAATATCGGGAAAAAATATTCCCGTTGGCTAGACTAGTCTAACCATCAATATGACCAATGGGAAACACCCGATTAGATGGCATAAAGGGGTTGCGACACTGCACGATACGCTGGTACGATAAACGATGTAAAGAAAGGAGAAGAAAAACAAAAAGAAAAAACACCCGCTATTTCTACAGACAAAGCTCTTCGTTACATTACATCACATAGTATAATTAGGGGTTTAAAAACAACCAGGTTGGCCGGCCTTAGTTTCGCTGAACATAGAGCGCGCATTAAATACATATGGGCATAATTACAAAAAACTCATTTAAAAAAATTACTACTTCAGCAATAAAACTTTTTTACCTTAGAATTTTTTTGATCATCTTCAGTGGCTTTTCTCTTCTTTGGTTTACTTGTTGAACCTGAGAAAGAAATTGTCAAATAAGATTATAATATACCTACTTAGTTACCTACAAAGGAGACATTTCAAAAATGTATGGAATATGGACCACGGCCTGTATTGTATACATATGTTTTGGAAAATAACTTAGCTTAGTATTAAAATATTCTTGAATATTTTTCAACTGAATTATTAAACTGTTTTTAGGGTTCCGTACCTCAAAAGAAAAAAACGGAACCCTTATAGGATCACTTTGTTGTCCGTCTGTCTGTCTGTGTGTATGTCAAGACTCTTTATCTCGGGAACCCGTAAAGATATTGAGTTGAAATTTAAACTGTATACGTATATCGATGAATTCTTGCAGTTGTGTAAAAGAAAAACTTCTCAGTCATCGTTTCAAAAAGTTAGAGCCGTTTATGTCGTAAAAAACCGCATATTTCGACACTCTCAAAAATCAAAACCTACAGGGTACTTCCCGTTGACATAGAACTGTGAAATTTGGCGAGAAGCATTGTCTCAGAGTACACATATAGGAATAAATTTGAAAACTGTACATTTTTATTTAAATCACAAAGAGAATAGGGCCTCAATATTCACAAAATATGGGTTCAAAATTCAAAGTGAGTAAATCGTATCATTTAAGGTATCATATAAAAGAACTTCATTAGCACATGCCAAAACAGGTTTTAATTATTTTAACAATGTGTTTGCACGGAACCCTCGATTTGCGAGCCTGACTCGCACTTGTCCGGTTTTTTTCCTATGGGCCGAATCAATATTCTAGGCAGCTGTGAAGTTAGCCACAAGCTTAGCGAAACCCAATCCTCGCGCGGATGCTGTATAGGCCGAATCATACAAGTTGTGTAATATCCAATCAATGCACATCTTTCGCAGTTAGGATTGAATATTAAGTAGCTTGTAGCTAACTTCAATTCCGCCGACTTGTACGATTCGATCTACAAGTCTTTCAGTCAAGAATGGATTTTGCGCAGCTGAAGCTGACATCACAGCCGACAAGCAGTTTGATTCGGCTTATATTAGTCAAACTTTTTCTCTCTTAAGCCGGAAACATACTATCGGACGCGGCTGACGGACGCGACTGACAGCCGCGACTTAGCAATGTGCACAGTCTTAAAACATGCGATGTGCCAGATCGCTCTCGGACGTCCGAAGGTGACGTCCGCGACTTATGTCCGATAGTGTGCACGGCTCAGTGTACTTTCATAGCCTAGGTCGCGGCTGTCAGTCGCGTCCGTAACCCGCATCCGTAACCCGCGTCCGATAGTATGTTTCCGGCTTTATTTTAAGACATTTTAATGATTAATAAGGAGTATTATTAAAATACCTTACAAGATGACCAATAAACTAATAGAACACAAATAGCTAACAACTAATAAAATCTTCGAGCAAATATCTACAGAGCCACAGCCCCTAAGTGAAAGTAGTAAAAAAAATATCCGAGCGCCGTCATACCTACTTAGATATTTATATTAAATAATTCACAATTACCGTTTTCTCGAATATCGACGTTATGTCGTCACTTACTTAGTGTTTACAGACGAGCACTTTGGCATCGCGCGGCGTTGTAGTAGGCTTGCAATAGCATTACGACGTTCAGTCAATAACAAAATCCAGAGGGAACGTCGTTGAACAGTCAAGTGAAGTCGGTTTTTTATACACGTGTGAGTGCGTTGTTGTTGCGCCGCCATAGTTTGACTGACAAGCCAAGGCGTAGTTTCATAGTTGCCTGGATGTGTGTGTAATTGTCTATACACGGCGAAGCGTAGTTTTGGTTGGCTTCACTTGTTCACAACATTCTCTCTTGATGTTTTTATTTGCTCTGAGTTACGACGTAGCTTGGACAGGGTTTTGGTTTGGACACTTTTGCACGATTGTGACTCTATAAATATTTGCTCGAATAATAATATACAAATAGTGATGAACTGATGAGCCAGAAAACATTATCAGATTAGGCAACTTATTTTCTGTGATACAATAAAATACAGTTATTATAATGATGATAATACCTTGTACAGAATTACCACTTTCGCCAGTTTGAGATATTTTCCTCTTATTTTTCTTAGACAGTTGGTCTTCGTCTGCGAAAATAGGACAAATTATAATTTTTTTTTGTAATGTCATGGTAAACACATACAGGATGTCCCTGAACTCAACGTCAAGCCGGTATACTGAGCGGGGGTCACACCAGTCCCGGGAAAAAAATAAAAACAATCCCTATCGGTTATTTGAATTTTAACAGCCAAAATAAAAAAATGAGGAAAATCAATACCTTGAACCATATTTGTAGGTACTGTGACCACAAAGGACATGTCCACAAAATGTATGGATGCTGGTATAATAATAATCGAAAATTCGAACCACAACACTCGTTAGATTTCAAGAAAGTTCATATTTTTCTGAGTCTATTACATCAGTTAAAACCAAAAAAGAGCCCTCCGTTTTTTTAAAAATTAATTTTGAATCTATTATGATAAATAAATATATTTGGCTCGATAGGTAGTTTATCTCTATCAACTCTGGTTAAGTAACCTCCAATATTGTTAAATAGAAGCATTTTTACCAATTAGACACAGTTTTAAGTGTTTTTTGTCACATTGTACCTACTAACTGGTCACACTGGTAGGTTATAATTTCTAATTTTAGCAAATTAAGAGATGAATGTGGAAGAATCAGCTACGAATGTAAGTAAAATAACGATAGAAGCACTTCATTATTGTTAAACTAGAAAAAATACAAAGCTGTATTATTATTTTTCACATTTAAAAAAATGGAGGGATAAAAAAATCAAAATTAAACATTTTTGAGACGTCCATAAATTAAGCTTTCAAATGATGTATATATCATCTTGGTTCGATTTTTCTCTGAATAATATACCACTTGTGGACGTCACCTTTCACAATTTTACAGTGATTTTTTTACTAACAGTCGTTAGTACGAGAGTAACACGTTAACGAGGAAATGAGCAGGAAACGAATGATCGCAGCGTAATGTTACTACAAGTTGCGTAATATCCAATCAACGCGCAGATTTATGTGAGGTTAAGTCAGGATTGGATATGGCGCAGCTTGTAGCTAACTTCACTTCCGCCGACTTGTCGGCATATACGTGGTTTCCATTTGTACAAAATTAATTTAAACTACTGAAATATTGCCAACATATTGAAACTTACCGTCGCCAACGTCAGTGTCCATCGTTTGGTCATATTTCCGTTTCTTTCCTCTTAAATCAACCTGATCTGGGTTCATAACTTGATCTGCAAACATCAAATACAAATATGTTTATGTTAATTTCCTCTCATTTCATTCGATAATTATCAAATACCGTGTGGTTGCTAGTTTGTGCGGGTTGTTGGATTCACATACGCCATCGAATTTCTTCTACTGACATATGCAGGTTGCCTTACGATGTTTTCCTTCATCGAAAAGCCAGCGGTTTTAAATTCCGTACATAAATTCCAAAGAACTCATTGGTACGGGACCGGGATATGATTGTAAGGCGGGTGTAACTACCACTAGACCACCACGGTTTAAAGAAAAAAAAGAAAAAAAGCAAAAAGAGAAGCGTCGTAGGTGAGGTCGCCCGGGCGTCATTTTACTAATTTTGTTATTTTTTGTTACGTTGACAACACTGCTGTCATTGCTAGTACAACTAGTGTTTGATACTTGGTAGACACCAATTCGGCTTTCATCAGTACTCGCGTCTACCAAGTATAGTCAGTACCTTGGCTGCTGATTAAAATCTTATTGTTAGTTAACCGTAACGTCTCTTTTAGCACAAACTAGTCGATCATTATCAAATTCTGTGGTTGCTAGTCGATAGAAAGAAGGTCTTAGTCGGCCCAGACTTTGTACAGTAGTCCAAAAAAAAGCTTCATAATATGGTAAACAGATTCACAAAAAAAAGACATCGGTATTTAATGCTTAATTATTTTGGAATTTCATATTTTCTAATCGATCTTTGTTCGAGGCTACATAAGATTCGAAAATATGAAATTCCTTAAAATGGAGATTTTTATTAAAGAAAATAATAGAAAAATCAATTTCCAAAACCAATTCTACTGTACAAGATAATAGTCTTCTACTGTACAAGATAATAGTCTTCTACTGTACAAGATAATAGTCTAACTAATTTAGGCCGCAACATCTTTTATGCAACGATAGTGGCGCCTCTATCTATTTTATTATAACTCTCTCGAGTAGTATTACTCGTGAAATACCAAATATTTTACTGATGGACTAGTCTTGACATTGCCATAAATCTCATTCTTAAGGTATCTACGAATTTCCTCAGTTACCTATAAATGATAATGGTCAATAAACAGGGCGATCAATTCGCATCCTTTTAGTGGCTTATTCTGTACATCAAAAGTAGCAACTTTTGTTCAACGACTTTCATCAAGTCTCACAAAAAAATATGCTGTGTTATATAGAAAAATATCGTTCACCCTAGACAAAATTTATAACAGCTGTTTTTTTTTCAGTTTTGACAAAAGTAACACAAAAAAAGTTGTTTGTTTGATGTACAGAATTTGCCCCTAAAAGAATGCTAATGGAATACCAGTAACCTTGTAAATACTACTCTATGGTCAAAACAAATCTTGATAGAGCACACACACATTGAAGTTATACAGTAAACCAGACTCCTACATGTAGCACTGTGGTCTGTGTTCATGGTTGCTGTTGGTATTTTATATCTCAAATAGGAAAAAAAAACAATTACCTGTTTGAGAATTTCGCTTTTTGTTCTTCTTTTTCCTTTTCTTGAATTTATTCTTACTTTTGTTCAAAGTGTCCTCATTTTCGACAGGTTCTGCAAACAAAACGCAATTTGTTTTTGGTATGTTATCGCCCATATCAAACTTCTCGGGCGAATCTTAACTTCTTGACGGTTGTGAACCCGAGACGGGTACAGACCGTTTCACTCACGAAGTCGCGCCCCTCCACAGAAAATTATTGGTTTGCATTTATACGCGTAGACCTCGTTTGTACACAACGCCTTAGTGTGCGTGTAGAGGCTAATAGTACAGACAGTAAAAAAAAAATAGATCATCACTTAGGTTAGAGGGTTACACTGTCGTACTAATAAATTCAATCAATATGGAGGGGCGCGCCTTCGTGAGTGAACAGTACTGTACTTAGTTGCGCAGTAACAATATCATATCTTAGTGGCGGAAGAGAGGGGATGTGCACAGCTTGTATCTAACTCCACAGCGGCCAAGAAATTTAATTTGGTCTATACTAAATGGTGCCCTATGTAAGCATGAGCTATATAATGCAGAACAATTAGGTCGTTTAAGGTCAGCACAGGCGACATACGGGTTGGCTACAACTTAATTTATAAATACAGAGTAGTTCCAATATACGTCGCGTCACGTATAAAGAACTCGAGTCAAGCTGCGCACAAGAAAATTTAACTCATTTTTAACTTATTTACACCATATAGGAATTAAATCTCCTTGCTGCAGTTAAAGCTGAGTACTAGGAGATTTAACTCCTAATAACTGTGCAATACGATTTAAATTTCCATGTGCGCAGCTTCAAGCTCCAGCATTATTTTTACATGACGCGACCTTAAGTTTCAGAACCCATTGGCTCGAACGCAAAGATAGTAAATCAAGCAGGAAGTTATTATAATCTTTTTTCTTAGATAAATTAGTTTCTTGATGTTTCCTGCACTTTTTTTAAGATTATAGATAGATAGATTAACTCTTTATTGCACACCAAGAAATAAACAAAAAGAAGAAACAAAGATACATAAACAGTGTAACAATGGGCGGCCTTATCGCTGATAGCGATCTCTGCCAGGCAACCTTAGGATGGAGAGGACAGAAAGCGTATAAATAATGATTAAGATTTGAAATAAGATTATATTTTTTTTCGTCGAATATAAAAATATGTTTGCTAATAATTGTTTGCTTACCGGGATTATCCGATTTCTTCTCACTTTTATATGCAACTTCCATAGGAGCTTCGTCAGAGTCATCACCTAAAACGAAAAAAAAAAAAAACAGACATACATGGACGAGCTCTACGGATTTCGAAGCGGTTTGCATCAAGCTGGATGCAACAGCTTCCAAGCTTGGCGGTTTTGCTTCACAAGAAGCGTAAAATGCGCGTACCACTCTCTGTCATGGTATAAGAATACAGAATCACAGGTGGAAATGAGACACCAGTAATTTGATTGCACAATTTTAGACATTAGCACCAAAGCAATTGAGGTGAAATTGGAATATCAACAACTGGTCTGCTTGTGTTTGAAAGAGTAACAAACATCCATACATACTCACAAACTTTCGCGTTTATAATATTAGTAGGATATCGCGGGTCGAACCTTGGACGCGATTGGCAAAGGACGGAGGCACCATAAGAGGCCTATGCCCAGCAGTGGGCTGCAACATCAAGCTGCAATTTATTAAATCCAACCAAAGATGACATGTTTTTTTTTTATTTATTACACCCCACAGCTATACTACGTGCCACCAAAAATGAGACTTGAGAAACCACTTTGGTTTGTAATAAATATACAAATTCTAGATAATAGATATACAAACTATTAAAAAACGTTTGTAAAACGTTTAATTGACATATAAATTCTGGATAATTAGTTTGTACACGACTGTACCTGCGCAAGATCCCACTGACGCTCGACAAGTCTCATCTTTTTGGTGGCACGCACTATACCTGTGTCCGTCCTCTTTATGACATGCATTAAATATTTATTTTTAATAAAATTAAAGGCTGACATGTTTATGGATACTGGAACTAAGTGCCGAGTGGCACTTTTGCAAATGAAATAGAATTACTTTTACGTCGCGTTGATCGAACGCGTCGAGCACACACTCGAGCACATTGACACACACGCTTGAGTGAGCCAATCACAGACGTTGCCGCGCTCGTGTTCGATCGGTTTTGCGCTCGTTACATTACCGTAAAAAATACTCACACTTAGCTATACAGTTTTCTGTACGTGATACAAGATGGCGATGTGCCGTTTCCACGGAAATCACGTCGAACGTTAACGCGGTCGAGTTCGAGCGAAAATCTCCCACTTAGCCCTCAGAACCGGCCGAAAATACTCGTTGGATCCTTTGGTTCAGCTTATTGGTCTGCAAAGAATGTTGATTGTGTCTATTACCTGCATTGTCCTCGGCTTGTGAGACATCTTGTGGCTTCACTTTCTTGTTTTTCTTTTTACGCTTCGGTGAGACCTCTTGTGTTTCGATGGGTTCTGGAAGAGGAATAATAAAATTTTTGTTAAAAGTGTGAACTTTAATCTATGCCAATGTGTCATATTAATAAAATTAGAGCTTGTTATTAAGTTGGTGAATGCTAAGTGGCATGACTTGGTGTTAGACTATTTTAAGCCGGCTGGAAGCCTCTGATATGGCTAAACTGTTAAATGAAGCTGAGTTTACTATTAACACTTTGCCAAGCTACGGAAGCGATCAGTTGTAATGACACCAATGCAGTCTGATATACTAAGCGCTACACAAGTCGGCGAATGGGAAGTTATGCGCAGAACAATGCGTAAAAGCCGAAACACAGAGTTATTTCTAATCAATTTGCATCTTTTAGGGGCTTATTCTGTACATCAAAACTAACAACTTTTGTTTTACGACTTATGTCAAAACTAAAAAAAAAATCAGCTGCTCCATACATTTTGTCGAGGGTGAACGATGCTCTTCTATGGAACAACATTTTTTTTGAGTTTTGACAAAAGTAGCAGAACCAAACTTGTTAGTTTTGATGTACAGAATAAGCCCCAAAAGGATGCTAATTGATTAAGAAATACCCTGTACCTATAGGTATGCGCGGACGCAGACGAGACGCCGGGGCACACTCGCCCGCCAACCTCATGCCTCCCGCGCGCTCCCTACGCCCGTGCTCACCACTACGCCACGCGGCGCCGGCATTGTGCACACATGCGCAATAATTAGCGAATCACGGCAAAGTGTCATCTGCGGCTAACTTCTCATCCGCCGTCTTGTGTGGCGATTAGTATATCTTGAAAATAATCGATAAGAAACACTTGTTTAATGGACTGCCACGCCATTTTTTTTTTTAAATTTGTTATGATGGGTCTCGGTTTTTTGACGACAAAATATAGACATCGTTGCGCCCGGAATTGATGGTAAATATAGGTGACTGACGTTCAAGAGGTTAAAAGTACAGAACCAAAGAATACCAGAGACTCGGAGACCAACTGGAGATTCCATCTTTCGACACTTTGCAACTATCAGTAGACCTCCGTAACTGATACAGGCAGGTATAGTATTTTTTATTACCTGCATCTTGTTGAATTTCGTCAGCATTATAAGATTTATTTTTCTTCTTCTTGTCACTGCTTACTGAAACGTTTGCTACTGTTTCCTCAGAAGCTGAAATAGAAAAAATAATTTATGAGATATATTTTTAACGGAAAACCTTCTGTGATGTAGGTTAAATTGATAGTTTTATGGTTAGTACTATCTGCCCGTCCTGGCTAGGAATAAATAAGGGAAGTATTTAATCGACTGTCTATTAATTTGAACAAAGTGAAAATTGATTCAAATTAAAAGCATACGGAAGTCCTGAATGGGCGACAAAAAACGAGCGAAAACAATTGCTGATTCTGATCTGATTCTCCTGCTGATAATAATGACGAGTACTTTTTTTTCACACCTAATCTACATAAAACATTTGCTTCTGGCAATTCTCCGGCCGCTGCCGCGGCACGCTCGCTTCGTCCGCTCGGCTCGTGCGTTGTTTGTCATGTTCTAACCTAACCATATTTTGTTTCACACCTAATCTTTTATGTGACGATATTCAATGAAACCTAATTCGTCTAATAGTTGTTTGGCCTAATGAAAGATTTGACAAATGATAAATGTTCCAAACGTTTTTTGTCATTATAATCCTACTTAATATCCTACTAATATTATAAACGTGAAAGTTTGTGAGGATGGATGGATGGATGGATGGATGGATGGATGGATGTATGGATGTTTGTTACTCTTTCACGCAATAACTACTGAACGGATTGAGATGAAACTTTGCAATAATATAGCTTATATATCAGAATTACACATAGGCTATAAATTATAATGATATATTGCGTATGCGGGCGAAGCCGCGGGTATAAAACTAGTAATATTATAAACGTGAAAGTTTGTGAGGATGGATGGATGTTTGTTACTCTTTCACGCAAAAACTACTGAACGGATTGAGATGAAACTTTGCTATAATATAGCTTATATATCAGAATAACACATAGGCTATAAATTATAATAAAATATATAAATATATCTATTGCGTATGCGGGCGAAGCCGCGGGTAAAAACTAGTAAACAATATATAAATATATAATAGTTTTTACCCGCGGCTTCGCCCGCATTTTATTTTGATTTTTATATATATATCATTATAATATAGCCTAGTTATTCTGATATATAAGCTATATTATTGCAAAGTTTCATCTCAATCCGTTCAGTAGTTTTTGCGTCAAAGAGTTACAAACATCCTTCCATCCTCACAAACTTTCGCGTTTATAATATTAGTAGGGTAATAAAAATAATTCTACCAAATGAAACGTCACACAAAAATCGGCCAACAATTTTCCTCGAAAAGGCAGGAAACCGTATGTAACAATATTATTACCGCAGCTTATAAAACGCTGCTCTTATATCCAGCTCAAACCCGACAAATAGTCACACACTTGATAGTCGCCCACCTATGACATTTTTTACTCTGTTTATTATTATCCAATGAATATATATTAGCTATAAACCTTTCAGAAGAAATATTCTAAAAATAGTGAAGCCAACATTGAAATCAGTTCGGAAGATATAAGGGAATACATAGACACACAGAAATAGCGACTTTGTACATGTGATAATAAGTTTTTTGTTAACCAAAAGTAAGGAGACGCTTTATCATGACGAATTGTATTATTTGCTTTTTTATTACTACTACTTACCGATATTTTCATGTGAGACTTCAAACGATTTGTTCTTCTTTTTCTTTTTATTACTATTCATGGATACATTGATCGGTACCTCTTCAGGTGCTGAAAAAAAACCAATTAAAATTAGATTACTATTACAAAAAAAAAAAGCATTTTTTGTACAAGACCCCAAAATAATGATAGTAATTTGTTATAATATTACCTGTATCCTCAACATTTTGAACATTGTCTAGTGATTTACCTTTCTTCTTGTTTTTCTTTTGACTATTTACTGAAATATTTATTGAAGTGTCTTCGAGAGCTGAAAAAATTAAAATAAAATATAAACTCAACATCACAAACTAAACTATACTTTGTTACATTGCCCTCTCTTACTGATAGAAACACAAGAAAGAGATAGCACGTAATGAAAAGCTTTCAAATTATAGTACCAATTGGAACCGCGTAGAAAGTCTTAGAAATTAGGTTTGTGTGGAAAACTAAGATCAGACTAAGTCTGATGCGGTCAAATAAGTCTTATTTGAGTCCGCATTCAAGCATGCTATCACTTTCTTGCGTATCTTAGAATAAAAAAGAGTAATATAACTAAGTATATATTAGGGAAAAAAACTGAAATTGTTATTAAAATTGATACTGAAATCAATTTTTTAGCTATATAATAATAATTCATCGTTTTACCTGCAGCCTCCTCGTTTTGAGTGTTGTCTAGCTGAGACTTATTTTTCTTATCACTGTTCCTTGAAATATTGGCTGGCGTCTCTTCAGAAGCTAAAAGTATAAATTGATTTTAAACAAGCTTTATGTAAATAATTACAAAATACGCTTTACTTTAAAATTGACAATTTTTCATATTTCACATGGCTAGGAAATAGCAAAACCATTTCGTGGTAATGCGACGCTTATCATTTTGCTTATTTTTTCAAATTTTTTAGTGCAGTAATTACAAAGATCATCAAAGATTATCTCATCTAAGCGGTTCTCGGATTTATAGTAAATGTTCAGTAGTAGTAATATTTTTATATTGCTATTGTTTTTTTATCATACATTTGACAGTTGACACTGACATTACGTTTTGTTTTGTCATTTTCAGTGTCATCACTTTTTTTTCAGAGATTCTCCTAAAGGTATCGCTAAAATCAGTGTTGCCACGAAATATTTGAGAGCCTACTTAATCGACCCCTAGAACCACCAGAAATCCATTAGAATTTTTAACGTGTTTCAGAACACTGTCATAAATTACTTGTTAAAATTACTAAATTATAGTTTTGTTTGAAACAGTCCTTTTATCAATTATTTTTCTTTTAGAAATTTTTCTTCACATAAAATTACTTGTTAGATAAAATTATCATTTATCTGATTTAATTCAAGTACAAAATGCAATATTATATTATCTTTAATTCGATTTAAGTTTTATTTTTATTACAACTCTACATGGGCTTAGGCTCATAAAATGTACTAAAATGTAGAAATCTACTAAACTTTGTCACACTGAATAATTTATTTGTTGTCTTGTCATTACCAGCGCCATGACAGTGACAGCTACGCTAGAGCTTTGGCTTTGGCAGTTATAGATGGCAGTTTTTTTTTAATGTGGCTTCAGTAACATTTTATATAAATCCTAAATCATGCAGTTACGTCCTTTTAGAATAAGTATTTTTACAAAACTTATTTTTACGGAAAATAAAGGTCTAATTGAAAAAAATAAAAATACGTATATCTTATTTTACAATAATCTTTCATAAAAAAAAAAAATAACGTTAAAAATTTGAAATGTTGTCAATTGTAAAATACCTGATATCCCGAAAAAATTCAGCCGTTCCATACATTTGGTAGATTTTTTTGCGATTACCGAGTTGACCCAAATTAAAAGTATGTAGTAGAGTTTGTGGAATAAGCGAAGCGTCGTAGGAGAGGTCGCCCGTGTGCCATTTTACCAATTTTGTTATGTTGACAACACTGCTCTGTCATTGCTAGTAACTCTAAAAGTGTTTGATACTTCGTAGACACCAATTCGGTTTTCATCAGTACTCGCGTTTACCAAGTATAGTCGGTATTATCCGCGCCACACAAGTTTACGTCTGTGAAGTTAGCTACAAGCTGCACAATATCCAATCAACGTGCGGCTTTATGTGAGCTTCAGTCAGGATTGGATAATGTGCAGCTTGTAGCTAACTTCATATCCGCCAACTTATGTGGCGCGGCCTTGGCTGCTGATTAAAATCTTATTGTTAGTTCCCCATGGCGCTACAACGGTTCTCTTTTTGCACATACTCTATTACTAAATTAAACTTTATTTACTGATAGAAAAACAAGAAAGAGATAGCTAGAATAGAATAATTTATTGTTCCAGAAATATTTTTGACAATTATTGTTTTGAATTCATTGGCTCCGAACTAGTATACACTGTATGTTCGAATCTCACAAATATTGTGTAGTTTGTGTCCTAATTTTACTGTTTCCATCTTTTGATCGTACACTCTTTCTCTTGGCCAAAAGCTAGCAAAGGGCACAGACGTACTTCTTTAAGTTACGCATTGTAACATTAATTTAAATAAATAGTGGCTCCTATAAAGTCCTAAAACGATTTTTCTATGTTTTATTTATACCGAAATACTGTATGACGGAGCCAAAATATCTTGTTATTAAAAGCTTTCAAGTTATAGTATCAATTGGAACAGAGAAGAAAATCTTACACCAGCGATACTTAAAATCTGACTTTTTAGTATAAGAATAAGAAAATGTTTATTGTTAGCTGTTTATCTATGCATTGATTCTGTTTGTATGGAAAACTAAGGGCCTTCGCTATGTTAAGTGTGCGCACGCGGCGGGTGCACGGAGCGGGCGCCCGTTCCAGTCTTCCGACGCAGGTCCAGGATCCGCGGCGCGGCGGGCGCCCGACGTTAGAACAATGTACACCCGCCTCGCACGTGCAAACCCGTCGCACGCGTCCTCGCCAGAGAGCGCTGCTCCAACTTATCTTTCAATACGCTTAACGTAGCGAAGGCCCAAATTGGACTTATCTGACCGCATTTTAGAACGCTATCTCTTTCTTGTGTATCTGATAGTAAAGTAGGGCAAAAGAACTAAATATAGATCAGGGTAAAAAAACTGATATTAAAATTGATACTGAAATCAATTTTTAGCTATTTAAGAATTCATCGTTTTACCTGCAGCCTCCTCATTTTGAGTGTTGTCTAGCTGAGACTTATTTTTCTTCTTTTTCTTATCACTGTTCATTGAAATATTTGCTGGCGTCTCTTCAGAAGCTAAAAGTACAAATGGACTTTATATAAGCTTTATTTATTTAAATAGTTACAAAATACGCTTTACTTTAAAGTTGTAAAATCCCTGATATCCCCAAAAAAATCAGCTGTTCATTTTGTCGACTTTTTTGCGATTACTGTCTTGACCCCAAATTAAAAAAATAAAGGTATAGTTGGGCATAACGAGTACAATGATATCCTGGAATAAGTGCGTCTAGAGAAATATGCTATATGATTTTATTATTTACTAGTTTTTCCCCGCGGCTTCACCCGCGTGATATTTTGATTCCTATCCCGTAGGAACTTTTATTTTTTTCGAGATAAAAAGTAGCCTTTGTAACTTTTCGTCTTTCAAACTATGTCCATGCCAAAAATCAAGTTAATCCGTTGCTCTGTTATTGCGTGAAAGAGGTACAAACAAACCAACAAATACACTTTCGGATTTATAATAGTAGTAATAATTATATGGATATACCTGTAACTTCGTTAATCTGGAAATCTTGTAACTTATTTTTCTTCTTCTTTTGACTGCCAACAGAAACATTCATTGATGTTTCCTCGGGAACTGAAAATAGAAAAACAATATTAAATACATCTACGTTTCCATGCCAAATGTAATCATGCAACTACAAAGTAGCAGTTCAGGGGCTTATTTTGTACATCAAAACTAACAACATTTGTTCTACGACTTTTCAATACTAAAAAAAAATCAACTGTTCCATACATTTGGTCGCGGGTGAACAATATTTTTCTATGAAACACCAATTATATTTTTTTTTAGTTTTGACAAAAGTGGCAGAACAAAAGTTATTAGTTTTGACGTACAGAATACACCCCTAAAAGGATGCTAAATGACGCCGCTAGATGGCGTTGTACGTTCTTAAAACGCGCAAACGGATCGTTTCACCCATTGATGTTCATATTGCTCATTTGTTAACTTATTTGATGTGCTATGTTCGTGGAAAAAATAATTACCCTGTGTAATAAAATTTTTGAAGTAACCCCAGCTGCTAATTTCAGATAGCTGCGGTTAATTAAATGAGTTTAAATTGATAATCATCGTCCACTTCCAGGGATTTCGCCCTATTTTAGGGCGATAGTGCATTGGAGTTTCAGCGTTTGTTAAGTAAGGCGATTCTCTTGGAATATTTATGTTTGAATTTTAAAATACATATCTGCTTAACATCAGGTAGTATGATTATAGTCAAACGTAAGCCTATAATATAAAAGATAGCCCCAGCTGCTAACTTCAGGAAGCTGCGGTTAATTTTAAATATTTAAAAACTAGTTCTTCACAATTAGGGATTTCGCCCTATTTTAGGGCAAAATAGTGCATATTTCATTCGCTAAGGTTTAGGGTGTATAGAAACAGGTAAAATCAGGTTTGTTGTAAGGGAGCCTCCCTTAAATATTTATTTTATTCTGCTTTTATTTGTTGTTATAGCGGTAACAGAAATACCTACATCATCTGTGAAAATTTCAACAGTCTAGCTATCGCGGTTTATGAGACTGGTTACAGACAGACGGACAGCGGATTCTTAGTAATAGGGTCCCGTATTTACACTTTGGGTACGGAACCCTAAAAACGACCCACCGCTCCATGATTGCGTGAAAGAGTAAACTACAAAGCGACAAACAGCCTTATTATATTAGGAAGCATTACATACCAGAAAATTCATCAGTATGCAGATTTCCATCATGCGACTTATTTTTCTTTTTTTTCTTTCCACTGTTTGTAGTATTGTTATCCGTTTCGTCGGCTACTGAAAACAGAGAATATCTTTATCAAAATGCAATTTTCAAATTATTTTTCGCCAAAAATGATTAACCGTCTTTAACCGTGTACATAAATCGAATAGTTCGCACAATTAATTCATGCGTGTATCATCGATGTAGTAAACATTATTTATGTTGAAGTTGATTTTTCAAAAACGAGTCAGCCGATTTCGATAAAATTTAAATGGGACCACCTCTGAAATATGATTTACCAAACAAAAAAGAATTAATTAATTAATTTTTTGGTCAAAATAAGTATATCAATTCAACGAGGCAACGCCGCCAGCATTCTGGCCACGATACCCTCCGGGTCTTTTAGATTAGTTTTATTTTAGTAATATAAGTTTTAGTATTTAGTATTAGTTTTTATTTTAAGTAGGTTAATTTTAATAGTTATAGTTTATGAAATGTTTTTTAAGTTTGGTCAAAATAAACTATATTGTAACTGTACAAAAAAAAAAAAAAATCTTTTTTTTTTTTGTACAGTTACAATTTTTGTACAGAATCCGTTCATCATACAAAAAAAAACATAGTCGAATTGAATACCTTCTTTTTTGAAGTGGGTTAAAAATAAGAGCATATAAACGTAGATCAGTCTTCACTACATAGTATAAAACAAAGTTGCTTCCCGCTGTCTGCCTCCATCATGTATTATATCTTAAAAACTACGCAACGGATTATGATGCGTTTTTTTTAATAGATAGAGTGGTTCAAGAGAAAAGTTTATATGTATAATACACCTGTACGAAGCCGGGGCGGGTCGCTAGTTAGTGATAATATAATCCTACTAATATTATAAACGCGAAGTTTGTGAGGATGGATGGATGTATGGATGTTTGTTACACTTTCACTCAAAAACTACTGAACGGATTGAGATGAAACTTTGCAATATAGCTTATATATCAGAATAACACATAGGCTATAAATTATAATGATATATGCGGGCGAAGCCGCGGATAAAAACTAGTTTTTCAATAACGCAATTGGTTTGTATCCTAATTTAGCTAAAATACGACATTTTTAGTTTAGTTTACACTATACAGGGTTATTACTAATCAATTAGCATCCTTTCAGGGGCTAATTCTGTACATCAAAACTAACTACTTTTGTACTGCGACTTTTGTCAAAACTAAAAAAAATCAACTGTTCCATACATTTGGTCGCGGGAGAACGATATTTTTCTATGGAAAAACAAATTCTTTTTTAGAGAATCAATAAAAGTCGTAGAACAAAAGTTGTTAGTTTTGATTTACAGAATAAGGCCCTGAAAGGATGCTAATTGATTAGAAATAACCCTGGATATTTTTTTTTGTTGCAGACTTTTCGTTGAAGGAAAATAGCGTAGGTATATGAATCCACCGATCCGCAACTGTTTAGCCCCTCGAGGGGAATCCTATGTTCAGCAGTGGACTGGTAAAAGACGATTAAAACTGTTAAAAGAGAAGTCACAGTAAGTACTTACTAATATTGGATTGTTCATATCTGGAGCTAATGTCTAGAAGATTCATTACAGGTTCTGTGTCTGAAAGTCAAGAAGAAACATTTTTTGGCAAAAAAAAAAATACAACTATAAAATAAAAATACAATTATATTATACCTACAAATTGGAATGACATTCAATAACACCAAGAATTATATTTACCTTTCTGAGAAATATTTAAAGACTTGTTTTTCTTCTGTTTTTTATCTTTCTTCTGGGAAATATTTATTGACATTTCTTCTGGGTCTAAAACAAAAAAATCGAAAGATTTATTATTTTTATAGTATTAAAGCAAATGGTGTCAAAAATATGAGGCTTTCTACCTTCTATAATTTTTATAATATATCAGCTGCCCGGCAAACATTATTTTGTCATTGTTGAAGAAAGACACCCTTATCACTTAAGGGTATTAAATAATAGCCTATGTATGTACTGTATCTGCCTTTTTAATAGTCCACTGCAGGACGTAGGCCTACCCACGAAGGGTGATTGGGCCATATCCACCACGCTGGCCCAGTGCGGGTTGGTGGATTCACATACGCCATCGAATTTCTTCTAAGGACGTACGCAGGTTGCTGATGTTTTCCTTCACCGAAAAGCCAGTGATGTGAAATTCCGTACATAAATTCCAAAGAACTCATTGGTACGGGACCGGGATTTGAACCCACGACCTCACAATTGTAAGGCGGGTGTCACTACCTCTAAGCCACCACGGCTTATAAGCCTATGACCTATCCTCAAACCTACCAAATATACACAAAAAAAGTCATCAAAATCAGTCAAGCCGTTTCGGAATACTTAAGAACACTTACTTAATGACAAGAGATTTCAATTTATTGACGATATTTTTTTTTTAATATAAAGATAGAAATAAAACAAACCTGCAACATTATCCTCAGCATCCAAGTTGTCTGTAGAAATGTTTTGCTTGTGTTTCTTATTTTTCTTTTTGGAACTGGTCTGTATGGAAATGTTTTCATCTCCAATGTCCATATCTTCATAAGTTCCTTTAGTATCAATGAAGAAACTTAAGTTTTCCTCTGGTCCATCTGTAATAGCAAGATACTCATTGACTAAGAAGCTTGAATTTGAAGAAACCGATTTAAATGTTATTTTACAGAATCAGAATCAAAATTTCTTTATTGCATAAAACTGAGTAAACAATATCTTAAAACTAAAACGTCCTGACAGCTTACCCATTGCGGGCGTGCAACAAATAGATTTATTAAATACACTAGCTGACCCGACAGACTTCGTCCTGTCAAAAAGATTTGTAATGTGGCAGTTTTTGTGCCTACGTATTTTAAAAAATTCTCCTGAACAGAACCGTCACCCTGGTGATAGGGCGTTGTGAATAAAAAATAATTAAATAAAACATATATAAGGATTTAAATGTAAGTAATCGCTTTATTGTTAATCATGTGAATTGTTGTTATTATTATCATTGTAGTGCTTTGTGGTATACGATGTTTTTTGTTTGATTACCTGGCGCATAGATAAACAAATCTGATGGTTTTCCAACACGGGAACAGGCAACATACAATTGACCATGTGAAAAACATGGGTTTTCTAGATTAATACCACAAACACTTAATGATTGCCCCTGGCACTTGTTTATAGTCATAGCAAAAGCAAGCCGCACTGGAAACTGTAGTCGTTTAAACTCAAATGGCACATCAGTCGGAATCATTGGGATGAGCGGTATGAGAACATCTTCTCCTTTATACTTTCCTTTGAGTATAGTTGCTTCTATCACATTGTTTAGTAATTTTTTTATCGCTAACCGTGTACCGTTGCAAAGACGCGGTTGGTTGATATTTCGCAACATTATAACCACCGATCCAACCTTTAATTGAAGATTGTGAGGTGGCAATCCTGGCAAATCCAGCGAGTTTAAAAATTCCGGTGGATAGTTGACTACATCATCTTGATTAGTAGCCGAATCAACTGACTTATATATCCTCAATTCGCCTGTAATTTGTTCTTGAATTTTGAAATTTAATTCATTTACATCTATGTTTTTTGCAGCCAGTATAGCTCGTTCGCTCAACCAATCATGGTTTCTGTAATTTTGAGAAACATCTGGAAACACCTTCTGAATAAGTTCATCTTTTGATCTAGTTAACTGACAAAAACTTTGAGGAAAGTTAATGCAGCCAGTCAACATGTCTATAGGAAATTTGCCATTACCAATGTCGATGAGTTGTTTAGAGAATATGTTTCCAGATTGGTCATTTTGCAACTCGACACGCATATTCTTGCTTAAATGAAGTACTTTGACATGTTTCCACAAATTGGAGGACTTTAGACATGCATTGAGTTCATCAGCTGGCGTTGATCGTGGAATCACTGGCAATGTTTGACGAAAATCTCCTGCTAATAAAATCATTGCACCACCAAATCGGTTATTATTGCTCCGTAGATCTTTTAAGGTTCTGTCTAAAGCCTCCAAAGATTTTTTATGTGCCATCGTGCATTCATCCCAAACAATCAATTTACATTGCTGCAAAACCTTTGCCATTGCAGAGTTCTTCGAAACGTTGCAGGTTGGAGTTTCATTGCTTTGCATATTTAATGGCAATTTTAGTGCTGAATGGGCTGTTCGACCACCTTCAAGCAAAGTTGCTGCGATTCCCGACGAAGCGAGTGCAAGTGCAATTTTATTTTGTGAGCGAATTGTTGCTAATATTAATGAAATCAAAAAAGTTTTTCCTGTACCACCAGGTGCATCTAAGAAGTAAATCCCTCCAGTTTCATCATTTGTTACTTTCATAAGAGTTTCAGATACATACTTCTGTTGTTCATTTAACAGTGGAAGATTTGTTTGAATTAATTCTTTCAAAGCGTTGAGATCATACAGTCTTTCTCGATGCAACTCTTGGTTAAAAGCGTCATGCATTGGACGATTGGGCGCGGTCAGGCCTAATTGAATTAATAGTTTGTTTGACATTATCAAGCACATGTCCTCAATTGAAATCAATGCTTCATTGTAAATTTCTTCACTGATTTGTATATTTGGATTTCCCATTCTATTCCGTATTTGATACAAAATATCATCACACATATAATCTTTGTACTTGATCCACAAATCAATTGGGTTTGATGGGAAGCATGTAGATATGATTATAGAAAACAATGTTCGTATTTGATGAGCGTGTGATGATATTACAGCATCATTGAGAGTTTGATCCCAATGAGCGTCATTTTCAAGCAATTGCAAACGTTGACAGGCTTCTCTGTAGGATCCACACAATTCACCATCAACAGTTCGTAACTGTTGGAATGATGTTGGGCCACGTACATTGACTAATAGCAGTCGTAAATAAAAACATTCATCATTGCTTGGATGTACTGAATAAATCCGGCCAATCGCATCGGTGGAATATACATCTGTATATCCTGGAACTGGTTTTCCTTGTTTCCGTCGTATAAATCTCCTTGAGGATTGATTCCAGGTATGATATTTTGGCATTTCAGAATATAGCAAAGTTTGTGCGAAATAATCGTTTTGGCATGTCTCAAAAAAACTGGTTAATGTAGTAGATGGTGGCTGAGCAGCTCTTTGTACTGCGTTCTGTGCTGTAAAATACACTCTTTGTCCATTTTCTAAATGCACAGCTAAGTGAACAACAGAAGGGTATCTCTCATGAATAGGAAAATAAAATATTCGCCAAACTGCTTCATTACTACCTACTGACATAGCGGCCCATTTGGTATTGGGTAACTTCATCATTGGAATTCTCTGCACCAATTCCAATCACAGCCATATCACTCCCTTTGGTTACATATTTGCAAATGTATTTAATAGATTTCACTGAATGGCAAGATTCAACGTTGATGTGTGCTTTGAATGTCTTTGATAAAATGGGTGAATATGGAACAATCCAACGATTATCTATTTCAATATCTTGTTGATTGAATTTGACAATTGTTGATTTTCCATTGTCTGCTGTCGATCTGCGACGATACTATGGATAACCGTCATTACCAGTAATTGTTTCCGATATTAATGTCCGTGGATATCGTTTTGAACATTTACCATCCATCATACACGGTGAATTTTGATTAAGAGTTCCACAGGGACCATGTATCATGTTTTTGATAACTACCTCATGCAATCCAGGATCTACTTGTACATTAGGGATTTCAGCTGATATCACTGCATCAACTTCATTTGGCCTTATCTTTTCAACCAACCAAATCAAAATGTGTGCATGTGGCAATCCTCGTTTCTGCCACTCCACAGAATACATCCAGCAGCGTGTCTCACCAAACACATTATGTTTTACGATGAAATCCATTAAAGATTTCAACTTTTGTCTAAAGACTCTGGCTGTAATATCATGACGATCAATGGGTGATTGCCCAGAGAATAACTCCTGCTTGATTTATATCCATTGCGGATTGCATGTAAATGTGATGAACAAATCTGCTGTACCATAATGACGAACATACGACATGGCATCTTGAGCATATTCGTGCATATGCCGAGGGCTTCCGATGTATGTTGCTGGAAGAATAGTCATCCTACCGACATTCTGTGCATTTCCATCAGTATTAATCGCATCTCGAAGGTGAATATACTCTTCAGATCGGAGTTTGGTTTGATTCAACCTGATGAATGTTAATCTCTCCGTTTCAATTTTAACATACATGTCAACAACATATTTGTGATATAATCGCCGACATTTCAATATGTGATTATCTTCATTTTCCCGAATCATTAGGCGGTATGAATAATAATAATGCCGAGGGCTTCCGATGTATGTTGCTGGAAGAATAGTCATCCTACCGACATTCTGTGCATTTCCATCAGTATTAATCGCATCTCGAAGGTGAATATACTCTTCAGATCGGAGTTTGGTTTGATTCAACCTGATGAATGTTAATCTCTCCGTTTCAATTTTAACATACATGTCAACAACATATTTGTGATATAATCGCCGACATTTCAATATGTGATTATCTTCATTTTCCCGAATCATTAGGCGGTATGAATAATTAATAAATAATAGTTAGTATAAATAATAGTTCATTGAACTGACTTTTTTGTTGGTCATTTGAAAGCAATTGTTATATTGTTGGATATGTGTCAAAAAGTGTATAGAATCTGTTCCTATTCCTGAAACCAATGAGTACAATGGTTCTGGTGGTGGATCCAATGGTATCAATTTCACTTTACCATTTGCGCAACACAATCCATTGGCTTCGTTTTTGTATTTTAATGCCTTACAGTGTGAGCAAACCGAGTTCATAGAACCAATAACAACACATTGGTAGTTACTGTAGTCAATTGACACATCGTAACTGAAAGCAGCTCGATTCAAACTTGCGCGATTATTAGTTGAATGTCGAGCTCGCGCTTCACGCGTTTGTGATATCCGAATTCTTTCACGTTCATTTCCGTCGTCACGTTCTTGTGCAGTACGATTAGATCGGTAATTAGCTTGGTTTGTAGCATTTCTGGTTCTTCTACCTAAATTGCTTCGTCTTATAGGAGGCATATCAAATATAAATTATTTTTTCACTAATCACGAACTAAACACTAACTAACTAAACACTCTGCACAAAACACGATATACGAATTTGTTTCGTGTATCAGTTGACAAAAGCAAACTCAGTAGATTAGGTAACAGACAACTTTTTTTTTTTAAATTTGATATGACTTGAAGTCAAATCCTTTTAAGCCGTACGAATTGTTTTATTTATTTAAAATTTGGATATGGCATATCAAATATAAATTATTTTTTCACTAATCACGAACTAAACACTAACTAACTAAACACTCTGCACAAAACACGATATACGAATTTGTTTCGTGTATCAGTTGACAAAAGCAAACTCAGTAGATAAGGTAACAGACAATTTTTTTTTTTTTAAATTTGATATGACTTGAAGTCAAATCCTTTTAAGCCGTACGAATTGTTTTATTTATTTAAAATTTGGATATTAAAAATAATAAAACACTGTTGGTAACGTGATTATTGTTTGACTGATGTAATGACGTGGAAACTGATGCATTTTATCTCGCGTGCCGAAACTAATACAAAAGAAACGCGAGTTTCGGAACGCGACATTAAACTCCTCCAACTATGTATTCTGTGCTCCAACGCACACACGCACATTGTTTTGATAGATATGATCTTTGACGTTAGGAACACACCTACATTGCTTAGACAACAGTGAGTGCTTGTAATTTAATATGAACTTTATACCATAGCAATAAAGCTCAAATTGACTACGTTTTAGTTACAAATCATTTGTATGGGAAAAAGAAAAGGGCTATTTTTAGGGTTTTTCCAGAAATAATTCTAATTTTTCTCGCCGTAAAAACCATCCTTGAACTTCAACGAACATTTTAAAAAAAGATTTGGCCAAATTGGTCCAGGCGTTGTTGAGTTATGCGCTTACCAACACATTTTGCGATTCATTTTTATATTATAGATTAGGTTCAAATACATAGCATATGATTTTGTCAAATGTCATTAAATATTTAAGAATTTTAAGATTAGTGCGTAAATGTCATGGAATAGTAATTCAATTATTAAATATGTCACAGATGTATTAAAGATTAAGTCATAGTCTATGTCAAAGAAAAATTAAAAAAAATTATTTAAGGACATTTGTCATGATTACATTAAGATTTCACATATATATATTTCTATTGGAATTTACATTAAAAAATTGATTCAAATCATAAAAACATTTCAACAAAATTATACAAAGATCTAATTCAGTTTAAATGAACATTTTGTTCATCTCATTTATATGCATTTATTTATTTAGTTTCCTCGAGTTAACATATTACATGCAAATACATATTGAAAACTCGAAATTAACTAAAAAAAAATACTACCACAGTAAAGTACTGAATTTTAATAATAGCTTATACAGGGTTTTTCAGAACTAGTGTACAAAGCCGGAAGGAGGTGATTCAGACCATAATTATGAACAACTTTTACGATAGGGCCAGCCCAGAATTCCAGAAAAAAAGATGCTTTTCACATTCGTTTTTTTCAGATTTTCCAGTTCCGTTCAGCAGATTTTTTTCTTGTATTCCGGGTTGGACCAATAGTAAAAGTTGTTTGTAGTGATGATCTTAATCACCCCCTTTTGGGTTAGTACAGGGCAAGCAGATAAGCCTATATTATGTTACTAGTAAAAATACATACCTATGGTGTCACGAAGGTTCGTCTTAGCTTCTGTTTTTTTCAAAGGTATGCCTTTGTCACTGGATTCTTCATTAGTGTCAGGTTTAAATTTACTGGCATTTACTTCACTGTCATTACTATCTTCAGGGAATAGCAAACGCATATCAATTGAATCAGAATTATCATCATCATTTTTAATTTCAGAAGCTCGATCCTCCTTTGCTGATTTCTCTGTGATATGATTTTCATCATTGTGAGTTCTAGCCTTCTTAGATTTTTTAGTTTGAGTGAGATTTAGCTGGTCTATTATAGGCTCTGCCTTATCTTTTCCTTTTTTATTCAAATTCAATGATACATCGCGTGTTTTAACTTTTTGTTTGTTAGCTTTGTTTAAATTTTCGAGAACGGAATCATAGTTTTCTTTTATTTCCATATTTTCACTGATATCCGAATCAGATTCTTCGTCATCGTGCGCCAGAGTTGCTTGCAAAGGATCTGAAGTTTCATTAGACTTCATTATCGAGGCATTAGTGTCTACTTCGACCTGTTCGATGTTGTCATTTATAAGTACTGTTGACATGTTAAAATCTTTCTGTGGTGTTTTAGGTTCTTTTTTTACGGCCACTGCTAGGGGATCCTGTTTTTCAGTTGTAGTTTGATTTAGGATAGTCACTTCTTTCTCATTTGGATCATATTCGCACGCGGATTCCAGACGTTTTGTTTTTTTCTTTATTATCCTAACAGATTCATCTGCATCAGAGTTATTCATGCTGACATCTTGACTGGAATCAATCCTCATCCTTTTCTTTTTGAATTTAGTTTCTGGTTCTATTTCTTCTTCTGATTCTGATGAAGATTCAATCTTGTTGCTTTTAGATTTTTTGGATTCAGAACTTTTATTTGATTTGTCCAATTGATGACGCGCTTCGTACATTTCTCTTGACGCGTTTTTCTGTTCTTTAAGTTTACGATTGTCATACTTCTTCTTAGATTTGGCAGTCATTTTCAGTTCGTTGTCAGTAAGTGATAGATCGTCACCAGAATCACTCAATAGGTTATTGTCTTCTTCATCTGAACTCACAACAAACGAATCTTTTTCGTAATCGTCCTCAGAGTCCTCTTCATCTGGTTCTGATTCTAAGGTTTCCCCTTTTTCGGTTATTTCATGGTCTTTTTCATATTGTATTTCTTCAGCATCTCTACTATCTCCAGATTCATAAGAGTCACTCGCTTCTTTTGCTTCATCATCAACCATTTCGTTTTTTTCCCTCGAATCATCATCAGACTCTTCGGAAGAATCCGAATCATTGTTGACATGAGACGATTTCTTCACAGGTGTCTTACTTTTATTGGCTTTTGAAGAGTTTTTACCGTTAACGTTAGGACTTATAACGGATGTGTTGATTTGCATTGCAAGTTTTTGCAGTGGTTTTTGGTGCAGAGGAGTGCTAGTCAAGTAGTTATTTTTCTTGTCAGTTTCTTTAGTGGGAATGTTTACAGAATTGGATAGCTCATTATTAGTGTCATTTGGCGACTTAGTTGCATTACTAGTTTCATTTGTAGACACATCCTTTAGCTGTGACAGAACTAGTGTGCTTTTATTTTCATTGGAAGTCTTTTCTGGATTTTGGGTCACAGAATCAGATATAGATTTCCTCTTGGATTTATTTACACTATCATTTATTTTATTTTCTTCTTTAGAAATACTTAATTTGCGTTTATCGTTATCAGAATCGACCTTCGAAAGTGATGATTTTCTCTTTGATTTATTAGATTCTTCTGTAAAGTTATCATTTTCATATAGAACTGATGTTGACAACTTCGTTTGCGATCGTTCAAATACAGATGATCTATCTAATGCATTGTTTCCTTGACAAGCTGTAATGGACGATTTTCGTTTTGATTTATTTGATTCTTGTTCAAAACTATTCGAAGATATAGATTTGGCATGATTTTCATTTGACTTAGATGAGTTCTGTTTTGAATCAGGTATTTGATTGTCCTCTTTGCTTGAATTTGATTTGTCTGAAAAATCATTGATAGTGACATTTTCTGGAATGGTTTCATCAATATCCATTGGCTCAGCTACAAAGCTTTCACTGGTTGATCGTTTTGGAGTAGCTTGTTTCACAACTGGAACACATTGGTCTTCCTCATAATTTTTCTCATCTTTTTTATTATCTATGTCCATCGTAAGTTTTCCAACATCTGAATCAGAATCTTCCATTAATACAACTGATTTAATATCCTTTGTGGGAGTATTTTCAAGAATCTTTATAGTTTCATTAGACTTTACTGGCTTCAGGGTTTCAATATTTTCTTTGTTTTCCATAGAAATATTGTTTATATTTATTGATTTATTTGAAGATTCGATGTAAATTTTATTTTCAATACTGTCTCCAGTAGCGAATGAGTTTAATATGTTTTTTGATTGTCTATCATTGCCTGTTATAGTTGTCCATGATTTAGTCCTTTTTCTATTACCTTCGTCATTAATAGATTCTATTGATGGTGTAGTTTTATTAAAGTCTTTGGGGTTGTTTGGGTTTGCGTTAATTTCATTTATAAGTTTGGTGCTGTCGGGAGATAAATTTCTTGATTCTATTGGTTTAGTTTTATTATCTGTTTCGTCATGAGTATTCAAGGTAACTTCATTTGTTTTATTCAATTCATTTTGAGAAGATTTATCTTCAGTCAATTTTGGTTCAGTGTCATTTTCTGTATTGTCATTCCCATTTCTTTTATTCAGTCTAGGACTTTTTCTAATGGGAGTTGAATTTTGACTGACGTCTAACTTAGTTTCCTTTGTTATTTCTTTCTCCGGCTCCTCAGAGATGGTTTCAGCGACCGGCGCTATCACTTTCTCATTGGAACTTGTGGCTCCTGAAATACAAAATGATGTGTAGGTAACATTATTTAGACTGTACCTACCCATATATGTATCTATTGTTATTGAGTTAAAAAAATTCATAGCAAATAAGGAAATTTAAATTTTCAGTGCAGATTACAGAATATCTCTATATTACTCTATATACTCTTTAGGCTATATATAATAAGACATCTTCTTAAAAGCTTCTACATATTTCTCCTCTCATAATCTCAAAACTCAAAAACTTATCTGATTCTTAAAAATGAAATAAAATCTGTACTAGGGATTCTATTTCATTCTAGACTAAAATGCATCATTGCTAAAACATCAAGTTAGAATGTGGTCAAAATCACTTATTTCTATAGTTGATTGAATTAGGCGTAAATTCGTCTTCAAATCACTTATTTCTATTAAAATGCCTGATCTAATTATAGATTACTAGCTTTTCACCCGGCTTCGTCCGTTTTTTTATTATTTTATTTTTATGCTATCCCATAGGAAAATCCGGCATAAAAAGTAACCTGTCTCTTTTCAACCTTAGAAGTATATTCATGTCTATCCATTGTTCTATAGCTGCGTGAAAGAGTAATAAATCAGTAAACATATACTGTACTGTATCAGCCTTTTTTTTAATAGTCCACTGCAGGACGTAGGCCTACCCACGAAGGGTGATTGGGCCATATCCACCACGCTGGCCCGGTGCGGGTTGGTGGATTCACATACGCCATCGAATTTCTTCTACGGACATATGCAGGTTGCCTCACGATGTTTTCCTTCACCGAAAAGCCAGTGGTGTGAAATTCCGTACATTAATTCCAAAGAACTCATTGGTACGGGACCGGGATTTGAACCCACGACCTCACGATTGTAAGGCGGGTGTCACTACCTCTAAGCCACCACGGCTTCTATAAACATAATTTTATCAATAAACATAATTTGAGATTTATAAATAATATTAGTAAGGATATGACATATTGCATCGAAACAAGATGTTTTGAATAAGAAAACTACAATACTCAGCAGATGAACACTTAGGTTATGTAGTAGTAATGATATAAGTGTGATAAAAAGAAACATTCACCTAGTTTTTCCACACTGGATGTCGAGTCTTTCCTGGCCCTTGTCCGTCTTGCGGGGGTGGTTGCAGTCTCGGTGTCACTGGTCTGTCCTGAATTAGACACAAACATTATGTATAACAATAGGCTTATTTATAAACAAATATAATCAATAGCCCGTCAAATAGATTGAAAAAATAAAATTAGACACATATTTTTTCCTTTTGTCAATTTATCGAAAATTGATGAAGTTATAGGCTGTTAATGTTCAGTATGACGTCAATAACCTACTACAAATGTACCGGTACCGGCTAGTGACGTCACGAGTCCCTCTCTCAAATTTGATTAAGGTTTATCTTTGGCATTATTAGGGTTCCGTACCTCAAAAGGAGAAAACGGAACCCTTATAGGATCACTTTGTTGTCCGTCTGTCTGTCTGTCCGTCTGATGATATCGAGCTGAAATTTAAACTGTATATGTATATCTATGGTCTCTTGCAGTTGTGTAAAAGAAAAACTTCTCAGTTACCGTGTAGAAAAGTTAGAGCCGTTTATGTCGTAAAAAAATTATTTTTTATATTTCGCATATTTCGACACTCACAAAAATCAAAACCTATAGCTTACTTCCCGTTGACATAGAACTATGAAATCTGGCGAGAAGCATTGTTTTAGAGTACACATATAGGAATAAATCTGAAAACTGTTTGTTTTTATTTAAATCACAAAAAACTAGGGCCTCAAAATTAACAAAATATGAATTCAAAATTCAAAGTGAGTAAATCGTGTCATGTATCAAGGTATCACATCCTTCATTAGCACATGCTAAAACAGAATTTTAATTATTTTAACAATGTGTATTATTAATGTATGACGAGAGAAGTGAAAAAAAAACTTTTTTGTCGATGATATAGTACATAGATTTTAACAACTTACTTCCCAATTTTGTGAAATTTTCTGGATTTGTACGGAACCCTCAGTGTGCGAGCCTGACTTGCACTTGTCTGTTTTATTTTTTTTGTTTGATTGACAAAGGAAAATATATATGTCCAATATTTTTTAATAATCTTACTAACGAACTTTATACGCAGTAAACATGCCTATTATTCTTTGACAAATACAAGATGCAAGGCATTTTAAGGAAACAACTCCAACACAAGTGACATTATTCATGAATGGAAGCTTCAGTAGTTTTTGTGTTGCTCCATACATTTTGTACACCAGCCCTAGCATATTTTTTTTTGACCAAATAGCATAACCGAGACTTCTACTGTGTACAGAATTCAAATAGTTTGCACGGATCAATGTACATTGATTTAGTAATTTTCACATTATTGTTGAATTTTCAAAAATGACTGAGCCGATTTCAATCAAATTTAAATGGAGCCAACTCTAAAGTATGATTTACCAAGCCAAAAAAGAATCATCAAAATCGGTTAGCAGTTAGGAGTTGGAGTTGGCTGGAGTAAACTAATGCTTCTGAAACCATGAACCAGCTCAATTGAGCTGGTTTAATAAACTACCGAGTCAAATTAAATTAGACTTTTATTGACATTTATTGACAAATATATCTTTAGAAGAAAAAAGAACTGGAAATATTGTGTAACATACTCTAACAGTTAAATTAGAAACCGTATATGCAATGAGAAAAAAAAACAGGGTTATTTCTAATCAATTAGGCTGTTCCATACATTTTGTCGAGGGAGAACAATATTTTTCATTGGAACAAAAATTTTTTTAGAGATTTGACAAGTCATTGAACTAAAGTTGTTAGTTTTGTTATACAGAATAAGCCCCTAAAAATAGCTGTTAATTGAAAAGAAATAACCCTGTATGAATGTACAATGATTCTACATGCTGAATTTTACAAGTCGGCGGATGTGAAGTTAGCTACAAGTTGCGTAATATCCAATCAACGTGAAGCTTTATGTCAGCTTCGGTCAGGGTTGGATATTGCACAGCTTGTAGCCAACATCTCAACCGCCAAGTAGTATGATTTGGCCTATACTTATTATATGGACCGTAAGCTCTTCAATAAGAGCTAGTAAATCAAATAACTAATTTTAGTAGTTTCTGTAGGCAGAAATTAAAGCAAGTTCTTATAGCAAGTGAGATATATATTCTTACCTAACTGTGAGTTTCTTCTCAATGCCCGTTTTGCTCTCGGTGAATCAGCCACAGCAGTATTCTGAGTAGCTTCCAACAGAAGGCTGGTGTTAGACCGCATCCTAGAGCTCCTGCGGGACGGGGTCACTGGCTTTTCTTCTGTTGGTTCTACATCTTTGACTGATGCTCTTCCTGCTATCTTCTTAGGAACAGTTTCAGTTACTGTAAAATAAAGGCAACAAATCAGCTGCAAATAATAAAATCATAACTAACCTATAAAATTAAATCATTTTTTGCAAAAACATGTCAGAAGACAACAGCACCACAAGCTTCTGCACAATAATGATTGTGCAGAAGGACAAAAATCTAGACTAGCCACTCATTGATTTATTTCTTAAGCCAACATCATGGTCAAAGACAGATCAGATAAAATAATTATTATTCATTGTTATTAAGTATTTAAACCTATATACAAGATAGTAAGTAAAGTGTGTTAAATATACATTAATAACTGTAAATAAATACAACTAAAATTTGAATCGAATAACCCACCCCTCGTCATTCCTGGAGCAAAACTGCCCTTATGGGCACTTTCTAATAAGAGATTGTTCTCTTATTAGATGAAAATGTAATAATCATTCCTATGAATCATTCTCCTATGCTGTCTCTTATCTTCTTATTCTAATTTGGTGTGGGGATGATAAGTCCTGCACTGCATGAGGTGTTATGTACATGTCCCCCTGCAGCATCAGCCCAGCTCCTTCAAGTAGCAGAGAGTGGCTCTAGGCCGCTGGCACCACTGCTCCAGTGGTGCATAAGATGATGGCGATGTGGATGACAATGCTGATGGTAATGCTAATGCATAAACATAATGCAATCCATTAACTATTCTATTGTCATACATTAGCTATTCTAGTGTCTGCACTCGCTGTCTCTTAGTCTCTACTTATGTGGGGTTGGACTTTCCTTCATTCATTTCTATCATAATTATCTAGTTGGAATTTCCTCCATTCATTTCTATCATATTCGGTAATTTCTGAGTTCACTCTCATTTTATTCATATCTTCATTTGTGCATTAGTTTCAGCTATAGGACTTCCACTGCTGGACATAGGCATCCCTTAAAGATCTCCAATAAGACTGGTTGGTAACAGCTTGCATCCAACACGATCCTGTAGTCTTAATGAGGTCCACCATGTGGGTGGATGTCCTATGCTGCGCTCGCCGGTACGTGGTCTTTACTCGAGAACTTTTTGACCCCAACAGTCCTCTGTGCGATGTGCCTTGCCCACTGCCATTCCAACTTGCCAATCCGCTGGCCTATCTTTATTCACTCAGCCTATTACATCTGGTTGTTATTTCTTCCATTCGTTTCTATCATATCCGGTCATTTATTAGTTCACTCCCATTTTATTCATATATTCATTTACACAGCCTATCTCTAATATTGATTATAGAAACTAGCATGGGTTTACTCACATTTTTTAAATTATAATATTATCACATTGTGTCAAATTATACATTTGGCGTGATTTTCATTGACAGTAATTTGATAAAATTGCAATTTCCTGGCTACATAATTAAAAAGACAATTAATATTTAATTTTATGATGGTGGTGCTGCTTGAACCTTGACACAGATTAACACTTAGGTTGTAGGATAGTGCCGCTAAATATCAATTTCTACTTTTTTGCTGAAGTCTATTGTGGTAAATTTTAATTTTATGCATTTGACAATTCTACCAATATTATAAATGCTAAAGTTTGTATGTATTCTATGTATAGATGTTTGATTCTCTTTGACACAAAAACTACTGAACGGATTGAGATGAAACTTTGCAATAATAATGTTTATACATCAGAATAACACATAAGCTATAATTTATAAAGATATTGCATGAAATGAAGTTCGCCGGGTCAGCTATTAATATATATTTTACCACAGATAATCTTTGTAAATAAGAATTGCAGATTATGTGAATATTTACCATTTTCATCAATCAATTCTAAGGCTGGTTTGGCGATCCTTGCACCTCTCTTCTTAGTGGGTGTAGATGGAGTCAATGGGGACTGTGCTCCTTCCGCTTCAGTGGAGAGTCTTCTCCGCAAACGGGTCACAGGAGCTAAGAGAGCAAGTGAGTCTTTAAGGCTGATTGTCTAGGTTAGAGCACAAAATTCATTTTTTTTGGGTTTTTTGTCTTTTACAGATAAACTACTCATAAGTTTACGAAAACTCATTTAGCAGTCACAAATAGGTTACATTTAAGAGTTACATACACATAACATCAAATTAGTGGTCAATTTATGCATGAAAGTGCATCAACTGATTTTCACCTTAGTTTTTAGTTAGTGAACCTTTTTGTGCATAAACTGACCACTATTTTGTTTTCTAGTCTAGTCATATATTCCTCATTAACACTATCTATCCATAGCCACTAAATGAGTTTTTTTAATTACTACATACAGTCTATTGTAAATGCAAATACCCAAAAAAATTGATATTTGTATGCTTACCTAAATAGTGAAACCACCATGTATTACAAATAGTAGCAGATAATTAAATAAAAAAAGTAAGTTTGTATAAAAATATTTTATTCACATATTTTTCTTCTATAGGTTCATATAGGTCAGGTGGCTTGTTCTTGTGTCAGAGTCTGGGGTCAGAGTTTTTAAGCTGAAGGCCTCTGACATGGCTAAATTGTTTTATATATGTGGTTAATGCAACTGGGGCCTATAATTTGATGATAATTTAGTAATTAAAGTGTTTTACCACTAAAACTATAAAATAACTTTAAAATAATTTTAATAATGTAGGTAATGAAACAAAAAATTTACCCACTTTACATTTAAGTACTACTATGGTTTAGGATGCACCTAAACATTAAGATCACTTACTGTTATTCTTATATAAAACAAATCTTAAGTTAAAACACGAGTAGGGTTTAAATGTACAGCTTGCTAATCTCGGAACCTAGTCTCGGAATACAGCGTGGTTAGTAAATTCACCGCTTGTTTAAGTATTTCACTATCAAATAATTATTACACAAAAAAGAAGAGAATACCTCAGTGAAGGGCCAGTAAATAGGATAAAAAGCTTACTCAGAAATAATTTGCTATATTATCGGCATTTCTGGGCTACCATGCTTTCGCATATTTTGTGGAGGGTTGGGAATACTTTGTAGAACTATTGAGGTTTACCTTTCACTCCTAATTCTTCATCCATAGTTTGTAGTTACTAAAACACGCCAAACTCTTCTAATCAAGCGTCGAAAAACACGTGCACAAAATTATAACTGATTTTTGAATCAGACTTTTCGAGGCTATTGGTAAAACAGCTGTTGAGACGCGCACTGAACTGTCAAACGAATCTTGTCTTTGGTTGGTCAGTCCGCTTCGGTCGCCGTCAAGGTCACAGCAACGTGAAGATGGCAACACTATTGGCTTCCTGTGTATTCTTCGGAATTTACCGGTTTTTACGTCTTTCGTTCATTCCAATATTTATTCTGTTACTTCCGGTTTAACGAACGTAAGAGCGGCACGAACTTTAAAAAGGTTGGTATACACAGTTATACAGGTATTGGCCTTGTATATATAAGTTACTCTCTGGGTATTGGTAATTTGCTGTGTCTGACCTAGGTGTATCAATGATAAAACTATTCAAACAAAGTATAGGATAGTACAAACAATTTGGGCCTGTCTGTGTGGCTGGGCCGCTACTCGGGTAAGCGTGGTACCACGCTTATTTGTCGTCACAGATTTGTCGTCTTTGAATATTAATGCCACGTGGCATTAATATTCAAAGACGACAAATCTGTGGTGTCCTAATTTAAATCATCCCTAAATTATACTATTGGAAACAGAAATAGGTATGTTTCGAGCAAAATTCTTAATTAAAAAACTTAGTTTAGGACACCTAACGCATAAGTACATTTTCATACAGGATCACTGTGCTGTAGATTAGTACCAAGTATTATGTAGGTACCTGACAATAATCTAATGATTAGATTTCGCAAAAATAGCAAAACCGACTTCCATCGTGTACAAAATTAAAATAGTACGCTCGAATTGATGTATACAGTTTTCCATTATTGTTAATTTTTCAAAAATGGCTCAGGTGATTTCGATAAAATTTAAATGGGACCACGTCGGGAGAACTACCCTTTCGAATAAATAATATTTTTTTATTCGGTTCACAATTGGCGAAAACATCGTCATCGATGTTTTACATACACAAAAAAAACCGTCAGACGAACAAAGAACCTCATCCTTCCAGGAAGTCGGTTAAAAATTGAGCTAGGGATCTATAACATTCGAACTTTGAACGGCTAGGAACCTAGGAACGTATGAGCTTTGACAGATTGTATGGAGAATTGGAGAATCCGTAAAGTTTTGTAAACATCCTAGCCGTTCGAAAGTCAAACTTGGTTAAATGTTTACCGTCTTCATAGTTTCAGCTAGAGGAAGTCCACTGCAGGACATAGGCCTCCCCTGTAGATTTCCGATAAGACCGGTTAGAAACGTTTCGCATCCAGCGCGGTCCTATGAGGTCATTCAATAATTGATGATGACGGTAGGCAAACATTTAACCAAGTACCAAGTACCTACTGCACGGCATATTGTACAACACATGTAGATTTTTTCTATACTTAATAGCTCTACACGTTAGCAATCCTCATAGAATACCTACCTAATATGCATTTCTCGCAATTCCATTACTTTGAAAAGGTGACACCGAACGGAGTCCCGAGTTAGGGTTAAGTGGGTCCGCACTTAAAAAGACATCAAGGGTACAGAAATGGCATTATATCTTCCTGATGACCCCTCTCTAGAAATTACGTTCAACGATGTTAGCCCCATTTCTGCCGTTTTCACCTAACCCCCATATTCGATGTACATTATGTAAACCAAGTTAGTGTACCTAATTAGGAATTGTGATGGATGTCTTTTACTAGGTTTATTCTGCCTATTCATCTAAATGCTTACCTATGCTGTATGCCTATATTTATCTTATCCTGATATTAGTCTGACATTTTTACAAGCACATTTATCAAACTATCAAACACGAAATGAAAGGCAATGAACTTAGAGAAAGGAGATATAAGAACAGGTATTCTCAAGTACATTGAGTCTTCATAAATGTTATTGTAGGACTAAGTGGCTTATAATAGTATTATGAAATGCGCTTATATACTTAAATGAGACTAAGTAATAAAACCGAGAATTCTTGATTTCGTGCTGGCTTATCTAATGCTAACATGAGAGCAATAGAAAAGTACGCTCTTAGTATTTTTATGTTATGCTGATATTAGTCTGACATTCTTAAAAGATCTTTTACCAATTTACCAAGAACATTATAAAATCAAATGAACTTACAAAACGAGGCTATAAGAACAAATATTTTCAAGTGCAATGAGTCTTTGTAAATGTTATTTTAGGAGTAACAGGCTTATAATAGTATTATAAAATTCGCTTATATACATATATGAGACTATATAAGTATAAGACACAGAGCTCTTGAGTCCAAAAAAGCCTATCTAAGAGTAATATAAGTGCGATAATATGTTCTAAAACTATTATAAGAACGCTAGAAGCCCACCATTCTTATTCAAGCGAAATCCAAGACATTTTTTCCTAGTTGGGTAATTGCCTAAGCCGTGGTGGCTTAGAGGTAGTAACAGCCGCCTTATAATCATAAGGTCTTATATTAAAAGGTGAGGTCGTGGGTTCAAATCCCAATCCTGTACCTACCTACCAAATTACCAATAAGTTCTTTGGAATTTATGTACCTACTATTGAATTTCATACCACTGCTTTTCGGTGAAGGAAATCGTCGTGAGGCAATCTGCATACGTCCGAAGAATGGTGAATGTGAATCCACCAGTCCGCAATGGGCCAGCGTGGTGGATATGGCCCAATCATCCTTAGTGGGTAGCTAGGCTTCGTCCTGCAGTGGACTATTAAGGCTGGTACAGCCTACCTATTCTGCTTTAAATACTTTCAACAAGATTGTGTTACCTATTCTGCCAGATGACTTTCATCAAGGTTCAGCTTAGGTACTTACGAGGTATAAACTTATATCGATTTAGGACATTTTATAGTGCCTATATTGTGCCCTGCGAGAATCAAAGATGTAATTTTTTTTTCTACTCGGTACCTACCAAGATATTCGTGATAGGTACTAAATTATAGTACCAATAATAAAATAAGCTCAATTTTTTACTTTATGTAGGTTTTTTGCCTTTCATAGCGGCACTGTTTTATGTGTATATAATTCATATTTTTTCTTGAGAGGTAGTTTAGTAAAAAATGAATAGGCAGCCCTAGCTAGTTAAAGTGGCAATGGGCAGGGCATACCTATTGCTCGTAGTGATTAGTAATTAGAATGAAAGCATAAAGTTCTCGGAAGGAGGCCATATACGTAACCAAATACCGGCAAGCAAATAACTAGGCATAGATCTATACTGGGCACCAGACAGACAGACAGACAAAAATCTTTATTTATAACCATAAGCAAAAATTAAACACTATCCGTCTTACCACAAAAGTTTTACACACGCTTTAGAAAATGATTAATAGTAAAATTGAAATTGTTAAATTGTTTTTAAAGCGTGTTTTAGACGATAAGTACCCATTTAAAACTAAATATGATTAAAAATCAATGTCTAGCATAAAATTTCGTTTATCCCACATGGCTCTACTGCTTGGCACAACTATTTGTGATAAAGGAAATTTCCCTCTCCGGTGGCACGATTTTCTCTATAGCGGCTTACGTCTCAACAATCTAATTAATTTTACGTATGAGGAATGCGCTGGATACACGCTGAACCGAACCGGTCTTATCCTAGGTACCTATATCCACAGCGGAGGTAGGTATTGTGTAGTAGTAGTCGTCCTATAAATAAATAAATATTTGGGGACATTTTACACACGGTATCTGACCCCAAACTAAGCAAAGCTTGTGTTAAGGCTGCCCGAGACGATAAACTACTTATACATATTTTTAAATACATACGTATATATATAGTAACTAAATAACACACAGACACAGAGCAATCACCTGTGTTCATCACATACCTAAATACTTGCCCTGGGTGGGGGATCGAACTCACGCTCTTTGACCCAGTAGTTAGGGTCATTAACCACTGAGCCATCGAGGCAGTCATTGCCTATGGCTCACATGATGATAATGAATGGGTTTTGAAAATTGATTTAGATACTTAAGCCAAAAAAGATGTGCTAAGCATCATATCGTCATCGTCATGATCCTTTAAATAAACCTACGTATATGTACGGAGTATGTGATGTCTGTCTATTTATAACAAAAAAATTAGATGCTTGTTTACCAAAAAGTTCGACACTGCAAGGCGGACAAAACCCGGACGCGACTTGAAACTTAATATTTTTCACGCCTCCTCACTCAAAAGTTATTAAAACCTATTGTGGAAAATGGTTCTTTGTGAGGTGGAACAGAAGTTTTCGCAGACAAAGCCGCGGGTGACAATAGACGGAGTCGGGCCCGAGATCAACCGTCGCCGTGGAACAATGCCCACGATGTTTCACCTGACCTTATTCAATTAAGGTGTCTATCGCGATCAAAATTATTCGGAGTGGGCTTTTAATATGAGCAAGGAAATATCTAGATAGATATTCCTGAATATGTATACCTACATTTTTACTTGCGTTTGTATCAGTACCTAAAATATATATATAAAATAGTTACCTACATCTGTTTTATTTTCCCTAGTTGATTTTATATGTGCTTACATTTTGATCATAATTACCATAACAGGTTCTTCAGTATTGTACTTCAAGAATGGAAGAGAGCTAATACATAATTTAACACACTTTTCATAATTAAATAATGTTAATAGTGCCCACTTTGTCGTGGCTGTTTGCAGGAGAACGAAACTGTAGAACATGTTCTGTGGTATTGCAAAGACACAGAAGACATTAGTAGCTATACTAATTGCGGATTGCATAATGCTTCTGCACTATCATCAGCTTTGTCGCCATCGCAGGCTAAATCGCCATCATCTCATTCAACATCTAAGCTACTGCAGCAGTTATGCTAGCGGCCTAGAGCCACGCTCCCTTACTTTAAGGAGCTGGGCTGGCTTGGGTAGACTCTGGAGAGGGAAATGCACAAAACACCATGCGGGACGTCAGTGCAGGACTTATCGCCCTTATTTCAAATTAGAATGTTAAAAGTGTAATGTAGTGAAGACCCTTTGACTATTTTAGTGTCTGATCTTTTTGTAGACTTTAGGTACCTTCCCGATATTTTAAACTCCATCAAATCAAAGATCTAAGAGCTTAATCTACAAATGTAGGTATGTATCCTATATACATCATTAGTTACACGTACATGTTGCATATATTATTTCCACAAGAGGCAAAGTAAAACCGAGGCTCGAAGCGAGCCCAGAGCTGTAGGGCCGAGTCACTCTACCATGAAATTGGTCCGCCGAGTCTCGCCTAAACGACGCGATAATTTACAAGTGTGCTCATCCACACTTCTGTCTGGTAAAAGCAAAACTTTGATATTAATTTTACACTGTTGAGAAGTGGAGTGTGAACCGTTCCGGTGGCGCGATGCGGTGGAGGCGACTGACTCGTATGTTGTAACTAAATTATATCATAGCGGTTGTTTGCCCTAAACGACATACATATTCTAGGATATTATTGTACAATACCCAACATTACGAACAACTTTTACTTTGAAGCCAAATATAAATACATCTATCTCTCTATATTCTAAAATCATGCAAAAAATAAAACAGCTGTTTCATACAATTAATCGAGAGTCGATCAACATTTCTTATGAAACAGCTGAATAGGTATTTTTCTCGATTTTGGGGTAAGTGCCATAGTAAAAGTTGGTAACGATTGCACTCGTCAAAGAAGCCTTAGCATATGCACATCATCTGGGAAAACAGCCAGTAAGTACCATGTATAGTCTTGTAATTAGGACATCAACTGGTCTTAAATGGCCGCTCTACCGTTATTGTCTATGCGCCATAATATATATTACTCGAATTTATGACATTTTTACAGAACAATGATGCTAACAAAACGCTTCATGCACCAAAAAAAAAATTCAATGCCATTATAAATCTGTTAAATTATCTACAATCTTAACAAATGCAGGCTACGGTCGACCTAATTTTGATGGGCACAATTCCTGATGGGTAGAACATAACGAACGGCGCATAATCTCGTCATTTGTTGTTTGATGTGCCCCAGCTTTCGACTTAATGGCGGAAATAAGCTGCGTAGAATGAGAGGAATGCGCTTTTCAGGGTAAGGTTCAGACTCTACTAAAGCGGAACGGAGCGGAGATATGCGGAGAGCAGAGCGGGGCTAAAATGGCCCGAATCACAATATTATCGTTTTGCCGTCATATTATCATTTGAAAATGTTTCGTTCGAACATTTCGAAAAAATAATGTTAGATGCTTCTTTTTAACTATGGGCCGGTCCGCGCCGCTTGAGTCTGGGCTTTAGACGGCGACGGCGCTACATGGTTCGAAGACAGGCTCCATAGTAACTGATACTTATCTATGGCGCCGGGAGCCGTGGGGCTTTGATGCTGGTAATTATCCTCCGTTTTCTTGCCTGAATCTTGGCAACACCCTGCTTTGATATTTTTGATATTTTTTTTCGCTATAAGCAAATTTGGTATTTATGCGATGGAGTACAGTACTATGCCCATCTCCGTACATCTCCGCTTTGATAGAGTCTCGGCCTTACGGCGGCGCTGCGTGGATCGAAGACGTTCTCCATAGTGACTGATACTGATCTATGGCGCCGGAGCCGTGGGGCTTTGATACTGGTAATTATTCTCCGTTTATTCGCCTGAATTATGGTAACGCGACCTAGCTCTGCGTGGTAGTCGCTTCATTGCACAGAACAGCAGATAACATAACCACTGGATTTCTGTCAATATTGGCGATTTAGTATTTGTATTCAAACGAAAAACAATTGATCAATGTGTAACGGGACAGGTAAAAATAAATTTAAGCAAAAAATCGCAACACCGACTTCCACCGTGTACAGAATTCGAATAATTTTCACGAATCGATGTACAGTTTTGTTGATTTATCAAAAACGGCTTAGCCGATTTCGATAAATTTTAAATAGGATGTAATTGTATACTCATTCGAACTAAAAAAAATTGTTTTTCAAATAGCGAAAATATCGATGAATATACACAAAAAAAATACTTACAGACAAACATAGTATCAACTTCTTTTTGGAAGTCGGTAAATAAACGCTTACTGGCGTTTAGGAAAAATAAACAAAAATAATTATGTGGCTTTAGATAGATAGATAAACACTTTATTGTTAACACTAAAATACAATTCAGAAAAAATACACAGAAAGGAAAAAAAAAACAAGCGACATAAAATAGTGCAACAAAGGCTTTAGAGGCGCAATACCTATTTGTGCCCATCTCCGTTGAAACTTTCGGCGCTTGGGGGACCGAGGCCAAGGTGTTGATCCGACAGATTGGCCAGCGGATAACGGAAAAGTGTGGTGACCCCCGCTCCAGCTGAATCCTGGAGCAAAGGTTGGCCATTGCAATTTAAAATGCGGCCTGTGTTTTGGGGACACTTGCCCCGGGAACAATTAGGGATGGGTTATTTAAATGAGTCTGTAAAAAGAATATATGCTACCTACGAATAAATAATAAATTAATAATATTCTTATTGACACTTATTTTTGTTCTAGGGTAAGTGCCTCTATTAACTTCAATAAAATACAATAAGTATTACATACTTAAACTACTACCTACTACATAAATAGCTAAAAACAAATAAAACTGTAACTAAACGAATACCTATATAAAACAAAGTCGATATTTCAAAGCATGGCCTTTTGAAATTCAAGCGTTTTTAAATATAGCGCATAATATTGCTGTTAATATTGATTTCGAAAAAATATTGCTGCTAAGAAGCAAGCTCCTAGTTACTCCTAGCTAGTAATTACTCTACTTACTGTGCTCATAACAAGATAGAAACAAAGCAAGTTGGTCCCATTCCTGCACGAGTAAGGAACCTACTTTGGAATATGTAACCTAACTAAACTCTCAAATCGTGTGTATGCAGGAGCGGGCCAAGTTTCCACTCACTTGTTCAGATAACGTATATCTACATATTCAGGCACATAATTGACTATAGATAGGTATTTAGTAGATGTACCGGTTGTGGCCCTCTTAGTGACATTTTAGCCACTTTAAATTTTTATGATTGTGTTAGTTAATGTTAAAATAATACTTATAAAGAAATTTTCAGACTTTGATATTCCAACAAACAATATGAATGGTGTTGTACATTGTTTATAATCTATTTTTGCAATAATTGCGCCACCAAATGGCCAAAACTGGGACAGTGGCCACAACTGGTGCATCTACCCTATATTTTAAAAATTGTCATCATCATCATCATCATTTCAACCATAGGAAGTCCTCTGTGAGCTTTGAGTCTCAGCTATAGATAGTAGCACTCATAGCGTAGTTTGACTAGAAGTTTGTTAGAGGTCATCGAAGTTAAGCTACGTTCAGCACGGTCAGTCTTCGGATGGGTGACCGCGAGTTGCATTTACAACTGAGTGGTGCCGTGGCTCGGATGGCACGTTAAATTGTAGGCCCCAGTCGTTTTAAGCATTTAGCCATGTCAGAGGCCTTCAGGCGGCTTAAAAACCCTGACACCAGGTCTAGTACATATACGAACTCACTTATCTAAATCACAATATAGGTAATAGATATATTATCATCAATTATGTTTTTAGGGTTCCGTAGCCAAAGGGTAAAAACGGGACTCCGCTGTCCGTCTGTCTGTCTCCAGACTGTATCTCATGAACCGTTATAGCTAGAAAGCTGCAATTTTCACAGATGATGTATTTCTATTGCCGCTATAACAACAAATAAAATTACATTTACTAAAAACAGAATAAAATTAATATTTAAGGGGGGTCCAATACAACAAACTTGTTTTTATAGCCGTCTTTCGCTCGATATTAATAATGGTAACATGTAAATTGTAGGATGCTTGAAATATTCACAGAATATTAAGTTGTATATTCACTTCAATAGTAAATAATTAAAATAAATACCTATTTAAATTGTGGAAGCCCCTCCCATACAGTACGGAACCCATCGTGTGCGAGGCCGACTCGTACTTGGTCGATTATTTTTGGTCTCAGTGACTAAATAATATTTTAAAAGTAAAGTAAATAATATTTTTGTCACGTTTTTTTATTTTTATTTATTTTTCCATTTACAATTTTAATTTCTTAATAAATAATTAGGTGCCGCAAAACTATACCTAGCAAGTTTGTCGCGGCTGTAAATAAGAAGGCAAGTCTTATGCTATTACCCCGCAAGTCGCAACACATGCTTGGCGCAGAATAATGGGCGTTGTATAAATCTCATGGCATCGGGCGCCCCCTTCGTAGAGCTTTATTTATTCACAAATATTTGTTTCCTCGGGATCATCGTGTTGAGGGCTCACGCGCCATATTTTCGGCTTTCTTGAAAGATACTCCGCTATGCTACTGTTCATTTATTTAGGTACTTATGGCAAGCAGCTGATACTTATTGTTAAACAGTATACGAAAGAATGAACCGTAGTTATAGGCGTAGTATTATTTTATCTTCTTTGGTATAGGTTTAAATGAGTCGTTGGAGTTTATAAGTCATAAAAGAAAGAGAGAGGAAGTGCCTTACGGCTGACAATTTGAAGGCAAGATCATCGCAAAATGGTGTCTAAAACCCACAGCTTGACATACTTATTTGATTTAGTGATTTTCTGTGCTACCGATCTAATGTCACATCGGTGTCTTCGCAATATGGCAAACAAACTTCAAATGACTTCAAGGCCATGAAGAATGAGGAATTAAGCTGGAAACATACTATCGGAAGCGGCTTACGGACGCGACTGATAGGTATCTAGATAATGAATGTACACTGAGCCGTGCACTCTATCGGACATAAGTCGCGGACGTCACCTTGGGCTGACCTTGAGCCTTCGGACGTCCGAGAGCGATCTGGCGCACCGGATGTTTTAAGACGTGCACACTGCTAAGTCGCGACCGTCAGCCGCATACGATAGTTTGTTTTCAGCTTTACTAAACATAGGATATGATAAACAACGTCTTATCTCACAAATACTCCATGGAGGCTTAAACCCCATTACCCTACCTATGCCCGTGCAGTAAATTGCGTCACAGCTACGTCACAGCACTGCGTAGCTATCGCCATAATATTATCATGAAGATCTAAAATGTAGGTAGGTATATATAACTCACATTGTGTATTCTAAACAGATTATTTCCTTTGAAAACGTTAGGAAGTAATAGGAAGGTACAAATTTAATATTTTCTGGTGCTCCTACTGATGGGAGCACGAGTACATGCAACCTTCTCTTCAAAACCATGGTTGAATTTCCAGGAAATCGGTTGAAACTAAGCTGCAACGGCATTGAAAACAAACCAAGCGAGTACAGCCGTCAGCCGCACCCGCTCGCAAGCTCTTGCACTAATCTTGTAAGCACTTCCTTAACATGTAAGTGAGGATCGTGTAATTCAATTTGAATGCTTCTCTGTGAAAGTGCCCGGAATGTGCTCCATTCATTAAACGGCTGCACGATCTCTCCGAAGACTTTGAACTTTTCTTATTCAATTCGGAACGTTTTATTCGTTTCTCCAATTAAATACTTAGATTAGTTTTTATCCAAACAACTATTTTATTCTTGAAGTTGCTTGAAAAATAGCATGCAATTTTCAGATTTAGCTACACTCATAAATTATGAATATTTTTTTCTATGTAACCAACAAATAAATGGAAACAGGTGTTCCATACCCATTGTTTAAAATTAAATTTATTGTGTTCCAACGTATCTAATAATAAATAATAAAATCTGCGTTAGCAACATACGTGCTACGGCGTAGCACATCAATCTACGAGTTTACTAAAATTCACTGTACTATATCAGCCTTTTTTATAGTCCACTGCAGGACGTAGGCCTACCCACGAAGGGTGATTGGGCCATATCTACCACGCTGGCCCGGTGCCTCACGATGTTTTCCTTCACCGAAAAGTCAGTGGTGTGAAATTCCGTACATAAATTCCAAAGAACTCATTGGTACGGGACCGGGATTTGAACCCACGACCTCACGATTGTTGATTGATACAAAATTCATTTACATATTCGTATTGTATTGGAATTGCATACCATGGAAAGAAGAAAGGTCATTTAATTTTTCAATGGTATTGAATTTTAAAAGCAGCGTAGAACGTTCACGTACTCGGTGGGTCACGTTAACAGAAAAAATGCCAAGTCGATATGGTCACGTTAGTTGTAAGTTGCAAGCCGCTTCCAATCGGTATTATTCGCGCTCTAATCTTTAATGTGCTACAATGGACGTCCTATGGCTAAGAAGGACAAAAAAAAGATTTATTTGTATGAAACAACAAAGCAATCACGCTTAACTAATCGGAGAAAATATTACTTCGTTTATTTAAACCACTGAACATTTACTGCAACATGCAGCTATTGAAGGGTCCATTTTAAACCGAGCGATGGTGTTGCGATGTGGTTAGTTCTCTTGCGAATGCAGGGCTAATGTAGCGGTCAGGGCTGATCGAACGGGGTTAGAGGACCTAGTTCAGTTTGGTTTATTATTCATATTAGTAGTTTACGTTATGAATTTCGAGAGCAGCATTGGTTTTAAAGTAAGATATATCTTACGAACGAAAGTTTAGAATAAGTAATTGTGGTAAGTATACAATAGGTACTTATGCCTACATATTCTGATTTTTGTTACTACTTCGACACTGAATTTAAGTAAGAGATTTTATGTTGTTAATGTATTCTTTTATTGCAAAATTTGAAATAGATAAGATATAGTAACGATATATTTAGTAAGTTTTGTACGTATTTCGTTATTTTTTCATTTGTACGGTTTTTTTGTTCCTTCAGTTTTACCTACTTTAATAAATTATTGAAACATACCAATACTGCTTATACTCAAGGGTTATAATCGCGCTGTCAAAATCGAAAACGCTATTTGGGTGATTCTTCGAGTAAGTCGTTCTTTGGTGATTTTCGTGGCAATTTTCAAATTCAATTTTTTTTTCAATTTCTTGCCAGAATCTAAAAAGATATGTAAAATTAATATGTTTTATAGAAGAGGCACCTCAAAGAGCCATATACTTACAGAGATAATCGGGGTTAAAAAAATGGAGGCCACGCAAATCATAAAACACCCCACGAAAATGATAATTTTAATTTGACTTTCTCAGATGAGTTACTTACTGTTCCTTCATATTGAAAAAAAGTTATTATGTTATGATAAAGTAAAAAATTGGTAAGTTACTAAGGCAGAAAACGTTTTTAGTAGTATCAGACCAACATTATTTATTATTTGTCAAAGAAATTACAAAAATACACAAATTAAAAAAAGATTAAAAAAAATAACAAAAATATAGGTAGGTTACTAAGGCAGACACCGTTTTTAGTAAAATCAGTCCAACATTATTTATTACTAGCTGACCCGGCGAACTTCGTTTCCCGCAATATCTTTATAAATTATAGCCTATATGTTATTCTGACGTATAAGCTAGATAATCAAAGTTTCATCTCTGTATTGTACAGAAAGATAATTGGATACAAAGTAAAGAGCATCAACTTGTGGCGCTTTATCTTCCAAAAATTTTGGGATAGGCTGAAGATGCTCCCATATTGCAAGTGCATCATGTCGCAGTGATTTGCTTACTGTGCAAAAAGGTGTCGTTATCATTTTGCCATCTTTTTTGTAGTATAAAACTACAGTGTGCAAAGTCAGCTATTTTTACTACCTCTAAAGTGAACGGCTTGGATTTCTCTTGAATATTTTGCATTGTGATTCTCGCTAAAGTTGCAATGGATTATGCATTCGTCTTGTTTCAGATTGTATTTTATTTGTTTGATGTGTCTGTGCTGTGATATTATATTTGAAACGTGATTCATGTAGGGAATCAGCTGCTTATCAAATTCTTTTATTAATGCTTTTGGAGAAGCAATTAATTTTTGGTTTGTAACAGTACGAGTTAGACCTACGTTGGAACAACAACAACCTGTTTGATGCATTTTCACACCAAAGCATATGGGAAACTCTGGAAGCTCAAAATGTGGAAATTCAGTACATAGATGTATTAAAACAAATATACGGAAAGAGCACCGGTAGAGTTAAGCTCGAAACCATTGGCCCAAGTTTCCCTGTTGGTAGAGGTTTAAGACAACGTGACCCGCTCGCTTCGAGAATTTTTCTGTCTATATTAGAATCTATTAGACTGGAAAAAACAAGGATTGTATATTCAAGGCAAATATTTCAATCACTTAAGATTTGCTCATGATTTAGTGTGGCTATCAGAGTCAAGTAACTAACTACATTATATGATTGAAACATGATGCTAGCATGAAAGTAGGCCTACAAATGAATATTTCGAAGACAAAGGTTATGTCAAATCACACCAAGTCAAGCATAATTGTTGGAAATCATATACCTGAATACGTAGAGCAATACATTTATTTGGGAAAACAAGTCGGATTCAACAGAAATAATAATGAGCTGGAAATAGAGAGAAGAGTCAATAGAACATGGAACAGTTATTGAAGGTATAAAGAAATATTTAAAAGCCTATAAAGCTCAAAAATAAGTCATGGACTCGTGTATTATCTCTCGTCTCACATATGCATGCCAAACATGGAAGTTTACCAACAAAGTTAAAAATAAATTAACTACTTGCCAAAGAGGAATGGAGCGCAGCATGTTAAACATGAAAAAAATACAAAAGATAAGATTAGACATTTGAAAATAACATCCAAGACCAAAGCAATAGATGCTCTATCCCACGCTTAAAAATTAAAATGAAAATGGGCCGGGCATGTAGCGTGCCTGGTAGATCGTAGATGGACCAAAACTATTACGACTTGGAATGGACCACCAGGTAAGCGCTACAAAGGAAGATCCTACACAAGATGGGAAGACGACGTTAAAAAAATTGCGGGCCCAAAATGACTCGAAATAGCCCGTAGAGAGAAGTCCGTAGAGAGGCGGAGGACACGATAACTCTGAAATCCGGCAACCTGATTTACTACCGGGAAGGTGACCAGTGGTCCCAAAGTGGTGTCGGTTTTCTCGTTCACAAGTCCCTCGCTAACAATGTTATCACCATCGAAAGTGTGTCGAGCAGGGTTGTATATCCAATACTCAGAATTTCCAAGAGGTATTCGCTGAAGGTCCTTGTGGTATACGCACCGACCTCGTCACACCCAGATGACGAAGTGGAGACGATGTATGAAGACGTAAGTCAGGCCATACATACATCTAAGACCCACTTTACTGTTGTTATGGGGGATTTTAACGCAAAGTTGGGCAAAAGAAGCGATGATGAGCTGAGAGTGGGGCAATTTAGCAAGACATCCCGGACATCAGCCTGTACGAGATTAGAATGGCCCTGAATCAGCTTAAGAACAACAAGGCGCCGGGTGATGACGGTATCACATCAGAGCTGCTGAGAGCGGGTGGAACGACGGTACTAAAAGTCATCCAGAAGCTTTTTAACACCGTCGTCCTCGAGGGCATCACGCCAGAAGCATGGAAAAGAAGCGTAGTGGTGTTGTTTTTTTTTCAAGAAAGGTGACAACACCGTATTGAAGAAATACAGACCCATCTCACTTCTGAGCCATGTTTATAAGCTGTTTTCAAGGGTCATTATGAACCGTCTCGAGCGCAAGCTTGATGACTTTCAGCCTTGCGAACAAGCCGATATCCGAAAAGGCTTTCGCACCATGAACCACATTCATACGCTGCGGCAGGTTATACAGAAGACCGAAGAGTATAATCTGCCACATTGCTTAGCATTTGTGGACTATGAAAAAGCCTTTGATTCGGTCGAGACATGGACTGTGCATGAGTCTCTCCAACGATGCCGTATTGACTATCGGTACATCGAAGTGTTGAAGTGGTTGTATAATAACGCCACTATGTCGGTCCGAGTACAGGAAGAGAGCTCCAAGGCGATCCCTTTAAAAATAAGCGTAAGACAGGGAGACGTAATTTCTCCAAAACTGTTTACGACTACTTTGGAGAACGCCTTCAAGCTCCTGGAATGGAAAGGATTCAGCATCGATATCAATGGTGAATACCTCACTCACCTTCGGTTTGCCGACGATATAGTAGTCATGGCAAAATCGATGGAAGAGCTCAGCACGATGCTCGAAGGCCTCAATCGGGTTTCTCAACAGGTGGGTCTTAAGATAAACATGGACAAGACGAAAGTCATGTCTAATTCCCATGTTTTACTCACCCCGATTTCTGTTGGAAACTCGGTTTTTGAAGTCGTTGACTCGTACGTCTACCTAGGATAAGTAGTCCAGTTAAGTAGGTCCGACTTCAACAAAGAGGCCAATCGCCGAATCTAACTCGGATGGGCAGCGTTTGGAAAATTGAGTTGCGTCTTCTCGTCCGACATACCTCAGTGCCTCAAGTCGAAAGTTTTCGACCAGTGTGTGTTGCCAGTGATGACTTATGGCACAGAAACGTGGTCTGTCACTATGGGCCTTATTAGTAAGCTCCAAGTAGCCCAACGAGCTATGGAGAGAGCTATGCTCAAAGTCTCTCTGCGGGATCGAATCAGGAATGAGGAGATCCGTAGAAGAACCAAAGTTACCGACATAGCCCAACGGATCAGCAAGTTGAAATGGCAATGGGCAGGGCACATAGCGCGGAGGACTGATGACTGGTGGAGTCCAAAAGTTCTCGAGTGGAGACCACGTACCGGCAAGCGCAGCGTAGTCCACCCACAAAGTGGACGGATGACCTCATTAAGACCGCAGGATCGCGCTGGATGCAAGCCGCTTCCAACCGGTCTTATTGGAGATCCATAGGGGAGGCCTATGTCCAGCAGTAGACGTCCTTTGGCTGATGGATGGATGGATGGATGGGCAAAAATTGATTTGCGTGGGTCAAAACTACCACGTAAACCACGCAGATCACGACCACGAAAATCAAAATAAATCCTAAAAGATTTATTTACATAAAAACCTTTTAAACAAATAAACTGTGTTTTGAATATAAGTTACGTAACTTCATATTTGTTCGCTACAATATTTTACTAAATAAATAAATTCACAGACATCGGAGATAATTGTACCACGCAAATCAAAGTTTTGAGAAACCAAACCCACGCAACAAGGTTCTTACCTCTATTTTTTTAAAACTCGACGCACCATCACTTAAGTACTCTACCCGGCAGTCGGAGCGCGACTAGTTGTAACTTGAATTAGGATCATGCAACATCAGGCCGCAAATTTAGAGATATACTAGTGCAATTATAAAAATCCACGCAAATCAGTAACTACCTCGGGACAGTTACATTAATTTTTTTTGTAGGCAATGTAGTTCTTTCAGAACTATGGTTTTATTTTTTATAGCATTTTAAACTTCTTAGGACTTATTGGTATTTTTTTTGTAACCATGTAGCGTATAGTTTAAAATATATAATTGACTAAGTGATCAGATCGGGGATTGGGACACTCCACGAAAATCAAAGAATGGGGGTATTTCATTTTTTTATCATATTTATTTATAAAGATAATTGAATAATAATCAGTGTCCCAGTTCAGAGAGGTTTTAAGCTTTGCTCGAAAAAAAAACTGGCTCGCTGACTTTATGATTTATATTACTTTTAAGTAAAGCCGCTTGAAACCCCTGTCCCAAAGAATGACCCATTTATTTTGCTCTAAGGAAAAATATGCTTTAAAAATAATAAGGGCTCATTATGCATGCTTTAACAACCTACATCGATTCACATTTCTGAAGGTTCAGCGAGTGCTACTGTGCTTTATTTGGTATTTGTATCATTGCTGATAAATCTGCAGATTTTTACTCAAAGGTTACAGAAAATCTAATAGGAACAGAACTAAATTACAAAGTAAAGTTCACACAACTTCGAGTCCAAACTTGTGATGCCGATGCTGACGAATTATTTGACGGATAGCCTTCGAGCAAATATCTACAGAGCCACAGTCCCTTAATGAAAGTACCTAGTAAAATAATGTCCGAACGCCGTCATACATACCGAGTAAGATATTTACATTAAATTATTCACAATGACCCTTTTTTCGAATCTTGGCGGTATGTCAATTAATTAGTGCTTGCACTTTGGCATTGCGCGGCGTTGTAGTCGGCTTGCAATCGCCTTAGGACTAGCTGAAAATCCTGCCCACTATATAGCTTGGGCAGAGTTTTGCCTCGGACAATTTTTTTGCACGATTGTGACTCTATAGATATTTGCTCGAAGCGGATAGCACTATAAGCACGAACTCTACTGTCGTGGCTCGGTTCTTGTTTACCTGTAGAACCTAACAGTTCACTTCTAGTTTGCAGTCCACAGTCAAACACATCACAATATAGCGCCCACTTGATGACATAGCAACTTGGTGTGAACTGTTCCTAGAATACATACGAGAATGGGTAGGCAAAATTAGTATGTTTTGAGTACAAATACGTTATAACTTTAAGACGTATTCGTACTTAAAAGAAAGATACAGAAAAATACAGAAGAAAAATTATTTAAATTAAAATTTATTACATGGTACATGAGTTTATTTATGCTGTTCACTTAAACATAAATATTCACTTAAGTATACCTACTTGGCCCTCACTAATATATTTTTATTGTAGTGCTGAAAATTGTCTATAATATAGAGAACGCAAGGTTTGTAATTATTAGAAAAAGTATCTTAATATGATATTGCTAAATGAATACCAGAAACATTTTTAACACAATGAATTATAAAATAATTGTTTAGCAAATAAATAACTACGATCTTCTGTGGAATTTGACAGCGTCATTGCTTGGTATCGAATATGCTCAGTTTCATATTGATACATTTTTTTACGTTAATGTTACGTTAATCAAGTCTGTAAATATCTCCATAGACTTGTTCTAGGAATAAATAGGTGGTTCACCCTTACCAAATTACGGTAGCCCAAATCCACAATAGCACAACTTCACCAATGCATAAGCAATGTGAGAAGTCGTCAAAGTTCATTTGGGTAACGTACACTATTGGGCCAGCAGTTCGCGCCGTCCCTTTTATACGAGAACTTGGCACATAAATTAACGAGCAGAGTCAAGGTTAACGCTACAAGTTAACGAAGTTAGTGGGAAAAGTCATAATGTAGAGGTGGGTAGTTGGAAGATAAATTAGGTGCGTAAGTTAGCGCACTTCTCGTAGAGCTCAATAAAAAAGTCATAGGGAGTGGTTTTTGCTTTTATGTAAAACAAGTATCTCGCTCGATTTTGCACGTGAACAAATTTCCGTGTATTATATCAATAAAATGTCTAGATTATTAGAGTATATCAAAAACACCAGTATATGAAAACAATTTCAAAATACAGAACGTAATGTAGAAGAAAAATAAGTATTGTACTTCTCTGCGTTTGCCTGGACAGACCGTCTACTTATAATTATATAAGGTGTTGCTTTGCAAAGCTTAAAGAGTTAGGGAAAGCATATAATATAATTATGCTTATCATTATAAACAACTTTTAGGTTTTTTGGGATCAAACAATCGCGAAAAAAATCAGCTGTTCCATACCTCGAACAAAGTCGAATTTCGACTCGAGCAAGTTATGTCACAGGTGTTTTTTTTCACTATTTTAGTGTTGGCTGCCAACCCCAAAGTAGTGAAAAAAATCAACTGTAACGCCATAGTTACTGTTGGCGCCATAGTAAATGTATCTCTTATAAAGAGTAGGTACATCTCATAATGAGTACCACAATTGAAAATACAATATTTATGTAATAAGTACCCACGTACATACAATATATTATATACTAATTCGGTGAACAGTAGATATTAAAATTACACAGTTGTCAATACCTTCCCAACTCAGAGGCGGAACTGGCAACACATAACATTAGGAAGTTGGGGGCGTTTAAAACAACGTTAAGCTCAGCCTGCTAATTAGCTGGAGCCGAACACATGTGGCTGGATCTGAGTACTATCTAACTAGTTTCCTTCCACACACTTTCATATTATAGATACAAAAGTTTGTGTGTATAAAATAAAATCAATTTTCTTTTTATTATATTTGGTAGACGGATTAAGACCGTAGAATCACGCTCGATGCATGCCGTTTCCAACCGGTCTTATTGAAGGTCCATAGGTAAGGCCTATGTCCAGCAGTGAACGTCCTATGGATGATAGATCTATAAATGAAAAATTAAATTATTAATCGGACACATAGATCCACATTATAAATTAGTCCGTTGTTTTATTAAATCTAAGAATGTATGACATAAGCTGTGACATACGGTGATTTTAACTGATCAGTTAAATCCGTTATATACATTCCAAAATGTTTCACCGCCAACTAGCATAAATAACAATAAATGCGGACCGATCACGTTACATGCGATCCGATTCGGCAGTAGGCGCGAACCAAATTGGCACGTGTACGAAGGCTTTAACTTTAAAATGACCGTGTGTGCCCAGTACAGTTAAAAAAATAGTACTAAGAGAACCAAAGGAAAGACAATTTAGTCAAACAAGGAACATAAAAGTAATATTCAGGATTATCGCCTACAGCGAATTCAAATAAACAGTTTTATAAATCTTTTATTACTACACTTATATCCAATTTAATATGATATACTGTACAATATAATAATGGGTAAAATATTGTGCCTATCTAAATAAGTGTCCTTGCTCCTTTGATCCTTTTGTAGCAAGTTTAATAATACTTTTGTACAATTGTACATGTCAGCATCAGATGTCCCATTGGATATCTACCTATTTACCTATTCAGGGCTCGACGACATAAATTACACGGGAAAATATTAAGGTAAAGTAGGTATCACAGGCGAGTTGCCTGGATTAAATAATATTTTATTAAAATTAGAACGTTCGTTAAAATCTTGCACGTATTGTTGGTACACAACGTTTTTGGCAATCAAATATATAAAAAATCAAATTTATAAAGAGTCCTGACGCCACGATGAAGTATCAAAAAAAGTGTGAGTCACGGGCGTGGCGTCACACGAAAATTTAACACGTTCACTTCATTGAAAGGACATGTCCACAAAATGTATGGAGGCTGGTATAATAATAATCAAAAATTCTAACCACAACACTCGTTACATTTCGAGAAAGTTCATATTTTTCTGAGTCTATTACAACAGTTAAAAAAAAAAAGAGCCCTCCGATATTTTTTTAAATTAGTTTTGAATTTATTAGGATAAATAAATATATTTGGCTCAATAAGTAGTTTATCTCTAACAACCCTGATTAAGTAACCTCTAAATTGTTAAATAAAAGCATTTTTACCAATTAGACACACTTTTAAAGTGTTTGTTTGTCACGTTGTACCTACTAACTGGTCACACTGGTAGGTTATCATTTTTAATTTTAGAAAATTAAGCGATGAATGTGAAAGAATCAGTTACGAATGCAAGTAAAGTAACGATAGAAGCACTTTATCATTGCTAAACTAGAAAAAGTAATAAGCTGTATTGTTATTTTTCATACAATTTATAATTTGCATTTTAAAAAAATTGAAGGGATGAAAAAATCTAAATTAAATATTTTTGGGAAACCCATAAAACAAGCTTTCAAATGATGTATATATCATCTTGGTTCGATTTTTCTCTGAATAATATACCACTTGTGGACGTCACCTTTGACTGGTTATCTTAAAAATAAGCTATAGTTTACATAAGCTAGGTATAACTGGTTGTTTTAACCGTTTAGCCATGTCAGAGGCTTTCAGACAGCTTAAAAATTCTAGCTACCACCCGGCCAACACGAACTTACTTACTTATGGGTTTATTTAAAAAATAGTTATTTGAACTAACGAATATATACTAGGCCGCTATTTTCATAAAAGATGACTCAGTTTAGTTATTCTGTGTTCTTTTTACACCCAAAGTTTCCTAAAAATTTTCAATTTGCAAATGTTTCAAGTTATTGTTATGCTAATGTTTAATGTCAATGGTTTAGCAAGAAGCATAGATTTTGCAAAAACAAATTGATATAAATCTTTGTTTTAGATATTCAACAAACACTGGTGTGATTACCGACTTTTGTATGGAGTGACGAGCGACTTGTTTAACCTTAACCAAAGTTCTCGACATAGCTAGCCGATTAGCAAGTTGTAATGGCAGTGGACAGGGTATATAGCTCAGAAAACGGATGGCTGATGTTGCCATTACCGCAAAAACGCGCAGTGTGCAAGCCGCTTCCAACCGGAAACATACTATCGGACGCGACAGACAGCCGCGACTTAGCCATGTACACAGTCTTAGAACATCCGGTGTGACAGATCTCTCTCGGACGTCCGAACGCTCAAGGTAGTCCGAAGGTGACGTCCGCGACTTATGTCCGATAGTGTGCACGGCTCAGTGTACTTACATAGTCTAGATACCTATCAGTCGCGGCTGTCAGTCGCGTCTGTAAGCCGTGTCCGATAGTATGTTTCCGGCTTTACTGACGTCCTACCGCTGCTGATGATGATAATTTGATTTCAGCCTGATAATGATGACGAGGTCCTATACACCTAGAGACTTTCGTGTGTCTGCTAGAAACTTATTGTGTTCCTATGTATGTCGCTATAGATAATTTTCTACCCAGGAGAGCTAAATTTCTGCACTCGTCGAGAGCCTGGGAGAGCGACGCGTGAACTAATTACCTATTAATTGTACCGGGAGCGCACGAGCGCATTACACTGTCATTCAGACGAGTTTGCACGGACTTAAAATTTCCATGGTGAATACTATTTAGGGTTGAAATACTCCTATATTTGTATCTGAACACACGAACTGTACATCTGTACACGTAGTCTGATAGGGTCATATCCACTACGCTGGTCTAGGGCGAGTTGGTGGTACTACCTACTCCTAAATTATTAATAGCTTAAACCAAATACTTACCAATTTACATTATTTTATGTCCTAATTTTTTAATAATTGTAGCGATGCATGTTAATCATTCGCATTTTTAAACCAGCTTCCAAAAAGAAAAGATCTGTTTAACCAATATATTTTCGTGTTTTCTTTTTAATTTCGTCATGGTTTAGCGGTAACTTCTTAGAATCCATCAACACTGATAGGATAAAGTATTTACGTCATTAAGTTCCAATAATGTGAAAAAACTTGTGTGTGGGCCTTATCAATAGGCTCGAGGTAGCCCAACGATTTATGGAGAGGGCTATGTTCGAAGTCTCGCTGCGAGATTGAATCAGAAATGAGGAGATCCGCAGACGAACCAAAGTTACCGACATAGCCCAGCGGATTAGTAAGTTGCAATGGCAGTGGGAAGGGCACATAGTTCGGAGAACTGATGGCCGATGGGGCAGTAAAGTTCTCGAATGGAGACCACGCACCGGCAAGCGCAGCGTAGGACGTCCACCGACTAGGTAGACCGACGATATAATTAAGACTGCAGGAACGCGCTGGATGCAGGCCGCTTCCAACCGCGGGCTTATTGGAAATTCATAGGGGAGGCATAGTCCAGTAGTGGACGTCATAGGCTGATAATGATGATGAATGTGAAAAAAATCGTTCGGGCTTCTAATTTTACATTGGCAAAATGGTTTGAACAAGTCGATTCTTGTCGTAAATTACAATTATTTTTATTGCATACGTAATGTATTTTCCATTTTAAAAGAAACAGCAGCTAGTAATCCTTTGTCGGAAAGTCCTGTAAAAACCACAAATAGCAGTTTTCGCATTGTAACAAGAGGTTTCGTTGCAAGGCAATAATTTATGAGTTTCGTCCACCCAAAAGGTATTCCATTAAGGCCACTTTGTTAAGTAGTAGTCTGTATGGAACGTGAACAAATAGCGTTTTTGTGGTCCTTATGCAGGAAAGTTGTATTTTTTGTGAGTGGATATGCGTTGCGGCTCGCCTGGTCGTGTGCGGTCCAGAGGGCAGCCGCCACAAGCCAAACAGAACATAATGGTGAATGTATGTACATTTTGAACTGAAAGCTTTATGGATCCGTGTTTTTATTTTGATAGGCACGAAGATTTCCTTTTGAAACAAGCTGTGGATATTTTTAGCTGAAATTGCGGCATGGAAATGCTTTTTGTGCGATTGATAATTTAAACATGATAAAGTTTTTAGGAAAATTGGTATTTAAGTAAATACTGTTTTGAAAAGTGATACTGGCTTTTTATTCAAATAAAGAAGAAGTAGGTAAGTAGTTTGAGTATTTGTGTACGAAGATAATTGAGGCATCTAAAATCAAACCCGGCAATCTCCACTTTGTCATTGTTTTAGGGACACAAAAAAATGGATTAAACTTTTATATGGGCACTTAATTATTTTTATGTATCAAGAGTAATACTATTGTTATATAATTGTTATCACTAATAAGTTAATTATTGAATACACCCAGAGGAATTTACAACAAAATATTTGGAGATTGCCGACTTTGATATGACTACAAGGAGAAAGCAGTTTTTGATATGATCATTTGTGGAGAAAGCCGGTTTTGTTTTGACGGTAATTCAAAAGTTGAAAGTCTAAAAAATTATGTGTGTGTATTAAGCAGCCATAGTTAAAATATCTGCGTTTATAGTTTAATTTGGACAATTGGCGGAGATAGCCGGGTTTGATTTTACTCGTATATGCCTCAATTGTTATATGATCTAATTAAAAACTAAATTGCAACTGAATCGAGATCTACCTATCTCTGTTTAGGAAATCGGTTTTCTTAATATAATCGCGTAAATAGGGTTTAATCCTATGCACATTATATGGCCTAAAGTGACAGAAAAAAATGGATGTCTGTAAAGTCGGATTTCGGACGATGATTTTACGTGATAACGTCAGGAAAACATTATTGAATCACTGAAACGAGCCGATCGTACATCTCTATTGCTAATTCCGTTCTCTCGCTTGCACGCTCGGCTCAGGCGGAGCGTGACATTTTTTCGTGTGTGCAGGCGGCGTTCATCAATTTATAAGACGTCATCACGTCAAAATATAGTGCTAAAAATATTAGTATTCATTTTATCCATTGAATTTTATCATGTACAACATAGCTAGGAAGATTTTAATCACGAGCGAGACATCGTGGAGCGTTTATATTCTGTTAAAATTCCTAGCAGTGCTGGATGAGATTGGATCTAGGAACCATTCTCACCAAATAATAGTGTTGCATCGATGTAGGAACACTTGCACATTGCTCGCAGCTTTTGCGTTTACTGTTTATTGACCAATACAATGCGCCGACTATACAGTGTGTTCGATCACCTTTGCCGATTATACCGATAGTACCATCAACATGTGTTGTGCATTACTGTAATATGCATAAAATTACACTTTATTTTACATTGCAATTACAATACACTCAATAATTTTTAATGTCCTATATAAAATTTAATTGACATGCGTTACAATCGACAAAATACGAAATTATTATATTTAAACTGTAATTTATGCAGTTAAGTGTGTATGTGTACCTAAAGGTTGAATAAAAAAATTCACCAATTTTGCAGCTGTAAATACATTCATAGTTAAAATATAGGTAGATAATGTAAAACTACAATCCAACAAAAACATTTTCATGTGAACTGGAGCCAAGACTAAATCAGTGTTATTTAGTTACTATCTATATAAGTATATATTTAAAAATAAGTATATGTGGTATATCAGTCTCTGGCAGCCATATCACAAGCTTTGCTTAGATGGGGTCAGAGGCCGTGTGTAAGATGTCAACAATATTAATTAATTTAAGTATTTATTAATTTAAGTGTTTTATTTTTTGTAATAAAGAGTCCTTTTATTAATTTTTAGACATTTAGCATCAAACTTTGCAAAAGTGTCATACAAACTTTCATCCCCCAGTTTTAAGGTTTGGGGAGTGGTTTATTACGAATCCTAAATCGTGTTTTATTATGTATTACAACGAGTTTTCACATCCATTTTCTGACTTCTGATATCAAAAATTTTGAAAGTGACATACAAATTTTTAATCCCCAATTTTAGGGGTTGGGGGCTGATTTATTAAAAATCCTGAAAAACGTGTTTTATTATATCTAACAGGGAGTCTTTATATCAATTTTTAGATTTATAGCATAAATTTGTGGAAGTCTCTTACAAGCTTTCCTTATTCCATCCTCAGCATCCCCTATTATATAAGGTTGGGGGGTAAATGTTCAAAGTTTTAGATTTTTTCCTTTGTCTTATAGTTTGTATATGTTTGCCTGATAGTCTACCTTGATGCTAATTATCAAGTTTCTAGGTCATCTGGAAATGGGTTAGGTTTTTGATCTATAAGTCAGTGAGTCAGTGAATCAGTATATCAGTGAATCAATCAATGAAACTCCGGTTTTTAAACGTGAATATTTCATTAACTATTGGGGCAAAATTATTGAAATTTTGTTTCGTAGATAAGCTAAAGAGTTTTAATAAATATGCTTTCATATATATGGGTTAAATAGTTTTCGAGTTATGAAAGGGTCAAAAGTGGCTCGAAATGGTTCGTGTAATATAACACACGTCGCGTCGCCAATTCCTTTTTCTGGACACTATATTACTCTTTACTATATTACTATCTAGTCACGCTTCCACGTGTCTAGATAGTAATCGTCGTTTAGCCTTTAATGACTTGTACCTACGTTCTTATGTTTTTTTCAGATTTCGTACCTCAAATGAAAAAAACGGAACCCTTATAGGATCACTTTGTTGACCGTCTGTCCGTCTGTCCATCTGTGTGTATGTCAAGACTCTTTATGTCGGGAACGCGTAAAGATATCGAGTTGAAATTTAAACTGTATACGTATATCTATAGTTTCTTGCAGTTGTGTAAAAGATAAACTTCTCAGTTATCGTATAAAAACGTTAGAGCCGTTTATGTCATAAAAAACCGCATATTTCGACACTTATAAAAATCAAAACCTACAGGGTACTTTCCGTTGACATAGAACTATGAAATTTGGCGAGAAGCATTGTCTTGGAGTACACATATAGGAATAAATCTGAAAACTGTACATTTTTATTTACATCACAAAAAAATAGGGCCTCAAAATTCACAAAATATTGGTTCAAAATTCAAAGTGAGTAAATCGTATCATGTTGCAATATCATATATCATATAAAAGAACTTCATTGGCACATGCTAAAACAGGTTTTTAATTACTTTAACAATGTGTTTGTACGGAACCCTCGATGTGCGAGCCTGACTCGCACTTGTCTGGTTTTTTTCATATCGGAATCACAGTATTTTACTGTCTCTAATGCAAAATTATATTTTTGTCATATACGGATAACTCCAATATCAGTGGCCAGACACCCTGTATAGACTTAGCTTAAAATATGGCATGTGGTGCATACCTACTGTCGAGTTTTGACAGTACACAATAGAATTCGTTCACTTCATTGTGTGTACATTTGAAATCTATTGTAAGAATGTTTGTAGTGTTGAAGTGTGGTAAAACGTTTGTGGAGTGTTATTTCAAACGTCTGAAAACAGAACTGTTCGCTGTTCGTCCGTCTGTCTGACACTAGGCTGTCACTCATGACCGGTGATAGTTAAAAGTTGAAATTTTCACAGTTGATGCATTTCTGTTGCCGTTGTAACAACAAATAATAAAAACAGAAAAAAATGAAATAATTATAAGGAGGCTCCCAAACAGCAAACCTGATGTTAAACGTTTTTTGCTTGATATCAACCGGTCTTATTGGAGCAGTGGACGTCGTATGGGTGAAACGAATGAACGATTTAACTAAATATGCTGTAAATATTTCGAGCATCTGCCTATCACCGTTATTAAATTTAATGCTAGTTGGTAGCTTGCATCCAGCGCGATCCTGCGGTCTTAATGAGGTCATCCGTCCACCTTGTGGCTGAACGTCCTACGCTGCGCTTGCCGGTATGTGGTCTCCACTCGAGAACTTTTCGACGCCATCGGTTTTCATTAGTTAAATGTTTTACTTTAAAAATAAATAATTAAATTAAAATAAATGAAATGAAATGAAATGAAATGAAATTGAAATGAAATGAAATTTATTTTGTGATAACTTACATCGTATGTCATTAAGTAATCAAAATCATATTTACAGAATCGAATTCCAGATTGAGATATATTGTTACCCACGCTAGGATTGAACCTGTGTTATGGATATAACAATACTCTCCGCCGGACGAGTAGTGAAATTACATAATGTTGATATATTAGACAAAACTTAACATAAACTTACTTTCGACTTTTTCGTTATGAAAAAGGCGAAATCAAAAAGAAAACACATAATTAAATAAAATTAAATAAAATAAAATAAAATAATGGTTAGTAATAGGATTGGGGGAGGGGAAGGTAATGTTTAGTGTATCCAATGGGTGTGTGAATCGCCTCGACAATACTCATGAGCTCTTTAGAGTCAAGGTTTGCCGAGGAGAAACACGTGTGTAATACTGTGTGTGTATATGAATAGTGTAGTCAGTGAATACCTGATTTTAGGAGGGTACTGTTAGGATTTGTTCAGTAGTTTCATAATTTTGTTCGAGAAGCCAATTTTTTAATAATAATTTACATTGATGTCTAGTGAGATGATATATGTTAAGAATTTTGTTTAATTTATTATAGATGTATGGACCTCTATAGAATAAGTGCCTTTGTGCAAATGTTGTGTTACAGCTGCGGGTTTCACAGACGTTTTTCCTTCCTGAAGGTCGATCAGAAGCTCTATCAAAGGTGGCTTTGTAGATTAAATTTTTATGTTGGAATAGAACTATGTGTAATATAAAAAGCTGGCGTACAGTTAAAACTTTGCACTCAGAGAAAAGAAGTTGTGTCGGATATCGCGATTTCTTGAAGGAATTAGACGCGCGACGACCTTTAGAATTAGACGCTGGCCTCGTTCCAGTTTGATGATCTTAGTTTTGCAAGCACCTCCCCAAACCGATATGCAGTATCCTAGTACAGATTGGCATATAGCAGAATAGATTGTCTTGAGAAGTTCAAAGGAAGTAACTCGGCGTAGATTCTTAAATACCCAAATGAGTTTTCTGAGGCGACACGAAACTGCATCAATCTGGGGCATCCAAGTAAGTTGTTCATCAATTATAACACCGAGGTACTTGACTGACGTAACTTGGTCAATGTAAAGACAGGCACATTCACCGTCGGGGCTATTTACGCATGTATGGGCTCGGATTTTCAGCATGTCTATGGGGGATTGATTACTTAATATGCCAAAGTTTATAAATTTACTTTTGGAAAGATTTAGTGTGAGCAAGTTGCTTTGAAGCCATGATATTACGTCTCTAAGACCATATTCAGCGTAACGGCGTACTTGGTCCCAAGTTTCGCCCTGAAATACCAGTGCCGTGTCGTCTGCAAATGTAAAAATTTTACCGTGAGATGGATTATAGCAACACAGATCATTTATAAAAATTAGAAAGAGACTTGGTCCCAGTATAGATGCTTGGGGAACTCCGAATGTAACAGGTTCATCGTTACTGATTATGTTACCAATTCTAACACGTTGTGTTCTATTTGTCAAGTAATCCTTGAAAAGTCTGAGAGCCATCCCTCGAATGCCAATGCGTTCCAATTTTCTTAGTAGAAGTTTGGTCGATACTGTATCGAACGCTTTGGCCATGTCCAAGAAAATACCAATGCACTTGTTTTTCTTATTAAGGTTATCAACAATATGGTTAGTGAGATCAGCAACTGCTTGTTCGGTGGATTTGTTTGTTCTAAAACCATATTGAGAATCAGACAAAAGATGTTCTTGTTCTAGAAAACGCATTAGTCTATTGTTTAAAATCTTTTCAAAAATTTTTGAAAGTGCAGGAAGTATTGAAATTGGCCTGAAGTTGTTTACGTCGTCTCTTGCACCACTCTTGTGAATCGGTTGAATAACTGATATTTTGAAAGGTTTCGGAAAGATACCAGAGCTGAGGCAAAGATTTATTAGATGGGTTAACGGCGGAACGACAATATTTTTAGCATGCTTTAGGAACAAGTTAGAAATTCCATCCCATCCTGCGGCACTGTCATTCTTTAGACCCAGGATAAGTCGTTCGACTTCTTCTTCATCCGTGTCAAGCAGAACAAATGAGCGAGAATGGGACTGTAACTTAATGTTGAAAGAGTCTCCAGACGTTTCAGCTCTGCTAGAAATTTTATCAGCTAGGTGTTTACCTACGTTGGCAAAAAATGAGTTTACTTTATTTACTGCAGCTTGAGGACTAAGTTCAGACTTCAAAAGATCAATGGGAGGGGATTTGGTTTGTGCAATGTTGGCAATCTTTTTAATAGCTTTCCAAGTTTTCTTAGAATTATTACTAGCATTTAGTATTTCAGAGCGTTCATACTCTGTTTTCAATTTCTTAAGAAGACTGTTACAGAAGTTCCTGTATCTGTTATAAACCTTAGCTAGAACAAGGTCGCTGGGGTGTTTGGTTACCTTAAGATGCAAACTATCTCTATGCCGGATACATCTCAGTAGCCCTGGAGTAATCCAGGGTTTGATAGTACGATGTCTGCTCGGTAATTTGCTAGTGAATGAGCATTGTTGAATAGCATTTCTCAATATTTCTATAAATTTGGCAGCCGCTTCGTTTGGATCGGTGATTTGAGATACAGTTGAGAAATCAGAGGCCTCTAGGATTGATATAGCTTTAGAAAAATTAGTTTTTATTTTAACAGATGGATTCTGGATCTTGTTAGGAGATGTTGTAGAAAGGCATAACAATACGGGGAGATGATCAGTTATTGAAGATTGGAGGACAAAAGTAGAGGCTGAGGATTTTGTTTTTAACAATATATGATCAAGGCAAGTATTATATCTCGTCGGAAGTGTATGCGCTGGTAAAAGACCATGCTCAGCAGCAAGATTTAGGTAGGGTTCGCTTTTTGGATCATTTTTACTACTATTTATATTAATATTGATGTCTCCTGCAACAATCACGTTTTTAAAGTTTTTGACTGCGCCGAGCGTTTTGTCTAGCGAGACAAGAAATGAGTCGATACATTTGAATGCCCACGGTCGATATGCAGCTAATATTGCTGTATGATCACCAATCTTAACGAGCAGGCAGTTTGCGCCTTCAAACGGAACTTCCTCAATAGTGCATGAGATAGTCGCTCTTGAGTATATAACTACTCCATCATTTTGGTTAAAAAGACGACTAGAAGATGCAACATTATAGTTTGGAACTTGTGGAAGGACTTTGTTTGTAGATAGCCAGCACTCGGACAGAATCAGAAAATCACAATCAAAATTAAGAGATGCTAGAAACACGGACAATTTGTCAAAATTAGCATTAATACTTCTAATATTCTGTGTTATGATTTTTAGATGTTCACCAGGATGTGTAAGCATGTCAGAGCAAACTTTAGGTGTACACAGACATGATTCTGAGACGTTGACATTATCTATTTCGTTATTAAGGTCTTTATCCATAACTGGGCTGAATAATGGTAACATATTTCGTAAACCATGAGATACGGGTTGATGCTGTTGATAAAAGAAACCATTGAACAAGGCAATTGTTTTTGAATAGTTTAAATTTACTAGGGTATTCTGGATACGATTGTTGAGGTATTGACAGTAATGTGTGAGGAGAGGAGTGATATAAGAATGGATGGGTTAAGTTAGTATTATTAAATTTGGATTGGCTACTAGCAATAGAATTTTTTAAAAAGATCATGCATAAAATATTAATGTTGCGTAATAGTCAGCCATGTGCTTTCAGTGATGTTACTTGCTCTTCGCTCTTGATTAGTATAATAGGAGATTCGTCGTCCTTTCTCAAGAAGACTTTGCCGTTAGTGGTCCAGCAGTGTTTGTACTGCTTCGACTTGGTCAGATCTCTAGCCAGGAAATGTAGGCGGTTTGCCTTGCTTGTGAGGTGTTCAGCTACAAACACTGGTGAACTTTTTCCCCGCAAGCCCAAGTGTGAAGCGTTTAACTTGCTGGTTCGATTGGTATTGTTATATTTCTTCACAGCTTTGATTATTTTATTCTTCGTCATAGTTGAGGTCAGTTCGGCAATGATAGGTTTGTTCGCTTCAGGTTTTCCTGGTAAGCGGAAGACATCCTTGATCTCCGCAGGCGATATCTTGGCTTTGATGGTTTCGGTCATTGATACAATGTAATTGCTCAGAACTTCCTTCGTTTCATCTGCAGTGTGGGGTACATTTCTGATTTCAATTGATGACGCTCTGGCACTGCGAAGTAGATTTTCAATGGTGTCCTCCAAGATGGCAATTTTATCTCGATTGGTCTTGCATTCATTCTGTACCCCCTCTATTTTCTTTTTTGACTCCTCCAAATTAGACCCCATGAACTCTAGTGATATATTAATATCGGTTTTGAAGTCGGTCAATTTTCTGTCTAACTGGTCGAATTTGGAATTCAATTCTGATTTCCAGGTTGAAAGGAGGTCTGTAATTTTTTTTTCGAACAGTTTGAGCTTTTCATCAATAATTTCAGGAGACCTGGCACGCTTGGCTGCCCTCTGACGTCTCTTATCTTGGTCGCTCTGTTTGGAGGCGTCTGAATCTGAGCCAGGTAAATCCGAGGAAAGCGGCATGACACTTATTAACTGGGTTTTCTACAGCAAAAAATTTTCGGACGCTTTGTAAGCGACGCGGCAGGGACAGCACTGCTAGTGCTAAGTGCAAGCTGGGTTCAAAAGATGCGAGCGCGTGGCAGCAAGAATATCACGAATAGTGTAGTGAAGTAAATACTAAGAGAAGTCGCGTACTCACGCGCTAAAAATACAAAACCAGACGCACCTTCGCTTGTAGCAGACTACTCGTAGCTCGTGTCGTAGCTAGGATCCCGTAGTACGCGTCGTCGGTGTTGTAGCCGATCACTTGCAGCCAGGTAATTTATTTGCAGTGTGTTTTAGGTTCAAAATGCTGTCAATTTTAATTAAATTTCGTGCGCGGTGACAGGCACGTCTACTCGTCGTCGAGGTCCGGGCGGAAGAGAATATATTTAAGGGAAAATATTTAAGGGGGGCTCCCACACAAGGAACGTAATTTTTTTACTCAATATTAATTAGTCCATTGAAATGTTACATGAACTTTATTTTTTTTAGAGGACGCAATTTTATTTTTGGGACATGTGTCCCAAAATTAAAATTGGGGGTCGATAGAATCTTAATCCCAAGTTTGTGGGGTTGCCGTCCTTGTCCCCCGGCCGCCATCTTGGAAAAAGGGGTGCAAATACCTTTTTCGCGATATCTCGGAAACTATGCGTCCTACAAAAAAAGGCAACAGGAAGATGCTTGAAATACTCACAGAATATGAAGTTGTATAATCCCTAAAACAAATAATTAAATTAAAATAAAATATTTTTCTTCGTGTGCGAGTCCGACTCGCACTTGGCCAATTATTATTAGTATTTGTTGTTATAGCAGCAACTAAAATACATCGTCTGTGAAAATTTCAACTTTCTAGCTATTACGGTTCATGAGATACAGTCTGGTGACAGACAGACGGACGTACAACGGGACCTTAGTAATAGGATTCCGTTTTTACCCTTTGGGTAGGGAACCCGAAAAATGAAATCGTAGAGAAGCATCCTACATATGTAGGTCAATAAAAGTAGGTGTGTACACGTGCGTAAAAATTTTCACAATATTTTAACTGGTATTTAGTAAAAAAAAAAAAAGGAAAGCAACACAAAATCTGATATTAGGAACAGCACATTACCCAAGAAATACAGAAAATTGTTTACAAATTTTTGTATCAAAATACCAACGTCGTACAGCGCAAGATGAGGGCAACCAATTTGATTGCATATTTTACGAAAAACGGCTTACAATAACAATGTGAAGCTGCGCCGAACAAAAGGTCGCATCGAGCAGGCGAGGAAATCGCAGCCCAGCTTCTCAATGACGGACTTCGCAACGTTAAAATTGCATACCTTAAACTATTCATAAGAAAAACAGCAGTCTTATCGCAACGAAATAGTGGCTATTTCTCGTTGGCTGCTCGTTTACAGCCAGTAAATAAGTCCGTGATGTGTGCTCTAAGTTCACACGCACGCACCTCACATTGTTGGGGGGATACGCGAGCCGAGAAGAATGATTTTTCTGCCCGAAGCCTTTCTCCACAATAATGAGTCACTTGACGTATTGTCCCGCGGGCGCCATCTCGTCCAAATTACGAAGCCATTGTTACAAAGATATTGTTCGTAGCTTCGTGAATATGTGCGAAAGGAAATGAAACTGTTCCCCAGTGCCGTCACCGTTTGTTGGCTTCCTGGAGCCGCCGAGGCTCCGCTATATTTCCATTCCGCTCAAGAGACCTGCTAAATGAGTGCTCATGTGTTATGCGCCATAATACATTCGAGTGTTCAACGACGAAAAACACGTAAATCCTCTTTCACGAGACTGTCCCGGAGGATTTGAAGCGGTATCGATTCGTTTCATTAAAAGCCTTTTTTATTTGTACAATCTACGATCCCAATCTTGGTAGATTGGCGGCTACATCTCTCAATAATTGGATTGTCTTTTGAGCTACAGACCTCGATACTGCACCGATGCTCCGATGGCTTTCATTCCACTTCAGTGGCGGCCCTCGTTCTCGTTCTGCCGTCAATCGAGAGATGCTATCTGATCGAAGATTGCATTATGACAGTTAACAAGCTCCAATCGATTACAGCAAAAATATAGTGCAATATTTGTGTCCTGGATTTTAGATTTTGAAATGATTTGATTGATATTATAATTGTTACCGTAAATATTAAACAAATAGAACGAAAACAGAAATGAACAATAACAGCAGAGCTGCATACTGAATCATTCTTTATGTTCTCACATGGCTATTATGAACATAAAGTTAACTGTTTCGGCACTTAGGTAGTTGATATGCAGTGCATATTGCAATGCGGAGGCTATTACCGACGTGCCGCTATTGTCCCCCACACCCCCGTTCTTATTGAACTCATATCGAGTATTGAAAATTGTACCAAAACTCGGTCCGCTCATGCATGCATAACATACGGAATCTGTGTCCTTAATATTCCTTTTCAATAATAGCAGTTGCTCTATTTGTTCCGAACACTCGCTGCTCCTTTGAAAAGAAACAAAATTGATTCGATATCCGCGTTCCTCTGGGATTACGTTGTTAAGAGCTTCGTTAAACATCACATAACTTGAGCGTCCTCTGAAAGTGCCCTATTTTTTGGAAATTCATAAAATATTTACGACAGAATAATGTCTCATAATATTTTTATTCCACTCCTCGGGGCTATTCATCGAATCTATAAATTCGTCACGAAGCCATCGTGGCTTCGTAAAATAAATACGTGCCGATAATTCCTAATATTTTTTACGTAACAATGCCATACAAAATTATGGAAAAGTAGACTAAGGAAAACTGAACGGCTCGGGTAGAATTTTTAGGTAATAGCAGAAATAAAATAACAAGGTCAATTTTTTATTATTAAAATATTCTACATTTATAGAGTGGAATAGTCCAATTAATCGATTATACTGTGAGTGAGCACAAACACAAACTAATTGACAGTCTTGTAGGTAATCACAAATCCCATCTACGAGTAAGTGAATCAACACACAAAACATAAAATTATATTTTACAACGATTGTAACACTTAGATCCATTATCATTTGTAGGCAGTCATGTGTATCTTGTTTGAGAACATTATTACGCGCTTTTTTTTTTTATTTTAAATGAAAAATAGGAATTGAATAATCCATATCATTAGTAAAAACCATGGCTTGTTAATATTCTTAGATTTAAAAAAGCTGTGTAGAAGTTACTTCAAAGGTATTGTACAGTTTGAAGCAAATCTAACGCAAACATCTTCGCGTTAAATCTACGTTGTTAAACGACGTTGCTTAATCGTATGAGTATTCGTAAATACTCGACAGTTCCATTTGAGTTATCAAACCACTAAGAAAAGGCACGAACGTGCATTTCAAGTGAGCAAATGCAACAAAACATTAGCGTTAAATCGCAAATTCCCACGAAACCTACAACTATTCCGAATAATTCGACTAACATATCAACAGTTCGATGAAAGAGCTATCGTTGTATTATCTGAAGAATTCTAACATTCATCTGTACATTATTTTAGTTCCACCATTGAGGCAACTTTGGAGATAAGTTGGTTTGTCGGTATTTATGCACTTTAGTATATAAGTAAGCACCGCTGAATTTCACTGCATTTCTGGATTTTCGCGACTTCCTTGGCTTATCGCACACTTAGATATTGCGTAACAATTTAATCTTCTCTCAAATTCCTCTTCAGTTGTTGTTTTATACTAATAGTTCGTGAAATGGGATGAATATGTCGATTTCGAATGATTCAGAATGGTGTCTACCTAGAGTTTTGTTACCGATCCAGATAAAAAATGTTATTTACCAAGTACAGTCATAGGTACCCGACTTTTACTATGTCATCAAATTCGACTTTTTATCCTAATGCTTATTGCGATTTCAAGATTAGCACCATAGGTAAGGTATATCTTTTTAATTTCTGTTTAATAGTTGTCGGTACATAGGAATGTTATTCTTGTCGTTATATCCCCTCTAATATTACAGAAATACAAGATCATTTCGTTGATTTATTAGTTTGTTTGTCGAAGTTCACAAAGCAACATATCGGCATATGTCTATAGTAAGGAAGACGTGAAAAAACTTTTGGTAGAAATATATTATGTTTAAAAAAGGGGATATAATGTGACGGATTTGTACGTAGAAATCTGACTCCGTATATAGTCATCAACTTTTCTACGATACAACATAGATGACAGACATACAGATGGGGTACAGATCCCCCGGTTTATAAAGCCCAAAATGTTTTTTTTGTCCACATTTTTATATATAAACATAATATGAGTTACTGCACTGTACAAATGTACATAAGAGTTTTATGAAAGTTTATTGAAATTACAGCCTTAAAAATATTACGGCAGAGTGTACATGGGTTCGGCTGATTTGTGGTACAACCTGCGTCGTGTATTCCTTGACTCGTTGACAATCCGAGTCGCAGATACGAGCATAATCTGCACAAACACACGTTGTAGTAATTAGCCAGCCCATGTCGACACAAAGGACGCTAGGCGAGGCGTAGCTTGCTCTTTGAACTGCGCGTCTACGAGGCGTAGCCATGCGTAGAATGACACCGCTACGATGCTACGTAGCGTAGCTACGGCGTAGTGACATCTTCATTTACCACTACCAATTTTTTTAGCCTCTACTAATTTTAACTAGTAGTTCTTCGCACTGTAGACCTTGCGGCATATCTCTTTACTTGAGGAAAATACAACCAATCAGAAATCGCCGCCGATAAAAAAAAAAACAAAAATATAAAAAAACTCGCGTGCGAAAAGTTTCGTCAAGATTCGTTGAGAAATGTGATCTGTAGAGGACAATCAACATAGATCGTACAAATAAAAGCAAAATTGTGAAGCCAGCAACGCTTCGCTCACTTTAGTACTGACTTGGTCATTACAATACTAAACAGGTAACTTACACACAACCTCTTGAGTGACTGTAGTGCATCATTTGAAAAACTTATACTATGGGACCAGAAAAACGCAAAAAACACTGTTCTATAGAAAAAGTTGATTGAATAGTTTTTGCGATTTTGGGCTGGTTTTATAGTAAACTCTTTTACTCTATGTATTTAAAAAAACCGCATCAAAATCCGTTGCGTAGTTTTAAAGATATAAGCATACATAGGGACAGACAGCGGGTAGAGATTTTGTTTTATACTATATAGTGAAGCGATCTTAATCTACTAAAGTAGCTCTTTTTTGGTAGTGAGTAAGTTACCAGTATCCCGCTATAAGACAGAGCGCTATAAGATAATAATAGGAGAATCCATATTGCCATGAGAAAAAAATAAAAGGTATTATACGTACTATGACAATAAAAAGGATTCACAAAGCTATTGTGTAATTTTAAAAAAACTTTTTTTACTCTTTACTGGAAAGATACAAAACCAAAAATAGACTGTACATAGTCTGTAAATACACATATTTACGAAAACTACGGGCAAAGTGATGTATCAATCTATTGCAGATTTTTTGTAATGTTTTAGGAGTTTTTATTGTAACAATGTTGAATGAATTCCAAATCCAGTTTTTGTTTATTTTTCACTATGTCCGTGTTTTACGGTACCGTCAGGTACGAGCTCTTGTTCACAAAAACCTTGTTAGTTAACTAGCAGCAAAAATACGACTATAACAATGGGTTATTCGTTACGACAATGTAGTAGGTGAATATGGATAAAAGCAAACACCAGTCAAATGCAATTACTTTGCAGTATATCTGGGGCCAGTAGTAAACCGATAAGACACAAAACCAATTTTTTTTGTTATAATAAGAAAATCGCCAAAAATGGTCCGGAAACGAAAATATCTGTTATATTTTCGTTGTCGGACCATTTTTGGCGATTTTTTTTAGTAAATATTAAATAAAGATAATTCTATTTTCTAGCACAGAATACAGATTACAAATTGTTCAATTTTGCATTGCAACGTGTAGCAAAAATAAGCCTATTATTTTTCATAATACATTTACCACAAAACTATATTAAAACAGGCAGGTAACGAAAATAAAATATAATAATATCATCACCCGCGACAGTTGACAACAAAATTATATTGTTACCTTTTATTACCAGGAAAATGCCAAGGCGTCCGTTAACTCGTGCCAAAACGAAAACATAAGTAGGTATACAGCTTATATATCGTACTCATTTTCAAAATAATAATTTACAATTTCACTAAACACTCACTACCAAAGTACCTTATAAGGAATTAATACAATGTACGATGAGAAGTTTAAAAAGCTTTTTAAACTTAAAAAGTAAGGTAAAGTGTCAGCACTTGTGACAGAAGTATCACACCGATCACCATTGTAATTAACAGAATACCTAGATAAGCGATAGAATTCATAGCTTTTCAATATATAATTTTTAGTTTTCTGGTACTCAATATAGTAGAAGCATGAAAGTGTATAATCGTATATGCGTAATCCTTACCTTTCGTCAGAGTTTTATTCCTAACCACTGTAGCAGTGTGACCGAGCAGTGTTTAGTCAGTAGTCGGATATTCTCTACAAAGGGTTTTATCCTACGGAATTCTAAAAATCGGGGAATTGTTTCACTAGTAGGTACGAGCCAACACGCGTATCCAGTGCAAAATGTATTTAGATTTTTTAGCTGAAGTGCATCGCTGCGTGTAACTTCGCTCAGGCATACTCGGTAGGCAGGTGTGGAAATAGTACGATCACAGTTTTACAATTCCAAATTGAATTCAAAATAAACGCTTATTGCATTTTTCAAAGCGCTTTTTCTGTGACTTTCATAAAATTAACATATGAACGTTCTCAAAGTATATAGATAGGTATATAGCTAATATAGCTAATACAGGTAAGGAAATGCCATTTTCTATTAAACATATATAAAAACAGTTTCGTAATAAAGTTTTAATGAAGGTACTTGCTTCCCTCAGACAGAGGTCGATGACAAGCCAGGCCACATCAAACAAATCGGAATATTTTTCAGTTCAGCACGTTTTTCAACTGTAAATATTTGAGCGCTTTGAAGGCTTCACACAGAGCGATGTTTTTTTAGTACGCGTATCACCGTACGCTTCACAGACTTTGAAAATAAATACACTTACCTAATACAATTTCCTTTCATTTTAATTTTAAAATATTTTGTAGATTGGATTCACAGTATGTAGAGTAGATTTTTTTTTTGGTTTTAATAAGATTCGTTCTGTCAAGTGGATACTTGGTATGGAAGGGGGACTACTTTCTACAGATTGACGGAGTTGCGATGGGTTCTCCTTTGGCTCCAGTGGCAGCGAACATCTTTATGGAGTGGTTTGAAGAAGCTGCCTTGTTAACCACTTCATATAAACCGAGACACTGGTGGCGTTATGTGGACGATGTGTTTGCCATAGTACAGAAAGACGGAATAGATCCGCTACTGTCGCATCTGAACAGCGTACATGCGAACATTACTGTAACGGTAGAACGTGAACGCAACGGAGCTCTACCCTTTCTAGATGTGTTGGTGAAACGAGACTCTAACGGCCGACTTTCCCACACGGTATACCGTAAACCAACACACACGGATAGATACCTGAGCGCAGATTCGCACCACCATCCAGCGCACTTGACCTCGGTACCACGGACATTGATAAATAGAGCACTGAAATTGTGTAATTTTGAATACCTGGATACTGAGCTCGAACATATTAAAAGTGTGCTGAGCAGTAATGGTTACAAGTGGAAACAGAGCTGGCGGTTGGCAAACGCTTCTCCGAGGACACGTCCGTTATCGGTTGAGAGAGTAGCAACTTATTTGCCATATATTAGAGGAGTGACGGACAGAATTGGGAATTTATTACGCCGACGGTATAGCATTAAAACCATCTTCCGTCCTCCGGGACAACTAAGACAATTGCTACGTTCTCCTAAGGATAGAGACCCTTTGGGTGTCCCCGGTGTCTACATGATCCCGTGCGATTGCGGGAAGTGTTACGTCGGAGAGACAAGAAGAAATGTTTCTACCAGGCTCACGGAGCATATACGTTCCATGAAGAACATGGATAGGAACGGTTCCGCGGTGGTAGAACACACACTCGATTCCGATGCGCAGCACTTCATCAGATTTGACAGAGCGAAGGTGCTAGCGCGAGAGAAGTTTTTCGTACCCCGTAAAGTTAGGGAGGCTATCGAGATTAGCAGACGCCCTAACTTCAATAGAGACGGGGGATGGATACTGCCACCGACGTGGAAACCGTGTCTTCAAGGAACCAAGAGACTTAACCGTGGAACTGGTGGAGACATAGTGAGCTCAGTGTGCTGGAGTATCCCCGACGTATACCAGGATACCGACGAAGAGGATCTTCAGTGCGCGCCGACACAACAATCCTCTCTACCCGCCCCCGCCCCACCACCGCAACCGCTGTCATCGCGAGCGCTACGCGCCGCAGCCCGCAGTGCATTGCGAGACGGCTCCGCGTGCTAGCACTCGCCAACTTGAGAAAGGTCGCCGAATGCGACCGAAACTATAGTCGTTACGACTATCCCTACACGTGAGTTTAGTCCCGTTATATATAGTTTAAAATGTGTGAAAACCACGTAAATTTTCATAGTAAAATATGTAGAGTAGGTTGGTTTGATTTGTTTATAAATAAATAAATATTTTGGTACATCTTACACACGGCCACTGACCCCAAACTAAGCAAAGCTTGTGATTTGGCTGCCAGAGACTGATATACTACATATACATATTTTAAATACATACTTATATAGATAGTATCTAAATACACCCAGACACAGAGCAAACACCTATGTTCACCACATAAATCCTTGCCCTGGGTGGGGATCGAACCCACGCCTCTTTGATCCAGAAGTCAGGTTCACTAACCACTGAGCCACCGAGGCAGTCAGAAAAGTGAGTGTTAAGTAGTTGTCAAAAGTCTAGCTCAAAATATCATACAGCTATTACAACCAGAGGGATAATGTGGTCGATCGCGAAAAAGCGAAGGAAATGCATTGATTTAATATGGCATGAGTTATAGACATAACAAAAATCACGATTCGGTGGTTGTTGTCGGATTTTTAGACATGGGTTGGGATTTGCCCAGTACTTATTTGACAGTTATGACGGCAGCTTGGAAGATTTTCCATGCATTCCTGTGGTTGAGAATGGCCTCGAGCGGCAACAGCAATATTTCTCTGATTGTAGTAACTCTGTGCAAAATAACGTAGACAGTCAACTGCTTCTGGAATGAAGTAATCTCAATTTTTTTGACTTTTTATTTTCTAATTAATGTATCATCACAGCCCAAAGACTTTGTACTTATTAACTACAAGGTCTTTGTCACAGCTACATCACAGCAATCATTTCCAAAGAGAAAGAAATCGTACTCGCGCATATTCGGCATAATAACCGAAATGCCTCGACGTGTGATATGAAAGGATGGGAACGTCAGAAAATTGGTCGAGTATATAAACAGTAAGGGCGCTTGTTAACGAGACGGTTTTTCGCCGGGTCTACGCACGGTTTTAGCCGTGAGTCGTCAGTGATAGGTATGTATGAAATAGCGCTGGCGCAAGACAACGTGCCCGCGCTGTCGCTATCGCCGTTCATCGTCAGTTATATGTATGGAATAGCGCTGGCACAAGACAACGTGCTCGCGCCGTCGATGTCGCCGTTCGTCATCAGTTATATGTATGGAATAGCGCTGGCGCAAGACAACGTGCTCGCGCCGTCGCTATCACCGTGCGTCGTCAGTTATACGAGTATGCATGGAATAGCGCTGGCGCAACACAACGTGCTCGCGCCGTCGCTATCGCCGTGCGTCGTCAGATATATGTATGGAATAGCGCTGGCGCAACACAACGTGCTTGCGCCGTCGCTATCGCCGTGCGTCGTCAGTTATATGTATGGAATAGCGCTGGCGTAACACAACGTGCTCGCGCCGTTGCTATCGCCGTGCGTCGTCAGTTATATGTATGAAATAGCGCTGGCGCAACACAACGTGCTCGCGCCGTCGCTATCGCCGTGCGTCGTCAGTTATATGTATGAAATAGCGCTGGCGCAAAAAAACGTGCTCGCGCCGTCGCTATCACCGTGCGTCGTCAGTTATATGTTTAGAATAGCGCTGGCGCAACACAACGTGCTCGCGCCGTTGCTATCGCCGTGCGTCGTCAGTTATATGTATGAAATAGCGCTGGCGCAACACAACGTGCTCGCGCCGTCGCTATCGCCGTGCGTCGTTAGTTATATGTATGAAATAGCGCTGGCGCAACACAACGTGCTCGCGCCGTCGCTATCGCCATGCGTCGTCAGTTATATGTTTAGAATAGCGCTGGCGCAACACAACGTGCTCGCGCCGTTGCTATCGCCGTGCGTCGTCAGTTATATGTATGAAATAGCGCTGGCGCAACACAACGTGCTCGCGCCGTCGCTATCGCCGTGCGTCGTCAGTTATATGTATGAAATAGCGCTGGCGCAAGACAACGTGCTCGCGCCGTCGCTATCGCCACGCGCCGACAGTTATGTTGAATGAAAACGTATTTGAAATTTAGTATATTTTTGTTCTTTTGAAGTAACAGCAGCTTTACCTTTTTCAATATTTAAAATACTGCTACTTACCTATGTACAGTGCCGTAAATAGCCTTTTCTGCGCCCTGTGCGAGCTTCTATAACTGCGCCCTTGTTTTGAGCAATAAGGCCTTAGGTCTGGCCATTCTTGCACCCCCCAGAGTATACGCCCTGTGCCTGGGCACCGGTGGCACCGCCTATTTACGGCACTGCCTATGTATTGTTTACTTGTATTTCTCGGCAAAATTAAACTTTGTGAAATTTTCATAACAGCTAACATGGATTTGGAAGCTACTAACTATACATTGCATTATTTGCTTACGAAATAATAGTATATATAAATAATACTGAACGTAGCGACTGTAGCGAGGATTCAAAGTACGTCGCCCGAGCTAAAAATATACTTTGCGCCCGAGTGGTACACTCTACTTTTCATCACCTCTATGAGAAAATAAAATGGCCTCATATTTTATTGTAATATATTATTTAATAAAACGTACAGTAACAACTAAATTGAAATTAAATGGTATCTAATAATAAAACAAATGAAAACTTACGAGTATATTTACATTATTTTCATTCTTTTTTTTGGCGCTGAACACTAACATTACAAATACTTCCAAATTCAAAAAGTGCGCGGCAAAGATAATTCCGGCGCACTTATAAAGTAGTAAAAGAAAACACCACCTTTGGGTTACACTTAAAGGCGAACCAAGTACTTAGTCCTTTTAGAATAGATGTGATGAAAAATATTTTAGATTCTAACACAACAGTTTCATTTAGGACATGATACATTTTCACTTCGCAGCTCGTTCATGTCTCCTTACTGATATTGGCCATTGCGGGATAGGTGTCGGCAGATTGATAGAGGGCTTTCTCTGTCACGACATCGCTCGCAGATGAGACGCGTTTTTCACGTTTTGCAGACTTTTCGAGACCAACCCATTGTTAGCGCGGTTCAAAGGGTGGTGACGTGTGTCGCATGATTTCGCTGTCGGCTTGAGTGCCTGCCGACAGGGCTATGTGACGATAGGACATATGGGCTTCATATACGAAATGTGAATGCGCGGTGATTGCCCATCAGAAGATGATGGACGTCTTTTCAAAATTTCCAGCAAAGTTAAAATAAAAATCTAATTCACCGTTCTTAGTGTGTGACTTATGTTCTGAAATAAAAGTGTAGAACTTAAAAACAAAACGCTTAAAAACGTTAAAACAATAACGTTTAAATGAAAAACTAAATATTGATATGTTCGTCGGAGTTAAATATTTATCGTATAAACATGCGAACATCACGCATAAAGACGTTCTGATGTTACGCAAAAATGTAGGGAATATTTTAATAACGTTCACGCTCGAATGACAAGGAAAAGAGGATTGATTTTATTCCCGCCAGTATTTCGCCATATCTTTATTGGGCACATTTTTTCGATTTGTTCTCGTGTCGGCGATTCGAATGTGATTTATGGAGCTAGTGGCGGAGTGGTGCAGCTGTCTGCGTAGAGCTGGCCTGTTACTACCCGCGCTCCATGGGGATGTATGTATGTTTGTTGAAGCTTGAATCACCAATCGCATTTGCGAATTCACAAACATACAGCCGCCACCGCGGACAGTGTGCGTATGCTATCCATACCGTCGCCCATATCAATCCTTATTTATCATAGGCTTTTCATGAACAATGGTCAACGAATGTGACGGACGGCTCATAAATCCGCATTTTGTTCTCTTTTCAACAATGACAGAGGCAGTAATGAAATACAAAAGTTAAATTGCGGTATCTGGTAATACCGGGAGAGGTGCCGCATTTACGGCTTATACGAGTGCTTTCGGTACACCGCGGCTGATGTTTATGCTATGATATCATAATGCAATCCTGTTGAAAGGAATCGGGTCAAAAGAGGCTTTCAACTAAATTGAAAACAACCTAGGAGCTTATTTCCACGGCACGTTTATAACATTCATGTCTGCGCTTAATAAACATACCAACATATTTCGAAAACTTTCGAAGAACGTTTTAATAAAGCCAGCTTAAAAATTTTGTGCAGCTCGTAACTATTGTTTTTGGTAGAAAACTGCGTGTAATATCCATGCTCCGCAGTTCATTTCATCTCGAAACAATTGTTTTCCAAGCATAATGAAAATTTCGACATGTTTGCATCGCGTTGCATGCTCGGGTGGATTTTATTTTATGTAATACTCACCTGCCTATATTTTATAAATTGATATTTGCAATGGAGAACTGCATGAACAATTTAAATATTCATATAAATAAATATCTTGAAATATAATTAAATGGCCCAAAATAAGCATATCTCATTAAAGCGTGCTGCCTTTTTGTACTTTATGTTACAAATATTGCCGACGCTATAAAACGCTTTATTTTGCACTTAAGGGTATTTGACACGTGGAGCTAAGCAACTTAATCCGGGAGATGGCGCTATTTCTTCGAAACTAATGTTATTCCTTTATTTTTCATTATTTAGCTAGAAATAACAAATTTAAAGTATTTTTGAGAATATTTCCTTTCATTCTTTAGGCGTATAAAACACAATTGAAACTTTTGGTACCTAAACTCCTGAGAAAAGGTCAATGAAAAGATCTACTCTCGTGCGTGTAAACAAAACACACACACTAGCAAATGAAATAAACAGTAATAACTATACATCAAAATTGGTCACATTGTCATCTTCCCAAATAGCAAAGTTGTACTGTGATGTGAAGGATTTCCAATCTGAAGTACTGAGTTCGAATCTTAGATTCGGAATATTCAGTTTTGCAGAAGATTTTTTCTTTATTTATTGTACATAGATTACCTAATAATTTGTTCCCAGTAAGTTGCATAGTATGCATGATATGCGAATCGCGTGACAATGAAATATTATGATGCTTGATCAGATGATAAAGCTGGAAGGTTGCTGGCCAAAGGAACATCGCAATGAAACGACACAATCTCATCGAGTTTGGGCTCATTTGAATAGTCATGACGAGTAGTTTGGTGCTAGATGGTAACCAGGCTCTGATGATGGAGCTCGAAGGTGGTCATAGAAACTTAGTAATTACACGAAATAGCTCCATCAAGTCTCGGCTCGTTTGTTTCGTCTTGACGAGTACTTTGGCACTAGATGGTACCCAGGGTCTGATGATGAGGCTGGAAGGTGACCATAGGGACTCAGTAATTAAACGACATAACCGCATCGAGTCGGAACGTTCCTGTAAGTTCTACTATTAGTACTACTAGTAGAACTGGTCGTTTGACAAGTGGCATAGGAGACAGCTGTCAATCTTCAAAGTGATTTATCTCGGTTATTATCAATTGTAAAACACTGCTGTCTTCACAAAAGTGATAGAGCTCGACAAGATCTACATTTCGGATGACAGCTGTCAAACTTCAAAGTGATTTATCTCGATTATTATTGATTGTAGAACACTGCTGTCTTCACAAAAGCGATAGAGCTTGACAAGATCTACATTTCGGATGACAGCTGTCAAACTTCAAAGTGATTTATCTCGGTTATTATTGATTGTAGAACACTGCTGTCTTCACAAAAGTGATAGAGCTTGACAAGATCTACATTTCGGGTGACAGCTGTCAAAATTCAAAATGATTTATCTCGGTTATTATCGATTGTAGAACACTGTTGTCTTCACAAAAGTGATAGAACTCGACAAGATCTACATTTCGGATGACAGCTGTCAAACTTCAAAGTGATTTATCTCGATTATTATTGATTGTAGAACACTGCTGTCTTCACAAAAGCGATAGAGCTTGACAAGATCTACATTTCGGATGACAGCTGTCAAACTTCAAAGTTAGAAAGAAATAGATCTTGTCATACTGTCATTTGAGATGTAGATCTCGTTGAGTTCTATTACTTTTGTAAAGACAGCAATGGTCTAGAATCGATAGTAACCGAGATAAACCACTTTGAAATTTGACAGCTGTCATCCGAAATGTAGATCTTTTTGAGCTCTATCACTTTTGTGAAGACAGCAGTGTTCTACAGTCAATAATAAGCGAGATAAATCACTTTGAAGTTTGACAGCTGTCATCCGAAATGTAGATCTTGTCGAGCTCTATCACTTTTGTGAAGACAACAGTGCTCTACAATCGATAATAATCGAGATAAATCACTTTGAAGTTTGACAGCTGTCACCCGAAATGTAGATCTTGTCGAGCTCTATCACTTTTGTGAAGACAGCAGTGTTCTACAGTCAATAATAATCGAGATAAATCACTTTGAAGTTTGACAGCTGTCATCCGAAATGTAGATCTTGTCGAGCTCTATCACTTTTGTGAAGACAGCAGTGTTCTACAGTCAATAATAATCGAGATAAATCACTTTGAAGTTTGACAGCTGTCATCCGAAATGTAGATCTTGTCGAGCTCTATCACTTTTGTGAAGACAACAGTGTTCTACAATCGATAATAATCGAGATAAATCACTTTGAAGTTTGACAGCTGTCATCCGAAATGTAGATCTTGTCGAGCTCTATCACTTTTGTGAAGACAGCAGTGTTCTACAATCGATAATAACCGAGATAAATCACTTTGAAGTTTGACAGCTGTCACCCGAAATGTAGATCTTGTCGAGCTCTATCACTTTTGTGAAGACAGCAGTGTTCTACAGTCAATAATAATCGAGATAAATCACTTTGAAGTTTGACAGCTGTCATCCGAAATGTAGATCTTGTCGAGCTCTATCACTTTTGTGAAGACAACAGTGTTCTACAATCGATAATAACCGAGATAAATCATTTTGAATTTTGACAGCTGTCACTTTGACAGCTGTTACTGTGACACCTGTAATGCCGCTAGTTCTACTAGTATAACTAATAGTAGAACTTACGGGAACGACCCGACTGGATGGAGTTACGTCGTTTAATTACCGAGTTCCTATGGTCACCTTCCAGCTTCATCATCAGACCCTGGTTACCGTCTAGTACCTAAGTACTCGTCATGATAAATCAGATGAGTCCATATTCGATAGAGATATGTAGTTTCATTACTGAGTTCCTAAATACACCTTCCAGCTGCATCATCAGACCCTGGTTACCTACCATCTAGCACCAAAGTGCTCGTCAAAACCAATCGAGCGAGCCCATACTCGATAGGGTTATGTCATTTAATCACTGAGTTCCTATGGCTACCGTCCAGCTCCATCATCAGACCCTGGTTACAACCTAGTGCTAAAGTACCTACTCGTCATGAAAAATCAGAAAAGTCCATACTCGATGGAGCTATTTCGTTTTATTTCGGAGTTTCTAAATCCCTCTTCCAGCTCCATCATCAGACCCCGGTTACCATCTAGCACCAAAGTGCTTGTCAAGAAAAAACAAACGCGCCGAGACTCGATGGGGCTGCGTCATTTCTTTTCTGAGTTCCTATGACTATCTTCCAGTTTCATCATCAGATCATAACCTGATAACCATCTAAAAATAAATTGTTCGCCAACACTGATCAAACGAGCTGAAATTCTGTGGGGTTATGTCATGTCAATACCGAGTTCATATGACTCTGCCTGCTCCATCATCTGACCCTGGTTACCGAACAAACTACTCGTCAAGACGATTCAAAAAAGGTCAAACTCTACGATGCGATGAGGTTGTGTAATTTCATTGCGAAGTTCCTTTGACCTCCATCCAGCTCCATCATCAGATCAGCACTATATTATCATAATTTGGCATTGTCACGCGATTTACACATGTATGCAAAATTTCAGCTCAGTCGGTAAGCGGACATCAGGACAGGTAAAACTAAATAATAACTTATAAAGAAAACAACTTGGTTTTTGTACTTTTGATTATATGCTAAAAATGTTTTTACGCGAAGCGGCAACGTCGCGTCGCGCCAACACAGCGATATAGCGCCGCTATATTCTTGCATTGCACAGTCTGACAACGTCGTTCTTAGAATTCAAAATCTACGTCAGCTATTATGACGTGCTAGTAAAACTTGCACTACTACAAATGTAAAATAAGCCAAAATTTTTGGATTGAAATAATGTATTTCTCGGCTATAAAATGATTATATTATTGAAATTGCGAATGTAAAAGCCTAGATTAGGCCTATCTTAAGTAATGTTAAGTTGAAAATCATATCAGGTTACGAAATAAGTTCAAGTGAAATTTGTATGGAAATCGCATTGCCTTAAAACAAGAAGCTGTAACGAGATAAGTTCATATTAGACTGCGGCTTAATCGAAGAGCCTCATCGATAATACTCGAACCGGAGTCCGGTTATAACACAATAGCGGGCAGTAATGGAGTGGCGGAGCAGCGGGTAATATCGTCCACGTAGAGCTGCCCTCGAGCCGCGAGCTCTGTTTGCGGTAATTAGATAACTTCCAGACGTACAGCTGCTCTCACGCGGCCCGCTGTAACAAGACTACTTCATCCTCAACTTCGATCATACCCAGAACTAGCGCCGAGCCTAACTTAGGCACTAATTGGACCACATACGTGACTCATCTTACAACTAACACTTCAATAGAAATCACGGCTCGCGGTAAATTCAACTGAAATATCACTCGTGTATTTATATTACCACCTCACATTACAAAGGATATTCGTGTTATTATCATAACAAGCTATATTGCCATTATAAACGCCAACATCGACAATACGGTCCCTCGCCGGGCAGGATTTTTTGTTAACAAGGGTATTATGCGACTTAACGTGTTCCGTTGGAATACGTACTTATATTTCTGTGACCTTTGTCAGCGTTTACAGAGCTCGTTTCGTCGCTACCCCTTGTAGTAAGTATAAGTTTTCCATCAATGCGTGTTATTTACGTAATCCTGATGGGTTGTCTGTTGTGCTCATAAAACATGTTTATGATATACTAGCGACCCGCTCCGGCTTCGCACAGGTGTATTATACATATAAACCTTTCTCTTGAATCATTCTATTTATTTAAAAAAACCGCATCAAAATCCGTTGCGTAGTTTTAAAAATATAAGCATACATAGGGACAGACAGCGGCTTTGTTTTATACTATGTAGTGATAGTGATTACGTCTTAGAGATACGACCACGTCATGTAAAATAACTGTGGCAAAAAAGTTACGAGACTCCGAACAATAAATTAGTCACCGCAAGTTATGAATATAAGTTATATACCAGAGATGTTTTACCAATTCTCGTCGCCGTTAATAGGAGTTTTTACATTCATATAAAATAGTTGAACAAGAATATTTCCTAAAAGTACAAACTAGGAATTCTTGAAGATATATTTCACACGACACGGTTCCCTCTTCGTGCTGCGAGCAGGTCACTGTGTTATTGCCGTCAGGTCGCAAGGGAAATTACTTTAAGTTATTTGTGAGAATTTCTACGAATTCGTGACATCGCCGACGTATGTGGAAGTGATTGTATTGGTCAATGTTGTTCTGCTCGTAAACAAACTGACGACGGCTCCTATAATATACCCGAGACAGATAAAGAGGATTACTCAAACTCATATACTTGAGCTACCAAACCGTATGATAAAAGAAAGTACGGCTATGTAAGCGAATCTTCACCAAACCCGTAGTTATTTCCCTATAGTTTGGGGGATAAGTACTTAGTACAAGTATGTGTGTAGTACGCGTCTCATTTTTATGCAGGATCTTCAGCATAAAAATATCGTCCCCGTTTTACCGTTTCTGCTGAGCAAGGAATGTATACTAGTTGCGGGTTGTTGCATGAATAAATCACTCAATATGAAAATGTAGTGATTTGCGATGAGGGCGGCGTAGATTGGAGGCCGGCGGCCATTCCCGGCACGTAGGGCAAACTTCCGCAGCTGGAGCAAGGAGTCCTCCAACTTCACAGATATTATCAGTGCGCGCGCGTCCGCGTGGCCTTACACAAAACTCTTCAATTCCGATGCACAAACTTAGTTCCGAAGACGCAGGTTACAAAGTAAAGAACATTACTATCTATGCAAATTGCTTTTCTCTTCGCGTTTTGTGATATAAACTGGTGGAAATGTTTTATTCATGCGTAGTTCTGCGGAGAGATCGATAGTAATGGCAAACGATAAACGCATTTTAATATCTCAGTCATGAAGTTAGCGGCATGTTTCATATAGTGTTGGATATTCAGTTACTTACTACTTCCATAACCAGAATTTATACCACCAGTAAGATGTTTTATTGAGATACAGCTGAATCAATTCTATTAAAACCGGTTTTGAAATATAAAAAAATACCTACGATGAAACATGGAGATAAATACACGCACAAATACAAAACTCAAAATAATAGGTGACCCTCTATTTTTCTCAAGGAAAAAAATACAATAGTTAAATTTCTTTAATCATATGTTAAGTCGAGTTTAGAAGACGATCAGGTATTATATTTTTCATACCACCTGTTCGAAAATGACTCATTATATGTCGTACAATCTCAACGTAAAACAAGTCATTACTATCTTAACACAATTTCGAGGACTATGGCAGGTCAATAATGTTGTATGAAACTCCCTAAGGAGTAAAGTGATTTAAATTTGGAACGTCTAATTCGTGTGAAAATTTCTTAACATTTAAAATTAAAATTTCTTAGAACATTTAAGGACATAGTAAAGAGGTTTTATTTGGTAAAATCGAATAAAACCTCTTTACATTGCACGGAAACGGGCATTGTAGGGAGGTTTAATTCGGTTTTTTAAGAATAAAATTTCGTTGGTGCCTGTATCATTTCGATTTTATAAAATAGAACCTCTTTGCAATCGAGCTGGTCTTGGTCTTATGTTTTTACGTAGTATTATTTACGGATTTGTGTGTGATTCTATGAAAATTCGTAGGTACATACATTGTAATTTGTTTTACTTTATTGTAAACAATACCGAGAAGCCTAGTGAGTACTAATACTTAGTGCGTTCATGACGTATGTATTACTCATATTCCTGTTTTATTTACTCGCAGGAGTATGAAAAGTAGAGTATGCACCACTAGAACCAAGTATGTCTTCGTCTTGGGCAACTTGAATCCCTCGCTTCACTCAGGACTCTAAATAATTCCCTCCCTTCGCTCGCTAGAAAATGATAACTGATTAACATAAAACACTCTAGTTGCGCTTGGGAGTTAACTATAGAGTCCCACGCTACGCTCAGGGTCCAATATGTCACCCGTGACGTAAGACACGACTTGGTTCTCTTGGCACATAATCTACTATTATTTATCTCATACCTACCTCTAATAAAGTTACCTCTAAGATCGTACTATTTCATTAGACTTGAAAGTTCTAAATAAAAGTCTTCCTCCGTAATTTCAGCTCTTCATTAAAGTTGAGCAAGGCGACTGAAAGTCCGCGTATCAAAAGTGGCTCGTGCTCAAAGTCTTGTGAACGCAGTGGATGGACTAAAGTTTGCCAGTTCCGACTCAGCGATGCCTTCTGTGTGCAACATCACGCAACTTTAATTAAAAATATCCCGGACTCAATACACGCCAGTTTCGAACGCGCCGTAACTTTTTATGTTTATTCGAAAAAATCCAGATTCGAATTTTAATGTAGGTATTGAGGTTAACGTTTGTTACGATTTTTTCGGAGATGCCTACCTAACTGTGCGTTATATCGAACTTGAACATTTTGTTATTCATGCATGCCTCCTTTGACAATCTCTTTAGCAAAGTGGCGACGTTGTAACCGAGTTTATGTATCAAAATATTCGGGTACGAAACAGGCTTTGTTTTGTCCCAGATAGAGCACAATAGCCTGATCCCGCAAAGCTAAGCTGAAATTACTACTAGTGATATATTGACGCTGGTCCCTTTTTTGCCTCTTAGGAGCACCTCGATTTATGGACCCACAGTTTTTTATGAGCACCCATGTGAATAAGGAAATAATAAGTACGAGAAGCTTTCGTAACGAGCGAGTACATAACTTACAAGCTGAGTTGCTGTACATTTGGTTTTGGTTACATTATGAACTAAGTAGTTATTCGCAATAAGGTTTTATTTTTTTATTTGAATTTTTTTTTTCAGATAGTTAAATATATACAGGAAAATATTTTCATATTTTTAAGTGAATAATGACGTTTACTTAGCTGTTTTTGATATTTTATCTTTCTCTTTTAGTCGTTTGCACAAAATCTGATCAAAAACCCATAGTTAAAGGACAGCTTATTATCCTCATTGTTTATTTACGAACGCTGTACCTATGTTAAGTCCGCCCTCTGCCAACTCTAAGGTTGAAATGCTTTCGGTAGAATACGTCAAATTGTATAACATTTGGAATAAAACGGATGAAAAAGTTTTTGCTTTGATCTAGGAAAACCTAGCCTCTGACACTGTAATCCTTCCGAGCGATCTTTCATATCAGCGGGCCACGGGGCCTATCAGCTCGTACCAGCTGCCTACCATCGGATTTTGCAAAAGCCAAACAAGGCACAAAGGGAGCGACAAATAAACTGTATAAATCCTTCGGGATACAAGTACTAGTGATGTAGTTCCAGCAGGCGTAGTAGGCCAATATCATAAAGACTTTTACTTTAAAAACGAAAATATATATCTATCTACGTAATTAATTTTTGTAGGTATTTTTCCAACTTAGGTGAACGATTTTCATTTGATGATGTAAAATTGATTTTATACATATTTAATTTGTAAAATTTTAGGACAAAAGGTAATGAACACCAATGCTGTCCAACGCTAATAATATAATAAGTTTGATTTACTAATTAACATGAACATTGGAAATTCTACGCACTGTGTATTTTCAGTGGGTATTTTGTAGAAATTAAAATACAGTATTAAATTGAAACCCAACACTAATTTATTCTGTAAAAATGACTTAACGATTTTATTTTTCTTTGGCCCAGTCAATCGCATTTCAACGTCTTTAGCAGTGTTCCCCTTTTGATTATCTCTGAGCTACGGCCTGGGTGCTCGCGGGGCGAGCTGATCCATCCGCTGATCTCTCTCGGAGGTTATCCCGGAGTATCCTTTCATCTATCATCTGGGAAATACCCTATTATTTCGCTACCAATTCGCATTGTCAGCGTTCGCTGGCATTATAAAGGATCGACTTAGATCTGTATACGAACGTTTATAATGGCACCCCATGCATATTTTACTACACACATGGAGTTATCTGGGGCAAATTATTGTTGTATTTAGGTATACTATTTAATGATGAGTCTATATTGTAGATTTATATTGATCGGAAAAATAAGTTAGTTTACGTAATTGTACAGGTAAATAATTGATATTATTAAGTTAGTGAATACGACTAAGTAATGTAAATAAGCGATATAGACAGACATGCCATTGAAGCAGTAGATAGATACCTACTATTATTAGGTACATTATCTTATCAGCAATTGATGTCCAGTGTAGTGTTTTGAAAATGTAGCTAATTTTGAACATTAAATATCTAGTTGACAAGGATACTCACAGTACAATTTTAGTAACATATTTTTGAATCTCTCTTTTTATTCTAAACCTGAATGTTAGACGGCTCTATCAAAATGTCTTGTAAGCGTTTAGGTACTTTGGAACGATTTGTCACAATAATAGATTTCTTATAAGCTCCCAAATCGAAAACGTAATAAATCCCTGACAAAAAGCTCACAGGCCACAGCCGCAGCTAATGTTTGCTCCATCCACTGGCAGATAACAGCAATATTGGAACCCGGGACTCCTGAATATTTCAGCTTCCTTATCTCCCTCGCTTACTTACCGCGCTGCGAAGGTATTAATTCTTTTGAATATTCCACCAGTGTAATAGTGATCTTATTGAGGCAGTTTTTATGTATTTGCGTAAATTCTTTAAATGAGATTCGCGCTTGAATTTGTTTGCTTGGCGAGTTAACGGTTACCTATGTCTTGAGGATTAGTTTGATTTGTAAGCGTTACACATACATGCGTGAAAGTGAGCTGCCATGGATTTATAGTTCTTGCGAAACATTCTTCGTCATAGTGGTATAACAAAATTAATAAAGCAATAACTTTCAAGCACTAATAGTAGATTATGTACTAAGAGAACCAAGTGGTGTTTTACGTCACGGGCGACATATTGGACCCTGAGTGTAGTGAGGGACTCTATAGTTAACTCCCGAGCGTAGCAAGGGTGTCTTAAGTTGATTTCCGAGCGAAGCGAGAGACTTATTTAGAGTCCTAAGTGTTCATGTTCATATTCAACTAGGTATTGTTAACAATAAAATAAAACAAATTAGAATGTACCTATGCATTTTCATAGAAAAACACACTCATCCGCAATAAAACAGATAATGTAGGTAAATACTACGTGAAAAATATAAGACCGTGACCAGCTCGATTATCATGGCCTAACACGGGCATTGCAAAGAGGTTTTATTCTCTAAAATCGAACTGATACGGGCACCAAAGAGATTTTATTCTATAAAATCATAAAACCTCCTTACAATGGCCGTTGCCGTGTAATGTACTGAGGTTTTATTCGATTTTACAAAATAAAACCTCTTTTACAATGTCCTTAAATGTTCTTAGTTAAAAAAAAATCATACAAATTAGCCGTCTTACTACAAAAGTTTTACGCACACTTTAGACAGTGTTTTACAGTACAAATAGCACGGTTAAACAGTGTTTAAATCTTTTGTGGTAATGCGGTATACGTTCCAAACTTAAATCACTTTATTCCTTAGGGAGTTTTATAGAACATTATTGACCTGCCAAAGCCCTCGAGATTGTGTTAAGAAAATAATGACTCGTTTGAACGAGTCATTATTTTCTTCGTACGTTGAAATTGTACGACATATACTGAGTCATTTTCGAGCAAGTGGTATGAAAAATATATTATGTTATATTTGTTGTAATCGTGAAGTAGAAAGAGAACGAGGACCTATATTGTCAAAAAGAATCGAGCTCGAGCAGAAAAACATTCAAATATGAATCCTGTGTGACGCTTATAGCGCATGATATTTCAGAACTCCGTTTATACTCATCTAGGTTACTTATAAATAAATAAATATTGGGGGACATCTCACACAAGGTCTCTGACCCCAAACTAAGCAAAGCTTGTGATATGGCTGCCAGAGACTGATATACTACATACACATATTTTAAATACATACTTATATAGATAGTACCTAAATAACACCCAGACACAGAGCAAACACTTATGTTCATCACAAAAATGCTTGTCCTGGTGGGAATCGAACCCACGCCTCTTTGATCCAGAAGTCAGGGTCACTAACCACTGAGCCACTGAGGTAGTCTTAACAGATTATTGTGGAATATTCAAGCTTTAAGAGGACTATACCCTATCCAGGGCGAGACTAGATTTTGCTGTGCCTTATCTAACAAATCATGTAATCTTAATAAAAACTAGGTCAACTGACAGACTTCCATTGAGTAGATTTAGGGCTCATACGTTTATCCCATCTATTTGGGCGGCTTACTTTAATAACGTCTATGTAAACAAACAGTGTCCCAAATCCGGGTGCAAATTCCTAAGGCCATCGATCAGTTAGCTTTTGGCAGCGGCGCCTGCTCCCCGGAGGCCGAGATTTGGCGGCCCTCCAGCGCGGCAGCACATCATCCCGACACAATCTCTCTCTCCTTCATGTGCAATTGTGCACGGACAAAAATAACGAGCAGGAGGTCAAGAGGAGAGTTACGGTCACTTGCTTATTGGCCTACCGCGGAGTTGGATACTACAACCGCCTCGAAGTATGTGTTTACATACAAATGTTCAAAAGAAAAATTATCATGTTATCATTTTTGCGTCAGAGAAAACTGGAACTGAACAATCAGTGGTTTTAGAATTTAGGAATAGCAGTAGCACGGAACGACACTCGTGCTAACTGTTCAAGTCAATTTCAACAAGTTTATTTTGCTAAAAAATAACAAATGAGCTTAGGTCATTTTAATTTTGGAGCAAGAAAAAGTTATTAAAAAAAACAGTTCTTTCCCACCGTCCACCTCCTGAGACTACCTGGGTGAACCGTGGAAAGTTTTTTTTTACAACGTCTTACCTCTCGGATAAAACTTGAAAGCTCTTAACTTGATATTGGTGACAGTACACCTGACAAAATTTGGTGCGGGCTTTTCTTATTATTAATCACATGTCTTAATTTATTCATTATTTAGGTAATAAACATTATTTTACTTAATAAAAGAAAAATAAAAAGCAACCATAACCTAAAAACTTAGTAAACTTGTTCCGTAAATTTAAATTTGAAAAATAAAAACTTATTTAACGCAATTTTTCTAGTGTGTAGGTACTGTACCAGCCTTTTTAATAGTCCACTGCAGGACGTAGGCCTACCCACGAAGGGTGATTGGGCCATATCCACCACGCTGGCCCAGTGCGGGTTGGTGGATTCACATACGCCATCAAATTTCTTCTACGGACGTACGCAGGTTGCCTCACGATGTTTTCCTTCACCGAAAAGCCAGTGATGTGAAATTCCGTACATAAATTCCAAAGAACTCATTGGTACGGGACCGGGGATTCGAACCCACGACCTCAGGGTTGTAAGGCGGGTGTCACTACCTCTTGACCACCACGGCTTTTTCAGTGTGTAGTTATTCCACGCTTGTTTCATTATTTAGAAGTTGTCGTTGATACAACATTATCATTTTCAATATTTTTACTAAAAGTCTCTATATTTATTTTATTGAATACCTATCTTTTTTCAACTGTGAATGAATTTTCTGCTACATTGTTGGTTCTGTGACGCTTTCCGATACGCTCAAAATATATAGCACTTCAAAGCGACCTCCATACATTTCACAGAATCACCCTTGAACGAAGTAACTTTTGAAGAGATTTCATAACTACCTAGGTGGACGGTGGATACTAAATATTTCCCAAGGTACAACCAGATGGACAAAGGTATGCCGTTGTAAAAAAAACATTTCACGGTTCACCCAGGTGGTCTCAAGAGGTGGACGGTGGGAAAAAACTCAAAAAAAGTAAGTTCGTATAGGCCGGGTGGCTAGTCCTGGTGTCAGAATTTAATTTAAAAAGCTATTTAACTCAGTAAACTAATAGTTATATCCCTAATATTCCTCATTTCTTTCATTTTTAAAACCACCAATTTCATTTTACGATGGCACTCGAAGATCACAACATAATACCTACTCCGTAGAGATATTTTTGGTCCAACATTTTTGTCGTCATGCTGTATTCCTTTCAGGTAAGCAGAGTAAATTCATAAAGGTTTCTTAGTAAATAGTGCAGACGGAGAAGGTCGTTGCATACGTAATGAGGCCAATATGAGCCGAGTTCGGTGGCTGCTGGTGGCTCCGGCACCTACTCTGCACTCGACACTACCGTACTCTATACCTATATTAAGGTGCTTCTTTGATATTACCTTGTTCTCGTATATCGAGTTTATTTTACATTTACGTAGGTATTTCAGCTTATTATATATATATATGTTAGCATTTTGCGGAATCATGTAGGTACAGTGGCGGCATCGTGCCAACATTAAATGAAAATATATAAACCACCTCTATACTCATCATTACGAATAACTATAACTATAGCGCCAACTTCAAGCAAAATACAGAGATTCCAACAGCAGTATTATAATTTCCATCACGAGGAATTCTTATTATAGGGCCAACTTTATAATCGCGAAAAAACATGGTTTTCTATACTTGTTGTTGGTTTGAACGGCTGATCTATTTTCCGGGATTTCAGGCACCCGTTGAAAAGGTTGGTCATAATGATGAGAACAATGATAACTTGGAATATATCTGTCGGTTAGAGAAACACCCGATATACTGCAACGTGTTTGCTTAACTTTTTGTGCACTGTATGACCGTTCCATTATTCAACATTTCTGAAATAATTTATAGCAAACCTCAGACCAGATAATAAAAATAAAGACAGAATGCTGTGAACAAACAAGTGAGGCCGGAAAAACTATGCCTCGCCGTGTACAGACACAACACACACATGTACACGTACAAAGAAACTATGCCTTCACTTCATTAAAACTCGCGTGAGAATACATTATATTAGATAAAATACCGGTTTTAACTCACGTATGATATACGGCCGGGCCGCTGTGAAACCCGACCGGTTTCGGAGTAAATTAGTACTCCTTCTTCATCAGGGAATACGCGCACTCCCGTCGCCTGGCGCACGCGCACTGAACTCATGGCGCGTGCGCCAGGCGACGGGAGTGCGCGTATTCCCTGATGAAGAAGGAGTACTAATTTACTCCGAAACCGGTCGGGTTTCACAGCGGCCCGGCCGTATATCATACGTGAGTTAAAACCGGTATTTTATCTAATAAACTATGCCTTGGCTCGTCAGTCGAACTACGGCGGCGCAGCACCGACCGACGCACTCACACATTTATAAAAATCCTTCCAGTCTTGATTTTTTTTGGTCTTAGTACCAAACCAACTATTTCTATGATCTTGGAATCAGAAAGTGTTTTCTTACTACTTTAGAAAATAACAGATTTTAGCAAAGTTAAACCACCAGCTGTTTAGTTTAGAGCAATTTCGTGTTGTATTACGGCTCAGCGCCCTTTCTGTGATTCAATCTGCAGTAACTTTTCATCGTACAGACTTACAGAATAAGAAGAAATATTATTCTTGAAGCGTTATGTGGGTTATAATGGAAAGTTGTGATGTTGTAGGTAAGTAGTTACGGTTACGTTGCTCAGAATATAGCTAGATTTTCCAATTCTTTTGATCGTTGTTGTAATTGAATTTTATGGGAGAATTTCACTAGAACAAAACGTTATTACACGACTGCCTCGGTGGCTCAGTGGTTAGCGACCCTAACTTCGGGATCAAAGTGGCGTGGGTTCGATCCCCACCCAGGGCAAATATTTATGTGATGAACATAAATGTTTGCTCTGTGTCTGGGTGTTATTTAGTTACTATATATATAAGTATGTATTAAAAAATAAGTATATGTAGTATATCAGTCTCTGGCAGCCATATCACAAGCTTTGCTTAGTTTGGGGTCAGAGACCGTGTGTAAGATGTCCCAAAATATTTATTTATTATTTTATTTAGTGAAATAATAGAATTTTTACTCTCATGTTGATTTTTAGAAGTTATCTATCTCTATATATAAAGAGAAAAAACACAAACATTGTATTCCTATAAAACTACTCAATAACGTTCTGAGGTAGGTAAGTAATAATATTTAATTATCTGAAACAGCACCATGAGAAACACAATTTGACCGATAAGAATACCTATACCAAAAAATAAATTAAAATATTGTAGTAATAATAAATGAATCAAATTAAAATATCTAACGAACCAAAACAATTTCAACTTGGCTATTTAAAAACGTGAAGGCCTTTGTAGGCCCTAAGCTTTACAAAGTTTTTCAAAACTTGGCCCAGCTAGGCAGTTCGATCACAATTTACTGTGACGCTCCGAGTCCCTTATAAAGCCCTTCTTAAGTATGCCGTCTATTTTAGGAACCTTCACTTTCGTAAAATGTACTTACCATTTTCGTTATAGATATTTTGTCAACTTAATTAAAATATGACAGGATCTATAACTCCGTGATGGAAAGGCAAGAGATACCTATCCGTATCAGATAGCAGAATAAAATTTTAGAATTTATAAACAGTTATTCCATTCTCCCAGAAAATTCTAAGAAATTGAAACGAAACATCGCTCAGTGAACCAAGTAAGTATCCATTAATTTTTCGCTGTGCCTAGCGTACCTACCTGGGGATAAAATCCCCGCGAGTTAATTAACAAAGGAAAGCTAATAAGTTTTCCCGCTCATATGTTTTCTTGTTTATGTTTGTTATTTATAATAATATAAAGTGGACATTTAGGAATAAACGAGGCCTTATTCGGTGTTGCCAGTAATCTGGGATAAGCCTCTAATTTCTGGTGGTCGCGATTTACGCAGCGAGTCGGCGACCCTCATACCAACACCGCGACTAATTCTATAAATGAGAAAACACATTATTGGAGATGAAATGAATGTAAAGACCTTTTAAACCCCTAAACCTTTTCCTGACATAATGGTTAGCGCTCGCGGAATTATGTTAATTGCATTTACGGCGCGAATTTCTGATTTGGAGATTTTAGAGTATTTATGGGATAAATAACCGAGCGCTTTTCGAAAATTAGTCTGGTTATTTTTAAAGTATCTGAATTACAACAAATGAAAATTTTAGGCACCATAAATTACATCGCTAAGTAGTGCTAATCATATTTTAGAACAAGCGCGCTACTTTGAATCTAGAGCGGAGAATAGAATTTTAAAGTAGAATCCTGAGTGCAGCAAGGGATTAAAATTCGTTGGCTAAACCAAAGACATTATTTTGTCTTATACCTTATTTTTAAACTCATTTTAAGACATACAAAAAATAGACAGATAATGATTGTTCTTTGGATAATATTACATGAATCAAAATAAAAAAAACATAAGTACATTATTATCATCTTATTAATCAACTCTTAAAAATAGCATGTAAAAAGCCATATATTACAGCGTACGTACGCCATACTTCATAAAAGTAAAGAACGGCTGAGAAATTGGCTCTAAATTATTTCATCTAACGTAAAATGAACGAGCCGTCTCCGAACTATTCTCATTCGAGGTTAGGTAACTACCTCGCCCGCTTGTAAATGGAGGCTTTCTAAACTCTAATCGAATAAAGCTTCAACTTAAGTGCTTACTTTAAAACACTTTATAATAATTTGTGAAACTTAGGTAGATAATGGTGCTCTGAAATTGAAAGAGAAGACAAGATGAATTCAATGAGATTTTCGAGAATAATAATGTTTGTTTTTATTAAGTCGAAATAACAAGAAAATTTATAGATGTATAAAAAGAAAATAGAAAGAAAACATTTAAATATAAATGTACCTATCTAATTGACTGAAGCGAAGCGGAGCACTCTGCTTCACACGACGATTTTTCTTTCGTCAGTCCAGATGTTGATTTTTGTATACAGGTAGCATTTTTCAATTAATCCTTACCGATCTTGGTGCACAGGTTTTTTATATTGATGGATTTTTGTCGTGTCCATTTTTTATTGGGGGATTATTTCCCTCAAACGAGGGAAAATTTGCTTTCGCGCTATTTATCAGCCGATTTCGATGATATTTGGCCACAGTATCTACACAAATCCTAACAATATTTGTGAGTATGAACCAAATCGATCAAGAACGAATCGAGGTATAGGCTTATGAAAATTCAGTTGAAGAGATGTGAAGCGAGGTCTATCGTTTGGAGAACTACTAGTGTAGAGGTATAATTCGTAGAGGTTTTCTCCGCGTCTTTTTTTGAAGTAAGTCTTTTAGATAGATTTATATCGCCGATAAAACGGTTTCGGCCGCGTACGCAACTAATGTTCGCAACTGGTTGCGTACGAGGAGTTTTTCCTCTTAGTAGGCAACTAGTGGCCAAGGAAGAATACACATCTAGACTATTTGTAAATAGAAGTATACATGTAAAAGACTCTTATCAATTAACTCAAACAATTACTGGCATGCCCTAAAAGAACACATGAATAGACTACATACTCGTGCTTTATTATTATATACTACGGGATTAATCGTGCACTAAAATTACGAGATAAATAAATACCTCCTCATCCCGACGTTTCGGCCGAGTTGCATCGACCGTGATCTCGGCTTACATTGATGTTTTTTATAAATATGTAAAACTGGAACTGGTTGTATTTTGAGGGAAACCGCTACGCACAAAAAAAAATGCAAAATATGTAACGACCCCATGCCCGATATAAATGCCTACTAACGCGAACTATATCCTAAATCCGCCCGATGGCCGGGGCGGAGATTCCCTGAACTACGAGGCAGAACTAAAACTTACTTTTCTCTACGAGGCTACGTGACTTGACGACGGATGCAAAGCATTACCTACGGTTTTTTACGATTTGTTTTGTAAAAAAGTTCCCAGATTCAGTTGAATGTTTCGGGTTGAATGCAGATTCTATAATAGCATTCTATGTTATAAAATGAGACGCAATGTTACAATCTTACTCATATTATAAATGCGAAAGTTTGCGATAATGTATGGATGTTACTCTTTCACGCTAAAACTACAGAACGGATTGAGATGAAACTTTGAAATAATAATGCTTATAGGTACATCATAGGCTATCCTTCCTTTATTATAAACGCGAAAGTTTGTGAGGATGGATGGATGGATAGATGGATGTATGGATGTTTGTTACTCTTTCACGCAAAAACTAGTAAACGGATTGAGATGAAACTGCAATAATATAGCTTATATATCAGAATAACACATAGGCTATAAATTATAATGATATTGTGTCAAAAATCAAAATATCATGCGGGCGAAGCCGCGGGTAAAAACTAGTAATTTATAAAGATATTGCATGAAACGAAGTTCGCCGGATCAGCTAGTACTAAATAAATAATCAATTATTAAAATATACTTATTGTTTCTTTTTTTGCAATTTACATAATTAACCCTGCACCCTTCAAGCGCACCGAGACTTCTACAAAGTACCTAGACATATGGCCTTATTTAGAGCACAGTATCACACTAAATGCAAGCCGCTTCCAACCAGTTCTATTGGAGATCTATATGCCTAGCAGTGGACGTCTTATGACTGAAATAATAATGATGATACTATTAGTACCAAACAGTACTGTACTGTATCAGCCTTTTTAATAGACCACTGCACGACGTAGGCCTACCTACGAAGGGTGTTTGGGCCATATCCACCACGCTGGCCCAGTGCGGGTTGGTGGATTCACATACGCCATCGAATTTCTTCTACTGACATATGCAGGTTGCCTCACGATGTTTTCCTTCACCGAAAAGCCAGCGGTGTTAAATTTCGTACATAAATTCCAAAGAACTCATTGGTACGGGACCAGGATTTGAACTCACGACCTCACGATTGTAAGGCCGGTGTCCTTACCACTACACCACCACGGCTTCACAGAGCTCCCTTTAGATTTAAGTAGAGGTAAAGTTGATGAATCCATTATTGTTCATGCAGAAGCTACGACGCACCTTTGTTATATTCCAGCACAAGTGCTTACATGAAACTTTAGACAACGCTGCTGCCAGTTAGCCGCTTGTTATAAAACTAAACTTCTTACTTTGCAGCGCCGATTTATAACTTGATATGTTTGTAACTTTCTAATGGACAAGTTTCACGTCTTCTCCGACACGTGTTGGTAATTTCAATTTGCTACGTTTATTGTGGGCGGTATTTTTATCGTTTCAGTTTCAAGTTGTCATATCTTTACAATATGCCTATATTCAACTATTAAGTAATAGTGGTTTGAATGACGTAACGACTTTTCGTCCGACATGCTTCAGTGCCTCAAATCGAGTCTTCGACAGTTGTGTGTTGCCAGTGATGAATTGATGACATATGGAACTGAAACGTATTTTTTTCTTTGTGCCTTATGGATAAGCTCAACATCAATCGATAGCCCAACGTGCTATGGAGAGGGGTAACCGCGGAGTTTCTCTGCGAGATCGAATCAAGAATGAGAAGATAGCAGACGAACCGAAGCAACCGACATACTCGTAGACCAGCGAATCAGCAAGTTGCAATGGCAGGGCATATAATTCGAAGAACGGATAGCTGATGGGGCCGTAAAGTTCTCGAATGGAGACCACGGATCAGTAAGCGCAGCTTAGGACGTCGATCGACCAGGCGGCCTGACGATATAATTAAGATCACAGGAACGCGCTGGATGCAAGCCGCTTGCAACCGGCCTTATTAGAAATCCGTAGAGACAGCCTATGTCCGCAGTGGATGTCCTACGTCTGATGGCCAGTGAAATCAGGTTAAAAAGAAACCTCAAACAGTTTATTATCCTTTATTACACACTTTCAAAAAGGAAGAGGTACTATGTTAGGGTGTACTCCCGAGGTCATCCATTAAAATTTTATCAAAATCGACTGAGCCATTTAATAAATCAACAATAATGTACACGGATGGCACATCGATTCGTGCAAACTATTCGGATTCTGTACACGGTGGATGTCGGTAGTGTCATGTTTTTCGAAAACTAAAACTTCATAAAGGTTTCTAAAATCGAATTGAAGTTATAACTAAAAGCACTTATCGGCTGGTGAGAAGCTTACAATCTTGTTATTCAAATTACACGTCCACGTGTAATGAAATACGATGAATCAATCGTTCAAATTCAAATAACAATAGAAATAGCTATCAAAATAATGTTATATTATTATTATTAGATAGACAGAGTCGACTGCCTCGACGACAACGTGGACTTGACTGCCTCGGTGGCTCAGTGGTTAGTAGGGTTCGATCCCCACCCAAGGCACGCATTTATACGATAAACAAAGGTGTTCTTGGATGTTAATTAGGTACTATATATCTGAGTATGTATTTTAAAATATGTATATGTAGTGTATCAGTCTCTAGCACCCATATCACAAGCTTTTGCTTAGTTTGGTGTCAGCTTTAAGTACCTAACCAAGTCAGTGGGGGGTGAAGAAATGCACACAAACCAAAATAAGCAAGTTTACACGCACACAAATGTAATTAACTAACACTAGCTGAAAATTAACGCAACACAAGCGCAACCAGATCGATATATTTATATAAAGAGCATGACCGCCGGTCGCGCACTTTTGGCAGAGGGGTACGCTTTGCAGTGCCGACTCCTATTGGTTAGGTTCTTAATGGGTGTCAGAGACCGAGTGTAAGATGTCCCCCAATATGTATTTATTTATTTGATTACAACGAGGCTTAAAATCAACGCTAAAATTTTTCCAGCTATTCTGCGAAAAAAATAAACATTGATAATTTCGCTCCTCGCGTAAAAATTCTTTATACACCTAAACAGGAGATTCCAGGAAATTGTTACCTGAGCCTATTAAAATATTATTGGCAATTACGCGAAGGAAATTTCCCGGCGATTATGATAGGGAAGTAAACAGATCGTTGAGCGCGGCGCGCAGTATTTTCGACTTGTGTAATAAGTATAATTTATTTTGATTCATGTGTGATTTTGCTTATACTCGTAATAAGTGTTAAGTGACAACAATAAATAATTATATTTTTTTACAACAGCTCACCTCTCAGATAAAACTTGAAATTGATTAATGTGATATTGGTGACGGTACACCTGAGAAAATTTGGTGCTGGCCGTCTATGGATGATGAAATAAAATATGTTCCTAAACCTATTAGGAATTTTTCATATTATTAATCACATTATGAAGAGAGATTTCATAACTAGGTGGACGGTGGATACTAAATATTTCCCAAGGTACACCCAGGTGGACAAAGATGAGCCGTTGTAAAAAAAACAATCCACGGTTCACCCAGTTGGTCTCGGGAGGTGGACGGTGGGTAAGCACTGTTAAATTTGAGGTAGGGCAGCGGTGAATTAAACAGGGTTATCTGCTTACCCTGTACTAAGTTGAAAAAGACTGTCACTACTAACAACTTTTACTATGAGACCAACTAAAAATTCGAGAAAAAAGTTCCATACAAAATTGCAACTCGAAATCGACATAATGTATGAAACAGCTGATTTTTTTCTTGAATTTTGAATTGGTTTCAAAGTTAAAGTTGTTTGTGATGTTGATCTTAATCACCCCCTTTCGGTTTAGTTCACCAGTTCTGGATAACCCTGTATAGTTAATCCGGATGCATGATCGTAACCAGATAAGGACGAGTTATCTAAAGTAGATTTCTTCAACTGTTTGTTCATGAAATAGATAGCAAAAATAGAGTCAGTATATAGGCCTCTCGATATATGTCCTATTTCGATCAGCTGATTCTAAAAAAATACATGACGTCCAAATATGTTTATTCGCACATAAAGTAGTAGTAGGTATATACGATACCTATAAAATCCTAGTTATAATATATTTAAAAGAATAGCTACATATATAATACTCGTATGCTTTAACTTTGCCATGAAAGTCCTGATTTAAATAATAAATAAGTGAAAGAGAATCCTGCAACACAGGCACAGCCTAGTGCAGGGTCTAGGTCCTAGACTCTAGGCCATAACTGTTACTTAGTTACGTAATTACTACTTGTATTATATTGTTTGAATTAGTTTAATTAGCTTAGTTTAAAGAACACTTCAGTTAGGTTTTAAGGCAATATTATTACCAAACTGTAACATTGTTAACATGTCTTTGATACTATAAGATGTAAATCTTTCAAATGTATAGCTAGGCTGTAACTGGCTATAAATTAATCAATTAAAATAAATTAAGGTAATTAGGTATATTGGGTACATACACATAACAGCGGAACTAGATCTACTTGGGTAAATGGTATGTGTTCTGTGGGATGGGTTTCTACATAATATCTATTACTCTCCTAAAACATTTTAGAGATTTCTGATTTTAATCATTTTTTAATATTGAATAAAACCAGACATAGAACAAAAGCGTAAGAACATTTTTCGACCAAACAAATATCAGTAGGTAAAAGTATCTTTTCCCAATGCTTTTAATCGTCTTCGTTTGAGTTGATACAGCTAGCGTAACCTTATTTGAGGAGCTGAAGCAGGTGATTACAGCTGAGCGGTCTCGTTAGCCACCGGCGTAGGAGCACGTTTGCTCTCGAACCAGCCGTGCCTGGTAGTTCCACAAATCTCTCGAGATGAGACATGTCGTCTCGATCTGGCAGAGACTTAAAGCCCTTGGTTACTAGTTTACTACTTACTGCCTTAGATCGGTGCGCGAAATTCAAATTTTTCTTGTTTTTTTTTGCCATTTCATCATCATTATCAGACGTAGGACGTCCACTGCTGGACATAAGCCTCCCCTATGGATTTCCAATAAGCCCGGTTAGAAGCAGCCTGAATCCAGCTCGTTTTGTGCGGTCTTATTAATATCGTCGGTCCACATGGTCGGTAGACGTCCTACGCTGCGCTTGCCGGTGCGTGGTCTCCATTCGAGAACTTGACTGCCCCATCGGCCATTAGTTCTCCGAGCTGTGCCCTGCCCATTGCCATTTCAGCTTACTAATCCGCTGGGCTATGTCGGTAACTTTGGTTCGTCTGCCAATCTCCTCATTCCTGAATCGGTCTCGCAGTGTGACTCCGAGCATAGCCCTCTTCATAGCGCTTTGGGCTACCATAAGGTTATTCATAATCATAAGGTATTAAGGTACAGTATTGTTATTTTTTGTCATTTACAGATAAACACTAAGTGTAAACCACAAAAATGTCGCAAAAATGAGTAGTAAGTATGTAGTTATCTGTAAATATCAAAAACCCCGAAACTTTGAATTTTGAGCGCCGTTGCGCTAAAATCTATGCTTCAAATCAGAACTGCGTAATGCTTATTACACGTATACTCATAGAGCACAACAAATCACTTATTTTCATGCACACACAATACAATATGCATTTTGCAATGTAACTTTCGTAAACATCCATTTTGCGGTGTATTTGCTACGTATAAGGGTCTCGCGCACCGAATATTGATAATTGATAAACCTCTCTCCAGACTCTGTGGGTATTCCAGATCACTTAACTGTTGTTAAAAATAACAACGTTTTCCGCGACTCGGTCCACTCCTTACAAGTTATAACTAGGGTAATAAAATATTGTTGCATTTTTGAAAGGCTTTCAAGCTTTATGTTGCAGCTGCGCAATTTAATTTTAGTATTGTGTACAAGAATAAATCTTAAAATAGTTTGCGATTCCCGATAAATGGGTTGGAGTCAAGTGGTAGGTATAGGAATAATCAGCCAAGTGGAAGTCGGACACGAAAAATATGACTCCTGTAGAAATGTATTTAAAGAGTTGGGAATTATGACGATGGTAGGAGAAATAGTATACTATAATGTATTGTATGTCCTTGAAAATATAAGTGGTATGAAAAAACTTAAAGATATCAGTGGCCGAAATAGTAGGTACAAAATAATCTAGCAAGACCGCGTAGAAGACTTACTAAAACATCAAATAGCTTCTATTGTTTGGGCATTAAATTTTATAATAAAATTCCGGAAAAAATTAGAGATAAATGTAAAACTGACATTTTAAATTATGTAAAAAATCAACTAATTGTAAAGAGCTATTACAAATTATCAGATGCCATTTCTGACAAAACCATTTTTTCTTCCAATGTGACATAATATAACTAGAATATTTTTAATGTTATTTTTAATTTGACGATGCTATTGCTGAATAATAATAATTTGACATATTACTTTATGTTATGTAATCTGTGATTATGTTATTATTTCTATTAATATTTTTTATTCTTTGACGATGCTATTGCTGAATAACGTAACTTGATATTTGTTCCCTAACTGTGATATCAATAACCGTTATTTCTGAATAACGAAATAAGCTATTTATTTTTTATCTGTGATGATTATCTATTTTCTACTCTAATAGCTCTGTGATTTTCTATAATAGTCAATGTTTTTTATTCTCTTTGATGTCTGTTGTCGTTGACATTAGTTAGTTTACATTGACTTTGTTATACATTAGTTATTTTTTTTAAAATTGGTTATTAAATAGCTTGACCGTTACTGGAAGCTTTTATAATGAGAGTGCGTATCCCTTTCCGTCGATCAGCTATCGTTTTCAGTCCCTTTAAGCGTTGTAACCGGAAGCCTCCAGGTGGCGCCCTTGTTGGCGATTGCGCGCCATTTTATTTTCTAGGAAAAATGGCGTGCCTTTTGGCCTCATTGGCGTTGAATTTTTCGTCGAAGCAACAGCTCCGGGCAGCTCTAGCTAGCTCCCGGCCTGTTGCACAGTTTTATTTTATAAAATTATTAACTATATTATAACTAATATAAATATATAAAGATTAGACTCAGTGAATACGTGGTGGTGCTCATCATCGGAATTAACACGTTATTTCCAAGAAATAACGGAGCTAAGTATACCTGCGCAGTAAGTGCCCACATATTTCATCTATTTCTCTAGAAAATGGATTAAAACAAATTTACTGTGTCCAAGGTTTGACAACCAGTGTAGCATAGCAATTTGTTAATAAATTAATTTTTAACGGCTTTTGCCGTTCGTTTACAAATATTTCCAACAGAGCCTAAAGGTGTTAAACCAAAAGTGCTTAAAATAGGGCAATCGGACGCCCTATACCATTGTTTTCATCCCTGTTAAATATATTCCTTTAAAAAATAGATGAACGCTACTGCTTCAAGAAGTCGTGTGATGTCAGCTAAGCAGAGCTACTTCTTCGGCAGCGGGTAAGCGTGCTGAACGTTTCCAACCAGATGGAGAAATCTATCGATGAAAATGGGTGAGCGAAATTTGAATTTTTGGTAAAATTAAGCTTATATTGCAGTAGCCGTTTAACACTGCAGTGTTCGGCACCTTGAGATATGCCTAGATATACCTGGATTTTTAGTAAAAGAAATAATGCAAAAATTTATCATCCTCAGTTAAAGAAGTTTCTTATTTTCGGATGTTACAATATTTTGATATTGCTTGTAAAATATGTCTGCCTGATGACCACCTTGAACAAAAATTAAATTAGAAAATATGAAATACCATTCAAATTAAGCATCAAATGCGGGGCGGGTATTTTAATATTAAATCTTATTTAATAAATGAGCTACTGTACATAGTCGAGTCATTGTAAGAACTTCTTTAAGCTTACATTGCAGCAGAATTTTGCTTTACTGCAGTTTAATACTGCAGTGTTGAGATATTCGGCACCGTAAGATTTACCTAGGTTTCCTAAACCTAGTGTCAAGCAACTTGGGAAAAATATACGGCACCTTACGATAGCCGATAACTACACCCACTTTACGACCTTAATTTCTATTACGAGTTTCTAAATTGATCAGGACTTTAGCTCAGTTAATAAAATTTAGTGCAAAGTTATATTTAATTTGATGTGCTTAGATTTAATTTTCTTTGTTAGAAAACTTGCAAATGATTCCAACACGTGTTGGAAAATAACGAGTTAATGATTGGTTGTTTCGTTGTTTCTATTGAGCTTGCTGATTAGCTAAGCATCTCCTTGCGAGGAACTTTTGTTGTCACGACTCGAAATATACGTGATATTACATTTTTTCTGCCGTTTTAGGGTAAATGTAGTTTTCAATAACTACCTACCTTCTGATTATTTTTAGCAAATTGTTTGACAAAACCATATAGAACAGTATGGAAGAAGCAACACTACTATGCATCAATGCATGAGAACCACCCTTGTGGGGTCGGTATTTTTAACGCCCTCTTATGAACGGAACAAGCTACCATAATATCAGTGGCGTGTGCTTAATATGAACATGTTTTTACCGATCATATAATGATAAAATTGATAAGAGTATAATACGAACAGGTTAGCGCACCTATCGGATTAACTACCCTCAGGGAATCAGTGCTTTTTGTGAAATTCTCTACTTGGGAAGTGAGTGATACAGTGTACAATGCACTTTTACATCATATCAGTTAACTGCCGTCATGGGGTCAGTGCTTATTGTGATACATGCCACTCCCGCGGAGTGAATTCTACACGATTTATGCAAATAATTTAAAAACTGAATGTAAATGTACTTCTACAAATCATATTATGTTAGCGTAACAGGATTAAAGACTGAGTGTAAATGTGTTTTACACATATTTATAATATGCTATCCTCGCAGCTCCTTGTGAAATTGTGATGTAATATTAGCGTTGTCCAACTTAATAAGCTGCGAGTACTGTTTTATTCGATATTTTAAGAGCAGAATTAAAAGCGCGATTTACTATTTATTAGCTACAAGACCAGTTGCTTCATTGAATAAATTGAATAAAAATAATTCATGTGATCCTAACTTCAATAATTGCAATCCTGACGTAGTGAAATTATGTCACTAACTATCAAGCATTCAAAAGCTTGTAATAAATCACTGAAAACGTAGTGATTTTCTTCCTGCTGGCAGTAATCTCAAAGCAAAGCAATAAGCTGTCTTATTTGTAGCATACCCAAAAATAATAAAATAAGTAAGGGTTTGTGTAAAATGGGGCTATATCATTAAAATACATTAATATGTAGGAAGTTTGTAAATGGTAACAACATAAAGAAATAGCTAAACAGCTCGTATCTATTTAAGCTCTATTAAGTCTGTTCACATTTTCGGGACAGAAAACCATCCAAGATGCAATCATGCAAGAACCCTGTTAAGGTGATAGCAAGACTTGCTTCAGCAGTACTATGTTGTGTTTCTACTAAAATCGAAACTATTTGGAGAAAATTAGTATGTCTTATCCGCAAGGATAGCAATCGTAAACAGTTTCCTTCTACCGTTAAGGAGAAACATAAATGATAGATATACGTCACTAAAAAGTGAGTTACATTCTCTCTTTGTTTTTTGCTTTTAATAAAAATCGTTTAAAAAAGATTTTTAAATTATCGTTGCGACATTTTTACTTTATCTGTACCCTCTTTTTCTACTATGTTAGCATTGTTTAAGTTAACCATAAAATGAACGTCATTTTATAGGATGTAGATATTATTGGGGTTCATTATAACTGACTAACGTCAGTTATAACTAACGGCATAACAAAATGCATAGCTACTAAAGGCCTAGCAACATATCAACCTACCTACTTTATATTATGAAATAGATTGAAACAAAAATGCGCGTCAGATAACCCTGGCTAGTCTAGTCTAAATAACAAAACTTTTTTGGTGTGAAGGGTAGGTCTACTACCTTGTTTTTTCATAAAATATTATGAATATTTCTGGCAAGTACATAGGTAACGGCGAACTTTACGCCGCCTACGCAATCAATAAAAATAATGAGATTACTTAATTTTTGATAATGTTGTGATCGAACATATTATCATTATAAAGATCAGCCTAACTGATTTTGAGTTATTTAAATTAAATAAATATAATTAAAATCACTTGATTTACATAAAACTAATCGTTAAGTCCAGATTAATCCTACATTCGCAACTTTACAGTCGTGCCGGGAGGTATTAAAATTCAAAGCGTTAATTTTGCCAGTGGTGTTTTTTGTGAGTTATTTCTTAGTTTTTGTTTTCTTTTGCTATTTATTAAAATTCCTTAAGCGAATTTGTCCAACCTAGCATTGGAACGAACTAAAGCAATCTATTTCTCGTACATTATTAGTAGCAGTTAAAACAACTCTTAAGTCGCTGCACTATTGCTTCGCATGACAATCTTTAGTCGCAACTCCAAAGACCATTAAATCTATAGAGATTTAATAACAGGTGTATCTGTTAGTATATGTATGTATTCTGTAAGTATAAGTACGAGACAAATAGCTGTACCGTGACAGCTGATTGCATAATTACTTTGATTTTATTTTGGCTGCCATTTTTGGTTTGACCATTTTTTTAGTGGGTCAGTGTCATTTTGTATTTCACATTTTTAATATTTTCTTATAATTTGATATGGACTGAATTGGCTTCTACATTGCTAATTTGAGGTCAAAATCTGAAGTACATCAATTTTATTTATTTTTTGTTACTTATTTACAAAGTCGAAATTTATTGCCAAATTATCGACTCGTGTGTCGAACTGCACAAGCTAAGCAAGCCATCTACCACCCCTCGCGGGGGAAAGGTACACTAAATGTAACAGTTCCATCGCGTGGGACTCCCTGCTTTAGTAATGACGCAAAACATGAATGCATAACGCATTCCTGTAATAATGGCATAGGCTAAGCAAACCATCCACCGCCGCTCAGGAGGGAGAAGTACTTGAATAGTAACAGTTCCACCGCGTGGGACTCCCTGTTTTAGCAATGACGCAAAATATGAATGCATAACGCATCCTTGAAATAATGGCAAATGCTAAGCAAGCCATCCACCGCTCCTCACGAGTAATAGTTCCATCGCGTGGAACTCCCTGCTTTAGTAATGACTCAAAACATACATAAATGCATAACGCATCCCTGTAAAAACCATCCACCGCCCCTCACGAGGGAGAGGTACTTGAAAAGCAACAGTTCCATCGCGTGGGACTCCCTGCTTGAGCAATGACGCAAAATATGAATGCATAACGCATCACTGCAATAATGGCACAGGCTAAGCAAGCCTTCCACCGCTACTCAAGAGGAAGAAGTACTCTAAAAGTAACAGTTCCATCGCGTGGGACTCCCTGCTTAGTAATGACGCAGAATATGAATGCATATCGCATTCCTGCAATAATTTTGGGTAAATATCATTGCCGAACAAATCCTTTTCAATAGGATCTATTATACGTTGTCAGATTCTTTCTAGTGGCTTAGAAACCCTCACTTTTGGGTGAGCCGCCCAGCCTAACCGTAAGTATATACATGTTGATATGCGATGAACACAACGAAATCGCGTTGGTTGTAGAATCCGTTTTTGGATTATGCACAAGTAAAGCTTTACGTATGTCGTAAATTATTTGTACGTTAACACTTAAATAACTGTTAAAATTTTATTTTGCAAATTAAAAGTAATCTTGCCTATTTATAAGGTCATGTTAATTAAAGATAGTGGTCTTTGAAGTGACCGGAAGATTCTTGATGTCTGTTTTCCTTTGAGATTTGAGTTAAAAATATATATTCAGGACATTTTTCACTATAAATATAGCTTAATTTATTTGAAATCATTAATAATTAATAAACCAAATTGTCACCAGAGCTATATATCTCACATTGGCGTAATCACATTGGCGTAATACATAATCATAAGTTATCACATTGGCGTAATACACGATTATAAGTTATAATTAAAAGCCCCACTCCAGGTGACGCCACCAGGCGATAACAAACAGAATCTCATTATAAAAGCTTCCAGTAACGGTCAAGCTATTTAATAGCAGCGTTTTACCTGAAATAAAACGCATATTAAATACTTACCTTACTGGAAGCTTTACTTTTGATTTCTGCCTGGTGGAAATTACAAAAATTAACGCAATGAGGCCAAAAGGCACGCCATTTTTCCTAGAAAATAAAATGGCGCGCAATCGCCAACAAGGGCGCCACCTGGAGGCTTCCGGTTACAACGCTTAAAGGGACTGAAAACGATAGCTGATCGACGGAAAGGGATACGCACTCTCATTATAAAAGCTTCCAGTAAGGTAAGTATTTAATATGCGTTTTATTTCAGGTAAAACGCTGCTATTAATAGAATTGATAAATTGGTTCGAATGTAGTATGTAATTGTAGATAAGTATTTCAAACATTGTTAATTGACGATTCCAAGTGCAATTGTTATGTCTACGGAATAAATGAACTTTGACTTTGACGAAGGGTTCCGTACCTATGGAAGCCCTCCTTAATATGTTTTACTTTAATTTCATTATTTATTTTTGAAGGTAATAAACCACTTAATATTTTGTTAATATTTCAAGCATCTTCCTGTTGCCGTCAGATATTAATATCGAGCGAAAAACGACTAAAAATTCAGGTTTGTTGTATGAGAGCCCCCTTATTCTTTTTATGTTTTTAATATTTATTGTCATAGCGGCAAGAGAAATACGTCATCTGTGAAAATTGCAACGTACTAGCTATCACCGTTCATGAGATACAGCCTGGTAACAGACGGACGGACAGCGGAGTCTTAGTAATAGGGTCCCGTTTATTCCTTTTGGGTAAGGAACCCTAAAAAAACGTGCGGAATTATCGTTTTATTCTTCTTATTAATCTAAACTAACCTTTTATAATAAGATCTTATAGCGTTCTTTGATTTTTTAGCTAATCTAGCAGACTTCTGTTATTATTACTTTAATTCTACAGTAATTTACTGAAATTACTTGCTTAGGCCTTATCTACTTTAATATTGTTAAACTAATATGGTATAAACATAATACAACGATATTATTAATCCTTAACCTTACTAATAGTATAAATCCTAAAGTGTATTTGTTGGTTTGTTACTCTTGCACGCAGCAACAGACAACGCAAATGGATCGCCATGATATTTGGCATCGATATAGTTCGAAGGTTGGAGAGTGAAATATACATACTTTTATCCCGGATATGGGATAACACATAAGTCAAAAAATCACGCAGCGAAGCCGCGGGAAAAAACTAGTAACTATAAATACATATACCTACAGCTCATAATTATAGTTTATTGTACTATACTCGTGTACCAGGCAGGCTGTTTGGACTTTTTAATTTTATGTAACATCATTTTGTACACAGCTAAGCAATAAAGATTATTTCTATTTCTATAGTACCAGAAAAGGTTTTTCCACGTGGTACTTTACATTAGGTAAATAAGGTACGACTAGAGATTGAAAGCGGGCCTTAGTAGGTAACTGATTATATTACATACTTATGCTCATTCCAAACACGTGTAGGCTGTAACTTTTATATTTATTAACAGGTAACAACCATTACATTGCTTACCCAAGCAAAGCTCTACCCACTCTTAGTATTGTGTTGTCGAAAAATCTCTGTAAATAACACAAATCACAATCTCCAATCGGGAAAAGAATTCTATTAAATAACATTGCTATGATTTTACGCTACTTTTTGTGATGAAAACAATAAGAATTGAAACACATAATAAGTGATTGTACAATTTATTATTATTGTCTAGTATTGTATAAGCTCGCTGAAACAAATTCACCTAGAAAGTTATGAAAATATTGGAATTTAATTTAGCTTTTGTTTTCCATCCTCGCTGTCAAATCCTAAAGCATTTATGTAATTTATTTGCAACTATTTTTACTGCAATCGCAGCTATACAAAAAACAGAATATTGAATATTTGCGTAATGGAATATTTACTGATCACACATATTCTAACTAAAGTATATACAACGTATTTGTGAAAGGTGTAGTAATACTGCAACGGTGTTACCATCATAATAAACAACTTTTACTATGGTTTCCGGTATATGGTATGGTTGTACTTCCGCTGATTTTATAAACGTTTGGTCAATTGTGAGTTGCAATTAATACAAAGATGGACACACAGAAGTCGGTACTTCATGAATCCAAATCGCTCACATGCACGCTGACTGTAGCCGAATATCTTATCATGCAAGTATACAATTCAAACAATTCAAAACAATTTTGATAACTTTCACAGAACGAAGCACTGCAAACCTTGACTCAAATGAGATCTCGAGTATTGCGGTGCTTCACATGTGTACTTGTAACCACATCCACATACATACAGACAAGCGAAGAAACACATGCACCCTCACGCATACATATCGCGCACACGCAGACGAGCCCTTACTGCTTAACTAAATTTGCACATAACCTTTCATTTCATTCATTCCTCAATACCAGACTGTGCCTAAATCTACCTACATACAAATATGACACAGTAAAAGGTAGTTTAACTAATAGAAAATTTGTTTAGTTTTTTAGGTTTAAATATTGCTTTTATTTTATTTTATCTTTTATTGTCTTCACGTAGTCGCGCGAAACCCAATACTACCTACCTGTATAATTTGGGGCACCGATATACAGGCCTAGCCTAGTTCGGGGCCCACTAGTACCGCAAAGACAATGTACCTAAAATGTTTAGTGTTATAATCGCTGCTACTTATAATATTAATAATTTGTTATTCATAGCGTAACAAAAAAAAAATTGCCAATAAAGTGAGCTTCGCCTGGTTCACGGACATCGTCACTCACAGAAATAAAATGCCGTGTCTCGGAGCGTAGAGGTCATTTAATGTTCAAGAATATTATAAAATGGAACAACATATTTTTTTCGCATAGTAAAATTGTTCACTTGAGAATATTACTAAACCTTTCTTAAACACTTTGTAAAATGTAGAGTTATATTTACCTACGATATACATACCAGTACACTAGAAGATAAAAGTCATAAGTATATGTCGACAAAAAACTTTTATTAACGATTTAGACTTATAAAGTTACTTCCAAAAATTTTATTAGGTAGGTATCTATGATTTATATCGCGTGAGGAAGAAGTTGGCTCATAAAATACCTATCACGACAAAAATGTTTTAATGACATCTCCTTCGCCGACGCAGTTTTTGCGAGTGGGAGTAATAAATATTCGTACAGTCGTACTTTTGTTGATTAATTCATCTATGATACTTACATAAACGTTCGTTATTTTTTTGTAAGTTTTTTGGAGTTTTTACTTCAGTGCAAATGGATTTGTAAAAATTAATATGACATACCTAATACCATGTAATGCGCACACATGGCGTTGTTGAAGCGCAATTATAGAAACTTGCATCTGGCTCATAAAGGGTGAGTTACAGCATTATACAGACATGTAGGTGACGTAGTCTATACAGGGTTATTCCTAATTAATTAACATCCTTTTAGGGGCTTATTTTGTACATCAAAACTAACAACTTTTGTTCTGCGACATTTGTCAAAACTAAAAAAAAATTGTTATTCCATAGAAAAACATCGTTCACCCGCGACGAAATGTTTGGAACAGCTGATTTTTTTCGAGTTTTGACAAAAGTCGCAGAAACAAAAGTTGTTAGTTTTGATGTACAGAATAAGCCCTTGAAAGGATGCTAATTGATTAAAAATAACCTTGTATAGTAATAAAATACAAAGGGTTAAAAAAATTAAACTTAAGCGTAAAAACAAAGGTACGTGTTTTCTTAACGGATCTGCGCGGGCGGGCGCTCCAGCGGCAACGCAATCCTCCAAATGTCCCCTCGGCAACGGCCCTCCAGCTGCAACCAGCCACTATTGTTTGCGACTAACAGACGGCTTATCTCTCAGTTATTAATCTACAAAATTAAAAGGTTCCGAGGATCCACTAGAAACGTATCCAATGCTTTCTTTCTATATTACTTTTAACTCTTACATACACCTCGGTTCCATTACTTTGTGTTATCCGTATATTACTCGTAATTACGGGACAATCGGTCGAGTTATTGCCATTATAAATTCCATGTTCTCAACGAGAAAAAGATCCTTTTAATGCGTACTTAAATCATTTTTATTAACTTGAAAAGGTTGGATTTATACGGGGCCCTGGTGCTTGTAATTTGCGAGGCCACTTCGAAATTAGGGCTCTTTTAAGATTAGCAAAAGGTTCAGGTAAAAGAGAGGTCTCCTTATGTTTTCAGTTCTAATAATGTTTACATAGGATACATCGATTTATTGGATGTTTAAACATGATATTCTAAAAAATATGCTCAATTTAAAAAAAAAGCAATAAATGATTTTATCTTGCAAAGATATTATAATTATTGAATTTTTTGCATTGGTTTATGAGATATGTTTAGAAAGTAATTCTAATTTGTCTTACTAAAGTTATTTGCAGAATTAAATATTATTATATTATTATACTAGTTTTTACCCGCGGCTTCGCCCGCATACGCAATATATCATTATAATTTATAGCCTATGTGTTATTCTGATATATAAGCAATATTATTGCAAAGTTTTATTTCAATCCGTTTAATAGTTTTTGCGTGAAAGAGTAACAAACATCCATACATCCATCCATCCATCCTCACAAACTTTCGCGTTTATAATATTAAGTAGGATAATGATATAATTTGATATTATTATAATTTTGTATCTTATGAAATATACAATACCGTTTGAAAATCAAAACACATCAACAATAAAATAAAAATGTTCTATTTCTATCTAATTGCGCATAAAGTTTTACTTGTATAGACTCGTGTAAGTACACTTACAATTTATATACGTGTATAAACAAAAGGAGCAGTGTTAGGCCTAATTTTTCCACAGCGGGTTAAAAATGGATTAAGCAGTATTTAGAATTTTAGTAAAATTATTTCCGCATCAATCTGCGTCACTTGGCCGAAAGTAACCGTCAACTCCGAAATTGATTTCGAATCGGAAGGGCGGGGGCGACTAAATGAGGTAAATATGGCAATAACGAAAATATGAAGTCACTCCAGTTTCAATATCTATAAAGCCATAGCCCACGAGGAAAATTCCTTAATATCTAATTTTTGGCGCCACAAACGACCAAACTTCCGCAGTTATGGTCAGTAAATATACCATCATTTACCTTTATACGAATATATGAGTACTTACAAGCCGTTGAAAGAGTGCTTTGAAAATGTGGGATGGCTCGTCTTAAACTTTTGTGATCTTTTACTTGGGGTGGAAGATATTTTTTTTATTTAATGTTTCTGATATTTTGCTAGAATTTATATGTAGGAAGTAGAAGGCATAGATCTCGTAGTAACATATGTTTGATAGAACACGGCTTCTACATAATAAGATCCTTGAATTTAACTGAAACTAAAACGTAGATATTTTGTAACTTTAAAATAATTGGCACAAGTTAAGTATAAATAAAATTTTAGAAACGTACACCCAAACCATTACCTCATCACTTTCAAGCTCACATAATTTAGTTAGCCGAATTTTCTTTAAATTCTAAACAAAGTGATAATTACGGTTGTAAAAAAATAAAATACCATCTTTTGTCTTTATGTTATAAATCTAATTTGAAATTGCTTTTAAAAAGTCATTTAACTTCCTAGCGCCGTGAATTCGGGGAAACGTAAATCTCTTATAATTAAAACACGATACACAAAATTTTTTTTTTGCGTATAAGCATCGACTTGTCATTTTTTTCTGTTATTGATGGGAATACCGAATAAGGTAAGGCTCTGTTTTTTGTTTATTATTAAATAGTATTTGACATGAATAAACTAATTTAAATAAAATCTTTTTTTTACAATATAAGCTTACAGCGCTGCTTATAAAGCATCGTAGCTCGTCTACGCCGTAGACAGGTCTACGATTCTTTGCAATGATTCCACAATAACGTTTATGACGAAATAAATTGACATGATTATTTTCTCCAATAGCACCATAAACATCTCCCTCGCTTCCACACTTCTCGTTTCGGTTTGTTTACACAGTATTTTTTCCCAATTTCTCTCATGAATGTAACAATAGCCTCATGAATTTTATTGCGCTCGGCGCGGGAGGCCGAGAGCGCAGGATGATACGAGTAGCAGGAATTGCGGTCTTCACTAGTCATAATTGAATTACAAATCATACGTTGCACGGAGAGGAGGAAGCAGGCGCGAGTGCGGTCTCGGAACACTGGTCCGTCACCGGCCATCGAGTCCAATATTCGTAGCTACATACCACCGCAACTTTGATATTGCACGCTCCATTCGTGCCAATCCGCAGCCGCAAATTGTGAACGTGCCTGTCCCGCGGCTAATATAGATACGAAACTCATTCGCAGCGAAAACCTCCCATCTACAGATGCGGCGACGTCGTTAGCAGATCGAAAATCTATTACTTATTGACACGTTGGCTGTTTCCGCAAGTCGTGGGCGGAAAATGGAAATCCGATTTCATGTCGGTGGTAGTATGTTTTGTTAAAATATTACATTTTTTCTTCTTTCCTTTTTGTATATAGGTAAGTCTTATTGTAGGTAAATGATGTTAAAATTCAAGCAATTAATTACATAGATATTTTTATTTGATGTAATGTAAAGAAAAGAATGATCATAATATTTTTAATTACATTTGATTTTGACGTCAACTCAATTAATTACGAATTATTCCAGTCTGTCCTCCGGATCTAATACGGGCATAATGGGGCAAAAACCTTGAAAACATGGTACTGCAATATTAGTAGTACCACAGGCACGGAGTTTTTCCCGTGTCTACTAAGCACTCTAATAGGACAACGGCAAAAAAAAAATCGTGCCTATGGTCCTTCTAGTAGTACATCTGGTAGGACCACGGGCAAAAAACGAAATTAGATACCTTTTGTGGCATCACAATTAAACATCATTGATAGAAAAGTTAGAAATTAGGTATTCCCTATACATTCCCTATGTATATTATTCAATAACAGCTTTGTTTACGCATTAGTTCGGGCGACTAGTGGAGGTATCAAACAAAATGCAACCCGATCCTGCACGTGCCGCGGTGCGCCGATTGATCGTAGGCTAGCTAATTAGATCCGGCCGTAATTAATGGAGTAGCAGTAGGCACCGCGCCGCCCGCTCGGACCGAATGTCGGGAAATATTTGCTTAATGACGGCTTTGACGAGCGCCCCACGCTCACGTCGCTCAAACACACGCGACCGAAATCAAGCCCGATTCTAGAGCCTACTGAACGTGGCGTAGTAGCCATAGAGAATTTATTATTGTAGCCTGGGTAGACATAGATGATAATCAATATTAAACAATCATTAGAATTGAGCCGTAACACAATAACGTTTAAACCCATATTTTACAAATATTTGGCGAAGCTTGTATTGGAAAAATTTATTGAACACTAAAATTTTCATACACTTTTATGCTTTCGACAGATTACGGCACCAGCAGTTTGCCAACGCCTCGATATTTATAAGAGTCCTCGCTCGAAGGGACGCACTAAATTGCTCCTTTTTCTTAACAATGTTTGACTTGCAAAATGTTTCGCCGAAATCAATTTATCGCCGGACTAGGCGAGAGATTGGAGAGCCTTTACTGGCGTCGCTTAATTTGAGCGTAAATTAATACGTTCACTACCTGTCGTTCCAAAAAGCAAAAGAGAAACTTCAAAACAAATAAAGTTGGACAGGCAGCGGAGGCGGCGCGGGCGGACGCGCCGGTCGGGGCTCTCTCGGTGCGCTCGCTTTCCGCTCAATAAACGCTTGCGACTAGCACAAGTTTCGCTCTCGCTCGGCCGCACTCCGTACTCTGCACCACGTAACAATAACAACTTTCGTCACAACTTTTTGGCAGAAAGCTTCATTTGGCTTTCATTGCATGTCCCCTCGTATCTCGTGAGTCTGCTCCTATTGAATAAACTCTTGCTTGTTGATTAAAACCACGCGTGTCAGCAGGCATCGGAAGGGTAAAAAAGGAATTAAAAACGACGGCGAAAATGTTGTTATTCAAATTAGAAGCGTAGAGAGATATTATTCCTAGCTACCTACCTATTATTCGGTTGTCTGTTTAATAAGATGAGAACACAATGGCGGGGTAGGTAATTCCGAGTCGAAACGCGTTTGTCTCTCAGTGAATGGAGTCTTATTTAGCGGGGAGCTGACATCTTTTGTGGGAATTCAAAACGACGTGAAGATGCCACTGATTTATGTCTCACCATTATTCTTACTTAGGCGACGTAAACACATGCCGCGCGCTCCTCCGGCCCCTGCCTCATGCAGGGCGCGTCAAATGAAGAGGCACGCGACATCTTACGCGACGACATTATTTTTTCATAGAATGATACAATTTTTCACACACGACTGGGTGGGTACGCCTTTTTATAAAAGAAAATTTTAACACGAATACCTGACATACGAGATTCATAATACGCAAGGATAAAGGAACGTGTTGGAGAATAAAAGTTTGGAAGTTAAACAGTTTCTAAAATGAGAGTTTAGTTTTTAGTTTGGAACATCCGTCTGGAGGTGAACGAGACGAGGATCTTGGCAACACAAATAGTAATAAGCTCGAGAAGTCGCTGAAACTCCGCCGAGCTTTCGGAATCTTGGCAAATATTACGGCAAAGCGACACAAACTTGGATATTGTTTGTTGGACATCCTTCTGACGGAGATTGTACCGCAACGCGCCGTCTTCTACTTATTACCCGGCCACTACCTTGATGGCTTCCGCTGTAGACACTTCCTTGGTTTCAACTTTAATACCGCACTTACAGTTCCAGAAACGTAAATTATGGTATTTAGCAATTTAGTTACAAACAGTTTAGTCTTTGAAAATATTTTCTAAATCATTAATTTTGTTAATAATGAATATAAAGGGCATGTCCACAAAATGTATGGAGGCTGGTATAATATTAATCAAAAATTCTAACCACAACACTTGTTACATTTCGAGAAAGTTCATATTTTTCTGAGTCTATTACAACAGTTAAAAACAAAAAAAAAACCTTCGGATTTTTTAAAAATTAATTTTGAATTTAGTAGGATAAATAAATATTTTTGGCTTAATAGGTAGTTTATCTCTAGCAAACCTGATTAATCAACCTCCAAATTGTTAAATAAAAGCATTTTTACCAATTAGACACACATTTTAAGTGTTTTTTTGTCACTTTGTACCTACTAACTGGTCACACTAGTAGGTTATAATTTTAGCAAATTTAGAAATGAATGTGGAAGAATAAGCTACGAATGCAAGTAAAATAACGATAGAAGCACTTTATTATTGCTAAACTAGAAAACATAAAAAGCTGTATTGTTATTTTTCATACAATTTATTTTTCGCATTAAAACAAAATTGGAGGGATGAAAAAATCTAAGCTAAATATTTTTGAGAAGCCCATAAAACAAGCTTACAAATGATGTATGTATCATCTTGGTTCGATTTTTCCCTGAATAATATACCACATGTGGACGTCACCTTTAGCAAAGTGTCAACTTCTATTTATAGTCTAGTGAAATAGTCTAATAAAAGATTGATGCTCGTGTAGGTACCTACCCTGGATTGTATTGTAATGACCTAGGTACTTTTATCATTAATTCGTCATGTCTATTTATCAACGTCAACATCGAGTTCGTTGAATTCAAAAATCACGAGTTTCAGATTGACAAAGCTGCGCGTAGCACTATTCTTGTAGCTATTGCACTGTTTTACCTATTTTATATGAGCTAATATCGAAGCATCTATTCTATTGAGAAAAGGTCAAACAATTTTTTTAAACAAAAGAAGCATTAGATACGCGCTCGAGTGAATATCGGGCAGATAGGAAGACGCGGAGCTTCGCAAACTCATCAAATACCAGTTATCAGCTCTGCACTAACAAATCAGGGTGCCGGGAGCGAAGACTTATTACAGCATCAGGAGCTTTTGAACATCAAATCCTTATTACCCAAACGTAGAGTTCAAATTAAGGACATCAGCGAGAGATTGTCTCGATCTTTGAGCTATAAAGTTTGCGTCGCAGGCACGTCATAAAATGCAGAGATAAGTATCTATGCACCTGATGATGGTAAAACTCGCAATATTAAACGCGAAAAAAGTGAGTAAGTGTTAAATGCAGAAGAAAGACATACATAGTTTGCACTAATAAGTTTGATAAAATTTTGAGGATTTCCAGTAATCACGGGGTGTTTTAAGCTTAAATTTACGTTTTTATTTGTATTCAAAATGGTCGCATTTAATGACTTATTTTGTTATGATGACAAACAGTGATACGATCTAGGATGAGACTTGTAGATGTTATCTTTCTCTCTTTTGCAGCCGAAGTTTTAATTCTAAGTACTCTACTACCCTTATATTTGTATATTAGGTATCTATATTTTATCAACATAATAGTAGAGCTGAGTAAAGTTAGGTATCAACTATACTCGTACCTAGACGCAAGAGCAGTGGAAGATGCAAATGCGCCCAGCGCACTATTCAGACATTTTTATTGCACCTGGAAGAGTTAATACACCGTTATGTAAAACGCTTTAATTTTCATTTCAGTGGGAGTTTATTAAAATCGCTAAGCCATTTATTCGAGCGAACAGCTCAGTAAGCCGTAAAGTTTAATCTCTTGTTACTACATTTGTAAAGTAGTTAACTTTTATTTCCTGGGTAGTAGGTACTTTGTTAACATTGATAACAAAATCGGCTGAGGTTAACCAAGGTAGGCACACTTTACGCGAGCATAGCGTTTGACGACCGCAAATTAAATGGTCAGACGACAAGCAGAAGATTTTCTGGATATAAGTAAGCTGCTTCTAATATCTCATTTTTTGAAGTTAGTAGAGAAAGTTCTATACATACCAGAGAACACACTACGATTGCGATTACGTCATTACGATGGTTTCAGACATTAATTATCTGACGGTCAAATAAATGTCTCACACTCACGCGAATAGCTACGTTCTTTTGAATGAATAACTCGTATTTTTTTCTTTATTAATTGATTTGTTACACTCCACAGACACCGGGGTCTGTACTCTATGATATGCATTACTTTTTTAATATGATTTGAACAACATTTCTTTAAACTAAGGCTTTACAAGAGGACTCTACACTAAAATAAATTTAAACAATTAAATTTTTAAAATTAAGATTTTTGAACTACGATATGATGCGTAAATACCTGGAGCAGTCCAATCTCCACGAGCAGCACCCGCTCACGAGTATGACGCGCGCGCCGGCCGCGCACGATAGCTCGTATTTTAAACCCCTTAAAAAGAATATTATTTTTCGTTAGAAACAAAGTCAGTAGTCAAAGTCTTTATTCGACACATACCTACATAACAAGTGCAAAAAACTTTTAAAACTAATGAAAAAACAAAAGTGTCAAAAGGGACTCACCTCAGTCTATAAAATGTCATGCTCAGTAGGTGCAGTACATTTCACACTACTGGAATATTGTGTTATTATATCTTCTTTGCTACTGGTCACTTTAAACAGTCCAACTTTTTCATAACTAGGTATTTTAATTGAAGGCACAGTAGTAGGTAGGTACGTATAATATCTACTCTACATGTTTATAAAGTTCTACGGTAGGTATGCTACTAGTGCTCAGCACTTGTCTTATTGATAAAGATTTTGATAGCATGCAACGTCGATGGCTATGGCGTAGCGTTTCCGCGTCAATTTACCGTGTATTTGATGAGCGTAGTATCTAGGCGGGCGGGCTCGGGCGGCCGGCTTTAATCGCAGATAAATGAATTACTGATCCGACGAAGCTTCGTAATCCATCAAAGTCGGCAATTTTAAGATAAAAGCTCTATAATTCATGGTTAGTTACGTTTAACGTATAAATTATAATACGCTCAGTACCTAGGTACTTCGTGCTACTCTAAGATTAACGTCCATTATTTATACTCTTTCTGTCCTCTCCATCCTAATGTTGCCTGGCAGAAATCGCTATCAGCGATAAGGTTGTTGTTACACTGTTTATGTATCTTTGTTTCTTCTTTTTGTTTATTTCTTGGTGTGAAATAAAGAGTTGGTTGGTTAATGGTACACGCTTAGTTATTGATGTCTTGAAAACTTCTCCGAAAATAATTGTTTTTTTTTTCTCCTTTGAGAAAAATGTCCTCGTTCATGACAAGTCTTCTAAACAGAACTACTTAAACGAGTAGATTTCCAATACTCGTAATAATCAAATATCAAATAGTGGTGTTAGAGGACCAGGAAAATCCAAAATAGAGAAATAATGAGAACGAGCCAGAACAGTCAAGCGCCGAGCTTCTTTACTCATACTGTAGTTATAAAATACAGTTTTCGGATGAAACGTTACAAGACGTTAGCAATAACGTTTCCTCGCGTCACTTTGCAGCTTGGCAGCGCTTGATAGAGCGAGGCGCATCCCGCGGCCGGCCCTTAATCGTAGCTAAATGAATTACTGCTCCGACGCAATCTATCACTCTCGCCAATTTTAAGATAAAAGCAATGGGAACAGCTTGCCCGTTTCGCTCAACAATTCTGTCCGAACTTTTAAGATAATTAAATAAATGCGTAGATAGGTAGGTTGAATCTTACGTAAGCTTATTTGTGAGTAGGTAAGTACAGGTCTTCCGTGAAATATAAGGTGGTATTGAAGTAAAAAGAATCTTGAAAGTTGACATACCTAGGTACTTAGATAGTAATCCATAATTCAGATAAGTGCCTAAGAATATATTTTTACAGGCAAGCGTGGGTAGGTAAGTACCTACCTACTGCTAACTACTACGTAAATAAATCTCCCGAAACAGCTTCTCAATTTTCTTCGGAAAGTGGTTTCTAGTCCATGAAACCCAATATTTCACTACAAAATGAAACGAAACTTCAGGATAATTAACTAGGTAAGCATTTAGCCTACTTACCGAAGAATTTATCTTCGCCAAGGTAAGGCACGAGGCGTCGTAATCTAGAACCTTCCTTGTTCGTGGCTGACTCGGACAGGTAACGTATGGCGCACTTTATCGGATGCTAGCAGCCATTGCTAATATAATGAGCGATAATAATGTAACTAAGGAGTCGAGCGTTCCACCGCGTCATAGTGCAGAAATTGCAGTAGATCAAGTCGAACCCTCGACTGATGTATGTGATAAGGTTGAAGGCTGGAGGCTTGTATCCACCAAACGTAAAAAACCTCAGTACCGCTATCATGGCAGATCGGGAATCGCAAGAGATAGGGAGGGTAATTTTAAAGCCGCTGATAAAAAAGTTCCAATTTTTATAACAAAAATACATAAGGATGTGACGGATAAAGATATTATCGAATATGTATACAAAAAAACGGGTGAGATGATAAGCTTAGAGAAGATCTCCTTTAAGAAAGAACAGGATCATAAGGCTTTCAAATTTTTTGTTTCAGAACATAACTTATCCATGTTTTTAGATGACAAACTATGGCCTCAGGGAGTTATATTCAGACGATTTATTAGCTTTCGACAGAAATATGCGAACGGTGACAATACTGTTTCGGTTAAAAAGCATTTTCAAAATGGATAGTGAGGACTTGTACGACTTTGTCAGTTTTAACTGCAAGAATGTGAAACGCTCAATCGAGGACATAAGGCAGCTGTGTCGAACATCACACATAATTGCTTTGCAAGAACATTGGCTACTGCCGCACGATATTGATTTTCTGGGTTGTATCGATGAAGACTTCGGTTATACTGGTGTGTCACCTATGGACCTTTCGCAGGGCATGATTGCGGGTCGCCCATGGGGTGGGACAGCTCTGCTATGGAATAAGAAGTTTTTTCAAAATGTGTCGGTAGTGAAGTGTGATAACACGCGAATGTGCGCTATTAAAATAACAGAAAGCCAGCGGTCCTTCTTGGTGTTTAGTGTGTACATGCCCACCGATAAAGCAGCTAATTTAGCAGAGTTTACTGATTGTCTTGGATCACTAAGTGCTATTGTTAACAATGAGGCTATTGAAAGTGTATACATGCTAGGAGACTATAATTCACATCCAGGAGAACAATTTTATTATGAACTTTCAAATTTTTGTAGTGATTTAGACTGGAATTGTGCTGACGTAGTTAAGTTGGGTTTATTTCCGGACACTTATAGTTTTGTTAGTGATGCGCATGGCTCACGTAGGTGGTTAGACCACTGTGTGGTGACCGAGGCTGCTTTACAAACTGTTGTGGACGCACATATTAAATATGGGCCTATGTGGTCTGATCACCTACCTCTAATAATAAGATGTAAATTACATTTAATTAAACCAAAAGCGTTGCATAATAACACATTTAATCAATGTAAAAAGATTCAGTGGGGAGATAGAAATACAGAACAAATTAATTTCTATAGTAAATTATGTAATGAGCAATTTAGACAACTGCACTTGCCGACTGAGCTGATTGACTGTTGTGACAAACAATGTAACTTGATGGAACATGTGCAGATTATAGATAAGATGTATCAGGACATTATAACTGTTCTGAGTAAAGCGGCCTCAGACAGCCACTCATTTAGTGAACAGAAAAAGAGGAAGCCAGTGGTTGGTTGGAATAGGCATGTGCGAGAGGCTCACAGGGTGGCCAGATGTAAATTTAAGTGGTGGGTTTCTAGCGGTAAACCGAATGAGGGTCGTGCTTGGGATGAGATGCGGGAAAGTCGGAGAATCTTTAAGGCACGTTTGAAGTGGTGTCAGAACAACAGTGAACAGATAAAGATGGACATTCTCGCATCACAACACGCAAAGCATGACTTTCGCGGCTTCTGGAGGACCACGAATAAGTTGAACGCCAAACCGGGTCTCCCTGTTAGTGTCAATGGTGTTAGTGACTCGAAGGGCATAGCAAACTTATTTAAAGATCACTTTACTGTTAAATCACCCTTGGGGCAGTCACAGTCAATTGCTATGGGTCGGTCTCACGGGCAGGAGATTAATACGAGATTCAATGCTAAAGACGTGCGAAAAGTCATTGATTCAATGTCGAGGGGGAAATCTCCCGGCCATGATGCCCTGAGCATTGAACACATTAAATATGCCGGGGTCCATTTGCCCAGGATTCTCTCGATGTTTTATACACTCTGTATGGGACACGGTTATTTGCCAGCTGATATGATGAAGACAGTGGTAGTCCCCATTGTGAAAAGTAAAACCGGAGATATTTGTAGTAGGGAGAACTATAGGCCGATTTCCTTGGCTACTATATTGGCGAAGGTGCTTGACAGTCTGCTCAACATACAACTAGACAAATACATAAAAATACATGATAATCAGTTTGGTTTCAAAGCGGGTCTCTCCACAGAGTCAGCTATTTTATGCCTGAAGCAGACTGTCAGGTACTACGCCGATAGAAGTACGCCAATCTATGCTTGCTTCCTCGACCTCTCGAAGGCGTTTGACCTGGTCTGCTATGATATATTGTGGAAAAAATTGACAGAAACCACGATGCCTTCAGAACTAGTGGAAATTTTCAAGTACTGGTACTTGAACCAGGTCAACGTTGTTCGGTGGTCTACAGCTTTATCAGAGCCGTATAGGTTGGAGTGCGGGGTAAGGCAGGGGGGGCTGACTTCGCCCAAGCTCTTCAACCTGTACGTGAATGCCCTAATCGAGGAGCTCAGCAGCACCCGTGTCGGCTGCCATATTGACGGGACCTGTGTCAATAATATCAGCTATGCGGACGACATGGTGCTGCTGAGCGCGTCGGTCTGTGGGTTGTCTAGGCTGTTGAGTATTTGTGAAAGATATTCACTTAGTCACGGTTTGCTATACAATGCAAAGAAAAGTGAATGCATGGTCTTTCGGGCCAGAGGTGGCAGGTGCCCTGATACTGTTCCGCCTATAAGACTAAACGGGATAGAATTAAACAGAGTTCAGCAGTTCCGGTATCTGGGGCATGTGGTGACCTCTGATCTGCGAGACGATGCGGATATCGAGAGGGAGCGGAGAGCGTTAGCTGTCAGAGCCAATATGATAGCCCGCAGGTTTGCGCGGTGTTCGAGGGACGTCAAAATTACGCTGTTTCGGGCATTTTGCACGTCATTCTATACTTGCGGCCTGTGGGTGTCGTTCACGCAGAAACAGTACGGCGCTCTTCGTGTCCAGTACAATAATGCGTTTAGGATTCTGATGCGGCTGCCTCGATATTGTAGTGCGTCAGGGATGTTTGCTGAAGGGCGTGTCGATTGCTTTTACACGACGATGCGGAAGAGGTGTACATCCTTGGCGCGAAGGATCCGGGCCAGCCCCAACAGAGTCCTAAGCGTATTTACGAATCGCTTTGACTGTCAATACATGAACCATTGTCTGATGGTTCATGTATTGACTAACAAGGATATGTCGAGAGGCATATTTTAAGATGTGTAAAATTTTTCAAAAGTGTATGTCTATATTGTGATTCTGTAATTTTTATTTGATTATGTCTGACATCTTTTAAATGATTTGTTTTTGTATGCGGAATTATGACTCAATGATTGGTCGAAATAAATGATTTTTGATTTGATTTTTTGATTTGATTGCAAACAAATTTTTCACCCAAAAAACTCGGCGAAAATAAAATATGAGAACGACCAGGGACCGCTTCCGTGACGCCCCTCATTCATCTGGCGTAATCGGACGTCGCCGATTCAATTACAATATTAATCGAATTAAAATTTATTGCACCCAAGACGAAGCGCTTTTCCGACGAGGAGTTTTATGAGATTTTTTTAGTATTTCGAATCCAATTTGCGTCGTTTTAAGAATCACTGTCGCTCGCGTTATTTGTTACTTGTCGAGGGAGAGCGCCCGGGAATAAGGGCGAGAGCTTTTCAGATGCATTTTGCATCTAAGCTTCTATAATGAGCTTAACTTAAGGTCTTCGGTGATAGTTATAAGCTTAATTTTCGAAAGAGTTACCTGCCTTTATTCTAGTAGGTAATTTGCAGCTAGGCAGGTGTAAAACAATCGTCAGTAATAAGGCCAGGATCGTGAAATCGACCAGTGTTTTCGCATTTTCTGAACATCGAGAAAAAATGGTTTTCTGTCAGTAGTACCATTGATTAGTTCCATTGATTGATGGTACTACTCACGTATGTATACCTACTTCGCTAGCACCATTATGGTAGCGTAGAATTTTTCGTATTAACGACGTAGAATTTTTTGGTACATTTTTTATAAAATTTACGTCCCGGGGAAAACTCTTTTCACCCCTTCAATTGTAGGTAGGTAATGGTAACCTAATATATTTTGGTGTCAATTTTTTTCAGAAGTTTTCGTTTATGTGTTACTTTTCAGCCAAGTTTTTGCGTAAAAATAATACTTTTATGAGGCTTGTTATAACTTTAAGGTCATTTAAAAAACTGTAAAAACTAAGACGTGTAATCATAGCGATTGGAGTGCTGATTAAATGATAAAAAAAAACACTCAAATCGGATAATATTTAGAGGTAGATAACAGCTTATATTGTTGTTGTGTGGTCAAGTTGGCGTCTCACGATTAATTGCCTTAAGGCTACTAAGTATGACAAATTATACAGGGTTATTTCTAATCAATTAGCATCTTCTTAGGGGCTTATTCTGTACATCAAAATTAACAACTTATGTTCTGCGACTTTTGTCAAAACTCAATTTATTTTTGTTTTCCATAGAAAAATATCGTTCACCCGCGACAAAATGTATGGAACAGCTGATTTTTCTTTTTTAGTTTTGACGAAAGTTGTAGAACAAAAATTGCTATATTTGATGTACAGAATAAGCCCCTAAAAGGATGCTAATTCAAATTCAAAATAATTTATTGTCACAAGATACAAATTATACAACTTCTACATTGATACACTATTCCCCAAACTGGGTACAACAAAGCACCCGTATCTTGGGGCCTAGGCATTCTCGCTATGTGTATGTAACAACAGAATTTATTAAAATAAAGATTTGGTTAATTAATTAAATTGGAATCAACAAGATAATTAATTGATTATTAATTAATTGATTAATAATTGATTAGAAATAACCCTGTATACTGGTAGATAGTTAAATTGCGAAAAATATCCTGTTCAGTTTTGTCTACGGTTATTGTATACTTCTTACCACAAACGTAGCCAAGTATAATTAAAATGAGTTATATATGTGGCATTAAATGAAATAGTTATATTAATAGTCAAATTAAATGACTTACTGACGCTATTTCCAACGTAGCATTATATCCGAACATGTACATTACAGCCATCCTCCTATAAAAGAAAAAGAGGATCTAAGTTTATTTGCAGACGCTCTTTTGTGATCACAAGTTATTACGGCTGTATGTAAAATATTATCCGAAGCGGTCGTATTGAACAATACGATGCAGTAATATATTTTTTAAGGCGCCCGGGGCGGATACCATTCTACAGAATTGCACTCTGCTTCAGCGAACCTCATACATTACTGCAAATATACGCGATACGAACAATTTCTCTAAATGCCATAGTTCGAACCTCTCCCTAGCCTCCGCGGTATTTGTCTTCCAACTCGAAACTTGGGGCGAAGCGGTAATAGAAATACAGAAGTAAGTTTAAATCATTTAATAAAAATAAGTGATGTATTAATTTCTTATAAAGAACACATTTTAAGAGCAGTCATTGGCTGTTGTTAAGATCGATTTAAAGAATCATAATTTTTTCAATGCATTTTGAAATTAAAGTTAATACATTAGTGCTATGGGTGACATGTTATTTCGGCAATGGTTATTATTGCCTGTAAACACAACCAAGTATAAGTTTCACCCTCGTCACAATAATAAAGCGAAGGATTACAAAATTCATGTTACATATAAAATTAAGTTTATGCCAAAATTATACAGTACAAGTTTCTACGTAACAAATCCTCAATTAGAATCCAACGGCGGTTTTAGTAAGATGCCAATAAGAAGCACTTCGAAACTATCATCAAATAATAAACATTTCATAGTTAATATTTACAATAAAAACATTCATAATATTTAATACTATAAGTATTCAAATATCGATTTCGATACATAGATATATTTTTCTGTACTTTTCTATTTTATGACAAAAAGATTTTTTACAAGATTTAAGTACTGACATCTATGACAACAAAGAGAAACGTCCTAGCTTAAAACTGATTCCGTCTATACAACAACGAAGTACCTCACAAGTTACCTCGTGAATAAATTTATGCATATCAAAATATATACCAAATACATTTATTGTGTCATTAATGATATTATTTCATTTAAAATATAGCCATATTTTTAATATGTATAGTAAAATTTCTTATTGCTAACATGGTGACTAAAACAAATAATATTTCACAGAAATATTTGGATATGGACAGTGTACTTTCCAAACGATGCAAACAATAATGTACTTAACGTGTGTAACACACTAGAATTGACGTTAAAAGCACTTAACATAAGAGACTAGTACTTTGTTCTATCGTCAAAGAGGCTGCCATCACAATAACAACGAACAAGTGCCGCTGTCGCTCGCGTATGGCACAGAAATGTAAGTTATTATCAATACGTCCCATCAACAAAACGGCCAATTACTAGAAACATTTATGCTATGATAACAGACATCAAATTGACAGATGTCAACTTACTCGAAGTGAAATAGATCTAAATTTCATTTTGACAAACTAGATTTTGACCTGCTTTGACATCTGTCAATTTGACTTTTGTTATTTTGATATGCTGTTGTGACACAAACATTTCTATATCATTTGACGTCCATTAAATTTAATGTCTTGCTATCGCAGATGTATTGATAATAACCTCAAGAGGTAAACGTAAAAGGTAAATTAGGCTAACACTTCATTCAAAACGTAAAATTAACTACTTTAATCATCGCATCAGGTACGTATATTGTTATGAAACCGAATATTAAAATAAGCGTGTAACAAGGGCCCGTAACAAATGGCGTGGAATGAAATACGCAACCACCGCTATAACAAACGATATGATATAAAATATGGAAAACCCTCAATCGCCAATTACAACGGCTCAAAAAGCTCGATGACACAATCTATGACTGGAAGCGTTAAAATTTAACTATTGGCATTAAACAAACGTTCACTCAAATAATCCGTTCTCATCAGCAACTATTAACGAATAGCACCTAAACCGGCGCGACGGGCGCGTCGGCACCCGACCACTCCAACATGGCTAAGAATAACGCAAATCGAGGCAAGCGAAGTCAAACCGCAATCACTTCAACGGGAACACAGTTTCATTATACTAAATTCGAATTAAACTAAAACAACAACATCCGCATCGATCGACACAGTTCACGAACGTTTCAATATCACTCATCAAAATATATACAGGGGACGATGCGCGCGGATATCTCGACGAGGCTGGGCGGCTCTCGTATCGGAAATTCTTCGTAGAGTTCGGTTTGATACCGGCCGGAGACACGCGCCGCTCGAGGGATCGATCAATTGTGGGTCTTTCCCACTCCCGCTGTCGCGTGGGTCGGGAACCAGTCTCGAGGATTCCTCATTAGTGGAGCCACGCTCAAGGGATGAGCACACAGACTTTGACGAGTCCTCGTGGAGTTTTGGCGGCGGGCGGCGGGCGCTGCTATCCGGTGGACGACAGGTCTTCCTTAAGCCAGCGAGGCACGGGCCGCCCGAGCCGCACCAGCAGCTTGGACAGGGCCGTGTTGTGCGCCGTGTAATATCGCTTCAGGAACTTGGCCGAGCGCTCTTCCATCGGCGGATACACTCGCCCTTTGGACTTGCCCAGGCACTTCGTCCGATCGTTGCCGATCGCTTGGCAAAAGAAACCCTTCTTCGCGTCGTACCTGCAAACATACGTAGCTCTTAAAAATAAGATACTAGTACTGTAGCGAGAAAGAAAACAAGAAAAGATTGTAATATTATTGTTATTTACAAGGGTTCTCGATACTAGTTGTATTATTCAGACCGATCCTCGTCTGACATTCCCTTTCTCGTTCTTATACATTATTCCGCGAGTCTTTCAATAATTTCATCATTCATTTGGCCGAGTCCGAGGCGCATATAGTCGTCGTCCCGGTACAGCTGTTCTAGGTACTGAGTGGATTTATTATTCAGTACCGTTATTAGGAAGGTTACGTGTTTTGACCCCGGGCTGTTATTCAATACGCCTGATTTCAGTTTTGTAATTTTGGGAAAATTGTTATGTGAGACATTTCTAGGAATTCGAAACGAAACTAATTTTATACTAACCTTTTCGTTTTAATTTGAATAGTGCTTGTATTATTTAGTTACTTGTAAATAGAATAATTAAAATAGAATACTTCATTGTTTAATTGCGCACAAGCGTAGTCTTACAAGCACAAATAACACTGTACCGTAAAATAACACTGTCCTATAGTTATTAGACTATAATCTTAAGTACCTATCTCTATATCGCTAAAAACGAACAAATTACTTATATTCGATGTTTTTCTGCGCAAAATCAAAGAGTGAGGTGAACGAAAATAGCGCCGGTGCTCGGATTACGTCTCTACCTAGATGTTTGTCTCATACCCAGAGGTATTCCAGAAAATGTTTACGGAGTGAACAACGAAACAATAGAGATTATTGGACTTCGGAACAAATCAGACACGACTGCGACTCAGGCGGGCCAAGGCTTACAACTAAATAGGGCCGCGCTTCAGAAGTGTTAGAACATAAATGGCGACGTTTCGAGAGAGCTTAGAAGTGCAACCTGCTTTATGTAGATAGCTTATAGCGAGCCTTTATTAGTCCCCGCGACTCTACTCGGTAAAGTTGTGCGCTCGAGTTTAAGTGGCTATCGTGTCTAAGTTATGGTCAATTGCAGGGATACCTGGGTTGAATGGCTACTGAAATATACGATTATTAAGTCGGCGGATACAGAGGAACCCATTCAAGGTGTTGTTACCACCTGTACCTGCGAACTTCGTTAACGTCCCGCCGTACTATTGGGACGGTTGTACAATATGAGATTTTGCACAAAATTATTGTTGAGGCTGAATTGTGCGAACTAATCTGTTCTAGGGCAATGATCAATTTTAATATGAAACGTTTAAATTAAACCGATTTCTAATTTCACAGAATCTAGTAAAGGATTAGGGTTAGAGGTCGTCCATTCTATCCATTGAATAGTTTCCAGAGCCGATGCCTTTTAATTCTTAATCTCAGATTACAATTTCCATTAGCAAGCGAGTAAGAAGAAGAGAGCTCGCAATCTGGTTGAATAAATAATAGTTTACTTTTAAGTTTTCTACTTCGAATTTCCAGTTACACTGAACAGAAGAATAGTTGAGGAGCATTTAAACGAAACAAAGTTGGAGAAGCAAGGAAGAACATATTAGTAACGAAGACAAGTCTTAGTTAGTATTTATTGGCGGAATAAAGCGTAGCGCAGACAACTGCGGCTTGGGACTGTAGCATAGTGTTTCCCCAATCAGTGGCTGAAATATTTAAATCAAGATCTGTGATTTATTGTTGACTAGACTAGACTACAACCGTTTGCTGTACGCTTTATTCTGAAATAAAGGCTCGGGTTATTATCAAGTCAAATATCGAAATCATTTCGTGAGTAGTACAGTGTGACTTACTTGAGTAGCTTTTAGTTAACGTGGTATGTCTAGTGTAAAGTCGTGGTGGTCTAGAGGTAGTAACACCCGACCTGCAATCGTGAGGTCGTGGGTTCAAATCCCGATCCCGTACCAATGAGTTTCTTTGGAACTTATGTACGGAATTTCACATCATTGGCTTTTCGGTGAAGGAAAACATCATGAGGCAACCTGCATACGTCCGTAGAAGAAATTCGATGGCGTATGTGAATCCACCAACCCGCACTGGGCCAGCGTGGTGGATATGGCCCAATCACCCTCCGTGGGTAGGCCTACGTCCTGCAGTGGACTATTAAAAAGGCTGGTACAGTACAGTACAGTCTAGTGTACAGTTGGACTGGCTTGAGCAGCTTGTAGTCGACAAAGGGGGTATGTATGGGGTAGGTACAGTGGGACTCACTTGAGCAGCTTGTTGTAATCGACGTGCGGCGAGAGTTTGAGGAACTTCTGCAGCGTGTTCATGACGGCGGCGGGGTCGGCTCGCAGCGCGCTGCCGTCGAGCACGTGCAGCTGGTGCGCGCTGTACTCGGCCAGCCAGCGCTCCAGGTAGTGGCTGTACTTGCCGGGGTTCAGGCACCGGTTCCTAAGACACAACCTCTCTGTCAGCGATATACCGAAGCGTATCGTGATTTGTAAAACCAGCATAACTGTACCGGTGCTTCATGATGTCCATTCTAATTACATCTAAAATAATCTAAATGCAGGACTATTTTGCACTAAACTCGGAATTTACAATAGAGTGTCGGGGAACTGAATTTAATAGATAATAATACTTCAAACTAGTTTGTACTTTAAATATATTAGATAAAAATAAAAGTATTTTAAGAGATTTTTGAAATTGTATGTTGTTGTCTGGATAGTCTTTTTTGGAAATATGTCGAAATTGTCAAGATTAATGTATGGTATATGTTACGAAGATGGGAAATTTGAAAATTAGCCAAGAAATAAAAATTCAAAATAAACAAAACCTCAGATAAAGTCCGAGGAAACTACGAATAAAAAAAAAAAAAAAAAAAAAAAAAAATAGCAAAACCGGTACATTAAATGGGCCATAAATCGTAAACGCTAAGTTATACAAAAAAGTTTACTGGATACAAATGATGCGAATTTTTTTTTTCTACAATAACGGTCTGTGTGACTTTTGCCCCAAAAGTGCATAGTTCCAATATCGGCCAAAAACATTTTTTCATGATAGCGTTTGAAGCTCCACCTGGAACTGTTAGTATTTTGTGATTTTATGCTCAGTTACTGATTGATCCTAAACCTTATAAAAAAAAATAATTGGATCGGAAATGAAGTACAAAGTTGCTCAAAAAAAAACGTCTATTTTTACCGAGGAAAATTTTGAAAAACACTGCTATGTTTTGTAAAGCAAAGATAAAGTAATTAAGAATCTTCTAAAAGGTCACCAAAATGATGGGTAAGATTTATTTTTAGCAACTCAATATATCTTAGAATATCTTCCAGGACATTCATCAAGATTACAGATACTTTTCCAAAAGTGGAACAATAAGATCCATCAAACTCCATCCAATCCAGATTCCAAGTATCCTATATATATATTTCTTTGTAAACACAAAGTTTGTCAGGAAGAAAAACAGGTCGTACGTAATAAGACTATGATGTATCGACAAAGTCTAAATATAAACAGTTGTGGTGCGCTACGGCTATGATAAGTTGTTCGGATAAATCGTTTCATGCCTATTGGTCCTTCGAGCCGGATTACGTAAGAGCTACGCGCCTTACGTACCCCGTTTATTTGTCACATATTTTCGGATACAACACGCCACTATAGGAAGCTTTATGTGAGAATACCCAGATTTATCTCAGCCTCTTTACCCGTAATATTTTATGGCAGAATAAAGTTTCCAACCTTTGTGGAAGTTAAATGGATTTTTTTGTGAAAAATCTTTTGTTGTTAAAGTTTAATCAGCGGATAATGTTTCCGGATACGAAACGTAATTGCAATTTACTTTCCGGCTGAATGGATCTGAAATGTTGTATCGGCATTTCTATACGATTGTGCTTCTTCTTTATTTCCATTCCGATATTCGAAGAATTGCTAATTAAATTATTTATCAGAAAGGAAATCTTATTGGGTCGTTATTTTGTGATTGAATCCGTTGACAAAAGGTTTCACAAGCACGAATACCTAAAAATAAACACTAATGTAAAAGTTGTAAGATGTCATTAAAGTTTTACATCATGTAGAGGTTACCTGAGATCTTTAAGCTGCTTGGGCGCAGAATCGTTGGCAGAAATAACGGTGTGAAAAGTGTAGTTGTTGGCCACTGGATCTCCGTGTGACCGGATATGCTGGTACCACGAGTACGCCCTACATGGAACAACAAACAAATAAATAGACCATCAGTCATTAGGCCCACTTAACAACAAACCAAACAAACAGAACCCATTAATTTGTGAACCTTTACATTATCGTGTCACAAACAATAAAATTACAAATGGAGAACATCACTCTTTTCTATAATAATATTTAATCTGCAGGTGGAGAAACCACCCCTCAATATTACGACATGTTAATCATATTGACCTACATAAGAGTGCCGAGCGGCGGGCATGTCGAAAATTGTGGAATTTCATTAATTATAACATTAAATAAATGGTAGTCGTACGATAAAATAATACAAATATTATGGAAGAAATACGTTGATGAACTAAAATAATGATTGCGGTGCCCAAAACTTAACTAAATAATTTTTACTAATATCATAAATCCGAAAGCAGTTTGTCAATATGTTACGCAGCAACAGAACATAGTTGTTGGAGAGTGCCATAGGCTACTTTTGATCCCGGAACAATAAAAAAGTTATTATGGGATAGCACAAAAATCAAAATAGGTATGCGAGCGAAGCCGCGGGCAAAAGTTAGTTAAGTTTATAAGCAAGACCTCATCACTTGAAATCAGGCAATTTAAATTTGTTGTAATGCAAAACATTGCAGCAGCGCATGTTGGATCATTTGACAACGGTTGTCATAAAAGTGGATAAGAGTTATTGTTAAATATTGCATCTATAGTTTAGAAGATCTGTGGAACAGGGGAGGTAAGTACTTCTCAAAGAACTGTTTTTATGTAGAAATAAAACTACGACGATTATGGTAAACATTCGAAACTACTTACTTATTAGTTTTCACTGACAAATAAATGGGAACCAACGGTTATTTATATTTCAGTGAAGTTCGTTGTATTAGTTTCAATTATGTGTGTTACTTTTGAGTTCCGGTAGATGTGTTGCAAAAAAGATCAATAATCATTATTAAAATTAATTGCCTAGTTTGGAAAAACTAGACAGGCATCGATACTAAAGATCAATTCAATTACAATTTTTTTACACTAGTGAGTCAGAAGTAGAGAAGAGATCGTGTAAACATGAAATATAATTTTACTATGGAAATTAACGTGGTTTTCACACATTTTATTCTATATATAACGGGACTGAACTCACGTGTGGGGATAGTCGTAACGACTATAGTTTCGGTCGCATTCGGCGACCTTTCTCAAGTTGGCGAGTGCTAGCACGCGGAGCCGTTTCGCAATGCACTCAACATTGCGACAGTACATCAACTCAGCATTGCATTGCGAGACGGCTCCGCGTGCTAGCACTCGCCATCTCGCCAACTTGAGAAAGGTCGCCGAATGCGACCGAAACTATAGTCGTTACGACTATCCCTACACTTGAGTCCAGCCCCGTTATAGATAGTATAAAATGAAATATAATATTTGCTAAATCAATAAAACTTAAAATTCATAGAAGACAAATGTTTAAATCATTCACTTATTACAAAACCCAAGTTTATAATGAACAAAGCTGAATTTATTATGCATATTTACATTCTGAAGCGAACGGTTACCCGTAAAATGGAAGTCAACAGAGTGAAAACAAGAATTCGTATTACGCTACGTTTCTCGTAGTGGTCGAGTTAATGAAATTAAACACTGTTCCGCTTTATATTGTTTATTATCTGCCAAGTTTACGCTCGCTGAGTATCATTTACTTTGAAACCTTCAGCTGGTAATCGCAAAATAACTCAAATATCAAGTTGCACGGCTTTCGTTTCCACCATAAGCCAATGCTCGCCGACAGTCCTCTGTTTACTCTTTAGTCCTTTCTTTTCGCTACTTCATTTGGATGCTTCATTTTATTCACATTGCGTGTTCCAGAATGGAGCAGCTTTATTTAGTGTTTCGTACCAATTATTAATTACAGTTGGAAGTAACAAATGGTGAAATAAAAAAGCAAAACGAGCTTGATAACAGCGTGAAAGTTATTGTGCAGGGTTTTTATTGTCAGAAGCGATAATGCCGTAGAAGAATGGAAGGGATATTATTAGTTTTACGATTACTGGTCGAATAGCTATCTTAACTTTTATTTACGGCGTAGATTAAACCATAAATTACAGATGACTTTCGAGCCAGACAGTCGAGGTGTTCGGGACGCTTTGTCCGAACTTTTCGCTAATTACGGTTTCTTGGTGTGACTTTTTGAATGAGGCTCGTAACGAGACCAATTAAAAGTATTTTCCAGCTGGTAAATATGATCTTAATAAGTTTTATAATATTGTTGGGGAGTACAAGTTAAATTACGAAGTGAAACATTGAAGTAGCAGCTTGCTCCGTGGGGATAAGCGCGGAAATTAATGGTCGTACACACTCTTCCTGCAGTGCGATGTACGTACATAAAATAATTACGGTGAATATTTCGACGTAAGTAGATTACTCGGCGGCGTGACGGCTGACGCCGGTGACGGCTGGTTTTATACACTAGTTAACAAATTTATTACAAAATCTGCGTATGTTTTCGTACGGTTTTAACAAGATATATCAACCATGTGTTAAATAAATAAATATATCTTTATTGTACACAGAAACACATTACAGAAACTACTCAATATACAATATGTTGTACAATGGCGGCCTTAATGCCTTTGGCGATTTCTACCAGGCAGGCAGGTGTTAGAGCAGAGTAGAGGTGACAGCAACGCACTTACGAGTATCTAGAATCATTAATGCATAACCAAGCTGCCTATAGTTTAGCACAGTCATTAAAGACTCTATGGCAATTTTATTATTTGTATCTAGGGCCGGATTAGGGAATACATCCGGCTCCGCGCTGGCACCCAGGCTGTTTGTATCCTGTAAAGACTTTATAAATTATGCTTACCGTTTAGAAGGCGATATAAGTATGGCGATGATTTTAGCGTTGGGCAGGAGAGCGTGCGCGCGGCGCGGCACGAGCTCGCCGTCGAAGTAAGTCGCCGACTTCTCGAACGTGATCTGAGTAGAGTTGCTCGAACTCGGCGGGAAGAAGTTCAGGTACCTGCCGACAAACAACCCTAATGTAACCGAATAAGATGCAAAATGAGACGAGTACACTTGTTCACGGTGCGTAATACTAATGAATTTGTGCCGTGTGACCGCGCGGTAAATGAAGTCGACCCTTTTTCAACTGAGGACGTTTGAGGTCGCAGATAATATTAAGGTCTAGACTTAGTGACCTGACAGTCATTTCTGAATGAAGTGTCTGATATTACACGAAGCTGATCATATGATTATGTCTTATATTTGATACTAGCTTTTACCCGCGGCTTCGCCCGCGATATAATTTAATTTATGTTTATCTTGTCAAAAAAATATGGTAACTAATACAGTAAGTGCGCCACAAAATATTAGCCCCAATTTAATGTGAAACGGTACACAAATATTGTAGTAAATAATCATTTCAAACTCAAAAAACAGCCAATCTCAACTAATTTGTTTCGTCATCGTTATCATCCGCAGCTTTCTTTGACCCACTGTTGGGTATAGGCCTCTCTCTTGCAGTGCCATCTGCCTCGGCTCTTTGCCGGTCGTGACCAGGCTCGACCGGCGGTATTGATGATATCACCGAGATAGTCGACCCACCTTGCTGCTGCGCCGCACATAGCTGAGCGCTCTCACTTATTCAAGTACCCTAGTTGACCAGCTTGGTCACCACCGTCTTTCTTAGTCAAGAAGCGCTGGTCGAATTAGTTGCCACGCCATTGTGAACGATGTCATACGCAGGGCTTTTGCGACCGCCAATATCGCAGCCGTACTCTAACCGAATGGGTTTGCGCGTGGTGATGGCAAAAGGCCTGACGGTATGAAGCTGGTCCCATGGAAGTGTAGACGGCCCTTAGTATGGGACGCGACTTGCGTCGATACTTTGGAGCCGTCAGCGGAGCAGCACAAACGGCGCAAATATGCTAACCTCGGCAGTGGTTACATATTTGAGCCGTTTGAAATTGAGACATTGTGCGCGTGTTGGCCGGGAGCTCATCTTGTTTTCAAAAATCTTTCTGAGCGTCTCATGTACCCGCCGCGTGACCAAAATGCTGGTTTTTATTTGGCTCAACGTATAAGCATTGCCAAGCTGATTGGCAATGCTGCCAGCATGTTGGGACCGCTGCTAACTGGCAGTGGGCTTGAGCATTTAGAATATCTTTAGACCTTCAAGGGTCTGTGGATGATCCAATTGCTTGTTATGTAGTAGTAGTTTATGAAGTTTTATATTATAAGTCTGTATTTAGTGGTAGTTGCTCTGTAAAAAAATCAAGTACCTTGCACCTTGTTGTCACTGTTCAGACCTATCCCGATATCAAAATACCTTATACTTATAAATGCTTCTGTTGATTAAGATAAGGTTAGAGTGTACCCGCCCATAGGTTTCCGCCTTGTCATGGCAGGAGAACTTAGTAGCCGAGGCCTATGGGCGGCGCGGGAATCCCAGGTAGAGCCGCTTCTCTGGGTTTTTTCTGAGACAGCTGAGAAGGCGGCGCTCGAAGTCTCCCGATTCTTTTTGGTCTTTTCCCCCTAGGCAGTTTAGAAGTTTGCACTCGAGGTTAGGCCGATTTTCTGGGGTTTTTAAATATAGCAGCATAGAGGCTGACCGGCAAGTTGCGTGCCTCATGAGGAGTGCCGCAACTGAGCCGGGCTGCACTTTTATCACTGTTCAATCCTAACCAACCCAACAGAAATTTATGTTCGTGTCAAGGTCACAACTCAGAATCAAGGTTAATAACTTTAGTGTCAAGATATTCATACTCATGCCATACTACTTTTAAAAATCAAGTCGATCCGTTTCTTCGTATATTAGCATGGATTCTCTACCATAAAGGTAGAATTAAGAAATATGTTTAACCTCTAATGGTGGTATATTTAAAAATATTTTTAATGTCAGACGAAATGACGGCCCAGTATTAAACGTCATTGTAATATGTAGCATGGCAAAGGGAAAACTATTTTGTCCAATTTTAATGTCAGTTATCATTGTCAATTCATACTTTATTTCCTCTTCGAGGAGCTATAATGGTGGAAAGACAATTTGTCCCTTTGCTATGCTAAGCGAGACATTTATAAAAGTCTGCAGTCAATGTATGTCACCTGTCATCTAATTACGTTTTGTGAATCCATTTTAGGCTCAATCAACCCAATAATTAATGCGCCATCGTAAATTTAATAGCAACGTAAAAAGTGTTCTCTCTATCGAATTCCGAAAGTGAAAAAGAAACAGAAATAGTCTAATTAACTGTTATAATTACGATGATGTATTCAAAATTGGGCCTTTTAGCGTCGTTGTGATAGGTGACAGTTTTGCTAACGCAAGATTTTGTCCTATCCAACGGGAATTATGCAATTTTCGGGATAAAATGTAGCCTATGTGTCCTTTCTCAGGCTCTAGACTATCTGTGTACCAAATTTCATTGAGATCGGTTCATTAGTTTTGGCGTGAAAGCGCGACAGACAGACAGATAGACAGACAGACAGAGTTACTTTCGCATTTATGATATTAAAATAGTAAGGATAATATATTATCAGTATGATGATATCCAAGGACTGCTCGTCGATTGATTTGACAGATATTCGATCGACAGTTGTTTATTTTGACATTCTTGCAGCGCACGCTCAGTAGCTCGCAGATGGCAGAATTTTCCTACTTACTCAACATTTATAGTTATATTTTGGACAATTCACAAAATATCTTTATAAATTGTAGCCTATGTGTTATTCTGATGTATAAGCTATATTATTACAAAGTTTCATCTCAATCCGTTCAGTAGTTTTTGCGTGAAAGAGTAACAAACATCCATACATCCATCCATCCATCCATCCATCCATCCATCCATCCATCCATCCTCACAAACTTTCGCGTTTATAATATTAGTAGGATAAATAGTTCAATGGTCGATTTAAACTTTAAATCGAAGAAAAATCAATTTTCATTGGCTTGATGGATATTAAACTATCCGTTATGAACTGATATAGTTTAGTAAGCTATTTGTCCCACTACTGAGAAAAGACCTCTCCCACATCTTACACACAGCCGTATTTATGCCAAGTTCACACAATGAAAGGTGCTAAAATCATAACGTCGTCACCTCGTTCGGAACTGAGAAATTCTGATAAAGATCCTAAATCTAGTTCCCATTGAGTAAAGCATTTTTCGCAAGACGAATATCTTATAATCAGCAACATAATGCCGAGTAACACAGACGCGTCTTATCTGTAGCCGATATTAAAACACACATTCCCGGTTATCTCGCTCGCGCACGACCTAATCTAGCGGTTCCGGAGCGGGAATGCGGAAGTCAACGTGCCGGCGCGAGCGGAACGAGCGCACCGCCGATAAGCTTCAGACTACACCGTATCGACTAATATTACCACGTTAAGCCAATATTTAATCGATTGAAACATCAATAACGCTAACTTAATTAACTCGCGATCCAAGCACCCCATTAAAATTGCGTACGTGTTCGCAAATGAAGAATTTCTACGACTCAAATAACATGTTTAATAAATTATTATTTAACGCGAATGAAGTCATGAAATCTGCCCGCTTATTTATCGGCCATAAAACGTCCCCACGTAACGTATAATAATTGACTTTAATGAAAAACACTTTCTGTTTTCGCGTGGAAATAATATATTTTCACTTTATTACCCGGTGGCGCTATCGGTATCTTTTTTTTATAAGTAGTATCCGCGGGTACATTTTATCGTGGATTTATCGGCGCGACAGCGAGACAGCTACGAGTTACGAGCGTCAATCTACGAAACCGATAAATTGTTTTTTCAGCTCGATCGGTCGGAATTAAGCCGCGGAAAAATAGAGGTCCGGACAAAGGCTTCCGGTGCTCTAATTTACCGAATTTACCGTTAAGCTGGAAGGAAGGGTTGATTGGGTAAAGATAGCGTCTGCGTTTGCAGTGTACGTGTGGAGTGCATCGGGTTTACGGCGCGCTCAATCTCGATCGCTGCAGTCCGAGTGAGAGTGTAAACTTCCCGACGAAATGACGTCCGCAACTTAGTTGTTTTCAGTTTCAGCTCCAAATGTAAACACCGAGATGGTGTTCATAAAAAGCGCCGTGGGTTACGTACGGATTTTATTCACTTATTTATTGCGATTGATTTTTCTCAGTGTAAATACCTCACGGTTTTTATTGTGGCTTTTACCTTTTTGCGGGGAAGAGTGCAAACGATAAAACGGTTTGAAAGGTTCCGTCGGAGCACATTTCGTGTCTGTGTTTAATGTTTAAAAATAAAATTTACTGTTAGCAATACTGTGGTTAATTTTCTCTTTTACCGTACAAAAGAGAAATCACAAATATTACAGTACCGACATTTTCTTTTCCCTAAGTTCTTATATCAGAAGTTCAGAACTGAGATTGAAAGTTCCCAACCATTCACAACGAAAAATATTTACGAACATAAAAGGCGGACTAGTTTCAGAAAAATGTGAAGTCTATTATAATTTACACTTATAATAGTCTTCACATCGAGTAGTTGCGTAGCAGGAAATTCACATGATAGCGGGGCTGAGGAGTAGAGTTGTGCGCAGCTTGCAACTTACAGACTTACAATCGTAAGGCTTCACAGACGACATTAAGTTAGCCCTATAAAGCACCTTAAGATAAATTCCATGACTTACCAATCTAGACCTTTGAGGTAGTTGTTATTGTTAAAGAACTGCAGTTCTTCGTATGTCGTGGGACTGGGCTGGTTGGCCACCAGCGCGGGATGCATCGCCAGGAAGGTGTAGAGCGCGGTGCTGCCGGTCTTCTGAGGCCCGATGACGAGCACCTTGGGCAGCGTACCGCACCATTTATTTTTCGACCATATGCGCCGGTGCCGGATGTCGTCACACGGGTTCTATGTCAAACAATTTAAATAGATAAGTACACAAATACCAATAAACGAAGAATAGTTCGCTCATAGCAGCGTTCATAGCATAGTTTGACTAGGTGTTCGTTAGCGATCATCGAAATGAAGCAACGGCAACGTTCAGCACGGACAGTCTTCAGATGGGTGACCGCGGGTGGTATTTACAACTGACCGCTACCGAGGCTTGGATGACACGTTCAATTGTAGGCTCCGGTTGTATTAACCGTTTAGCCATGTCAGAGGCCTTCAGTTGACGTAAAAACTCTGACACCAGGGCTAACCACCCGGCCTATACGAATTTAGTAACGTACCGTATCGGATTCTAATACAACACTCCACTGTAGTCACTGTTGAATATAGGTCTACCGTCGAAAGGCGCTTGGGTCATATTTACAACCATTGCGGGACATTTAATCAGTTCGATGGCGAACTTATGTACATCAACGATTTATTGTTTGTACGTACGCTGGTTGTCTCTGAGTGTTTGCATTCGCCGATATGCCAGTGATGTGAAAATTCGTACATAAATTATGGAGAATACTTTGACAAGAGACTGGAATTTAACTCAAGATATCAGGATTGTAAGTAGAACATTTTCCCAGAAGATAACAAACTAACGTATATAGCCCAGTAATCGTGGGAGTCTGTAATATACAAATTCCTTTTCAATTTTTATTAGCGACTGTTGAAATAACTTTCAGTCGCTTTTCTCGAACTAATAACAATACACGATTCTTGAATAATAGATGTATTCTGACTTCGAGGGAAGTTCGCAGAAAAAAGTCTGATCATTTCAACTAGAAAAATGTATGCTACATAAATTGCTATCATAGGTCAAATAACATTTTTCTAGACAATTGGGTTAAGTAATAACTACTTAATAAATATAATAACGTTTTGATACATCCACAGACATGTATTAAATGAGTTAGGTAAATTGAGCTCATTTTTAAATTAGCCTTTGCATTTTAAACATTTCATTAAACCGTAAAAACCGCGAATTTGATATGCAGAATTAGTCTGGTTTCAATTTTGAAAGCTTCAATTAACACCGACTGATATAAACTATTTGATTTAAAAATAAATTAACAATCCTTTCAATTCAGCGCATAAAAATATTATTGCGTGTTCAACTATAAAGAACACACATAAATTTCCGTGCACAAGTGGCATTTTGGCCGATCAAATATATTTTAATTGTTGATTGACATAAGCCACGCAACAATGCATACATTCGTTTCCATTGAACCAATAAACAGCGCGCTTACATCGCGCGCGCGTTCCACGATGTGGCACAATGCTTTTGATATTATTTTTATACTTCGGTCGATACGTACATGTATCAGCGAATCATAAGGTATTAAAACTTGTGGCATGCATATTGTTTCTGAGACTTTGTCCTAGCTCGACACGAAATACGGGGTTAGGGAAAAGATTTAACTCTAGTTACTGTGATTTATAGTTGTAATACAAACGAGTCTGGAACATCAAAGGCAGCAGTGACTTTTAAATCTAAGTCTACGCAAAGCGGCGACAGTTACAGGTATTCAAGGCGAAAAGGGGGACTATTTTCTTTAATCTCCGGAGGGGTGGAGAATACGAATTAACCGGCGTCTTTTGACGCTGTATAGGCCCCTGGCTTATTCAGTTAAAAAGTTGAGATAAACTGGCAAAAAAATTAAGTATCTTTTTTCGTAGCACCTTGCTCAAGTTTCCTGAATTCGTAATGAGATTTTCAGTGTTCCGTCTAATTTGAAAACGAAGTACGTTCATTATATTTGCGGAGACGTTCCCGCATCATTGTTAGATCCTATCCAATTAGCCAGTGTAAATATGGACACGAGATAAGTAAAATTGGGCCAACTTTACGGTCGGAGGCATCAGCTCGGAACAAGGAGGCTCGCTGCCAAACTGTTACAAAAGTTAATTGATCCGACGACAATAGCGCCCAGACAGAGTTTCCAAAGGGTAACATTCCGTTTTATTTGCGTCAAAAGACCGTTTCCTAACTTTGTTAAATAGAATCACTGATTAATAGCTTTCAGAAGCTGGAAACGTCAACGGCAAAGATTTAACTTTGCGCGCAGTCTAAAGGAACAACTGTAGTGCATACTTTTTAGACGAATAAATTGGGCTCTGTTCCCCGGGCTTACTGTTAATTTTCGCTCGGGATCGAGATGGATTTAAATAAAGGAAGGTAAAGCTGGCCGTAATGGATGTTCCCTTTCAGCGTTCGTTTTGATGGCGAAACAAGGGTCGCGTTTCAAAACGTTGAAATATCTAGTTGAAAGCGTGCGTGTGACAGCGTCTCGATAAAGAGTAACCGATATGTTCAATAAATGCAATACAGGTGAAGCTCGTCAATTATTACGAGCGAGCGAGCGAGTGATCGATAGTAATGCATTATTCGGGTGCCGCCTATTCCTGGCCAGATAAACAACACTTTGTTTGACTATTCCGATTAGAGAAGTGGAATAAGTAAATAGGCGTTGCATAATGTGTGCGTTACTTTTCAAACTTGTCTCATGTCATTTCGTTATCGCAACGCAAATGTTATAGTTTCTAAGAAGGTGTCATTATTTATTTTACGAACATCACACACGCCCGGTTTTCCTTACGGCTAGACTAGTGTAATGTGGGCTTGACCCAATTTATGTCCATAAGATGGTTAGTGTCAATTTAGCGTTACGTAACAGAGTTGTCATGGCTTTAATTAGTACCACAAAACTCGAAGTAATTTAAAAGAAAAATTAAGGAAGTTTGTAGTTGTACACCAGACATTAATATAAAAATGAGGTTAATTTTTGACTGTACGAAATATCAAATATCTATGATATGATTTTGATTTTTAATAGTTCTTTATTTGTCAGACAAATACAGTTACAAAGTACGTACAAACTAGACACAGTCTTAATTTGGATGCAACAATATTATACAAATGACTTTATCAGGCTAACAGCGCCTCCGAGTCTTTCATTATACAAATGATTTTATCAAGCTAACAGCGCCTCCGAAAGTCTTTCAAAAACAGTTTATATTATAAAATGTGTTACAATCTATGAACTAAACAAATAAATTTAAATGGAAAGCATAAACATAAATACATAAAAAATAATGAACCTTTTTTGCACCAGGCTCATTTTTTAAAAGCTTGATTTGATATCTATGATAGCACTAGTTTTTACCCGCGGCTTCGCCCGCATGATATTTTGATTTTTGACGCAATATCATTATAATTTATAGCCTATGTGTTATTCTCATATATAAGCTATATTACTGGAAAGTTTCATCTCAATCCGTTCAGTAGTTTTTGCGTGAAAGAGTAACAAACATCCATACATCTATCCATCCATCCATCTATCCATCCATCCATCCATCCATCCATCCTCACAAACTTTCGCGTATAATATTAGTAGGATTAAACAAGCACAACATAAATATTAGTACGAGACCCAAGTTCTCAAAATAATGTGATAAGATTTCCTTTTCCATGACCACCAATCTCAACTCTGCTGTTTCATTCGTCTTCATTTCTAGCCAAGGCCCCGTCAATCTCCGATAGTCTCGTGATCTGTTTATCCACGACCTCGACCTAAGTCCATTATTGAATTTGCAAATTTGGAAGTGGACTATGCGGTGTAGAAGAGGAGTTTAAAACAACCATCAGATTTACCAAATTTATATTTTGTAACTCTAAATATCTGGTTGTATGTCAAATTGAAATATCACTTTTGTGAACCTACTAAACCTGAACCTATGATAGGTAATTGAACTGTTATTGACAATTGAATCGTAATTGCGCGCTGATTTAGTGGTTAGCAGCTATGCTATCCAACCTAATCCTTTTAATTCTTGATTTGAAAACAGAAAAAAGACGTACGTACGTACGTACGTACGTTATAGAATACAGAAAATAAGACGCAGGTAGAGTTCCAGGTTTTGTATCTTTGCTCATCATAACGAAACTTCTTATAAAGTACGATCGAATAGCAAAAGTGGAAAAAAATAGTGCACGAACGTGGAATAATCCCGGAAAATGTGGCGAAGCTATGAAGCCGAGAGTAAAACCACGGGGCACAGCGATCGTCTAATAATGAGGTCACAGCCAAAGCGCGTTCATAAAAATATTCGTGTCAAACATGCCTTTTTTTGCTTGGAAGTTGAAATGGTTCATGAAAAGGTTATTACTATAGAAGTTTGCCAGTAGCATATAGCAAAGAAAACCGGCTGGATATTTTCAGGATATTTCCCGAGATAAAATGGCAGAAAGATCTTTGTGCGGCAAAGGAGAAAAGAAGATTTTCGCGATTTTGTCCGTTAGATTACTTTGCTTTTCTTTGTTGCACCGATATTTTGTAGAAGTTTTTAAGTCGAGGTTAAATATATGGTTTTGAATTTAGTTCGTGGCGCGGGTTACTTCTCTGTTCGCCATACGTTCTATAGTAGACATTATATTGTACTTCTACCGCATGAAGTATAATTAATTAAACTTCATTTTCGATACAGTGAAAATTCAAAATAAAATATTGGTTTCATACGAAAGCACAGCGAATATATGAACAAGAAACACAAAAGCAACGTACAAAGTAAAACCACATCAAACTTGCGTCCAGTGACCATCACTGATGAAGGCAGCTCAATTATCTAATTTAAAGAAAACAGACTTTAATCTACGCAGTAAAAAGTACCTACCTCGACTACATCTTTAGCGTATGTAACGAACCACACGGCCAATTTTCCGATGGCTGAACGCATATGCCATTTACAAGCACTGTAAAATTGAAAAGAATATGCAAGTAAGTACTTACTCCCTAGAGCGAATTGAGATTATCGGGTCGTAACTGGAAATATTTATAAGCGGAGGAAATCCAACCTGGGCTCAAACGTGTATAGCAATAGTTGGGACGTGTGTGTTGTACATAATACTTACTCCTCAGAGGGCTGAGTACATCGGGTGGCAAATGTAAGTATTTTTTGGCGAACGCGAGAGGCGGCGCAGTCGCAAGTCGCACGTTCGTCCAGCACTTAAGGGATTTCACCACGGACTCAAACGTTAACGTCTATATGCACTATGTAAACGTTACTTACCCCCCAGAATTATAACTCGTGTAAATTTTATTGAAAAAAATAAAATAAAAAAATGGGTTGAGTTGGTGTCACAGCTGGAAGTGTTTATCAGCGAGCGCTAGAGCACACATTCGTCCTGCACCGAAGGAACTTCACCACGGACTTAAAAGTGTATAAATTAGAGCTATATGTGCCATGTAAACATTACTTACTCCTCATAGGGGGTTGAGTTCATTGGGTGGCAACTGGAAGTATTTTTCGGTAAAAGCGAGAGGTCGACACAGTCGCGAGTGGCACGTTCACCCAGCATCGAAGAAACTTCACCATAGACTCAAAAAAGTTTGGGCTAAATGGGCTCTGTAAACATTACTTATTCCAAAGAGCGGGTTAAGTTCATCGGGTCCCAGCTGGAAGTATTTATCAGCGAGCGCCAGAGGCGGAGCGGACGCGAGGCGCACGTTTGTCCAGCACCGAAGGAACTTACCACGGACTCGAACGTATATACAAGTTTGGGCTATATGGGCTTTATAAACATTACTTACTACCCAGAACGAATTGAGTTCGTCGGCTCGCAACTGGAAGTAATTGTCAGCGAACTCAAACGTGTACTAGTTCAGGTTATTATGGGCTATGTACACATTACTTACTCCCCAGAGCGGGCTGAGTTTGTCGGCCCGCAACTGGAAGTATTTGTCAGCGAAATCAAATGTGTACCAGTTTGAGCTATACAAATAGGCTATGTAAACATTACTTACTCCCCAGAGCGGGTTGAGTTCGTCGGGTCGCAGCTGGAAGTATTTGTCGGCGAGCGCTAGAGGCGGCGCGGACGCGAGGCGCACGTTCGTCCAGCACCGAAGGAACTTCACCACGGACTCAAACGTGTACAGCGCCAGTCGGTCGTTGCCGTAATTCGACATATGGGTCATGAATACGTTGATCTGTCGAACAAAATGTCTCATTAACATTTTTATTTATATTCAAAGCAAAGGAATGAGACGTGACAACTTTACTCCAGGTAAGGTACGATCAAATGCAAGTGCATCAGTGCTAGTATGGACTCGCATCTTGGGGGATTTGCTTAGACGTTGCTTTTAAATATACGATGGCGCCCTCAAAATTGGCCACATTGTTAATCTAAACAAGTTAAAATCAAGTTGGTTCTATAACGAAATCTGAGTGCGAGTCTTGATTGTTCAATCTTAATACCATGACGGAAGGATTGGCGCGTTTAAAAGGCTTCTCCCGTAACTAAATCCTCTCCATACTCGCATTGACGCACTTGCATTTGATCCCACCATACCTGGAGTAAAGTCGTCATCAGACTAAAATCATACAGCAATGTATCCATAGACAAACTAATAGGGACTGGCACAGTGCTGTGGTAAAATATTTTAGTCATATGTTGATTTACATTTCTTCAAACTATTATTTTCCATTGAGATCTTTTTATCAAGTGTATCTCAATATGTTTTAAATATTGGTTTAGTGTATGTGATTTTGTCTAAAATGCAATATCAATATAAATAACATAAGGGAAATCAAACGTGCAAATATTTTAAAAAATTGCCATATTTTATTTTCGTAGATGGCTTTTACCTACAATTGGTAAGAGTCGTATCCAACGTTGATTATCTGTACATGCCGGAGACCCACTGCGCTTGTTTTAATTCAATTTGCATTCAATTGATCGTATAATGACGTCGTCCCGTCAAAATACGGTAATGTTGTAATAGGAAAGCTAAAGGAGTTTTAACGTTTGCTTTGCCCGCATACAAAGTATCGGATATTTGACTTTTCTGTCCTTTGAAATTACTCGTATATATTATTGTAAAATGCAGGCGTAATGCCTGGTGGTTCCACGTACATTATCTTTACGTATTTAATTCAATTTGCATTCAATTGATTTTTATAATACGGCAGAATAAGAATGGTAATGAACCCTCCTCACAATCGAGAGGTCTTGAGTTCAAATCCCTGTCCCGTACCAATGAGTTCTTTGGAACTTACGTACGGAATTTCACACCATTGGATTTTCAGTGAAGGAAAACATATAATGAGGCAACCTGCGTACGCCTGTAGAAGAGATTTGACGGTGTATATGAAAAAATACACATACTGGGCCAGCTCGGTGGACATGCTTGAATCACCTTTTGTGTATAGGCCTACGTCCTGCACTATATAATTGCGGGACTAATAAAAAGGCTGGTAAAGGTAAAAGGTAAGGTAATGTCACAAAAGTTAGAAGAGTTTTAACGTTCAGTTTCTCCACTTTCATTTAACTTTTCTGTCCTTCACAATTATTTAATTGTCCAATGAAGGCAGGGTTACGTGTATATTCCCTTTTACGTATTTAACTCAATTTGCATTCAATTGGCGGTTTAACGTTACCTAGTGAATATTGGTCGGCAAGTGCTCTCAGCGGGTAATAACTGTTTAACGAAATAGTGATACTGCATACAAAGTACCTACTATTTTCCTATTTTAAATATTTTTGATGCGCTGTGAAGGTACTCAAAGGATGCTGCATATAAGGTTTCATTAAATGTCGGGACTGGATATTTACATACAAGATTTTAACTAACCAACAGACAATTAAAGAATGCCGATATTAAACGTAAGCTTTTATTAAAACTCAAACTTGTTTTAGTCGTGGTACAAGCAATATTCAAACACCGCCTTGTAATTTTACCTATTCAGATATTAGAAAGGTCATAAGTTTAAACACGGATGTAAAAGTAGAGAACGGTGAAAAAAATAACAACGGCCTGTCCGACTGAAAATATGAATAAAAGAGAAGCGATCAGATGAAAACAAATGACACACGAATGGAAAAACTACATACTAAACAGAATGGAACGGTCGGCAGAAAACAGAATAATCGGCCAAGTGCGAGTCGTACTCGCGTACGAAGGGTTCCGTACCGTATGGGAGTCTCCCCTTAATATATTTTAAGTTACTTATTTAATTTTAAAGGGAATACTTATACAACTTAATATTCTGTGAATATTTCAAGCATTTTCCTATTGCCGTTATAAGTATCGAGCAAAAAAAACACGTTTATTGTAAGAGAGCCCTCCTTAAATATTTATATTATTTTAATTTAATTATTTATTTTTGAAGTGAATATTTAACGATATATATATATGACTGTGATATAATAATATGACTGTGAATATTTCAAGCATCTACTTACTTCACCGTTATTAATATCGGGCGAAAAACGGCTAAAAATTCAGGTTTATTGTATGGGAGCCCCCCTTAAATATTTATTTTATTCTGTTCTTGTTGTTATAGTGGCAACAGATATACGAGTACGTCATCTGAGAAAAATTCAACGTTCTAGCTATCACGGTTTATGAGATACATCCTAGTGACAGATAGACAGACAGACGGACAGCGAAGCCTTAGAATAAGGTCCCGTTTTTACCCTTTGGGTGCGGAACCCTAAATATCATATTGATCAAAACAAAAGTGGATGAATAAACTCACGGGGTTGTTGATAACAGTCTGAAACAGCTCGCCGCCCTGTATGGAGCGGTCCAGTCGGTGCCTGCCTCCGGGGTACCGCTCCAGGAGTAGCGTGTGAGTGAAGAGGCCGCAGGTCTGTCGCGGCAGCACCATCACGCCTCGGTGACGGAAACCTCGTCGCAGCCTGCACGGAAGAATATTTTATGAAGTTGGTTGGCGATCCGCAGATGAACTAAAGTTAAAGGCTGAATCAAATTTCTAGGCGGCTGTGAAGTTAGCTACAAGCTGCGAAAATCCCAAACTTTGCGCAGCTGTTAAGTAAGCTTGAGCCAGAATTGGGTTTTGCGCAGATTGTAAGTTTCATCACATCCGCTCATTTGATTCGTCAATACCCAGCATACTAGCAAGTTGAAATGGCACATAGTTTGAAGAACGGATAGGATATCATTCAACTCATCATTATAATCAATTTTTAATATTAGTATTATAATTAGTAATTAAGTAGTTAAAGACAGTAGGTAAAAGATGATTCATATCACATGCCTGGGTCGGACCCAACCCATCTCAGCTCACCAATGTAAAATGAATCATCTCTACAATATCCTGATACATATGATAGTAGACATATCAATTTCAATAATTAATAAAATATGGTTATCTCGTTTGGATAAAACTTACATTCTTTTATAATGATTTGTCAATTTGCATCGTAAATTAAGTCTTAAAATCTAAACCGCTAACTCTATCTTTAGCTTTGAAAATGATTGCGAAGACTATGGAAGAAGGAAACGTAGTCCCACGAAAGCTGTTACCTTCAGAAACATGAGTATTTAATGAAAGTTACGATGTAAACGAGAACAATGTACCTATTTAGTAACAAACCTTACACATAAGCTTCGAGGCACGTGCGGTGCAGCTGGTATTATACAATAATAAGTTTTTGCACGCGGTTTCACCTGCGCAAGGAACTATATACCCCATAGTACTAAGTACATATAAAACATTTTATTATTTTCATTACTTTTCATCCATATTATAAATCTATGATTGCTTAATATAATCAAGTCATGCAGCAATAGAGAATCGGACCAACTTGATTTTCGGCATGGATATCTATAGTTCAAAAGTCGGGGAGTGTCATAGGATACTTTTTATCCAGGAAAAAAATAAGGATACTATGTAAGTCTAAGTATGTATGTGCCTTTTATGACGATAGTGTAAAACTATTACTAGTGAAATTGTTGCGTTGAATTCATGCTGATATTTTAGAACAATTTCGCTTTAGATTAAATATAGCTGTAGAGTTCATACTGTCATTAATTCAGTTAATGGATTCATTAATTTGCAAACGATACAATTATGTATACCACATGTTATGTTAAAGTAGGTATTCCAAATAAAATATAATGACCTCATAAATATAACGACATACACAACTACCACATGTTTCTGACATCATTTTGGTATTTCAGAACATATTTAAATTTTTGTAACAATATCATTAGGTGCTTTTTATTTAAGTAAAGATAGACTATTTTACTAATTGAGTTTGTATAACAAATAACAAAGTGTATTTATGTAAATGTTTAAAAATGTAGGACGGAGATAAATTAAAATAAAATCGAAGCTCAGTTTTATAGATGTGTATCCGATTGTATGTTAGTGTGTATGACCAATATGACCTCTGTGACAAGTCTACATAGTTGGCAGGCAATAAAATTTGAGGTGTCGTTAGATTCGTCTTTATGTCTATTTGACCTACAGCGTCCCAGCTACTTTAACAGTAACCGCATTAGTCACAAATCTTTGTATTTTATGCACCATTGTATTTATTTAGGCTACGTCTTTTTCCATTTACTATGTAGAATATTGATTATGGCATTTATTTATCAATTATCCTGCTACTAGTCCGTCCGTGTAATCTCTGTCCAACCAAATATGCAAAAAAAATAGTAAAAATAGGTCAATCCGTTTCGGAGGAGTTCGATAACAAACACTGTGCCATGAGATTTTCATACATTTTAAGATAACATCTTAAAGGAAAAGAACACAATTTGGTTTATCACCACATAGCATAAAACAAAATTGCTTCCCGCTGTCTGTCCCTATGTATGCTTATATCTTTAAAACTACGCAACGGATTTTGATGCAGTTTTTTTTAAATAGATAGAGTAATTCAAGAGGAAGGGTTATATGTATAATACACCTGTGCGAAGCCGGGGCGGGTCGCTAGTTTTCATATAAATGCAAGTTAGCACGCATGCTGCGGACGACTCTATCCTCACACGTACACTCCACACGAGCCCCAGCGGACGACTCTCTCGTCCCGTTTCACACACGGAACATAAATTAACATTCTACAGTAATAATATTTTCACAATATAAAATTATCACCGCGGGACTAATAAACAGAACGAATGATTATCATCCCTATTGATTGGAAATAAATTCACTGAACTCGTATCATTATTTGCGGTATACGAGGTTATTAAAACGGCAAATGACTAATTACTCTAGTTGCTTATTGTTCCGTATTGATGCGTATTATTCACGAGTAAAAGGGTTTTCGTGATCAGTTAAGAATGGAAAATAATACCAAACTTTACTCAATCGATTGACTCCTGTAATTATTGCCGTTTATCATAAGCTCCATTAAAGTTGTATAGCATCTTTGATATCCCACAATTTAATGAAACATTCGCGCATATCCCACGTGCACTTAAACCCAAACAATTTTAAATCATTTTACTCTTATATTGGCCAACTATTTTCGGTCGCGTAATTATTGGTATTTCATTGTCGGATGTTGGTTAAAGGGCATGGAGGAATATGCGGACCGCAACGCAACGTTTGCGGTCCGCAGGAGTTTGGCCGCCGCCATCCTTCGCCGCAAACATTCCCACGGACACTTACATCGCACGTATAGTGCCTTGCTTTGTTACGGCTAACCACAGATATCGTGATATTTGAAATGACTCGATCTAGCCGGTACCTAACTTCGCAATAAACTTTCTTCTACGCTAATCATTAATTCATCCATCCATCCATTAGCCAAACTACTACGACGGCCACTGCTGGACATAGGCCTCCTCTATGGATCTCCAATAAGACCGGTTGGAAGCGGCTTGCATCCAACGCGATCTTGTGGTCTTAATGAGGTCATCCGTCCACCTTGTGGGTGGACGTCCTACGCTGCGCTTGCCGGTCCGTGGTCTCCACTCGAAAACTTTTCGACTCCACCGGTCATCAGTCCTCCGCGCTATGTGCCCTGCCCATTGCCATTTCAACTTACTAATCCGTTGGGCTATGTCGGTAACTTTGGTTCTTCTACGGATCTCCTCATTCCTGATTCGATCCCGCGGAGAGACTCCGAGCATAGCCCTCTCCATAGCTCGTTGGGCTACTTGGAGCTTACTAATAAGGCCCATAGTGAGAGACGACGTTTTTATCATTAATTACAGAGCAGAAATCGCTTATTCACATGCGCTCACGTAACACTGCATTCAGAGGGGTTAGGGTGTGTTTGAGTTTGTTACGTACAAACGTAAACGGAAACTACAGTAGTTTGCGTGAGGTTCCATACATTTTTATAACGCCCCGTGCAGGACGCGGAAGAACTAACTATAATGTATGGAGCCACACGAAACGAGTTTTAGTTTATTATGCAAACTCATACTAGTCTCTGCAATTTGTTTCCTAACCATACATTTCTGGTGTATGAGTATTTGCGACATATAAGCGTCGCGCGTCTGATAAAGAGAAGCCATATCTCTAGTTCTATGACGAACAGTTACATCGCACGTAGTCCAAGCTTTGTTACGTCTAACTATCGTCGCAATAAAAGCGGTAAAATGTATGCTTTACGGTCCCAGCGCGGTTTGGGCTCTAGTTGCGTTTATTTCCTACTTTACGGAACCGTAAAGCGCCTAATATAGTGACAGATAGACACTACACACAACACTTCATTGCCCCTGTTCGGTAGTAAATTGCGAAGGTAATATTCGAGTACTCGCATAATAAACTGATATCATCTCTACATTTACAGGCGTTACATACCACAACAGTATTAATTCGTGTCAAATCAACACAGTATCAATTATATTGAGTACAAAAGCGACGTGGCATCAATGACACGATGTTATGGAAATACAAGATAAGCTTCACGCGGAACGGTATTCAAATCGTAAACAATTTAATTAATTGTATCTCGAGGTTTACCCAATTATCGCACTGATTTGAACTTAGTACTTGATTAGGTCAGAGTAGATTAGAGGTCGGTTGAATTATTATCGCAATATAGTGAATTTTATGGGCATGATGCAAAATTATGTGGGTTGTGGAATGTTATGAGAGTAAGTGATATTTTATGCGTAGTCAATCGAGGCGGTCCATTTTATCGCGATCGCGGGGCTATCGACATGATGGACAGAGAGATAAAACTTGTTCGACGCGAGTGGGCCGCTACCGTACTTCATCTATTATATCAACTTCGAACAAGAGTTCTCTGATCAATTCTTTCCATCTCTAGGCTTAATGTGAAGCAGTTCTGTATCTGATAATCATAAATTTAAATTCGTGATAATTGACTTCTAGGAAACTGGATCTAAAAGACCTACACACCTATGTGTTAGTAAGTGGCAAAATGACATTAGTACTAAAAATTGCTACCTACTCAAAATTTAAGTTATTACATTAGTTCCCGTCCTGAATGACACGGAGTAACACGAATTGGTTGGCAATGCCGCGTTCAAGATCAAACTGCTTGTTCAGTACAATCTCCGATTCCGGGTGGGGCTGCGAGCGGTTCTACATATAACAAAACGTGTAGCACTTACCTCGTCGGCTTTAGATGGACGCATTCTTCAGTGTTGGGTACCATCACTGTCTTAGCCTTCCTGTAAGCTTAATATAGACGGTAACAAAACATGTAACACATACCTCGCTGGCCTTAAATGCGGGTACTCCTCAGTGCTGGTGACCTTCACATCCCAGACTTTCCTCCACGCTTCATATAGCGGCTCATGTACGGGATACACGCCCGAGTGGTGCGGCGACACGGAATAGCACGAGTTGGTCGGGATGCCGTGCTCGAGCGCAAACTGCTTGTTGAGCATCATCTCTGATTCCAAGTGAGATACGTTGGTGTACAGGTGGGGCTGCTGGTGGTTCCACATGTGGCAAAACCTACAGACAAAGTGTTTATCTTAAGTATACAGACACGATACACACTGCGATCTTTACGATCAATAGGTATGATGACTGGGTAAAAAAAACATTATTATAATTAGTTCCTTAGTAAGATTATCAAAAAATATTGGACACGTATTTTTTATTTTGTCAATCAAACAATAAATGACAATTATAAACCTTGAGAAGTTTCTGAGAGAGAGCTCGTGACGTCAATTCTACGAGAAAAGTACTATACTTTTCATGCAGAAGTGACTTCTACGATTTCTTCTGACGTCACTTCTACGAGAAAACGTGCTATGCTTTTCAAGTAGAAGTGGCGTTATGCGAAACTTTAACGCCGATTTTATCATCAATAACAATTTATCTTTGATTGACGAAATTAAAAATACGTGTCTAACATTTTTGCTAATCTATCTGATGGTCTTATTATATTTTTTGTTATCATACCTATTATATGAAAACCGTTAGCGTCAAACACATCGTCCACAATTCAACTGGTATTAAGTATAGACTAATGTACACAAACAAGATTATTTTTTGCAAAAATTAACATGACCGACTTCACCCGTGTACAGAATTCGCGAATATATCGCACGGATCGATATAGCATTTTTCACAATATTGTTGATTTATCAAAAACGGCTCAGCCGGTTTCGATAATATTTAAATGGGACCAATTTCGAAGTATGCTCTTTCCAATAAAAAAATAATTATTGAAATCGGATTACTACGAAAAAAGTTATGCGTGGTTATACATAAAATTTATATATATATATATCTATGCGTCGAATTGTATACCTCCTCCGGTGGTTCGTCGGTCAATAAAATATAGATGAAGGGCGGGCTTTTGAGGCTGTGAAACTCTTTGCAATAACTATAAGATTACTTTTTTATTTATCTTGTCTACTGAGATAGTTGACCTGGAGCGAGCGCATGGTGAAGTTGAGGAATAGGTGATATTGTGGTCGGGAAGAGTGGCTATTCTAGCGCATATTGGTGTTCTATTATGCAAGAGAACTAAACACCAAGCCAAGAAAAGTTTCAAAAGTTTTCAGACTATAAGACTTCAAGGTCCGTCTTGTGAAAGAAAACGAAGGGGGAAGTCGGATAATAACATGCTTTAGCACGTGACACAACTTAGACAAAGAAAAAATTACAAAGCTTTCAACCATTTCGGGGCTTCGTTATTTCTGCTCGCCGCCGGTTGAAATCTTTAGAGGAATCATGAAATATGCTTACATTCTTTCATAATAAAGGACAATTTATGTTAATAAAATGTCGCAAGGGATATAATATTTTGGTTATCACTGGTATCATTAATTAAGATTAAGACACTTCAACAATCAGGGATTGTCTAGTGAAAATATGACGAATGACAACCCTAATATAGAGAAGGGTGTAGCAGGCATTAGTAACTGCCTTTAAGTGGCATAACAGTAATTGAACCATATTCCAATAATTTAAGCGAAAATGTTTTTAATAGGATGGTATTTAAATATGAAACGTTTAAGGAGTTTATTGTAACGTGTATTCGGCGGCTATTTCCGTAGAGTTCAATAGCAGAAGCACGCAACCTATCATTATCACGGCTATTTTGCGGCGTTCTCGCATTTTTATGTCAGAAGCTATTATTAAAATCTCAGCTGGCCTTGTGGGCTCTTATCAGTTATCATAAATTAAACAGCTCGACATGAGAGCCGCTGCGCGAAATTAAACTCTGGCCGTTTTATGGTTTCCTTTTGTACAAAGAAAAGTAGCATAGATCGATGTAGCATTAACCTGTAGCCATAAACACGAAAACGACATTTATTGTCGAGAACATAAATTATATTTACACTTTATGACTACTTGTGTAAATCAGACGAGCTAGAATCATTAATAGTCCGTTAGTTAGATTATCAACAAGATTATTTTTTTGCAAAAAATAGCATGACCGACTTCAGTCGTGTACAGAATCAGCGAATATTTCGCACAGATCGATGTAACATTTTTCACATTATTGTTGATTTATCAAAAACGGCTCAGCCAATTTCGATAAAATTTAAATGGGACCAATTTCAAAGTATACTCTTTCCATTAAAAAAAGAATTATTGAAAACGGACTTCTACGGAAAAAGTTATGCGTGGTTATACATAAAAAAAAAATATATATATATACGCGTCGAATTGAATACCTCCTCCGGTTCATAGGTCAAAAAATATTTGACACGTATTTTTCCTTTTGGAAATCCTACAACTAATGACAAAGATAAACCTTGTCAAGGTTTGGGGGTGGGGGGTCGTGACGTCACTACTCTCACGAAAGTCTATACATCTGTATGTGACTCGTGACGTCACGCGGAACTTACGGGCTATAACTTAATCATTTTTTGTTTTATTTACAAAAGAAAAAAATCGTGTCTAATATTTTTTGATAATCTATCTGACGGACTAATAATATTTTTTTAGTCATTTCACTTTAATTATTGTACAATTTATAAGAGTATTATGATCGTGAATTACCACTAGCGAATGTATTTTATTAAAATGAAGTTTGGCAACGACCCGCCACCACAAAACCACGAAGCTTTCCGAACAACGAACAAAGTTATGTTTGCAACAAAATTGATACTAGGTACTCTGAAATACCTAGTTATTCATAAATATAAAACGCTGTGAGCCTTGAGTAGATCAAAGTAGCAGTTTTATTATACGCATACAGATTCAGACATTTATAAGCCCATGAATAGAATTTTATTACACACATAAAATTTCAAACCACAGATATATAAATAAACAGATAAAACAGATAAACATTTTATTGATAATTTGTCAAAAATTATAAGTCACAAAATACAATAATCATTCATAAGATTAATAGTAAATACTTAGTAAGTATCCAATAATAATGTGAAGAATATCAAAAATTAATAATGTCATATCACATCATTTTTTTTAAAAAGAAATTACTCTTATTATTGCAAGCAAAAAATTCATCAATTGTATAAAATGCCCTTTGTACGAGCCAGTTCTTTAGTTTTGTTTTAAATATATTATCGCTCACTGAGCTAGCGATGTCCTTCGGCAAACAATTATAAATTTGTACACCTATCACGTGAGTCAACTTCCCCGAGCGATATAAATACAAGATGTGTAAGGTCACTATAAACACAATTTTTACATGATGACTTAAAACAAAATGCCTGTAAATATGATATCTATGTATAATTAGCTTGCCTCTGAGCCTTACATAAAATTACTAGACATTCATACTCAAAATAAGCCAATTCTCTTTCAATACTGTTGGTTGAAGATGTTGGTAAGAAGCCGTGGTGGTCTAGTGGTAGTGACACCCACCTTACAATCGTGAGGTCGTGGGTTCAAATCCCGGTCCCGTACCAATGAGTTCTTTGGAATTTATGTACGGAATTTAACACCGCTGGCTTTTCGGTAAAGGAAAACATAGTGAAGCAACCTGCATGTCAGTAGAAGAAATTCGATGGCGTATGTGAATTCACTAACCCGCACTGGGCCGGCGCGGTGGATATGGCCCAAACACCCTTTGTGGGTAGGCCTACGTCCTGCAGTGGACTATTAAAAAGGCTGGTACAGCTGGTTATTAATCGACTTTAATAAAGATGTTACGCGATTACTCCGCCAATTATGAACCAATTTTGATGATTCTTATTTGATCATAATTTTTAGAGTCCCATTTACTATTGAAATTGCTTGAGTCGTTTTGAAAAATAAACAATAACGTAAATAAAATTACTACGTCGATGATATTTTGATTCGTGAGAACTATTCCAATTCTGTACACGGTTCAAGTAGGTTATGCCATTTTTGACGGAAAATCTATAAATATAAAATCGTGATTCACTGACTTACCTATCACGAAATCTCAAAAACTACAAGTGCTAGGAGTCTCAAATTTTACATGGGGGATCTTTTTTATAATTCAAGCCCTAAGTGGGTGAAATAGCGAGGCAAACTTAGTATGGGAGGACACGATTCCTTGGACCGTTTAACTTGAAATTTGGCATAGACATACTTAAACAAAATTAATTGACCACGTGTTTCGTATTTTTCTGAATTGTATCGCCTATCAGCGTTAAAAACGGGAACAAAGCTATTTTCGGGACGAATGATTCCGACGTCGGAATTGAAACTTTTTGGTGTATTTGATTGATTTATCAAAATTTTGACATAACAATTATTTTGTCAAAACATCTTGACACGTTTGAAAATCCAGATTTATTGAAACCAATGAGTTAAGAAAGGAGGCCGCCACAGCTAATTTTCCGGCTCCAAAATGGGTCTACGAAATAGTCGAAATCGCAGGTCGAACCTGGACACAATTGGCACAAGACCAAGCCAGATAACACAGTAAGACAGAGGCCTATACCCAGCAGTGGGATAAAGAAGGCTGTGTATGATGATGATGATGAAGTCTTACCATGTGAAATGTTCTCTATTCTTTAGCAATGCGTCATCTCCCCTGTTTTCAAGCGCGGTGCCGTGGTGGTAGTACTTCGCGCTGTAGCCGAGGTTGAACCGGAATCCTGGCACCAGCCGCTGTAGCGCCGCCTGCGATGCTAATAGCGCTGCTACGTCTTCTTCGTGGAGGCGTGTACCTGTAGAAATATGCTATATTTAGTATTGGTAGGGTGGAAGTAGGTATTGTAGTTTGACTGGGTGTTCGTCAGCGATCACCAAAGTTAAGCAACGTTCGGCACTGTCAGTCTTCGGATGCCACCAACGGGTGACTGTTTACAACTGGGCGCTACCGTGGCTCGGATGACATTAAAATGCAGGCCCGGTTGCATTAACAGTCTAGACATATCAAAGGCCTTCAAGCTGCTTAAAAACTTTGACACCAGGGCTAGCCACCAGGCCTATACGAACTAACTTAGTATTGGTAGGGAGATTGGGTGGTTGGTTAGTGGTTACCCCCTTGTAAATCCTTAACACCTTTCGAGGATAGGTTTATTTTCAACAGTAGTATTAAAAACAGATTGAACGACATTGTAGAATTAAGTAGCTAATAGTAATACAATAATTATGCAACATTGAAGAGTGTGATGCTTTTACTATATTTTCGTCATCTCACGAACAGAATTTCCCTTCTGGACATAGATCATAATTTTAATGAGTGGCTTGTTAGAACTTAGAACACTTAAAATCAAAGCCAATTTACTTTACTTCGATTTCGCTAAAATCTTCTATTCTATAAAACAAATATGAAATAAAAATCGCGCAAAATAGCGAAGTCATAGTTATAAACACATACATTTCTACAAAAGACTCGATCGCATTACTACCAAACAATAAAAATATTACTCTCCTTCTTAATCAGTCGGGTAACAAGCCCTAGTAAAAAGAAGTTAATGTGTTCCGGATTGAAGATTCTTTCCATTGAGAATACTTCGCAATGAAGCGTGGCGTAATGAGATTGAATAACAATTTTATTTCAGATTTATCTATCTGTGAGATATTTCAATCTACATTTTCGTATATTCTGGACTGTTACTAACGTGGTTTCGGTCTTTCAGGCCCAGTTGGTAACCGATCTGTATTCCTAGAAGAGAATTTCAGGATTGATGCCCTTCTTGGTAGATGTATGAAATATATTGTAATTAATGGAAGAATGTGTTGAAAAATCAAGCCGATATAAGAAAATTACGTCGCAAGTTGATTTCCTCTAGGTTCATAACGGAACAAACAGATTTTAACTAAGGATAGTTAGCTATGTAAGCCGCTTCCAATAGTTTTATTGAAAACCAAATTCAAATTGGGAAGCCTATGTACAACAGTGGACCTACGCCTGACATGATTGTCAGGCGTAGGAGGATGATAAGAAAGTTAAGCACTTATTTAAATATCAATATATCAATCATTAGCCAAACGTCGTTTACTGCTTCCCCTGCAGATCTCCAATAAGACCGGTTAGAAGCGGCTAGCATCCAGCGTGATCTTGCTATGAGGTCGTCAGTCCACCTTGTGGATGGACGTCCTACGCTGCGCTTGCTAGCACGCGGTCTCCACTCGAGAGCTTTTAGACCCCCATCGGTCATCAGATCCCAATGCTATGTGCCTTGCAGACTGCCATTTTAACTTGCCTAAATCTAAATATTAGGGGAGCATCTTACACGCGGTCTCTAACCCCAAACTAAGCATAGCTTATGATATGGCTGCCAGAGGCTGATACACTACATATACATATACCTACTGTACTGTACTGTACTGTACCAGCCTTTTTAATAGTCCACTACAGGACGTAGGCCTACCCACGAGGGGTGATTGGGCTATATCCACCAGGCTGGCCCAGTGCGGGTTGGTGGATTCACATACGCCATCTAATTTCTTCTACGGACGTATGCAGGTTGCCTCACGATGTTTTCCTTCACCGAAAAGCCAGTGGTGTGAAATTCCGTACATAAATTCCAAGGAATTCATTGGTACGGGACCGGGATTTGAAACCGCGACCTCACGATCGAAAGGCGAGTATAATTACCACTAGACCACCATGGCTTACACTACATATACATACTTAGATATTTAACAACTAATAACTTCCAGGCACAGAGCAAACTCTTAAATTCATCACATTAATGCTTGCCCTGGGTGGGAAACAAATCCACGCCTGTTTGACCCAGGAGTCAAGGTCACTAACCACTGAGCCACTGAGGCCATCAATCGTTGCAAATATTCGCTGAACTATATCATCAATACAATGAAATTCTCAAATAGATTCGTTATTTATTCCAATTTAAAGTAACAATCGGAGTCCAAGTGAAGAGGGAGCGGTCCGGTTACTCAATGCGACGTTTTATTATAAAAGCTTTCCCGACTGATTTGATGGATATTGATGGTGAGGTCGAAGGTAGGAGCGTTTCCGCTTTGTTACCTATTCATTACTGCTATTTTCAGCTTGAAAAGTTTTGTTGTGGACGCAAGTTTTAATAGAGCTAATCATTGGTTTGTTGTTTGAAGTTTAAAATTGAATAAGGATAATTTTAAAGTCGCTTTTTTAAAGTCGATTTTTATTGCTATATTCGACATCGATCGTCTTTAGTTTTTATTTTCGCGACTGTTGTTCTTGTTAGTGGTTGAATGAAAAGTGTTAGCTTGTATAAAAGCGATAAGACTAATAAATAGAAATCTATTATTTATAGCTATAAACGCGAAGATTATTTTCTTACAAACTACGTGTAAAATAGCAATGATTTATTTTGCACGATTTAGGTACTAGATCTAAAGAAACAAATAATGTAACACGACAATTTTTAAACAAGTATACACGGTATACGATTTTGCGTACGATTCATTTTCATATTCACGTAAAAAAATATTCAAGCAAATTTGTTAAGTCCTAAAACTGGTGTTCTCTTTCTATTGTCTACATGGAAGCGAATAACAGATACTGCGGAACACTTGATCACACTCATGATTCATCACTAATCGTTTTGCACAACGATACGCATCGGCAGCATCGGTCTGTATCATAAATATCAGGAAGTAGGCTGAGTCGCCACGTGTGGCGCGCCCATGTGTTGCCAAGCTCTTATTGCTCGCTGTGTAATTCCTGACATTTCTAGAAATGCTAAAGTTGGTTTGTGTGTGCATCATCATTACCCACAGCTCGTGATCTCTCACTGCTAGTCATATGTCTCTTTTCATGTAAACCACGAAGGAATATAGGTACGAGTGACTAGCGGACCCGGCGAACTTCGTTTCGCTTTCCGTAAGAACCTTGTACAGAGTATTAGAAAACTACAAAAAAAAATAAGCCAAATCGGTCAAGCCGTTTTCATGTTATGTCGTGAAAACGGAAAACGGGTTTCATTTTTATATATATAGCTAAAAATGTTCGACCAAATATTAATGAGCAATTGGTTTGTAAGAATCCTATCCTACTAATATTATAAACGCGAAAGTTTGTGAGGATGGATGGATGGATGGATGGATGTATGGATGTTTGTTACTCTTTCAAGCAAAAACTACTGAACGGATTGAGAAAAAACTTTGCAATAATATCCTACTAATATTATAAACGCGAAAGTTTGTGAGGATGGATGGATGGATGGATGTATGGATGTTTGTTACTCTTTCAAGCAAAAACTACTGAACGGATTGAGATGAAACTTTGCAATAATATAGCTTATATATATATCAAAATAACACATAGGCTATAAATTATAACGATATATTGCGTATGCGGGCGAAGCCGCGGGTAAAAACTAGTAGGTAATAAGGGAGAAAAGGCCTGCAATGAATTATGGTTACTACATACGTTTCAAGATTTTTCTTTCCGAAGGTTTATCTACAAAGATATCCTAATCGTTTCTATTCGTAGACGGGGCGGGTCGTTCGACAACTTATAATAGAGTTTTTACGATTACTTTTGATGGCCCATGCCAGTATTGTCCATGGTAATGCTTTATCCGCATACCCATCTAGAGGAGAGACTAACAAGACGGTCCTATGTCGAAATAGGAATTGACGGATGGCCTCGCCCGCTGTGAATGCACGTAGCGAACCCGTTTACACGTAAACAGATTTATTGCCGAGTGTTCCCGTGATGCAATATAAACTCGTACGTGGATTGTGTCTTGTCGGATGCATTAGGATGAAATACGAGAGTCTCCTAGAAACATCACGTAGCTTTATAATTTGGGTCGTAGTTAACCTACATTGGTTCGTTAAATTTCGACGAGTATTTGGAGAGGTGGTGTAAAATATTGTGTCTGAAAGCTATACAGTAGAATTCGGAGTATACCTACTATCTAGCATAAAATTATACGTACTCCGTAAGCGGGTAACTAAACAAACATTAATGGGGATTGGCCAACATTTCAAATAAACCAATCAGGATACATATATTTTACTATCGGTGTGTGATACTTATGGAGTGAGAAGAATGTTATGCTAGGTATATTGTATCAAGAAACACTAGGTAGCCGTAAGAAATGTGTTAAGCGAAACGTGCGAAGACGATAATGATTTACATTCATACAACAGATAATAAAACCAAATTTATTTATTATTCAGCAGAAGGATGGAAATTTGTAGACTATAATATCTACAAATATCATAGAGACACAAACATACACATATCGAGAAGACGATAATAAAACTTGACATTAGCAACATTTCAAAAATGGCAAAAAATTTACAGTACTAACGACAACAATTGAAAAAAAAACTAACTTTAATGAAATTTAAGATAATGGAATGAAGTCGACTTTAGCAAAGTAGAATGTTTTCAGAAAAAAATAAGGACAACCGCATTATATGAACACGTCCGATACAAAAATAGAGCACATATGTTATTGCGCATTTTTTCAACGAACAGAAAACATAATTTGAATAACGAGTCGGAAACGTGTCAGACTATTTACCTAGTATGCGCATAACAAAATCAATTATCTCCGCGCCACTCATTGACATTCAGAACACGAGTGTGGCACTAATAGCATTCAGCTATTCCTTGCATGCTAATTTGTGAACGAGAAGGTAACAAGTTATTATATTCACTGCTTAGATGCAATCTGCTCGAAGAAAACTTTTAGGCTGACCGCATTCGAGCTCTCAACAAGAATCCTTTTCATCACACGGAAATTCCATCCATCCATCCATCAACAGGACGACCACTGCTGGACATAGGCCTTCCCTATAGATCTCCAATAAGACCGGTTTGTAGCGGCTTGCATGAGGTCATCTGTCCACCTTGTGGGTGGACGTCCTACGCTGCACTTGCCGGTGCATGGTCTCCACTCTAGAACTTTTCGTCCCCATCGGTCATCAGTCCTCTGCGCTATGTGCCCTACCCATTGCCACTTCAACTTGCCAATCCGCTGGGCTATGTCGGTTACTTTGGTTCTTCTACATATCTCCTCATTCCTGATTCGATCTCACAAAGAGACACGGAAATTAGTGGAACTAAATTTCGAGAGTGGTTCACAAACAGTTGCGGGGGATCGCGACTCATGGAAGGAAATGGAGGAGACCTTTGCCCAAAAATGGGATAGCATAAGTTAGTAAAAAAAATCACCATTAGGAAATCTCATCAATGTTGACGTTCATGCACTGCTGTTATTGTGTTCGGAAGCTAGTGATATTGTTATAAGAGCCTTATTTTTATTAGCCAGTCTCGAGCCTGTCTCACGATAAAAGCCCTAAGGCGATAAGAGAAAACAAAGCCGCCATGCGACTGTGGTGACGCATCTGTGGGACTTATTTCATGAAACGAACGGAGCTACAAAGCTGAAACCGATCATTTTTTGCATGACATAGAATCTAGAAGCAGCGTTTGCGTTCGTAGTTGATGCTCGTATGTGGTGATACATAGGCTGTTGCATATGAACCGCCTCAAAACGCCGCCACTGACATTCATAGAATTTTACACAAATATAATTGGCCAGTAGCAGCGTTTTGTCGCTGGTCGGAGTTTGCGGTCGCAGTTATGGCGGTGTTGCTTAGAATGGCTAAAAGACGAGACCATTTGCTTGTTGAATGTTTAAGCATTTTGAAGTTTCGAACTTTAGCCAAACTAACAACGCCCAATAGGTAAAGGCAAACATCGATATGAGCACTTTGTCGGTCAATCTCGCAAATACTGAATTACTTAAGTAGGTCTAGATACTAGTCAAAAGCCGTCGACGATACTCAATTATTAATGCAAAATCAAAAATTTACTAAACAATTTGCTCGGACGTAAAATTGGTTACTAGGTATAGACCGAATCAAACTTCTTGACGGCTGTGAAGTTAGCCACAAGCTGCGCAAAACCCAATCCTGACTGAAGCTCGCATAACAGCTGCGCATGGATCGGGTTCCGCGCAGTTTGTAGCTAGCTAGTAGCTAGGTTTTTCTTTTTCTTTGCATGTTCATTCACGCCGTTTGAAAAAGGTTATTTTTAGGGTTCCGTACCTCAAAAGGAAAAAACGGAACCCTTATAGGATCACTTTGTTGTCCGTCTGTCCGTCTGTGTGTATGTCAAGACTCTTTATCTCGGGATCGCGTAAAGATATCGAGTTGAAATTTAAACTGTATACGTATATCTACGATCTCTTACAGTTGTGTAAAGGAAAAACTTCTCAGTTATCACATAAAGAAGTTAGAGCCGTTTATGTCGTAAAAAACCGCATATTTCGACACTCACAAAAATCAAAGCCTACAGGGTACTTCCCGTTGACATAGAACTATGAAATTTAGCGAAAAGCATTGTCTCAGAGTACAGATATAGGAATAAATCTGAAAACTGAACATGTTTATTTAAATCACAAAAAATAGGGCTTTAATATTCACAAAATATGGGTTTAAAATTCAAAGTGCGTAAATCGTATCGTGTAAGGTATCATATAAAAGACCTTCATTAGCACATGCTAAAACAGGTTTTTAATTATTTTAACAATTTTCGATGAATGACGAGAAAAGTTATAAAAAAAAAAACTTTGGTCGATGATGATGATGAGTATAGAGATTTTAACAACCTACTTCCCAATTTTGTGAAATTCTGGATTTGTACGGAACCCTCGGTGTGCGAGCCTGACTTGCACTTTTCCGGTTTTTTGTCAAAAAAGCTTGTTTGGAACGGCACTCTTTTATCGAAACGAGGCTCGTACTCAAAAGAGATATAGCTTTAATACAGGGCCGAAACAGAAAAGAACAGATGTATCTCGTTAACCGCAATCAAATAACATAAGTGGACTTACATCTATCGCAAACCCCACTCATAGGGGCTTACAGAAAATATGAGTAGGAAAACCTCTATAATAATCTAACAGATTGCGTTCGATTTAGCCGAATCAGCCAGCGAGGAAACACGTCAGCATGTCTTAGGGAGATTGATTACTGTAATGCTGTCCCAGACATGTCTGAGATATCGACAAATAGATACATCTTCCACTAACTGTTTCAAGTTAAAGCTATCAATAATATTATAAGTAGATTTAAAAGAATGGTTCTGACATTATATCAGAATGGATTCGAAAATAAATTAGTTACGTTTCAAATAAAAATACTAGGGTTAGCCACCCGGCCTAGACGAATAAGAATGTATCATTTATAAAAACCAGCTGCATTGCGCGTCGTCGTAAAGCAAACAAAAGTTGTATAAAGCTATCATGAAAACCCAGCTTTCATAACCACTTCCCGTTTTGGTGGATATGAGTCGATCAAGGTTCAATTTGAGTTGGTTCTATGGTCAAGCTGAATGCAAGTAAGAACAGCAGTCGGACTCGGTATAGGTAAGACTGCATGCCCACAACAACATCACGACTCATATCGACGTCACAAGTTACTAACCCCGCTCGCCCCCGAAGATGTCGTCGATGTCGATGAGTATTCACCGGCCGAAGCTCGGGCCAAGCTGGCCGTGGCTGAGGTAGCTGAATGCGTCGTGAAACAGACTGTATGGACAGGTAACAAGTTACTCACCCCGTTCGCCGACGAAGATGTCGTCGATGTCGACGAGTATCCACCGGTCGAGGCTCAGGCTGAGCTGACCGTGGCTGAGGTAGCTGAGCGAGTCGAGAAACAGCAGCCGGTGCAGCCAGAACTGCAGCCCCGAGCCGAACAGCACGCGCTGCACGCCGTCCAGCCGCCCGTGGTCTTGGACAACGGTCGCTAGCGGGAACCGCTCTTCTGCAGACAAATATTATTGTTATAGGACGAGTGGCAACCAAGCTGACTGGCGACTTGATGGCAAGAGACTACCGCTGTAAATAGACATGCAATATCAGTGCTTAAAGACTAGGCAATGCCTACTCTTTAAGTTTTTCTTTTCACTAACTACGCGACATCTATATAGTCGACAAAAAACTGGACCACTTAATATAAAAAAAAAATTATATTTTGGCGTGGTGCTCAAAAGGTTAAATTTATTACTGCAAAGAACTTAGCATTAAGTACATATTTTAAATCAAAAAAATATTTATGTCCTTATGTCCAACATCCAACTCAATAGAATGTATCTACAAATCATCAGTCTATAAACACTAAGATCCGCGGTTAGTAATATACATGAGGTTTTTATGACGCGAAAAATAACTAAGGGAATGGCTCGTCGCCAGCTCGATATGTCATAGAAACTAATAAATTTACCTAAATTAGATGGTCGAATTGTAATTGTTCTAAGTTCTAACTGTTCTACGTCTATATAAACAAGGCTGTATTTTAGGCTGCTTTGTTCTCAAGTTGTCTGCAAATGTATACACAGAGCGCACACACTTGTGTAACGGTTGTGCTGCTCTAGAGGAATACATACACGAGTGGATTAGACACGGTACATTTCGGGTGCTGTAATGTGTGGTCACGGCCGAGAACCGTCCTTTACATTAGAACATGCCTTAAATTGCATCGTTGTTAACATTTTTCACTCCTAATTTTTATGAGGCCATAAAGGTATAGTCAGGAAGTTGAGTTAAAAATCACTGAGGTACAGACGAATCCACGTTGACAGTTACTTTTTCACACGGACTCTTTGTGCAAACCCACTTCTCATACATAATAAACAGTAAAGTTTATATTGCATATTGGTATGTAACCGCCGAAGAAAATAACTTAGCATTTTTATTGGCATCGAAAGCAAGCCAATTTTATGATATTCCGATGTCTCATTGCTATGAAAGCTACATCGGTTGCTACAGTATTCAATGCAAACAAATGTGCTCGTGCAATTCCGCAATCTATTTGCCGACGCCGGCGCCGGCCGTGCTATAATAATTTGACAAAACTGGTCAACTTTACAGATATCATGATTAAAACTTTGATATTAAATCTTGCATAAACTTTAGATATTTCTTGAGTAATGAAAGATTTATTGGGCTATAAATGCAGAGATAAATTAATTCAATGTAATGGCGGATGTTCGAGGGATCTAGGCAGAGGCTGCGCGGAAAGCAAATGCTAGGTACCTACCTATTAGGTATTCTTCGAACGCATATCAAGTCCACTTTATCATGTTGATTCGCAGAAACATCTCACAGAATGAGCATATGATTATTTTAATTATTATAAACACAAACAGGTTGGATTCTACGAATGGCTGGGAACGTCTATAAATAAATTTCTTCAGTATGTCATGGAATTCCTTAATTAATTAGCGTAGAGGAATGCCAGGCCACGATTAATATTAATTAGTACGACGAAACTAAGCGCTATCCTGCGTCGTCATCAAATACTATTTTGTCACATGAGTTCTATTAAACATTAATAAGTAGATATCAAAATGAAGAATGGCGTCGAAATTATCGTTATGACCAATTAAAAAGGCTCTTTATTTATTTAACAATATAGAGTTCGAATAATAGATGTAACTATCTAGCCGTGGATGAGTCTACCGAGCTTTGCCTCACCTAAATTATAAAAAATGTAGATATGATTAGAGTTAGAGTTAGCTAGATTTTAGACCAAGATCAAATAGTGATCTCTCATTGTTACTCTTTGAATGCATGTTAATATTGTCACAAGAAGTTACTTATCACTATACTTAATATAGAAGGCAAACATTATGCCAAAAGGTATCAGGCGGCTTCAATGCATTCCAAGTTAATGGAAAATCAATTACAAGCTTTGCGATAAGGTAGACCGAGAGAACCTTGTACATTCTACTTCATAATATCAACTCAACTAAACAGCTCAGAGGTTTTATCGAAGCAATAATATCTCTAGTTTGTGCTTATTAAGCACGGAAACTGCGTGATCATAACCGGTAATAAGGAAATGGAATATCCTCGGCCAGGATTAATCGCATGACTGAGTTAACTTCCACTGATCGATATTAGTTTGAGTACTATGGGTTTTCGACGTAATTTTAATGGGAATGTCATCTTACGAGATAATAAAAATTGGCGCACGTTGCGGATCCACATTTTCCAAAATTCTACAGCAACGCGGAACTCATAATCGAATGCTTATTCTGTTTGCCTGAACACAGTACGAATGCTTAATATTCGGGTTTGAAATGGTCGTTGATCTCGCTAACTATACCTAATACGTTCTATACGAATTTACAGTTAACGAAATCACTAAATACCTAGGACTACAATGAGTTTATAATTATTATATTGCCTAAAGAACTTTCATATCGCTTAGCGCTTAAAACCAAAATCTTCCTCCCTCCTCTAGGTGGGGTCGGCAGTTAAGTTATTATTTTTTATATTATTCAATATAGACAATAAAAAATGTACAGTCTATGACCAAATCGTATGTACGTATGTTTCTTTTCGTCATTTATGTCTTACAAATCAAAGAAAGAAAAGGTCATACATCATCTCTACATCGACTCTTTTCTCTCGACTTTACCGTATCACATTTTCACAAAATTGAACCAGAAACCACGTTGTTGTACATCCTGCATTAGATAATGAACTTACCACCGGAGCCGTACTCGTTCTGGCGGAGCGCCCAAGCCACGGGCTCGTATGTGGTGCTGTTGGCCCTGAAGACGGCCCAGTGCTCCCCTGGCAGCGCGCCCCACGCAGTCTCGCCGGCCCGCGCCAGCCGCAGCACGGGTGACGCCGGATTCAGTGTTGCATCCTGCCCATAACACAGTATTAAGTTAATATCCTAACTAATATTGTAAATCCAAAAGTGTGGCTGGTGGTTTGTGACTCTATAACGCAGCAACAAAGCAACGGATAGACTTAATTTTTGGCATGTATTTAGTTCGAAAGTTGGAGTGACATACATACGCTTCGCATCTAGTCTGTCCGTGACCACGACCGATGCAACTTGGTCGAAACGTCGGGAAAATGAGGTAATTAATTTACACATCTCATATGTTAATTAGCCCTTAATGCGTTCAAATCGCAAAAGTTTAAGAATAACATGAGATAGGCTACTTTTTATTCAGGAAAAAATTAAAAAATCCTATGGGATATCGAATCTACTATAGTATGAGCGTAGTCACAAATCAGAGTACTGATTTGTGGGCTCCATAGTAGAGGTAATAGCTACATTACAGGCATCCAAATGATTTAAGATAACTAGAACTAGTTCTTTTAGTTTTATTTTATAGGGTAAGTGCAACTACCACTAAATTACAAGACTTAGAAAATCTAAAACTACGTAACAAGCAATTGTATAGAAAAAACAATAAAATGTAGATGTCCTTAGATCATTTATCAGACAGATACAATACAAGGTAACCAAATCAAAGTTTTCACCTCGGAATGAAAGATCCCTTTTATTTGCTTGCAAGTGCACTAATAGAGACACTGTTTAAAAAAAATAAGACAAGAATTCAAAGATTCTAAGAATTACGGAGATGCCCATTTTGGACACCTTCAGACAGACATTGACATTGTTTGATTTATATCTTATCATGGAATTAAAATACGTTTTATTTACGCAACTGTTTTTATTTACATTTACTTCACGTCCGAAGTTACACAAAAAATAAAACTGAGTTCAAGAAAATTAAAAAGTGTCGCTAAGAAAGTGTAGCGCTTTAGAATTTTATGTTATAGGTTTCCCACTTTGTAGGTAAGCTCAGTAAAATCCAGTACAGGATCAAAGAGGGTAAATAGAATATTGCCAATTTCTCAACAGAGTACTAAATAACCTGTAAAAATACATTCAACGTTTACTTTTACAGGTAACATCCGAGCGAAAATATAATTTCCCATCAGAAATTTACTCAAGAAAATTTTATAAATTTGACCAAAACTGATCTTGAAGTCGGAAATTATTCAAAAGCAAAGCTTAAAAATTATTAGTCGACTAATAAAAAACTTTTTTCTCAAGTGCTTATTACTCATTTTTACCAAAGAATTAATTAGCAGCCTTTTTCGCCGTTCTCGGCCAGCTAGCTCCTGAATAGTTTATTACTTGGTCACATTTAAATATTTATTGAACTCAATACAAAGTTTTGGGTAAATACGGTAAATTCGATTGATGAAATATTTTGCAGCGCCACGTATAAATGTGTGTTTGTTTCATTACTACTGAGAAGTTACTTATTTGTTTAGTATTTCAGTCTAACAATTTCAAATCTGATTGGTGAAAAATGGGATAATCCATCCGAACCAATCATACACAAAACGCTTAGGGGATTTCAATCAGGGAAATAGCCACAGGGGTGCGATATTGATTCGGACCTTTTTGTAGATTTTTTATACGTAGCTTCATCACAAAACGAATAGATAGATCTTGTAGCAACGCCTTTACGATATTAACATAACATAAATCGATTAAATTGATTCAACTATAAAGCGTCCAATGACATGTAGTTACTAAGCACTAGTCGCTATTTATTTTGGCTCTAGCCCAATTTACAAAAATACTTAAATTACGTTATAATGATGTGGGGTGCGTCGTTATGAGTCCATTATAAATAAACACATCAAAGCTGTCTGCTAGTCATTAAGATATCAAACATGAAATGCCATTAGTCAGAACATGTGTTACTATTACACTGGATTTCGAAAAAGGAGAACAATAGAAGCAGCCGGTCCATAAACGAATTGATGTCTGTCTGATGACGTCATAATATTTGGGCTAGCCGAATCTAAGATAATTGACAAATCGTGCCAACAATCGCTGATCATTATCTAAACGCCGCCGATGATATTACAGTTCATGTCACTTGGAGGGATGTGTGATACTGCAATGTGTTACGTCACAGTTATATTCAAGAGTTTGAAGCACAATAGCGAAAGCTCTTTTTATCTAAATACTCAGGGTGCCTGACGTGGTCAAGGCTGGTATTTCAAGGTTAGAAAAGCTATGTTTAACTCGAGCGCATAATTCAAGGATTCTTTGAAGTACACCTCGGTGTCGTGACTTTTCCAGTAGCGTGCACGAAAATAGATATTCAAATGGAATGTAGTAAGTACTTACCTTGAGCCTCAAGTTGGTATGCATGAAAAGCGGGAATCCCTTCAGCTGCGCACCAACTAAAGTCTCTTCGCCGGGCGTGGCGAAGCCCACAACCCCGACGGCGTATTCGCGACAGTATTTGTCGAGGAGCTCTCGATTCCACTTGTCCATGTTCGCATATTTCGATAACGACTCGAACACGATCACGCCGTATCGCCCCTTGTCCAAAGTGGTGAGTACGGGCAGACTCTTGCCCGCAACTTCCACTTTGTACCTGTTAGAGACAGACAACATTAGTGTAGTCAAGCGTAACAACATTTAACATGGAAACACTCATCCTGTTTCGGGTACAATTACAATTGTGAAAAATACCACCTATCCGAAGCTGTCAGCCTTTTAACAATGTGGGGCGAGAACAACAAAAAACGTAAAATTTATTAAGGGTGCTTTACTTCAGCGAATAGATAAATAAGCAGCGTGTTTTCGTGTCTTATTAACATTATTCAAACTGAACAGGAAACATTGTTACCATAACGCGACGGAAGGTCTTTTTAATTGAATTGGGAATAAACATGTTCTAAAGTAATTTGTTTCATTACATTCTTTAGGGAAAAAAATGAAATTAGTAAATACAGAGGAGCAGTATTTTCCGCGTTTTGTAACAATGTGGCTTGGTCCTTACTCGCCAAGGTTTTCTTAGCGCTAACTGGGTTATTTTATTCCTTTGCTGTGACTGGAAGTTATTATAAATTGCAGCGAATTAAGCTCAAAGAAAACGAAAAGTCTGCACTATGAATCTTGCTTTACAAAGTTAAAATACGGCAGTTGCATTTCAAGAGAGCCTTTTAAAAACATCTAATAAAATAGCAGTAGGGAAAGGAGTGTCTGATAGGTACCAATTTTCTTTCGATTCGAAGAGTTTACAGAAAGCATATTTAGTAACTACTGTATGGAAACAAATTGATATAAAAATAATATAGATTGATAGTAGATCGGCTAGGGCATGCCAATACGCATTCATCGACCAAGGTTAATGTGAAATCAATAGGCCGAAGGTGAGGGATTCATTTGTGACAAATAAGACTATTTATTCGTTTTTAGATCGAAATTTTTGTAGAACTCATAGTATCTGCATAAAAACTACATGCAGACTATACCTATCGGACACAGCGGAATCAAGGATACTGAACCCTCAAAAATTAAACCCATATCAAATGTTTGCAAGTACCTACCAAAAGTGTATTATTGAAATGTCAGACATTTGAAATTCAAAGTAATAACCTCAATCGGAGATGGATACTAATCAAGGCAATGAAGGTCGACCCTTGTCATAAAATTGTACAATAGCAACCGGTGACGACCTCCCCCGGTCAAACGCCAAGCAGACGGGCCCACTAGATTGGCGATATTGAACATTAAACACATAATTGAGTAAAATTGAGTAAAACATTTATTTATGGATACCATCAACTTTCAGTAAAAGACAAAACGTGCTTTGAATTAATTACTAAATCGTACCGCCTACGGAAAGGGTTTCTAAAAAAACGCTAATTCAAGTCATATTTAATTTCTAACTATTTACATTTTGACATTATTACGATTCTTAACTCTGTTAATTAAAAAGTTACAATTCCTAAACCCAGAAAATAAAATATCGTCGCGGAAATCTGACACTACTTTGCATACCAGTTGTGATCGCAGCTAAAAATGCTACGAACGATTCGCAAAAAAGTGTATGTAAATAAGTAAAGTGGTATGAAAAGATTCAAAAATCGGTAGTTCATTTTGCTCCAGTTAAGACCGATTTCAATTTGGCAGACGGAGAGCACTAGAGGTCAGGCCCACGGCGAATGGCAACTTGCAAATAGCATTTACGTACTCGTACCGGTCCGCTGCACCCTCTAATGCACGGTGTATTCGTTGGCAACTTTGCGTTGATACGTAGCATAACGAGCCTTCCCTATATTGGTCGATAGACTGTTCGTACTTCGACGATAGCACGTTTAATGACTCAATGTACTTAATAGGTGCAGTTATGAAGATTGCATGCAGTTTATATGATAAAGTGGTAAGCTGGCGTGACTTTTGATGATAAGGCAAGCGCTGCCTATAGCCAATTGAAACACTAAACGCATTACCGGTGCATTGCCTACTCTTCAGGTAGAAGATTATTTTAAGAGCGTCTCGAATTACAGCTCTTTGGAATAACCTTAAATGGAAAAGCATTTTTGGTACTTAAATGGTGGAAACGAGTAAATACCTACTTATCGATTTGGTTAACATTCTGACTGTGGCAAGCTCTGTGATAAAACTATGAGGCAGCACGGGTAGCACGGCAAAGGGAGAAAACCATTTTATCCACCTTTAAGTGTCAGTTGTCGTTGTCAATCCATACTTTATTTCCTTTTCGAGGGGATATAATGGTGGAAAGACTAATTGTCCCTTTGCAATGCTTCCCGTGCAGTTATTAAATTAAAGTGCCCATCAGAGCACTCACCGTTGATGTATTTTGTAGGTTTGTGACATAAGCAGTGTTTGTTTAACTTGCGCTAACACATGTCAAATTACCTTAATTAGTGACCTACCATTATTAAAACGAGAGCGCTTGGCATGGCTCGGTTTAAATTAGGGCGCGCAAAATAGCCTACTTTGTCCGTGAACCGAATGCGACGAGGGCTAATTCGTGATAAGGGAACGCGAGTAAGTTCAATAAAGGGAAGCAATGTCACGGCGCGACCCGCCCGACCTACCGCCCCTTAGGATAACCAGTTATCGTTAAGACCTCGCCACTTACAGTTACTGGCGCGAGAAGGAATTTAACTTTAACATTCAAATGTTAATATAATAACGAGTTAGGTAATAATCTACGCACCGACAACAAATATGTGTAATGTGTACAAGAGCAGTGTGTAAACAACTAAATGTATTTACCAACCTCCAACAGAGTTAGAGAGCGCGTTTACTCATGTGTCTAACACCGCTAATTACATTTAAGTTTGGGGCATACGTTTGTGTTTGAGTAAGGGTGATGTGGGCGCCGGTTTTCATGACTGCTAGTGCATGTGCTTGCAATGATCGCGGTGCCGATAAAATGCTCAGTCTGCTTCTGCAAGCAACTAGTATAACTTAACGACAACATTAACTGCCAACCAGCCAACCGTATACTTAAATTAATGCCAACTCTAGCAGGCTAAACAGCTTTTGTGGGTTTATAAGTGTCATTTATAAAAGCCGAAATAAAACGAGAATGCACTTTATAGCGCGAAATAAAAGAAAAGCTATTTACTGAATGATACTTGATCGTGCTCACGAAAACGTAGTAAGTGCCGAAGTGCAATAAGGCGAAGTCGTTCCTGTAAACTTTTGGTCTACGACTCTTTAAATTGGGCTATAAACATGAAATTCACTTCCCTCTCGCTATTTTATTAGAAAAGCTTTTCGTAAATCCAAAAAGTTATTTTTATCGATACCTAATCATTAAGTGACTCTCCGCCCGCCTATACTTCGCAAAACTTTCTAGCTTTGTATGATGGGATATACTTATACCTAATATTATTTTGATATTTCTAATCATACTATACGTGTATTATGTTTTTTATTATTCCCTAGAAGGTATTGTAGCCCTTTGTGCGTAAGTATATGTTTGCCAGTAGACTTTTAAAAGACTGGTACAGGTACTGTTTCACTGTATTCAATCTCAAATTAAAAAAGGTTTGTCAACAACGTTGAGAGGGGCATAGCCATTAGCGCTCTATTAAAAATTCGATTTGCTCTCGTGCAAAGCGAAGTTTACGAGGGGCGAGAGTACTAAACGTCGACTAGTCTACATCACACAGGGGTCAAGTGGGCGTTAACAATCAAACTACAAACAAACATGGCGCATATGACGAATTGTTTGCAGAGAATGCTTTAGTTGGGGCTGTGAGCTACACAATCTTAAAGTTTCAATGGAGATTGCTATTATCTCCACAACTCGACCTATTCTGCTCTTGAATGTAATTAAAACTGTATGGAATTAATTACTTGCCTACGAAATTATATGGCGATCGCATAAACAACAGACATGTTATTATCAAATTAATACACACTATAATATCTCGAATCTACACTCATTCTCTATTTGCTCGGCCAACAAGCCAAATTGTACTTGTAGATGGTTGAGTCCTAGAGCATCCATTGCACAGCACTATACATTTTGTTGTACGGGGAGAATCTCTGAGATTAAAGGCGGGTGTCAAAACGTCTTAATGTACAGTAATTAAGTCACTTTGACACAAACGAGCATTAATAGAGAACGAGGCGGCGAAGATAGGGGCGGGCTGGCGCGGGCTCTCTAATGGCACTACTAACTAACTGTCGCCGCAACGACCCAAGCCTCACTGACTTTTCTCTTGCTCTAGGTGGCTCCACTGTTGCTTTAATCACGTAGTAGGTACTTAGCAAAACATTCTCATAGTGCCACAATTAATCAGGCAATGATTTTTCATACAAAAATAATAGTTTGCCGACGTTTCAGACGCAAGATTAATAATTATCCTATAATTATCGGACGCATTGATCGAACTAACAAGTTTACTAAATACCTGATAGGCTAAGCTATACTAGGTGATATTACAATATTATTTTTATACGATAAAATGCAATGAACCTGCTGGTAAGAGATCTATCACCTTTGGAGAGTTAGGGATTGATATTATTTCAAAAGACTACAAAAGCATAAAGAAACGAAAAGAATACAAGTCGCTTTCAATCAATCATTTTGCGGAGTGGATGCATCACGGGTGTTATGATAGTGGCCATAAAATATGTACTATATTTGGTAACTAAGACTGAAGGTAAGTATTAGTCTATGAATTTCTAAAATTCCCACTAATTAGATCGCATTACGAGGTCGAGGTAGCTAGCTCATCACGAGTAACTAGAATCAGGTCAATGGAGCATTATGCCCTCATTGAATATATTCACTAACACTTTTCGTAGAACTTTATCTTATTCTGACTATATTTATTTAAGTCCAAAATGGATAAGAGATCAGTACAAAAATCTCAGTATATTTCTCAATAACCAAACATGCCAACTAGATACATCAGACTTCACAGAACCTAGTTTTCAGCCTTATTAAAAAGTTACAAGCACAGAGCTAAACAAACAAATCATACGCTAAATCTTCGGACCCAACAACAAAACAGAAAATTCGATTCAGTACGTGCGTACTAATTACCCAAAACACATTTACACGGCATAGTTAGCAAATAATTAAGTTAGCACTGCGCATTGACTCTTAAAGCGGATGGAGCAATGGAACTAATTCCACCGACATTTGGGTTAATTATTCGTAGGCAGAGTTAGTGTAACTTTAACTATATCATTAAATGCGGAAATTATTATGGTTAGTGACGTTATTTGGATTAGTGATTTTAACGAACTCTATCAATTATTAGTGAAATACTCTGCCAATTAACTTCAACTGCGGAATAGTGCATCACATATGATATTATTGTATGATTCTTGAAGTTAAATATGAAATAAAGATGTATCAAAGAAATTTATTGATACTAAAATATGTACTAAGTACGATACTAATATATAGGTACCTACTTTATATCTTACATGACTAACGAAAGAAATAACGTTAAGAAAAGCATTTTCTTAAGATGACAAAAACAAAACATTATATTAACATGTCTCTGTCTCGACATGTTATTATTAACATATTTTTGAAGATATTCACGAACCATTATTCAGACATGACATTCAAATATTTATTCTCATTTCTGAAGAAATACTTGTTATTTATAGGAGTGATGAAACGTTTTAATTCGATCACAAGAATGCCAATCGAATGTTTATAAGAGCGTAAACCGATAACGAGAAAAAAATATTCGGAAATTGTGCTGTCATAATAAAACAAAATGATCCTGGGTTGAGGTTAAACTGAGTCACGGAGTTGTTTGCAATAATAGTCTAAAAGAACCAATTAAAAGCAATATACTAAGCCCGATTACAGAGGCGCCATGGTAATTTAATAGCTAAATAGCTTAGTTCTGTTTCTTTTTTCACTTTAAGCATTCGATAGAGAGAACGCTTCTTACATTGCTATTAAATTTACGCTGGCGCCTCTATAATCGGGCTTCCTATTGTATACTGAGCGCCACACAAATCGGCAGATGAGATGTTAGCCGCCGATGACACTTCGCCGTGATTGGCTAATTATTGCGCATGTGTGCACAATTTAGACGTCGCGTGTGGTAGTGCGTAGGGAGCGCGCGGGAGGCATGAGGTTGGCGAGCGGATGTGCCCCGGCGTCTCGTTTCTCTGGCTCCCGCGAATGCCTATATTTCGGTTTTTGCGCAGAGCTTTGCGCATAACTTCCCATCCGTCGATTTGTGTGGCGCTCAGTATACCGGCTTTTTAATAGTCTTTTGCTGAATATAGGTAAGGCGATTAGGCAATATCCATCTTGCTATCCCCGTGCGGGTTGTATTCACATACCCCATCGACTTTGTTCTGCGGACGTAACTGTAATTGCAGTTTACCTCACGATGTTTTCCTTCATTTCGTTTGTCCGTAGAGAGTATCACATATAAAAAAAACCGTAAATGAGGCTATCACGGATTACGCGGCTTAAAAGCAATATGCTTAATATGGATAATTGCTCTAGTGCTAGAAATTTTGCAAAGCTCTAACACTCAAATGATATGTTATATTGCAAGTTAGTAGATAAGTGGATTTAACTTCTGTCGGCGCAGACCGCGGTGCGCTCGGTTACTCAGCACAATTGTATTAAAGCAGTATTCTGTGTTATCGTTATGGCGAGGGAAATTCATCACAACATTATTGTTATTAGATCGCGATTTCATTGTGGGTAAGATTAGTACAGGATCGAGTTATATAACGTACAAGAGTCCTCACGCTGCAGTGGCGAAATGATATTTTCATAGCGTGAAGCGACACAAACAAAGTTTAATCAGCTTTATAAATACTCATTGACCGACGAACCGGACCGGAGGAGGTACTCAATTCGACGCGTATATATGTTTTTTTTATGTGTAACCACGCATAACTTTTTACATAGTGGTCCGAATTCGATATTTCTTTTTTTATTGGAAATATACTTCGAAGTTGGTCCCATTTAAATTTTATCAAAATCGGCTGAGCCATTTTTGATACATCAACATAAATGTGAAAAATGCTATATCAATCGGTACGACTGTCGTAATAATAATTGTAAACATACTTTCATAGTTAATATTTTAGTAGATAAAGTACTCGTAGTTGTTATGTTTAGTAGATCCGTTGATCGTAAAATAATTATTTTTCGGAAAAAATGACATGACCGACTTCAGCCGTGTACAGAATTCGACAGGAATTAGGGAATTCTGTACACGGCTGAAGTCGGTCATGTCATTTTTTTCGAAAAATAATTATTTTACGATCAACGGATCTACTAAACATAACAACTACGAGTACTTTATCTACTAAAATATTAACTATGAAAGTATGTTTACAATTATTATTACGACAGTCTTAGTAAAACAACACATTTATCTATAAAGTTGTGCTGAACAAACCTCAAAGACATCTATATCAGGAAAGAAAAATATGGAAGAAAAAACTAATTCCTGACCCGTCAAACATTTCATAAGCAAGCGTAGTTCGGAAGGGGTTCGGGACAAAACCGATTTTAACCCGGCAGAAAAAAATCTCGCATGACGGAACCAGGCGGCATATTTTATATACAGGCTGAGAGAAATAACTTTTCTTATTCCGATTATTTTATCGAAGTAGTATATAAAAGTAGAGTCATCAAATCTTAACTCATTTTTCACCCCGCGTCACATAAGTAAAACCTGCGCTTAATTCGATGTTTAGGTGTCATCTCAGATGAAGACGATCGTTTCACTGCTCAGAGGCGACTAAGCACGCCTCTTGCTGCTCGTATTGTACTATTGATGAGCAGAACACGCCATCTTAGTTACAGTTTTTGGGCGCAAGCTGTACTCGACCCTACTGCTTCAGATCAAGAATATCCAGAATCCAGAATCAGAGTCGAGAATCAAGCATAGCGTGATAATAGCCGGGAAGAGATTGCTGTAAGAAATAAGGCCACCCATTGTTGCACTAGTTTTAAGTTGTTTTTTTTTTCCTTTCTGTATTCTGTGTTAACAATAAAGTGTTCATTCATTCAATAGCGAAGGACATCCTTTACATCAGGAAATAGGCGGAGCGGGAGTCACCGCATTTATCTAATCCTGCGCATCTCGTGGCCCAAGTATTTGATCTCTACACTTCAACTACCACGGTTTTACAAACTTCTGAAAATTCAGTTGGTTTATAGTATAGTTAGTCGAGAAAACACATCTTTAAATGTGTCGTTGCTTTATTATAAAAAATCAAATCACACGGGCGGTAAAACCTAGTAGGATATAAAAATATACGTACTTAATTTAGAATAAGCTCTGTGAGTACGACACAAAAATGGTTTTTACCAATGGAATTTCAAAACATTCTGAAAATAATCATCTCTAGTGAATAATATTGTAGGTAAGTTATTTCACAAGAACCAATTTCGATTTATAAAAACAATTTCTTGGTAAATACCATCTTATCAATTCTGTACCAGTACTTAAATAAAACTATAGTCATACAATTATAATGAAATGATAAATATTGTTTATATTACAATTATTTTTCTGTAAACAATATGAACATGAATGAATGTGGATATTTAAGATGATGTCATCTCACTTAATTTTTATTGAATGATTTTTGTGTATTATTTTAATAAATATTGTCGTACAGTGTGTATTTCCAAACGACTAGATCTTTGAGGTTTTATAAAAGCTGTCTTCTTAAAATTCAGGCAGAAGCCCGTAAAACCATCCTTTCAGACGGCGTTCTTTGATTTTAGACCACATTAACGATAAACATAAGCCCAGTGATTTTCGCTTTTCGAATGCAACTAAACTTATCATCATTATCCAACATCCAGTCTTCTCTATTACGCGCCTGGGTGTAGGCTCTTACTGTGACATCTGCCTCGGTCAACGCCAATCGTGCCATACATAACACGGCAACATAAAAAAGAAAGACACATTTTCACGAGAAAAATGTGTCCCATCACGAAGTATCGGCACCCTGTATTCGCGGCGGTAGATAGGTTTCCTGACTCCATCCGTTCTCGAGCGCAGTACATCACCTCGTCCGCATATTAGCTGTCAGCGGGCTCCAGCGATCGCCTCGCGCTCGAACACGGGAAAATAAACAAATACAGGCGAACACCACCCTATAATAGCCATCAGGCGAGCGTACTCGGTAAATATTTGCGAGTGAAATGTGAGTAGACACCTTTTTGAATTATTATGGTTGATGGGGAACGTTTTTTAGAGGAAGAGATTTAATGTGGCGTGCAGTTTATTGTCGATTCAAAGGTGGCAGTGTTTACAGATTACAGTTTTGGCAATTTGTTTGTAGTGACATGACGACATACGCAGGTAGGTAGGTAAAATATACGGTAACAACGTCAAAGATAGTAAACTTAGTACTAAACGACGCGTTAAGTCGGTTCTTATTAGCACGGTCATGGTATGATTCAAAGCCATAGAGTTATAATTATATAGGGTGTATCTCTAGATGCCGGATATTCTGGGAGACATCATTTCACCAAATGTCTTACAATTTAAATTGTCTCCTGCTTTCTGTGGTGTGTTCGTTTCGTGTTCGTTTCGGTAACTGACCGCCTGAAACTATTAGGCGTTGCTCTCATCGACTCTTAACTTTGGCTCTTACATAGAGTCAAAAGCCCAATTAGCCACAAAAAAACTTGGTGTTCTCTCTAAGGTAATAGAGTCAAAAGCCCAATTACCCACAAAAACACTTGGTGTTCTCTCTAAGGTATTACGGAGGACGGTATTACACCTGAGCAACTGCTTAGTCTTTATAAAGCGCCAGTCAGGTCTTGGGTGGAATACTGCTCTCACCTTTGGGATGGCTCTGCCAAATACCAGCTGGAGGCTCTAAAGTCGATTGAGAGGCGAGCCGGGAGGGTGATAGACAACGAAACCTTGACTTAGTCGCACTTGCAAAGTCTCGAGCATCGACGTAGGGTGGCGTGTCTATGAGCCTTCTATATATCGGATAAGTTCTTCGGAGAGTGTGCTCAGGAGTTGCACAATCTGGTCCCACCTGCCCCTTTTCTATCGTATGGCTAGACACGACCAAACCGCCACCATTTTATGGTGAACATTCCGCGCGTTAGAACCAAGGCGTTTTGAATCTACATTCCTACTATTCCTAATGAACAGCCAAAATGTGGAACGCTTTAAATGAATCTGTCCTCCCGCTAAAGTATAACGAGGGTGTCTTCAAATCCCAAGTAAATAGATATCTTCTAGATAAGCATGTCGCACCCTAGACCTACTTAACATCAGGCAGTGTGTAGTCAAACGAAAACTTAAACTAATTTAAAAAAAAACATCTACATATATGACTAACATTTACTGTTGGAGCAACTCAGCACGGGTAGCACGGCAAAGGGAGAAAACCATTTTATCCACCTTTAAATATCAGTTGTCAATGTCAATCCATACTTTATTTCCTCTTCGAGGGGATATAATGGTGGAAAGACTAAGTGTCCCTTTGCCATGCTTCCCGTGCTGAAATCTCAAAAAAGAACGTAATGCTCAGTATTAACTTACCGTATTCTATTGGCGACGAGCAGTTCGGCGATGTCGCGTCCGAGGCGCGAGTAGGCCGATTCCACGATGACCAGCACTTTGGCGTCGATGCGGAGTCTCGCGTCCGAGCGGTGGTCGCGCGCCGCCTGTTGCTGCGATACCAGCAGCGAGCACTGCGACAGCGGCCGCGGCACTCGGTCGCGCCATACTAGGCTGTCGCAAATACATACCAATCAGACACAATTAACAATACGCATTAAACTAGTCTACCTGAAAATTAATTACGTAGACTTTTGAAAACTACTGAAATTAAAATTAAAATTTTCACTTTAGTATGCGGTAGTAGTGCGGCAATATGAACTAAATTTCTGATGAAAAAAACTTTGTCCTAAAGATACTGAAACTGATAATTAATGGATTCAGATTTATAAACATCAATCAATCAATACCGCTTGGGCTAATTCAACACAAACAACCTCCATCTGTAATTCTCAAACACAAATCAGGTAAGCAATTAAATTAGGTAAAACAATCAGTCTACTAAGTAACCTAATAAGAATATTTAGAAGAAAATCAATCAAAGGCTGCCAAAGTTAAAGCCGCATTCCGTGGAGCCACATCAAAGAACCATTAAGGTTTATCTCAATAGCGTAAAATAAATAAAGGCAGGAATTTGTGGAAATATTTTATCCGTAGGCGGTAGAGGTCCCGTGAACCGCGGTTAGAGACTTGCGGCCTCTTTGCTTTAATGAAAGCCACGCCTAAATCAGCAGCGGGAGGAAACTTTAACAGCGAGCTGAAAAGACATATTGGGGCAAACATGGCTCTTATTTACGGGCCCGCAGCCCACTAATAGTGCCCGCGAATGCTTTTATAATGACCCAAGTATTTAACTACGAATTTAAAGTTCTTGAGTACGGGCGCAGTCAAACTTCCCGGTAATTGCGTAACGCTCGAGAAAATACCACGACTATTTCTGCCCTTTGACATCAAGGCTTCAATAATAAAATAGGTATTAATTACTAGTCTCGTGCATCGACTTGAAGTTAAATCCATGGTAAGTTTCAGAACTTTAATTGCACTGGTAGTAAATAATTGGCCACAGGACAATATGCGCTTAAATCAGCGAGTTCGCGCGCGTTAGTGAAGCTTCTTCCATTAATTAGCCAGAACACAAGTTTTGCTATAAATTGTACGGAGCGGGGGAACTTGCCGCCTCCTTCGCTCATCTTGGCTCGGCGTAATTTTAAGGCAATAAAATAAAATATTACAGCCGTAGCTGTAGGACATCTTCTCTAATTACGTAAAATCATGATATAAATTACTCTTAAATGTTCAGATTGGTCTCGTTGTTAGCAGCAAAACAAAGGGTGACAACGGTCACAGCGTCGCTCGTCTAGAATTTAAACGTCCTTAATTCTTTCGCTAGGCAATTTCCTTTCAATATTAAATGGCAATTCTGCGCATAACAAATCCTTTGATATTAGAATAAAAAAATGTAGGTAAACAGTTCGAGTCGTCTATATTGTCGCTTGCCTTTTTTGTCGAGTGAGCGGAAAGGACCCAGAAAATGAGTGTTCCCTGAACGAGTACCTTCACAAAAGGAGATAAGAATAAAATGAGTTTATGCAAACAATTTACTCTCACGGTATATGTTATACACGAACACAAATATTAAGTGAAATGTTCATTCAAAAAGTCAGAGTACGAAAAATTATCAGGTTTGCTCTTGGAAAAAAGCTGTCAAGATATCGTTATCACCTCGTTAAGACTTCTGAGTTGAAGCTAATCTTTGACACCGCCATGACATAATTTTGTAGACATAACTAACTTAAACATTCGTAGCTATTTAATTATTGAAATCAAGTACCTATTACTATTTGGTTTTCTGTGATCATGTTATTACAATTTATCGCTAGCCGAACCGACATATAAACTGATAAAATATTTGATTCACCGTTTTTTATTTCCAAAAAAGCCACATCGGTTTTGCGACTTTCAAGTTTTGCGCTTAGCAACGAACATTTCATTATTATTTACGATATGTACATATAAATTTATCGAACTGCTAAAACAAGCTTCGCACCATTTGTTTATTATGCACAACAAATTCCGTAACATAATAACAAAGAACTTTCCGCTGCCATTTCCACTCAACAAACTGCAAAGCAATAAATACGAATTAATAAAATATTTATATCGCTTTGTTTGACAACAATGTGCTTTGTGGATATAAAAACGTCGATTCACAACTAATTCCGATATATTACAGCCAGATAAACGAACGGGAGTGGTTTGAAAGCGATAATTTCATATAATTAATTCATATCGACGAAGTGTATGCGTCAGATGGGGAGTAAATTGGATTTTATGCGAACGATGCATATATTCAACGAGTAATTAACGTAAATCCAGTGTGTACTTCATTAATCGTGTCATGAAGATATTCATAAGCATTGCAAATGCTCATTTCTACTCTATAACTCTCCTATGATGCATGTTAGTTTAGTTAGACTCTATTCTCAGATCGCATCAAAATCTTGATACATGGCATATATTGAACGATTTCTACCTAATGAGATGACTTAAAGTTTGTACCATACATAAACATGATTGTGAATCTTTCTAGTTATTTAAATATATGTATATTATACCTGTATAGTAGGTGTGTGAAAACTACTGATTTAGTTTTATCCAGATAGTAGGTACTGATATTAATAAGTAGCTATTGAATCCTCTACTGACTACTTAGGTCCTGAATGTAAATTAAAAGATAGAAACAAACAGATAAGCTTGGTTGTTATGAAAGGTGTTGGTTTTCTTTAAAATGCCCACCCTCAATAGAAGAAGTAAGAGATGAGAAGCCAGTTTGGTTTAATATATTGGAACGAGTCAGGATCGGTCAGCAACTAGTCAGTATGTGTTTCAATACAGTGTAGATACTTACCTAGCTAAAGGTACAGTAACGTAATAAGTATAGAAGAATATTGTGAGGACGGTGAGCACCATGACGCCGGCGACGCATTTCTTGACATTGACGCGGCCCGCCAGCCAGTAGCAGCAGCGCTGCGCCGGCGTCTTGTGCGCGTGCGCAAACTCCCCCCCGCCGTTCTCCAGCAAAGGCGCCCGCGCACCCCACCCCTCTCCCGTCATCCTTAACATCTATCACTATATTTACACAAAAACACTTAGGCCTCTAAGGGTTCCGCGGAGTCTCTATCTGGGTACTCTAACGGCTGCGTTAGTCCTCGGCGGTGACGTTTTCTGTCGCCACTTGCCGTGCTTCCACATCTCATATGTGTGCGGGGGAGTGTGTGAGTGCGCGTGCGCTGGCGGAGGGTGCGCGCGGTCGCCGGCGGCCATCGCGGTGCGAGGCTCGCGTCCGTTCCCGGGTTAAAGAGGCCGCGGACGCATGGCGGCGGCTTGTGCTCATCACGGCGACGGAGGGCTCTGCGCGTGGAGAGTCACGGCGCGCGCGCGCGGCGCCCGGCGGCGGCGAGGGCGCGGGGCCCGCCTTGAGCTCTCATCGGTAATGTCTGAAACAATCACAAAAACAAAATCAAGGACACGTTTTTAAAACACAACATTTTATTTTCAACAGATAAGCAAGAACATTTGCAAACCTATTCTCATTCTCATTCATTCTCATTCTCTTTATTAATAACAACTAGTTACAGGTCATTTGTAGTACATGCTAACATATTTCAGCAAACATTACCTATATTATGATTCCTTATTAATAACATAAAATAGTGCATTTAACAAAATCCAATAAAAATCCGTAATAAATAAATTAAATCATAAATCAATTAAAATTAAATGTCAATAGTAATAATTAAATATTCTGCATTTCGTTATACCATAAATGGTAAAATAATGTCAAACAATAGCTACTTATCAGTAAAAAAAAAAAAAAAAAGAAATTAAATACAAACTCTACTCTATCTTAGGCAAGAATTCCTCCACCTTATAGAATTTGGATGCGTCAATTAAACTATTGTATTGTATCAGCCTTTTTAATATTCCACAGCAGGACGTAGGTCTACCCGCGAAGGGTGATTATTCAAACCAACAAACAAAAATAATATAATTATGTGATAAATACGGAACTATTCTATTAAAATTAAATAGGAGGACCAATAAATAATAGGTAATGGATGGCAAATTGATTTAAATCTAGTAAAACCACCGTTTCATTGTAACACAGTCCGACCCAACTCCTCAAAATAACGCATAACATACCAATTAAGCAGGTAGAATTTTAAACAAGTTTACACATAATATTGGAATATAAATTTCCCGCCGCAGAGATATTCAAGTCCGTCGATCCGTAAACACTTCACATCGCCCGGCTGGCCCTATAAATTCTCTCTTGACGTTATTTCAATGTAGACTTACATCGGAATACTTCTTAGCGGGCCGAAACAAATCCGTTCAACCGTCAAATTGGACGAACAATCCTCAAAATTCTGAATTTAATTTGATCAGAAAGTTAAGTAATGAATGCGAAATCCGATTTGGACTACAATGAAACGAGTCTGATCTCTACATCACCGACATCCAGGAATTTTTCAACTTCGCGTTTGTCGATATATAATTGATTGATTGTTCGGTGTATTAATTGAAAATAAATCAAACGAACTACATATTTTACCAGTAAAATTAATGTTGGTAAAATAATTCCAAAAACAAACCTGTAAAGAAAAATAAATATTTTCCAGAATAGAATTCTGTTCACATATTCGTGTAATGCGAGGTTTTCGTAATTTGTAGTAAAGTTTCAAGAATGTCATTACTATCTACCGCGAACAAACGAAACCGTAATCGGGCCTTGCCAAAAGTGCGGGTCCCATTGTCCGAAAATGCTAAACCCGTAATAAAAATTCATGTAAGTATATTTTTGTTTAAGATAAAATTGTGAAAGGGCGCGTAGGTAAAAGGGACGCTTACACATTTCACAAAGTATAATTATGGGAACGTAAGAAAGACGTATGAACGAGGGAAAATTTCGCAGTCTTTTTTTAGAAACACCGAGAAAGTCGGCGAGCCGAGTCTGGAACGCAGACGCGTACGGAATCCGAGATTGTGCGACCCTTTGAATATTAACTAGTAGATGACCCGCTCGTAACCGGGCCACGAATCTACAAGGCTACTCGAAAGGTTAATTCAAACTGCTCACTGTCGGAACGTGGTTTATTCCCCCGTCCGAGATAAAATCGTAGGGATGGCAGGCAAATTGAAAAAGAAGCAACCTAATTTATTACCTTCAGGGCTTTTGCTATCTTCCTCATCGCATTCATAAAAGCTTTACTACACTTTCTAACCGTTTACAAACCGAATATTACACCCGTTCCTTATCTTACCCCTTCTTTTACTAACTTATAGTAAAATAAGAAATAGGAGAAAATTGATTTCTACAATTTTATTTCAACGTTTAAATAGATAGTAACATCAAAACTATTTCAACAGATTTTCATTACCCGAATTGGATCTAGTCTCCGAAAATGACCGAATAATTGAAAATGTTTAGGTATCATTTTGGTAAAAACATGCCTGTAAAACTAAAATCGACTCGTAAAATTTATTGTAGCATAATAAATCAAACAAGAGCGTGTCCAGACTCGCGTATGATAGGGATTCGTAGACGTGTTTAAAAATACGCATCGTGCACATTGGGTCAAACGAATTGCTGAAGGTGTCCGAATACATACCATTTAACATATTATATAATTTATACCTATATTATACCATAACATTATAACTTATGGATGTTATTGAATAGATTTTTTTTTCTTAGTACTTTTTCAATGGACTTGCCTAAAGAAGAAGGGTCTACAGTTGTATATTCCTTCCATGTCTAAGTTACGTTCTTACGTCCGGCACAAATTTGTTCAAAATTAAACTAAAAAAGTTGTCAAGTGCGTGTCAAGACACCCGTATGATAGGCTTCCGTAGATGACGACGATGATTATGATGATTTATGATATCGTTAGATAGTTGACTGCTAAAAAAACATGATTGGCTAAGAAATATATTTGTGAGGTCAACGACCTTTGAGCTGTGCGAAAGTTTAAATATTTAAATTATCCTTTATATAACCTTTTGAGTTAAAAAGTTATTTAATGTTGTTTTTTGAAAAAAGGAAAGATCCCATAGAGCTATGTAATTTTCAGAGAAAGTTTGTAGTATGGTCTACACAGAAAGTTTGAGGATACCAACTTGTATACTTTAGAAGTTAAGGAGGGGGCACTCTTTTTTCAACTTTGGCGACATATATCTCAGAAATGGTACTTATATGTGACAAAAAATCGTTTAAGAAACTTTGTATTCATTTTAAAAACTCTAATTAATGAAAAATACTTCATAAGTGGGGAAGGGGCTGAAAAAAATGTTCATCCTCACTTTACATTTATGGGAGCCACCCCTTAAATACACAGTTTTAAAATTTTTAAATTTTAAGGGTTACTCGTTTTACTACGGAACCCTAATGAATTAATGAAAAATATGTATCTAATCACAATAAACACAGACACTTCTATTACACTACCAAAAAACCGAAGAAGCTAAGATAATGATGCATAAATCCCATTACGTGGCATGACCGTAAACCGACCGGGGCCTCGTCGGACGAGTTACCGCGCCGGAACGCTTGGTCGAAAACAATTAATAGAATAACCCTGGGACCCTTTCGCATAAAATAGTAATTGGAATGACCTATCAGCGATCAGAATAGGATTTCTTCGTGTGGGTTACTCGAATAAATCTTTTGTCCAGTAATGAATAGGTACATAAAATATGTAATTTACCAACATTGTAATTGGAGCCTGCATAGAAAAAAATACACTATTGTATGAAATTAGATGTCTTTTTTAGAAGACTGCAAAGAGACGGTCTCTACGGAAAGACCTCTATGATGACCCCTAAGTAAATTATCCCACACCCACACGGTGTTAGCTTTTTAATTGCAATGACAGTTTAAAAGACATCGTACGGCCAAAAATAAAACGGCTGACTTATCAAAAGGCAGTTACTTTGAATTATATTTTCATCTTTGATCCACATATTTCCACATAATGTATAGTCTAAAAAGTTCGGCGATAACACGTAGGTAATCCTTGTTCGCAAGTTGGTCGGGCACGCACGGTTGTGATAGGATCGCGCCGTTATATCGGATCATAAGACAATGCTCTCACGGCAGAGACGAAGGGACCAACTTATTATAACTTTGCTCGTTCACCACACCTCGTCGTCACGGAGCCCTTAGGAAACCCGCATAATACCGTCGCTGTCGAGATCAAACTTCTATAATGTGAGGATCACTCCGCTAAAATATTGGGCCGTGTGAATCAGAGGACTGACACCGACAATGACGGGGGTCCGACGAATGCCATTTAATGTTTTCCAAGTGGACGTTTGGGCATTACATTCGTTCTGCGGTCGAACAACATTGACATCTGTGACACTTCTCTAAATGGAAATGCTTTTGATATGAATTGAATTTACGTATTGGACGGACAAATCCAAGTAATAGAGAAATATTAATATGAACCGAAATTATTCATTCAAAATGTACGAGTATATTATTGAGTTATACAGAAATTGTTAGAAATGAAACGTATTGTACTCGCAGTTTCAAAATGAAAAATAAATATCTATACAAGTCCGAAACAAAGAAATTCTTCGAAGCCAGACAGAGGTTTCGTCATAACTATATTTCTATTTGCTGAAAGCTGCTTGCAGTTTTTGCTTGATGTCTGCTTTTTTCTTTTTGTAAAGGGAAGTAGTTGCAACATTAACGTCGCCATTAGGGTCCGGGAGCCGGGAGCCGCAATACGCCCGCATATTTGGTCAAGATTAATTGCCCCTAACATCATCTGTCAACCTTGGGTACATTTCGTGGACATTTTGTTTGCTGAACAAATAGCTCTACATTTCCGTCTTGTGACACAATTAATAGTGCACTTACTAGCAAATTTAGCACCAAAAAGAAAAATATAGATCTACATCGCAAAAAAAAATACACCCCTTTTCTGTCTACAAAGGACTACCTAGATAAACAAGTATAATAAAAAAAAGCCTTTTTTTAAACAAGCTTTTACTGAACAAGTACTCGCTAAGACATGTCAAATGAGCCGAAGTTTGCGTCGTTTCGTTACAGAGTTCCCAGGACCACCTTCCAGCTCCTTCATCAGACCCTGGTTACCACTGAAAGACAAACTAATCGTCAAGACGATTCAAATGAGCCTCAACTCGATGAGGTTGTGTCGTTTCATTGCAAAGTTTTTTTGGCCACCTGCCAGCTCCATCATCATTAGCACCATGTCATCATACTCGTAATATTGCATTGTCACGCAATTGAAATTTTGCATACATGTACACATGTATGCGTCACTATGTTATGTTATGTTGCATACATGTGTACATGTATACATGCAAAATTTCAGCTCAATCGGAAACCGGGAAGTGGATCAAATTTAACTTACAAGATTTGATTACAGACCGACAGACATACAACGGGATAGGTGAAACTAAATAAAAGCTTGTAAAAAGTCATACATACTATAAGTAAAGTGAGTTTTATGGGGTGGGTACCCCATAAAACTCTAAACCGCAATATATTGACAAAATATATTAAAAAACTTAGGTGTCTTAAAATACACACGTATTTTGAGTAGTTAAGTGCAGGGATTTAAAGATATGTCCAAAAATCCAAAAAATAATATCTGTCTTAGAAAATACTTTAGATATCGAACCGCATTTCCACAGGTTACATAAACAATTGTAGACGGACATCTAACGGTTGTAGATTCGCTTACAGGCGCACAACAAAGCCCGGAATAAAATAGAGGGGATGTCGTTCTCAAATTTATTTTGCTGAATCTTCTACACCTGGTTGTTGGCTGCTTCATTTGTTAAATGCAAGCTGCCGGCGAGCAACAATCGAGCACTAATTGTGATTCCACTAATTTGCATTGGCGCGACTGCCGGAGACTGGCTTGAGCCGCGCCCGCGCCTCTACAGTTAAATTAACTAATATCTGCAGGTATACTACACAGGAACTACGAACCTGCCATTTTAACTTTAGTTGGCATTTGATTGAAACTGCGCTAGTATAGTATTTTCTATTTGTATATCGTCTAGTAGTATCTTATTGGAAACACGTTACATGTTATTTGGCTGTACCTAATAATTGTATGAAAGTAGAGCAAGGGAGCTGAGGCTTAAGAAATACATAAATTCCGGTCACGGTATAAGCAGTCGATTAAACGATCAAAGGCAATTGTTAAATTCAGCAAAATACCCTGATGTTTTACTAACACAAGTAAACGTTAATTATTTATTCACAATTGATCTTAACTCTTAAGGACATTTCGACTCCTAAACTCATATGCAACAGCTGCGATGAAGATGAATATTCCTTCAGCATCTATTGGGAAATCTCACACGTTATGGTCTTGAATTGATCAAAGGCAATCAATCAGAGCTTCCATTTTGATTACAGCCAAGTAATAATCGATGCTCGTTTGCAAGGCAATGCATCCAGGCAGCAAACAGACATCTCCAATTATCGGAACATTTGAACCATTAAATGCTTGTTACTGATGAATGTTCGCTTCTGAATAATTAGAATATTCACTTAGCGGAAGCGAATCCGCATGTATTACGTTGAAATATAAATGCGTGCGCTCTAAAATGCAATCTGGCGATGACGTTTTTAATATAAACTGCATTGCTTGCATTAAATTATGCAAGTAGCACTAGTGTTGAGAATAAAACCGTCCCTGCGCGCGAGTTACTCAGCTCGGTGCAAGTACGGCAGTGTGTGACTTGGACGCCGTCGCGGATGACGTCTGCGGAACGATTCTAGGATTAGCGGCCTAATTCTTAGTGTGCCAATTATATTAAGTGGGGCGCGGATCGCCTAATTTGTGTTGACTGTTGATTTGAAGTGCAAGTGATTGGCGGCGGATGCAATAGAATCCTGAAGACACCTCATCAGCTGTGAGTTCGTTCCATTTAGTTTTGGTCGACCAAGGGGGTAGGATTCGGGACGAGTTTAGGTTAATTCCAGGGTGGAATGAACTCGTCGGCTTGCGCCGCAGCATTCGCGAATTGATGGTAATCGAATTCCTATTGTTTTAATTATTATATGGGCCCAGCACGATTTAGTAGATTGGTTGGAGTCCAGTCTACCGGTATTTTTTGGCGGAACCATTTTGTTAGCAGAAGCGTGGTTCTCACGAAGTGATTTTCGTGCCACGGAATTGAAAATTGCATTTAATATTGTATTATTTGTAAGTTAGATGTAAAATGCGGTCATTTTATTTGGTTGTTTTTTGGTTAAATTGTGGGTAAATCGTAAACTGACTTCATTTTACTGTGAAGGTTTACTACGATTGTGGAATAGTTTTGCATTGTATAGCACCTTATCGTAATAAATACGCGGTCGTATTAAAAGTAAAAGGTAGGTACATTTGTAAAACTCAACTCATTAGTTTGTCGTAAATAAATTACTATTAGCAATCTTAGTAGGGTTGCATATGGATAATTGTGTTGCATTATTGCTATTTGTTATTGTTTCGTATTTTCGCAATTGATAATTGTTTGTTTGGTAATTTTAAGTCGCACGATTGCGTGGTACTTATTGTTTACTTTAGAAATTATCCATAAGAAGCGTAGGCTTGGCTTTTAAATTGCTTCAATATTTTATTAGTCAATGGTAATTAACTAGGAATTGATTCGGTTTGTTTACATTAGAGTAGGTTGTGTACGCTTGCCGTTATCTTTATTAGTTTCATTTTAGTGCGCGGTCGCATTTAAAAATATACTTAAGTTTTAATAAAATTTAGGGTTCAGCTTAATATACCACGGGGTTCCGTACCATTTATATTAAAATTAAATTATAATTTCACTGTAGGTTATAATTGTGTACCTACTATTGTGATACTATTGTTTGCGATTGTTACCTATAGTTTGGGCTGTTGTCACTCGGGGTGTCACCAAGTTTAACTGTGTCATTTTTTGGTCTTTTATTTACGGATCACAGTTGTTTTTATTGTTTAATTTACGTTCCTTTTCGTTTCACTTACTTCGAATATGGCACGGCATGCGGCGAAGGACATTTTAGCCAAGGAGTTAAGATGGTTCCTTGGAGCTAAAGGGCTTATCGGTCGACCGGATCGGAAGTCTGCACTACGTCTACGCGCGGAAGCCGCGCGTGGCAGACTTGAGAGCGCTGAAGACGCTTTCATGACATTAATGGCCACTGATCCTTCGCCAGAGATATTTGCCAGTTATGAGGCAGATCTCAATCAAATCTCTGAAACATGTGATGAGATTATGGAGGCCGTGGAGGCCATGAAGGCGGCGCAGGTGGGTGGCCCGCCAGTCGCTGGTGGAACAAAGACAGAGCCGGGACATGGCGTCACGGGCCGGCTGCCAACTTTGGAATTACCCCATTTTAATGGGGACGTGGGACACTGGGTGTCCTTTAAAAATATGTTTATGTCGCTGGTCGACTCGCGAAGGGACCTGACGTCGGCACAGAAAATGGCGTATCTGTTGTCGACACTTGAGGGCGAGGCACAGTCGCTCATCCGGCATCTTCGGGTCGAAGATGATCAGTATAATACCGCCTGGGAGCTGTTGAACTCCCGCTATCAAAACGTCCGACTACTGGCGGACGTCCATGCGAGCCAGATACTGAATCTGCCGAAGATAGGGTCCAGGGCGGACCTTCGGCATAAGTTGCTCACGCCTCTAACAGTTGCGTGTAACTCGCTGCGCACTCTGGGGTTACCAGTGGACGAGTCGGCGAGTGGATACTTGCTCGTCCACCTAGTTTTAGGCAAACTCCCAGCCGAGCTGCGTTCGAGGTTCGAGCGAGAGCACGGTGCGGGTCCAGATGCTCAGGGTGTCGACGCCCTCCCCAAGTTCACGGATCTGGTGAAGTTCCTCGAATGGGAGGCCAGGATCGCCGAAACCTCGGCCCCGGAAGCTACCTCAAGTGCGCAGGGGCGCATCCCAGGGGGGCCTTCGGGAGGAGGAGGAAGGGCGCGGGGGAAGGACGTCCGCGCAACACCGAATTGGAAGTGCAGCAACAGGGTTGCTACATTGGTTGCCGGCGAGGCTCGAAGGGCTTGTCGGCATTGCGGCCAAGAAGGACATGGGCTGTTGCAGTGCCGCTCCTTTAAAACCTTGACGGTACCGGAGAGGCGCCGGTACGTTAAGAGCAGTAACCTATGCTTTTCGTGCGCTGGGGCACATTTTCACAGGGACTGCTCCGAGGCAAAACCGTGCACGTGGTGCGGAGGCGCGCACCACCCCATGCTATGCATGAACAAGGGTGACGCAGGCCACCAGGACAAACAGAAGGCGTCTGTCACGGGCGGGTGCGCTCCCCCCCGAAGCTCTTCTCCGAGGGACGGAGGAGGTGCCCGGGCACAAGGTCAAGTGCAACACAGGGGCTGGGGGGGGTCGTCCTCTAGTGAGCGCATTGGAGGGCAGAGCCCTCAGGTAACCGGACATGCGGCGGCCGCATCCGGTCCTTATTACGCTCGGGCGAGCATGGCCACCCACTCCAGGGCGGAGGGGTCGGCAAATTGTGATAAGGGGAAGGGGGCCTCGGCAACGGCGCCAATTGCGGTCGGCCATCCCCCATCACGAGGCCAGGAGGTAATGACCTCGCAACATGAGCGGTACTCGCCGCCCATGCATGAGTACCCACGGTTGGAGTATCACCCACCGTACTATCGGTCCGGCAGGGCTGCCGGGTACGTGGTGCCAGCGAGGACGCTGTGCGTGCGTCCCGCACGTCCCACGGAATATCAGGCCTATCCAAATTGTTCTCCGCCAGCTAGTCAATAGCTAGCTGGTTCCTCTGAGGCAATAGGCCCACAAACTGTGCTGTTACCTACCGCGGAGGTCCGCGTTTGGGGTACAAGGGGGGACAGCGTACGGATACGAGCCCTTCTTGACACGGGGGCACAGGGGTGTCTAATAACAACGCGTGTGGCACGTAAATTGCGTTTAGAGCTGGAACGCGCATCGAAACCCATACTGGGTGTGGGTGATTCGGAAGTATTGGGTGTGAGGGGCCATACATACGTCTCCTTTTCTTCGGTGCACACTCCAGCGCTGAGGATTTCTGTTGCCGCCATGGTACTGGATACCGTGGTGGGTTGGCATCCATCAGTGGATATCCCTACGGGAAGGGTATCGCTGACAGAGGGGTTGGACTTGGCCGACCCACTCTTTCATCAACCAGGCCCTGTAGATCTGCTAATCGGAGCAGATGTATTGGGATGGGTATTAACGGGAAGACAGAAGACATTAGGGACTTCTTCCTTGGTAGCAATTTCTACTATTTTTGGACATGCGGTCATGGGTCCGGTGTTTGAGGACCAAACTCAGGGCGAGTCATCGGTCACTATCGCTAGTTCAGCCCTTGCCAGAATTATGCGGAAGTTCTGGGAGGTGGAAGAACCCCCTGAGGCGTCACGGGTAGACCCGAATCACGACGAGTGCGAAGCGTTCTTTAAGGACAACACGGTTAGGCTTCAGTCAGGAAGGTTCATGACTAGGCTACCCTTTATTACCTCGCCGCCCTCGTTGGGGTCTTCTAGAGCGTTGGCCGAGAAAAGACTGCTGTCCATGGAGCGACGTATGCAACGAGACCCAGTTCTCCGGGAAAAATACATCGACTTCATGCGTGAATATGAAGCACTAGGTCACATGTCGCCTGCTCAAGTCGATTGGAGCTCGACTGAGCACTACTTCTTGCCTCATCATGCGGTGCTGAAGGCATCTACGGGTAAATTAAGGACCGTATTTGATGGTTCTGCTGTTACCTCAACGGGAGTAGCTCTCAATCATTGTTTGCACGCGGGTCCCAAATTGAATCGTGACGTTGTCGATGTCATTCTGAACTTTCGGAGACATCAGGTAGTTTTCGGGGCGGACATCCGGATGATGTTCCGTCAGACTGTCATTCACCCAGAAGATAGACGCTTTCAGCTTATTCTCTGGCGTGAAAATCCCAACGACCCAGTGGTCGTATATGAGCTCAACACCAACACGTATGGGTTGAGGTCGAGTCCCTGGATTTCGACTCGCGTGCTCCGTGAGTTAGCGGAGTGTGAGCGAGTGCGTTTCCCTCGGGCTGCTGCAGTTTTGCGTCGCGATTTATTTGTGGATGATATCTGTACGGGTGCGCAGACTTGGGAGGAAGCTATCACTCTACGCGACGAGTTGGTTGCCATACTGGCGACAGCTGGTTATGAACTGCGTAAATGGTTGTCGAATGATCCTAGGGTAATGGAAGGTATCCCAGAAGAACACCAGCAGAATCCGGGCCTCTTCGCGGACGGAGAGGACCCAAATATGATAGCTGTGTTGGGTATGAAATATCAGCCAGTAGCTGATACCTTTACGTTCCAAGTGGATCTGGAACGACATCAAGTGTGGACAAAGCGGACTGTTCTATCCGCCATCGCACGGACCTTTGATCCAAACGGCTGGGTTAGTCCCGTGATCTTCTCAGCCAAATGTCTTTTACAAGAACTTTGGACACTGGGTATCTCGTGGGATGAGCCACTCAATGGAGCCCCATTGAACACATGGCTTGAATTGCTTGATACCATTGAGGAGGTCAATCGGATTGCCCTTCCTCGACGAATACTGCCACCGGGAAAATACCAAGCCAGTCTGCATGGCTTTTGTGACGCCTCAGAACGAGGTTATGCGGCGTCAGTTTATGTACGAGCGGTTGACGCCGAGGGCCGGGTCTCCGTCGTATTACTGATGGCCAAGAGCAAGGTTGCTCCTATTCGGACCAGGTTGACAATACCTAAATTGGAGCTGAGCGGGGCTCACCTTTTAACGCGTTTGTTATGCCACATTGGCAAGGAGTTAGCGTCCACTGTAAATATTGAGAAGATATACGGATGGTCGGACAGCCAAGTGGCCCTGGCGTGGCTTGGAGCCGCACCGCACACGCTGGATGTTTTTGTGGGAAACCGGGTTTCCCAAATTCAGAATGCCGAAGTTCATATTGATTGGAGACACGTTCCGGGCGAAATCAATCCGGCTGACTGTGCGTCTCGGGGCTGTACAGCTGTGGAGCTGGTGCAGCACCCACTTTGGTGGGGACCGGACTGGTTATTGGAACCAGAGTCCTCTTGGCCTGCTCCAAGGAAGGAGAGGTTACTATCGGTGCTGCCGGAGTTGCGCGTGAATGCAGTGGCAACTGAACCAAAATTGGATAAGGATTGGTTGGTGGGGAGATACAGCAGTTTGGAGAAGTTACTGGGTGTGACCAGTTGGATAAAACGCTTCATCCACAACTGCCGCCACCCGACTCGGAAGCAGCTTTCACCCACTACGACGCCGGAGGAGCGGCGAAGCTCGTTGTTATATTGGATCAAGATTATTCAGTCGGACTGCTTTAAGGCGGAATTATCAATCTTACGCTTAGGACGCGCGAAGTTGAAGGGAGCCGTGGCTCGGCTTAACCCTTTCATTGATTCTGATGGTTTTTTGCGGGTCGGAGGCCGCCTTCGAAGGGCTAACATTCCATATGGGAGTAGGCATCCGTTACTACTTCCGAAGCAGGGAGCTTTGGTAGAACTTATCGTGCGAGACAGACACATTCGCAACGCGCATGCAGGGTGCACTGCGTTGCTTGCAATTTTACAACGAGAATTTTGGATTTTATCGGCCCGGAGGGTTGTCCGGGGTGTTATATTTCGTTGTATACCTTGTTATAGGGTCAAGGCAGCTACGATGCAGCCACAGATGGGTGATCTACCCTCGGATAGGGTCAATCAAGCGAGGCCGTTTGATGGGGTTTCTACCGACTTTGCCGGGCCATATTATGTGAAATCGTCTACATTACGAAACGCTAAGGTTACTCGCGCTTATCTATGCGTATATGTCTGTTTATCGACAAAATCGGTTCATTTCGAGGCGGTATCCTCGTTAACTACTGAGGCATTTATTGCTTCTCTAGACCGTTTCGTGTCGCGAAGAGGTCTCCCGTCACTGATCCGGTCTGACAATGGTACAAACTATAAGGGTGCAGACAATTATTTAAAGGAAGTTGGTAAATTCCTACAAGCTAATGGAAATAGTATAAGTCAGGCTCTTGCCCAGAGGGGAATAACTTGGCTAACGAGTCCGCCAAATTGTCCCCACTGGGGAGGTATATTTGAGGCCGCGGTAAAGTCAGCCAAGACGCACCTACGGAGAATATTAGGAGAGACGGCTCTCACGTTCGAAGAGCTTGCCACTGTGTTTTGTAAGGTGGAAGCTGTTCTGAACTCACGTCCGCTCTGTCCATTGTCTTCCGACCCAAACGACCTAGAGGTCCTCACCCCAGGTCATTTCTTGATTGGGCAGCCACTCGCGGCTTTGCCAGAGTATCCGTGGACGGATGTCAATACGACACGGTTGTCGCGGTTTCAGATGTTACAACAAATGGGTCAAGACCTATGGCGTCGATGGTCTTTAGAGTATTTACACATTTTACAACAACGGGTTAAATGGACAGATCGGACGGATCCTCCACGGGAAGGGGATTTGGTTTTGTTGAAGGAAGCGAATTTGCCTTCATTGTTTTGGCGCAGGGGGCGCATTATAAAGTTAATTATGGGTCCTGATGGGACTCCTCGCGTCGCCGAAGTGCTGGTCAGAGGCTCGACTTTACAGCGGGCTATAGCGACGCTCTCCCGGCTCCCGGTGGATTAAGACTAGCGGCTGGCTTCTCCAGCCGGGACGGGTGGTTGTTGAGAATAAAACCGTCCCTGCGCGCGAGTTACTCAGCTCGGTGCAAGTACGGCAGTGTGTGACTTGGACGCCGTCGCGGATGACGTCTGCGGAACGATTCTAGGATTAGCGGCCTAATTCTTAGTGTGCCAATTATATTAAGTGGGGCGCGGATCGCCTAATTTGTGTTGACTGTTGATTTGAAGTGCAAGTGATTGGCGGCGGATGCAATAGAATCCTGAAGACACCTCATCAGCTGTGAGTTCGTTCCATTTAGTTTTGGTCGACCAAGGGGGTAGGATTCGGGACGAGTTTAGGTTAATTCCAGGGTGGAATGAACTCGTCGGCTTGCGCCGCAGCATTCGCGAATTGATGGTAATCGAATTCCTATTGTTTTAATTATTATATGGGCCCAGCACGATTTAGTAGATTGGTTGGAGTCCAGTCTACCGGTATTTTTTGGCGGAAACAACTAGCTTTACCAGATTACAGTAAATTTATGCAAGACATTATCCGAGGACAACGGCGTCGCATAACAACGCCTTCGGTGTCCGAGCGCACAGGCCGTCGACGCCTTTATGAAAACCCTCGCAGTGATATATGGTCGTGTGGCGACACGATATTGCCTCTCAGAACGTGTTTTATATGCATTATCATATTTTTATAGTCATTACAAAGGTAGTCCAAAGTGTAATTGCTTTTTCGTTTAAAGTAAATACAATGGTTGTTTTCCGCTAATGAGGGCGCGGGCGCGGGCGCGGGACGTGGTCGCGCGATAATCTCCCGACCATTAGGCCCGACCACTCGCTCGCAAATCGTCCGCATATTTTGGCCAAGATTAATTGTTCTCGAATATCATCTATCACGGTGAGCTCTCTCGTGACCGTCGCCGGCAGTGCGTACGACGTTTTATTCGAAGCACAATGGCTCCCTAGAGCACCGCAGTTGAGGTAATTAAATTTTTGTTAGGATATAATGACGCCGCTAGGCGAGAACACGTAAAATATTTTTGCGGAGCGTGGTGCTATTATTTTTGTTTTATTTAGTGGCTATCTTTTCCTTTCCAGTGTACGAGTAAGAAAGCCACATGAAAAATGTTTATTGCTGCAGTAACATTTAAGAAATTTCTAAGTATAAACGGGCTATTATTAAAATTAATGTACTCGTATATGTAAGTATATCCTGAGTAAGCCACATAACATTAACTTGAACGATGAATGAAATGTAATTGGTTATTACACAAAATACAGGTTATAAAATAGTAAAGGATGTCGCCGTCGTAATAAAAGCAAACTGTTCATAATAAGTATTCACAAAACAATAATTTACCACTTAAATATTCCAGCCCAATTTCACCTAAAGAAATTAGGGCGATTACAGACTACGTAGAGATAAATCTGTAGTTAAAACCTTCGCCGAGTTTATTGCGCCACGGACAAGAACAAATTGAGTCAATCTTTTTTGCCAGAGACGAAAAACCGAAACGTGCAACACCCAGCGTTTTCAACATTTTCAACGTGTAAAGTTAGAATATCAATCAAGCCGACCTTTTTTCAATAACGCCACCACAAGGATCTTTCAGAAGCTATTTTTCAAGTGATTTCGCTTTTATATCCGGGGTGTCCGTGGGATTTTCGGCGAGTGATGATCTTCGATAGAGTTTGTGAGCTAATCAGTGGTTTTATATTTTCTGTACCCTTTCCAGGATATTTTTGTAAGTTGAATTGTGATTTTCTACCTCTTTCCGAGGTTGATTAATTTTGGATATTATTAGATTTGCAGAACTTATTGTTCGAGCTTTTAATTTATTAACCACATTTCAATTATTGTTACATCTAATCTGTATTAATAGACGCGCTTTAATTATGAAATACTCAAAAAATGTTTATTCTTCTTGGCCTATAAGTGAAAAAAGCAAAAAAAATTAATTTGCACGAGTATACTTGCAAATATCTGTATCATTAGAACTACTAGGAATTTCTCTGAATGTTCTAGTCTTGTATGTCACCGGTTTTATTTTTAGTAAGTAGTTGTACTTATTAGCTCTTTGTAGAATGACTAAATTATTCAAGTCTTTCAAATTGTTCTTGGTTGTCAGCGCCTGGAGCTAATGTTGAGTCTTGATTCCTAATAGTTAGAAATATTTGTAATACTACTGGATATTTCCTAAAATCTGTTTAGTAGCATTATCAGAGGTAGGTAAACTTTTAGTGACAAATACATTGTTCGACAAGTTAGAATAGAAAATATGGTAACTTTTAGAAAATATGGTAACTTTCCTAAATCTGTTCCTAAATGTTTTGTTATGTATTGAGTGAAATGTTCTAAAGACTAATCGTGTTGTCCGTGAACACATTCCCTATTTGCATTGTCAAACCAAAGGTATTGTCTAGCGGACGCGAGGAGTTGATTAAAGAGCCGGGCGCGGCACCGATGAATATTCAGTGCATAAGCATAATGCGCCCGCAATCTTAGTGCTCCGCCGACGACGCTGTCGCAACTGCAACGCTGCCCATTTCTCATCTTAAATGGCAAGAGCAATGCGCTCGCTGCACTGTCTTTTCATAATTTCTAGCTCCAGCTACAAAGTCGCCGGGCCGCGATTCCGGCTGAGACACAAAAGTGAGGACAAAGCGTGTGAACGCCCGCAAACGGTGAGCGATTACGCTTAAAATATTCCTTTTTCAAAGACGTAATCAGCGTAACGTTTTCCTTTGCTTCTCTTTAAATTGTTTGTTATCGGGAGTTTGCTTCAAGGAGAGCATAGAATTAAGCCATCGGAAAACGGTTCTTTCTATTTAACGGCAATGATTAAGGCGATAAGACGATAAAGATCCGACTTTTATGTCACAAAAACTGAAAAAAATTAAAAGTAACTTGGTAACAAGAATCTTTTACCTTCTTTTATTTTAATAAGATTTATTTAACCACGTTTTCCTTACAGTGTAGTGAAGAACAGAATTGGAAATAAAACGCTATGGAAATTAGAGACTTCACGCCAGATTTTAGATTGACGGTTCCTGCGTGATAATCTAGGAGACCATGGGACTTCTACAGATTCCGGGTTCGAATATGCAGTTAGCTTATATTATCGTAGTTTTCTGCGTACTCTTAATTGCAGCAAGCTTCACTATGACAAAATAATAAACAAAACTTTTCAAACATAGTTGCATGTTCGTTCGTTTCAGCCATAGGAAGTCCACTGCTGGAAATAGGCCTCCCCTAAAGATCTCCAATAAGACCGGTTCGTGGTGGCTTGTATCCAGCGCGATCCTACGGTCTTAATGAGGTCATACATCCACCTTGTGGTTGGACGTCCTACGCTGCGCTTGCCGGTAAGTACTTGGTCTCCATTCGAGAACTTTTCGACCCTATCGGTCATCAATCCTCCGTGCTATGTGCCCCGCCCATTGCCATTTCAACTTGCCAATCCGCTGGGATATATCGGTAACTTTGTTTCTTCAACGGATATCCTCATTCCTGATTCGATACCACAGAGAGGCTCCGAGCATAGCCCTCTCCATAGCTCGTTGGGCCACTTGGAGCTTACTAATAAGGCCCATAGTGAGATACTACATTAAATAAATAAATAAATAAAATAAATAAATACTACGTTTCTGTGCCATAAGTCATCACTGGCAACACACTGGTCGCCTGTTAACACAAAATAGCGGATCTTCTTATGGCTGATGGATGGATGGAACTATTGTTAAAATAGATTATGCAGTTGCATATTTGAAAATTCTACAGTTTTTCTAGGTGAACTCTACCAACATCAATAGATGGCTAAAATAGATGTATAGAGACTAGAGACCTCTTCAGTATTCAGCAATGTCCTTCACCGGCAGGTAGAACTAGCATTTAAACTTATAGCACACGACAATCTGCACGCGCCACTACTGAGTTACCTCCACTAATAATATAAAATAAAAACTTATTTCAGAATTTTCCTTGGATTTCTTAATATCGTAATAACATTTAAAAAGTTAAAACTTCAGTCAGTTTTACGAGTCCGGCAAGCACGTACCGTAAAGCTAAAGAGTAGTTAAGACAGAGAAATGGCGACCTCAGAGGTGCTTAAAAGCTCATGATGCCTCAACGCAGCGATAAAAAACAAAAAGTTTTCAAAGAAAGAATTTCATCCAATTGTTTTACACGCCGAGTTATTTCTCATCGAGAGTGGATTTGTGTTGGGAATTGGCGGGAGCGATAACGTGACCTACTCTCGCAAACTGGCAACTGGCAGGCGGCACAGAAAAAAGGACTACACGAAATCCGGCCGCCACCACTTCTGATTACGGCCAAAGGATGTAGTGTAGGCGTAACGGATATAGGGAAAGGTTTTTGCAGCCTGAAGTTTATCGACGGAATGTCCGATTAATTTACGGCGCGCTGACGTAAATATGGCACTGAGAACGAAAGCGAAATCAAGAAAATAGTGACGATATAAATATTTGGGGCACACTGCCAACTTAACTAGCGATAACAAAACAAACGCAAATATTGCGTACACTGGAGATAAAAATAGTTGATATGGAATAATAATACAGAGTTGAAATCGCTGTTATTGAAGTACAGTTATTAATGAGTTGATGGGGTCCCAACAATGCAATGACTTGATGAGGTTGTAAATAGATACTATCGTTCCATTCACGCGCTTGTACAGCAACAACAACAACAAAGGAAGCGATGATTCACCATATCATTTGGTATGGGGCTGGGACGTGGAAAATCACTCACACATGTAATGTGCGATGAAATCATATTGCGTGCGTGCGATAGTCACCGAGAACGTCGACCGCTCGCCAACCTCGCACCGATACAAATCAAATGTAAGCCATTCGTAAACATAGTAATCAATGTTAAAGTGCTATTGGTAAAAGGCAGTAATCATAACTAAAAGCACAGTAGCTAGTAATTACATATCAATTAACGACAAAAACACAACTCACCCTTTAAGGTTAATTATACTATTTTGCTGCAGCGCAAACAATGTCCATTGAATAGTAAACAGCGGCGCTGTCGATAAACACGTAAAAATTTAGATAACAAAGAGGAAGCAACACTTATTGTCACACATTACGTCGCGAGTGGCGGGTGAGACGCGACGCGCGATACGTCCTGCCTGTCGCGCGGTTCGGCGAATACTGAAGTCTGAATCTGTGACTGGAAGGCGGCTGGCGATGAGAATGCTCGCCGTGGGGCGGGCGCTACGAACGGGCTACGAGCTACGGTACGCTACGAGTGAGAAAATTGGTAAAATGAGCTCTTGGCTCATTTAAATATCGTACGAATACATATAGGCACAGATTCTGCGAAAACTTTATAATTGAAGAAGCCCGATACCTTTTTATTACGAACATTGAATCCAAGTTAAAATATAAAATCACAATGTATTTTTAGCAATCTATAAAGAGTAATGGATTGTTTCATACTTTACATCATCAATTTTATAATAAGACAAAGTAAGCTACAGATTGAATTTATTGCAAGACATAAAAAGGCGATTGTTTATTCAGCTTCCAAGCCCGAGTTTCCATTAAGGATAATAATCTGCGAGACCATAAAAATTATTCGGTGGAGAAAAATTAGGCTCGCTTTAACCAAGACAGTCCATCTATTCGGCTCCGAACGCCTAAACGCGATACGGAAACGCGTAAAACAGTGACTGAATGTTTAGTTTTTGTGACGATAGAGTCGCAAGTAAGTTCTGAAAACGAGAAATTATTGTGAAGGTTACGCGTTTTCTTTGATAGTGTTTTGATGTCTTATGTCGTACGTGGCGAAGGGAACTCACTCACATACTCGGCATGCCGTTATGTCAGCCTAGTGCGATTAAGAGCGAGAACTTTGCTACTGATGATATGAGAGGAAAATGGTGGCAGTAGCCGACCCGATTAATACTAAGCACGCCAATAAATATTGATACTAGCTTCTTTGTCTTGCACGGAAGATTCGTTCGCCTTTATTAATGGGACGCTCACGTTTGCTTGACAAATGGCAAAGGTACTTCACCTCCATCGATACCGTTCCGGAATCGCATTCCTTTGTTTCGGGTTATTTTATTGGATGTCTGCACGGGGTCGGTGTGATACATTCATTCGATGTAAATGGCTCTTCTATTCAGTCTGCGTTCTATTCGTTAGGGCTATGAATTTAATATGGGCTTGTAGCATTTACGTAAAGGTTACACGCACGTGATACATTTTTAAATGGCATCGGGTGGGATGGAGGAAGAGCGAGTGTAATCATTGGTGATGTTAAGTAGGGGTAGGCAGTTTGTGGGTGGAAAGGATTAATCGGTCAATAGAGGGATATCGTAAAGGGATTTAGTAGCGTGTGTTCACGTAAATGGCGCCTTATCGAGGCGACAGATCACCCGCGTGTAAACGTGACGGACTGACACTGATCCCTGCTAATTAATACATAGAGCCTCACCGAAAGGTTCAAACGTCGTCAATGTAATCCGATGCTCTCACTGGCAGCATGGCCTTTCACGTGTCAACATTATTTTGCATTACGTGAATGAAATTAATACATGTATGAATGTAAGAGAATGGTGAATTTAATTTAGCTGACGAATATTAGTAGTGTCAGATTTTATATTTTTTTTAAGTAAGAGATACAACTAATACAACTAACACCCATATTTTATCTCTCAGGTATAGTAAAAAGCACCACGAACCGAAATCTTCCCCTTCCGCATTTTGTAACTTAAAACATGAAACACGTTAAGCATTAGTAAATCATATCAGACGAGTCTCGTGTCACGTAACCGGGAAACCACGTACATTCCGCAGCGGTAGGGTCGGTAGAGCAGCACAAGTGGCGTTTAGGAGCAAATGCGCTGGCACAACGTTACATCTTGAACTGGCAGCCGCCTCGTCGACCGAGAAAAGTGCGCTCCGCCGTAGACACACGCGGAAAAGTGTTGTTTTATTACGCATGCTCTTTTACTGTCGCCTCACGACTGTCTACGGGAATTTACATGAGCCTTGTAAGAATATTTCCCTCCCGGGCTTACCTACCCCTTTTTATTAGCCTATTAAACTCAACAAGGTCTTTAAGGAAACGATAAATCATCAAATTATCTATGTAATGACTGCTTCGTAATAAAATCGGGTGATAAAGTTTATTGGTATCGATTTATTGTTTAGTCGTGAAAGATTTTATGAAAATTTAAATGTAGGGTAGTTAAATTTAAACTGATTGCATCGATTGTTTAAAGTGTGCTTCAGAGCGAGGATTTTTTCGAATAAGGTTGCTTTTAGATTTGTTACAACAATACTCGACAGTGGTGATTGTTTTTAAAGGTGAATAAGTTCCATCTTGACCAACTCTCTTGAAGGTAAACGAAGTTATAATCGAAGATGAAGTAGGTACATTAACTTAGAAGACCTATTCATTCTGACTTCGAAAACACGAAGATTTGATTCGGAAAATACGAGTTCCATATTAGAAACTAGATAAGATTAGTATCTGGAACATCGTTTCAGATCTAAATTTGAGAAAATGCCTACATGAACATGATCGTATCATCATCCTATCAGATAGCTAGTCAATGCCTACTGCCAGCTAATTAAAGACACTCTTTAATTTAATTGCAAAAGAGCTAGAAAACAGAAAAATATGTATTTAAGAAAAGATCGCGAATAGATAACAATTGTTCTTAAAAATTGTCAATCTTGGAAACTGTGCACACTTTCGCTAATCATATTAATCTCGCACAATTTTTACTACATAACAATGTTTGTTTAAAGTTTACTTCTAACACATTATTTGAGAAGCAACAATAACGCTGTTAAAATGTCGCGTTTTAAAAACGGCACAGATAAAACGTTTTATTGTGACATAAAAGCAAGATGCGTGTTCAAAGAATGTGATAAATGTTTTGTGCGAGGCAAGTGGCAACGTCTGTGGAGGTCATAGAGATCTAGAGATAAGACTTCTCTTTACTCTTACAGACTCTAATAAAATATTCAGCAAGTGTTGATGATTTTTTGTGCTTTGTTTTGTGATTTAAAGCTGAGATACACTCGACACCTACTCAATTTAGCAAGAGACAAACTCCGACGCAGAGTTGGAGTTGTCACTGGACATTGCTCTCTTAACAGTCCCCTGTGCAGAGGCTGCACGGAGACAGAGGAAACAACCGCGCACTTTTTAGTAGTGTAGCAGCGTGGCGGACCAACTACGAAAATCATCGGGTCACCGAGGACGCTCCAGGAAGCTTACACCAGCATCACCGAGCTGCTGGCATTCCTGGAGGATACGGGGTGGTTGGACTAGCCGCAGCCGGATGATCATTAAGTATTACAGGTCCGCTGGGCCCGTGTCGCGGAAAATGCCTGCCCACCAAGTATCAAGTACCAGGTCCACGCTATGTTTCCACTCGCGAGATCTGTGGCAGAGATCATAAAGTGTATCAGAGCCGTGGCTATCGCGTGTAGGGGCTCACGCTATCGCCGTCGGCGCGGCCGACGCAGGCTGCTACCCGCTTCTTTGCCTTAATCACTTTCGCTTTAATGAAAAGCGAGCTAAAAAGAGTCTTCAAAAGAAGGCGTAGCGTTTCACTGAACACTTTTATAAGAACATGAGCATGTGAAGTTTGTTATCGGAGTGAACTTTTTAATACGGACATGGCTAGCTAGAATAACAAGCAAGCTAGAACAACAACTAGATTTTTTTAAATAAATGCACCTTATTCTAGATAGCTTCGCCATGTATTATTTAACAGGATATGATAAAAATATATTGCTTTTAATGACCATCTTTATCGATAAATCAATTCAGCGTTACAGTAATTACAGCTATAAATAATAATCTGCGTAGAAGTAAAACGTTTCAAATGCTTTAAAAAAATATGATTTAAGAAAGGAAGCATAGACTATAGGTGTATAAGTTTTTTTTGTACGATAAGTTTATTTAGTATATATAGAGCAGAATATATTGAGCATACTTTATTCGTTTACAAAATTTCACTGGAATCAGTCTTACCATCGCCATGGAGTCCTATCAGCTCCGAAGACAGATTGTGTTAATCATTCCCACTCTCCATTCCACTTGAGATAAACTCAAACAATTTTAAAAAGAGATGCTTCGAAGCGTTAGAAAGGGTCGTCTCCCCAAGGAACTGACTTTTCTTTTCCCTTCATGTTAACTGGTGAATACATTTTACGCTTCACGAGTATGAAACTTAGTAGCGATGTGGTTCACTTGCATTTGTAGCAAGTTAAAAGTATTTCATAGTAGCCTTCATAGAAACTGGCTATGATAGTTATTACATGATAGTTATTTTAAAGGGATTATTTTACAGCTTTGATCGTTAAGGTCAGTTGACGACAAATTGGGAACTTATCTGAAAGTAGCACTTTGTACCCACTTCTTTAACTAACTATATCACCTACATGTTACCCAAGTCTCCACAAAATAAAAATTTTGACTTTGATTTTGACTTTGTCCAAAGTTTAAAATTTTAATACAAACACCACAAAAAGCTTTAAAACGATGGCACCCACACACACGCCCACTTACGCCCAAAAAACGCGAGGACCGGAGAAAGGTGTAAGCAAACAAGGGAGTATTGTATACCTTCATTTACCGTTTATGTCAAGCAACACTGACGCCAGTGAATTATTAAATAGCATCGATTCTCTCTCGATACAAGTCCCGGCTATCTCTCAGCATTGCACTTTGTAGCGGCAGTAAACAGGCGGCTGTCGACTCGATAAGCAATAGCGACATTTTCTCCTACAACAGATAGGGGGTTCTAATCTGCTTAAGCATGACATATAACGGTCTGAAAGGCTTACGTGGCCTTTGTCTATTTATAACACATTTTTGCTATGGCAACATACACCCACACACAAATCGATGGAAACGTTTTGTCCTTACTTATCGTTATCATTCGACGCCTTCGAGCAAATATCTACAGAGACACAGTCACTAAGTGAAAGTAGTAAAAAATGTCCGAGCGCCGTCATACAATACCGACTTAGATATTTACATTAAATATTTCACAATGACCTTTTTTCTCGAATCTCGACGTTATGTCACCTACTTGGTTCTTGTAACCGAGCACTTTGGCATCGCGCGGCGTTGTAGTTGGCTTGCAATCGCCTTACAAGTAACTAAAAAGTCTGCCCACTACGTAGCTTGGGCAGAGTTTTGGGCTCGAACACTTTTTTTGCACAATTGTGACTCTATAGAAAATTGCTCGAAGTTCGACGCTGATAAAAATCTAAAGATTTTTGTTACTTGTTTATAATAGCTACTCACAAGTTGACGCCTCGACATGAAATATGAAGCCTTGATGGCATTACATCAAAACCATTAACATCAAAACACGTGCCGGTCGATGCAACATTTTACCGGATCAAAGAGTAAAGTTTCTCGTAAGTAGGAGTACAACAACAGAGGGGCTTTTAGCAACCTCGCACTAAGGTGAGCGGAGCTTCTGGGTACCTTCATTTATGAAAAGCTTTCAAGTTCGACACGGTTAACGGGGAGCTCTATTCAAATCGCCTCTCCTTCGACAAGCCTTTACATAAATCAAGTATTGTATAAGCTGTTTTCTCTACGGCTCCCGTAGATTTGTTCGGGAACAAAGCTCTATCTAGTCGTATAGACAGGTGCGAGTTACTTCCACGGCCTTACATGACAAGGCGTCGTTATACTACAGATGCACTGATATCAACGGAATACCTGCTACGTTCTGTGAATTTATTACACTGTAGCATGACAGACAGTTGCTTTTTATTCGAGGAAGTGCATAAAACTGAAGTAACTTCCATATTTTATGGTATGAAATAACACTTCTATGAACGTAGTTTACGAAGGTATTAACGATTCAATGGTATTTTAGTAAGTTATTGTTGGGAATATTTTCCAAAAGCCATGAATATTGCGGAAATTCAATCTGCAGCTGAACGAATGTCTGCACAAATAGATATGGCGTATGGCTATCTAACCTCGCGGCATAGCCAGCCAGGCGCCTGCTCTGAAGTTCGCTGAACGTGAAGGCGGCAATAAGAAGCTCAAGGAAAGCTCGAATCTTCAAGTGGGATGGGATACGTATGATGCGCTGCTTTATACCTGAAAATATACATTTTCCTTACGAAACTTATCTGAGTACAGCTATAATGTACCGCACTGTTAAATATACAAAAACCCATAAAGCAGGGCATTCATTCTGTGTAACGGGCTGAATAAATAGAGTAGGTAGGTACATATTTGTTTATTTCATTACTACAACATTACACCGAGTTATTATTGATAAACTTTAATCGAATGGGAGTGTGATTAAATCAAGAGCGATATAAATTATATCAAACATCTTTCAACTATCATGTTATCAGTAAACCAATTAAATATACCAGAAAAAGTAATAAAAACGGCCGTGTGATCGAAGTACAAAAAGATAAGGACGGGACTCGAGCTTGCAATAATATGTGAAACATAGAAGTAATGTATTACGGTTCTGGCTAGTTGGAATTTCACAGGCAAAGCCCACAGTGGAGTGCACCGAGCAAAACTTTTTTCATAAAAGTACAACGAGCCAGTGGGCTGCGAAGAAAGAGCGCAGCAAGTGAACAGTTGTCGGGGTTACTTATTAACTTTAATAACTTTACTGTTTTGTATTAACGATTAGGGACCTTATTTCTTGTAAATATCCCAAAACTTTCTCAATCTCGGCGCTGGACGTAACAGATTAGTGAAAAGTACGAGTACTTCACCCGAAACGTTAAATTAACATTATTATTCAGAAAACGGCAGTAATTGGATCTCAACGACTTACAATAATTAACTGGAACGACGTCATTAGGCCCGGTATTCGGCGGGATTATGCCAAGAATGTGGACATAAAAGTTTTTTCATAAATGTGTTAAGATCCTAGTAGAGTGAGTAACAGCTGACAACTGGCCCGGGGCGCGGCACGAGGGCGTTTGGGACTTTCTGGCAGATGTGTTAAAACGACGAAATGTGAATTCTATCCTTGCTCCTTAGCCGAAGGCGATATGAATAAAAGAAGTGTTGTTTCAGCCTAAAATGAAATCAAAGTTTCCTTCGCTATTTGCCAAATAAAATTGTAACGAAAGTCGTGTCCGGTACCTTCTAGGAAAATTTTATATTCTTTACTGTGCTCGAAAAAAGGCTACAGCGTCTACGTTTCCAAGACTTAATTAGTATTTGGTTAAAATGAAATATTTTTAATGAAAATAATTACAAGTTTTACCTTTATCTAGGTCAGAACGATAAATCTTTTAGTTAAATTAAAATTTCAAGATATCGTTAATTGGTAAGAAGGTAGTTAATTAATTTAGCCTGAAGAGGTTTCCTGTTATTGTATCATTAGTTACTTGCGTTTCGTTATATATCAGAAAATACTGTTAACTCAGTAGGAAATAGCGTATGATAAGGGCAAGCTGACAAGTTATGAGAGCATGAATACGTTGGGAGCTCAATAAATCCCACACATCAAACAACAAAAGTTAGTTCCGCAGGCACGCCCGGGGCACAGCTATCCTGTATCTGTGTATTATAATTGGATTCGTTAGTATTACAACAAACGGATTGTCGTGTCTAAACTAAATCAAACTTTGTTTCCGGAGGGAGTCGGAGAGTTGAGTCTAGTCGGCGTCGTTACGAGGAATATTGGGGACAAACTATAGCCCACTCTGGCTCATTACCATAGCTGTGGGCTGCGAACACCACCAGGCATCCACTCCACCGCTCAACCACCGTTCAATTGCGCAACGCATCTAAGATATGAATAATTTAACACCAGTTTGAAGTTTTGCCGTCTCGACTAACTGGCCGCTTACAAAGTTCTGAATTTTTTTGATGGATTCTCATTGCATTTCATCGAAATACACTCGTTAAGATTCAAAGGTGCATGTTCAAATGTCATCGACATGTACGAGTACATTGTAGGCAGTAACATGTGTTGGAATTAATTATTGAATTGCAGAAATGACAGTGTCCAATGAATTAAACATACACACGCATTGTGCTCACCGATGCACATCGTGACAGCGCGAGAGAGAGTGACCGCCTCGAAAGTGAAAACATTAATTAATTGAAAAAATGCTAAGCTAATCAATCATTGCACTGTAACTACGAGCACGTGTGTGGTATCGCGTGTTTGAGCACTCTCGCTTACTGCAAACAATCAGAAAGAAGGCCATGCGTTACACAATGTTGATTTCAATAAGAGCCATAAAATATAATAGCGCGGAATATTAGACACAAATCTCGAACAGACGTCGCCACTTAAAATAAGCTGGCACGATTTCAAGTGCCGCCAACCTGAATGCGAAGTATTCAGTTCATCAAAACCAGATGTTTCCGAGTCCTACGTAAACACCAACGTTTCCGCGGTGTGCTTGATTACACTTATTATATATGTTTGCAAAACTCCATTTTAAGTACATATTAGGCCCAATTATGAAGGCGCCATCGTAAATTTAATAGCAACATAAAAAATGTTCTCGCTATTGAATGCCTAAAGTGAAAAAGAAACAGAAATAGTCTAATTAGCTATTATAATTACGATGGTGCCTTCACAATTGGGCATCTTAAACAACTATATTCGGTATTATCTTTGCTACATCTCATGCGCAATGACTACTTGGAAAATTATTTATTAATATCCATGTGAAAGTTTAAATACTCTATTATTGACTAGAGATACAATTAATTTATTTAATTTTAATAGATTATTATTTATAGATCAACATATGTGGTACAATACCTGACATTTCGTGAAAATAAAAAGCTAAGCATGATCACCGATTCAAACATTGTAATATAAACAAATAGGAGACGTTGGCTGCAGTCCAAGTGGGTTGGGCGCCGGCGCTACCGGCGGCTCTGGCGGCCTGGCCCGAGGTTATTATAGCTTTATCAGCTGCATCGGACCACTGATTCTTTTAAACAGCTGATTTATATTCACGCCTCATAAGCAACTTTGTTCTCGGATGTAACTCAGCGATTCTATTACAATGGGAGACTAGAAAAATGTCAAGTGAGTATACTCGTTCGCATTTTTTCTGCCAACACAAAAGTACAATAAAGGTCTCGTATTCCGTATACTTAATGCTACCGTAATGATGTGATTATGCAAATATTCCCCCCTTCCATCTCACCACGGAAACAAATTAAGGTATTCGAAACCTATGCAAACTCTTTTTATCCGATTAAAACGAGTTATGTTAATGGGATCCGAAAAGGAGAGATGGCTGTTTATACTGTAAACTCGGTCGGTTTATTCATGGTTTCAATTAAAACGTGGCTTAGCTAGCTCACAAGTTGCGCCGTTATAGAGGTCCTATTATCTGCATGAAATTTGAGTCGCAAACCGCGCCCCGCAGCCCGCAGTGGCGGGACGGCATAACTCGACCCGAGCTGAAAGCTTTAATTACGCGGAGAGAGCTGTTCACGCAGGTGACTCCTTAATTACAGGCTCGGAATTGAGCTGCCCATTCGACTGACACGTTTGCAAACGGATTATCACGGCCCATACATATCCGACGGAGCTGGCCGCCGCGGCCGCCGCCCGCGCCCTGGACCCTTTGTGTGAAGCCACAGGATCATAAGTCGCATTGTTAACGCTCATTGGCCGATGAAATGGAATTACATTTGGTGACATCGGCCCGGTCGTCAATTCGATATATGCCTTTGATTTTCAGAGCTCTGGTGATCACTTTAGATTCCGCTTTCTAATGATACCATCGTGATAAATAAACAAAAGATTTATTATTATATCATGTGTTTGTCTAACGCTGTCGGAGCCCTAAACGGTGACATCTGTGGCAAAATTTGAACAACTTTTACTATGTACGAGGGTCATTCAATAAATACTTAGCCTACAAAAAGTATACGAAAATTTTGGAAAAGTGGCAATTTATTTTTCAACATAGTCTCCTTTTAGTTCGATACACTTAGCCCAGCGATGCTCCAACTTTTTTAACCCGTCCGAAAAATAGTTTTTGTCAAACTCTGCTAAATAGGCCTCCGTGGCGGCGATGACCTCCTCATTTGATCCATATCTATTCCCGGCGAGAGATTTTTTCAGATTAGGAAACAGAAAGAAGTCACAAGGGGCCAAATCTGGAGAATACGGTGGATGGGGCAGCAATTCGTAGCGTAATTCGACCAATTTGGCCATGGCAACGGCAGACGTGTGAACCGGTGCGTTGTCGTGGTGAAACAACACTTTTTTCTTCGCCAGATGGGGTCGTTTTTTCTTTAATTCGGCGTCGAATCGGCCCAATAAATCGGCATAGTAAAGCCATGTAATTGTTTTACCCTTCTCGAGGTAATCGATGTAGATCACACCTTGTGAATCCCAGAAAACGGTGGCCATAACTTTTCCGGCCGATTTTACAGTTTTCGCCTTCTTTGGAGCACGTTCCCCGGTCTGGATCCATTGTTTTGATTGCTCCTTGGTCTCTGGTGTGTACCAGTGGATCCAGGTTTCATCGACGGTCACAAAACGACGCAAAAACTCCGCTGGATTCCGCTTAAACAGCGCCAAACACGTCTCCGATGTGGTCTCACGGTTGCACTTGTTTTCCGGTGTGAGTAAACGCGGCACCCATCGCGCCGACAGCTTTCTCATGTCATGTTCATCGTGAAGAATATGATACACTGTTCCTTCTGAAATGCCTACAGTCTCAGCTAGCTCCCGAGCCTTCAATCGGCGATCTGCCAATACGAGATCATGGATTTTTTTAATGTTTTCCTCCGTAGCAGCTGTTTTCGGTGCACCTGGACGTGGTTCATCAAAAACCGACGTACGGCCACGTGCAAACTCGTTGAACCAATTCTTGACGGTGGCCATCGATGGAGAAGAGTCACCGTACACAGCATCCAAGCGCTCTTTGATTTCGATGCGCGTTTTCCCTTCCAAAAATAGGAATCTAATCACCGAACGATATTGCTCTTTTTCCATTTTTGTAAAACCGATCGATACGTTCGCTTCCATAAGTTGTCAAATTAAAACAAATGAAGGGATTGGAATGAAAATTTGAAAAAAGAATTAAAAAAGAATGTGCTACACTGTGGTAAAACTCTTTTGAAACTACAGCGCCTCTGGCGATGAGGCCAGGTACTTATTGAATGCACCTCGTATATATACAATGTCTTTGTCTACCGGTCTCGGAGCTTTAAACGGTGACATCTATGGCAAATTTTGGACAACTTTCACTATGGGACCAACTCTGAAAACGTAAAAAAATTGCTGTTCCATACGATTTTATATAGACTTTCGACAAAAAGTATGGAAAAGCTGTTTTTTTTGCGTTTCAGATTTGACCCCACAGTGAAAGTTGTCCAAAATTTGCCATAGATGTCACCGTTTAAAGCTCCGACAGCGTTAGACAAACGCATTGTATACTACGGGACTAATCGCGCACTAAAATTACGAGATAAATAAATACCTCATCATCCCGACGTTTCGAGCGAGTTGCATCGTCAGCTTGCCCGTGACCACGGCCGATGCAACTCGGTCGAAACGTCGGGATGATGAGGTATATATTTATCTCGTAATTTTAGTGTGCGATTAGTCCCGTAGTATATAATAACAATGTGTTCAAATCGCGTAAGTTTAAAAACAGCAACAAAAGATTTAATGAGTCGATGAACGATATTTCTCTGTACAGAAAATTTGAAATCGAATGCTAGAATCGTTTAAATCAACAAATTGCGCGAAGCCAAATATTTGTTACCAATTACCGTATTAATAGTCAGCAATAACGTTTCTAATTGAAACGTTATATTTTAATACAAGTGTTTCTAATGTGTTTGTCGAGCGCGGAATTAGCATTCAAGCAGGCGAGTGTTTCAATAACGGAGAAACCCTCTCAAGTTTGAGACGGTGCTCAGTTGAGATAACAACAAGCACAATTACTTAAATGCAAACGACTTTTATATGAATTTGATGTATGGAACTGGGGGAAGGGAGATATCAGAATATTCATTTGACGCGGAGACAATTCAATTAATTAAGTTGTTAAAGTTTATAAGAAAATTGACGATGCCAAAAAGTTGAAATAACAAATCAAGTGAATCCTGAACACTTTTTAATTTAGATCTAAAGAAAAAATAGAAAGAAAAACGGTACACTCTCTAGTGATATTAAAGCCGCATTATTTCGGCCAGCGTCCGTCCCTCGTGAATCCAATTTGTGCCTTCGAAGCTACTTCTCCAGTAATGAGATTTCGGACTCGATCTAAAAAGGTCATTTAACACCTATCGACTATCTAATAATAGATATGATTAGTGAAAGATATAGGGGACAGAAACAGATGTTAAACCCATTTTTGCTCTGGATGTAATAGGATCCGGAAAGGATAGGTGTTTGGAAAGCCTGCGCGTAATAATAGTTGCCAAACAGGTAATTGTTGCCAGCTAAATCGACTAAAAACTGTTTTATATTAAACTGTTTCTTTACACAGTCAGTGGCGCTAAAAGTAAGTTCGTATAGGCCGGGTGTCAGTTTTTAGGCCGCCTGAAGGCCTCTGTTAATATAACTGGGACATACAATTTAGCGTGTCGCCCGAGCCACGGTAGCGCTCAGTTGGAAAATGCCACCCGCGGTCACTCATTCCAATACTGACCGTGCGCAACGTTGCTTAATTTCGGTGATCGTTGACAATCAAACTACGCTACGAGCGCTACATCAGTGGCGCTCAACATATTGGATAACAATGACGCCTACCTTTTGAAAAATAAATATCCGTCTTTAAACGTTACCTATATCGTATCGTAAATGAGAAAGTTATATCTCTGTGACTAACTTTTCAGGACTGAGAAGCAGAATAGACCTTGATGATGAAAAGCCAAAGATAACACAATATGTACATATCAAGACGTGACATAACTTTTTTGTTCCGAAAAATACGAGATCCACTATCTCGTATTTAGGTATGTGCGGGAAAGGCCACACAACTATATTAATTTAGGGGATGATAAATATTTAACTGAGGCCATGGTACCATTGAAAGTAAATTACTCGTAGCTATTAATATTCACGACTCTAAGAATTTCGTTTTCTCAGAATAAAATCAACCTAGAGAAACCATGTGCATGGCGCATCTAACCTACAAAGGTAGAAAAAATGTGTAGAATTTAGCTTCATTTTTAGGAAAAAGAAGCAAAAAGTATTTGACCGGGTCAGTGTGATAATTATGTACGCTGATGCTCGGAGAAAACTAAATTAATCACAATACTTAATACTACAATAAAAACTTCAAGAAAGAGTTCAATCGCCGAATCCAACTCGGCTGAGCAGCGTTCGGAAAACTGCGTGACGTCTTTGCGTCCGACATACCTTAGTGCCTCAAGTTGAGAGTTTTCGACAGTTGTGTGTTGCCAGTGATAACATATGAAACTGAAACGTGGACTTTTACTGTGGGCCTTATGAATAAGCTCAAAGTAGCCCAACGTGCTATGGAGAGGGCTATGCTCGGAGTCTCGCTGCAAGATCGTATCAGAAATGAGGAGATTCGCAGACGAACCAAAGTTACCGACATAGCCCAGCGGATTAGTAAGTTGAAATGGGAATGGGCAGGGTACATAGCTCATCAAATATATTTTGAGATCGACTTAGTTACAACATTAAAGAAATTTGGAATAGAAGCGGGAAATAGCAAAATAATAAGAACATTTCGTTGACTAAAAATTTAAAAAGAAAGAAAATAAGGTTACCTACCTTACTTTCTCCGGTAAAAAAAATATTTTTTGAGTCGCTTCACAATTGGCGAAAATATCGATGAACATACAGACGAACATAGAACCTCCACCTCTTAGGAAATCGGTTAAAAAAGAAATAGTAAATGGGTAAAATAATACGCCGACGAGTAAGTAAATATTATTATGTAAGAGATAAACGAGCGGCTTAGGTTCGAGCACCGTCTGCGTCTCCGAGTCCGTCACGTGCGCGCGGTAAATAAAACACGTTCTAGCCAGAGCCTCCTACTCCCTTCCTCGCCTGCGACCGAACGCGGGATGACAAATCTCATTTCGCATGCAAATTTCACGGGACCTCGTCTTGGAGCGACCTCCGCGATGTTTATTTTAGTGAATTATAATCTTACCATTTAAACCTAACAGTCAGTAAAACGAGCGCCAGATTTATGACGACACTCGGGAATTTCGTGACCCATTTAAGGTTATATTTGTCATTTATCACGCGCGATGACGAGGAACAATAGTAAAGGAGGACATTCCACGTTTTATTGCATTCGAATAGGTTGGTATCGGGATAGATGGATGGGGTCCCCGGCGCTGGCGTTAGCTGATGGCGGAACAGAGATTCGGCCGAAGAGCGCGGACGCACGCTGAATAGCAAAGTAGTAAATCAGTTCATTGTTGTGAACGGCTGAATATTCAGTTACCCACGGCGTTTTCGTGAATAGCATTTTGTATGTAGATAAGTCTGCGAATGCGTTCCCGTTTCTGTCGCTGACGCTGAGAACTCATTGGGGAATTTCATCAAGCTTTTCAGGTGTGTGTCATTTAGATAAGCCTTTTTTTTATCTTTGACAGTTTAAGTATACGAATTTCTAAGTATAGAAATTGTGGTATTACGCGAAGCTAAAACCATAACTGCGATACCTCTTTAGTAATACATAAACATTTGATTTAGAGAAAAGTTGTACTCCCAAAAAAGTCGGGAGGCTCCGAAACCGTCATTCCCGTGCATTAGCGTGTGGAGCTTTATGTTGACTCAGCGTCCCGTTTTGTTTGACCAAGATCTAGAGGCTTTGCCGACTTCACGGTTCCTTTATCCTGTGGGCACTTAACCATCTCATATAGCTATACCTGTAATACGCATAGTGTTTTACGGTTTTCTACTTTTATTCATTCGAGGGAGGACATTACATTCAAACAAAAGACAGTTTAATAAATCATCACCACCAACGCCCCGAGAAGAATAAATGTTTTGATTAATTGAATAAACCGTAACGGAAACAGACCGGTCAATTCTCACGACGTTCCAGTACGGAAATCGAGTTCCAAACTGGCACCATTTCCTTCGATCGACCTGAACTAATACTCCGCTAGAAGACGTGGCATGTCATTGAATAATTCTGAAAAGGGGCTGGTTATTGGCGGCAAAGATCGAAAAACGTCGAGTGCTTATTTTGATGTCTCTCTTGAGGCTAAATGGCTTTTACTTCAGGCATGAACATGGGAGTAAACTGGCTCATAACCGCGTACGAGACGGAAATCGTAGTCGGCGACGTAGCATTGTATCATCGCATCTACGTCGTCGGATTGGCCCATAACGCGGGACCCTATATCCGCCGCGAAATGAAACGTGATTCTACTGCCAATATTGTTTTTGATCATACGGTCCTTCGCGGCTCTATCGCGCTAGGTATGCATCGATATGGGTATAAGGTACGAAAAACGACATTAGTTGATAAGCGTTTCAACAGTACAATTAATTTTCAGACCATTATAAAGCTACATGCATACTTTAGAGTTACAGCAAAGCTTATACATATACGTGGAATGCAATTTTAATATTAAAAAAATCGGGCAAGTTCGTGTCGCGCACGGAGGGTTCCGTAATGTGTGGAAGCCCCCCTTAATATATTTAATTTAATTATTTAGCTTTGAAGGGAATACTTATACAACTTAAAATTCTATGAATATTTCAAGCACCTTTCTGTTGCCGTTATTAATATCGAACAAAAAATCATGTTTGTTGTATAGGAGCCCCCCTACGCCAATATTTTCGAATTGATTCAACATTATAGTATGTGCATAATTTAAACCGTGGGTCGAACCTGGACACCTATAGCACAGGACCGAAACAAATGACACCATAAGAGAGACCTGTACCCAGCAGTGGGATAGAGAAGCCTGCAGATGATGATGATAATTGAAATAGAACTGTGGTAGAACATTAGAATGTTCTGTGAAGCTTCAGAATAATTATAAGCTATCTATAATATCTACTTTATCAAGAAAATAACCGAAAAACATTTTGATGTTCCTACATAGCTGTGCTTATGTTTTCATGAAATACTTACTCGTAAATTAATTGGCAAATCGCCCTTAGTGATCGATAAGCCAAAATATGGGAACCAAACTTTGTTCATGATTTATACATCCTACCTTTACGAACTTTTGGTAAACACCACTATTCCGATACTTGACAAACCTATTAATAAACCTGTCCTCTATAATTTAATGTTCGGTTTCCAATAGGCGCAAAGTGTAATCGAATCGAAATTGATTTATAGATACGCGGCTTGCATTAATTAGATATAATAGATTATTGCCGCACTTAGATAAACAGCCGATAGTATTGTATTAATTACAACCACGGTACAGTAGTTTATGTCCAGTGTTCAAACTGTGACCTAATATACAAGGTGCAATAACCATTAACTGTAGCATAATGAGCTTAATTAGTGTTAGGATATAACGTGCGCTACAAGCATCTCATCTGACAAATAGACCAGCAATTCGACCAATACTTGCTTCGAGGTCCTATCAAGAAAAACTATAAGTAACATAAATATTTATTTTGTTAAAATGTGTGTCAAAGATAACACAAAATATACAGTAAGATTTAATTTGGTTAAAGCAATAAGCATGCTTGGTTCTTCTCTGATAATTTGGGAGCGATGCACATTCTACTGGCTCGCCGCCAATGCGCGGTATCCTCACATCAACCTCAGTTTTCCACTTTTATCAACAAAAAAATCAGGCGACATCTATGGGGATTTCCGCATTTCAAAAATGACTTGAAGCATAGTAGTTGGTAGCACCACCCGTACGCCGTTTTATTTTTCAAAACTAGGGTTTCTCATCGAGAAGTCTCGAAACGGGAATTCCCAGGAAAGTTGGCCTATTAGAGACGAGAAAAAAGTTGAGTACCCGGGAAGTCATGAAATTAAAAGAAAGACTAAAAAAATTGCAATTTGAAGTTAACTAGGTTACTTATAACATATTCTCTATTAAATATATTCTCTATCTCCTCTCGTCTTTTAATATTCTTTTACTACCCAATAAGGCAGAAGAATTTACAGAAGAACTCTACAACCGACTGTTTCCAAGCATTTCTATCCCTGACGATGACGAATGTCCAAGAAGTCCAAGAAACTGAAGGTGACTCTCCTATCTATTTTGAGATGCAGATAAGAATGGCTATTGAGATCGTATCTATTCAAATTCAATTACAAATACTATACGGGATTCAAAACGAACGCCAAATCTAGAAAATCTATATATTGCCGTTTATGACTGTAAATCCTACGTCAACTGAAAGTGAACGAGTACTCTCTTTATATGGATACATTAATATCTAATTTAAAATTTTAAAAAGAAATTAATGTCATTGACATTTTGTTAAAATTAAAGAATTTACCCATATTTTTTCTCGTTTTAAAACTCTCTGATTGTTAAGGAAATTAAGAAGGCATAATATTTTTTAGTTAATCGACAAAGACTAATTAAAATGAACATATTGTTGATTATGAAAATGTGTATGTTTTTTTTATATTTTAAAATCTTTTTCATACATTTTTACTGAAGTTAATCAAATTCCCGATTTCTCGGGAATTCCCGGGAAATGGTGCTCAAGATGTGTCGGTATCCGTGAACAAAAAAAGTCGGGAAATGAGAAACCCTGATCAAAACCATTGCAGTACGTGCTGCGAAGAGTGTGTTATGGATGCGATCGTGCGACACGTCCTGCGTTGCCGTAACCACAGAATCGCGTTTTTTAATCCTAGCTGATGGTTTAGACGCGTTTAATGTGTATAGCTTTTCGAATTTTATCTTTTGATGTGGGTTTTCCATTTCCATTTCCGCTTAAAAGCACCTGTAAAAGTCAACTTTTATCACAATGCATTGCTGGATATAATAAAACCTTTTACGGTAGGCACAAAATGCGGCGAAAACTCGTTTTGGTGTCGAACGTCGCGCAGTGGCACAAGCCGTCACATCCTGGGAGAAGCAGCATCCGAATTAAATTCCTGTTTTCTTCGCCAGCCTGCCTACGTTGCTCTACTTACAAAACATAAATTTCATGAGAGGCTCACAGAAAATAAATAAAAAGATTTTTTGAAATTAAGGTTATTATGTTTAGTTATGTTCAGGCGTCTCAGATTTCATAGTAATTTGAGTCGAATAGTCGACACAATTGTTGTGCAAAGGTGAGTTATGAGTACAGTGAAGGAAGAGGACAGGCGAGTACATTAAGATAAAGCGCGTTGGGCGGTAGCCAGCGTCTCAAGTGTCCCGTCGTTGCCAAGGCTGGCAGCGACGTCACCCTTCTTGCCCTGGCGCTCCACTAAATGACACTCGCAACCACCAATGAAGTCGTTAACGACACTCAATTGAGATTCAATTAGATGGTTCATTAAATAAGACTTTTATTTTTGAATATTTTGTTAACTTTCTTTGTGTCACTCTTTCTTATGGGGCTCAGAGTAGCAGCTGGTTGCCAAAATAATTTTACTAAACCATCTCGGGTTTCGTCAAGTGTAACTCCATCGTAAATTCCATGAGACGTGCCCAACGAGTACTTACTTGGTACAGGATGGACGAATTTTAATTAAAGTCTTTCCAACGAATTCGTACTTGCCTTGCCCGTCCTTATTAGCTGAATTTTCCTTCTATCAAAATTAAAAACTACCGAGCGCGAAATGTTTTTGTGTAAATTCTGAAAGGTTTATTTGGTATCTGAATTAGTATAGGTACATCAACCAAAAAGAAAACCTAGAAAAATTTTGAACGCATACCACGCAAATATTACGGTACCCATAAGTGCTTAGTACGGTAGGTACGAGATTGGAAATCTAAATAAAACTTTCGTTGCACTTCTTTAAAAATTACCAGCCGATACGTAGGTACTTACAATTGGCGTCTTACCCTAAGATCTCGGATATCAATAAAGCAAGTTTTCGAAAGCGCAATAAAACGTTGAAGCAGCAGAGAGGTCGGAGTGGAACTCAAGTCAGCAGTTTCTTTGAGCGCATCTTCGGATAGAGGGACAATAATGAATTCGGGCTCGTGAAGTGCCGTCACAGTAAAGACAGTGTGCAAGCTCGGATGTCGGTTAAGATCGATATATAGATGCTATTTATGCCCGTTTTATGAGTCCAGAAATACATTTGCCGGGACTGCAATATCTGCAAGTATCAAGATCTTAATACACTGGTAGTTCTGCTGTTGTAAGCTAAGTGTATCTAGTCTGAGACATAATTCAAATAGGGCGGGCATTTATAATGGAATAGCTCTGCACAGCAGAGTAATATTAATATAACCTTAGAGCTGAAGTTAATTACAGAAATTGATTGTACTTCAGACACTGCAGTATTCTGTGCTGATGAAGTACGGAGGGGGTTCTTGAGCGTGCTCGTACGCTCCACTTTGCACTTCCGCTCTTATAAAGCGATTAATGACAGCGCGATCTTTGAGGAGGTTGACGATCAAAATAAGGAGAATAAAATCCAATCATTCGATCTCACAGACGTCTCTTCGCATTCATAGCAGAACCTTTGTCAAAACATCTTTTACGTAATCACTCTTTGTAAGAATTTATTAGTTATTCACTGACCTTATTGAATTTTATACATCAAAATATCGTCCTATAGGTATCTGTTTTTGCACATACAAATAAACGATTTCAAAACTTTGAATCTAGTAATTTACATGCAGTGAAATTTCAGGGTATAGGTAAGTACTACAGAATTACCCAAATGTTTGTGAGAAAATAATAAAAAGAAAGGTTATTTTATTATAGAAAGATGGTTGGAAAAACTTGGCTTTAGTTTCGAGTTATCAAGTTTCATACGTAGTCACATCAGACATAGCTGCGAAATACATTTTCTGGTTTATAAACCTATTCGTCTAGACGAACGAGATCATATTTTGAGTGAGCTTATTGCATACATTTCAATGAATATGAATTACATATGAGAAGACGATGCGGTTAAAATTATATTTTGATGTAGCTCGATTCTACTTAACCGTATATTTCCGAAAAAATTTAAATGTTAAAGAATAAAAGGAAATACACTAAATTTCATCCATCTCAGATGAGCGCAGTGAAAAATAATGGTCCAAGGGCGAGTCGTACTCGCACACGAAGGGTCCCGTACCGTATGGGACACACGCCCCCTTAACATTTTTTTTCTTTTTACTTCATTATTTATTTTTGAAGTGAATATAATAATATAACTAAATAGCCCGTGAATATTTCAAGGTTCTACCTGTTGCCGTTATTAATATCGAGTCAAAAAACATGTTTGTTGTATGGTAGCCCCCCTTAAATATTTATTTTATTTTAATTGTTTATTTTTAAAGTTAATACACTACTAAACATTTTGTGAATATTTCAAGCGTCTTCCTGTTACTGTGATTAATATCGAGCGAAAAACGGCAAAATAATCAGATTTGTTGTATTGCCACCCTTAAATAATTAAATTTATTAAATTTTTAGTATTTGTTATTATAGCGGCAACAGAAATACATAATTATTCTGTCAAAATTTCAACTGTCTAGTTATAAAGGTTCATGAGATACAGCCTGGTGACAGACAGACACAAGGAACACCGGATTTTTAGTAATAGGGTCTCGTTTTTCCCTTTGGGTACGGAACCTTAAAAACCGTGAATCGTTTAAATACGAAAACTCGCAATTACTAATACTAAAACGGCATGCGTTGTAGTACATATACTATGTAGTACAAATTGGACTATATAGGACTATTTGCTTGTACCACATATTAGGTAATTGTCTTACCCGGTAATCACATTACGGTGTTCTGATGGTCAGTATTCAGGAGGAAGCGTGGCCTGTAATTTGCTCAGCAAGGTATCATTACATGGCGCATGGGAGTGTTGTTGTGGCATTAGTCGCCCCGGCATACAGTTAGCGCCAACGTGCGATCGAATACCGCCTCAGACTGCGGCTTAATTATTCGCACGCTCTATGAATCCAAATCGACCAAGTAATTGGTTTACTGTGCCTCTCCCCTACTTGAAACATCTTCGTTACCTTTCAAGCTTGCTCTCGCATCTGAATAACATATCTGATACGTATTTAAACTCTTTAACATTCATAGAACGCAAATCCGATATTAATATAAGTATCATAATAACTTCAAACAAAGTAAACAACTAATAAGTAACCAAAATATCAACTAACTCACAAAATTATTACGCGAAACAATTTCAACCCCAAAAGCTGCGAGCAGCGTAAAAGTTTCCACAGATTAAGACAGAATTTCCACTTTTATTTGTTTAATGAGCAAACATAAACAAGAACTTGTTCAAAGGGTGGAAATGTCTCTGCTTAACCACCGCGACCCGGATTTCGTGCCAAATATTTATTTTAATTACATCTCGGTTCCCTCAAAGACCGAGTTAAATGTCTCATCCGCTTTCCGTGTCAATATCTCGAATTAATTTAACATCTGCAATTAAGTTATAATTACTCTTTAAATAGTTTCAGCGCTTATTTCGCACGACGCTTTCATAAAGGTCGAGTGCCAACGGGGACGGAATAAGAATAAAACGAGCCGAGTATTAATTGAAAATTAGAAAAAAAAGAGCGAGCGTGAAGAAATATCTGTGGCGGAATATCGACGAAGTATTCCTTCCGGGTATTACAGAGCGTTAATATAACTAGGACTGAATGCAGCGGAGACCTAGTTTCTAGGGTCGGGACGGGAAAGAGTTTAATGCGCACCGCTGGAATAGCACAATCACATGAACATTGAGAGCGATGTTAATTAAAACTAAACGCCAGTCCCGGGGGACAATGGATGCGCGGGACACAAAGCGACGGGCCGCCAGAGCCGCCGTCAACTACAACCGCTAAGTGCGATCTAAGATTACTCCCCGACGAGTTTAGTCTAGTCGACTTAGCTTGCATAATTGAAGGATGGACGCTCGGGGATATGAACTTACGCGGAACTCTAACTGAAACTTATTCTATCAGAGAGCACAACACGGCTTACTAGTTGGGAGTTATCAAGTTTTTCGTAATAGTTACAAGGCTAGTTAGGCAACTCGATGCCGAATAAGGAAAGCGGGCGCGTAGCCGCGCATCTGTCGACAGGAGTTCGAATGCCACGGCTGCAGAAGCGCAAACTAAGAAAACATCTGCGCATAAATTCTGAACACGTCCGGCTATATAAATTCATAACTTTGGAACGAAGCTCGAAGAGGAGACAGACGGCACGCCGGCTCTCTAAGAATTTATTAAATAAATTAATTGAACCAAAACGAACGAAACGACTTGAATATTGAGCGGGGCTGAATCTGTTTCGTAAAAACATGGATTCAATTATGGTAATAAAATAACAAGATAACGACGGCGCATTTGACTTGTTCCAACTGTTGCTATTTATGAAATAGCTAGGAGAAAACTATGAAAAATAAGGACAATACACATTTACTTCGTTAGTTTATAATTTGAGAACATCTTATGAATATTCCCGATACAAATACCTACCTACAAACGTGCAATGAATAGCACAGACAAAACCAGACTAGTACTTACTACTTACATAGTACTTAGGCATCGTTCCGCACGGTCAGTATTTGGATGGGTGAACCCGGGTGGCATTTTCCAACTGGGCGCTACCGTGGCTCAGATAACACGTTAAATTCTAGGTCCCAATTGTTTTAATCGTTTAGCCTTGTAAGAGGCCTTCCGGCGGCCTAAAAACTCTGACACCCGGTCTATACGAACTTAGTTCTTATCTAGACATAAATATAAATCTATCAAATTTTGTTCAAAACGCATTCACGGTCCGAGTCGAAATAGCAAAATGCACATTGCATCGGATTCCCCCATCCGTGAGCCGAAGTTACGTCAGCAGTACATCAACAAAATATTTCCAGGGCATTAGTTGTTTTTCCGGGCATCCACTTTTCCAATAAACCGACCGACGGAGTGCATAACGTGCCGAGATTACTTATAGCCTCCGGAGCCGACGGCCAAACAACAATATTTGTTGGTGCGGGACACTAGATTAATTTCTCCCCGGGCGTTTTATCCAACCACGAAAACACAACATAGGGAACTAAGAAAATGGCCTTTAGGATAGCGGACCATCAGATGTGTACTCGTAAGTAAGTTTCAGAGTCCCGTATTCAATGATTAAAAACGGGACCCTATTGTTTTATGAACCCATATTTTGTGATTTAAATAAAAATGTTCAGTTTTTAGATTTATTCCTATATGTGTACTCTGAGACAATGCTTCTCGCCAAATTTTATAGTTATATGTCAAAGGGAAGTACCCTGTAGGTTTTGATTCCTTTGTGAGCGTCGAAATATGCGGTTTTTTACGACATAAACGACTCTAACTACTACTTTTTTTACAACTGTAAGAGACCATAGATATACGACTCGATATCTTTGCGCGTTCCCGAGATAAAAGATTTTGACACACAGACCGACTGAGGGACGGCACAACAATGTGATTCTATTAGGGGTTCGTTTTTTCTTTTTGAGGTACCAAACCCTAAAAATCTATGGAAACCTTAAATTCATGAACATGAGAGGGTGGAGTTGAAAAAAAAATGTTTCATCGCCCATTTCACAGGACAGGAGCTACATCTTAAATACTCATTTTTGTAAATTTTAAGTACCTATTAAAATTGAGATCTGTCATTTTAAATATGAACCCATATTTATTATGAACCCATATTTTGTGATTTAAATAAAAATGTTCAGTTTTTAGATTTATTCCTATATGTGTACTCTGAGACAATGCTTCTCACCAAATTTTATAGTTATATGTCAACGGGAAGTACCCTGTAGGTTTTGATTTTCGTGAGTGTCGAAATATGCGGTTTTTTACGACATAAATTAACTTTTTTAAACGATAACTTAGAAGTTTTTCTATTACACAACTGCCAGAAACCATAGATATACGTATACAGTTTAAATTTCAACTCGATATCTTTACGCGTTCCCGAGATAAAGAGTTTTGACATACACACAGACGGACAGACGGACAACAAAGTGATCCTATAAGGGTTCCGTTTTTTCCATTTGAGGTACGGAACCCTAAAAACAACATATTCAAAAATAAAATAGTGGAATATGATTGCTTATACAACAAACAATCAGAGACCATGCAATTGCTGTATGTAATTATAAATTTCCTGTAAGTGTAAACTAAGGACGATTACTATTTAAAATTTTGTTTCAAAAAAGGCTATATTTATTTATTCGAAAATTGTAAAACCACTCCGTAATATTCCAAAAAAAAAACAAACAATGCTAATCCTGTTTGTGAAATAAACAGCTAAAGCATTCCCGAAGAAAATTAATTCTAGAGATATCAAAAACAGCTGTATACGAAATAAAAATGAAATCACTGCAAATTGGGAAAAATGAGGTCGTAAAAACTAAATAAAACTGAATGATGTATTTACCGTTTGAATTTGTTTTTGACAAAAATGGTATAAAGAACCGACTTCATTCAAGCTCTCCCGAACTTAATTACCTTATACCTAGCAAAGTGGCGATTTGTTGTAAGTTTGCGTATTGGCGAACGCTACAATTTTCGGAAACTGTTGCAAAACTACTGAACAAAGTAAATTATATTTTGATGAGACCAATATCGCGTTGTTTCTTTACAGATCGTAAAATGAGTTTCGCACATCGGCCCACGAATAACGGATATATAACATGAGGTAACATCGGAAACAGAAAAAATCATAGACAAATTGAGAACCTACTATAATGAGAACTACCTTTTGGAAGTTGATTAACAAAAAGATATGATAAAGAACCAACTTTGTATTAAACAACAACTTTATTATGTAGGTACAGTTCTACAGTCATATTAGGTAAGCTCAGGACAAACTCGACCCGTGGATTTTCCATTTTCACCAATTCACGGTATATAGTATGTCCATTATCACCAATTCACGGTATATAGTATGTTGTATACTATATACCGGTGCAGTGTAGGGGTAATGACACCAGCCTTACATTCGTGAGGTCGTGGGTTCAAATCCCAGTCCCGGACCAATGAGTTCTTTAGAATTTATGTACGGAATTTAACACCACTGGCTTTTCGGTGAAGGAAAACATCGTGTGGCAACCTGCATACGTCCGTAGAAGAACGATACGAACGAACGTACGATGGCGTATGTGAATCCAACAACCCGCACTGGGCCAGGGTAGTGGATATGGCCCAATCACCTTTCGTATGTAGGCCTACGTCCTGCAGTGGTAGTCCAAGGCCTTAAAAGGCCGGTACACTATTTATCTCATCAAAAACATAAATGTGAAGTATGAGCCATGCGTTTAATATAAGAATAATAATTTGCGTCGTTGACAACTTCCTAACAAAAGAATTAAGATCTACATACCATGGGGCCATGTGCTCTGTAGGAAATCCCAAAATGTAAGCTACAAGAACATAAAACGTTCTAAAGGGATGTACTTACGTAATTCAAGCTCGACATTTAACTTGGCTAGTTTTAAGTGTAAGTACAGTACAAACACTCTTTATACAAATATAATATAGCCTTACGTGAAAACTAGCCAAGTCAAATCTTGAGCTTTAATTACATAAGTACATCCCTTTAGATACATTCCCTTCGTGACAAATATCAAGTTTCGAGGTCATCTGGAAGTGAATTAGGTTTTTGATCTATAAGTCAGTGAATCAGTCAATGAAACACCGATTTTCAAACCCTGATATATCAGTAACCGTTTGAGCAAAATTATATAAAATTATGTATTAATTAGTTTTCGAGTTGTGATGGGGTCAAAAGTAGCTCCGAATGGTTCATGTAATATTACACACGGCCGCTGCGTCGCCAGTTTTCTTTGAACACGTGGCTGGACGCGTTTCCGCGCGTCTAGATATCTAGAGATGTTTTGTATATCTGTAACAAGTTTACCCGACTATCATTACCTTTGGGTACGGAACCCTAAAAACTACCATTTCGTAAATCTAACTTGGTAAGTATTTTAAAATCGAAAGTTTGCCAATTATCGCTCCACAGTTTCTAATGTCGTTGAAATTCCGATACGAAGCAGAACAGTCACAAAAGGAAACGAAATGAGATCTACTGTACTTAATTAGACGATTGAAACCTTTGACTTAACTTCCTTTGTATGTTCATAACAAACGAGGTATACTCAAAGCTCCAGGAATTATGCTCCGAAGCCTTTGAACAATGCTTCTTGCGTAATAAATAACGATCTAAACTGAAAAATAAATACAAATTACCGATTCAACAATGGAGAATCTTCGCTTTCTCTGTTTTACAATAATGTTCCAGGATGTTTCTTCTGTTTCGTAACACGTTTGATGCGATTGATCGACATTAATATACCTACTGTTAAAAATAAAAATCTCTACATAAATAATACATCTCTGTGATCGTGGTTATAATTTAATAAATTCATCGAGTTTTTCATAAATATCTATACTATGCCTACTTTCGTCTAAAGGTAGGGCAAACTCCGAAGTCTAGTGAAATATAGTTAAGTGTCTAACCTAAATACTAAATTCGGAACAGTGAATATACTTTGTTGGAAACTTTGACGAGTGTGTTCGGAAACTAGGCGTGCAGACGCTGGATGATGTGTAATGTGAATGGTAGAGTGGATCATAGCACGTGTAGAGACACAATTTAAATGCTACATGAAAAATGATTTGTAGGAAAATACCGCTGTCAAAAAGTACACGTACCTACCCCTACGCTAAGGCTAAGAACTCACGGAGCGTTTTTTTCCCGTGCCCGCCGCGGTGGCGGAACCTCGGTTTTAATTCGATACTCACGCGACCGGTTATATTTGTGCGGTTACGAGGCCGTCGACAGAGCGCGCGGTTGCAAACCGCCAAAGCTGCGGTTGACCGCGGCCCGCGCGAGCGGGAGTCGCAAACAACCGCGCACACCGCGGGCATAAAACGCGCTGTGAGAACTGTATTAATTTTTAAGGTTCCGTACCCAAAGGGTAAAAACGGGACTCTATTACTAAAACTCCGCTGTCCGTCCGTCTGTCTGTCTGTCTGTCTGTCTGTCACCAGGCTGTATCTCAGGAACGGTGATAGCTAGAACGTTAAAATTTTCACAGATGATGTATTGCTGTTGCCGCTATAACAACAAATACTAAAACTAAAAACAAAATATTTAAGGGGGCTCCCATACAACAAACCTGAATTTTTAGCCTTTTTTCGCTCGATTTTATCACAAAAAATAAATAACGAAATTAAAATAGAATAAATCTTTAAGGTTGGCTCCCATACAAGAAATGTGATTTTTTGCTCGATATGAATAACGGCGACAGGAAGATGCTTGAAATATTCACAGAATTTCAAGTTGTATATTCCCTTCAAGAATAAATATTTAAATTAAATTAAATATATTAAGGGGGGCTTCCATATGGTACGAAACCCTTCGTGCGCCAGTCCAACTCGCACTTGGCCGATTATTTACATATACATATATGAATCTGCATTCTACTGAAGGCCCGCAACCGCGGTGGGCGCGGCTAAAAACAGCTCCGTGAGTCCTTAGCCTAACTCTACTGTACTGTAATAATTATGGTACCTGTTGTTTGACCTAGTCGTCAGTAGGCGGGGCAATAAGCCTAATAATGATCGTAGGAAGGTAGGTAGGCGTTTGAAAGGGCATCAGAAAGAGAATTAGAAGTACACGTACAATATCTGAAGATTTCAAATCCCCTTTGAATTTTGATTACCAATTCGCGTTAAATTATAAGACCCGTTGAGGCGTTATACATTTAATTTTATTAATGAGATACTTTGAAGCAGAAAAGCTGACTAGAGGCTTACTTGTTCGTGAACGGCACAGATGTGGTTCATGTCACAATGTAGCAATAACACTACAATAACAGCCGCATTGCGAAATGAAAACACAGCAACAAACTGGACATTATCTGCGAAAATAATGCTCGGACATTGCGCTATGGACGCATATGGCAGGGGCTCATTAACGCGCCGTATTCGCGCCGGGCTCGGCTAACTGCCGCAATCCAGGTCTTAACGTAAGGTAATTTACCAGCTGCCACTGTTTGTGGCCGCTGCCACTGCCGCAATATCGCTGTTATGTCGCGGACATGAAAAACAACGCATGCCTCACACGCTGTCTGCTCCCATATCCATTAGAAACATGTTTTGGACACCCGCTGAGCCAGCATGGATACGAGTACGACACAAACGCCTTAACAAACTTCAATAAAGAAAAACCATATAAAGGAAACTTTTCAGAGCAAAAAAGTTTAACGTAATAAATCAAACGTTGGCATAAACAGCGTAAAATAAAGTGTCTTGTACACAATATCGTTACGAAAATGGCCGGTATAAAACGAACATCTGAGATGATTACGGCGGCCGTGTTTTCTTTATCCCAGCTTAAATAAGACAAATATTCTTTGTTACGCACGTGTATTCGGTCTAATAAATTCATCTAGTTACCTGTGGCAGTGATAAATAGACACCGCACAATTATAGCGCCGTTCCACCCGAGATCTGGATGAATAAATATTGCACAAGCCAAGTGTGTTTTATGTGTTCAATTAACACCTCGAATGCTTTCCACTCTCTCTTTTGTAATTTTATCTGTAGCGTTTACAACCAGGCGCCGAAGTCTCGGCTGACGTTGAGTAAATAGACACGTAATTTTCCATACCCTGATTAAGTCGTAAAGATGAAATCGGGTTAATTAAAACGGTAGGCATGCCGTAGAAATTGCTGCGGTCTCGCCGGGAATAAAGATCGGACGTAATGTTACGGGTCGACTTGGTAGAGTGCGTAGTTACATACGGGGAATAGTCGGAGCTAGGGGTTATTATAAGGCGAGGGACATTAATTCAGAAGGTGCCAGCTTCGTTAGAGCTGCGACGACATGTGTAATAAGATAAAGTAACGCCCACATCGTGTGCCCTACTAGAACAAAGGTGTTCCGACGCCGACTGGTCGCGAACAATGGCGAGAACATGTTCGCGCCGCACTGTCCTGAGAAACCACACTGCAATACAATAGAAAACATACAACGTAGGTAACCTATACGTTTGCATTTCAAGATACACTTAACATACAATATAAGACAGAACATGCTCCGAAATATGTCACTGAATTTATTTCCAAAGCCTTCAGTAGCTTTCATGTTTCAATTAAAGCTAACAAGACCAAGACAATCACGAAATAACCTGTCTAGCATCTAACAAGGACTTGACGAGGATGTTATTTGACGTTGAACAAACGAACTCGGAAAAAAGAGATTCGATAAACGAAGGTACCTGGTACAGGAGAAATCCATTCGCGTTAGAACAGTCTTAAATTATGAACGGAGAGATCCAATTCGAGCTCCTAAAACCTACAGAAATTTAAACCCTCGAAGGATTTATTTCAAACATTTATTTAGATGACGTCTTAATTTTAAGCATCGGAATAAAATAACGGTAAAGCGTTCGCTATTTCAATTTTATCCTTAATTATAAGCAAATAACGATCATTTCGTAGCGAGTCGAATTAAACGAGGACCAAAGTTAATCAATAATGAAAATAAATTAAGTAAAGAACTTATTGTGTCCCTAACATAAAATCACAACAAGGATTTCGCTGGGACAACTAATTAGAGAGCTATTAATTCTGTACATTGTAGACTTTGTTGAGGGATATATAAAGCCCCGGTATACCAATACATTTGTGAATTGGATGGATTTCTGGGAAGGTACAGCCACATCATACATGCCCCTAATTCCGAAATGTTTACAGGTTATATGTATGCACAATGACACGATCGGTTACACGGAGCGTTTAATTTAAATGGGTTAAAGTTCTAAATAGATTTAGAATTTAACCAACATTTTCTTTAAATTACTCCTTTATTTTCTTTACCAAACTAATATAAAATAATTACCCATTTAATTACCGTTAGTAGAAAAATTAAATATTCACCTAATAAGGCGTAAGGGTGTAACTAACACACTAACATGTATTATCATCACCGGTTTAAACATAATTGTACAAGTGTGTGTAATGTTGGTGATTACCGCTGAGGCGTCATTGAGAGCCGAGAACGGTAATTATCAATACACACGTGTAGCATACGACGTTTTTCAACACAATTGTGAATAAAATAATACTAAAAAATATTTTTAACAGTACAAACGAGTAGTGAAAAATGTTTCGAAATGGCAGGAAAAATTAATCAGTTTTCCTATGCGAGCACAATGACAATCGGCCATACACTAAAAGAATGAGGTTTCATAGGTACATTATTTTATTTGTAGGTACAAATAAATTAATAACAATAATTTCTATTGGACACGATCTTGCTTGTATCCAAACTTTTTTTATAAACAAAGCAACTGAACCAATAAAATAAAAAACTATATACATAACTCACTTGTGAATAATAGCAATACAAAAGTCACAGTTTGATTACATGTGTCATTATGCGCCTAATTGCGGTGAAATTAGAGCCACTTTATGATCAAGTGTGTTGAAAAACTAATAATGCAACACCGCACATTCAAAAACGTTAATACAAAATCAAGCAGTAAAAATAAGGAGCTGTATTAATCGACGTTACATGTAACTGCAAACAGTTTGCGTACAGCCTAAGGACACATATAGACATTAAACTTGTATTTGATCTAAAGGCATTTGATTCGAAGCAATTCGGTTAAACTGGCGTATTTGCCTACATTCCAAGTGTCTAAACTCGGTGAAACGTGGAATTCGGAGTGTCAAGGCAGTTGACATTTCTCCGAGTAGGTATTCTAGTGACAAGGGTGGTTTGAATACATTTGATGTTGTCCATCTAGAAGGGGTTGGGTTACAAATAGCCGTAACCACGGTTTTGAATCGAGCCCCTGAAGGAATTTAACATTAAATGGCTCATGAGTAGGTAGTTTCTCGAAATTCTATTCAAACAGAATCTAGAAGCATTACGGGTATCTTACCTTTATAAAATTACTCCATTTGTCCTAATGCCTGTTCAAAAGGGTTTCAACATGAATACGTAGCTAATAATATACCGGGCTGTACAAAATGTGAAATAACCTTAATTATCAGCAAAGCTACTCGGGTTTCACGAGGTCTTATCATGTGGCGTACCAAATTGTAGGAGTACCTGCGAAACAAAAGAAAATTTACATTATTGACACATTAAAAAGAACCAGTTTAAATGCGAATTGCGATTAAAGCATAAAAAGATCATAAACAGTATGGGTGTATTCACGTTTAGTAGGCTATCGTCGGCCGCAAGCCACGAGAGGCACATATTTAACGCTCGACTCTTATCTCCACGAGAAGGGGGAGTAACGTGCTACAATATCGAGCCTATCTTTCTACTAATGGCCTACATGTGAAAGGTGAATTGCTCCATCCAAAGCGAAACTGCGGGTAAGCTACTAAGCGAAGACGATGGATGGAGATTAATTCACTTATCTGCGCCTCGCCTGCGATACAGCTCTACAATAACAGAGCTTTATTGTGGGAAGAAAATTTTTGGATCTCAGAAACTCTACACGTAGAGTTTCGTAGTAGAGCCAATCAAATCTAGCATTCGTGATCGTTTCCATTAGTACAGTAGAACCTCGATTAACCGGACTAATTTGTGTCCCTATACGTTCGGATAATCGAAAATCGGGATTATCAGATGAATGATAAAAGCTGTTTTTCTTATTATGTTAGCTAACTTACTAAGCGTGTTTTTTAAACTATTTTTTTTATTATTAGTTTCACCTGTATGTTTGCTTGCTTGTAACCTATAATTTGAGCAAAAACTCATTAACTCAGGTGAGTAAAACCCAAGGTGAGTAAAACTCATTTGAGCTCGATTTTGCCCTACTTTGATCGATCAGATTTCCTTTAAACTTAGCACACCTATTAAAGAGCGATGACAATGATAATTCGATTTCTAAAAAGTGAAAAATAAATATAGTTTTTTTTTAAACTATAGTTTTACTTTATCTTTATTTACCTAATCATTTTGTTTTCAAGCGATAACACCGCTCGCTTACTCTTCAAATATTTTTAATTCAGAGATTGCGGCAACACATCGCAGTGGAGTACACTTAGGAACAAAAACAATAACAATACGCGAAGAGCTGAGAAAGAGCGGGGCGCGGGCGGGTTATGAAACGTCTAACACGTCCGTTTATGAATGGATTCAACTTGAAAAATAAATTTTGCTAACCGCGGTTGTAGTCTGGATAATCGCGAACCTGTATAACCTAGGGCCGGATAAACGAGATTCTACTGTTTAACTAAACTCATCAATAGTAGTAATTTTCATTGATTACTTTCTGAGCATAAAAAGCACAAATTATATTATATCCTTAAATAGGTAGAAAAAATCCAAAATCACAGTTCGTTGAATACTCTTTATTTGTGAATATTCGGCGAAAAGTTTGCTTTTTGTGAAATTAGGTATCATTCTATTCGTTTTATCTATCTTCTGAGAAGATCTTACATATTCCAGAATAACATATGTACACTTTTTTTACGATCAAAGTAATATCTAAAAAGTAAAAACCATGTAAACAATAATGTAGGTCAAAGGACTACACAGTCGACATTCAGTTGGCAAGCGGAAGCTAACAAAAAGCTACTTTACACGAGTAATGTTTAGGCAAAGCAAAAAGTGCGGGAGGCGTAGTCATCAATTACACGTTATAACTGGGCGGCCACGGCAGTACGCCACCGAACGCGTCGCCAATGTCCATTACGATGAAACATGTTGGTCTAATTAATGGACACAGTCTATTATTGTGCGGAACTCGCGCCCGCCACGTGGTGAACGGACTTCTATTACACGATCTTTTCATTAAAACTCTGTTATGCACATTACATTTCAGTTTCATGAGGTAATACATATCATGCTAACGAGTAGTGGCGTGCGAGATCGAATCGTAATATTTGTTTACTTTGGACAGATTCTGATCGCGTTTCTTCAATGGAATGCATGCGCTAAAAGTAGAAAGCAATTAGAATTTTTCACATTGTCCCGTGTGATACGAACCAATTTAATCGTGAACGGAAGTCTCAAGCGAGTATACACAATTAGAGCTTTTAAGTATTATTACGCGCAAGTTAGCGCAATGTGCAAATGTACCAGCCATGCTACAATTTCCAATCTAGAAGTTCCACAAGCTGCTATCATTTCGACGTTAGAAATTCGAGCTAGCTCCGAATGTGACTCCATTTCTTGTTCTTGGTTTTCATTTCGCCGACGGGTGTTCCGCCAGAGCATATGTCTACAATAATTGTAGAACGTTGTAACTTAAACCTTTTTATGGTTTGGCGATTCATCTTATTTGAGGTTTTGCATTGCAGTTCTGTACACTTATTACAACATCTCAATGGCAAAACGCAGTGAAAATAAAACTAGTTTTGCTACCGCGGTATTTGACTATACATAGATTGATCCAATATTGTAATTCGTTGCAGAGTTCCATTTTGTTTAGACACAACCCAGATAGCTCTCTCCACAAGAAATTACCCCGGATAAGACGAAAGTGCCCAGTCATGGAATGGTGAGGAAGTTTACGGATAGATACTGTATGTATGTGGATTAAGGGTTTGGGTAAATAGGTCGGTATTATGAGTAGGCGAGCTGCGGGCGTTATGAATTATGCGGTCGGTGGAGTGATTGAGGAGTAGGCTGTGTGCGGCTGGAGGTGCGACGATCCGCCGGCACCTGCGTCCGTCGCGACAGCCGCCCTAATGGCCTGTCGCGCGTCCATCCGCGCGGTGATTGATCGACACACCCCCGTGACGCGAGCACACATCGCTTACATCGCCTCCGCGATATCGCGCGTAATCCATCACACATTCCAAATTTGTGCCATAAATGTGAACGCCGAAGCGGATTTATGCTCTATGATCTACGCAATTCCACCGTGTAAGAGGCTTTACGTAACTACATGCTGATGTATGGTTTACGGTCGCACCTTTTGCGGATCGGAAATTTAGAATGAAAATTAGTTTTTTATTTCGCTTTGGACTACAATATACAATTAATACACAAGTATACTGTACACTCTACACGGATACATTATACCTTCTAGTATAGAGCATTTATTAAGTTTTTTATAATTATAATTATTTTTCCCAAAATATAGCATCACCGACTTCAACGGTGTACAGAATTCGAATAGTTCGCTCGTTCGATGCAGAAATTTTCACATTATTGTTAATTTATCAATAATGGCCAAGCCGATTTCGATAAAATTAAATTAGTCCATTTTCGAAGTATGATCTACCAAACAAAAAATTATTAACAAAATTAGACCACTGCGTAAAAAGTTATGCGTGGTTAAATATAAAAAGAAATACGCGTCGACTTGTAAACCTCCTCCGTTTCGTCGATTAAAAATGGCCATGTCAACTGTTAAAAAGTTTTTATCGGTGTAGAATAGGCTTGTTTACTAAAAAAATATAATTAACCCGTCAAATAGATTATCAAAAAATATTACACACGTATTTTTTCTTTAATTAATTTAACAAAAATTAATGAAGACATACCCCGTTAAAGTTCCGCGTGACGTACCTACCCACCTACTACAAATGTACCGGTACCTGCTAGTGACGTCACGAGCCCGCAATCTCAAATTTGACAAGCTTTATCTTTACAAAAGCAAAAATACGTGTCCAATATTTTTTTAATAATCTAACTAACGGACAAATTATAATTATGAATTTTATACCCAGTAAACATGTTTATTGTAGAGTTAGCGTCGCCAGGAATAATTTCTGAAAATTACCGAGCAAACAACGGAAGAAGTCCGCTAAATTCGAAAAGAAAAGACAGTTCTTTAAAAGTCCGTATCTGAAAAGAGAAGATCTTAGAGCAAGTATTACTTCAGACACAAGTGTCGTATTTTAGCATGGTAAGTACAGATTGCATTTGGATTTTATTAGAAAACTTCGGAGCTTCAACTACGGAGATAAAAAATAAATTTGTATTTCGTTTGTTTAGGGATTTCTTACTTACATTAGGAACAGGAAAACTCGGGCATCTGCTGTTACAGACTTTTTTGGCAATAAAATATAAGCGAGCCGTAATTTACAATGTAGCTCAGAGGCAAGTCGGGGAAATGAGTAATAACAATACTTTACACGAGCACCTACATTATTTGTATTTGCGTTAATTCAATCCATGGATTTACTTAGTGAGCACCAACCACTTCGAAACTCTACACTGAGTATAAAGTTACCTTCTAAAAGCTACCATTAATCAAAATTTGTCTAATCGTATCGTTTGGCTGAGTTTGGAGAAATGGGTAACAGGAACAACAGTTTCGAACTAATGCTTTTCATAACTAAGACAGTATTAAACTTCTACAAATCGTACAACGGCCCACACACCAAATTCTACAATTTGTCAGAATGGAATCCTTACTTAATATCATAAATCCGAAAGTAGAGTGTGCTTGTTGATTTGTTGTTTGTTACTCTTGCACGTAGCATCAGATCAACGTATTGACGATATTTGGCAAGGATATAGTTTAATGGTTGGGGAGTGACATAGGTTACTTTTATCCCGGAAAAATAAAAGGTTCCTATGGGATAGCACATGACCGGGATGAGACCGTATAAAAAGAGAGGCCTATGCTCAGCAGTAGGCGATTACAGGCTGACTATGATGATGATGATGGAACGGAGAATGAGATGGATCAGGCGGACGAAACCGCGAGCAAAATCTAGTCTATAATCTCCTGTAAGGAACTAGTATTTCACGAAGTAAATCGAGTTTAAGAGTTATGATCATGTCAGAGAAGGAATTTCTTATAAAAAGACAAGGTTCGTAATTAAAGTGCGAAGTTAGTTCTCTCCGAGGAGACCGGACTGGCGCTTGTATAACTGATGAGATAATAGTGTTGCGCTAAAAGATGATGGAAAACACTTCTCATTAGACTGCAGCAGAAAGGGTTGTTTTCAGTAATAAACGTTTAAATATTTTTCGATATTTTCATTATTGTCATGAAAGAGTGTCTTCAAAGGAGTCAAGAGAGTGTCTACAAAAATGGTTGTGCTGTTTATACCTAAATGTACACTGAAGCACATTTAATGTACCAACACTAAGCAGAAGAAACCAACTACCAAAACACGGGTACTCTCTCAACACCTAGGCACCTAGAACTACTAACTAAAAAGATACAAAAAAAAGGTATTTTCTTTTGTACCTATACTATATGAATGTACTAAAACCAAGATGACAATGATGATTATAATTTGAAATTGATGTAAGTTTAAACATTAAATCGTGAAATTAAAAAATGTCTGAGAACACTGCCCGCAACGCCAACCCTCGGCTCGTTTTGCAACAGAGCCAAGGCCGGCCCGTTCGAGTGGAAGTGATCAATTTTCTCAACAATTTCACCGTCATCTTAAATCTTTTCAGAGTCACAAAACATTTAGCCAATTCAGCGCACAGGCCGGCCGTGATAATAGAGCCTGTTGGCTGCGAGGGACATCGCAAACATAAGCCATTAGCGTATTGTTAGCATCTTTTCAACCGCGCCCATCCATTTCCGAAGGTTTTTGTCGGACGTCGTCAAGTATTCTATGGACTATAGACGGCGACGACTCACGGAACGTAAATATTAGCTTCCTTCGCAGATTGGGTAAGTAGAAAATTGGTTTTGGAATTAACGTGCGTATATATGTGAGTATATAAGCCGCATTGTATAGTTGGAAATAGGAATGTATAGAACGATTCAATTTGAGAAATTAAAATGTAAGAAAATAATCTCCGTTAAATAATACGCTTCATCAATATCTTTATTAGCGCGAAACAATGACTACATTTTAATTTCCGATTACACTTGACATCGACGTATGTACTTACGTACGTGATACAAAGTTGTCCCATTGCAGTGCAGGGAAACGCTACGCACGTGGATTTATGAATTATGAGATAGAGTTGACTGCGACCCACGGGCACGCTACACACGAATACTTGGTCGGTGACGTCATTGCTACATGGGTACCTGCTCGGATATGTCGCCCACGCATATCACGCTGTACACGAAAGCCTGCGTATGAGTATACGTATTTTGTACGAATTTTAACTATGCTGTGCTGTTGTTTTACAATGTCGTGAATTTGTACTTGTGTAGTGGAAATGTGGACCAATGCATCTAAAATTAATAAATACAATAAAAATTGAAAATTTTATGCGCTTTAGGATCGTACACAGCCTGCGTAGCAGTGAGACAGCGACTTTACATAGACATCAACCATTCCCCTAAGATAGCAAGTGGAACCGAAGGACTCGGTTACTTCTAAGTCTTCTAACCATACATAATATAATCAGGTACGTTGACATAATATACAACAGGAAGATCCAGGTACGCGGTCATGAACAGGTCGCGTGCAGCCGACAGACGATAGCGGGCGTGAAGCCGGCTATTCTCCTCGGAACAAAGCGCAGCTCTCCTGATCTAATCAACGCAACAATACACCTCGTATACCCTCAGCGAGGTAACACACCCGCGCCACCCGGCGCCCGGTACCTCGCACCCGTTAGGCGTGCTTCACACTTAGGCGGACGGGATATTCCGTTCGGAAGAATATGTTGACCAATATCGCCGGCCCGAAAAAACTACTCATATTATGCTCGTGTCGTGTCACTCGGTAGTAAGGAGTGTATATAGCATCATCTAACGATGCCGATCTAGCATGATCCAATTGGCCCGGAAATCGTTACCTTGACCGATCGGCATAGACCTGAGTGTAAGCTTAGCTCGAGGTATTCTCTCGAAAGATTATTGGATTTAAGCTGTGTCGACTTGTGGCGAGGCAAACACGTGTGTAGCGTGCCTTACCCAGTCCCGACACTCCCGATATTTTAAATTACAAACAATATTACACGGCGGGGATACAAACGAGAGCATTGTAGGCCGTGTGCGCCCGACAGCTGGTTTAGATAACGTGTGACCTCTCTAGAATAAAGCGTGCCGTAAGCGATTACTATAACAATGATGACCGCGCCGGCTGTCCACCTGAAACCACCTAAACGCTTTTGAATTGGGGTTGAAGTGTGTTATTGTTCTGCATCGCTCTTAGGTAGAACTACCTAGCTATACCTACTGACATATTTTAGCAATTCGTGGTAGCCTAATGGAATAACTCTTGCCTATCAAGCGTGAAGCGATGGTTCATACCCGGTAGCTACCGTAACAATTCTTCTTCTATGGAATTTATGTAAGGGTTTACACGCCATTGCCTTTTCGTTGGAGGAGAACATCGTGGGGAAACTTGCAGTTCAATGACGTATTTGAATCTATTAACACGCACTGGGCCCGAGTGGTGTATACGGCCCAATCACCATTCGTTGGTAGACCTATATTTAGTGGACTATTAAAAGGCCGTTCAAGTACAGTATGCTGAGTGTGAGTTTTGTCGTAAACATGACGCGCATGATGTACAAATTACATGCTTACGCGCTCGCCGAAGAGCGCGTCATGTTTACGACAAAACTCACACTCAGCATACTGGACACATATTTTATAGCTAAAGTCTGAATGGAATAGCAATAGAGATACGCTAGACGACACAATGACCGTATGAATGGTTTATGTAAATGATGATAAGAGGCTTCCAAGTTTTAATCATTGCGTGTCGACGGTGTGTTGACCTTATTTGTGACACTGTTGCGTAACACAAATAAACATATCTATAAATGAGAACAATATATATGTGGATCCTTTACTTTTTACTCATGGAAAAAGTTGAAATTATTTCCATCAGTTGGATTAAATATTCATTTACATAACTATGTGTTGTTTAATCGTGTATTCATGTGTTTATTAGTGACTAAAACATGAAGTATATTTATATCGCAGAGCAGAGACATTTGCCGACAACAACACTAAACTGATCTTTGTGAGGAATTCCCTCTGGGAAGTTCGAATGTTGCACAGTAAAAGCAACAAAACATCAAATGACATCCGTGCAAAATGGACTACAAAGCAAAGAGAATCTTGATTAACCAACTAGGACCACAGACGGGAACTGGCAAGTTTGGCTTCGAAATAAAGGAATTGAGATCGACCAACATCACCTTTAACAACTGTCCCTTTGCTGGCTAGCACTCGAGATAAAAACTGATGTTCTAAAGTACTTCATTTTTAGCTGATATAAAAGGTAAATAAACCTGTCTTGTACACATAAACGCGTTTGCCAATGGAAATATCACAATTTACAGTCTCTGATAACAAAAGAAACATGAATGCATCTATTTACACAAAAACGTGAAAAAAGCACTGCAGCTACAAACCACGTTTTGAATCCACATTCCTCATACGAACTGCCAGAATGTGGAACGCTTTGTAAGTCTGTCTTTCCGTTAAAGTACAACGTAGGAGTCTTCAAATCTGGAGTAAATAGGTATCATCTAGGTAAGCGTGCTACATCCTAGACCGCATATCTGCTTAACATCAGGCAGTGTGTAGTCAAAGGCAAACCTATTTAAAATAAAAAAAAACTTCCGCAGTGTGTGAAACATAGCGTTTGGCATAGCATTTGGGCAGTGTTAAATGAAAAAAAATAGATTCATTATTACTTACTTATTTAATGTTATTTGTTTGAATATTCGGTATTTTAATGTGGTATTCTTGGCTTTTGTTCCCAAAAATGAGCAGACTCTACATAGATTAGTGATAGGATGGAAATTGGATTGCTTTCTATTCAACGCTGGATACAGGAGCTATCATGCTGTCACAGGCGGGTCAAGTGAGTGACAACCGTGCAAGATAATACGCTCGCCGCCAAACAAAGCACAGGCATCCGATTTAATCAACTATTCCATACCAAAATCCTTTGTAAGCACCTCCTCCAACGATGACAGATATAGTGAGCGGGACGTGACGTTAATTCTAAGAGTAATGCATAGCGATAAATTATGTATACGACCAATAAATTGAACATGGTTCGGGAATCGAATCCTAATTCGATAGGTACGTAAACCTCGCGTTAACATTTCCAGCATTTCAACGAGTGTAGTTTGCTAGAGGTTCTACTCTCGTAAAGTGAACATATTATTACGAATCTACATTATACAGAAGGGGAATAACACTCAAAGGATAATTAAAAATAAAAATAACACTACTATACAGGGTTACAGGGTAAGTCGACCTATCCCCGTTAAGCGTGTGTAGTTTACTACGTTTCTGACTGATTTGACTATGAAACACCATATCTTAAATCTCACAGTTTTCGAGATATTTGAATTCAAATACTTTTTATAAAAGGTTAATTTTACGGACAATATTGGGTAGTGAGATCATAAAACATTATTTTACATGTAAACGTACATTTTACACGTTTCAAAATATCTGTGCTGATAGCCGAAAATTGGAAATTTTATAAATACCAATTTCAAATATCTGTTTTTTTATTTAGGATAGTGTATTTCATAGTCAAATTAGTCAGAAACAAAGTGAACTACACACCCTTAACGGGAATAGGTCGACTTACCCTGTAACCCTGTATATACTGCAGCTGCGGAGCTGTTTGGAATATAGTAATGTAACATTTGCGGAGATGCAGCTCGCTGACGACACTACACTGCAGTCTTAGTAGAAGTTTCGTCCATACTTTTCGTGTTCGGAACCCTAACAAAATCGGCCAAGTACGAGTTGGACTCGCGCATGAAGGGTTCCGTACCTTATGGGAGCCCCTTGGCAAAAAATCACGTTTGATGTATGGTTTGTTACTGTTGTATTAAGAGGGGCTTAAATATATATTTTATTCTGTTTTTAGTATACGTCTTGTTGTTGTATTGGCAACAGAAATACAACATCTGTGAAAATTTCAACTCTCTAGCTATTACGGTTAATGAGATACAGCCTGGTGACCGACAGACAGACAGACGGTCAGCGGAGTCTTAGTAATAGGGTCCCGTTTTTACCCTTTGGATACGGAACCCTAAAAAGAGTCGGTTGCTCAGTTTTCGTATGACATCAAAATGTTGGACGGCAGACTGTATGAACGAGATCACATAGGTAGGTAAATGTGAAATGTTTACGATGCGGCAAAGGCGAGAGGTGGATACGATATTGAGACATTATACGTGGTTTAGACCTTGCAGAAGGGGCGCAGCGAAGTAACGGTGCGACATCGCAAATTACAAGCTTCTTTGAGCATACAAGCGCTAAGAAGAAGCTGTCTGGTTTAATTATATTTTGTCGCCACCTGCTTATTTAGTCAATATTGGTCGAACTCTATGCGGTAGATTTGAAGCTACTATAGTGGGATGTTTTTTATACAAACTAATAACTGGCTTAAGCACGAAAAAAACACTGTTTAGCAAAGTTAAATATACTATTAAACAGTGCTGAACTCATGGTAAATCTTTTTAGTCCAGTGCAATTACGGAAATTAATGGAAAATGCAAATTTAATTTAGAAGAGAAAAGGTCTCTACAATTTTTTGAATAACACTAACCGTTCTCGAGATATAGAATTAAACGCGTTTTCATCGAAATGATCTTGAGCTGACCTCGCCAGAATCCCTTAAATTGGAATATATGCTCAGAATACATATATATTTCAATCCTATCGATCCTTCATAATCCCCAAACTACATAATTTTACGTTTATTTATTTCCGTAATTGCACTGGACTATTTGTGGTAAGACTAAAAATTTGCCTAAAATATATATTTTTTTATAATGGCATACAACAGAAAACTTCAATCAGAGCCCGCAAGACCTTAATGAAATGTTCATGAATGGCTGCTTAAAAAAGTAAAGCATTTGCTGAAATTAATGTAAATATATGTAAGAACAAAAGATAATATAATACGAATAGAAAACTCATGGTGTTATCAGACCACAATATTGCTACAATTTAAAGGGCATAATTATATTTATGATCCCTTCAAATTGTTGCAATATTGAACATAAAAAATCTACAATTTAAAAACAATACTGATAAGAATATCTATAATGTAGAACCCTACATCAAAAGCGGAATTGCCTATGTATTGTAATATTTATTAGATATACCTAATAATTATTAGTACCTATCTATTATACTACACTACATGGGCAAATCCAATAGGTATTGCAAATTAAAAAAAAACCAGTCACATTTTATTGTTTTTGGAAGTTTAAATAATTTTCCTGTGAACTCAACAGACCAAATTCCACTTTATAAAGCCAATTTAGTTAGTTTTGCGGTAATATAAGTTTTACACTTATTTAATTAAATTTTTCACTATTTGATAGGTAGATAATGAGCTATGAAATAGATCAAAAGGAAGTCGGGTTGGGTTGCTAGTATGCTTAATACCAATAAATCACCACAGTGATAGACTAGAAGATATACTACACTAGATATACTCTTCAAAATAAAATAATGGACGGGGTGTGCTTTAATTAAAAATATAAATTAGATTATCCTACTAAATTATTATAAATGTGAAAGTTTGTGAGGATGGATGGATGTTTGTTACTCTTTCACGCAAAAACTACTCAAGGGATTGATTGAGATGAAACTTTGCAATAATATAGATTATATATCAGAATAACACATAGGCTATAAATCATAATGATATATTGCGTATGCGGGCGAAGCCGCGGGTAAAAACTAGTATATCATAAACATACATACTAATAAAATGTATGTAAATACACTTACAACTTAATACCTAAAACTAAAGAAAAATTCATAAAAATTACAGTTAGATAATATTATACCATTTCTGAAAACAAGTTGAGCAACAAGCGCAGCCGTAAGCATTATTTTCCCAAAGTCATTTAGGCCATTTTCAACTTAATGTTTGAAAATGTTTGATACATAAATGTATGAAAGTGAGGTCCATGAGCTAAATGATTAGTTGAGTTTGGTACTTTTACATAATATAAGGCCCAATTATGAAGAACCATTGTAAAATTTAATAGCAACATAAAAAGTATTCTCTTTATTGAATGCCTAAAGTGAAAAATATGCTATTTAGCTATCATAATTACGATGACACCTTTCAAAATTGGGTCTATTTACAGCATGTGCTGTATGTCAGCCGTTATAAACTAAGCTCTACTGCTGAACAAGGGTATTTTCAACCAACTTTCTAAATGGAGGTTCTCAATTCATCTGTACGTTTTTTTTTGTTTTATTATTTATTTGTTTATAGGTGAGCAGTGTTTACTCATGTGCCTATATCAACTACCAAGCAGTGTTTGAATAAAATTAGTGTCCAATATTGCCGGATATCTACATTTTTTTGTGGACCAAATCACATGTTTCTTTTTTCAATCTGTAGAGGATGGTTTAAGATAGTAAAATACATTTTTTACTTAATTTGATTCAAAGTTTTTGAAGTAGTTTCTTATCTGGAACATAGTTAAAATAGCAGAACCACAAAAATTATAATTATTCTATATTAGTTTAGGAAGGCTTCAAGTTGTTTTTGGCAAAAAGTTATTATACGACAAGATACGGGTGCTTTGTTGTACCCAGTTTGGGGAATAGTGTATCAATGTAGAAGTTGTATAATTTGTATCTTGTGACAATAAATTATTTTGAATTTTTTGAATTTTGAATTATCTTAAATAAGTAAAGCATATGTGTTACTCCTGCATAAATTAAGTAGAAAAAGTGCTATGCGAGACGAGCCCGCGTGCTAGTAATCCAACCTTGAGAAAGATCGCCGAATGCGATTGAAACTATAGTAGCAGTTATCTATTTAATTTATGCGTGAGTAACACCTGTGCTTTACTTATTTAAAATGTGCGAAAACCACGCTAGTTTCCATAGTGAAGTTACTATCTAATTAAAAGTGAGGCTTCCTTATTATCTATATGCATGACAGCCTTGGACTTTGCATTTGTTCCGCTCACATCAATTACTTGCGGCATGTGAGCAAGCAGGACTTAAAGTAGAGCCAAAGGCCAGAACTCATTGTCTATAAAAGCAAGAATTAGGCAAGCCACAGTCCACAAAAACCTGACCAGATGCAAGGGGTTAAAAATTATTATTGTCTTAGTAGATGAGTGATTATTTACATTTCTTTGAGAAAATTAATAACCCTCTGATATACAAGTTTTCTCACAGTAGGTTTTACTTCACAGCTATTAGCAAAGCCGTATCAAAGTTTTGCTGTAAAATTTGTTTTATTTTTCATACCAATAACATGCAAACTTCAAAAAACCTAGCCTTTGCAATTAGGGTTTGAGACTTTATATAGGTGTGAGGAATTGAAGATATTATATTGAAGTCTTACTAGAAAATTAACAGACTTCTGTGCTAAACTTGGGATGCAGGTAAGAATATGATTTACAGAATCATAACAAAAACATCAGGGCTTTGTCCAAAGAAGTCTCAATGTACTTCAGTAACTTTAGATTATCCACAAGTTCAAAGTGTATAATATTCTGGCTCCATTTACATTTACTCTTTGAGGACCAGTGCCTGTGATTAAAGAATAAAAATGCATGGAATACATCCTACCTTTTAATGCCTTCTCACAGTTGAGCTGACAGGTGCTCCAGCATCCAGGTTAACATTAACTCATCACTAAACTTTGAAGTCACAAAAGTTCTAGATAATGCGTAATAAACGAAATCCACTATTTAGGAACTATTTTCACCTTCTTTTTTACAAACTTTACGAAGAACAACCAATATATTCCAAAAAATGCGTCTGTTTTCGACAGCAAGCAACAACTTTTTTTAAGTATTTTTTTCTTCTTTTTTTAATTCCTGGAAGTCTGGCGGATTTAACTGTCATGAATACAAATACTTTTAAGTTATGTGAAGGACAATAAGCTTGGTTGACCGTTGACTCAGTTTACATTTTGTTTTATTTATATTAAAATATAAATAAAACAAATATCCTATCTTCATTTAAAATTATAATTTTGTTTCGTTATAAAGGAAAAATATTCAGAAAACTAGACACAGCTCAGAGGTCATTGACCTTTCAAACATATTTCTATACCATCTTCAATCATCTAATGACATCATAAAAATTGGATTTTATCATCATCATAATCATCGTCGCGTCGCCATGTACGTAAGCTTATCATACGCGTGTCTCGACACGCATTTGACAATTTATTGGAAGTCGATCGATTAATGAAGTCGATATCTCAAGCCCACTGCCAGTTGGCACGCTGCCAACTGGCAGTGGGCTTGAGCACTTGGATTATCTTTAGACCTTCAAGGGTCTGTGGATGATCCAATTGCTTTCTATGTAGTAGTAGTGTAGTATTGTCATTATATTTTAAAAAAAAAAAATGAAGTCGATGCTTGTAATCATGTGAGGGAGCTGTTAACTGTCATTGCTTTTATTAATGTCAATGTCATTTTTGAAACGATTTACAAGCAGAGCTACCAGCTTTTGGAAAATTCCCGAAATTGCGGGGATATTTCTTTTAAAATTTGAAAACAAAGTTTACCCTGTAACTGATTTCCACATTGAAGGAAAATTACCAAGGTTAGTCTAATTTTCACACAGAGCTAATACGACCAGAGAGATATCGCTGTTGACATTTGAGACAATTCTCAACCACAAAAATGTATGGAAAATCTTGCCGAGAGCCGTTATAATACTACTTTGAGTTATTTTTTTATCTCTCTTTCTAACTAGCATGAGTTAGAAAGGATCGCATACTAAAGAAGGACGCACGGAATGGACCTGTTGATAATTTTTTTTGTTAGTAAAAACAAAACATATTTTCTAAAAATGATATGTGCTTCAAAAATATAGTGATTTTTTGCTGGTTTCATATCACTCGTTAAAATTAATATTAGACCACCAGATTTTTTTTATTGTTTTTACATTATGGATTACATACTAAGAAGTGGTGGTATGGCCTTAAAGGCTTTAGCCTGCCCAAAAATGGGCGAATTATTAAAAAAAAAAAATCTTTTACTAAGCTGGAAACATACTATCGGACGCAGCTTACGGATGAGTACCTACCGAAATCTTTATCATTATTTTTTTCATTTTCTTTTTACATCGATCCTAGATCCATCGATCGGCATTGGCCTATTTGACGTAATAACATTTTATAAATATATGAACTCAAAAACGTAATAACACATAAACGTTAATTACGTCAGACAACTATTTTTTTAACAAAATGAGATCAACTAAGCAACACACTAATTGGCGGATGGGAAGTTATGCGAAGAATGCTGTGCAAAAGCCGAAATATAGGTAAACGCGGGAGCCATAGAGACTAGACACACCCACCCGCCAACCTCATGCCTCCCGCGCGCTCCCTATGCACTACGACACGTGGCGTCGGAATTGTGCACTCTTGCGCAATAATTAGCCAATCACGGCGAAGCGTCATTTGCGGCTAACATCTCATCCGCCGATTTGTGTGGCGCTTAGTAAACACTGATTAAAAAATCAATATAAATATCATTGAGACAATATTGACTAAAAATTACATGACATCAAGTTTTTAAAATCTAGCACTATTTTAGCACTCTATACATAACAAACCTGGCAGTCCTTAATCTTTGGTGTGTAAATATAGCATAGAGAAGGATAACGTGGTCGATCGAGAGAAGAAAGAAACAGATGCAATGATATAATTTGGCATTAATTAGAAAGAGACATAATAAGAATCTCGATTCAGTGGCTAGTTGCCGTGTTTTTCTCTCAGTAGTGTCAAAATCCAATACATGTTTGACAGTTTTGACAGCACTGAGCAAGATTTTCCATACATTTTTGTGGTTCAAGATTCCTTCAAGCGAGAACAGCGCTATCTCTCTAGTTGTCATAGCTCTGTGAAATATAGGTACATTTAGGTACATATAGCTTGAAAATTGTTTTCGGTTTTTCTCATTTCAACGTCAATAAAAACGAATTTGTACATATCAGAACAGTTCTAGGAGCGTCATAAATTACTCTGATAAACTTAACATTCTTAGAAATTAACTTGGAAGAAAATTAGTGTGTTCGTATACTTACAACAGGTACACGTATGTCTGAGCTGCCGAAATCCTTCTTAATGCATCTCCTTCAGATTTTCTCGATCCACCACATTATCCCTGTGATTATAATGATTCTGTGATATTTTAGTAAAATGATAATATTTTTCTTTTAAAAACTTCGTCTTATTGGGATGTTTAACGTGAAACTGTTATTTTTGCACAATGCGTCTTTGTTTCAAGATAATTAATTAGTTAGTTTTCTTCTAATCTTCTATAGGTCACATTTTTCAACGAATCTTGACTATTGATATACTATGATTACATTATCAGATATTGAAGATACATAATATATTATATAATTTTTATTGTTATTTTTTATATTATCAGCGAAATTTGAAAAATGAGTGTGATGTAGCGCCATTTATCGGCCATTAATGTATCCAGTAAGCGAGTATTATGAATCAAATGAAATCGATCATCAATTAATTATTTTGCCCCCTCAAACGGCACCTAGCCAGGAGCTGCATACTTTTGATTTGTCCCAAAACGGCACCTATGCAGCTCCTGGCTGTTCGACAACTGTGGACCTCGTTCTATGTTCCTTAATTAATTTGAGCTCTGAGAATCGTGCTATCCCACTTTAACTTATACAGATAGGTTCTAAAAAAGACATAGATGAATAGAGTGTGTCAGCTTTTTATTCGATTCGTACTTCGACCTTGAGAAATTTCGCTCACTAAGAGTCCATTATTTTGCTCGCGGTCGATGCCCGAGAAATAAGAAGGCCTATTGTATCAGTAAAATGTATTGAGAGATGTTATGTTTTATGTAAATAATGTATTATGGTATTTAGTAAAATAAATAAAAAAATCTTGAGTTCTCGAAATTGTTTTTTAAGTAATTACAATTACACCCTTGTATTTAAGTACAGTGAAATAAATAATATTTTCAACTTAAGCCTAAGGTTATAGATACCCTGAAAAAAAATGCACATTCTATAATTAGTTTCCAAGATTTCAATGGCTGAATTCAATACGATTCTTATGAGGTATTGTTTATGGGGACGTTTGATACAAAAGTTACGAGAAATTGCGATTTTAGTAGGTCGCGACGAAATGCAAAAAAAAATCACGTAGGGCTGTGCCGTCACCCACCGAGCTTTCCGTTAGATGGCGTGTGCCGGGGGAGGAAAGATTTTAGGGAGATTTTTGATGTAGAACTAACAGACTTGTTTGACTTTGACAGTTAAGTAATGACCATCTTCTCAATCTTCACTATTTCAAATTCTAACCTAATTACTTTTAAAAATAATACATAAATAACAAATTAATGCATAATGAATACAATCGGCCTGGTTAGTCTTTTAAAAAATACTGTTAATCTTTGCTATCGATCTCACCATGCTATCAACTGTGCTGCAGCAATTCTGTTCAGGAGGGATTTTCATACTACCAAGCCAAGTCTCGATTTAATGGAATTCTTCGACGATAAAAAAAATTTTGGTGAAACAAACATAAGAGTCGGTAGATCGTGGAGGTTAGATGAGCTGAGGATCAAGTCTAACACAGATTTGCATAAACTTTGGTTTGTTTTGTTGAAAGAACGTAACATGCTCTACACAATGGAATACGAATGTAATAAACACATGAGATTGTTTCCAAACCCCGAAAGAATCGACAAGGTACAGGAGTCTATGGATAATATAGAAAAAGTCGTCAGGGAGCGAAACATCGCTTATTACAAGTTGGAGACAGGTGAGACTGGTGAGCGACCTATGGAAGATGTTGTAAACCAAATTGGTCTTTATGAAAAGCATGAAAAGAAGGAGTATCACATACCTCGGTTCATGAACTCAAGATGGGTAGCTCCTTATCTAGAAAATAGATGGATCAGCAGCTTTGCAGTAAAGAGGTTTTTGAGATTGTACAAAGAGAAGCAACATAACGAAGCTAGAAAAGCTCGCAATAGGGATTTCAACCATGTACAGCAGTTACTAAAGCGTTTCCCAAATTTGAACATGGATATCTTGAAAGCAGAATACCCAGAAGTAGATATAGAAAAAGCTAAAAGGACAAAGAAAGCTAGAGGTCACTTTTCTCCTAAGTATTAAGTTAAGATTTTGTGGGCAATAGATTTGTATTTGTGAACCGTTGTTTCATTTATTTTATAAATCTGTACACATGTGAATGCATTGACAAGTCAACTTATATCAAATCTTAATTACAGCAATGGATTTTTGAATTCAGGATTTTTTGCTTTTGAGAAATAATTATTAATTTTTTTTGGTATCCTTGAGTATTGAATGTAATACATATTTACCAATAAGATTCAAATTTTAAAATGCCCTCCCTGAAAAGTATTTTCAACTGGTGTGTATAAAACTGTCCTAAAGTTGCCCGAAAGGGATCACTGTTAGCTTGGAGGTGATGCTAGGGATTGCCACTTGTTTATTTCATGACTAGTTCTTACCCGCGGCTTCGCCCGCATACGCAATATATCATTATAATTTATAGCCTATGTGTTATTCTGATATATAAGCAGGTTGAGCAATTACTTGACACATTTGTCGGATTGGCTTTGAATAGCTTCAAACATTTTTATTTTATTTAAACTTATTGTAAAAAGCATGCTTGTCTTTATTGAATGGTTGGGAAACAATTTTAAATGATAACTAGTTTGTAAATACCGTCATCCTAAATTAATTTAAGTTGGTTTTGTATGGGTACCTGCTCGTTTAGATTTTATTCATCCTGTTTTTAAAACTTCAGTTTTCAAAAATGTTATGGCTGGAAATGTGCATATAGGGGGGAGGGCACTGTAAGCTGAAACACAGGCTTCGGCCTAGTTCGGCAACAGAAACCTGTTATAAATTTTCTTAGTCAATTATTCTAGCTTAGTTAAGTTAAAATATGTAAACTTTGTTTTGGTCAAATAAAGAATTTATTTATTTATTTATTATATTATTGCAAAGTTTCATCTCAATCCATTCAGTAGTTTTTGTGTGAAAGAGTAACAAACATCCATCCATCCTCACAAACTTTTACGTTTATAATATTAGTAGGAAGTAGGATGTGTACAATGAAGCCTTTGTGTTTTATTGTTGTTTTCTGGCTTGATTTATTATTATTTGCATACTTAATGATAAATGATGTTGAACTATGAATGATAGACTAAATTAAACAAAGGCACTTATTATTTTCTTTTAATTTCTTCTGTTTATTACAATGAGGTCACTATAAAAAGGACTTTTTAAGTCTGATTAAGTAATAGTATAACATAGAGGTACAATTGACCCCTGATATTGGCTTTGTTATGACTTGATTTGCTTTTCTCTGATATCTCCGTGATGGCCATTGCATGTCAATAGTATTCTGTAGACTCTCTAGTCATTTTCATGTAACACCATACTCAGATGCAGTTTTGATTTTATCATTACATTAGATCGTGTTTACGCATTACCATTACATTCAACAGGAGAAAATCAAGTCAAGTGTTATGCAACAATGTTAAAACTTAAGACACTGTACATGGTACAGTCCAACACAAATTCTATTTTTATCAGTCTTCAATGAGGGGTATGTAATAACTAAGCATACAATAAACAATCATGATATTCACTGCAGATAATGTAACTGCTAAAGTTGAATCTAATGATGTAGTTTTTGAAAATTAGAAATGTTTTGGCCTAGAAAAGTTTATTGGTAAGCTAACAGTTACATGATTTCAATCACAACACCACTATACTAAAATCAACCGATAAGGCACATTCATTTTTAAAACAATCATTCATTCATAAAATGGCCACAATCAGAAATCTATAATATCAATGTTCTCAAATATTTTCAAAACATTTGGCAAGATACCACTTCTCTTCAGCTCTTGAAAAAGCAGCATTAGCTCTTGGAGCATTTGGTAAATAGATCTATATTTCTTGATGAACTGTTCTGTGACTGAGTAAGAGTTGAACGTAGGTAGACTGGCACTGATGGTTACATTTGTATCATCACTCTGTAGAAGTTTTTCATTTAAGCTGTCTAAGGTGTTTTGTACATCTCTCACACTGTAAGCATCTAAATATGCTTGTAGAGTCATGTATAAAGTGTGGACGACATGGTTGCAGTTTGGTCTCCCATTTTTCTCTATGTTTAACTCCATTTTAGGATAGAATGTGGTTTCAGGATCTTCAAATAAATCTTCAGAATCCGACATTTCAAAGAGTTTTGCTAAAGCCCGCAGCACTCTTTTACTTTTTTTTGGATTGGGGAACAAGTTCTCAGCAATTTGTATTTCACATGCTGCTTCAGGGAATTTGCACCATTTGGACTCTCTTATAAAATCTATGAGAATTCTGATGACACAGTCTTCTTCTGTTGAGAGCAATTTTTTGAGATGAATGACTCCAATGAGATTTTTCATATATTCTGGTTTTATCATGTCAATTATTCTGACTATTGAGTCTTGTGGCATTTCTGTGGATGGAAATTCAGTTCTAAATTTTATTATATGTTATATTATTATCACAACTAAATGACAGTCAATTTTAATGGTGTCTTGCTAACAAAGTCAAGGAGAGAATAATTAAGACTAATTTTGCTATCAATTTATTCATATTATGATCTTTATGAGAGTTGGAAAGAAGCAAGATAAAGAAAACTGATTGATCTCAATAAATTCTAATGGCATGTATTAGTGTATAGAATATAGATAGAGTATTGCACATTATAATGTGGTCTCCACTTCTCATGGTTTTTGCCACTCCTCAGCTAAAGGAAGAATTAATCAAGACCAAGGCAAGACTTTCTTTAGTCTTGTAAAGTCTTATCAATCTGAGGCTGCAGTGGCTAATCTAATTCTTACAAGAGAAATTTCACTTATACAAAATTATCCATTTTACATGAAACTTACCTGAAATGACTTTATAAAACTCATTTGCAAATGCCGAGCAATATTTCCCTGTGTTTGGGTAGTCACTGGTGGAATTGTTCTCACAGATGTAAAATGTCTGGATGACTGTATTTATCCAAATCTGTAAAAAATAATAGAATACCATATGATGCACAAAAAGTTTTTGAAGTCTTATTAAGTTTTTTATTGTACATTGTTTTTATTGTATATTTTTTATTGTTTACAGTAACACTGTTCGATATAGACCTCCCTCAATAGATTTCCAATAAGGCCTGTCATTCTCATTACAAATGTAGTCCACCTTGTGAGCTATTTTACATCCTTATTATTTAGAATTTAATTTAGATAAATAAGACGCTACACATATTTTCATTCAAAAAAAAAATTTAGCCAATCTTGAGAGCATCAAAAGTAATTTATTTAAAAAAACTTACTTTGTTTAGTGAATAGCAGTGAAAAAGACAGGCATATTTTCACCACTTTCACAGTATGAAAGGATGTAACAGTAACACTGTTCGATATAGGCCTCCCTCAATAGATTTCCAATAAGGCCTGTCATTCTCATTACAAATGTAGTCTACCATATGAGCTATTTTACATCCTTAAGTATAAAATCAAGCATATTTGTTTAAAATACATATATTATTTACTGACTGTTATGGTCTTAATATAATTTTCTGGGTACTGCAAGTGCACCATTTGGGCAAATATCCTCAGGATTTGTCTGCAGTTGTTGTTCACAGCTCCAGTGAACAAGACATTGTTTGACCACAAAATGTATGCCATCAGTGGTTTGTTTGATCTCATTATGTGGGTCCCCAACTTGTGTGTATACCTGAAAAATGAGAAAATAGGCAATGAAAATCACAACCATCACGAAACACATAGAAGACGTCTTTCTAGTATCATTACAGGTTTTCAGCATTTTTTTTTGTTCCTTGTAGGTTTGCGTTTGACTACAAACTGCCTGATGTTGAGTAGATATGCGGTCAAGGATGTAGCACGCTTATCTAGAAGATACTTATTTACTCGGGATTTGAACGTTATACTTTAACGGGAAGACAGACCCAGGCAAAGCGTTCCACATTCTGGCTGTTCGTATGAGGAATGAGAATTCGAAACGCTTTGTTCTAACGCGCGGAATGTCCACCATAAAAGGGTGGCGCTTTGGTCGCGTTTGCCTAGCCGTACGATAGAAGAAAGGGGCAGGTGGGGCCAGATTGTGCAACTCCTGAGCGCACTTTCCGAAGTGAATCCGATAAAAGGCCGACAAACACGCCACCTTACGTCGATGCTCAAGACTTTGCAGCTGTGACTTAGTCAAGGTGTCGTTGTCAATCAGCCTCCTGGCTCGCCGCTCAATCGACTCCAGAGCCTCCAGTTGAGCATTCACCAAGTTAAGCAACGTTCGGCACGTCAGCCTTCGGATGGGTGACCGCGAAAGGTATTTGAGCGCTGCCGTAGTTCGGATGACACGTTAAATTGTAGGTTCTGGTTGTTTTAACCGTTTAGCCATGTCAGAGGCCTTCAGGCGGTTTAAAAACTCTGCCACCAGGGTTAGCCACCTGCCCGGCCTATACAAACTTATTTCTTTGACATTATTTAAAGGTACTGTTCTGAACATAGGCCTATACAAGACTGGGCCATGCCTGTTACATTAGCCCAGTGCAGGTTGGTAGATTCGCATACGCCATCAAACATTTTCTATAATGTTTAGACAAGTAGTATGTTGCTTCACCACATTTTCTTCAACCAAAAAGCCAATGAAGTGTAAATCCTTTATATAGGCTGAATCATACAAGTCTGACAATATCCAATACTGACAGCAGCTTCCATAAAGCTGGGCGTTGACTAGATATCGCGCAGCTTGTAGCTAAATTCACTTCGGCCGACTTATGTGGTTCAGCCTGTACAATCACTATCACTACATAGTATAAAACAAAGTCGCTTCCCGCTGTCTGTCCCCATGTATGCTTATATAACTATGCAACGGTTCTTTTTATTTGGCATTGACATTTTGACAGTTTTTTTTAAATAGATAGAATGATTCAAGAGGAAGGTTTATATGTACACCTGTGCGAAGCCGGGGCGGGTCGCTAGTAATATATAAAACAACAACATATTTACAGGCATGATTCCAGTAGAGATAATAAGTACTCTTCTACTTTTTTCATGGAGATTATCATGATTGAATACCAAGACAATTGCAAGATTTAGTAAAGGATTTATAGGGTTGTTGACTAGGTTTTTACATTGTTGAATTGGCCTTTAACCAGCTAAAGCTCTTCAAATGTTGATTTGGTTTAAGCATCTAATATTATCACAGTCAAGCAGAAATTAATAGTTGAAGCTGACTGAATCCCAATTAAAAATCGTCTATTAATCATATGACGTTTTTCAGCAACTCTTTAACCCCCTCCCCACTCTGGTAAGGTTTAAACTATCAGCCTTAAGTTATATATAGACAATCCCTTATTTCATTTGGTTTTCTGTAATCAATAGGAACTTACCTAGAATGCCATATTGCCAAATCTAATTGCAATAATTCTATTATGGTCTCCAAGACAACCATCAGCCTATCTATTCTTTCTGTTCTTTCCAAAACTTCATAGATCTCAAATTTTTCTTTCTGCCAGTGAAGCCCTTTGATGCTCTGCTTCATTTCTTCTGGAATATTCTCATATTTGTCAACCAGGCTTTCATCTTTGCTTTCTGAGCTGAGTTCATATTCTAATCTGTTCATACAGTACTTTACAACACCTTTGTCATGACCAAATTCATTTCGATTTGTGAATGTTTTGTCTTTGGGATTGAGTGGTGAAGTGAGAAAGTTATTGTAACACATCCGTAGTTCCTTCTTTAGGCAAGGAGGGTGGGTGCTAAAGTTCTGCATTAGAATATTTTGACACTTTATGATCAGGTCACTAATGGTATATTCAGCATCTTCATCATCATGGGCATTCTGAAAATTTCCATGTGTTTTGATTAGATTGGAATATTTGTATTTTCATAGTATAATAGTAAAAGTGTAATTAATATTTTTCGCTGAAATACTTTTTTAAATAGTAGAAGCTTACAGAACTTTAAGTGGTCAAATATTTTTAGAAAATAATTTAGCCATTTTGAACCAATCATATACTAAGCGCCACACAAATCGGCGGATGGGAAGTTCTGCGCAGAACACTGCGCAAAAGCCGAAATAAGTATAGGTATGCGCGGGAGCCAGACGAGACGCCGGCACACCCGCCCGCCAATCTCATGCCTGCCGCGCGCTCCCTACGCATTGTGCACACATGCGCAATAATTAGCAAATCACGGCGAAGTGTCATCTGCGGCTAACTTCTCATCTGCCGGTTTGTGGCTTAGTATACAATGAAGAAGAAAAATAGGAAGGAGGTCTTAACATCAAACTTTTTTGGAGCCATAGAAGATGTCATACTTTGGTCTCATCATGAGGAATGACAAATACAAGTCCACCAAGCTCCAGCTTGTCAATAAGGGAAAGATTGCCAGAAAGAAGTGCTGGTAGAAGACAGCACTCAAGGTAAAATAAAACTGCAGGACTGGTGTGGTTGCAGTACCACCCTACTATTTAGAGCAGCAGCTGCAAGTTAGCTTTGCCCTGATGTTGTTCCAACTTCGATAGGAGTGGACCTACAAGAAGGTGACTTTTGAAAATGGGAAACATTCTTACTAGCATTATCTCCACAATTTCTTTGAGAACATTTGCTGATAAGTACTGGGTGGGAGTCACAGACAATATGCACACTTCAAGTGCTTCACACCACATGTTGGCTCGTAGGTCTATCATCAATGCTTCTTCAGAGTGAGATAACATCTCTTTGACTTCCGTCTGAAATGTTCAAAACAAAACTGTTAGTCAGAATTTGGCACAATATACAAGATAATCCAGAAATTGACACATTAAATTGTAGGTTTCAGTTGTTTTAACCATTTAGCCATGTCTCAGGCAGCTTAAAAACTCTTGACACCAGGGCAAAGAAGATATAATAATACTACGTATAGAACGGCCACTCGTTACCCCCCACCCGTTTGAGTCTTCCTCACTTCCACCCCGCGTCAGGACACGATTTACTACTCTGCGCGCGGGCTGCACTGGCCGCTGCAAATACCCGTGTAGCGTTCGTGCGTATGTGTAGTGTCTGTGAGTAAATATAGTGTTGTGTGCGTAAGACAGCAGATTTTGTATGAAGAAACGCGGAGTGTCCGGGCTGTGACCAGGGCTAGCCACTCGGTCTATACAAACTTACTTATCCAGAGCTGGTTTACTAGACTTAGTAGCCTAAAGGAAGTGATTCAGAATTTCTGACCATCAATATGCACACTTAAGATGACCATCATCAACTTTTACTATTGGATAACCCAGGATTCCAGAAAAACATTCAGAGCCCATTTCGAGATGCAATCATGTAAAAAACAGCTGCTTTTTTTCTCGAATACTTGGTTGGCTCCATAGTAAAATTTGTTCATAACGATCGTGTTTTAATCACTCTCTTTAGGCTTGGTACAAGATGTTATAGTGGGCAGTCGGCAGGCAGTTAATAGTAGGTGTCAACTTGTCAAGTATGTACTCATGATCAGCAAACGTGTATTCAATCTGAAGTTAGCTCATGGAGAGTGGCGGCACCAGTAGAAGAACGGAAATTACCAACACAGCCCTGTGGATTGGCAAGCTGAAATGGCAGTGGGCAGGGCACATAGCGCAGAGGACTGATGACCAATAGGGTTGAAAAGTTCTCGAGTGGAGACCAAATATGGGCAAGCGCAGTGTAGGTCATTAAGACTGCAGGATCACACTGGATGCAAACAGCTTCTAACCAGTCTTATTAAAAATCCATAGGGGAGGCCTAGCAGCAGACTGCCTATGGCTGATGGAGGGATAGAAGTTTTGTACTGCAAACAATGCCAGCCAGACAGAAGTAAAGGCAGGACTGGGAAGTAGGTTTCCAGGAGAAAATATGGTAAGTAACTAAAATGTAGGTACATATATAGGTATGTCTTTTATGAATAAATTGCAGATGCAAACATTATTCTTTTTTTTTTAGATGCAGCATAAAATAAGTAAATAGGCACAAATATTATTCTTTAAAGTACCTAATTAGGAGTAAAACTTACGCCTTTACTGTCATTATGTCTGCAAACGCTACTTTTCATGCACGACGGCGAAAACTCCAAAAATAATCGTGCTCTGTGATCAAAGTATGCTTGATATGAGACTTGTTCACAGGCAGTTATAAAGTTTTTCCTTCTTTTAGCTTGAAGAACTTCATCGTGATTTTTCTCTGATTTAGGCCTTTTGCTTGAACTTCCCTCGGAGTTGGTTTGTCTTTTCAGAGTGTTGGACTCGTCAGAAGTTTTCATTTTCTTTTTTTTAGGGCTCATTCTGCACCTTTTTACTAGTTGACAGTGAAGAGAAAAATTATAAGCTGCTTGTAAATCTAAACTTTGTCCGGCCCGGCCGTTTATTATTAATTTACAAACAAAATCAAAATAATTATTTCACTAGCCAAAAGTTACAAAACATAACTGTGATACCATATTCAAATCCGGGATTAGCCCATTTTTTCATTTTTGGATTGTCGTATTGTGCATTTAGCCATTGTCATGAAAAATTAATAAAAATAAAGCCTCGACTTGAACACGGTATATAAATCACGAATTAGATATAACTATGGTGTTATTATAACTTGGTGATGTGACAGAAAGAATACCACGCTAAAAATATCTCTGAATGTAAGGAAAATTGCAGTGTGCAGTTATTTTACATTAGCAATACATTTATTACATTTCTGTCGACGCACAGTGTGCGCTGTAGAACAAGCCAGGTGGACAAAAATATATTTTCATTGTTTCGGAACCATGAAAATATGCGCTGTAGAACAAGCCAGGTGGACAAAAATATATTATCATTGTTTCGGAACCATGAAAATATATTATAATAATATAAAATAAAAAAAATAAAAAATGCATAGTTTTATGTACAAGAAAAAAATATTTTATATGTACAATATTATGAAACAGAAAAAAATACTAAAATAATAATACAATTACCTTATTCTCTACAAATATTACCGCTAATTATATTTACAACCTTAAATTATTACATTATTTACAAAAATTACATATACTAACACTAAAAGGTATCTACATTAAAAAAAAACTCTATTTTATTAATAGAGTGAAGCTTTTCTGCAAAAAAGAGAAAAAAAAAATAGTTGTACTCATTTGTGCTACGTAAAATATATGTCACAATAATCTATAGTCATGCAGCTAAAACATATAAAAAAATTAGCCTGGATACAAGAGGATACATGATTTTCCCATACTCGATAAGTTTGAAATCAAAGAAAAAATATGTTTTTTTTTGTGTTTTCGTTGATAATCTACTCTAATAATTTTTAAGGCACATTAAAAGATTCTAATAATAAAATATTAATATGCATACCTTCAGAATTGAAATCCATCACTAAACTTTCCACAAAATTAAAAACTGCCACAATGAGGTGTTAGTGAAAGTGTCGCTAAAATGCAACTGACCTATATTTTAAATTGCATTTACCTCATTAGCTCACTTTGATAAACAATGACTCATTAGTATGGAATGTTAGACATAAATAGTTCTTGGAATTGGGGGTTTGGGGGTTTTGTTTACAGGTACATAGTACTCATTTCCGGGAATTTGATAACGACTTTTATCCACCTGGCTTGTTCTACAGCGCACACTGTGCGACGGCAGATTTTCATTGAAAATAAGAAAGTTTTCCATTTTCCAGGTTTATTTTTATTTAATCACACTAAGTCTGCAATAAAATATGGTGTTTTTTATTTTTCAATTATCTTCAACAAAGGCTCCTTTACACACAGGCGGTACGAGCGGTATAGCAGACGGGCGGGCATCTGTATTGTACTGGTTATATAAGAAGGGCTCACACAGGTCCGGTCGCGGTACTGCCGTACCGCCCTTTACCGCTCGTACCACTCGTACCGCTCTACCGCTCGTACCGCCTGTGTTTGATGGAGCCTCAATGACGGAGTTCTGAATTTTTAAACGTGACCGCTCGAAACTAAAAAGCCCCGCATCGGGTTTATTAACGTCTTACTACAACCCTACCGCGCCGTGAGAGGCGGGAGCTCGTATGAAACTTCCTTGGGCGAGAGTGAGGAAAAAAGAAAACAGAGTGCTTCATTTCATTGGCTTCATTCTATACCTACCGGGTATTTTTTCAAGCAACGGATATCCTCAAATATGGATATCATTGTACCTACCTATCATTATGTTCTGATCAACATTTATTATGGGACTCATCCCGCAATATTGCGAATAAAAAATCAGTATTGCAGCATAACAAAATTAATGGAATTTTGTCGTGAGTTCATTTAACTTTGAAAATGAAATATTTAGATTATTGTTGATAAAATTCATGTGGGATCACCTGGGGAGTAGGTAGGTACGAGTATATCCTTTCGAACTAAAAATATTTTTTTGATCGATAGGAAACTCTTCCTATTTTGGAGTCGGTTAGAGGAGTTATTGGCGGCAACGCGGAAAAGTCAAGTCGCCTCATTGTATTATTTTGTTAAACTTATGTTTTTACAGTGATAATTAGTGAAAATTGTGGTATTTCGTTGGTTATGAGCTGATTTACGTGCATGACAGTGGGCAAGTGATAATAATGTGACGTATAAAGGCTCCATCACACACAGGCGGTACGAGTGGTAGAGCGGTACGAGCGGTAAAAGCCCTTCTTAGATAACCAGTACAATACAGATGCCCGCCCGCCCGCTATACCGCTCGTACCGCCTGTGTGTGATGGAGCCTTAATGTAGTTCCTCGTTGTTACCAAAACTCCATAGACGCCTCTAGTAAAGTCTCCACTGCTTTATGACTTGGACTACGTTTGGACTTGACCGCGACTTTATTGGACTATGAAGTGACTACGACAGAGACTAAGTACTTATTTTAATCAAATATCAAAAAATATTAAAACTTAATACTTGAAACTGGCAAATGCACAACTATGCGACGCCAAACAAAAGAAGAAGAAGAGTCGGTTACTATCGTTACTATAATCTAAGGTTTAAAAACTTGTTAAAAAACAAGGATCGCACAAGGACGTTATCGCAACGCTTTTAAGGGCTATTTTTGGGCTATCTTTTCCAGTAACGCCATCTATTTTGAACTGGAGTTTTATACCTATTTGGCAATGTTGAAAGCTATACAATACAATGTGTTTGTCTACCGGTGTCGGAGGCGGCGGTGACGTCTATGGCTTTTGAACAACTTTTACTATGGGACCAACTGTGAAAACGTAAAAAAAAACTGTTGATCCGTACAATTTTTTATAGACTTTCGACAAAAAGTATGGAATAGCTTTTTTTTGCGTTTTCAGAGTTGACCCCACAGTAAAAGTTATTCAAAATTTGCCATATATGTCACCGCTTAAGGCTCCGACACCGGTAGACAAACACATTGTCTATGTCTATAACGTGCTGGATGCAGGCCGCTTCAAATCGGCTTTATTGGAAATCCATAGGGGAAGCCTATGTCCAGCAGAGGACGTCTCATGGCTGATGGATGGATGTCTATGATGATAGATGATAATTACGAGTATGCTGCTCGAACATCTTTTTATGTAGCATGCGTGCTTCTACACGAATAGCAAAGAAAATAAAATAATACTACGCTAATAGTGACGGGTTCGATTCCCAGCCGGGAATAGGTTGAATTATGAATTAATTAGGTATTGTAATTAGTCTATAGCTTTGTAAGTATGAGTATGTTTTAGTTTAACTAAACTCAATTTAATGCTGTTTTATGCAGGAAATAAATACGTACCTAAATCCGAAACCTTTGCTCTCTCCAATGTAGGGGAAAACTGGATAATACCGGTTACTTAAGACAAAATGAAAACACTGCTATTATAATTCAACATTCATTAAATTAAGTAAGCACAAACAAGAATATAACTATTTATCTATCATTTGCACATTAATTGAAATCTCTAGTAATCATAGTTTAGGTATAGAAAAAAAAATGGAAATTAATACGTTTAATCGGTATTACATTTTGCATAAGGTAATACCGGTCGGTTCATGGTTAATACCAGTCAAGTCTAATTGCAGAACAAGTCACAGTTGTACTCCTTAGGAGGGTCACGTCTTGAGCATTCTACGTGAGCCCAACGTATTACCACAGCCCGGACACTCCGCGTTTCTTCATACAAAATCTGCTGTCTTACGCACACAACACTATATTTATTCACAGACACTACACATACGCACGAACGCTACACGGGTATTTGCAGCGGCCTGTGCAGCCCGCGCGCAGAGTAGTAAATCGTGTCCTGACGCGGGGTGGAAGTGAGGAAGACTCAAACGGGTGGGGGGTAACGAGTGGCCGTTCTATACGTAGTATTATTATATCTTCTTTGGTATTACACCCAAATTACACACCTATACGATAATTATTTACCTCCTCACCCATAATATTCTATTATTTCCTATGTTATCACCTAATTCTGTGTTATATTTACCACGTAAACATGTAATCTCTATTTATTTATAATCGATACTAAAAATACACCCAACTCAGGATATAATTTTTTCATCTTGAATTCTTTCCGTGTCACTTTATTTAGATTTTTAGTTTTCTTAAAATTCTAATTAAACCGGTCCTGGTGACTGGAATTACCTAATAGCTTATTGCGCAGGAAAAATCAAAATATTGAAAAGAAATACTTGCTAATGTTGAAATACGATATTGATATATACGCACAAGTAATTCGTTTACATTTGTGTATGCTTACAATGTTAAAATTACTGAAAAAAAATTACTCTCTTCTTATTTTCAGAACTCGGAATATTACAACAAAATGGCGCGAAAACGACAAACGTGTGGCTCTCCCAAACGCGTGATCGGAATTGAGCGGGGGTGGGTGCTAGGGCGCGGGGAACAGTCACGCCATCCGCTATTTAAGTGTTTGTGCTAGTAAACAACGTAATTTAGGTGAAAATGTGCTGACCGGTATTACCATCTGACCGGTATTATCCAGTTTTTCCCCTATGAGATTGGGCAAGATTCAGCTCGTCCCCCTTACAATCCTCACGCAAACTTGAGTTTTTCCCATTTATTTTTAAAACAAGTGAAACTCAAAATTGGGTATTAAAAAGTTACCTACATAGTTAGGTTAGGTATACCTACATTAAATAAAGCAAAATAGTCGCAATCTATGTAGGTATCTAGTAGGTACCTAAATAAAAGAGAAATCTTGATTACGTCTGGTTTTTTTGGAGCCTATCTTGGAGCTTTTGTTTAAAACCATACTGAAACACACTCGATGGCCTGAATAAGCTTCATTGATAATATCGTGATCTCTTCTCTCAGTTATTCAGCTTGAAGCAAAATTTTTATCCATCAACGAACAATAGGGGGTTGTTCTGTTTCAGAAACATAGAGATTCATAGGTCCAGGAAGAGATGGTCTATGTCCAGAAGTAAATGCCCTAAGTACGGCTGACATGCTGATTATGCGTGAGGTAGGTACGTAACATAAAACCTATAATTCTATCTATATCAGAAACCTCAAGGTTTATAGGATTCGGAATAAACCTTGGGGTTTCAATTCCAAATCGAGCACTATGTACGTCCTACGACTGATAATATGATTATCAATTTGTACTACGGGACTAATCGCGCACTCAAATTACGAGATAAATAAATACCTCACCTCTCGACCTGTCGACCGGACCGGACCGGTGTTGAGTCTACCCGGCGAGACCACGAACGATTCAACTCGGTCTTAACGTCGGGAGGATGAGGTATTTATTTATCTCGTAATTTTAGTGCGCGATTAGTCCTGTAGTACATAATAATAATGTGTTCAAATCGCGAAAGTTTAAAATCAACATTTGATAATAATGATGTTGCTGAGTTAGGTAGGTAGATACGTAAACGAGAAATTCTGGTCTAAGACATGTACTTCTCAAAATAATTAACAAAAAGTTCACTTAACTGAGAAACACAAGGTAATCGTAATTATTTCATTATACCAAGGTACATAGTAGGTAGGCCATATATCTAGGTATGACTAAATGCAAGCGCCGGACACTATTGAATGTGAAAAACTTATGACTTTAACTATTAAATAATTTTATAATTTATTATTTTAAATTTTGTAAGTAGGTATATATTTGACAGAAATTGAATTACCTACTTAATGAAAGTACCTAGGTAATTCTATAAAATAACATCTTATTATCCAATCCTACTTCCTACTAATCCTACTAATATTATAAACGCTAAAGTTTTTGAGGATGGATGGATGGATGGATGTTTGTTACTCTTTCACGCAAAAACTACTGAACGGATTTTAAATAAATATTTTATTTTTAAATAAATAAATATTTTAAATATTTTGGGACATCTTACACACGGCCTCTGACCCCAAACTAAGCAAAGCTTGTGATATGGCTGCCTGAGACTGATATACTACATATACTTATTTTTAAATACATACTTATATATAGAGAAACTAAATAACACCCAGACACAGAGCAAACACTTTTGTTCATCACATAAATATTTGCCCTGGGTGGGGATCGAACCCACGCCTCTTTGATCCAGAAGTTAGGAGCCACTGAGGCAGTCAATGCCACTGAGCCACTGAGGCAGTCAATGCCACTGAGGCAGTCAGGATTGAGATGAAACTTTGCAATAATATAGATTATTAATCAGAATAACACATAGGCTATAAATTATAATTATATATTGCGTATGCGGGCGAAGCCGCGGGTAAGAACTAGTAATATTATAAACGCGAAAGTTTGTGAGGATGGATGGATGGATGGATGGATGTTTGTTACTCTTTCACGCAAAAACTACTGAACGGCTTGAGATGAAACTTTGCAATAATATAGCTTATTAATCAGAATAACACATAGGCTATCAATTATAATTATATATTGCGTATGCGGGCGAAACCGCAGGTAAAAACTAGTAATATTATAAACGCGAAAGTTTGTGAGGATGGATGTTTGTTACTCTTTCACGCAAAAACTACTGAACAGATTGAGATGAAACTTTGCAATAATATAGACTATTAATCAGAATAACACATAGGCTATAAATTATAATTATATATTGCGTATGCGGGCGAAGCCGCGGGTAAAAACTAGTAATATTATAAACGCGAAAGTTTGTGAGGATGGATAGATGGATGGATGTTTGTTACTCTTTCACGCAAAAACTACTGAACGGATTGAGATGAAACTTTGCAATAATATAGTTTATTAATCAGAATAACACATAGGCTATAAATTATAATTATATATTGCGTATGCGGGCGAAACCGCAGGTAAAAACTAGTAATATTATAAACGCGAAAGTTTGTGAGGATGGATGTTTGTTACTGAACTACTGAACGGATTGAGACGAAACTTTGCAATAATATAGCTTATATATCAGAATAACATATAGGCTATAAATTATAATTATATATTGCGTATGCGGGCGAAGCCGCGGGTAAAAACTAGTACCTAATAAACAAAGTAAAGGTAAGTTTATTAGATACTAGTTTTTACCCGCGGCTTCGCCCGCATGATAGTTTGATTTTTGACGCAATATCATTATAATTATAGCCTATGTGTTATTCTGATATATAAGCTATATTATTGCAAAGTTTAATTTCAATCCGTTCAGTAGTTTTTGCGTGAAAAAGTAACAAACATCCATCCATCCTCACAAACTTTCGCGTTAATGATATTAGTAGGATGATAACGCTTGATTTATAAATACTAAACATGTTGTTAATGAGTAGCTACCTAACTAAACAGTAAATTTCAAACATGAGCAGTATTCATTCTATCAATCCCTCAAAAAAATCAAAGACCCAAGGTAGGTACCCTAAGTTTCATTGAGAAAATGTCAATAATGTACGCAATATTACATTGTAACGTTCGGCTGCGTAGCCGAATATTGAAAATTATTGATTCATAGCTTGCCGCAACTGTCCGGGCTTGATCACGATTGCACCTATTCTTTTCTAGTTGTGGTCGGTATAAAACCACATCTGCGGAGGCCACGGCATCAGTTCCGCAGGGATCTTGGACTGGACTACTGGACTGGCAGACATGGCTTTCGTAATAAAGGTAGGTACCTACATAGATAAACAATTTGACCAGCGTCGTATAATTTTAAATTGAAATCAAAAGCTAAGCCCTCCCACTTAGAATCAATTTCAAATATTCTTTATTTAACATTAAAAAATAACAATTATGCACAGTAACTAGTGTAAGTTAAAATCCTAGTAGTACATTATAATTAATTTAAGTTCTGTTTTGAGAGCAATAGCTCATGCAAAACTTAGAGAAATACTAATAGAAAGTTACAGAGATGACATTAAAAAAGGCACTTAATTAATCCCACTAGAATACTTACCTTTTAAAGTTAACTTAATTTTCAAAGTTTTAGTTTTATTTTTAGCGTATCTAATCAATTTAATATGAATTAATAAGTAGGTATAAAATTAATAACAGATAGGAAATTGATTGTGAGGTTTTTAATTTTTAAGGAAATACTAAAATTAGTCCAAGTACTTTAATAATCCCGACTAAAATATCATTGCCATTAATTTTATAAGTTGCTGTATTTTATTTGTTAAAATGAATGTAAAAACTACTTTCTGATCAGATCATATTTAATTTGATCAATTGTTATTAAATACTCGCAAATTATGCGAACGGGTTATGTTGCATTTGATTAGCATGTCAAAAGAAATTGCTGTATTTATACGAATCGCTCTTTTATTTAGAATTTCTAGTTTCCTGAAAAAAGAAAAGTTCTCTCCTCAAAAATAAACTTTTCTCTTATCTGAAGCTTTTCAAAGTCAGAGTGAACAAAAATGTCCTCTGACTCTGCGTGCTTCATATTCGACCAAAACCGTCATTTACCATCAGACGAGCTGGTGGTCGAACGCAGATTTATTCGATATACTATAAAAAAGTTTTCTTCAAGTCGTAAACTCGTGAAAACTGTGAGTAGCTTAGATCAATATCTAAAAATCTATACGTATAGCGCATATAGCTACGAGGTTGGAGTATAGTGCTACAAAATCACTGGATTTAATGGGTAATAGGTAAATAGGTATATTTTATGGCGAACGCAATTTTTATGTCTACAACTTTGATTTATGATTGGTCTACAATTAACATGACTGAAATTACGGCATTCAATCAATACCTATTTTACCTCGGCTCCCTCCTCTTGGATCCACAGCTAGGCTCCACTTGTGGATCCGCGGATACCTTTTTCTCCTCTTAAATCCACCGTGGATTCATGGATACTTCTTTTTTCATCTAAATCCACAGGTGTATTCAAAGATTTTTTTTCTGCTGCGATCACCCGCGACTTGACTTGCTCAAGTGCTCAGGTTGAGGATTTTTGCTTAAGTGCTTCTCAAAGAAAATTAATAAAACTGTCCACAGATCCACCTGGTGGATATCGCAGCAGAAAAAAAATCCGTGTGGATTTAGATGGAAAAAGAAGTATCCATGAATCCACTTGTAGATTTAAGTGGAAAAAAAAGTATCCATGAATCCACGGTGGATTTATGAGGAGAAAAAGGTATTCGCGGATCCACAAGTGGAGCCTAGCTGTGGATCCAAGTGGAGGGAGAGCCTTTTACCTCTGGGTATCTAGGGGGTCGTATGCCCTGATATGTAGAGTCAATGTGAGAAATATATGAATCTATTTGGAGTTCAATAATTCAAATAAAATTAACCTTATAAATATACATTTCATCGTATTAGCTGTCTTGTCTCATTAATTAGCTACACAAATAACGCAATAATATGAACAAAATAATAAGTACCCACTTAATCTTGACCGTAATTCCAAACAAATAAGTTCTGAAATCGATTAGTCGCTTGATTCGATTCGGTGTCCCAGCTTTCTTTGAACTCTATTATTTTTCATTGTCACCGCGATCACAGTTAGATATTGTGTAACGAGATAGTAGCCGCCGACCGTGAAGGTCACGCTTATCGCGATAAACAGTCAAAACAAACCACCAGACTGCGCCGGCTGAAAATTATACAGAGCTTCGGAAAAACTAAACGTTTCAGTGACCTAATGTAGAAGTTATGGTTTAGAAGAACTACACTACATGGAATAGGTGTGTCAGAACATAGAGGTACACCTATACATGCCAAAACCGGTAAATAACTGCTGCTCGATAAAAACAACGTGAAGTGGTAGTGGTAGAGTAGGCAGAGAAGTTAATATGTTGTAAGTGCATATTATGATTCAAATGTTTTATTTACATAACTTATGAAACATAGAGTTGTCATTCTATAATATCTGAAATACAATACATACCTCAATTATATACAAAAACAGAAGTTAAAAATCGAAAAACGACTCTGTCCTTGTGGAATGGTGCCAAAATCGCTGGCTGCATTTTAATTTTGTAATAAAGATTTTGTGACACAATTATCAGCTTTGTTAATTATAATTGCTGAGAAAAGAGTGAGAAAAGTGAAGAGAATTCTAGATCTAGAAAGAGAGTTTTCTAAATTTTTTTATGACTACTTACTGCTTATATAGGCCTACCTAAAAAGGACGTTATAGTTTATTACATATTATATTACATTATCTTAAAATGTACCAAATGTGGAAACACTAGCATGTTCACTAACATTCCTTGAGCATTACAGAATGAGTATCCTTCGCGCTACACCTTCAGTCTGCGATGATAATGAATTGAATTGAACCTTTAAAGATTCTGACAAATAAACTTCGGTAATTCAATTTCAACTTCTCATTTTTAGGGTTCTGTACCTCAAAAGAAAAAAGCGGATCCCTTATAGGATCATTTTGTTGTCCGTCTGTCCATATGTCTTTTATCTCGAGAATGCGTAAAGTTAACGAGATGAAACCTTAAACCGTAAATATACCTAATATTTTTTTGCAGTTGTGAAAAATCTTCTCTCTCAGTTATCGTAGAAAAAAGTTAGATCCTTTTAAGTCGTAAAAAACGCATATTTTGACACTTACAAGGGAATCAAAACCTATAGGGTAATTCCCGTTCACCTAAAACTATAAAATTAGGCAAGGAGCGTTGTCTTGGAGTACCTACACATATAGGAATAAATATGAAAACTGTAAATTTATTATTTTTTTGCAGTATCTTTTTAATTTATTTATTTAATTTCAGATTCTGACTCCCCTAGCGCTGGCGTCGATCGCCGCAGCAGGTAGACCCGGCGGCTACTCGTACAACCGTTTCAGCGGGCCAGTTAGCGGAAAGATTATCGAGGTATGTCCTAATATCCTTCTTACCATAGTTATTTATTTATTTACATTTACAATATATATCATTACAGTTTGACACCAAAGCGTTATTTACTACCTTAGAATCTATATAACTATAATTAACTTATCCTTTACCTAATCTAAATAATAATAATATTTATGTTATGATTTTTATTTTGAGAAAAATAAAAATCCTGACATTGAATTAACAGTGCGTCATATCTCGTCAATCTTTAGAAGTTCTAATAACTTCTAGTTGAGTGATAAACTGTCTAATACGGATATCACAGGTGGCGACACCAACACTATAAGTTGGTGTAAGGTAAGCACTTCAAGAATTTGACGCTTGCGTAGGAGGCGAGCTGGCTCAGTTGGTTAGAGCGTCGGGCTGGTGATCCGAAGGGGCAGGTTCAAATCCTGCGTTCGCTTCAGATTTTTGAAATGCTTATCACAAAGATAACTCTTTGAAATAATATTTATTTACTCTATTACTTATAAAAATATCATAATAATATTGTATACAGCTTAACAGACAATTAATAAAAGACAATAAAATATAAAATAATAACAGAAAAAGCAAATACAAAATACTTTAAAATAGAATATTGTTCACGATATGTGTCTTTTGTGAAAAAGTTGACGCTTTCTCAGCAAAAATGTCCATGTTAGCTTGTGAGGAAGGAAGTGTGTTGAGGTGTCGTTGCGCGCGGCACACAGGATACTGCTCTCGTGCGACCGTGCGCGGCGGTACGGGAGAGAAAAGAGGCACACATCCACTGCGAAATCGGGCACGATTTTCTGGTACCGTGAGGCGAGTTGCTACCGATACAAGGTCGGGACAGTTTAGAATACCGTTCAGTATTCTATACAGAGTTAGTAATAGGTATTGTGTGCGGCGGGTTTCGAGTGAATTAAATCATTGAGCATTAGGCTCCTAGAAGAGACGGTGAAGGGTATAAGAAAGGGTAATAGCCATGTATTTTTTTGTAAAAGGAGCGTAAGAAACGTTTCTGAACTTTTTTCAATATAAACACGTACCTTTTTTTCGTGCGGATTCCACACAATTGAGCTAGCTTAAATTTTTGATCTAATCAAAGCGGTATAGAGAAGTTTTATGGCGCTAGGATTTGTAAGGTCGAGGCAGTTTCTGGTTACAAATCCCAGCCCCTTGAAGCATTCGGCTGCTAATTTTTGAATGTGTTCGTGAAACGTAAGCTTGGAGTGGAATATAATGCCAAGATCCTTTATTGAATGTGTTCTATCGATTGGTTCGTTATTAATGGTGTATTGGTACCTAATGGGGTGTGTAGATCGACTGAAGCTCACATTTTTTAAGTTAATCGGTAGTCTATTTTCCATACTCCATTTATAAATTGCTGTTAGATCTTTTTGTAGAATGTTACAGTCATCAATATATTTCATGTCATCTGCATATAGTAGGTATTGACAGTTACTCAGATATTGTTCCAAATTGTTGATCATGATCAAGAAGAGCAGTGGACCTAGTAATGAGCCCTGGCTTATTCCAGATCTCGCTCCGAGTTAAAACACCCTAATCGGATAAACTGACTAATTTCGCTTAGATAGTTTGTAAAGAATTTAAGAAGTTTTGGTGTAAAACCAATTCTTCAAGTTTATGCAACAGAAAATCATTATCCACCAGGTCAAAAGCTAAAATAAGTAAGATCGTATAGGCCGGGTGGCTAGCCCTAGTGTCAGAGTTTTTAAGCCGTCTGAAGGTCTCTGACGTGGCTAAACAACCGGGACCAAGGTACAATTTAAAGTTTCAACCGAGCCACGGCAGCGCTCAGTTGTAAATGCCTCTCGCAGTCACCCATCCGAAGACTGACCGTGCTGAACGTTGCTTAACTTCGATGATCGCTACCGACCACCTAGTCAAACTATATACGCTATGAGCGCTACAAAATGCGCTATTCACAATATAATGCACACTTGATACAGATATGTATTTTTCATAGTATTTAGTATTCAAAATATCATGGTACTTACAGTACAGATATGGCTATGCTCAGCGTCTCTTCGCGAAATGAATTCTGGAACGAGGTATTCTGCAGACAGCGTTTAATCATTCACGTTCATTCACGTCATAGTTTGCTGACGGTAGAGTCGTGAAGTTTTCAAATGCACACTCGTATCTATCATCTACCCACAAGAGCAACGTAGTTGTCCACCTTCCAGGTGCACCGATGATAGGAATATATGCCTATGATTATGATAGCCGGTGGAGTCGTTAATTTTTAAATGCATATCTCTAATATGTGCAAAGTAAGATTCCCAACTGTACACTAACAGGGTGGACTGACAATATGATCAAGACCGCAGGAATCGGCCGCTTTCAACTGGTCTGATTGGACATCCATAGGAAAGAAATAGTTCTCAGCTGTAGTGAATGATGGATACTCTGCAGCCGTAGGATATTCGCTGCTGGACATGTGAGATTATTAATATTTCTTAAAATTATAATAAACTAGCGACCCGCCCCGGCTTCGCACAGGTGTATTACACATATAAAACTTTATCTTGAATCACTCTATCTATCAAAAAAATCGCATCAAAATCCGTTGCGTAGTTTTAAAGATATAAGCATACATAGGGACAGACAGCGGGAAGCGACTTTGTTTTATACTATAGTGATACCTTTAAATCTAGGTCCAGGTGCCAGCAGCAGAAGGAATCCCAGCGCAGCAGCACGCGGACTACGGCTACGACCACAACACTGGCAAGATCCACCCCGATACCGCCAAATACGCGCATTTGAAGACCGTTGATTACATTGTAAGTTAACAGCTATCTAAATCTACGAGTGCGTTAATTTATGATGTAGCACCAACTTTGATAGTCAAAAACAAGATCTGGAGAACATTTTTGGAGACACCATTGATTCGCTTTCATGCCATTTACAAGCATAATAATAATAGGTATATTTAAATGGCGTGTCTCATAATTTGATAAACATATCTTAAAAAATCTTGAAATATAAAGTGTAAGCCAGCTGCTTACCCTTAATTCGCTTGCTTGTTGTACATATTCTACGATCCGCGACATAAAACGCCTTAAATCTGCCCCAGCGCAATATTACAATGTTAGCAGCCACGTGTCGAGCGCTCGTCTCGGTATGCATAGGTACTGTTGGTTAAACAGGGCGTGTGATTTAACATCAGAGGTATGATTAAACGATTCACTCAATAGTCAAAATGTTCACTTGTTAGTTTAAACATAAATGTAAAAGAGAAGATTTGGAAGAGTCGTAATTGGTTTTTATGTATGACTCTTTATGCTCGCACAGAGGCATCTATTGGGAAAGGTAAACTGACTGATTGAATCAAATATCCTGATACTGGTGGATCACACAACTATGGCTTGTTTCCAAGTCTATAACTATCAGTATTATTATCAAAAAATTTTGGGTTGCTGTATATCCACTTAAAAATTGCTGTTATTGGGGAAAAAAATATATTATAAACTCGTACGCTCGCCAAAATCGCTCATCCTAGGTCACCCCCAGCGGCATCTAGGCTCACCAAGTACCTATATTGCAACGAACATTCTGTCTATGCTATATTTTCCAGAAATACAATTCAGATTATCGTGATACCTTCAATTGCTGCATCAATAGTAACATTGATCACCATTCACTTAACGCACATCCAATAGCTAAATCGACTTCAAAACAATTCCCAGGCGAAACCCGACTACACATACGCCTACGGAGTAGAAGACCCTCACACCGGCAACCTGCAGAACCACAAGGAGCATAGAGACGGAGATGTGGTCCGAGGGGAGTACTCGCTCGTCGAACCTGACGGCTCCGTCCGCCTGGTGCGGTACACGGCCGACCCTAAAAATGGCTTCCAGGTATGCTGTACATATTCTTCTTTGTGGGGCGAGAAGTCTTATTAAACGACTTCAAAAAAGAAGTTTTTGGTACGTATGAAATGAACTTAGTTATTATCATAATAGTACATTGAAAATGATATTAATATTCCATCATCATCAATTTTCCAATTAATGGACTCGTTTTGACAAAAGTCGCAGAACAAAAGTTGTTAGTTTTGATGTACAGAATAAGCCCCTAAAAGGTTGCTCAATGTTTCCCAGTCACCCTGTATAAGTACGATTGACATTAGTATAATAATAATTGTACGATGCTATAAAATAAAATCACCCTGTATAAGTAGTACGATTGACATTAGTATAATAATAATTGTACGATGCTATAAAATAAAATCACCCTGTATAAGTAGTACGATTGACATTAGTATAATAATAATTGTACGATGCTATAAAATAAAATGATGGTTTTGTTCCTTGGGCGATTGATTATGAATGCGCACTGTATTTAGCACTTCCACATTATAACTCCCCAAATAATGTGATGAAATAAATCAGTCAACAGTCTCTTTAGTTAACCAATGAATATCTAATTTAACTCTAAATACCTATGAGCTGAGTGCTTCATGTCATTTTATCAAATGTGATGAAATATTTCTGTCGATAGTCCATTCAGTTACACGATTACTCTACCTACTCGTATATTTACGTAATATAGGTTAGGTCTCTTTTTAGGTGCGTTCACTTTAACTGAATGATATTGATACCTATTGTAGCAGCCTAAATTGGAATTTAACTATTATGCGCGCTCGTTCGGGTAACCTAATTTTGAAATTTTTACTCAGGTGTGCGATATAGACATAAAAAGCAATACAAACGGAAGTTGCATACCGGCTGTATATAACACACAATCAATTTGTATTGTACACTATATTTTCCTTTCACTGTCTACCCTAGTCTAGTACGCATGTATCTACAAAGTGCCTATGTAGCTAGAAAGTATATTATAGCGAATATTACGAGGGGAAAGTTTCGGTGGGAAATGGTAGGTACCTTTTCAATTACGGTATGGAATGATAAAGGTAAGTTAAGAAACTGCTTTTAGTAACGTAAAACAAAGGGAGACTTTACCTTTAAAAAAAAACAAAGACTATTTGAATTTTTTTTTAGACTCAAAATTATAATGACATTTTTAAACAGATAGGCCTCAGATCGTCGTAAAATTTATTAATTTCATAAAATCGAACCTTCTGTAAAGTTTAAATTATGGTGGCTATTCAGGTAGGACAAAATATTTGTCCGACTAGGAGTAAGAAATGTCAAAGTTGCCGAGGAAACGAGCCCTAGTGTTTGCCCAAGTGACATGTAATGTATTAAGATTATGTATGTGTCTAGATTAAATGGCTGAGCAACACGGCCCAAAAAATAATAGCTATAAATGGTGCCTATGCAAACTTGCATACATGTATGCATTTTGATAGTTTAGACAAGTATGCGCTCAACGTCAGAGATCTGAGCCATTTTCTTTGTGATTGATGTTTATATTTGTCCATTTAGACAGATAAATAATCAAAGGTTTAGAAAGATATTGTATAGATTTTAGTTCATTGAAAACAGAATTTTCAGAAAACCACCAACTCTTTACCCAACACTGAATACGACTACGAACGATGACGAGCTATTTATACATCCGTAAAAAATTACCATACATGTGTTATTTGGAATTACCATATACCTACAGGATGTTGCTTTGCAAAATACAGAAAAAATATCTAATAAGAATGTCCTCTTCTAAAATCAGAGGAACATAGTAACATCATTGTTAACAACATTTACTGCGATCAACTCCAAAAAATCGGCTGTACTACCACGCTTGATAACACGTAGGGAACAACCGATGTTTTTCAAAGTAGACCACATACAGTATGTAAATGTTGTTCATAATGATTCTGAAAGTTCCTGCATTTTAGAAAGCAACACCTTTTATTTAGACTCTGAATAAACAGTCGCCATTTTTCCTAACAAACCTTGTATAAAGTGTTATTTTATGCAGTAATCGTTTTTATTTGAAACTTATATATTTTATAACATTTTTCAGGCCACGGTCCACAAGCAGGAAGGTGGGCAGGCGAGACAACCCGTCCACTACGGTCGTCCTAAAAATGAAAATGACGAATCCAGAGAATACTAGTCCACTAGAACTGACCTATTTAGTGTCTTAGTTAGTCTTTTGTTACCGCTATTTATTTGTTTCTTTGTTAATTAAAAGAAAATGAATTTTAAAATTTTGAATATTTTTATTATAAACTAGTTTTTACCCGCGGCTTCGCCCGCATGATATTTTGATTTTTGACACAATATCATTATAATTTATAGCCTATGTGTTATTCTGTTATATAAGCTATATTATTGCAAAGTTTCATCTCAATCCGTTCAATAGTTTTTGCGTGAAAGAGTAACAAACATCCATACATCCATCCATCCATCCATCCATCCATCCTCACAAACTTTCGCGTTTATAATATTAGTAGGATATTATTGCAAAGTTTCATTTCAATCCGTTTAATAGTTTTTGCGTGAAAGAGTAACAAACATCCATACATCCATCCATCCATCCATCCTCACAAACTTTCGCGTCTATAATATTAGTAGGAAGTAGTATGTAACTAAGTGTGTCAGAGGATTTAATCACCCAAAACTGCCATAAGCTATTAATAGCTTATCAAATTTATCCTTTTCAAAGAGATTACTGTGTTTTTCCTGTAATGTGCAACGTTTATGATGGTTAGAATTGGATCACAGATGTTGTAATACACAATCGTGTCTATGGCTACGGTCAAGGAATCTTTCGTCAGAGCCTGAAAACGAAAGTTCAGTACTGAAAACATTTCAGCAAAAACTGTTGGAGTATTAAATCAACTGCAGTTATATTCATACATGCTGCAGGATTTGAATAAGTTTTTCACAGGGTTAGAAATAAGTAACTAAGCAACACTAAGGAGGTAATCTTTCAAGTTTGCGTGCTTTATCTGCGACTAAAACATCGCATTATTATTTTATACTACGGGACTAATCGCGCACTAAAATTACGAGATAATAAATACCTCGTCATCCCGACGTTTCGGCCGAGTTGCACCGAGTTGAGGAGGTATTTATTTATCTCGTAATTTTAGGGCGCGTTTAGTCCCGTAGTATATAATAATAATGTGTTCAAATCGCGAAAGTTTAAAAACAAGATAAAACATGGCATACAACAACGAAATTAATATCTGTTAATTCCTTAGGAAGCTATGATAGCAGATATTCACATAATCGTCTAATAAATTAATTACACCCTTTTATATTGTCTGGGAATTGAATTTAAAACCTGTAGAGCAATAAACAATGTTAAATAGAAATATTTATTCACACGTGGAAAACTTTTCAGGGAATATTTGCTGAATATTTGGCGAGTGTTTTACCCACACAAATAGATTGCCGAGTGTTTTAACCACACAGATTGACACAGAGGTTGCATTTAATTAAATACCTAACCAACCAACTATAAAAAGCTGCAATGAAACTGCAGTTACCACGAAATATTTTCTCTTGACCTTGAAACTCGAAATTTTCAAAGAACCGCTAAAAACTAAAGATCTTGTGTAAAGTAAATTAGTCGATAATTAGATTTACTTGTGCGAGTGGATATTTTGTGTTTTGGGCACGTGGTAATACCTAAGCAATGGCGTCCACTGTTACGGTGACTGAGTCTTTAGCAAGAATCCAAAATGACTAATCTAGACTTTAATAGGATAGTTAGCACTAATTCGTTGTTATCTTAATATATATAAATCTCGTGTCACAATGTTTGTCCTCAATGGACTCCTAAACCACTTAACCGATTATAATAAAATTCGCACACCATGTTCGATCCAACTTGAGAGATAGGATAGTTTAAATCTCAAATTATAGTCGCAATTTTAATTTATTTAGCCACAGCAACGCGTGGCCGGGCAGCTAGTTATTCTATAGTTATTTAAGAACTAGATTAATCTATCTAACTGCCTACCCGGCCCGGCTTCACACAGATGTAGTATACATATAAACCTTCCTCTTAAATCACTACCTATCTATCAAAAAAAGCCTCATCAAAATCCTTTGCGTAATTTTAAAGATATAAGCATACATAGGGACAGCCAGACAGCGGGAAACGATTTTGTTTTATACTATGTAGTGATGACTGTGCCTTTCCTTGCCTAAAAAGCAAAGAGAATACATAACTATCTAAAAAGAGAAAAAGTTCGTCATTCAATTTAAATATGATTTGGTACGAAATTATAGCATCTGCGATTTTGTTTGAAATAAAAAAATATGCTAGAAAGTGATAATTTAATAATGATGATGATAATGATAATGATAATTTTATTGATAATAGGAATATTACATGTCAAATTATAATAAAAGAAAATTGTCGAAAATACCTACATGAGGTGTACAATATTTTTTAAAAATTATGTAAATAATTTACATTTCTATTCAACTTTTGGAATGAATTCCTCGACGCTATATGGCGCCATGTCAGTCAGGAATATTTTAAGCTTTTTTTTAAATATTGCAAGAGAAACTGCATTTTTTATAACATTTGGCAAGGCATTGAAAACTCTAACCCCAAATATTCGGGTGCACTTATGGGATTTAGCAATACAAAATGTAAATACTATTTTAATCTAACTTAATTAATTGCTTAAATTATATGCTATTTTTTGGGGACAATTGACTAGATAATTGAATTATTGACCTTTCATAGTTTACTAAATTCTAGAGTCTGCATGATAAAATTGAGCCTCTTTACTAACATAATTTTTAAGTTCAGCTCTTTTTGTTTCTTTGAGTCTGAGTGACCTGAGAAAAAGGCTCGTCTCTACTTACGGTACTCATACAAGACTCTTAATATCGGCGACTAGCCGCCGCGCCGCTGAGTATCTCACATTACATTATATTTATAAGGTGACTTTCACATTACTATATACCTAAATATATTGTAGGTATTTGCAAAATTGTGATACAAAAAAAAAGTTATTTAAACTAACAACGTACAATTTTGTACCATCAAATCAAGTGCATTGTTTTCATGAATATAATCAATTGCATATTTCTTCCTAAAACTGTATTATAGAGGTAAAGCTGCCGGTAGGCTGGGCGCTGCCCACCCTGGCAGCGAGGCGCAGGTACGTAAATTTATTAAAAAAAAGTGATACAAAAAAAAATGCCTCCAAACACGTAGGTACAACTTTGTACTCTCAAATCAAGTTCATTAAACTTTTGAATATTATAATTCTGTATTCCTGAAGATAATTGCATAATTCTTCCTAAAACTTTACAGTTTGTATTATAGAGGTAGAGCTGCAGGGGGACTGGGAGCCGCCCGCCCCGGCGAGGCGTACGATGTGCTGGGGCTGCTGGGCCCTGGGCCGCCCAAGAATGTCTTGAGGAAGTCCAACGGAAACGGAAATATTATTGTAGAGTTCTTCTCTGCCGATATCGTGTTTAGCGACTGGAGGTAACGTAACTGAAAAAGTAACATTTGAGTTCAAAGTTTTGTAGAATTTTGAATTGATTATTTTTTTTTAATTTCTGCAATGTGTCTTTTTTTTTAATCTATATATTAATTTTTAAAAATGCAATTTTTTAACAATTATTGTATTTTCCAATTTGCTTATACGAAATAGGTAACGACCTATCATAGGTTCCTGTCGATGCATGATTTAATAGAGATATCAACCAAGATTTTATTCTAGATCGAATGATGATTCTTTGATACATCATATTTAAATTAGAATTATTTAAATTAAACCTACGAAGAACAATCAAACGATCTCGTGCTAAATTGTAATATAAGTGAATAGATAACGTACCTGTAACGCCATAGGGTTGTCGATCATCACAAGAGAGGCTTCTTTGAGCGCCTTAGAAGCTTTTATCTCTCCCTCGGCTGCAATGATCTTAGCTCTCGCCTCGCGGTCTGCCTCGGCCTCGGCGGCCATGGCCCTCTGCAGTTGGACGGGGAGACGAACGTCTTTACTGAAATGGCAGAAATTGAAGAAGTTAAAAAATATACCAACGAGTCAAGACAGGTTTATTTTGATGTGTTCATTCCCATAATCTTAGAAAAGGTATGAAGAGTTATCAGTTTTTAATTTAGAAGAGAATGGTTTGATATAGACGTGTGAAGGTGGCACAAGATCTCAATATATGACTCAAGTTCCTTATAAGTTGAGACGATCCCTAGTATCTATAGAATGCGAACGCGAAAATGCTTTTTCTAACACTAGGTAAAAAGGTTCACGTTTGAATTTAGTGTGCCTGATCATGCTTTACTATTATCTAGAAGTTGCTTGTATACTCTAGATTTTAAGAGTCGTAAATTAATTATACTTGTGTTGACACTTTGGGACCGTTATAATTTCCAAGACTCTGGCTAAAGCTATGGCTAATCCATTGTAGCAGAATAACTCTGCTGACTTAGAGGGTGATGCACTTCGCTGTTTTAAACTATTGAGTAAGTAGAAACTGCATGGGTAAGCTCCTATCTTGTTTTCAAAGCACCATGTGAGCATAGGGTGGACACGCTACCTAAATGCTAGTATTTATTTTGTCTTGTTTATAGGTGTATCCTTTCAGTTAAAAGTAAGTAAGTAAGTTCGTTTAGGCCGGGTGGCTAGCCCTGGTGTCAGAGTTTTTAGGCCGCCTGAAGGCCTCTGACATGGCTAAACGGTTAAAACAACCGGGACCAACAGTTTAACGAAATTTTTCAGTTAAAAAAAAACCTAGAAGATCAATATGGTTTGCATACATTTCCACTCGCTCCACCTCCACGCCCCAAGGTTCCGTGGCTTCGTCTAAGTTGGCCTGCATCATGTGGCTGATGGCTTCCCGATCTGACAGCAGTTGTGCTAAGTCGCGCATACCGAGGACATTCCGCAGAGTGGTCGCCGCTAGCAGACGGGTTGATGCTCTGATGAAAGAGATGCAATTTATAATCTCATCACGAACATCCCTCTAGAATATGACATATTTTTATTAATTACAGTGTTATTTCTTATGAATTAGCATCCTTTTAGGGACTTATTCTGTACATCAAAACTAACAACTTTTATTCTGCGATTTTTGTCAAAACTCAACAAAAAAAATCAGCTGTTACATACATTTTGTCGCGGTTGAACGATACTTTTCTATGGAACACCCAATTTTTTTTTTGAGTTTTGACAATTGTAGCAAAACAAAAGTTGTTAGTTTTGATGCACAAAATAAACCCTTTTAGGGGCTTATTTTGCTAATTGATTAGAAATAACCCTGTATAACTAATAATATCATCATCATTACAACACTATGACTGCTGGACAGTGGACAAAGCCTTTCCTATAGATTTACAATAAGATCATTTGGTAGAAACTTGAATCCAGAGTTATCCTGCGGTCTTGATTGGATCATCGGTAAACAATAATGTAACAAAAGCAATAATAACAATATTTTGTTAATTAATAGCTTTAAGAAATTTGAAATTAAAAAAGAAAACAGAAAAGTGGACATTCTTTATTGAGTTATGGTCAATTGCGAATAAAAAAAGCGTTAATAACTCTTAGCAATAAAGAATATGTATACAGCATCAATAGAGATTTTATTTCTTGATCATACTCGTAAATCGCTTTGAGTACGTTATTAAACGTTCATTTACATTTGCATTGTAACCATGTGCACCGATTTAGATGATTTATTATAATACCGGTAGGTATTTTGGCATTGCCTTGTACATTAACATCACTGGAGATTAAGATTATGTAGATAATGTATTTGTAACTTCTTAATAGTGCTAAGTAATTTTATACTGTCTTTCTTTCTTGCAGACGATGTGATTGCTTTTAGATAAAAGAATAGGTACTAACTAATTACGAACCCTGCATCAGCGACCCTCACGATTGCATTCAGCGGTTCCTTAATTCTGTAGTAGACCACTGCATCCACGGCGACGGTCACCGAATCTCTTGTGAGAACCTGTAAAAATTCATCAGTAATTTCAAACAAACCAGTAAATGCGAAAGGTGAAGTTTTGAAAACAACTAAAAACAAAAATGTGTTCTACACTTGTTGTGTTTTTGTTTGTGTTGTTTAGTCAAAGTAATAGATATAATTCCGAACTCACTAATCCAGATAGATAATCGCGATGTATATAACTCAATTGTTGAGTTTCATAGGAGATACAGAAGCTGGGCATAGATATACGAGTAATTATCACCTTTTTTTTCGAAAATTAATAATTAGTTAAATCAAACCAGACAAGTTAACCCGATAGTTAAATCAAACCAGACAAGTGCGAGTCAGACTCGCACTTCAAGGGTTCCGTACAAATCCAGAAAATTTTACAAAATTGGGAAGTAAGTTGTTAAAATCTGTATACTATAACCATCGACATAATTATTTTTTTTTCACTTTTCTCGTCATACATCGAAAATTAAATCATATTTTGTGAATTTTGAGGCCCATTTTATGTGATTTAAATAAAAATGTACAGTTTTCAGATTTATTCCTATATGTGTACTCTGAGACAATGCTTTTCGCCAAATTTCATAGTTGTCAATGCGAAGTACCCTGTAGGTTTTGATTTTTGTGAGTGTCGAAATGTGTACAGTTTTTACGCCATAAACGGCTCTAACTTTTTTAAACGATAACTGAGAAGTTTTCTTTTTACATAACTGCAAGAACCCATAGATATATGTGTACAGTTTAAATTTCAACTCGATATCTTTACGCGTTCCCGAGATAAAGAGTCTTGACATACACACAGACGGACAGACGGACAACAAAGTGATCCTATAAGGGTTCCGTTTTTTCCGTTTGAGGTACGGAACCCTAAAAAGTGCATCAATCATCATCTCTAGGTCTGATTATTAACATAACGACTAGCTTACGATATTCAAAACAAATTACAAGTGATATATGTATGCAACTTCTCACAGCGGTCATTAAAACTTTTCTATTTTATAAACGAACTCTACATACATTTTTCTTACACAAAATTAGGGATGATTCATGGGAATGAGTGAAACAAGGCCAAAGTGAGCAGACCACCTGGCGTGCTGGTTCTCTTTACTTTCATGTAGGTAGATAAACAATAGTGACAAGGTTGGTGCTACTCCGTCTTGATCAAAGCCGCTATAATTAATTGAACGAAAGTCAAACATTCGTTGCTTCATTGATTTTCGGAAAAAGATAAATTTTATACATCAAGGTCTTCGATTGAATTGATTGGAGGTAAGATGTAGTGGAGAGAGACAGTGACTGATTCGTGAAAACAAGGATGGTTTGGTGATGAATCGAAGATAGGAATAGGACAGAAGATAGATAAGGTGAGAGCATTGATCTAGAATAGGTACTGTCTGTGAGTTAGAGCAAGAATGATAGAGCAAGAGTGGGAAAGACCAATAAGAAAACGGATTAGTGTATCGAAACCGTTACCGTGACGTGATCATTACTTAAAGTCTATTTTAAGTAAACGCTAATAGGTGAGTCATTTGGACTAATAAATTAATGCAATAATAGTAAAATTTTCAGCTGTTCCATACATTTTGTTAAGAGCATTTTTTGTGATTCAAGAGCATGGTTTTGTGTTAAATTCGATGAGAGGTTTGAGTATTAAAGACCTTTAGTAAATATGTTGATCGGGTGATTATACTCTATAAAATTTAACTTGATCTCTGCGACAGTTACATTTTGACATATTTAGAGTTGAGATAGTGGTGGAAAAAATCGATTTTCAAACAATGTTGTAATGAAATCGAATGAGTAGTTGAAGTGAGAAATTGGATTTTATTTACTTACTATTATTTAAGATCAAGTATGTACACATGTAAATAATGTTATGATATTAATTAAATACTCATAATAATGTAACGATAGTATTTATCGACGTTTTTCACTATTATCGATGCTAATGTAACGTATAATTGGGTTTAATTCAATTACACATGTAAAAAATGTTATGATATTCAAATATACAATAAAATTAATGATAAATTAAGTTTTATTCAAAATATCGTCAGGATAAATTATCGATATTTTAATTAAAACTCTATCTAAAACTCTGTGGTTACGATCATTCGTCGCCCATCACTAATCGACATGCCCATAAAGTATGACATAGACAGTACTGTCTATACTATTAAGAAATTCAGGACTTCATAGGCGTGATTTTTCTGACAGCTGTCGCAGAGATCAAGTTAAATTTGATAGAGTATAATATACAATTTTTAATTTTCATTCAGATAGATACACCCTCAGTCACAAAAGCGAAACTGATTACAGTAAGTTTATATATGTATATGTAGGTATTGTTTTATTGTATGTAAGTAATTTATGACACAGTATAGATACATTGTTCGATTTATATCTCTCGTTAATCAAACTAGCATCAGGCCACCACTGCGAGCCGTTGCAGCCTTTGCACATTACACCATTAAATGTGCCACCATAAAGCATCCTTCTGCACGTGAAAAGTGATTGTTTTGCTCTAATCGTTCCTCGCAACGACGGCCGAGAGCCATCTGTTCCCGAGTGCTCAACGTTGGACAAACCAAAATAAACTAAGCATAACATCAGTTATGATATTGACCATGTATACGGATTTAACATCAGGTAAATAGAAAATGATCGATCGACTGGAAACCAAGGTTTGAGATGGAAAATGTATACCATCGTTTTGATGAAATATGTAAACGTAGGCGCTTAGGAAGATAGTAATATTTTAGAAATTTTGTTCTTATTTATGACTTAAAATATAAAAGATGAGAGCGATTCTGTTGCATAAGTAACTATTAACTAAACCAATCTGACGCTGCAAAATTATATGCGTAAATTCATCATTGAGACTTGAAAAATGGATGGCCAAAAATTATACTAGTTCACGCTGAAATTTATGGATAGGCATAGGCCTATCCATACAGCTGAGAATAGTCTCAGCTGTGGACTAGAAGGACGGTACAATACAGTACACTGAAATTTATTTTTGAGTTTTAATAAGTAAATATCTAAATCATTGCCAAAAAAAATATGAATCCAGCGCCTGTTTAGTTTAATGTGAAAGTTTTTCAAATGTGATAATGATGAGTAAGCCTAAAAGTTCAATATTGCGTAAATAAAAATAAAATATTATTTTAATCTTGTAATAATTATCATTTTCAGCCTGTAATCGCTCACTGCTCAGCATAGGCATATCTTCTTGTACGCCATTCTTTTCGATCGATCGAATTTTGAAAGATCAGGAAAAATATCACTACCTACCTGTATTAGAAATGGCAAAACAACAACACTGCTAAAATCTTTCTAGTTGGTAGATAAACTCAATAAAATTCTATGTTTCCGCGGTTTACCTTATCGTACATCGGTTCACCGCTAACGTAAATAAATGCAAGCTTTGTGTACCATGTGTTTACCACGAAACGAGATTTTTTGTATGGCATTGGTATTGAAAACTGTTAACCTATTTGCTACCATTCTCCCGTCATTCAGTCGGGTACAATTTAATTGATGTGGCTGTAAACTATCAATCAAAGTTTTACGACATGCTAAACATTCGTGTAAACCAATTGTCTGGGAGCTGGCAGCCTAATAATAGGCCCTGTTTTTCGTTTTTGTCCCGAGATTGGGGTCGTAATTTTGAATGAAATTGAGATCAGCTGGATAATTTCCGCGTTGAACACGCTTCAAAGAACTGCGATAGCAAAGACTACATTATGCAGTTAAATTCGTATGGTAAACTGTTTATCAAAAGAATCGATCGAGATTTCTTTACTACAGCTAAAGTCAGTTTTTGATGTTGAATTTGAATCTGTTATATTTATTGAATCAATGTTTTCCAAGTGGCAATTTTCCATCGTCAATGGGTAGCAGTTTTGGCGACAGATTGGTGCAATGGTGTCATGGAGCACCTGATTTTGTACCCTTGTGTGCCCTTTAACGGCCAAGTCACACAACATTAACTATAATAATAAAAAAAACGCAGTAAGGAACCTTAGACTTGGCACGACTTTGTCTAGATTTCATCACTTTAAACATTAAACAAGCAGCTTTATCGAGACTTGGCTAGTTTTTTACAGAAGTTTTTGGTGGGATTTCACTTCTTTTTATAGAAACGAGGGCATATTGATTTATTTTATTAGATTTTCTTATTTGACACATTTTTTATTTTTAGTAGTTTTTTTATTATTACAAATATTTCTTTTCAAGAAAGTGTGTTTCTTTTTATTTCTTCTGGTAAACTTGTAAAAATAAGTATAAAAGCCATATTCGCGGCAACCAGGCGACACATCATAGTATCAAATTGCAAAAACGTGGTCCAGATTTTCTTTCAAGAATTACATCCTTCGTACATGGCGACGTAGAATTATTACACGCCATGGCGATCATAATCGTTTTGACAATATCATGGAGGAATGGGTGAATTTAGTTTGAAATCCAGAATCTCAAAGTTGTTTTATCGATGGGTTCTGGCTGCCTGGATCTTCTCCTCCAACCAGAAAAGAACGTGGACGTGTAACATGATCCCTCATGACTCATTAACCTCTTGCTGAGATTTCAGTCATTAGATTATCTGGTGATTCCAAATAGTGCAGATGTATTCCGGAAGATAATGGATAAATGTATGTGTTTTTTATTCAAATACACTTTATTTGCTTTTAAAATTACCATTCAGTTAGGAAATCTAGGTGTTCTTTGATTATGTAGACAGATACTCTCAGATACCTAAAATCAAAGAATCTGTTGATCAGGTGCTGGAGACAATGCTAAACGCCGTCCTGTAGAGCTTTTACATAGTTTTGCTCCCTCAGATTTGCTACATGAGTTGCTCCTCAAGGTAGGAACCAAAAATGTTACTACGCAACCTTCAACCTGCTTAATTGTCTTTCCACATTTCGTGGTAAAGTAGCATGAGAAAAATGTACCTACTATACCAGCCTTTTTTTTAATAGTCCACTGCATGACGTAGGCCTACACAGGGTGATACCTACACTAAACAATAATATGCTGCGCCTTATTAGTGTGAGATATAACTGCTCTGTACTGTATCAGCCTTTTAATAGGCAACTTCAAGACGTAGGCTAACCCGCAAAGGGTGATTGGGCCATATAACCACGCCGGTCCAGTGCGGGTTGGTGGATTCACATACGCCATCGAATTTCTTCTACTAACATATGCAGGTTGCCTCACAATGTTTTCACCGAAAAGCCAGTGGTGTGAAAATCCGTATATAAATTCCAAAGAACTCATTGGTACGGGACCGGGATTTGAACCGATAAACTCACAATTATAAAGCGGGTGTTACTACAGCTAGACCACCACGGCTTTTCAGATATATCTACCTAATTGTTAAATTGCCACTAAGACATTTACTCAGTATTGTACCCAACACAATCGTGAGCTGCGCGGGTGAAACCGCGGGGCGCAGCTAGTATTACGTATAATTAAGTTATGTGTGACTGTTCTGAAATTATTGCCGAACTTTTCTCATCTTTTGAAATCGATAGAGACGTTGTTGGCTTAGCTATATCGCAGTATGATTATTATGAATGGTATAAGAGTATAATTATGGTTTAAACACGACAAGTCGTAAGACCTTAAGCTTGGCGCTTCCTAAATCGTTTTTACAAACGAGCTCATTCATAAGACGAATGCTTCCGCCTACAGGTTGATCAATAAAACCTAATTTGACCGTGCTAATGAACTCTCCATGTAAGTAATTGAAAAAGTCCAAAAACAGATGTGGGTTAAAAGCTGTTCATTTGCTTTGGAGCTAATTTAAGTATTGTAGTCACAGTGGTGATGTCATGATGTCATGGGTTAACCACCTTTTTGTAGTTATTTGTATTAAAGTTTTGCTTTTTGTACTAGGAGATTTTACTGTAGTAGTCTATACACCCTATATCACCCTTCGTGGGTAGGCCTACGTCCTGCAGTGGACTATTAAAAAGACTGGTACAGTACAGTATATATCCTGCAGGTTAGAAGGAAATATGTACCTACATTTAAAAAAAAACACGTTAGAGAGACGTTGCAAGTTCACTTGAACTTTCATATCAATCCATTTTTTCTACTAATAACTGAATGAAAATACTAGAGCAAATTACCGCACAGCTTAGCAATATAGCAGATTAATCAAAATATTGAACTATACAGTTAAAAAATATGCAAGCTGTACATTATTTTTCTGGGGTCAAAACATGTTGAGACACCTTTAAAAAAAAAAAGATCTATGAAAGTACTTACCTCTTGTGGGGGAACATCGAAAGACACAGTCCTCAAGTCAACTTTCCTGTATGTATCTATGCAGGGTAATATGAAGAACAAGCCTGGACCTCTTGCTCCTCCTTTTCTCAGTCTTCCCAATCTGAAGATTACTGCACGTTCAAATTCTTGAACAACCTGAAAAATTAAAAAAATAGGTTGCCTATTGTTTTTCATAATCTAGAATTATTTTTTCGACATTACTTTAGAAGTTAAGCTTATTTTATTTTCACTTTCAATCATTGACATTTTCTGCGTAAATACGTAGGTATATTATAAGTCTTATTTTCCTAGTGCGATCAATATGTATATTGTATAACATTATTTAACAGTAAGTGAAGAAGAATGAACATCAAGCATCACAAAAGTAAATAATCCATTCGAGGGTCCTACCTTGAAACATTCGAACAAAGAAAATGGAAATGTGATGACGACAAGCAGGAACGATAGAAACGTAGCGCATCTCTCTATGCATCCCACGGAATCTGGACTCGCTGTCACAAATAAAAAAAAACGTAATTAAACTCTTTCAAAATATTTTTAACAGAAACAATCCTAACAACACGGCTCACATTTACGTACACGCACAGTTTTTACGGCGTAAATAAGCGCACACCAAAATTTGTAAGCTTTTTTTGCAAGCGCGCACTCGGATTGTCAAGTTACTTACGCATTTGTATTGTGATAGCGCAAGAAGTACCCGTATCGCAATCTAAAATATTTAAATTATTATAATTAGAGCTCAATTCAATTTAAAAATATTTCAGAATACGCACAATGATTGGTCTATTAACTCACGACTCGGTACGTTGTCACGTCTAGTGCTAATAGCTCTAAGTTCCGAGCGCATCTTATGTCAAAACGTAGACGAGTTAACTAATCGATAATAATGATATATCGGATCGAATAATTAAAAGTGCCAATAACAACGCTTGATCCGAACAGCAATCACGGACTGCGCTGACATACGGACCGCCTTACTGTCAGAGTCCAGCTGTTTACACGACCCAAAAACTCCACCGATCGCAACTAAAAATATAAATTACAATGCGATGTTCCACAACAATAAGAAAGCTGTAAATCACCGTCGATAGCGATTAGTCAAAATGTATTTACGTATTTCGAGGTAGCACTCCACTTCCCCCGAGTCCTTGTCGTGGCAACCGAAATCCATGTGGGACAAGAGGTCGCGGTATGTTAATCGCATTGACTCAAAGTTGTAATGTAAAGTGGTCGTGTCTTCAAAGCGGAGTCTATATTGGAACTAAGGTGAGAAGCGCGGAAGAGCAGGTTGTCGGTAAAAATAAATAAATAACGCACTTTCGGACATATCGACGGGCGGCGCGGGCGCTCCGTGAGCTGCGGTGCTCCAAATTGCGGGATCAGGCTCGCGGGAAGCTCCCGCCTGGACAACGCCGCACTCAATTATTCATAACAGGATGTTTGGATAATCAATTTATGAATACCTTATTGTTTACAGAACGGTAATAGTCCATTGAGAGTATGCTATGCAGTACGCGGAGTTAACGAACTTGCAATTTTTATGACCCAATGTCGTTAATTGCATCCTGGAATTATTCAATGTCATGAAGCTCGAGCATTGACACAAATTACTTTTAAAATAATGGTTGCGCTGAGTCACGACGAAAAGAATGTAAGCTCAGCTATTTTAGTTTCAAACATCATTTATTTCAAAGTTAATTAGAAAGAATGAACATCAAATAAACAGTTGTGTTGCCTACGTACGATGTGAAATTTGGTTTGTGTCTGTACCTAATGATAAAACATTATTTATGTGGTTATATAGGTACAGAAATAGTTGATGTTTAGGTTATTTGCATAAACGATTTATGCTGTAATTTGGCAGGGAAATATTAATTTCGAAAGCAGTAAATTTGTATTCAGGTCACAGTTCGGATCTGACTGCCGCATAATCTTTTGATCTCGGATGACGTCTGCATAGTTTAGGTATTTACATTGTTCTATGTTTGGTTTACTTAGAACTTATCAACATTGTAACAGATTTATTTGCGTGCATATTAAGAATACTAAAATATAAAAGATTTATACGGGATAGTACATACTAAATTTTTACGCTGCGGATGTTATATTAACACGCTTTTATTAGGACATACGACCTGTATATAAGTAACATGTAATGGAATCTAAGGTAACTCATTTAACCACCTTCCAATGGTAATGGTATGGTAGCGTAATGAAAATTGGCAGCTGTATGTAGTTCTGATGACAATACAATAATATGGTACTGTCGAACTGTCTGATGTCGGAGTCGGAAGATACGATTTTTTTGATAAACTTGATAGTATAACTCTGCAAATATTGATCCTAGCGTAAAAATGATACAACCGAACTTGTGAGAAATTAGATTCCAACAACTTTGGATACCACCATTTATGCTCTAAAGTTGAAAATTAACGAGTTATTTCAGAAAAACGAAAAAATTGAACTTTAAAACAAGATGGCGGCGAACCCTCTACCGGGTATAGTTCGAAAATCGAGATTAAGGGCCGATTTCACCGTTCAAACTGGACGCGATCAATCTGTCCAATCTGGTAATTTTATCCATAGCGTCCAAGTTAGATTTGTTTAAAAAACTGGAGATTAAACGATATTACACAGCACAACACACACGAAAACACCACGAATTTTAAAAACAACCACGAAAGTTGACAAAAGTAGTTTGACATATAACAAGTTTTGACAGTGACAATGACATTTGTCTTCAACTTTTTTAATCAGTATTACGTGAACTTATACTCTATAAAATTTAACTTGATCTCTGCGACAGCTGTCAGAAAAATCACGCCTATGAAGTCCTGAATTTCTTAAAAGTACACACAGTACCTGTCAATGTCAGACTTTATGGGCATGTCGATTAGTGATGGGCGACGAATGATCGTGACCACAGAGTTTTAGATAGAGTTTTAATTAAAATTTCGATAGTTTATACTGACGATATTTTAAATTAAACTTAATTTATCATTAATTTTATTGTATATTTTAATACTATAACATTTTTTACATGTGTAATTAAATTAAACCTAATTATATGTTACATTAGCATCGATAATAGTGAAAAACGTCGATAAATACTATCGTTACATTATTATGAGTATTTAATTAATATCATAACATTATTTACATGTGTACATACTTGATCTTAAATAATAGTAAGTAAATAAAATCCAATTTCTCACCTTCAACTACTCATTCGATTTCATTACAACATTGTTTGATAATCGATTTTTTCCACCACTATCCCAACTCTAAATATGTCAATATGTAACTGTCGCAGAGATCAAGTTAAATTTTATAGAGTATAGTTTACTTGAACGCGATCAAAATTGTGCTGGTGAAATGGATTTGACTTTGATCTAGATCAAATTCAATATTTGAACTCGTTCAAGCAAAACCGAGTTTAGTTGAACGCGTTCTATAATGTTATCGGTGAAATTGACCCTTATACTTCCAACGGGTGGTTGAAAGTATAAATGATGTTAAAGAAAAAAAATCGCTCCCCGGATTTGTTTCTATTTAAATGTCTGCCCCGACTGGACTATTTATTCAATGTTTAAAAGTAAGTTATAAAATAAAACGATAAGTATTAGGAACCTAACTTAAAGTGTAACAAGTAAGTAAATAATTCTTCAGAAACTAAATACCGTGATAATAATTTTCCTTGATTATTTTTAGTAATGTCAATAAAAATTATAACGCCGAGATCTTGTATTGCATCCATAAAATCAACATTACGACCGCTATTACAATGTAATTACCGTGCAGTGTAAACAAACTTTAAAACTAGAGACCAAGAAAAAATTATCAGTTCCATAGAAAATTGTACAGCATTTTTGGGTCACGACACAAAATAACTAGCATTTTATAGCCACTACGCACCATACTAAACGCGCTCTTATTAATTTTTTTACCGACATTCTTTGGAACTTTGTAGTAGAAATGTAACAACTTTGATTTTTCTCGTGTGAAATTATTGCAGACAGTTTTATATAATAGTTATGTAAAACAAGTAGTACATATTAAATTAAATATCCTGTAAATATTTCAAGCTTCTGCATGTTACCGTTAGTACATATTTAAATATATTTTATGATTTTTTCAATCAAAAAGCTCATTTATTTTTAAAACTTATTAATAATAGTGGTGGATTTACACATTATACGTTCAATTGCAAAGCAAATATAAATACAAATATTCAATAATTTTATACGATTTTGTCATATTATCTTCATTTAAAATTAGAATAATCAAACCAAGCTGAACCAGTTCGGGTTAGTGGATTCTTCTACGAATTATCTATGCACGTAGATATTAATTTACCTAATAATTTACCTACCTATGTAGGTTCTCCGAGATAGGTGGTGCGAAAATCCGTACATCCTACTAATATTATAAACACGAAAGTTTGTATAGATGTTTGTTACACTTTCACGCAGCAACGGATCGACTTAAAAAAATAAAAGATTCCTATGGAATGACACAAAAATCAAAATATACGCGAGTGGAGCCGCGGGAAAAAACGAGTAAATTAAATATAGAACTAATAAAAAACAAACGTGGGACTGGAAATTGATCCGCGAATGCAAGGCGAGCGTACTATCACTAAGCCACTACGGCTTAGAATAATACCAGATAACTTTATGGAGACTTTATGGAATAGTAATAATCTAGATTCCAGAATTTACTTCTAGAATTGAAATAGGCAGAATAGAGTGTGTGTGTGAGTAGCTTTTGTTAATACCTGCGTAAATCCATCACTCTAGGAGTTTACAACAATGCTCCAGAATCAAAGTGTGTTGACCGAGCGAATGATGTGAGAGAGAGTCCCAGTTTTGATAAGACAATTTTGATTTCGTCTGTCTGGATGTTGATTCTCCATAAAAATCATTTTTAACGACTGCTGATCTGACGAAACTTGGTACACGGGTTTATTATTTTTATGTTTTTTTGTCATCAGCTATTTTTCATTAAGAGGATTATCCCTCAAAAAAGAGGAAAATTTGCCGTAGTACTGTATTATCAAAATTAGTTAATAAAACTGATTTTGATAATACATATTTAATATATTATTCATATGTATTCTCTTTTAGATTTATTTTTATTATTATACTGTACTGTGTCAGCCTCATAATAGTCCACTGCAGGTCGTAGGCCTACCCACGAAGGGCGATTGGGCCATATCCACCACGCTGGCCCAGTGCGGGTTGATGGATTCACATACGCCATTGAAATTCTTCTCCGGACATATACAGGTTACCTCACGATGTTTTCCTTCACCGAAAAGCCAGTGGTGTGAAATTTCGTACATAAATCCTAAAGAACTCATTGGTACGGGACCGGGATTTGAACCCACGACCTCACGATTGTAAGGCGTGTGTCATTACTTCTAGACCACCACTTACCTACTTATTATATATTTTATATATTCATTTTAAATAAATGTCAAATTATAATAATTGTCAAAAGACACAAATAATTATTTTACTTAAAAATAACATATGGAAATTATAAATTCAAATCAAATAACCCGCCCTTCGTGGCTCCCGGTGCAAACGTGCCCATAATGCTAGCAGCATTGCCACGGTGAATAGCGATAGACATTATTTGCACCAAGAACCACCCAGAGCGGGGGTCACCTCTTCTGTCCCTTATCCTCCGCCCAATTTCGCGAAACAAAGCCTTAGCTTCGGCCCCCCAACCGCCCATGGTCTCTACCGCAATGGGCACAAAGTTATAGAGCGGCTCCATCGCTGCATACTTCACCCGCTTTCTACCCGCAGCTTCCTCCGCTGCAGCTGCCAGGGTGTAGATGGTTCGACCCAGGTGCGTGGCGGCAAAAGTGCTAACGCAAGTAGCGTCCCACACTAAGCACTTGCCGTTTTTCCACGGCACCAACGTCAAGCCGTCTGGCCTTTTACCATCGGATATACTAAGACCCGGTGGTTTCAACACGTAGGGGACATTGGCCGATGTAAATGCTCTACGGATTATGTCATTGAGGGCATAATGTCGCGGAAACCTTCCCTTGCAACGACGACAACTCCGAGCGTGATGGCCATCAGCTTCCACCATGGAACCGCAGATGCATTTGTGTGGTTCACAGACGTTGCAGGCCAAACGGAGAGCCACTGCCACACGTAAAGAATCGTCGTCTAATAACGTGCCAATGTGAGGTGAAGGTAGCGCGTGCAACCATGCCCCAGATTCTGACTGGGATACAGCCCTGATCTTCGGCAAATCGGCCCCTGTAAACGATCCAAGCATTTGTGAGATAGTCTTTTTAGCACTGACGTTATCCCATGCCCTCCGAGCGTGAAAAGCTTCATCATTTGGAACATCCATGCTGAGACTAGTCAAGACTAATACATATTTGGCAAAACTGTTTAAAAACTCATAATAAGTTAAGCACGTTCAGCACGGTCAGTCTTTGGATGGGTGACCGCGGCTGTAATTTTTAACTGAGCATTACCGTGGCTCGGATGACTTGTTAAATTGTAGGTCCCGGATGTTTTAGCCGTTAAGCCATGTCAGAGGCCTTCAGACGGCTTAAAAAATGGCAGGACTAGCTACCTGGCCTATACGAACTTACACACTTTTAACAAGATTTGCGAGTACCTTTGGACGACATTGGTCAAGGGTGAGTCGAGACATACTTAAGCCTATGAAGGTCCAGTTAAACAGATGCGATGTCTACTGTTCGGAAACCTGCTAGTGGAATAGTAATAATCTAGGTTCCAGAATTAATTACTAGAATTGAAATAGGTAGATTAGAATGTGCGTGTATTGAGCTCTTGGTAACCTGCGTAAATCAATCACCTCATGAGTTTACAACAATGCTCCAGAACCAATGTTTAAAAGATTTTATTACTACGGGTAAACATGAAATACGCGTGTTTGGAATTACTTGAGTTAAACATTCTGTATTTTGCTTATACTAGTAGTTCTCCGAACAGTAGACCTCGCAGCACATATCTTTAGCTGAATCTTAATATATTGACTTGTTCTTAAACGGTTTGATATACACTCGCAAATATTGTTAGGATTAGATACTAAACGATCTCGCCAAATATTATCGAAATCGGCTGATACATAGCGCGACAGCAAATTTTGAGGGAAATACGCTCCCAATCAAAAACCACCGACGACAAAAAATCCATTTATACATATCATTATACAATCTGTGTACCAAGACCGCTTCGCTTCGGTTAAAAAGCAGACAGGATCGACAAAAGCAAAATAGCTTCACTTTCGTTGCTGGATTGTTTAGAAATTGTGATTTATTTAATTTTATAATTATTTTTCGCTAAAAATGGCACAAATGACTTCAATCGTGTACAAAATTCGATTAGTTTGCTCGAATCGATGATACCATTTTTAACTATTGCTGATTTCACAAAAAAAACTTTGCTGATTGCGATACACTGCAAATGGGAACATTTTCTGAAACATAATCTACTAAATAAAAAACCGGACAAGTGTGAGTCAGGCTCGCACATCGAGGGTTCCGTACAAACACATTGTTAAAATAATTAAAAACCTGTTTTAGCATGTGTTAATGAAGTTCTTTTTATGACACCTTACATGATACGATTTACTCACTTTGAATTTTGAGCTCATATTTTGTGAATTTTGAGGACCAATTTTTTGTGATGTAGATGAAAACAGTTTTCAGATTTATTCCTATATGTGTACTCTAAGATAATGCTTCTCGTCAAATTTCATAGTTCTATGTCAACGGGAAGTACCCTGTAGGTTTTGATTTTTGTGAGTGTCGAAATATGCGGTTTTTTACGACATAAACGGCTCTAACTTTTTTAAATGACAACCGAGAAGCTTGTCTTTTCCACAACAGCAAGAGTTCATCGATATACGTATACAGTTTATTTTACGTATATAATTTCAACTCGATATCTTTACGCGTTCTTGAGATAAAGAGTCTTGACATACACACAGACGGACAGACGGACAGACGGACAACAAAGTGATCCTATAAGGGTTCCGTTTTTTTCTTTTGAGGTACGGTACCCTAAAAAAGAATCTTCAAAATCGATTTAAGTTGTCACGTAACATACATACAAAAAAAAACACATTACATAAAAACATAGGTACAGTCGAATTGATAACCTACTTTTTTTTAAAGTCAGTTAAAAAAACGGTTGGTACGGATATAGTGATGTTCTGAAATTGGCTTTGGTAAACTAGTAACCAGCTCCTATGAAATATTTTGCTACGATTAAACTTAACTGATTGATCTAATTCCCCATAATATTACTTGTTATAAATACCTCACCATACAAAACTCGTTTTTATGTAACAGCCCATAGTTAATTGCTTTCTAGCCTATACCTATTTTTTTTCTGTTTTTCAACATTAATTATTATTTTTATATTACAAAATTGTTTTAAAAATTCAGTAAAATCACGATTTGTTCTGACATAATGTTTAAAATTGTTACTATAGAGAAGCCATTGGCTCCTGAAACACAGTCTTAGACTAGTTTAGGAGTCTATGGATCATCTGATACTGCATATTAACATAATTAGGTGTCAAAAACAAATAAATGATTGATTGATTTTTTTTAGCGTGCCCATCAGTGAAAATAAGATAGTGTGTGTGTTACGCATTTTTCTCTTCTGTAAAACGAGTAAAATATAAATACAGTAGAACTGACATAAGTTGATGTAAACATTGTATTTTATTCATTTTTTTCTTAAAATTACTATTATATTTAGTATTAAATCTGCTAAGAAAATTATTTTTTAGAAATATTGGTACAAACCATAGGTCTTGAAGGAGCTCTTTTTTGAATTATGATCTAATTCCGAGCTTTGTTCGATTACAGTGTAATGAGTTAAAGGGTTTTGTGTTTTAACGTCATATAAACTAAGTATTTACTCAAACTTTATACAAATTATTGATTAGGTAAAATATTATATTTTATTTATTTTATTAATTAATCTGCCTACACTATGTACCTACATCGACACATTCGCAAAATAATTATTTTTCGCAAAAAATGGCAAAACCGCCTTCCATCGTGTACAAAATTGGAATATTTCGCTCGAATTGTTGTTGATTTTTCAAAAATGGCTCAGCCGATTTCTGTAAAATGGGACCATTTAAATTAAGAGCATACCTATTCGAATTTTAAATTCGAATGGGCATACCCTCGAGAATATACCTGTTCGAACTTAAAAATAATTTTTCGATTTGGTTCACAAATGGCGGAATTATCGATGAACATACACAAAAAAAAATTCATACAGACGAACATAGAACCTCCTCCTTTTTGGAAGTCGGTTAAAAATGCTTAGCATAGTAAACAAACAAAGTTAAATGTCACAGTCAAAGACCTTCGATTTGTGTCACAGTCATTACAGGCGAAGACAACTTGCAAAAATGACTAAACGAAAAACATTAATTAAAAAAACATAATTACAAATATGAAACATATTATATATCGATCGTACTTACCTACCAAAATCGAGCACAAAATCTCAATAAATACTCAAGCCAGACACATCTCATTACCTTCCTTGCTCTCCGTTGCAGTAATCTATATGCAACTCATATCTTCGTAATAATGCATTGATTTACGATTACATCCATTATGGTATAACTGAATTCAATGCACTGTATCTGCCGAAATCATTGCAATGCTCTTGTTATGGAGTTATTTATATTTTTATTGCATGCTCAAAATACCTTTGTTCAGCGGGGTTAATAGACCAACCGTATTTGCACTTTGATAAATTGATAACGGAGCATTATCGGTAAGGAATGTTAGTAGTTAAGGTGTATTAGGCATAGTTTTAGCACAAAAAATTCAAAATCAACTTTGTTTTGTAGGACTGAAATGACATACTTGGACCACCTAGGGCTTAGATGAATGGAGGGGTCCTATATTTATAAGGCGGTAGAGCCAGCACATGTCAGGGAGTGTGAGTGTATCGAACGAGCAATATGTGGGTAAGACACATTTTAAAGAAAATATAATGTAAAGAAAAAAAAATTCTGTTATATTTAGTAGAGTCGTATCTTCATTTATTTCTCATTTATTATTGTAATTTATCATTTTTCATTTATTATTCTTTGGCTTAGTCTCGGCTTTCATCTTTTCAGCAGTTTTCCGTAAATGTAATTTATTTATTTCCAAAGCAGACCTAACCATACATTTTTATATAGACCAATTGGAAGAGGTTTGTACCTAACGTATCCCTCTGTCATTGTCTGTTCCTGTAACTAATCTAACATTGAGTATCATTTATGTTGTTTTATCCCTGTAATTATATCTGTTCATCTCATAAAAAATACCTGGGTAGGAATTGAACCCACACCTCTTTGACCCAGAAGTTAGGGTTACTAACCACTGGGCCACTAAGGCAGTCAAAGTGAGGCAAAAATTCTGCTCACATTTTTCAAACAGCGTCCCAAAATATAGATATGACATTATTCCAGATCCTGTTGGTGCTAGCGTGTGTGGGAGCTGCCGTGGCCATGCCACAGGGGCTGATAGCAGGGGGAGGGCTTGTAGGAGGAGGGCTGGGGGGAAGCATCTTGGGAGGAGGCGTCTTCGGTGGCGGCCTGGGCCAAGGTCTGCTGCGGCCGGCAGCCGCCGTGGTTGCTCACGCGCCCGTCTACCACGCACCGGTCGTACACGCTCCAGTTGTACGAGCTGAACCAGTTGTAAGTACATCTTCATGTCACCATAATATCGTCGCAATTATTAATGTACAGCCTTCTTTATCCCACTGCTGTTTCTTACTCTTGGCCTCACTCTTATAGTGCCATATATCTGCCTTGCGGTTAGTCGGAGACAACAGGCTTGTCGCGTCCACAGCGTACACAGGCGTAAGGTAGCGTGTTTGGCAATTTTCTATAAGCTCTATTTTGACCATTGTGCGCTCGAATTCCACGACCTTATTTCTCTATCTCCTTTCCACAACAGGACAAGGCGGAAATCTCTAACATTTAACCAAGTCGGCATACCACCAGCGCGTACTAAACGATTCGTTTCTTCCTTCATAATGCGGACTGCTAGGGATTGGAATGCGTTAACTCCGTCACTATTTCCTGGCAAATACAATCTGGATATCTTTAAGACAAGGTGAATAGGTATCTTCTAGGTCTACATCTTCGGCTACAACCTCGCTTTTCATCGGGCGAGTTGGTGGTCAAATTTAGCCCTATTATGTATTAAAAAAAAACTGCTTCGGTCCTATGTCAATCGTGACGTAAGTACATGAAAACTTTGTTGAGAAACCTGTTTCAGTAATAATAATATCCCAATAAGTGATTATGCTAGCTCCACACTCTATGTTATTACCTCGAATTTAAAAATCAAAGATTTAGGTAGGGGTTATAGAAAATATTGTGAGAAAACGTAAGGTAGGTAGTATTACATGGCTGGCTGAATATCAAATATACTTTATTGACCACTCAGATAAACTGATACATTTTACTGAATGAAACCTGTAATAACAGATGGACAAATAAATAGAAAAATGTGTAATTTGGTTGTTTCTACAATTTAAACTTTTTTACCTTTCTTTCCAGTCATATCCAAAGTACGCTTTCAACTACGGAGTCAAGGACACACACACCGGAGACATCAAATCTCAACAGGAGCAAAGAGATGGTGATGTTGTCAAAGGTAATATTTTTTCTTATTGGACGAAGGCACCTAAAATGGCACCTACCAAGATATGTATTGCTGTTGTTAATAATTTGTTTCCTATTTTACTTACACGATAAAAACATGTTCTTTTTTTAAAATTTTGTATATTATAAAACGCCAATTCGAGGACCACTTGGACTTGTCAAACTCTAACTCAACTCAAACATAATTATATTTTAAACGAACGTAGTTCTCTTCAACAGATTATTGGCTCAAAAGAATCATTTCTCATCGACTTGTACCCCTTTTGGCAGTTAGAGCCACCAAAAACTAGTTGTACTTGTACATGAAAATATAATTTTATTTGTTTGTACATGAATTAACGTTTTGATAATAATTTTACTCTTATCAATGTATTCATAACGGTTTTTAGGAAGTTATTCACTAGTAGAGCCGGACGGCACCACCCGCACAGTGCAGTACGCTGCCGATGACCACAACGGGTTCAACGCAGTGGTGCAGAGAACGGGGCATGCTGTGCATCCGGTAAATACTCTCTTCTTTACAATCTTAAAAAAACATGGACATATAGAAAAAAATGTCTATAGGGGCATTCGGACAAAAAACAAAATGGTCTAACTTTGTAAAAATTAAAAAAAAATATCAAATCCAATTAATTTTATCAAAAAAATATTTTTATTTTCTTTTTTATAAAAATACAGTTAAAAGCTCATAAAATTAAGTAATACATTCAGTGGTTTAATTATATTAATGTATAATTTTATGACATGGTAATCGGTTTTGAAGTACTGCGGTTTGGCAAAATTTCAAAGCCCCTTAATTCCTTAAGCATTAATGATATTACAAAATAATTTTTAAAAAAAAATTTGGCACACGCGTCTAGTACATGTATATGTAGAATATACTTATTCAATATTACCGAAATCCAAAACATCGATCTTTTTTACCTGTCCGCTTCGCGTGGAATGCCCCTATAATAATATGCTTAACTATCTTGAAATTAATTCATAACTAAGAGTATTACTTTAAAAACATTAAAATCTGTATGTACTCTACATTTACTCATGTAAATAGCATTTGATTGACTTTTGCACAAACTTATAATATTTATTGTATGACCCCAGATTGCACCTAAGTGATTAACTAATCTCTACACATAATCTCACTAAAACTTCTCTATTTTTTTGTGGCATAGATAGATATTTTTATTTCTTCTAAAAATTAAATAAAATTTAAAGAAATCACGCCTTTGATAGAGTTATCTACATTTGCTTAAACTTGTAAAAACATTACCTTTTCATGAAAATATTAATAGACAGCGAAAACATGGTCATATAGGCACTAATCTTGTAATCAAGATGATCACCCATATAAATTGTTTTCGTTGATAATTTTTCATTGTTTTTACAAGTTTCAAAATACGATTTCTCTGAGATTGCCGCGTCGGCGTTTGCGCAAACTAATGGCGTAGGCCTATAAGGAAAAAAATCATGACCCTCTGATTCTACAAAAACGGAGCTAAGCGGAGCGGCGTAGTCTGTGAATAAACTTCACTAAAATGTAATTATTTTCTAAGCGTGAAACGCAACTGAGAGTGGTATTTGTTTTTCACTGACATAATTTATACCTATAGGTAGCATTTCTGCGATAGCATTACAGACTACAATACTCTAAAACACCCAATCCAGCTCCAAACATCTCCGTTCAGCTCCACTTTGGTAGATTTGCTCCATAAATTTTACCAAAGCGCAGGCGCATGAGTTCGGGGAAAATGATGAGTAGTAATTAAGGTTGGTTTAATGAATTTTGAAGACCAACTGCCGGAAGCATGTAATTATTATTGAAATATGTAACAATCGATTTTCCCCCCTTGTGTAAGTAATAATGTACCTATGTAGGTAGGTATGAATTTGTTGATAGTCGATAATATTTTTTACATTGAAATATAGCTATGTACTTAGTAAACATGCATAATTGTCGATCAGAGCTTTGATGGTGAATAGAGATGTTAACACTAATCACAAACTAATGTTTAGTGATAATTTTGTGATAATTTGTATTAATAGAATATCGAAAATAACATTTTTAAAATTTAATAAATTTATTAAAAATGGTTTGAAATGCTATATTTGTAATAAGTTGTCGCGTGAGTTCGAACACCGATATTCACTTATTACGGCACTAACCACAAAACAAGCTGTCACAGACTGTTACTACTCTGCATTTTCTAATATAGTTTGCCATAGAGTAACTTATGTTTTGCGGTTAGTGACGTCATTTCAGTCACGTGACAGTTGTTAGTGTTTTAGCGGGAAAATTCATACTAACTCTATTTTTGTATATTTTCTTATCGGAATTGGTAAAATAGAGTCAATCTTGAAAAAGACAGCAATTCCGCAAATTTGTTAACATCCCTATTGTGTTTGGTTGAAATAAAATTAAGTATCACTAAAATGGTGTAACTATTGACACAAAAAACTTTCGGATTTTTCTGGAAATGCCCCAGATTTTCGAAAATATTTCTCAGAAAAACTGAACGTCTGCATCTCTGCGATTTATTTAGCTGTGGCTCTCAGGCTGATGCCTGTGAATCGGTTTTCAATTACGATGCATTGATTATCCTAATTGAAAACCAATTTTAAATAAGTATGTTTACTGTGTTGTGTTGTTGTTGTGTGTGGAAGCCGTGGTGGCTTAGAGGTAGTGACACCCGCCTTGCAATCGTGAGGTCCTGGGTTCAAATCCAGGTCCCGTACCAATAAGTTCTTAGGAATTTATGTACCTACGGAATTTCAATTTGGCTTTTCGGTGAAGGAAAACATCGTGAGGCAACCTGCATACTTCTGTAGAAGAAATTCGATGGCGTATGCGAATCCACCAACCCACACTGGGCCAGCGTGGTGGATATGGTCCAATCACCTTTCGTGGGTAGGCCTACGTCCTGCAGTGGACTATTAAAAGGCTGATACAGTACTGTGTTGTTTGATTAAACGAGAATGATGGTTATAATTATTTTATCTTTTTTTCTGAATATTTTAACATACTCATATTTATACACAATGTCCAGTTAGATTTTATATGAAAGCCAAAATTTCAAAACGAATAAAATGCAGCTAGTAACCTTGAACTACAACTTAACGCTCCATGGTTTTATAGAAATGACTCGGTTGACTGGCGTAGACTACCGATTTACAAATATTTGTTGTTATCAAGGTTGTAATAAACACTTTTCTATTTATTGCATACGCAAGGAAACGTTTCCTTTTTTGTTTTTGCTAAATACAAGTTAACGCCTTACCAGATTTCTTGATATTCAAGCTTTTTAAGTGTTAATCGTTTACAATCGTGAGGTTGTGGGTTCAAATCCCGGTCCCGTACCAATGACTTCTTTGGAATTTATGTACGGAATTTCACGCCACTGGCTTTTCGGTGAAGGAAAACATCGTGAGGTAACCTGCATATGTCCGTAGAAGAAATTCGATGGCGTATGTGAATCCACCAACCCGCAACGGGCCAGCGTGGTGGATATGGCCCAATCGCTCTTCGTGGGTAGGCCTACGTCCTGTAGTGGACTATTGAAAAGGCTGATACAGTAAGCGTTAATCTAAAAACAGGTCGACTCAATAATTTTTTGAATGTTAGATTGCTCGAAACCTCCAGTGTTACTAAGATTGTTTAAAAAGTTGATTTCATAGTGCCTTTACTGTACTGTACCGGTAATTTTACAAATTCTCTGTGGACACTGTGGGCTTACTACCCACGAAGGGCGATTAGGCCATGTTCACCGGCGGGCAAATGACCAACGACGTTGTATATTTAAAAAAAAATATAAATTCAAAAAATAGCGCGAAAAAAATACCCTCTAAGTAATAGAGTTAGCTAATTTTGATTGATTTTTAGATATTTTGTGTGCTTACGCTTAACGAGAAATAAAAATAGGTCTCTTTTTATAGTATAGTATTTATATTTAATTTTGTTTGAGACTAATGGCATTTTATGTGTTGACTTAAATTATCTCTTTGTGCCTAGCTAAAATGGTTATGTAAACTGAATGTATGTTACTAGGTCCATCATCCAGTGGCAGTAGCTCCAGTTGCCCACTACGCGCACGCTCCAGCCATCGCAGTCTCAGCCCACGGACTTTTATAAAATGAAACCTAAACGACCACGAAGATACCCTCCTAACTTAGCTATGATCTGAACCTTATCTCTAAGAAGCACAAGGTTCTAAGTTATTTGTAATGTTACCTTTATGGTTATGGCAAATGGCGACGCTTTTCCAAATGGCACCACACGAAACCAATCAGAGATTATTATGTATTTTAAGTTTAAGTTTATACGCTTGACTTTGGGTTATTTTGAACTTTGTTTACTTAAAGTTGTACTACCATACTAGTGCAGCTCCTTGTCTAAATTAGTATGTAGTGCATTACAGTAACTTTGTTTCCTAGTTAGCTAGTTACTCGACTAAAGTAAACAGAGCTCAAGTATAGTCAACTTGCTTGTGTAGCATCTGGAGTACAAGTGTTTTTATATAAATTCTATTATATTTACATTTAAGTTATGATTTGAATTTAATTTTTTGATAAAGTTGAGAGATCTCTTTTCTAATTAAAATGTTAAATCCAAATTGGGAAATAAATGCAATGTCTTTATCTTTAGACTTTGATTTATTTAACCCTATTTCTAGAGTAAGGTATAAAATATATTGGAAAGTGGAAAACGGAATTAAAAATATGAAAAACACACTACATATAAAACACAGCAGCTTAGTTTTAAGGCTATATTTTCATAATTTATCCTAAAAAGAAAAATAGGACATATTACAGGGCGCAACACATAAGTTTAGCGCTGAGCGAAGTGTGGAGGAGATGGCAGCGCAAGGGTTTAATATAGCGGTCACCATGCGCAGCCATTACCTCTCAGTACCCTCAGCGCTACACATACGTGCCGCTTGTACTTACTACTACTTAGTTTACTAATTATTCCTCGTATATTTGCAAAACATTTAAATTAGATTTGCATTAAATTTGCTCAGTTAGCTAAGAAAACATCATAAAGTAACTAATATTTTTGTGCTAAAATTAGTAGAGTTCATAAACCTCTCACTCCTAATGTGAGCAGTAGTTTATCTACCTAAATCTGCTAGATAAATATAGTTGGAAGAAAAATGACAGCAATAAAACATAAGTCTCTGTCGGCACGCTCACGCTTAATGGTCGCAAGTTCACGAACAAGAATGTAATATTGTAGATGTGGACTGCATGTTAATTTAGTTTTCTGATCATGATAGAGAGTAAAGTTTTCAAGCATATATGTTAATAATGTTATGCCAAATTTCTAGTTGTTATGAAAAGGAGTGCAGTAGCTTATTATTGGTTTCCAAATTAGATGCTCCTGTCATTTTGCGGACGGACATATATCTAGAAGTCTAGTAGAGCTAAAACTGTAACAAATAATTGTTTTTCCCAAAATATCGCAACACCGACTTCCACCGTGTACAGAATTCGAATATTTTGCACGAATCAATGTACATTATTGTTGATTTATCAAAAACGGCTCAGGCTATTTTGATTTTAAATGGGACGATCTCGGGAGTATACCCTTTCCAACTAAAAAATATTTTTTTAAATCGGTTCACAATTGGCGAAAATATCGATGAACATATACAAAAAAAATACAGGCGAACAATTAACATAGTACCTACCTCATCTTTTTTGGAAGTCGGTAAAATATTTTATGTCCTACGTCTGATAAAATCCTCAAATATTGAACATAATATATTTTTGTATAATAATTCAAATATAAAGAAGCACATAGAAAGTTTACTGTCATTTTGATTAGGTGCTGTTAATTATAAAACAAGGTATCCTAGTGGTACAATAAAAATATTGTTTTTTTTTAAATTTAAAATAGGTTCGCGTTTGACTACACACTGCCTGATGTTAAGCAGATTTGCGGTCTGGGGTGTGGCACGCTTACCTAGAAAAATATTAATCTATTCAATATTATAAGTGTTTACTATTCTCATTCATTATCCTTACGAAAGGAAATATCATGTATCTATGTTTTGAATTAATATTTAGTGTATTCTTGCGAGCGACCTCGAAGAGCCAACACGTCCTGAAGATGCCTCGTTGAGAGGCGAAACACGTGTCGAACAGAGTGTAGTGCAGTGAGAATAAGGGTGTTATTTATTAGTGAAGTGTTTTCAATATTTTGTCATATTATTTTTAAAAGATTTTTATAATATTTATTAGTTGTTAACGGATTATTATTGTACTATTTTTAAAAATATATATAATATAGAGTGTAGTGAAAATAAGTGATATTTATTATTATTTTATCTATTTTGTAAAATTAAGTTTTTAAATGTCTAATTATTGTAATATTAGTAATTGCTTGTATATATATTTTTTTTATATATATATATTTTTTTTTTTCCATAAATGTCCTTAATGCACTTAATGCCCTTAAACTTATTTGCCTACAACAAGATAGCGGAAATACACTAAATATTAATTCAAAACATAGATTTGAAGATGAATTTCCGCAAAGTAACGCCTGATTCAATCAACTAATATCATGTATGTTTTTCTGGTACGGGGTGCGTCCAGCGCTTTGTCCAACTTTTGTTAATAAATATCAAATCACATCATAACACATCTAGTTAATTAGTTTTACCTATAAAACGTCATGTTTTGAGTTCCTTCACCTAACTATATCGTGGAATATAATACTATCAATATTTTATTTGCCTTAACACCCATTTAGGTAAGTTGTAAACGAGTTTGGTATACGCCCGCTAGGAGCCGATGTGTTATTTTACAACTCTTTGATTGCTTTTCCTATTTTGGGATACAAATAAAATGTGCTGTCGCTAAATAAATAATTTATGATATTTTTTGCAAACAGAATATACCAGTGAAAGCACAAAAAACGAACCAAAGTTACCGAGATAGCCCATCGGATTAGCAAATTAAAGTGGTAGTATGTAGGGCACATAGGTAGTTCGAAGAACGGATGCCCGATGGGCCCGTATGTTCTCGGGACTAGAGACCAGAGACCAGCAGGCGTAGCGCAGGACTTCCACTACGACTAGGTGGACTGACGATATAATAAAGATCGCAGGAACGCGCTGGACGCCTTATTGGAAATCTAGGGAGGCTTATGTCCAGCAGTGGAGGTCCTACGGCTGATAGATAGAATAACTCTTGTAAGTCAGTGGGTGAAGTCACAAAAGTTAAGGCACTAATTACCAACGGTAGTAATTATTATAAGATACGTCTTAACACCAGTAGCAAAATAGCAAATGGTGTAATTAAAAAATCTAAATCTTGGACTAATTACTAAAACCTACGCCGCATTACTGACAAAACAAGAAGTAAAACAATATTCACTGAATAATCAGCAATTCCATTCATGAGAGGCGTGGGCGATGAAATGCCGTCGTAAAGTAGCCAATTTGGTAACATAACAGTTTAAAATCCTTACAAACTTTACTGCGACCGTAACCTTCTACAAGTCTAAATTAAAATGTTATCGGACATAATAACGCTAAAAGTATTGTGAATGCATTTTAGCATATTTTATTGTACCCGGCGTTGTCAGTTGGAAGTTTAGTGTGTGTTAATAAGATGTTTTTTTTTTTATTATTCTGCAGAGGTTATTTAAGACGAGGCATCGGGCCGAGAAACACGAAAACGAGTACTTTTGAATGCGCGATGTGAGAGGACGAATGATATTGATTCAAATTTAAAAAATATCATAGATAAGGGAAAATCTTGAAATATTTAATGAAACGGATGAAACTTTTGAAAAGTAACCGACTTTATTAAAAAAAAATTACAAATGTCTCACTAAAAACAAAGTTTAATGATTCGAATGCTCAGAATTATCAGCGACAACACTCCATCATTTTTTACGAATAAAATAGCCAGACCGCTATTCTATTTTATAGACTGAGAAGTTATTTTTTTACTGTGTATCTTATGAGTAATTAATTAAAAACTCACTGCCGCCCGCCGCTCTGGCGCGATCCTGTCGAGCGCGACCACCTAAAATTTGTCCGAGTGAAGGGAGAATTTTTGAAACAATAGATTATCAATGCGTCACCTTAAAAATAAAAACACATGTATTTTTAAAATTGTAATTATTATTGTTTTTTGACGAGGGATTAAGGGAAAAAGTGACCGATGTAACGAATGCTCTCTTTTTGACCAACGAAACGGAGGAGGTACTCAAATCGTCGCGTGTTTTCAGGTCCAAAAGAGTATATTTCGAAATTGGTCCCGTTTTAATTTTATCGAAATCGGCTGAGCCAAAATGCTACATCGATCCGTGCGAAATATTCGCGAATTCTGTACGAGGTTAAAGATGGTCATGACATTTTTTGCGTAAAATAATGTCTCTATAATTTTCAAACTATCCACACTCTTAGTATATACTATTTCTTGCGCATGCGCAATTTTGGTCAAAATTTGTTCAGATTATACTTTGTAAACGTAGTATGTTATCAGTTTTTATCAGTGTAGTGGGTTAGGTTTGTGAAGTAAACGTGCTATTATATTGGCAAAAATATTAAGTAAGACAAAAATGGATACAGGTAGGTATATATTCAAAATAATGATTTTTGGTGATAGGTACTCAGTTGGCAATGTCTTAGAGAAAGCTCACCGGTATTTAGCAACAACGTTGAACTACATAATTGCAAATATCGACTATTATAATACTAATAATATTCATTCTAATTATAGAGTTGTGACGTCATTGAGCGAAGCGGAAGTTTTTCCGGTTTTTCCACTATAGACGGTTATTTCTATGAGCTTATCTTCTTACGTTCTATATTTGAACTCGTGATTTGAACTTTAAACTATAATCACTTAATACCTGTGGCTTACCTAAATGGTTATTCTTAAAAAAAACCACTTATTGTTCAAAGCACCTTATGTTTTCGGAACAAAGTTTACTACACTATGTAATGGTTTAAAAAAATCTGTTAATTGACTTTACACCATTGCATTTATTTACGTGGCACCAAATTAATTGGCTTGAAAAACGATATTTAGATATTTGAGTTTTACACGACTTGGACAACTTTCTTTACCATTGTTTTGGAGTTGCTACAAAAGAACGGTAATCAGACCAAGAACACGGCAAAATCATTAAACAGGCACTTGGTTGTATTATGTGGTTTCAAAATTTAAAAAACCGGACAAGTGTGAGTCGGGCTCGCACATCGAAGGTTCCGTACAAACACGTTGTTAAAATAATTTAAAACCTGTTTTAGCATGTGCTAATGAAGTTCTTTTAAATGATACCTTACATGATACGATTTACTCACTTTGAATTTTTAACCCATATTTTGTGAATTTTGAGGCCCTATTTTTTGTGATTTAAATAAAAAGGAACAGTTTTCAGATTTATTCCTATATGTGTACTATGAGACAATGCGTCTCGCCAAATTTCATAGTTGTATGTCAACGGGAAGTACCCTGTAAGTTTTGATTTTTGTGAGTGTCGAAATATGCGGTTTTTTACGACATAAACAGCTCTAACTTTTTTAAACAACAACTGAGAAAGTTTTCTTTTACACAACTGCAAGAGACCATAGATATACGTATACAGTATAAATTTCAACTCGATATCTTTACGTGTTCCCGAGATAAAGAGTCTTGACATACACACAGACGGACAGACGGACAACAAAGTGATCCTATAAGGGTTCCGTTTTTTTCCGTTTGAGGTACGGAACCCTCAACAAAATGAACTGACAAGCTTGGAAATTGAAATCGAAATTTAAAAAAAATGAACTTCCTTTGAAAGTCGGTTAAAAAGGCATCGCGTTTTCCTGTCATGTCACACTAATGGCATGACATCACGTCGCGGATATGGGTGAAATTGCCTTCACCCACTAAGTGCGAGTCACCCACAGATAAAGCTTACACACAAGTCGCAACTTTACGAGGTCGCTGTTGTTTTCGCCAGAACAGCCATTTAAAGGAAGCTCTCTCGAAGACGACGCATGTGTGAACCGCTATACTTCACTACTACAGGTCTTTGATCGGTTTAAAAAGTGTACTCAACTGTTATAATCACATAGTGTAAGTGACAATGGACCTCCTGTTTAAGGTAAGTGCTAATTTTACAATTGAATGGTTTACGTATTTTGTTTATTTAACATTGTCAGACTTTTATGCTCTAGTCCTGATGAACAAGGCGAACCTGTTTTGCGGAATGCCCTTCTTATTTTACAATCTTTTGAAGGGTGAAATTATTTTAAGAACGTATGCAAAATGTTGATTAATCACAAGGGAAACCAAATTTTAAACGATTACTTTAACGTTTATTTCTTTTAAATTAATGTTGTATGTAATGTGTTATAATTTACTCGACAAAACTTTTTAGTTTTACATAAAAGTGTTATAGAACCTATCTTATGTCTGTGCGTATGATAATAGTTCATTGTTCTCGAATTCTCTCTAAATTGGTTCAGCTGTAGAAATAATAAAAATAACGTTACAAAGAAATAAATACTTATAAAAACACTAAAACAGGTTTCTTTTGCGTTTATAATGAAAATGCTATTGTGATAGTAACACTATTTTCTAACAATGTAAAATTAATTTCTTTCAGATGTTAACAACCGCTCTACTGAGCCAGTGTTATGTAGAATCTGCGAGAATACCTAGACTCAGCGTAGCGGAGAAGTCACCAAGCGAATATTATTATAGTAACATAGAAGGTGAGAAAGGATTTAATGTATTTCTATGTATTTAAGATGATATATTAAGAAATAAATTATTTATTGTTTATAATAAATAATTTTCGCAAAAAATTGCAAAATCGCCTTCCATCGTGTACAAAATTCAAATATTTCGCTCGAATTGTTTACGTTATTATTGATTTTTCAAAAATGACCTTAGCCCTCGCGAGTTTCGAACTAAAAAAGAATTTTATGATTCGGTTCACAATTGGCGAAATTATCGACGAACATACACAAAAAAATACATACAGACGAACATATAACCTCCTCCTTTTTGGAAGTCGGTTAAAAAGCAAATAAACTATAAATAGTCTTCACCAAATTAAGAAACTGAAGAAGGATGTATTAACGACGATAATATATATTACTAACTACCTATTATACATTGACCTGGCATTTGTTCTATTTACTATTATATCACTGAACCTCTCCAAAAACTGCTGATCACTACAAAATTACAACAAGCTGGAGAGAGAAAATTGAGCAGTCTCAATAGACCTAAATTACTAAAGAATTTTGTTTTGACATGGAAAGAACACTTACGAAATAAATTATATTGATTGTTTCTTGGGTTTTAGAGTTTTCTTTTCACTAGGTACTCTTAGACCAAAAAACATTGGTCTGAGTCAATCACAGGAGTCACTACTCAAATCCTGATTCAATTTTAATTTTACTTTGAAGTTACGTTTTTGCTGTACAAGTCAATTGTGGTGTAGTCATCAGTATGAAAAATAAAAAATGCCAAGTCAATGGGCGTAGTGAAATTCTTTTCACTACGCCCATTGATTATAAAATATTCACTATTTTTTCTTGGAATTCAACATAAATGTTTTAGAAATATTAACCTGAAAACTGCGAAGTAAGCTAAATATTTGTAAACTGGTCTCGTCGCTCAATCCTCAAAAACGAATTATTTTCAGGGATGCCCGGCGCATATGCATTCAACTACGACATCTCCGACGACCGCACAGGAAACACGCAGTACCGCACCGAGGAGAGGTTCCCCAACGGCACCGTGTCCGGCGCCTACGGCTATGTTGATGCATTCGGCGCTCCGCAGCGGTTTCGCTACATTGCTGATCAGGCGGGGTACAGGTAAGAAAAAGTTTTGTTTTAATATACTGTAATGACTTATGGAGTCGAAAAGTTGTCGAGTGGAGCTGGAGACCACGTACCGGCAAGCGCAGCGTCACCTCATCAAGACCTTAGGATTGCGTTAGTTAAGAGCCGCTTCCAATCAGTCTTTTTTGATATGGGGGAGATATATGTTGAGCAGTGGATGTACAATGGCTGAAACGGCGACTTTGACTTCTTATTGTACGTCACTTAGGTATACCACGTACCGGTAATCGTGACGCATCATGATGGATAGACAAACCAAGATCGCAGGAATAAGCAGAATGGAATTAAGCCGACATCGAGAGAGATTAGTTATTTTTATGCTCAAAAAAGCTTTGGTTTTAGACTAAGTTTTTGAATGTTGAAATTGGATAAAAGGAAAAAAAAATTAAAATGAATAGTTTAGAATTTAGATCTACATATGTCTAGCAAGTGTCGTACTGTTGGTATGACCAGTATGGCGTTGATTAGGTAATAGGTATTTGCAGTGTTTTGAGAAGTGATTGGCAACATCAATTCTATACTACACATTTCCGATATTAAATTAACGTCAAATTAATTACTTACCTAAAAGTAATAATACTTCCTAAAATATTTGAAGTTTATCAAGTGTTAGGTACCTATAAAAGACATGAAAATTAGGCGATTATTTCTTATTCATATTTGTTAAGTATCATAACAACACTTTCCGATTTCCAAGTATACTAAACTTTACGTAAGACACTTAAATTGTTATCATTATTACAGTTAAACTTTGTGTAACTTTGTTGTTCAGCAAAAATATAAGTCATCAGGCGTTAGGGAAAGGCAAGCTGCTCTTTAATACTGTAAGGCGTTTTTAAAATTTTCTGTCTGTTGCAGAGTTTACAAAGAAGATCGCTTCAAGCCATTCTACGGCCACCAGGCTACTACACTGAAACCAATAGATAAGGTAGCTGTCGAGCCTACAGAAGAATCTATCACATGGACTCGTCCAAGAAAACCCAACAAGAAGAATAAACATACTCAGAATCAAGTCATTAATCAAAAGTTTAACAACGGAAACAGAAGATATAATCTAATTGGACCCCCTAGTCTTTATGTGCCATATTATTAGCTATTACATTCATTCAAAAACATTATAATGCTCAAATTATAGACTTAAAATCGACAAATCAATAGACAAAGAAGCGTAATGTAAGAGTCCTCTTTGACAAATGTATTTTATAGTTAATGCTTTTTTCAAAACCATAAATAAGTCAAAAATGTCGATCAATAAAAGAGAATGAGAGAATGTTATATTCCATAACAAGTTGTTTATATCGATAAAATTCACAAAATAAAGTTATAGTAACGTTTGTATAACAATTTAATTCAAAGTAACAAAGAATAAAATTGTAATTTATTGTAGAAAAGGTATTAATGCTAATAAAATGACTGGACGTTGCATATTTTCTTTGATATGTTTGGTTGTATTTCTACATGGCATTATATGTGAGTATTACATATTGTTTCCATGTATTTTACGTTACCTTCTGAAGTAGGTAAGCTGAGAAAATCATTTTTAACAATCGTACACTCTTATCAGAGTTGTCGTGGTTGTGTGGATGGTTCACGGAGGCTCCTCGCCGTTATCATCTCTTCCCACGGCTGCCGCGTGTCTCACGATGTTCCTCCATCTGTGCAAATCAGTAGCATCACGAGCACACTGCACCACGGTAGACTGTGTTTCTATTTTAATGAGGAGTTCCTCGTGGACCAACTGCTATCGCACAACTAGTTGTGCGATCAGGAATATTATTTTTAAATCTTTCCCGAAGGCACAACTAAATAAATGTCATTAATTTCATTTCCCGATTGGACAACTAAGCTTAATTAAGTACCTATAAATCGATCCAGCGTGTTGGCGACTGACTTGGACTTAGCTTGCCTTCCATTGAGGCAATTCAATTGAGGAAATCATTACCATTGTATTCAACCGATTTTTAAACTTTAAATTCAAACACAGCGGGCAACTTTGGTGCATCATTCTGATTATTTTTCTTTTATCGAAGTTAGCAAAGGTGCAACTTCAACTGAACTGTGCATGTTCAACAGAACGCTACCATGGCTCGGACATAGAATAAGAACAAAGTAATTTTTCTGAGTGGCTCGGATGACACCTGAAATTGTATATACGTCCCGGTTGCTTTAACAGTTTAGCGTGTCCAAGACCTTCAGGCGGCTTAAAAACTCTGACACCAGGGCTAGCCTTATATGAACTTACTTTCCAAGTAGCAAAATAGATCTTCAAGACCACGTTTCAACACTCTAAAGTAACAGCCCTGAAGCACCTATTGGAGTACAAGAGCAATGATCTAGCAGATTGCTCATAAGTTTCATTACTGTCTTGCATCAATATTCAGAAGCCTAAAGCTCCTTCAAATGCTGCACCGTTAAGTTATTTTTGTAACACATTTTCAATCTGGCCAGTTCTTTTTTTACTGACTTGTGTGCAGTGTTTACATATATTATTATTTGTTCTATATAGGTTACCCTGTAGGTCAAGTTAGACTACCAAGGAACGAGGTCCAGTATTCTAACGGTACTGTCGTGGGCAGTTACTCTTTTAAGGACAACAAGGGTGATCCCATTGCTGTGAAATACTTTGCTGACAAAACTGGCTATGGGTAAGACACAAACGACCATTTTAAAACGATGTTTTTCTTGAGAAAAAGTTTACATCATTAGATATTTCTGTTCGTTATAAATACACCACTATCACTTCATAGTATATAACAAAGTCGTTTCCGCTGTCTGTCCCTATGTATGCTTATATCTTTAAAGTTACGGAACGGATTTTGACGCGAATTTTTTTAAATAGTTAAAGTGGTGGTAAATTCAAGAGGAAGGTTTATATTTACGAGTATATACATGTATAATACATCTGTGCGAGGCTAGGGCGGGTCGCTAGTTTTCAATAAAATGCAATTCGATCAGTGAAACAACTTTTTTGATTCAAATCCATGAAATAAATATGTCTAATCCATAGATTGGACATGGGCAAAACTTTCACAGGAAATTTGGTGAAGACATATTCGTACCATAGATACATCGCTGATTTTTGTTACTGTCTTAACTATTGTGTATAGTGTTGACAAAAATGTATGCGAAGTAAATATTACCTAAAACAATTATTGCCTAATCTGAATATCTATGTACATAGTTCATAAAAATGTTATTTTTTTATAGGGTCGAGATGAACAGCTATAAATCGTTCAAACTGGCTAATTCTACTGCTGCAAAAGAAGAGTTACATAATCTAAAACCTTTTGACAACTTTATGAGCCCTATGAAGCCTTTACTGGACTTAGCAGGCGAAATAATGACTTTTAATCAAAAAAACAATAAAAACGAAAAATGTACAGAAACCACTACTAAACTGCCAGATAAACCAAATAAGTTAGATCATGTATCTAAAGTAACTAAATTAAGCACTTCTGACTACGAAAAGTTTTATCAAAATGAGGTAAAGGCTCCAAAGCAATGCGAGAGAGACAAAGTTAGAGTATATTTGGCGAAGGAAAAGAGAAAGAAGAAATATGTAGGTGGTAACTAACTAATACCTTGATACCTTGTGTGATACCTTGTACTTTGGTGGGATATCTTGTGTGGTGGGATATCGTGAATAAAATTAGATAGTTATTCAATGCTATCCATACAAGATCTTTTATTTATTATTAAAATAAATACTGTACGTCTATACCTAATCATGGGTCTTCTTCCTGTAGGTACTAGCTCGATAAGTTAGGTAGGTCCTACCTATACAGTAGTTTGATTATTTTCAAAGATTTTTTTTGAAGAATGAAGTATTTCTCTGTGTCTGCTACATAATAGAATTGTTCTAGTTTTATGTGCATTGGGATCGTTTCCGATGTTTTTATCGGCGCCAACAATGCGTGGAGAATAGGAGATGGCATGATGTAACGATGTTTTGTATGCTGCTATTGTCTAGAGCAATAGCTGTTCGATTTAGTTAGGGGCTGACGATTCATACTAATTTGCTCTAATAAATATAGCTGATACAGCGAATTATTATACTGTGGTGTAGCATGTGGTAGTATTAAGATGCTCAGAATCAGTGTCTATTTGTATTGTACCTACCTTTATTGCATCAAAGAAAACCAAATCCAATTACTTTCTATGTAGTAGTAGTGTAGGTAGTTTTAGTATATAAAGTAGTATTGTATCATATTGTAATAAATAAAGCCTGTTAAAAAAAATAACCTATATTACTAGTTTTCCTTTCTTCCCACAGCCGAGAAAATATTATTTGAATGATTGTTTTGTATCTTTTATGACAAAATTCAGATTAAGTTTAGTAGGATTGATTCTTTTGTCACTCATTTTTATCGGTCGCTCCTATTAATATAATTACAATACGTAGCAAACACTATACTACTTAAAAATGAGCAAATAACTTATGTTTGAAATATTACTTTTAAAAAGTTAAAGTAGAGATTATTTCGAAGAGAATGAACGTATTAAAAACAATTAAGTATGTAAAGAAGAGAATTCATTAGGTTTTAGCAACTTAGTAAAGAGCGGCACTTAGAAAAAATAAATCGGCACTATACAAGCTGGTATCTGCCGTGGCAAAAAGAGTAAAATAAGCATTGTACTCTAAATGGTGCATTATGATATGAAATTATGATTGTATAATGGCAGCGCAACACATAGTGCACGTGCCCGTAATTGTGTTACATTTAGTAATTGGCTATGATTACTTTTTATACTAAAGGCGAGCTTGATTAGCTGAGTTGTAGCTTGTTCTTTTTACCAGTAAGATTTATTAGAGCCTAACGTTATCAGTAAATTAGGAATTGTTTACTTAACGAAAACGCGGTGCATTTCGCATGATTCTTGTCTGATAAATGTGTGCGTCGCTTTGGGCAGTATCTACATCATCAGATTTTAATACATCAAGCAAATGCCTATATGATTATATGTGAATGCTTTCATATATGTATAACTATTTACGTGTACATTATCAACCCTTGATACATCACCATTACGGTCAGGCCTTCCTTTGTTTGTCGTTTGTCCGTGTCTTACTGCACCTACTCGTACATGCTTTAGATTATTTATTTGGTGTTGCCTCCTACCACCGTAATCTGTGTTTTTGTCGACTTTCGTTTAACTGACTTGTTTATATAATTGTAGAAAGAGCAGGAGGGTTCGTTTAAATCTTAGTTTACTTATACAGCCTTGGCGGAAAGTATTAGACACCTTTAAAAAATGACTTATTTAAGATAAGCACTCAGTTATTGGTTAAGTAGTAAAAAATGCATTTTGATTTTTTTAAAGGTGTCTAATACTTTCGGCCAAGGCTGTATAAGTAGACTAAGATTTAAACGAACCCTCCTCTTCATTCTCCGGGGTCATAAATAACTTCTTAAAATATCAAGAGGCTCTTGTTAAGGTCATAAAACACCTGGTGACCGAAAACAAATGATTCAGTTTTCTCTCGGTCTTGTCAGTCAATGTTTGGTCACTTGTGTTCTGGACTCTAACAAGTAAACAAGCTTTCATTTCTGTTGATGTGATTAAATTGACACCTCATTTTTAAAAAATTCCATAAATGAGTGAAATTAGTTTAGAAGACAGAGTGAAACTACAGGGTGCCTAATACTTTTGGCCTTTTGGCTATACATCGCCTTAATCTTCATTATTCATGATCAAATCATGTGAAATAACCCAATATTAAAAAAAAAAAATACAGAAGCACTAAGGAAGTGTTGAAACAAAATAATTATCTTTGCTTATACTGCAGCATTTATTTTAGACCACCAACCACCGTATTTACTGGTTCACTATTAGTACAACGATCATTGGTTTACCATTGTCACATAATTTTATTAGGTGGTGCCAGGAAAGTGGGTTATTCGAGTAAGTTTCTCTTACGTAACGTCACGAGCTGGTGACACATTGTCAATGAAAAAATGTAATTTGTGACTTGTTGATAGTACACGAGGTGCTGTTTTAAACAATTTCTGATTGACTCCTCGTAATTACTTTGAACTTGGCAAGTTGCATGCTATTTTGAAAAGAAAATGTACCTGCGAGGAATACCCTTAATGTTTTTTTGCAAAAGACGTCATCGTGAGGAAACCTGGATACGTCGAGTCGTCCATAGAAGAAATTCAATGGGGAAAGTGAATAGCTCAACATGTAGGTACTATGTCAGTGTGATGAGTGTCGGTCCACTCATCATTCGTGGCTAGGTTTTTGTTCAACAGTGGACTAAAAGCCGATGCAGAGTTATCTAGACAGTGTTGGACCTGTTTATAATTGGCTCTTTCATGAATCTTTTAACTTTTTTGATATTATATAGAGATGATGATTCTTACATGATTCTAGTCTAATATACTATCTTATAGAGATAAAATATATACCTAGCTAGAAAATTAATCGAATAATCAGCCCCTCATCACCCAAAGGTGTCCATAACGCTTGCTGCATTGCCGCATTGGATGGCGATGGATATTCTTTGCACCAGAAAAGAGGTAGAACGGAAGTCACCTCCGCTTTCCTGAATCTTGCGCCCTATTTCAGAGGTTAACATTTTGGCCTCAGCTCAGCGCCCCAACTGCCCATGGTCTGCACGGCGACGGACACGAAATAATTGCTAGGTACCATTGCAGCGTTCTTCAACCGCTTTTTATTTGCGGCGTCCTCAGTCGCTGCCGCCGGAGTATTGAAGGTGCGACTCAGTTGCGTGGCTGCGACAGGGTGCTATATATTTTATTTAATGTTATCGTTAGAGATAAAATAAGCTATAGGTACTTGTTGAGTTGGAACCGGAATATAACGATCAGCCATTGTTACCCTACAGCAAGTTGCATTCGAAGATTTCTCAACATAGAAATCCAGTACAAACTTAAAGGCATAATATGGCTTGGTCCTTTCAATTCAAAGAACCAATTGTTTTACTGCATTATGCTCTTCATAATGCATTCTGATGATAGGTGCAGTTTATTTACAATTCAACACAAGTAACTTATAAGCGTATAGGCGTAGCCGTGATATAACACGGTGCATCAATAATACTAGAGATGCACTAGATGCATTATGAACTAAACTGTTACAGTTAGCCGTCAGTAACATTATGTAGGTAACTTTATAATCACTTCGGCTGGAATTCTAATCGGCCAACTATAATTTTCTTTCGATAAAAGTTCGCAGTGGAAAACTTTGAAGTAGATCGGTGGTTCCCAAAGTTGTGTGGGCTACTACCCAATTAATACAAGCTTACACACACACCCGGAAGCCACTAATAGGAATTTTAATGGGGAGGATTAACATGTTTTCTGTGTTCTGCCATTACAGTTTTGATATCAATTTCAACTCAAGTTACTTTTAATCGCAGTGAGTTTGAAAAGTTTTATTTATTTCGGTATTTAGTTTTATGTGACGGCCTAATCAATATTCGCTCGCGATCCAGCAGTGGGTCCGTTCCATAGTTTTGGGAAACGCAGCCAACCCAACCCCTATGGAGTAGATGATTATCACTTGGCCTTATGTATATTCTAATTGCTCTGATTGAGAGCGGGCCCTGAATAAAATAAAAACCTATAGGAATTCTGTATTCAGTTTATTTTCTGTGTTAGTGCTTCTGAGGCATCAAATTTCTTTATAAACTTAATTTTGAAGTTTTTAACAGCACTTATTATTTTCAAGTGTACTCTCTTTGTCTCATAGATTGCCAAGAAAAAAGCAATATTTTATACCTGTAAAATAAATAAAAAGCCTTGAAAATAAAAATGTGTGTTTTTAAGTTGAAATTAGACTTTAAGAACTCTGAGCAAATGTGTACCTAGTATTTTTTTTCGCATTATAGACTTACGTATAGATTTACTTAAATTAACTTTGTATAGCCAGAAAAATGAGTAAGTAATTTGTTTTAATCTTTACGGGGCTTTTAATAAACGTTGTCTATTCGATGGATTTTCATGATGCCATTGATTAAATTTGACCATCAGTAGATATTTTGGTAGTACAAATTGTATAGCCAGAAAAATGAGTAAGTAATTTGTTTTAATCTTTAAGGGGCTTTTTATATTTTTAAGGGGCTTTTTATAAACGTCGTCTATTCGATGGATTTTCATGATGCCATTGATTAATGCCATTTGACATCAGTAGATATTTTGGTAGCACAAAATACTGATTAGTATTTTAAGACAAATATAATTGATGGATTAAATATCTAGATTTTGAGAATTATATCCACAATTGGATTTAATAGTTTTCGGCTGTTACTCTCTTTGTCTTATAGATTGTCCAGAAAAAGTGATATTTTTATACATGTTAAGTAAATAAAAAGCCTTGAAAGTAAATCCACTACACATATGTAGTAGTGTAGTAGTATATTGTAGTATTTTTTCCGCATTTAATGCCTTTGTAAGTATAGCCAGAAAAATGAGTAATTTGTTTAAGTCTTTACGGGATATTTAATAAACTAATAAATAAATATTTGGATACATTTCACACACGGCCTCTCATCATCTCTCATCCCAAACTAAGCAAAGCTTGTAAAATATAGCTTTGATCGATGGCTTTATAAAATCTGATGACTAGATTTTTATAAAAGTCATCAAGAGTTACCCCATAGACTTATAGGTATAAGTAGGCAATTTGATAGCACAAAATATTAAATAGTATTTTGAGTCAAATTTAATTGATGGATTGAATACTTAGGTTTTGAGATTAATATCCACAGTTGGATTTTGACTTTAGAATGTCACATTTAATTTGATATTTATTCCTTTTCCCCTTGTCGTCGACTGCCTCCACCCTTTCTTTACCACATATAAGCTCTGTGTTGTTTTCTCTTCGAACACTCCAAGTGCGGCCTTCGACATATGTGTTTCATACATTCTCCTTAATTTTATATCATTGTTTCTTGTTTTGTTACTGTGTTCCTTTTTGGTGTGTTGGTTTTGTGAAGAGAAAAGATAAATTACGAAGATGACTTTTAAGGTGAGAAATTGACATTAATAGCTATGTTGTATTAATTAAGAGTAGGATAAGATTAATAAATCATACATTTTACATTTTGATTAGTTGGCTTTAGCAAACAGTTGTAAGTTCTTCCGTTTTAATATTTTTTAGGTCTGTTGTCTCCAGTGCTTTACACCACAGATAATTTTAATTTTATTTTATTTACTTAGGCTTCTCATTGATAACTGCATTCATACTTACAATATATAACTTAACTTACTACATACGAGTAGAACTAAGCTAAATGCGTCACCTTTTGAAGGTAGCACCGCGCATGCAATTACTACTTCTCATAAAACAGTACGAACAATAATCACTTAAACAATTAAAAATACTATTATAAATTTGCGAGATGAGAAGAGTTAGAATTGCTACGAATTGATATTCTATTTTGTAATAAGAAATATGCTCAAATTGTTCTAAATAAAATGAGTAAGTTTATGCCCGTTTTGTTCCTGTTTTTCTATATTAATCGATTTGCACAAAATTCGTACAAGACCCTGTATATTACGGTGTGATTCTACCCAATACGACCACAAACATCAATGTTGTTTTGTGGTACAAATAGGCACCAGGTGCTCTGATTTTTTTGGTTCAGCAAATACCTATGTATTTTTTTGGGTCACGTGTATTTTGTAGTTCTTATATTTTTTACTAGCGACCCGCCCCGGCTTCACACAGGTGTATTTTACATATAAACCTTCTTCTTGAATCATTATACCTATTAAAAAAAAGCATCAAAATCCGTTGAGTAGTTTTAAAAATATAAGCATACATAGGAACAGACAGATAGGGAAGCAACTTTGTTTTATACCATGTAGTGATAGTGATGATTTTTAAAAATTGGTAATACACAGTTTCAATAGTTTTAATACAAATATTTTATAAAGTAAAAACGAAGTCATTTTTAATGGTTACGATTTAAAATTCCTTTAGCTGTTAAATAAAATCTTTGAGTGCACAGACTTGTAAGTACGTTTATTATTTAATCGCCATCACAATACGATAAAAGTGAAAACCAAGGCGGGTTCATACTAAGCGAGCAAGAAAACAGTACATAACTATTATCACGAGCATATTGAAAGCTTGTGGGAAAACTGGTGAAAAACTGATGCTTTGTGAAGAGGCCATCGGTACGATGCATGTCTATTATTGATGGCAAAAACACGATACAATTGTGTATCATGGTATGTTGTGGTATTCTTAATAAGTTTGTATATCTACTTATGAGTTTTTATGCATCTTAATAGCGATTCACTTGCTTTATTGTATTTGTAACAAAACAACGTTTTCATGCAATAGTTTGAAGTCCTATGCGGTTTTACTATTGATATGGTAAGTACCTAATCAATTGACTAGTTATTATGTAATAAGGTAAATTATAATATCTAATAATCAATATCTTTGATTGTTATTAAATAATTCCTTGTATTATTGCCTCAAGTACTGTATGGTATTCGATCAGATTTATGTCGAAAAAATGCAGAAATTTTGTGTAGTGGTCTATAAATGTAATAACAAAATCAATATCATCATTAGAAATCAATAAATTTCTAATTATTAATGAAATCCCAAAAATTCTGTGCATTCATGATATGATATTATTGCGGCCCGAATAATAATAGTAATATGCAAATAGAAATTAATTAATACTATACAATATACCCACTGGCACTGGGCCATCGTGGTGGATATGAGCCAAACGCTATTTGTGAGTAGACCTATGTTCAGTAGCTGCCAGTACAGTAAACAATTATTTACGATAGATTGAGTTGTATCCTAGAGGACGAGCGAACGGCAGCTAAGTCTATTATACACATAATGAGATCGTGCGAATAAGTATTTTATAACGTCTATTATTTATTACATAGAGGCCATAAAACGAGTTAGTGGGTAACCAATGATTATAACCAGGTCATTTGAGAAAGAAAAAAGTGTTACTGTCTAAATAATAATAGTAGGTAGGTAGGTAGCTAGTACAGGTACTTTGTGTCAAGTTCATTTTGAAAGTAAACAAATTGATTATAAAACAAAGTAGAGATTGTTGATATGATATATTTTAGATTTACAATACATAGTCTTTAGATATGAGTGGTGTCAAATGTTAAACCGGATTGTTGATAAACGATTAGCATCTTTTTAAGAACATCTGTGTTACATCAAAACTAGTCTAGGATATGTGCATTTAGAACAGCTAAGCTATTATTTGAGTTTTCTCATGAACATAAGTTTTTGCTTGTTTTGATGTAAAGAATGTACATAACTAAGTTGACAGGTTAATTAGCAGTAACCCAGTATAGTTTGATATACAATAACTATCCATATACCATTTACAAGTCATACAATATAACGTCAATCTTAAAAACTATACATGCTAACCCATCTCCGCATGTACCCACTGCAAAATAGCCCAATATGTTGGCCACATTCACCAATTCTTCAATACCTCCTGTGCAACAATCAATCTCAATTAGAATAAAAATGTCCACCTTATCTCCTCCATTCTTACATTCCAGTTGATGCTTCTATCCCTATCGCTGGTGGCTTGCACCCAGGGTCGGGTGTTCACATACCTCCGGCCAGTGAGAGCTGACCTGCTGCCTGCGTCCACCGTCGTCCACGCGCAGCCGAGACTGGGGTACGACCACCATCACATATCTGAGGACGAGCACGTGGATTACTATGTGAGTAGACGTTAAGATGCTTTTGGAGTTGGTAAAAATGTCTCACTATAAATAACATAAAGATATTTAAGGGTAGGCTTCGATCGTCGTCACATCTGAGTACAAACGCGCTGAAAATTATTATTATGACATGATTTTAATAGGCGAGATGACTAAACATAATATTATTAATTCATCAGATAGATTTGAAAAAAAATATTGGACACGTTTATTTTGTTTTGTCAATTAAACAAAAAAATATGGATAATATAGCCCGTTAAAGTTCCGCGTAACGTCACGACTACAAAATGTATAGACTTTTGACAGAGAATTGACGTCACGAGTCCCCACTCCCGAACGTTAACAAAGTTTATCTATAATTTAATTATTATTTAATTAATTTTGTTGTTATTATGTGTGTACTTTAATAATTTTCAAAATTAGACAACGAAGTATGTACTATTCAATAATTTAATTATGAAAGGTACCTATGTTGTGTTCATTTCCTTCCATCCACCAGCCATAAGACGTCTACTGCTGGACATAGACCTCCCCTATAGATCTCCAATAAGACCAGTTGGTAGCGGCTTGCATCCAACGCGATCCTGCGGTCTTAGTGAGGTGTATAAGGAATTACCCACTGTTTTGACTAATGAAAGTCATAGTGTAAATTATAAATATTTGAAGACGAGTGTGTTCATTTAACTCAATCCAATAGATATTTAAATAATCGCGAATGTTGAATGTTATAGATATATATATATATAACATTCAACATTCGCGATAAATTCAAATTAAAGTTAAATGAACACACTCGTCTTCAAATATTTATAATTTACACTATGACTTTCATTAGTCAAAACAGTGGGTACTTCCTTATATAGATATATACATATATCTAACATCGTATAGACTACAACTAATAAGGAAGTACCCACTGTTTTGACTAATGAAAGTCATAGTGTAAATTATAGGTATTTGAAGACGTTGATGAAACTGACACTAAGTAATTTTACGCTAATTTTGATTAAAAAAATTAAATGAACGTTTTGTATGCGCTCTCTAGGTAACGTTTAATTCGGAACCCAATATAAAATAATAAATGATTTTATCATCTTCACTTGGGCAAGTGTTTTGAGTCAAATCTAGTAATTTAAATTTGACGCCCTTCCCGTAGACAGATATTTAATACACACCTTTAGCTTTGATGACATAAATTACAATTTTACAATACAATTATACTATTTTTTGTATTCAGTATTTACGTAAATACAAGATGGCCACCGCCACAACATGTTGGATTACATTTTTTTACACAACCCCCACAATATGATAGATAGATATACCTAACTCTTTATTGTGTGCACTAATACTATTATGGTACAAAGTAGATACTTATCTTAAATTAGTGCCACAAATATGGGTATCAAATGAAAGGGCTTTTCATGTAGAACACAAACTAAAGACACATAAATAAAATTAGAAAAAAACTTTTTTCAAATTAAACAGTCTTATGTACTAAAAGCTAAAAAGTAATAACTCCAAAATAAAATCGTGGGGCGCAACGCACACAATGAAATCTTTGAGGCGAAGGCACCGTTTAATTTAAAAAAGGTTTTTAACAATTTTATTTTTTTGTCTGAGATTATGACTTTTTGTAGTATACTATGTATGTTATTAATGAAGCAACTAACAGCGTTAAGTAGGAACTGTCTGCAGTTAGCACATCATGTATTACAATTTCAGGAAGTTTAGTTTGTAATTCATGAGCAACGGTGATTGCGATCGGTAGTTATTGATTGATCTTTATAATTATAGCCCAACGAACATGTTCATACCCAGCTATAACAAAATATCGATATATATAATATATATAATAAAATAACCTTTTATTTCTTGCACTCATTAAAAAATAACTAAAATCATCAATTTATACAAGTATGTACTTTGTTTTTCCATATAACATAAAATAATCTAGAGAGACCTCTTATCCCCTAGGGTCAAAATAGCCCACGGCTCGAAATGATAATAAAAATATTGTTCTCTCTGTTGAAAACATTGCTCAAATAAGTTGATTTGATGTTGTTTATTGAAATCTGTTTTATGGCAAGCCTGAGATCTTGATGATTCAAATCCCGTAAAATATTGCTTTCAGATTAATTTTATTATTTTATTGTTGTTTTATTTATCTTTTATGGAGCGAACTGCACACGTAACGGCAGATTGATGTTAATCTTATACTGTAAAGAAAGTTGATAATCGAAGTCACATCATATTATATTCTTGTTGCATAACATTGAGCTTAAAATATTATGTAAAATAAGTTCATATGAGCATAATTATTATTGCTGTTATTAATAAAATTACGGCTATTTTATTAATGGCAAATGGTTTAAACATTGACGTAACATGGTGGAAAAGTGTGTTACTGTAGTCTATGATATAATAATGTGGGTAGTATAGTTCGTACTCACCCATTTACGAAAAAAATAAGGGCAAAATTATGAAACTTTTATGTGTGTTGTATATACACACGAAGATTTTATTGTCAATTGGTAAAGGTCCCGGCACGTAAGTTGAACAAAAAAATATCATTCTCTCCCTTTCGTTAGCAGAGAAAACAAAAGAGAGATAGCTATGGTTTAACGTTCAAGTTGTTTGCCGGCTACTATAATCTTTTAAATCTAAAATTAGCGTACTCGTTAATTCTGATACGTGATTGTCGATTTACCCTATACCTAGAATGGTATATTTCTGTAAGATTCTGACAAAAGTCACGAAACGAGAATTTACTAATGATAGAGTATAATATCCTATAATAGAGTACACAAGCTATTTGAAAGACTCAATAGTCACTTGATCCTTAAGTACTGAGGATATACTTATAATAATAGCGAATAAATAATTAATAAGCATTGGCACTTGAAAAAAAAAACTGATTCCGATGTTGTTCAGATTTCTATAGCGCTACCGGCACTATTGGACAAACCAGCGACAAAATCACACTAGACAAAACCTCGATGTTCATTATTTATTCACGCATACTGTACTTATAACACTTACTGTGGAGTTGGTTTCTTTTGCTAACGCGTTGAGTTTACATTAGCATAACAATATTGGCAAATATTGTTATGCAATTGTTATTGGCAAATAAATTGATGTATTTTCCAATTTTATGAAAACATTTCAAACATCTTTTTCTGTACTGATGAGGAGAAACTTATTCGTATAATTTTTCAGTTCTTACAAATATGGTACAACCTTAACAATATATGTATGTAAGTACCTAGTCATTGCAAAGTTGTTTTGTTGTACCGTACCGATGTAACATTTATTTAGATTACAACGTCTGCCTTCAACAAGTTAACCACATCTTTACGTGTTCATAAAAAACAAGCATAATTACAATCAGTTACGTACTCTTATACGTTGCATCTTCAAACAGGAATTACCGTCGAGACAAGATCGCGTTTCCTGAAAGCGTTCCGCTTGCGACGTCGCGGCAGCTTCGGTGGCGTCTTGAGAAGTGTGGTGTAAGCCACGAGAGGAAAGAATTTATATTATTCTATAGGTTGTTTCACTAGGTTAACGCGTAAAATCATTTTTTTGGCGTTTACAGAACTGCTCGTTGTGTAAAAAAACCACAGAGATACTAGAGGGATAATGTGGTCGATCGAGAAAAATAAAGAGATGCAATTATATAATATGGCATGAGTTAGATAGAGACATAAACAATATCTCGATCCAGCTAGTTGTAGTGTTTTTTTCATAGTAGTGTCAAATTCCAATTCATATTCGTCAGTTTTGACAGCGCTGAAAACGATTTTACGTACATTTTTGTGGTTGAGAATTAATTGCCTCAAGCGACAACAGCGCTATCTCTCTACTTGTAATAGCTCTGAGAAAAAAACTTATTTAGCGGCTACGAATAACTATGAGCGACATTTAGAAACTGACAACTAATTTGAATTTTAGGTGTAGGAATATAGCCCGTAAACGCTATTTACCTATTTATGGCCTGGGAAAATAAGTACAACCTAATTCCCTATCCCTAATTGTAGGGGCGGTAAAATAAAAACTTTGCTGTTATGAGTGGACTGTATAATGTTGTAACGCAGATTAAATACATGAATCGAGTGACAAAGCGAGTAGTAGATATTAATACTTGTAGGCAGGCTGTAGCGTCGCTGTGGTCGCAGGGAAAAGAGAGCGAGCGGTCGCTCGCATGCCCTTATAAACGAGCCAAGGGTACGAAGCGGCGCGCGGGGGCGACGATGCCGCGGTGGCGGCCAGCGGGCGGGCTTCGATGTTGCGTTGATGCGTAGACATGCCTCTAAATGAGTTTTCGTAAACTTATAATTAACATTTAATCTTTAAAAGGCAAAAAACCATATAAATAATTTCGCAGCATCTAGATCACATTCATTTATTAGCAGTAGCACTACACAAGAGAGTAAGATACACTGCGCTTAGCCGATAATTTGACTCGATACAAATGAATTTTATGTATATGTAGTATCTGTTTGTCTGTATCCAAAATTGTATTATAATAGCTCATATTACCAGCATCATAACTCAAAATGAATAACTTAATTTTAACTTAGCCCATGCAAAGAGTCATAGAAATTAAGACATAATACAATTGCAGTGTCATACAATCAAACTATAATTACTGTTAACAATTTTTACCAAAAGTACTGTACTGTACCAGCCTTTTTAATAGTCCACTGCAGGACGTAGGCCTACCCACGAAGGTTGATTGGGCCATATCCACCACGCTGGCCCAGTGCCGGTTGGTAGATTCACATACGCCATCGAATTTCTTCTACGGACGTATGCAGGTTGCCTCACGATGTTTTCCTTCACCGAAAAGCCAGTGGTGTGAAAATCATACCAAAAGTAAACCAATAAAAACGCTCATAGCTTGTAACTTGAAAACTTGCACGTTGCGCAAGCGCATGCTTCTTGTATAAACAGTTTCACTGCACGCGACATAATACGACATTTCCGATCGATGTACTACTATTTCATTTCGATTATGAATTTAATTAATACTGTCGGTTTTTTTGTAGGAATTTGCAAAATTCCACACAATAATACTATTTACTCTACTATTATTTATATTACTCTGTAATCTAGTTCGTTTTATTCGAGATTGAGATTCTATTTAAAATGGAGCAGCTAGTTTCAGAAGTTCTTTATACTTAAAACTGAAAACGCGCGCATTACTTGCTTTAAGCTGTTTTGTTTTTAAGAATTTTGCGTCAAATATGTTTAGTTATATTTTGTAATATTATAACTTAGGTACACTTGGGTTTTATTTAGTGTTAACGTCATAATTGATGTAAAAACGTTAAATCAAATGAAATTCGCGAAAATTAAAAAAATACCTATTGTCGATAGGAATCAAGGAGACGAAGACGCTTTTTAAATTTTATCGCAATCAGTTGAGCGTTATCAATTCGAACGGACTATTTTGTACGTAGATCCATCCATCTATCAGCCATAGGCCGTTCATTGCTGGACATAGGCCTATAATAAGACTGGTTGGCAACAGTTCGCATCCAGCGCAATCCTGCGAGCGTCTTACGCTGCGCTTGCTGGTACATGGTCTCCACACGAGAACTTTTCGACCCCATCAGTCACCAGTCCTCCGACCCTCCGACGTGTAGATCTCTATAATTGAAGTCGTTAAAAAGCCTGTGTCATTTCTGACTAAAAATAATTGTTGTTGTTAACCTGTCGTGCCCCACTACTTGGAAAAGGCCTCCCCGCGATAACTAATAAATATTTTTTTATTTCCAGGCCTATCCGAAATACGTTTTCAAGTACGGAGTGAATGATTTCCACACCGGAGACATTAAAACCCACCACGAAAGCCGGGACGGAGACGTAGTCAAAGGTAACTTGCACCAACACTATCTCAGCTGTACCTCTACTTCTGGATATAAATTTTTTTTTTTATTTTTTTTTTCTGGACATCTCACACACGGTCTCTGACCCCAAACAAAGCAAAGCTTGTGATATGGCTGCTAGAGACTGATATACGGCATACTTAAGAAGGGCTTTATAAGGGACTCGGAGCGTCACAGTAAATTGTGATCGAACTGCCTAGCTGGGCCAAGTTTTGAAAAACTTTGTAAAGCTTAGGGCTAACTAAAGCTTATCATTGTAGAATGATCTTCAATTTTTTTAAATGGCCTAGTTGAAATTGTTTTAGTTCATTAAATATTTTAATTTGATTCATTTATTATTACTACAATATTTTAATTTATTTTTGTCATTCTTAACAGTCAAATTGTGTTCCTCATTGTGCTGTTTCAGGTAATTAAATATTAATACTTACCTACCTCAGAACGTTATTGAGTAGTTTTATTGAAATACAATGTTGCATTTTTTCTCTTTATATGTGGAGATGAAGTTGAAGTGAAGAAGAAAAGAGTAAAAATTCTATTATTTCGCTAAATAAAATAATAAATAAATATTTTGGGACATCTTACAAACGGCCTAGGCTCTGACCTCAAACTAAGCAAAGCTTGTGATATGGCTGCCAGAGACTGATATACTACATATACATATTTAAATGCATACTTTATATAGATAGTAACTAAATACACCCAGACATAGGGCAAACACCTACGTTCATCACATTAATATTTGCCCTGGGTGGGGATAAAACCCACGCCTCTTTGATCCAGAAGTCAGGTTCACTAACCACTGAGCCACCGAGGCTGTCACTGAGCCATCGAGGCAGTCTTCCCAATAACCGTCTTCACCTATGTAGATTTTATTTATTTCGAAGATAAACGTCGTATGCTGTACTTCATAGCCCGGAATCTAGTCTATGATCTAGAGCTTTCTGATGCTATTAGCTACCTGTCCTGCGTTATACTATGGCCGATATATGCATTATCTACTTATTAGTGCTAATGTCAGTAAAGGTTTATATCATTTCAACATTTACAAGTTCTCTTGGCATAAAGTAGTTTTATAAAGCTTTCTTTGAAAAATAAATGATAGCTCTAAAGATTTTGAGAACTGATGGACACTGTAAATGTCTTGAATAGTATGCTGAGTGTGAGTTTTGTCGTAAACATGACGTCAGCATTTAATTTGTATGAACTTGTTGTGTTTCAAAAACGCGCCACTAGTGGCGCTGTACATTTCCTCATACAAATTACATGCTTACGCGCTCGCTGAAGAGCGCGTCATGTTTACGACAAAACTCACACTCAGCATATAGGTAGAGACGACGTAACGGAAAGCGCAGCGTAAAACGTGGAAAAACTAAAATGGAGTTAAACTATTAACAATTTAACACCCGCTGGATAAAAGCTGCTTCAAATCAATATTACTGGAATGTTTCGGTACGAAGTAAGAATTTTCGATCGAACGTACTGTTTACTGTTATACAGTGTTAATACAACTCATGTATTATGTTTATTAACGATCCTCTTAATTGATGAATTAATGAACGTTATTTCAGGACAATACACAGTGGTAGAGCCCGACGGTTCTATTCGCACCGTGGACTACACGGCCGACAAGCACAACGGGTTCAACGCGGTGGTGCACAAGACTGCACCCATATCGCAGCACGAGGCTGCGCATCTGCATCACCACTGACGTTGACGATGTAAAAAAGGAGTCACTTTGGACGTGAATTTTAAGAGAATATAAATTATTTTTATACCCTAGACTTAAGGGTTTGCAAAGTTAATAGTTGTGCTTCTAGAGCCTTACATATTTTGTTCTTGTATTTTAAAGTTTTGTTTTTTTAAGCTATTTCAAAGCTAAGTGATTTTCTTTTTTTTCTATTCATTATATCCCAATATAAAATAAATAAATAAATATTGGGGGACATCTCACACACGGTCTCTGACCCCAAACTAAGCAAAGCTTGTGATATGGCTGCCAGAGACATGATATACTACATATACATATTTTAAATACATACTTATTTAGATAGTACCTGAATAACACCCAGACACAGAGCAAACACCTATGTTCATCACAAAAATGGTTGCCCTGGGTGGGGATCGAACCCACGCCTCTTTGATCCAGAAGTCAGGTTCACTAACAACCGAGGCAGTCAATATCATTACTTATCGTTCCGCACGGTCAGGATTTGGATGGGTGACCGCGGGTGGCATTTTCTACCGGCTCGGTGGTTCGGATGACACGTTAAATTGTAGGTCCCGGTTGTTTTAACCGTTTAACCATGTTAGAGGCCTTCAGGTGGCCTAAAATCTTTGACATAGGGCTAGCCACCCGGCCTATACGAACTTCCTTTTTATTTTTCATTAGATTTTTTTTTGTAAAGCGATATGCAAGCATAACCTACTACTTTATTAAGCCTATTTTGATTGTTTCGAAAACCTTGCTCATTATTTTAAAATTCACGTTCAACGTACTTGACTGATTTGAAAATAAATTTGTTAATGATTTGTTTAGACATTTAAGTATTTAAAGTAAGTTGTAATCGTTATTACATAATATTTAAAGCATCAACAAAAATAATTATAAAAAGAGTTTGAGATCTCTGTACGTTGTTACTTATTGTGTAATTTATTTTTATGTTACTTGATGTACCTGATTTTATAGATTGTACTTATTTACTTACTTAGGTAGTGTTGTTAATTCTTGTGTCAGTAAAGATTTTGTTACATTTGTTATTAGTGTTTCATGTAAATGCAAACTTGTCAATAAAATTGGCCAATATATTGTTTTTCATTTAAACTGTAAAATATTTTTAAGTACAAATTGAACAATTACATACGTATTAATTGTTATATTATAATTATTAAATACGTATTTAACGTAATGTAAGATATTGTACATGACATCGATAATATTATAGTATTTTCGTTTGCACAGCACCATGTGAAAATTGTCATTAAAATAATAAATCCAAAACTTACTAACTGATCAAATAGGGTGGCAGATTGAATCGATCGGTCCCGAGAATTGAAATTGCATATCACATGTAAAAAGTACCTTGATCCGTTTGTCCATCCATCGGCAATAACATGTCTACTGCTGGACATAGATTTCCAATGAGACTGACTAGAAACGGTTTGCATCCATCGCGGTCCATTGAGGTAAAGATACCATAACACGTAGAAAAGGTAATAATCGTAATCTAAAAGGAACAGAGAGTATTTTTTGATTCCCTGGCAGATTTGAATTGGGGTGAAACTTCCGGTTATACTGATGAACACTAATTGATTCTGACTATTTGCTCAAAATATATGTATTTAATCTCCCCTCCATAGTCGAAATATTTCGTGGCATAGGTATTTATCGGGAACTGCTGGAACATAATGGAAACCTGACAGTAGTTCCACCAAAATTAAAGTTGTACTTAATTTCACTCTAACCCTTTGTTTGTAGCACTTAAGTAATGGAAACAAAAGGACATTATGCAAAACACCTCCATATCAGAGCGTATAATCGAAACATTTGATACAATGTTCGTAAACGGCTTTATTTGTGAGTACTGTTTATTATGGGGTTATCCAGTTAGTTAATTTGTACACAATGAATACGTAACAGAGTAAAAAACAAGGTTACGGAAGTAAGGTGATGCAACGTTTATCTTGGTATCAACTGATTTGCATCTAAAGCCATTACAACGAAAAGTACCTACTAGTATTTAATTTTGGACTGTTGAACACAAGCTTATTCTTTAAGGGTGATTGAGCTTCAATTATGAGCCATATGTACGTTAGCCGAGTTGCGAGTTGGTGCATTCATTTGCCATCAAAAATCTCCAGAGATATGCAAGTTGCCCGATGTTTTGCTATAAAGAAGAAAAATCGCTAGTTTTTAAATCTGTAACACTCTGTCACAAAAACGTTATTGACACAAACGGATATTGAATTTGTTTATCATCTTATTAGTTGTAGAAAATCTACGGAAATATGAAATGAAATGAAATATATTTATTTGACAGATACAAAATAGGTACAAGGAAACTTATAAAATAACGAAATACAAAAAGTGTCGAAAGGGTCCACCTCATCTATAAATGTTGGGAGGACTCAACACTCAACGCTGGTATTCTGGTGAGCCCCTTTAAACAAGGGTAGGTTAGGAAGTAGAAAATCAAATAAATCACCCCGATAACAGGAGAGAGACTCTGTATATACACTCTACTTATTTATACTAGGATATTGTTCTACTCATCATTATGACTTGGCCCACCTGGAAAACCCTAAACCGCCTCCGATCCCAAGGCAAAATAGGGATACATAGACAACTCTGAGATCGAATGCATCTGCGGCATCCTACATTAAGTGAGACCGCAGACTATGTCACATCTGACCAATTGTGTAGCATGCCCTAAAACTTGCACCACTCAGGCTAAATGAGGCAACAGAGAGAGCCATTGAGGTGGACATTTTTTGGTCAAAAGCCGGAATATACTTTTTATCACGCGACACCGACTCGCAAAGAAGAAGATTATGACAATTTTTTACTAGAACTAGGACCAATATATATTCTACCGATAGTCGATGAACTTTTTGTACGAGCCAGCTGATCTAATTCGTCAATGATGAATGCAATGAAACCCTAGCATAAGTCTTTAGTCTAGAGAAACATACCATAATGGACGTGTCTACATTCAGATTATTTTGTCAAGTCGTCGTATCTGCTTTGAGGATGTTGTACAAATTGCTTTCAAGATCCCACTTTAGCCTTTTAAGGTCGCACTAGTTAAAATATAAATTTGACACAAATCAAGCTCTATAGCATTCATTTTATTTTTAATATTTTCTAAATATTTTTAGGTATATAGCCATTCTTATAAACTAATAGACACGCTAGATTTGCTTAGATTTGCACCCATAAAGTGGTTTGCTATTAGTACATTCACTCAAGTAGGTGGTTCGTGTTATCTATCTAATCGTGAAGGAACTACACTTCAACTTCCTACCGTTGATGAAAGTAAACAGATATTTACTTAGAGGACTCGCATTGTCTTCGACGAGGATATCCGTAGATGGACCGCGCTAATCTAATGAAACGTTCGCGGAACCAATGGGGCCGTTTTTATTACTAATTCAATTTTGTACGCTTGTTTATAGAAAATCATTCAAAAATGAAATGTAAACGAAAATAACTGCGATTGAATTTAAGAGTTTATTGTACAAGCACGACAAATGCTTTCATTATCAGCGACTTGGCATTTTTTTTTGGTTTGATGTTTATTATGTATTCGATAAGATGTTGCCTTATAAAGACTCAGACGAAGAAGGAGCACAGATTGGCAGATGAACAGGGTTATTTCTAAGCAATTAGGATCCTTTTAGGGACTTATTCTGTACGTCAAAACTAACAACATTTGTTCTGCGACTGTTGTCAAAACTCGAAAAAAGAATCCGTTCTTCCATAGAAAAATATCGTTCACCCGCGATAAAATGTATGGAATAGCTTATTTTTTTTAGTTTTGACAAAAATCGCAGAAAAAAAGTTGTTAGTTTTGATGTACAGAATAAGTTCCGAAAAGGATGCTAAATGATTAGAAATAACCCTGTATAGGTATGTGTTCATCGTTATGATAATTTAAATATAATAAGTTTATACAATAAGTTTAAATGTGATAAATATAGATAAGTTATAATAATTTTTGCAGTCTTCCTAACATCGCAAATATGTGTATACTTATTATTTCTTAAATAACTGACAAACAATGGACAGAAATCAACTGCAATTTGATTACAGAGTTTATTTTAACGCGCTGAAGTAGGACTTTCGTTATGTATACACAATAGGATAATGATTAAAATAAGATGTTGTCTTATAAGAAGCACGGATGTCTGCTAGATATAGCTATATATTTATCATTATGAATAACTTTTGTTGTTCCCCTAGCAACGCAAAAATACTTGCTGTTCCTGACTTTTGAGAAAAATTATGTTTTTGAAAACATCTGTTTTTCCTTAATCAATAACTAAATTTAGGGCTTAAATAAATAAATCTGGGCATTACAGCAAGTACACGTACAGTTCACGAAGTGTGGGTCTAACAACCTATGTTGACAGTATAATATTCATTTGCAGGTAATTATTATTACACCAACGGCATAATATTTAGCATGCTACATCCCACTACGTATGCATGCTTATTGCAAACCATGCAACTAAGTTATTCGAATTCTATGCCGCGCACTCACTTGCACGCCTACGTTAATATACCATAATTTGGGTTACTTGTCCCATGAGCTGGGTTCACACGCTTTTTCAATGAAACCCTCGAGTGCATACCAAGAATTCTCTATCTACAAGGACGTTTGCTTAGTCTGCCTTTGGCAGGTATTAATCATCTTTCATTAGTTCAATCGCTGTGCTTTCAATATTTCAATGCTGATTCACAATATGGCAAAAAATACTATCTAAAGAAACAAGGTTTTGCCTATTTGATAGGTAATCTTGTCATCATATTTTAACGGTTTTATTATTTTTAGTAACTTGAGGAAGTTAACTAGTTAGGTTTTAAATAGATAAACGTACCTTGCGAGTTCGGTATTTAACTATTTATACCACAAACTAAATATATATATAATAATACGAAAAATAAATAAATAAATATTGGGGGACATCTTACACACGGTCTCTGACCCCAAACTAAGCAAAGCTTGTGATATGGCTGCCGGAGACTGATAAACTACATATACATATTTTAAACACATACTTATATAGATAGTATCTAAATACACCCAGACACAGAGCAAACACCTATGTTCACCACATAAATGCTTGCCAGAAGTCAGGTTCACTAAGCACTAAGCCACCGAGGCAGTTGCAGTTTAATTACATGCAGAAAATCAGTCGATCCCTATTGCTGCGTGAAAGAGTAAAAAGCAAACCAACAAACATTTGGGATTTATAATATTAGGTAAGGATTTTTGTTTGTACATAAGCAACATAAATAAGCTTCATTTAGTCACTAGTATGTACAATACACCTTTAACAGCCTAAACCCACTGCTTCAACACACTTCCAAAACAAGTAGGTAGCATTATCTCTACATCACTTACACATGCTCCCATAGCCTATGTTGAAATCAAGATACGTGTTACTGTACCTACCGTGCGAAACTTTTCTCAATTAGACAGAACAGTACCACCAGCCTCGGTCCTCAATCGCTAAAGGAAACTTCATTTTCGGAAGCCATTTCGGCTCCGCTTGCCAAGGCTGCCGTACCACAAATAAGGCCAGATATAAATGCCTGTGAACCCTGAGCTGCTGTATTCAGGGATCAGACACACGTTGAAACAGACGTCTGTAATTACTTAATTTATTTGATTGTTAGATCTTGTGTATAAGCAGTGGAAATGTGGACTTATCAGTGCGTATTTGTGGCAGTGTTGGTGAGCTTCGCTCAGGGAAAACCAAAGTTAGCGGTGTTTGGTCCAGGGTACGATGTGGGACCTTACGATTATTATGTAAGTACTCTACATAATTAACTGTGGTGTTTTAATAACCCTCTCTTAATATGGGACAGATTAGTGGCCGTGGACTATGGCAGACTTGTTTGTGTTGACTGACTATGACAAAAAATATCTGATATTATTTTCTGATCTAATTGATAAACAGTGATTCTAAAAGAATAGTAATTATTATCATGAGATCTTATCTATCTTGTCATCTATCTTTTTTCAGGAAGCGCCTAAATATAGTTTCAACTATGGAGTGGCAGATCCATCAACTGGAGACGTCAAATCCCAGCATGAGACTAGACAAGGGGATGTAGTAAAAGGTAAGCATTTATTTTAAACCAAATTATTACGATATGTCATAAATAAAATGTGTTATTGGAACATATAAAGGAAACAAATAGTATCCTTATAATTTGATAGTGATTTTCTCCTTGCAAAGCAGTAAAAATATTCTATATTTAAATTATTTGTGATTTAAAAGTGACTGATATCAGACGATATAAAACCAATGAATGCAGTTTCGATAGCCATTTCCTGAGTATCTTTTACTCATACTCTAGGGGTAGTACCTACAAAAAAGTCCCGATGTTCACAGTGAAATTATCACGCAGCGCTGATCACTAATGGTTATACTTAGCCAAAAATAGTATTGCCGTCTCATGATTTTCTGTACAATGAAATGAATAGCTATACACTGTCGCGAATCAATAGCAAAGCGTTTTCGTAGAATTACCTATTATAGACACAAAAATATTACACGGTGATGCTTTGTAAAATGCAGGAATTTAAAGAGGTGTATAAAATCATCATTACGAATAACTTTTACCATGAGACCAGTCCCGAAATCACAAAATAGATTACCCGTTCCATTCAGAAAGTTCATTGACTTTCGAAATAATGTATAGGACAGATGATTTTCTCCGAGATTCTGGAGTTGGTCCCATAGTAAAATAATGTTGATTTTAAAAACTTCGTTCAAAATATGTTTGCAAATCAATGCCCCGTATTGTATTAAGAACCTAATTGCTAGTAAAGCAGAAACCTAAAATGGAATGGATCTTCATAGTCCATCTAAAAAGTCTCTACATCAACTAAATAGTGAATCTTGTGCCTGTTCACCTCTTGTGGTTTCTTGTTATAACAAGAAACCACGATAGATTATAGTTAGAATATATCTATAAATAATAATTTTATTATAATATGCAACGTGTTGCAAACCATAGAGCAGATATCGCTAATCATTATGACAAAGGTAATGTTCTCAAACCTGGCTCAAGTCTGTCCAAAATTTATATTTAAAAAAAAAAATATAACAAAACAAGAAAAATACTTTGGGACAACAGGGACTAGGTACTTGAAAAAAATCAGCTTTTTTACTGCCATACATTTTGTCGAGTCTGCCATGTGAACTTTTTGTACGTTACAACTGTTTTTTTGAGATTTCACAGTTTTTCCCGAGAGAAAAACGTTCATAATGATAAGCAAGCATAATATACACCTTTGAAAGACCCTGGTCTTTAGTATCTAATAGGTATACATCTAGATTCTAGCCCTACCACTAACACGGAAGGAAAATATGGTATGTTAGGAGAATTATTAGCCTAACAGCCCATTGTCCAATATCAACCTTCATTTATTATAGGTTTGCATATCGTAAAACGTACACCACCGCCATATAGGTATACCTACACTTCTAAGCGCACTTTGTTTTCAATGGCGTGCATTGTTCTCTAACTATGCCGTAATTAGTGTAATGTTAGTACAAACTATGCAACACCAACAAGAAGCAATGGTATTTCACACTGGCTTTTGAAATTGGCATCTTTGTTGAATACTAGGACTAGGTAATTAATTAAATCTCAGCTCAGTTATTTACTTAATATTTCGCTACATGAATGCGCGAGGTACGCGCATTCATGCATTGTCACGTAAGTTCTAAAATATGTTTCCATTATTTTTACTTAATATTCTTTTTATTGCAACATTTTTCTTAGTAAAGTATTCTAAACTATAAAGAAATCGATATACTAATATTATATATACTAAAATGTGTTCCAAAGTTTGTTGTTACTCTATCTATACTCTATATATATCACGCAACAACTGAGTCACAGATCGGCTCGATTTTACATGGATGCAGATTAGGGCATGCAAAAACCGGGTGGTTTTGAAAAACCGGGTTTTTCGGTTTTTGATTTAAAAAACCGGGTAAATCGGGTTTTTCGAGTTTTTCGGGTTTTTTTTGTAAGTATATGAAAATACTAAAAATAATGGTTTGTTTGTTTGTTTATGACCCTGTACTGTCCCATTGTTGGGCAAAGGCCTCCCCTCGAGATTTCCAGTTGCGTCGGTCTTGTTCTGCCTGCCAAGTTGGATTAAATGTATTCGCGCTATCTAATAGAGAGTGCAGACTCTCTATTAGATAGGCCTCTACGAGGCCGCACCGAGTTGGGACCCCATTCGGAGGAGATTTTATCCCAGAGGTCTTCTGGCATGCGACTGACTTAATCGGCCCACTGTGACTTCAGTTTAGCGGCAGTGAAAGCCAAATCTTTGATTTGAGTTCTGGAATGCATTTCGGTGTTTTGTACTCGGTCTATTAGCCGGTCACTGAGAATACTGCGCTCCATAGCTTTTTGGCAAACCTTGAGTTTGGACTTTTAAACTTTAGTTAAAGACACCTGTTTGTCAAAAACAATGTTTGTACACCATAAGTCAAAATGGAAAGATTACATACATCTTGCGCTATAGTGTGATCGGAAGGTCTCTTCATATGCTTTTTCATGGCCCAATAGCTCTTCCAAGCTTTCTCTTTTCTTCTAGGTCTTGTCTCGTCTGGAAAGTGACTATTTGCCCAAGATAGATGTAATCGTGAACGTATATGTCTTCGTCATCGACAGTTACCCGACGTTTGATGCCATTGGTCATCACTTTGGTCTTTAACATGTTCATTCGCAATCCAACCTAGAGGCTTGCAGTGGTTAGATTTTGTGGCATTGATTGCAGCTCTCTGGCTGAGGAAGAGAAGATAAAGATATCGTCTACAAAATGAGGATTAGTTAACCTTTTTTTACCTATATCAACACCACTTCTATCCCAGCTTGCCGCCAGCTTTCCGAAAACTTCTTCGAGGACGCCCGTGAATATTTTCGGGGACAGTGGGTCTCCCTGTTTAACATATTTCTCTATTGCAAATGCTGGGCCAGAAGATTGTAATTTTGTTGCAGCGGTACTTTGAGAATAGATGAGGCGGAGAAAATTAACGTGTGTGATGATATCAAATGCTTTTCAACCGAAGAAACAGAGGAGGTACTCAACTCGACGCGTATATGTATAAATATGTTGTGTATAACCAAACCAATAACCTATATAACCAATAGCGCGGCCAGAGATCCAAGACCTAGCCTACCTGACAGTTCACCAAAGATATCCCGGACATCAGCCTATACGAGATTAGAATGGCCCTGAATCAGTTTAAGAATAACAAGGCGCCGGGTGATGACGGTATCACATCAGAGCTGCTGAGAGTGGGTGGAACACCGGTACTAAAAGTCTCCCTAAGCTTTTCAACACCGTCGTCCTCGAGCGCATCACGCCAGAAGCATGGAGCAGAAGCGTGGTGGTGTTGTTTTTCAAGAAAGGTGACAACACCTTATTGAAGAACTATAGACCCATCTCACTTCTGAGCCATGTTTATAAGCTGTTTTCAAGGGTCATTACGAACCGTCTCGAGCGTAGGCTTTATGAGCCTTCCGAACAAGCCGCATTCATACGCTGCGGCAGGTTATACAGAAGACCGAAGAGTATAATTTGCCACTTTGCTTAGCGTTTGCGGACTATGAGAAAGCTTTTGATTCGGTCGAGGCATGGGCTGTGCTTGAGTCTCTCCAACGATGCCGTATTGACTATCGGTACATCAAAGTGTTGCAGTCTTGTATAATAACGCCACTATGTCGGTCTGAGTACAGGAAGAAAGCTCCAAGGCGATCCCTTTAAAAAGAGGCATAAGTCGTAATTTCTTCGAAACTGTTTACGGCTACTTTTGAGAAGCGTTCAAGCTCCTAGAATGGAAAGGATTGCATCAATGTCAATGGCGAATACCTCACTCACATTCGGTTTGCCGACGATATAGTAGTCATGGCAAAATCGATAGAAGAGCCCAGCACGATTCTGGAAGGCCTCAATCGGGTTTCTCAACAGTCTTAAGATGAACATGGTTAAGTCGAAAGTCAAATGTGATTCCCATGTTGTACCCTCCTCGATTTATTTTGGGAACTCGGTTCTTGAAGTCGTCGACTCGTACGTCTACTTAGGACAAGTATTCCAGTTAGGTAGGTCCGACTTCAAGAAAGAGGTCAATCGCCGAATCCAACTCGGCTGGGCAGCGTTCGGAAAATTGCGTAGCCTCTTCTCATCCGACATACATCAGTGCCTCAAGTCGAAAGTTTTAGACCAGTGTATGTTGCACGTGATGACTTATGGCACATAAACGTGGTCTCTCACTATGGGCCTTATTAGTAAGCTCCAAGCAACCCAACGAGCTATGGAGAGGGCTATGTTCGGAGTCTCTCTGCGAGATTGAATCAGAAATGAGGAGATCCGTAGAAGAACCAAAGTTACCGACATAGCCCAACGGATTGGCAAGTTGAAATGGTAATGAGCTGGGCACATAGCGCGGAGGACTGATGACCGACGGGGTCGAAAAGTTCTCGAGTGAAGACCACGTACCGGCAAGCGCAGCGTAGGACGTCCACCCATAAGGTGGACGGATGACCTTATTAAGACCGCAGGATCGCGCTGGATACAAGCCGCTTCCAACCGGTCTTATTGGAGATTCATAGGGGAGGCCTATGTCCAGCAGTGGACTTGTTATGGCTGATGGATGGATGATATTTCTTTTGTTTGTTAATTTCAACAATCGAGTTTTCCTTTATGTATAATTTACAAATATTAGACAAACGTGCAAAATATATCACGCTTAGTTTTACTTCTTAGCGTAGCAGAGACTGTCAGACTAATGTAACAATACAAAAAGGCGGCGGTTGATAGCATTTCGGTCAAGACGAGACAAAACGCGTCCCATTACGCTTATAACGCTACAGCGCTCTGCGTATATGATGATACTCACTAATTCACTATGTAAAGCGAGAGAAAGAGAGAATGAGGACTTTCGCACTTGAATTTCATCCTTAGCACGTAGTTATATAATAGTCATTGGTCAATGGTACATTAGGCGTAATTATATACATAGAAAAAAGTGTTAGAGCAACTAGACGACAATAATGTAATACGAATAATGTATTACGAAGGAGTTAATATGTGAATTTTAAAAATCGTAGAAAAACCGAAAAACCCGAAAAAACCGGGTTTATAACTAGAAAAAACCGAGTTTCAAATGCGGTCGGTTACCCGGTTTTTTCGGTTTTCGGTTAACCGGGTTGCATGCCCTAGTGCGAAAGTCCTCATTCTCTCTTTCTCTCGCTTTACATAGTGAATTAGTGAGTATCATCATATACGCAGAGCGCTGTAGCGTTATAAGCGTAATGGGACGCGTTTTGTCTCGTCTTGACCGAAATGCTATCAACCGCCGCCTTTTTGTATTGTTACATTAGTCTGACAGTCTCTGCTACGCTAAGAAGTAAAACTAAGCGTGATATATTTTGCACGTTTGTCTAATATTTGTAAATTATACATAAAGGAAAACTCGATTGTTGAAATTAACAAACAAAAGAAATATCATCCATCCATCAGCCATAACAAGTCCACTGCTGGACATAGGCCTCCCCTATGAATCTCCAATAAGACCGGTTGGAAGCGGCTTGTATCCAGCGCGATCCTGCGGTCTTAATAAGGTCATCCGTCCACCTTATGGGTGGACGTCCTACGCTGCGCTTGCCGGTACGTGGTCTTCACTCGAGAACTTTTCGACCCCGTCGGTCATCAGTCCTCCGCGCTATGTGCCCAGCTCATTACCATTTCAACTTGCCAATCCGTTGGGCTATGTCGGTAACTTTGGTTCTTCTACGGATCTCCTCATTTCTGATTCAATCTCGCAGAGAGACTCCGAACATAGCCCTCTCCATAGCTCGTTGGGTTGCTTGGAGCTTACTAATAAGGCCCATAGTGAGAGACCACGTTTATGTGCCATAAGTCATCACGTGCAACATACACTGGTCTAAAACTTTCGACTTGAGGCACTGATGTATGTCGGATGAGAAGAGGCTACGCAATTTTCCGAACGCTGCCCAGCCGAGTTGGATTCGGCGATTGACCTCTTTCTTGAAGTCGGACCTACCTAACTGGAATACTTGTCCTAAGTAGACGTACGAGTCGACGACTTCAAGAACCGAGTTCCCAAAATAAATCGAGGAGGGTACAACATGGGAATCACATTTGACTTTCGACTTAACCATGTTCATCTTAAGACTGTTGAGAAACCCGATTGAGGCCTTCCAGAATCGTGCTGGGCTCTTCTATCGATTTTGCCATGACTACTATATCGTCGGCAAACCGAATGTGAGTGAGGTATTCGCCATTGACATTGATGCAATCCTTTCCATTCTAGGAGCTTGAACGCTTCTCAAAAGTAGCCGTAAACAGTTTCGAAGAAATTACGACTTATGCCTCTTTTTAAAGGGATCGCCTTGGAGCTTTCTTCCTGTACTCAGACCGACATAGTGGCGTTATTATACAAGACTGCAACACTTTGATGTACCGATAGTCAATACGGCATCGTTGGAGAGACTCAAGCACAGCCCATGCCTCGACCGAATCAAAAGCTTTCTCATAGTCCGCAAACGCTAAGCAAAGTGGCAAATTATACTCTTCGGTCTTCTGTATAACCTGCCGCAGCGTATGAATGCGGCTTGTTCGGAAGGCTCATAAAGCCTACGCTCGAGACGGTTCGTAATGACCCTTGAAAACAGCTTATAAACATGGCTCAGAAGTGAGATGGGTCTATAGTTCTTCAATAAGGTGTTGTCACCTTTCTTGAAAAACAACACCACCACGCTTCTGCTCCATGCTTCTGGCGTGATGCGCTCGAGGACGACGGTGTTGAAAAGCTTAGGGAGACTTTTAGTACCGGTGTTCCACCCACTCTCAGCAGCTCTGATGTGATACCGTCATCACCCGGCGCCTTGTTATTCTTAAACTGATTCAGGGCCATTCTAATCTCGTATAGGCTGATGTCCGGGATATCTTTGGTGAACTGTCAGGTAGGCTAGGTCTTGGATCTCTGGCCGCGCTATTGGTTATATAGGTTATTGGTTTGGTTATACACAACATATTTATACATATACGCGTCGAGTTGAGTACCTCCTCTGTTTCTTCGGTTGAAAAGCATTTGATATCATCACACACGTTAATTTTCTCCGCCTCATCTATTCTCAAAGTACCGCTGCAACAAAATTACAATCTTCTGGCCCAGCATTTGCAATAGAGAAATATGTTAAACAGGGAGACCCACTGTCCCCGAAAATATTCACGGGCGTCCTCGAAGAAGTTTTCGGAAAGCTGGCGGCAAGCTGGGATAGAAGTGGTGTTGATATAGGTAAAAAAAGGTTAACTAATCCTCATTTTGTAGACGATATCTTTATCTTCTCTTCCTCAGCCAGAGAGCTGCAATCAATGCCACAAAATCTAACCACTGCAAGCCTCTAGGTTGGATTGCGAATGAACATGTTAAAGACCAAAGTGATGACCAATGGCATCAAACGTCGGGTAACTGTCGATGACGAAGACATATACGTTCACGATTACATCTATCTTGGGCAAATAGTCACTTTCCAGACGAGACAAGACCTAGAAGAAAAGAGAAAGCTTGGAAGAGCTATTGGGCCATGAAAAAGCATATGAAGAGACCTTCCGATCACACTATAGCGCAAGATGTATGTAATCTTTCCATTTTGACTTATGGTGTACAAACATTGTTTTTGACAAACAGGTGTCTTTAACTAAAGTTTAAAAGTCCAAACTCAAGGTTTGCCAAAAAGCTATGGAGCGCAGTATTCTCAGTGACCGGCTAATAGACCGAGTACAAAACACCGAAATGCATTCCAGAACTCAAATCAAAGATTTGGCTTTCACTGCCGCTAAACTGAAGTCACAGTGGGCCGATTAAGTCAGTCGCATGCCAGAAGACCTCTGGGATAAAATCTCCTCCGAATGGGGTCCCAACTCGGTGCGGCCTCGTAGAGGCCTATCTAATAGAGAGTCTGCACTCTCTATTAGATAGCGCGAATACATTTAATCCAACTTGGCAGGCAGAACAAGACCGACGCAACTGGAAATCTCGAGGGGAGGCCTTTGCCCAACAATGGGACAGTACAGGGTCATAAACAAACAAACAAACCATTATTTTTAGTATTTTCATATACTTACAAAAAAAACCCGAAAAACTCGAAAAACCCGATTTACCCGGTTTTTTAAATCAAAAACCGAAAAACCCGGTTTTTCAAAACCACCCGGTTTTTGCATGCCCTATTTCGCACTTGAATTTCATCCTTAGCACGTAGTTATATAATAGTCATTGGTCAATGGTACATTAGGCGTAATTATATACATAGAAAAAAGTGTTAGAGCAACTAGACGACAATAATGTAATACGAATAATGTATTACGAAGGAGTTAATATGTGAATTTTAAAAATCGTAGAAAAACCGAAAAACCCGAAAAAACCGGGTTTATAACTAGAAAAAACCGAGTTTCAAATGCGGTCGGTTACCCGGTTTTTTCGGTTTTCGGTTAACCGGGTTGCATGCCCTAATGCAGATTAAAAATGTTGGAGAGTGTCATAGGCTACTTTTATCTCGGAACGAAGTCGTGGGCAAAAGCCCTGTATATAATTATGTAAATAAAAGTTCTAATCTTACATTTGCCGCCAGTGTTATTCGTCAAATGCAAACCTTACCTACCATATAAGAGTGCTTGACACATATCCATCACACTGCGCCAATTGTAATTTTGTGAATTCACATACGCAATCAAAATATGTCCCTACAGGTTTATAGGGCAATCATATTTGTATTATTACTAAAAATCCAAATTATTACTTTCCAGGCCAATATTCCTTGGTAGAACCCGACGGCTCCATCCGAACAGTGGACTACACAGCAGACCCTGTCCACGGTTTCAACGCTGTAGTCTCTAAAGTTGGCCCTAACGTTCATGAGCCAGTCCACCAAATTCCTGGAAAGCGGATAGGAACAATTCAGCAAACTGGTCATATACAGCCGGGTGGTCCGATCCAACATGGCCCAATTCAGATTGGGGGCCAGATCCAGCCTAGTGGGGTGAACCAGGCGATCCAGCCGGGTACGATTCAAGTTGGCCCCGGTATTTCGCCGCAGTCCGTGCGATACGTGCCAAGGCCAATCCCGGTGCCAGTTGAAGTCCCACAGCAATTGTATAAGCAGCAGATATTTCCACAACAGCCACCGTTCTGTAAGTAACTTATACTAAAGGACCATTATTTACCTACATTACTCTGTTGTTGACACATGATACAAGTAAATAAGTTGTCAAGTGCGTGTCGAGACACGCGTACGATCCGTAGATGGTCACAATGATTTTGATGATGATTTTTATTTGATTTTTATAATGTCATCAAATTGTTGATTGCTAGTATGTTTTTGTGAAGTAAAAAATATGCCGCCTTACCACAAAATATTTAAACACGCTTTAAATACTGTTTTACTGTTTAAGGCGGTTAATGTCTAAGTTATGTGCAAGTTTAAGAATTTTAATTTTCTATTATAACTCAAAAAGTAATAATCTTAGAGTGCTCAATATAATTTTCAGAGAAAGATTTTACAATGATATATAAACTCAGTAAGTTTGAAAGTCTATCTTGTATACTTCAGAATATAAGGGGGGGACGGCGACGACGACGATAGTCTTTTTTCAACTTTGGCGACCTATATCTCACAAATGGTACGTGTGATAAAAATGATTCATGATGTCTTACATTCATTTTAAAAACCCTATTCAATGATACGCCACATGACGGAGTGGGGCGAAAAAAAATTACCACCTACCCCTTAAATCCATAATTTTGAAATTTTTAAGTATTTGAGATTGAGATCTATACTAAAACTATCATGATCTCAAATTTGATGCCATTTGGTTGATAAATGTGGAAGTTACATATACAGAGTTATTTCTAATCAATTAGCATCCTTCTAAGGGCTTATTCTGTACATCAAAACTAACAACTTTTGTTCTACGACTTTCGTCAAAACTCAAAAAAAATCAGCTGTTCAATACATTTTGTCGCGGGTGAACTAATTTTTTCTATAGAACATCAAACATTTTTTTTGAGTTTTGATGAAAGTCGTAGAACAAAAGTTGTTAGTTTTGATGTACAGAATAAGCCCCTAGAAGGATGCTAATTGATTAGAAATAACCCTGTATAAGGGTTTGTAACATGAAGACAGACACAACGAAGTTATAAGGTTGCTCGTTTACTGAAAATCAGATATAATTTTCAGAAAGTATACTTCATAGTTATCGTTTTAATTTAACTCAAGTTGAGTAAAACCATAACTTGATTATGGACAAATTTTATTATTGGGCCAATTAAGCCACAATAACTGATGTAGAAAATAATATCATCTGTTTTTAAATGTTTTTCGAGTGCGTGTTGCAAATTTTGTTTGGAACGGCTAATTATTTGCTCTCAAATTCAGTGCTGGCTCCAAAGTAAAAGTTATTCATAGTAATAGTCTGAATTACCTCCTTTCGACTTAGTAAACTTTTGCCAAATAACCCTGTAAATAAATACACAATTCATGCAACATGCAACAGTCCCCATTAAAATTTCAATGATACACGTAAAAAGTATTTCTCAGATCACATCACATACGAAAATTACACAATATCATTACCCGTACAATTACTGTCAGTAGATACGAGTAGATAACGATTTGTGGCCCTATTGTGCGGCGGCATTGTCTGCTAGTTAGTTGCTTTGCGCGATTGAAAAAATTCTTGAGGAGCTTGGGAGACGATAATTTTGTTTAATGATATTCTGCAACATGTTAGTTTCTTTTAAGGTAAGACTTGTTGGTAACGTTTGTTCAGTGGTAGATTTACCAATAAGCTGAGTAAGCTGGAGCCTAGGGCGGCATGTTTTAGGGGGCGGCAATAATTCAAGAGGCTACTGGCAGCAAATACTTCGTAAATTCGCCATTGCGTTTATTAGTAATATAGGTACAGTTCGGGCCAGTAGCGGATTTCCTCATTAACCACCAGTAGGATATTGAAAGTTTTGACGCACCTGCTTACCTCTACAATTTGAGACTATATGTAGTTTATATCATCTACATATAGTCTCAACTCACATCATGCAGCTTTTAAATTTTCCAAACTTGCTATTGAGACACATTTTCAATGGTTCAGTATGATTTTGAAAGCTATCGATGAATAGACTATTAATTTATAGGGAGTGGATATAACACTTCCCAGAGTTTTTTTTTCCAAACCATTAATATATATTAAGATAGCACAAGTAATACATTTAGATACTTATTATATTTTTAAGCTAATTCAACGCCTGAATTCGTCTCGGAGCATTTAGCAAATTAATTCAAAACAAATTGATCGTTGATATCAATTAAATTAAAAAATATATATAAAACTAGTTTTTACCCGCGGCTTCGCCCGCATGATATTTTGATTTTTGACGCAATATCATTATAATTTATAGCCTATGTGTTATTCTCATATATAAGTTATATTATTGCAAAGTTTAATCACAATCCGTTCAGTAGTTTTTGCGTGAAAGAGTAACAAACATCCATACATCCATCCTCACAAACTTTCGCGTTTATAATATTAATAGGATAATTTAATACTTTTTAAATTATTTTGAAATTTATTGTTATTTTTAATTTTTCAGTGTACCCAAAACCTCCCCAGCATTACGGCGACTATGAAGGCTTTGATATAGAAGGAGGACCCTTTCCACCACCAGAATTTTATTAGATAGTTGTAACAAGTCACCAAAGTATTATTAATGTATTTTAGTGATTAAGTAAATTTAATTCCAGAAATTAAGTGCGTTATAATAGAACTGATAAAAAAGTAAAATAAAAAGTCAAGAAAAACATTACACATACTTTTACGTATTTCTTTTCCTCTAATACACTTAAAACCTTACTTTATTATTAATCGCAACAAGGCCTATTACGAAAGCGCCATCGTAATTGTAATAGCAATTTAGAATATTCCTGTTTCTTTTTCACTATAATAATATGCATTCAATAGAGAGAACACTTTTTACGTTGCTATTAAATTTACGACGGCGCCTTTATAATTGGGCCTAGTATCTATCTACATATACGAGTATATGTAAAGTTACATAAGATAGTTCTTAAATAACATTTTAAAAACATATTATGTATCTTCTACGCTGCGCTTGCCGGTACGTGGTCCCCATTAGAGTACTTTACGACCCGATCGGCAATTTGTGCTAACAAAGTATTTGGATAGTCAAATGTCAGTAAGTAAGTATTAGAACCTTTTTCGCCCTACTTTGAGTTTGATTAAAATAAACTCGGAGATTAACCTCATTTTTACCATACATTATTCATAATTATGTGTCAATAAAAAAAATGATTTTCCCTGTTATAATTAGTGGTGTAAAGATTTTATTCCAGGAACAACGCCGAATGCCAACGCCGCTAAGGACTATTCGTTGGGCTGTCTGCAACGAGGCAAACCTCATTAAACCAAAGTTACCGACATAGTCCAGCGGATTGGCAAGTTGAAGCGGCAGTGGGCACGCCACATAGCACGGAGGACGGATGACCAATGAGGTCGAAAAGTTCTCGAGTGGAGACCATGTACCGGCAAGCGCAGCGTAGGACGTCCACCCACAAGGTGGACGGATGACCTCATTATACCGCAGGATTGCGCTGGATGCAAGCCGCTACCAACCGGTCTTATTGGAGATCTTTAGGGGAGACCTATGTCCAGCAGTGGATGTCTTATGGCTGAAACGAAACGAAACTTCATTAAAAATACATAAATCATTATTATTACAACAACATTATCCGGTATAAATTACAGCCACACGATAATGTTCCTTATCCACTATTGTCATTCTATTAAACATAGCAATGAATACCAAATAGAATGATATAATAAAATACACAGGCTTTTAAGAGCAACGCCTGAAGAAATAATATTGGCAAACACCGTGCGCTTTTTGAATTTATTATTGTGTTGTTGGGTTCTGATCAAATTATATTGATTAAATTGTTATTTATTTATCACACAATATAATGTAATTACAAATAGTTTCTATAGGAGTTGTTTTTTTATTCCATTCTCTTTAGAAATATTAATATTATGACATATTTTATAGAACAACAGCCCTATTACTAATACAAACATTATTTTTATTCGAAACAAAAGTTCTGATTTTATTAACTGTTTTAGTTGTTGTTAGAGGAACTTTTATACCATTTTGTTCATATATATTATAATTATTATAATAAAAGGCTTCGACGTCAGTGACTGACTGACAGATGTTCTACAGCCCAAACCGTTTAACCTATATACTTACTAGAAACTTGGAAAATAGGTGTATTTTGCAACGCAATGGCGCACTAGGAGCAGATTTTTAAAATTGGGCCTTTAAAGGGTTAAAGCGGGCCCTTTTCGATAGTATGAAACTTTTTAATTTCAGGCCCGATTGATTTGAAACTTGACTTAAATATTCTTCAAACAAAATAAAATTTGCTGTTTGATCGATATTTGTGATTTTCTTATCCTGGTGGGCCTCTAAAATTCCAAATTTAGTAAAATAAAACATCAAGTAGGTACCCCCAACTGGCTCAATCGAATGGGGTAATATTTGGTATTGGAGATGCTTATAATATTTACCAATACTGGAGTCCTGGATATCCTAAAAATTGTCTAATTCCTTCGGAATAATCAAAATCGCCGAAAATTTAAGGGTTCCTTAGGGAATTTAAAAAATGAAATAAATTAATCGAATGAAATCGGAATCAGAAATCCTATGGAATGAAATCAGATGGAATTTGGATTAACAATAGCCTACATATTACCTACGAGTCGGCTACTGACGTTCTGGAACACGGCGATTCGCTCGGGAAAAAATGTTCATGGCTTTTCCAAATTTGTTATAGAAAAAGCATACAATATGCATCAATATACCCTATAGTACCTAGATCCAACTCGAGACTATAATTTTAAATCTTCAGATAACTCAGCTACTTAATTATACCCAGTAGTTAATATTTTAGAACTTAAGACATGAAAACTGATAAATTAAAACTTATATATAATCTATCCCATGGGAACCCTTTATTTACCCTTAATAAAGGAGGTGGAAAATCAAAAAAATAAAAATAACGATTTGACGGTTGTTCGAAGTTAAGAAATGCCAAAAAAGCAACTACAAGCAACAAGTTGCTTTTTTGGCATTTCTTAAAACGCACTCTAGAATTACTTAACACTTATCGTTATATTATGGAACATTTACGCAATATCATTATAATTTATAGCCTATGTGTTTTTTTATATATAAACTATATTATTGCAAAGTTTCATCTCAATCCGTTCAGTAGTTTTTGCGTGAAAGGGTAACAAACATCTATCCATCCATCCTCACAAACTCACCAACTTTCATTTACTTATTAATTATTCATTAAACTTACATTAGTAGGACTATAGTAAGGCTAGAATAGCATACATAAATAACATTTAATAACATCACATTATTTCAAGCATAAAATAATTCCCAAGCATATAATGCGATAAGGACATAAGGACTAACATCGTGCGTTTTGATTATACATAAATTCTTTTTAAATAATGCATTACAATAAAATACTATTAAAATGCTAAGAATGTATTGTTCAAGTACAAATCGTGCGTGTCAATCTAGGATTTAAATGTCAGGCTCATCTTTAATACATTTTTACCTATCTACATCTATAAGTTTGCCTATGATATTTTTTTGATCATTGAATCTACAATACAATACAAAAACACTTTATTGACACCACAAGTAGTAAAACATAACAGAAAAAGAAATAACGAACAGAAGAATGGTACAAAAGACTGGTCTTATCGCTAAAAGCGATTTCTTCCAGACAACCTCTGTATTGAATTTTCTGTTCTGTTCTGTTCTGTGAACATGTTTTAGTAAGTTAATCAATATTAATACTCATCAATTTTCATCTAATTTTGTTCTGTTACAACTGCGTTAATCATGCACATTTGCTACATCTGAGTGAGTACTCAATGGGCTTTATTTAGCATAAATCAAAATAATATGCTTTATTTATGCTATTACTTAGATATATATTTATGTACACAGGACCCTTTATATTTATTTTTATATGCTTGAATGATGCACATTGTACTTACTTTTGGCCTTGTTTTAGTAAGGGCAATTTTATTTATAAATTCCGCGTTACAGTCAAAGTTTGAAAATTATTTCTTACAGAAATGCCATTTCGTAGACACAAAAGATAAAAACAAGATTATTTTTTGCAAAAATTAGCATGACCGACTTTACCCGTGTACAGTACACGGTACACGGTGTACACGGATCGATGTAGCATTTTTGATATTATTGTTGATTTATTAAAAATGGCTAAGCCGATTTCGATACAATTTAAATGGGACCAATTTCGAAGTATACTCTTTCCAATAAAAAAGAATTATTGAAATCGGACTTCTACGAAATAAGGTATGCGTATATAATTATAGGTTATACATAAAAAAAAATATTTACGCGTCGAATGTATACCTCCTCCGGTGGTTCGTCGGTCAATAAGGCTCTAATCAAATAATTACCTATCAAGCTTTAGCTGGAGAGTGTAAACTTAAAAGTCCATAAATTACTAAAGGAACAAAAATATATCAGTCTAGTTTTAACTTTAATTTACGATTTAATTATTTCCTAAGCGACGAGTTAATTTATGATTTAATTACACGTTTTTATCTTGCAACTCAGTTTAAAAGAGTTCAAATTAGATTTTTTGCGAGTTAATTATTTCACAAACGTCATGCCGCAATGCATTGTTCAAGTGGTCATAATCTTAGGACCAATTGCGTAATTTCAATGCAACTTCGGTGCAATTGTACAACGCCTCTAGCAATTCGTCTAGTGACATTAAAAAAGTATGAGAACCGAACCTTTCAAAACTACGACATCCATCGATTCGTCGCTCACATCTCGCAAATGATTCGCGGAACAATATCGATTAGACATAATAACATTTCATTTGCGTAGAAGATTTGCATTTCTATCTTTTGCGGCGCTGTATAACTGTTATTGTTCTATCTATCCAAAGTGCTTGTCTGAAGTGCTGAATTACGCAACTATAACAAAAGTTCACGACTAGTTTTTTGGCACATCAACAAAAACTTTGCGCAAAGCTACATCATGCAACGTAGCAGTTTATCTAATATGTGATCAGTGTACCTACATCCTGAACGTCTCGTACGATCCTCGGTTATCGTGACTGCCATCTCCGAGGCAATTACTCAATTAAGTATGACATAAATATCTAATAAATATAATGTACGTCATCACTTCCTACAAGTTTCGAATGAAACATCGTGAAGGTGCTTCCTCTAAGCTTCCTATACGGATCCGAGACATTCCATTTTGATAATTAAGTTGTATGGCTTTAGAAGGAGTTTACAAGCCAATTGAGGTGATATCGATCTATCAAATGGGCTCTGTTCTACAATTACGTGCACTTAGAAAATGTACGTTATGGCTCATGCCTTCTACTCTATTGAGAGATCAAACTTTGACGTAAGAATTATCTTCCGTTTGATGATTTGATGGAAAACAACCACAGAATATTTTACTATAGATAATTTTACAGTACAAATTTAAACTTATTTATGAAAATATGTTAAGGATTTCAAGTCGAATATTAGCTCACAAATAAGCTCTTTATTACAATTTAATGAAAAGTAAACTGAAGTTTTGCAGGATTACTTCACAAGCATCTTTAACTGTAGAAAAAATAGACAATGTAGTGGTTAAAGGACGGCGCGGTAGAGAAACCGTGTATGTTGTGTGTGTCATTAAGATACTCGTATTATCATTTTCCGTCGTCCGGTCCCCTTGCTTAATACACGACACGTCATGGACCCCCAATTTTTGTTGACATAATGAAATATTCACAAATTTTCTTGATGACAAACAGAAGAAATGTACCATACATTTTGTTATCAGGTTTAAAACTTATTTTTGCAATAGTGTGGCATCTAATAACAATACGGTAGTGTACAAAGACACAAGACCTTACACCCTACTCCCAAAACACATTAGATCCGCAATTAAACCGCATCCACCTGGTTCATCTAGAAATAAAATAGAGAAGACTTAGCCTAGCTTAGACTAGTGTTCACCTGATGGGACTAATATAAGGGTATCAATTTGGATACTGAATAATTATATGCGTCCCACATACTTACTTAGATTTCAAAACAAATCACGAGATAGCGTTCAACTTACCCTATTAGTTTTTATAGTTGTACTAAAATCATTCTCAGACTGGTTAGTTTACAATAAACGGTAATGCTATGAAAGTTGTCTACTCAACAAATAAAACAATAACTCAGGAACAGGAACAATTTCCACAAATAAGAGAGACATCGATAGCATTGAGTAACTCTACGTAACTAGGGCCAAAACGAGCTCTACTTCCGTCCATATATGGTATCTTCACAAATATCCAACGACAGCGTTCGCATGTCCTTTAAAAAAAATATGATGTTTCGAAAGGAGCCCCTGACAGTTATCGTTACACATAGCTGGTATTTAAATAACACAAGTTAACATTGGTACGGTGTAAGTCGCGTGCCCTTGACTTTTAAGATCGCCTGTGCTTCCGATGAACGACAAATAGACTTGTGACATGATACGGCTATTATAAGTGCTCGGTGTGGCAATAGATCGTAAATTATACACTGCTAGTTTGTTTAATAGTTGGTTTTAAATGCAGGGCTATTTTTAATAGACTTATTAACCTCTGGCAGACCTCTATGTACTACCTGCACGTAATTTATGTCTCATGGAAAAGTAACCCTTAAGGCCGATTCAGACATATTAGTGAAGTCACAGTTCCGATACAGTACCTACCGCCATAGTGAAAAATATCTTTCATACTGACTTCGGTGACTGCCTCGATGGCTCAGTAGTTAGTGCCCCTGACTACGGGATCAAGGATGCGTGGGTTCCATTCCCACCCAGAGCAAGTATTTATGTGATGAATACAGGGTCATAGGTATTAAACGCAAAACCTTTTAATGTGGAAGGTTTCCAATGGAACTTTGTAACGAAACGACGCAAACCCATCGAGTTTTGGCTCGTTTGATTCGTCTTGGCGAGTACATGCTGAATAAAAGCTTGTTTTGAAAAAAGGTCTTTTTTAAATTATTCTTGTTCAACCTCGATTTTTGGCAACTTTGGTAGTTAAATTTTATCAAAACTTATTTGTATATTACGCACTTTTTGTCTTAAAAGAAAAATATTATGTGGAAATATATCTCATTTATTTTCTACAAACGGATACCAAGTTTCGTTGAAATATTGACTGATTTTATTAAAGCAACTTTTATCCTACGCCATAAATCAGATCTAAAGATAAGGTTACCTAAAATATGTATCAGTTTGGTTACTCAACAACTAATGTAAAGTTACCAACCTTTGCATAAATTTATCTAAAAGTAAATATTTACGACATGACCATGGTGAGATTGATATGAGAAACATCCATGAATGCAAAACAAACATAAAATATTGCAAATCTTCTCTAAAATTAGTTTGGATATACTCGATGTACATAATATTCTTAGTCCGAATCTAATAAAATTGAATTATGGGCGGGTGTACAAGAACCTTATTGGAAAACGAAGAAAGAAAGACGACCGGACTTATTGGAAATCCATGGGGGAGGCCTATGTCTAGTAGTGAACGTCCTACGGCTGATGGATAGATGCATGGAAATACTGTAAAAGGTGATGGCCTAATGCTCTGTAAATTTCTGCATTATCTCCTTTCTTGCAGCTTAACAAATAAGTTTTAGCAAAACATGATGATTGGCTTACAAGTATTTTACATAGCCATCTTCAAGTCACATAATTATTATGGCTAACTAGCTGTAACTGCGCGCGTTGCTGGCGCCATCTATCGAAAATTGGTCGCACAAACTCAGATATCTTCTTTGGCTTATGCACAACAACTTTGCTAAAGATCATCACATGATCAGATGCATAGTTAACGATTCTATAAAGGACAGACAGACAAACATTCATTTATATTTATATATATGTATAAATATAGAATAGAAGATAGATGTACAGAGTTTGTAAAGTTGGTGCTTATAATAATAATTATAAAGAGAGCACAGTTAGAAGCTTGGCTCTACATGACGTCTGCCAACTTTTTGATAGTGCGTTTGTTTTTGGTATGATAATTGTATTTCTTCAACATCCTCTTTCAAAGATCAGTGAAATGAAATGAAAATGTTACGCCAGGGGAGTTTCTAGAACGGATAAAATAAGAGATGAATAGGTATAGGTATCCGTGGCACTCTCTAAATCGCCTAAATACATAAAAAGCTTAGAGAAAGAATAATAATTGCTTACGCTGGTACGGACATGTGATGAGAAGATATCAATATCAATTTTCCCATACAAAATGTTCCTACATAAAAGTTGCCGTATCTTGTCGTTGGTAGCGCTAGAAATAAATAAAATAAAAGACTGTCGTGCGCCAAGCTTTTTAAGCATTGTATCCTGCCAACAAATGACTTATGGTGCTGAAACATGGACGCTGCATAACGAAACTGTGCACAGAATAAGAGTCGCATAAAGGGCAATGGAGCGGGCCATGCTAGGCATTAGCTTAAGAGACCGAGTTCGTAATACGTAAATGCGATGACGGGTAAAGGTTGCAGATGTTGGAAGCCTTACGCGACACAAGTGCCGCTGGGCAGGACACGTGGCCAGGCGTGGTGATGGAAGGTGGAGCAGATCCCTTTCTGAGTGGCTTCCAATAGACATAGGCGTTCCGCAGGCAGACCACCAGCCCGATGGGTCGACGACATCAGATCCATCGCGAGACACGCGTGAATGAGATCAGTCTAAGACAGGGAAAAATGGCACAAAGAAGAGGAGGCCTATACCCAGCAGTGGGCCGATACAGGATGATGATGATGTCGTGCGCCAATTCGACTAGAACTCAAAGTAACTTGGCTATATCAGAAAAGGTCAGACCGAACTCATTAGTTTGAACCAGGACTTCAGCATGTCCAGTCAGTTAATAAAAACAGCAACTGTAAACTCTATATTGAAATGTAAGTCAAAAGTAGGTACTGTAGTTAATATTTCCAAAACTGAGTCATTGAAGTTCCTTATCCATATCCGTTTAGGGCTAACCTTAGCCATTTAAAACTCATATATCGAGACTATAATTAATAATTTAGCAGTGTTTTTGCGTACACTTTATTGGGACCTGTTTACTATTATTTTATTGTTTTGTGGTTAAAACTGCATTAACTTTGCGTTGGGGTTTTTTTATTAATATTTTTGTTTTATTAATTATATACTTACAGTAAAGTTTGCACACATATTTTACAACATAAAACAATCATATCAAAATGTATGCATGTGTATGTAATTTAAAGAGCGGTTTTATTATTTAAGATAGTCATTAAAATACTCGACTATAAAAATTCTACGAAGGCGATGTTCTAGTAGGTATTTTATTTTAGGTAATTTTGGGCAATTTTATAAATGTGCAGTATATCTGATTTTATACATTAATGTAGTTCTGTTTCTGAGTGATTTTGCTTTCTTGATACCACACTTATAAACAAGTCTGGAGTCTAATCTCAGGTTCTACTCTCGATAACTTGCGCCATCGTTGGCAGAATTGTAATAAATTGATGGCAAAATATCCCTTATTTTAATATGATTAGTAAACATTCAAAGCGATTCTAGTTCGTGAAACAGATCGGTCGTGTATCGTGAAGCTGTCGACCCTGGGCCGATCGCGGCAGACGAGTCTTCAATTAGCCTTATCTTCATGCTATCTTGGCAGCCGGAGCTTGGAAATTACATCATAATTCTAACAAGACATAAATTTGAAATTGTGATACATTGGAATTAAAAATATTGATTCAAGGCTTGTTCTGTTGTTGGGTTAAATTGGAAATTGTGTTTAAATATTTAGATACTTACCCATTTTACTCATGATCAACTCGATCTTGAGTAAAATGGGTATCTACCTAACGCGCGCATAAAAACTCGACAAACTTGTACCTGTGTACTAGGGGTACTGAGAAAAGATTTTTTCATGTTGATACAGTCATATAAAGTTACTATGCTAAGTGCCATGGTGTGGAAGTAATTCATTTCGCTGTATCTGTATTATTCAGTTGTACTACTTTGTAGTTACATGAGAATTATCCTCGAAGACTGGACTGACGGAATCAATGTCGGAGGTCAAAAGATTTCAAATCTGCGATATGCAGATGATACCACCTTGTTCGCGACTAGTATCAATCATATAAAGGAGCTTCTCGGTAAGATGGAGCGTGTCAGCCTTGAATTTGGCCTGAAAATTAACCGCAGCAAGACGAAAATTATGATTGTCGACCGTGCCAACAACAACTCGCCAGAAGTCACGAGAATTGCGAACTGTGATGTCGTTCAATCATACATCTACTTAGGTGCACTCATTTCGAACAATGGAGGGTGTGTCGATGAGATCAAACGTCGCATGGCTATCTCAAGGTCAGCTATGGACAAATTGAAGAAAGTATGGGGAAATCGGAATATAACTAAGACCACGAAAATCCGACTTGTAAGGGCCCTTGTTTTTCCCATTTTTCTTTACGCTGCTGAGACGTGGACCTTGAGAGAGAGTGAGAAAAAGAGGATAGATGCTCTCGAAATGTGGTGCTGGAGAAGAATGCTGAAGATATCGTGGACCGAATTTAGAACGAACCAGTCTATTCTACAAGAACTCGGCATCAAGCAGCGTCTATCTTCAATTGTCCAAAATCGCATTCTCACCTACTTCGGGCACGTATCGCGACGCGATAACACCTCTGTGGAGCGCCTTGTGGTACAGGGAAGGATGGATGGTACACGACCGCGGGGTAGATCTCCATTACGTTGGACCGACCAAATAAAGGCTGCACTAAACGGTCCCGTCAATATGTGCACGAGAAAGGCGTCCATACGAGAGGAATGGCGACGTATTGTAAAGCGAGCCACCACCGGAACTGATGACCACGACCACTCTGTCAAGAGTGTATACGACTAAGAAGAAGACTTTGTAGTTGTTTAACAACCTCACCAAGATCGCAGGATCGAGCTGGATGCAAGCCGCTTCAACCAGTCTTATCGAAAATCCATAGGGGAGGCATATGTTCAGCAGTGGATGTCCTATGGCTCATGAATGGATAGATGACTTTGTTGTTGTACTATTTTTCTTAAAACAAATAAATTGTTACAAACAAATAAATGAATAACAATGGTTGGGAAAATGGAAAAAATATTACCTATTCTATCCCTTATTTAAGACAGTCTCTACTTTGATAAAATTAAAACAAATTAACGAAATAGATACAGCTTACGGCCTTTAAGTTTGAAATCACTTAATTCACATGCTTCTAGGTTACCAGCACTTCGTTTCTACGTAAATTATAGGTGTTTCTACGAGGGTATCAATTATGAAACACGTCTAGTTCTTGTTAAATACAAGATTATTTCCGTCTAGCCCGTGCCGACTAGTCCTTACAGTATTAGACATAGAGACTGCGTAGTTTAACATCGCATCGAATATGTTCATAAATTTATCGGGTTGTCAAAAATAAGGCCTAGTGTAGGCATTACAAACAATGTTGCTCTAAGTTTATCTTAATGTTAAGCCTTAATACCAGTCCTACGCTAAGTTATTCTATGGATTCAGCTTATGCGTCCACTAACCGCTTTAAGGGCATCTGCGTGCTTTTTTATCGTCCAAGTTATTTGTAAAACACGACAACACTTCGTGGTATATGGACAATGCTATGTCATTAGAGCTGAGTGGGTACTTCTCGATACTAAGATTTTATGTTAAGCATGTTGATTTAAGATAATGTTGATACTTGAGTTTATTTTCCACCTTGGTCGGTTAATGTGTTTACTTTGATGAGGATAATAAAACCAGGGTCTGAGATTATGTATCGTGTACTTGTAATTAGCTACGTATAGCTATAAAGATTTAGTAAAATCAAAGACATTGAGTTGTTGATAACACTGTGTTGGCACAGTAGGAGAATGGTAGTTTTATAGAGCTTGATAAGTACTTTGGAAGATTCCAATATAAATACTCGTTTTACTTTCGTGGTGTGAAAATTTGTTCATAAACATCGACGAATTTTCACACTTCACACTATATGCGTTTTGATGAAAGAAAACATAATGAAGAAACCTGCATATATGATAATTCTATGACGTCTGTGAATCCACCAATTTGCAGCAGGATTCATCTTTTCATAGGTAGCACGTCCACAGTTGCACATAGCCCTTCTCTACCGTCGCCAGCTAGACTATTAGGGTGTAGATAAGTATGGCTCAATCGTACTTCCCTTGAAAGTAGAGTTATTTACAGCATCTCACCATTATACACAGAACAATACAGCTGATACCGAACAGTACAGAATTGTCAATTGTCAGAATTGTTGTTTTTGAAGTAAAATACTTTTAAAATCGCATAACTAACTGTACTATCGGGAATTGAAAAATTTAATAGTGAAAAAAAGCGAAACTAAAATGTGATAGTTTCATAACAGCCAATAATTAAGGTTATTACTTTTATCTATGATCAAACGAAAGCTAAAGAAAGTCCAATGTAAGACAAAGGACTGTTTTAAGTTATTTAATTCGTAGCTACAACTTGCGTTTTTGGCGTAGATACTGATCTCGCAATGTCTCTACATTTCTTTTATCAAATTTTTGATAATTTAGATTTTAGAATCAGATTTATAATTTTACTAGCTTTTACCCGCGGCTTCGCCCGCGATTTAATTTAATTTATGTTTATCTTTTCAAAAAATATGGTAACTAAAACAGTAAGTGCGCCACAAAATATTAGCCCCAATTCAATGTGAAACGGTACACAAATATTGTAGCAAATAATCATTTCAAACCCAAAAAACAGCCAATCTCAACTAATTTGTTTCGTCATCGTTATAATCCGCAGATTTTTTTGACCCACTGTTGGGTATAGGCCTCTCTCTTGCAGTGCCATCTGCCTCGGCTCTTTGCCGGTCGTGACCAGGCTCGACCGGCGGTATTGATGATATCGTCGAGATAGTCGACCCACCTTGCTGCCGCGCCGCACATAGCTGAGCGCTCTCACCTATTCAAGTACCCTAGTTGACCAGCTTGGTCACCACCGTCTTTCTTGGTCAAGAAGCGCTGGTCGAATTGGTTGCCACGCCATTGTGAACGATGTCATACGCAGGGCTTTTGCGACCGCCAATATCGCAGCCGTACTCTAACCGAATGGGTTTGCGCGTGGTGATGGCAAAAGGCCTGACGGTATGAAGCTGGTCCCATGGAAATGTAGACGGCCCTTAGTATGGGACGCGACTTGCGTCGATACTTTGGCGCCGTCAGCGGAGCAGCACAAACGGCGCAAATAATTATGCTAACCTCGGCAGTGGTTACATATTTGAGCCGTTTGAAATTGAGACATTGTGCGCGTGTTGGCCGGGAGCTCATCTTGTTTTCAAAAGTCTTTCTGAACGTCTTGTGTACCCGCCGCGTGACCAAAATGCTGGTGTTTATTTGGCTCAACGTATAAGCAGCATTGCCAAGCTGATTGGCAATGCTGCCAGCATGTTGGGCACGCTGCTAACTGGCAGTGGGCTTGAGCATTTATTTTTAGACCTTCAAGGGTCTGTGGATGATCCAATTGCTTGTTATGTAGTAGTAGTTTATGAAGTTGTACATTATAATTCTGTATTTAGTGGTAGTTAATAAAGGCACTTGATATATAAAAAAATCAAGTACCCTGCACCTTGTTGTCACTGTTCAAACCTAACCCGATATCAAAATACCTTATACTTATAAATGCTTCTGTTGATTAAGATAAGGTTAGAGTGTACCCGCCCATAGGTTCCCGCCTTGTCGTGGCAGGAGAACTTAGTAGCCGAGGTTTATGGGCGGCGCGGGAATCCCAGGTAGAGCCGCTTCTCTGGGTTTTTTCTGAGACAGCTGAGAGCCTTCTCAGCGCTCGAGGTCTCCCGATTCTTTTTGGTCTTTTCCCCCTAGGCAGTTTAGAAGTTTGCACTCGAGGTTGGTCCGCTTTTCTGGGGTTTTTAAATATAGCAGCTGAGAGGCTGGCCGGCAAGTTGCGTGCTTCATGAGGAGTGCCGCAACTGAGCCGGGCTGCACTTTTATCACTGTTCGATCCTAACCAAACCAACAGAAATTTATGTTCGTGTCAAGGTCATAACTCAGAATCAAGGTTAATAACCTTAGTGTCAAGATATTCATACTCATGCCATACTACTTTTAAAAATCAAGTCGATCCGTTTCTTCGTATATTAGCATGGATTCTGTACCACAAAGGTAGAATAAAGAAATATGTTTAACCTATAATGGTGGTATATTTAAAAATATTTTTAATGTCACACGAAATGACGGCCCAGTATTTAACGTTATTGTAATATGTAGCATGGCAAAAGGAAAACTATTTTGTCCAATTTTAATGTCAGTTGTCATTGTCAATTCATACTTTATTTCCTCTTCGAGGAGCTATAATGGTGGAAAGACAATTTGTCCCTTTGCTATGCTAAGCGAGACATTTATAAAAGTCTGCAGTTAATGTATGTCACCTGTCATCTAATTACGTTTTGTGAATCCATGTTAATCAACCCAATTATGAACGCGCCATCGTAAATTTAATAGCAACGTAAAAAGTGTTCTCTCTATCGAATGCCGAAAGTGAAAAAGAAACAGAAATAGTCTAATTAACTGTTATAATTACGATGGTGTCTTCAAAATTGGGCCTTTTAGCGTCGTTGTGATAGGTGACAGTTTCACTAACGCAAGATTTTGTCCTATCCTACGGGAATTATGCAATTTTCGGGATAAAATGTAGCCTATGTCCTTTCTCAGGCTCTAGACTATCTGCGTACCAAATTTCATTAAGATCGGTTCATTAGTTTTGGCGTGAAAGCGCGACAGACAGACAGACAGACAGATAGAGAGACAGACAGAGTTACTTTCGCATTTATAATATTAAGTAAGGATAAGTAAGGATATTAGTAAGGATATTAGTAAGGATAATATATTATCAGTATGATGATATCCAAGGACTGCTCATCGATTGTTTTGACAGATATTCGATCGACAGTTGTTTATTTTCACATTCTTGCAGCGCACGCTAGAGTAGCTCGCAGATGGCTGAATTTTCCTACTTACTCAACATTTATCGTTATATTTTGGACAATTCACAAAATATCTTTATAAATTGTAGCTTATGTGTTATTCTGATGTATAAGCTGTATTATTACAAAGTTTCATCTCTATCCGTTCAGTAGTTTTTGCGTGAAAGAGTAACAAACATCCATACATCCATCCATCCATCCATCCATCCATCCATCCATCCATCCATCCATCCATCCATCCATCCATCCTCACAAACTTTCGCGTTTAAAATATTAGTAGGATTTGCTAGAATGTAAGGATGTAGGATAAGGATAAGGTATTATACCTACTAGAGTGAAATTTTTGTACGGAACAGCTAAATCTGAATTTACAATATGCACACAGCTTAAAAGTCCCTAATTGACTTTTGAAACACATAACTTGAATTAATTATGTCAAGTAATCAACCATCTAATGGCATCATCATTTCGGGTTTGGAATTGGGTGTAATTATCTACGGAACCCTATCATACACACGTCTCGATACGCTCTTAGCACCTTTTTTTAAGTCGGTCCGAGCAATACTCAAGCAATACCTAGTAATGTAAAAAATTAACAAGTACGACCTCTCTAAACCTCCTTCTCTTCCTAGCGTGTGACATTTTAAAATACATAAATCAAAGTTTTTACTAGACATAGAATCTAGATATACGTGTTCTACTATATAAGGTAAGATCAATATATCAATAGTAATGAGCTAGTAAATACTTTGGTGAGAGTCCTTTTTGCACGTATTTTATGTTTATGTACTTGTTAAGTATGTTATTTATGAATAAATTAAAATTCTGTGTAAGCTATTGCTTCTCTTAAAATTTACAGATATCTATGCTTAAAATGGAAGCGATTATTTAATGTCGATTGGTTTTCTGATCGTAACTTGATGTGAATATATCCTTAGAAGCGCTTTTGTAGGCAATGGGTAGGTAATGCAACAAAAAACTGACAAGCAAATCGTGTTTCCAAACAATTCCAAACTTAAAACAGTGAAATTCAAAAACAAAAACGATTTTTTCTCATCGGTTTGTTCTAACACAAATACAACTTTCTTGTTTATTCCAGATTTTTAAGTTATTTGCCATTTTTTTATTCTATGGAACTGGAACTATTACACTAGAATTTAGGTGGATTTGGAAAAACAAAACTCAAAACATTTCCCTGTGACTGTAACGTTACATTTTAGTGCTAGATCGCATCTTTATAAAAATGCGCCAAAATAACTTTAACATTCTGAGTACGGAACCCTGAAAAGTTAGTAAGGCAATGTGTCATTAATTTTCTGTCGGCGATTTCGGTTCGATTCTCAGAATAGATTTTTCCGTCGGTAGCTCGTATAATATGTACGTACCTAACGTACGTACGTACTTTACACTAATACCATGTTCGTACTATATGGTAAAAAAGCTGAATCACAGCTTCATTACCATATCGTGTTGAATCTGTTTGTACCTTTAGTTTTTATAGCAGGCAACCTTTATTGGAATAGTTTTTGTCGAACGGACGATTCAAGTTTTGGTCAGTAAAACATTTATTTTAAAATGGTCAGGTGATTAGACAGAGATCGATTTATGTTAGATCTTTGACAAATTGTGAAGTTATCTACCTAGCTGTTTTGATAAAAATAAAACAAAAGATTGTTAGCATCTTACCACAAATGATATAATCACACTTTAAACACTGCTTAATAAAATAATTTGCTATGTTTAACAAGGGTCCAACACGTGTTTAAATCTTTTTTATTAAAACGGTAATATTTTATCTGATAAAAACGCTGTGTTGAACCACAAGTTCTGAACGAAAAAAACTTCAATTGAGTAATAAACTGTCTTATTCGGGTATCACAGGTGGCGCCGCCAACGCTATAAGTTAGTTAAAATGATAAACACTTCACAAATTCGACGCAAAGGCAGTACAGCGAATTAGCTCAGTTGGTAGACGCAAGGATCGAGTCCTGCATTCGCGACGAATTTTTGAAATGTTTATTACATAAATAACTCTTTGAGATAAACCTAGTGTGGGATGCACTATAAAATTAAAATCATTTTAAATAAATAGACAATTAACAAAAAATATTGAAATGAGTAATCTTCTCTTCCATATACCTAGTTTCTGTTCTATGTCCAATTGAACTTCAATGAACTTAACGATGTGATTTTTTAAACTCTACATATAGTTAGTGCGTTTGACGATAAAAAGCCAAGTGTGCCTTATTACCCGTAATATGTTGTCAAATAGGTACTACTTTCAAAGCAGCTATTTCGGTTTTCTACACACTGATATTTATTACACTATACTAGCTTTTATAATAATATTTAATATTTTGATTTTTGAGCTATCCCAAGGGAACTTATTTGCGGGATAAAAAGTAGCCTAAATTACTTTCCGTCTTTCAAAATATATCCATGCCAAAAATCAAGTAAATCCGTTGCTTCGTTGCTGCGTGAAAGAGGAACAAACCAACAAACTTTTCGGATTTATAATATCACTAGTTTTTACCTGCCGCTTCGCCGCATACGCAATATATCATTATACATTTATAGCCTAAATGTTGTTCTGATATATAAGCTATATTATTGCAAAGTTTCATCTCAATCCGTTCAGTAGTTTTTGCGTGAAAGAGTAACAAACATCCATCCATCCATCCTCACAAACTTTCACGTTTATAATACCTATATTAGTAGGATTATTAAGAAAGGATTAAACTGAGGACGTTTGAGACCACTTTTACATACAATCTAGGTACTTGTGCTCAAATAATACTCAGTTATTTTTTAATTATACGCTCATTGGACTCGTTCTATCTTAACAAAAGAGATAAAAAATATCGATAAATATCAGTCAGACTAGTAACAAAAACTAATAGATCTGAGATGCCAAAGTGGTACGATCCTTTTTGTTAGTAAATTAAACAAATTCCTTTATATATGTCAAGTATACCGACTTAAATATATTCACATAATTTATCATAATGAATACTTGATATCTATAGTATTCTTTATTTTTACCAGGCTTTGATTTATATACATAATTACAAAATTATCAAAGAAAACTGAATGATCTAGTCTTACATAGTTGTCGTTTTCTGTTTGTATATATAGCACACCCTTTCTGAATAACTGCATATTGTGCGCATTAAAAATGGATCCGCGAAAAGTCATTCTCTCTTGTAACAAGTGTCTAATGCTGTGAAGGGTTAAAGAGAGAGAGAGAGAGAGAGGGAGAGAAGAAGAGAGAGAGAGAGCGAGAGAGGGGAAGAGAGAGAGAGAGAGAGAGGGGAAGATAGAGAGAGAGAGAGGGGAAGAGAGAGAGAGAGAGAGAGAGCAATTTGTTAAAACATACACAAAATATCTCGCAAACTGGGCTCAGACATTTTACAGTGCCCAAAAAAGCTTTAAAATATGGTAAAAGTATTAAAAAAAAACAACGGTATTGAATGCTTAATATTATTATGGAATTTCGTATTTTTTAATTTGATTTTTGTTCAAGGCCTTACCTTCATCACGCCGCCATATTTTACAAGCAATGTCAAAAGATAAATGAAATCCAAAAATATGAAATTCCTTTAAGTTGTGATTTTATTAAAGGAAATAATAAGAAAATCATTTTTCAAAACAAATAAAGGAAACAATTAAATGCTTTTCCAGTTAATTGCCTAAGCTCGATATATTTTTGCGTTATCTCTTTTCCCTACATTGGATTAATTGACGCAGAGTTTGCATGAGTAGCGCATCATTATATGCACTGCTTCGGTGCACCAACAATATGGTAGTACCTTTACTACAAAACGTTTGCAAATTTAAAGTTAGTGTAATGTTGACATCTGTACTTACAAGTTTTCTTAGACCTTGACATTATACATTAAGAGCTGAGGTGGTCCGTAATTTTCCATACAAACGTATTACGCTGTTTTCTTTCTGGAAAATGATTTTAGAGTTACAATTATTTGCCATAAAATTAAATTTAGCTTTTTAAACTACCCTGTCTTTTCATTTTTTTGATAAATTAATTATCAGGCAAAATATGATCCTTCAAAGTCTCAAAAAAATTCACCATTTTTACCGACATCTTTAAGGACCCACCAGAATAGACTTATTAATTTCTAACAAAATATGAAATGACATAATCATGAACACATATTTTTTGTAAATTTTGATATAAAAAAATACTTGATTAATTTAGTTATTGATGAAGAAAACAGCGTAATACGAAACGTTGTCTTGCCAAGATTTTTGTAGGTATAAATTGCTCTGAGCTGCAATTGTCCCTATCGCACGATGCGGAGGTAGGGTTGAGGTGAGGGAGGTTCAAACCTATACGTACACATGCACTAGGGATGTAGCAATAGACGATATTTTTGTCGATGCTCTAGTGATGTCCATCGATATCGATGTTTATTAAAAATATTAGTTAATTTTTTAAATCTTGTAATTTTACCGATGTAACTTTGTTACTTATGAATAAAAAGATCTTATGTATGGAATATATGCGTTTAGTTACTGCGACTTATTGCAGCGACTACACAATTCTGTGTAGTAATTTTTTAGTATATATATATATCGTGTTGTATCACGGCAGACATCTAAATAGTTTAGGTGCATATTGACCAATTCTCATAATGCCCAACTAATCCGGGAATGCTCAATGCTGCGAATGCCTAATTCTATGAATGCCCAATTCTCACAATGGTTAGTTTTGGGAATGCTCAATTATCAAAATGGCAACATAATTTCAATTAAAAATTTCCTAAAAAAAATCTTACTTTAAGAGATGAAAATTGTGTATTTGTTAAAAATAACCAAAACTACTTTTTTGGTAATAAATCAGCTAGATCGCAAATTTTACGTCCTCAACATAAATTCAATATTCGTGTAGTACAAGTAAATAATACTTTGTATCATCGAAGTTCATTTAATACAGCTATAAAAGTGTACAATAGTCTACCTCTTCACATAAAATTGTTATATGCAAACAAATTTAAACATAGCTTAAAAAATGGCTCGCTGAAAATACCTTATATAGCATGAAATAATATTATGAATGTACAAATTCTGATAATTATGATCTCATGTGTATATATAGGTCTTTATGTCATAGATAGATAGATAGATAGAACTCTTTATTGTGTGCACTTAGTACAGAGTAGATACTTAACTTATCTTAAATTAAATTAGTGCCACAAATGGCAGCCTTATCGCTGATAGCGATCTCTTCCAGGCAACCACTGAACGGAAAGAGATCACAAACAAGAGTATAAATGGGAGGTATCAATCTAATAATAATATAAATGTAATATATATCGCAGGGGCGACTTTGTGGCGAGTCGTCGGTGAGTGGCGACACCGCGAACCCTGATTCCCTGGGGCTAAATGAGACCCCTGATTCCTCTCTTGCCTTAACCGGCCGGTTTGGAGTGGAAACCGCAAGAGCTAAGAACCTAAGCTCCAGGTTGGAAGTGTTAAAGGGCATAACGCCGCGAGTAACGTCTAGTGAAAGCGCAGCACACCTCTCGACACCCTAAGCCGTCCACACCAATGTTGCCCCTCCGGTGCCAACTTACGGTAGCTTTTATGGGGGGCCCATTTAGTGGACGGCAAGTCACCACCCGCTACGAAATTTTGAAATGGGGCATATTTAGCGGGTGCCGTACCTCATTCCATAGTCTAATTTTACAAAACATTTAAAATTTCACCAAAATAGCCCAGTTACAATATTTCAAGTCATTTTATATGCCATAGTTTCCATTTCACGCTATCTTTTTTATACCTACCACTGTTTTTATATTTCATGATAAAATTGTAAAAGGGGCCTCTCAATGTTGGCTTAGGCTCCATTGATGCCTAATAAAGGACCAGGCTAAGCCTGTGATTTCAGTTGAATATAAATGTAAATAATAAACAAATAAATACTACAAAAATATAAATAAACAAACATACATAATAATATAATACATAATAATAATATTGAGAAGGAAAAGAGATACAAAGGCTAAAATGGAAGTAGCAAACAAAGGATATAAAACAGACAAGTAAAAAGAGAAGAGAGAGAATAGACACAATTTCATCATTTTGAACACTGATCAAGATAAAAAAATTTCACTCCTTCCTTAAAAATGTGCAGTGACTGTGAAGTTCTAATAGAGACAGGTAAGGTATTCCATAAGCGGACAGCGGTGACAGAATAGGCATTTTCATAAAATGTGGTATGATGGGTAGGAGTGGAGAGACAAAGCAAGGATGATGGTCTCATAGGACGACAAGAGCCCTCAAGAAAGAATTTGAAACGCTCTTTGAGATAGCCTGGAGAGAAAGGATTAAAAAGGATATTGTAGAGAAATGACAGGATGTGAGCATTTCTGCGGAGTCTGATAGAAAGCCACTCGAGTCTAGTGCGAAACTGAGAGATGTTGTCGTACTTTCGTAACCCAAAAATAAACCTTATACAGAAATTTTGAAGGCGCTCAAGTTTATCTAATTGGTCTTCTGTGCGTAGTCGAGAATTGGAAAAAGTAGGGATTGAGCTAGCGCAATTAGTTATGATTATATAATACTTACAATATGTTAGTTGCTTCAATAGTAAAACTTGCCTAAAGATTGTGCTTTAATTACCGGTGATTTTTTATATGAAAATGTGATTTTCCCATTTGAAATTATTTTGCCATTTTGAGAATTGAACATTTTTAGAATTGTCCATTCATAGAATTGGGCATTCGTAAAATTGAGCATTCTTGGAACTATGTGCCATTATACTTACTACTTCATTCATTACATTATATTAGTCTAAGCCGAAATAATAGTTCTAAATTTCTAATTAGGAAAATCACGTGCTCTCTAAATATGTATTATAACTGTAACATATAAATCTATCCTTAGTCCACCTAAGCAAAAAACGTTCTATGCTTGCCAGTACGTGAGATATATTTGAGAAAACAGCCCCATGGGCTATCCGTTCATTGAACTATGTGCCTTGCCATCTGTCATTTTAACTTGCCAATCCACTGAGTTTTGCTGAAAAGTTCAATTAGAAGTGCTTTAAATGCTTTAATCTAATAATAATTGTAGATGTTCTATCCTGTTTTACTATAATATGTGCCCTACCCACTGCTGCTTTAATTAGCTAATTGTTTCAATTTTTTAAACGTTTTTAAAGTAGAACCAAAGTATGACAAGCTGTTCTCTAAACAGTAAACCTCGCATCTGTTTAATTGAATCCTCAATTATTTTAATACTATGGGACTAATTTCTTATTCTAATTTCTTTCTATAGGTACTTACAACATAAAAGGCAAGAAGTTTTAGATTAACGAGACCCTATTACTAAGACTCCTCTGTCCGTCTGTCCGTTGGTCACTAGGCTGTATCTCACGAACCGTAAAAGCTAAACAGTTAAAATTTGCACAGATGATGTATTTGTTCCCACTATAACAACAAAACTAAAAATAGAATAAAATAAATATCTAGTGCAACCTTCAACCGAATTCTGTACGAATTCGCGAATAGTTCGCACGGATCGATTATTATTGATTTATCAAAAATGGCTCAGCCCATTTCAATAACATTTCAATGGGATCAATTTCGAAGTATATTCTTTCCAATGAAAAAAATTCTAACAATGAATTATCAAAATCGGACTACTGTGTAAAAAGTTACGCTTGGTTATACATAAAAAATATACGCGTCAAATTGAGTACCTCCTCCGTTACGTCGGTCAAAAAATAGAATGAAATAAATATTTTTTCATGCCATACAACAGACGTGATTTATTGCACAATTTTTATTAATATACACAAAAGGTAGACGCTTGAAATATTCTCAGAATATTTAGTACGAGTAATATAATATATCAATATATCATTTATATAAATGTATCAATTTAAAAAATATATAATTGCATCGAAATAATTGGCTCTCATACGGTATGAAACCTTTCGAGCGCGAGTCCCACTTGCATTTGGCATATTTATTATAGACCGTAGAAGAACGACGTAATGTAAGATATTTCCATAAAAAAATAATTAATTTATACTTAGAAAGAAGTAATTTCAGTAAAAATATATTATGTAAACTGCAGCGCCTACGGATATCAAATAGCCAATTGTATATGATGTTAGTTCGTAGTTAGGTACATACCTATTACGTTTTTGTCAAACAATAATTATTTGAAAGAAAATAAATTAGCCTATAAAGAAAAATTAACCCATGTCACAAATACTGTAGCTTCCTAATGGCAGAAAAATAAATAATAAATAATCTTTTATCTTTTATGTTTTTGTTTGCTATCGCCTATCCACCATACCTACTAGGTAACCAGAGCATACGTAGAATACGCGCAAGATAGCTCTACGTACGACCAAAATCAGGAACCAATTCAATTCTGCCAGGGAATACAGAATACTAATTAAATAACGTAAGTGGCGCCACGACTCGCGCGCAGAGTTATCTTGCGCGCACTCTACGTAATATCATATTTTGCTGCAATTCAAAATAAAATATCGGTCGGCCAGCGAGCTCGTTGGGGCGCAGGTAGGGTGCGGGGAGAGTTCGAGCGCAGTACGCACACAAATACAATTGCATCACCACACACATTGAAGCTCCCTGGTTTGGGCGCATCGCGACGGCAATAGTTTAGTCCAAATACCTATTTCTCAATTTCCTCGTCACTAGTATTTCGCCTTAATAGGCATTGATACTAGTTAACTCGAACCATAATTTGCATTCTGGTTCGGTTTGACAAGAGCTCTATTCATGCGCACTTAATAATATCTTTGTCATATTCGATCCCATAATATATCTTCCAAGAAAGACAAGGACCGCGATAGACTTCAACGAATCAGAATATAGCCCTCTACAGTGATGGAATCTTGTTTCCATTCTGGATATTAATCATACTTACTCTACTTATTGAATCTAATGCCAAATGCTAATCTTACTCATGTTTGTATATATTCTGAAACTACTTTGATTCGCTAGCCTACAAAATATGCTAGCACTTGCTTTCTATACAAACATTTGGTATTCATACAAATTAATTTCATACGATAAAAAAATATTCGACATTTCTTAATTCATTTTAAAATATGAAACTATAGATTTAAGTGCTGTGAATAAAAAATCGTTTGAAATATCATTTCATCATATTAATTAACATAGATGGGTGGTAAAAGTTACAATACCTTGGTATTGGTAACAATTTTTATAGCTAATCAAAAGTTGAACTAGTACGCGCGAATAAATAAAAATTAAAGTTGATGTTTGGAAATAATCGAAGAGCGGAATCTCTATTTCACTCTCAGAAGAATGACCAGTAATAGAAGTATTGCTAAATTTTACTCAAATAAAAACTTCATACGCGAGAGTGAGTGGAACAAAAAAAACGCAATGTCTGTCGCATACGTCAAAATCACCAGTTGGAATGTCAATATAGTTATATTCAGTTTCACTTGGTCTTTTGTCTTTTTCGGAAATTTTAACGCTCTAGTTCCAGTAAAAAGGTCTCTATCTCTGATCATTTTACCTTCCTACTTTTTACCTTTTTGAATTTGGGTACCCGAGATAGCTTAATGCTAGTTTGTGAAACCATTTGAAATTACGTAAGTTTGGGTGTATGTGCATCTTTTCCTAACACCATATAAATTTCATGTTTAAAATGGGCCGAAGTGATGTATATCTCTTGCTATTTTAGTACGGTTTCTAATACTTATTCTACGTTCTTATTCTATGATTTCACGATAAACGTCATCAGTGACCAACGTTCTAAGCGACCAATGTCATCAGCGACCAACGCCACCAGTAACCAACGTCACTAGCGATCAACGTCACCAGCGACCAAAGTCATCAGTGACCAACGTCACCAGCGATCAATGTCACCAGCGACCAACGTCACCAGCAATCAACGTCACCAGCGAACAACTTCACCAGCTACCAATATCACCAACGATCAACGTTACCAGTGACCAACGTCACCAGCAATCAACGTCACCAGCGATCAATGTCATTAGTCACCAACGTTATCAGCGACCAATGTTACCAGCGATCAACGACACCTGCGACCAACATCACCAGCAATCAACGTCACCATTTACCAACATTATCAGCGACCAACATCACCAGCTACCAACGTCACCAGCGACCAACGTCAACAGTGATCAACGTCACCAGTGATAAACGTTATCAGCAAACAACGTCACAAGCGATCAACGTCACCAGTGACCAACATCACTAGCAATAAACCTCACCAGTGACCAACGTTATCAGCGACCAACGTCACCAGCTACCAACGTTACACGTGACATTTGTAGTTGTTAAACGGTTTGTCCAATGGAGATTCCTGCGACAAAGATATCGCTCCACAAAGCGGAGTAAAGCCATAACCAGCCGATTACATCTTTTAAAAGACCGATATCCATTCTTTATTCGCTATTACTGTACCATACCTTATTCGCCAAAATACCTACGAGTTACGGAAACATGCATGCAATTACAGATTAAATTTTAGGATGCTCGCCGAAACGCTGCTCTATCGCATATTGCTGCAATACTTGATGAGAACGCATCGCGCTGATTTTCAATTTACGAGTATAGTTGCAAAGTTTCCGCAGAATCGTGAGCAAAAGACGAAGACGTGAGCCAGCTGATCGTCACGAGGTGTTGCAGATTGTTGAACCAATTTATTCGAATCAGCGTAACTTTTTTCGGCTTTATACAATTGCACATAAAACACAGCGCGACAATGAGTATCTTACGTTTTCGAATGCTAGACATAAGCCTGCAATGATGTACCAAAGTGTTGGTAGAAAGCGTGTTGCAGCCAATGTGTTCCGATATATTGATTGATATACAATTAATGTTAAAAAATAGTCTGGAAATTGTACTTTTGATTCACCTGTATACCTGACATACCGGAAAATCATAAATATAAAAAAACGATATGATTCATAACTCAAAAGCGGTCCATCTAATCAATACAAGATAGATACGAATAGAGGCATACAAGTTATAGGTTACAGCTTAATTTCAAAAACTCCTCATAAAACTTAACCAAAAATGTCTCAATATCAAGGTTCTTACTTATGTAATTTTAGAAGAATTCCAAACGCCGCTATTCAAACGGGAAGTTATTTAAGATTAAAAATGGTGCAATAAATGATGCTATTACATCAAATCGATATAATTAAACGTATGTAAAGCAATTGAATTTCTTAATTTCAATACTTCAATGTTGATTCGATTTTGCTACCTATGTTTATACTACATTGAGAGTGATGATTGCAAAAAGATGTTGTCCAATTTATTTCAAGTTCGACCCCAATATTTATGATCCACATTCAATGACTTTTAATATGTTTTGATGTAGGTGATGATTTGTTAATTAGTTAATTTAATTTTGATTGATTTGTCTGCCCTTGACTAACCAACAAGATAAGATCAAAACAATCGTGCTGCTCGCAAAATGTGCATGAAATATAAATTCAAAATTGTATGGTTAGAATAGAACTACCGTTTAAAACAAAAAGCTTGAACAAATTGATAATTCGGTTTATCGGCTTTTTGGTAATTCTTTGATTTTTATGATTTTTATGCAATTTTTCGGCAGGCAAAAATGGTAGGTATCTGATCACATCTCAGCTGGTATGGTACTGGTAGGTATAGTTGGAATAGAACTACCGTTTAGAACAACGAATTTGAACAAATTGAAAATCGGGTTTATAGACTTTTCGGTTATTCTTTGATTTTATGATTAACGCATTTTTTTTTGGTCCCCAAAATTGGTATAGGTATCTGTATGCTGAGTGTGAGTTTTGTCGTAAACATGACGCGCTCTTCGGCGAGCGCGTAAGCTTGTAATTTGTATGAACTTCTTGTGTTTCAAAAACGCGTCGCTAGTGGCGCTGTACATTTCTTCATACAAATTACATGCTTACGCGCTCGCCGAAAAGCGCGTCATGTTTACGACAAAACTCACACTCAGCATACTGACTACATTTTAGATGGTATGGTACAGTATAAGATGGAAAACCGTGCAGCCTGAAATAAGCACTGGGTTTTAAATAAAGCTACCGACCTACATCGAGTGTACTTAAGGTGGGCTGCTAAAATTCGTGACGGAAAGCGCAAAAGTTTTCGCAGAAAAGCAACGCACTGGTATCTTCTCGGCAGGTTTTCCGTGGCAACTGAGAAATGCTTCTGGGGCTCTATTTTTGAACCCATATTTCTATACGTATGTGTAAATAGTCGCGACGGCCATTAAGACCAAAGGAATTGAAGATATGTGCGGGAACGGGATAGCGAAGTATGCAATTCGAAAAGTCAGTTTCAATTGGTTCAAAAATTAAGCTTCTACTTTTTTCCTACAATGTAACATAATGATGCGTGAATCCCCTATGGATTCACGCATCATTATGTGAGATTTCTATTAGTTCAGTTGTGGGCACAAAATATTGGATTTTTTTTGAACTGCTATTCACTTCTCATATACCGATCGAATGGAGATAACAAAGTCGTATTAACAGATATCAGTTACATATTTTACAAAATGTACCTAAAAGCTAAATGACGGAAGATCGGTAACCAAAGCGTACGTATACGAGTACTTATCCATTATACACAGGTCACGATTTAGTAAACAAGTTGCAGCACTGATGCGCAGGGGTCTCATTAAAATCTGGTGTAAAACCCTAATCCGAGTGGCGAAATTGTACGCCAATCTTGGATGAATCTGTTGATGTTGCAATGCTGTACTGTATGTTTACCGCGAAACAATTCTAGCTAAAGTCAAAATAGCCCCACGATCCTCAACGCAAGTCTATACGTCTTTTTTCAACTTTATTTCTATAGTTTGATATCATCCATCCATCAGCCATAAGAAGTCGTCGTCTGCTGTACATAGGCCTCCCCTATGGATCTCCAATAAGACCGGTTGGAAGCGGCTTGCTTCCAGCGCGATCCTGCGGTCTTAATGAGGTCATCCGTCCACCTTGTGGGTGGACGTCCTACGCTGCGGTTGCCGGTACGTGGTTTCCACTCGAAAAGTTTTCGAACCCATCGGTCATCAGTGTTCCGCGTTATGTGCCCTGCCCATTGCCATTTCAACTTGCCAATCCGTTGGGCTATGCCGGTAACTTTGATTCTTCTACGGATCTCCTCATTTCTGATTCGATTTCGCGGAGAGACTCCGAGCATAGCCCTCTCCATAGCTCGTTGGGCTACTTGGAGCTTACTAGTATAAGGCCCATAGTGAGAGACCACGTTTCTGTGCCATAAGTCATCACTGGCAACACACACACTGGTTTGACCTACAAACAAAACATAAATCCGTGGTGGTGGTGGTGGTAGTCTAATGGGACAACACTCGATTTGGAAGATTCAAATTCCGATCTATTATCAAACGGTTCTTCCAAACATATTTACGGATTATTACACCGTTGGCTTTGGTAAAAGACAAGATTTAAAGAAACCAGCATACGCTTTCAGAAAAAAATCTATGGCAAATCCGCCAACTCTGACGACGCCATCGTGGTGGTTGTGGACCAACCGTCCTTCGCGGTTTGGAATATTAAAATGTTGGTTTTTAAAACACCGGTACAGTACTCGTACAGTACCTATAGTAAATAAATAAAGCTTTCAAAGTATTCATGAAATATCAAAATAGGAAATGTGCGAGAGCGCACGCTGTTTGCTTTTCTTACAATGCATACCTTAGTTGATCTTTAAGCTATTATCTTTGCGTACGATCTGAAGCCTTTATTAGCGGTTTACAAGATCTCGCCATTTTCCCCAGAAGCTGATTTCCAAACTGCGAGCCACAGAATACGCACCACTACTCTCCTATTACAAGAGATATTGACTGACGAAGGAATCTTAATTTAGCTCTGGCTGAGCCGTTGTTTCGAATTTCCGTAAACTGATTCGTTTCTATACGGGATAATTGCACTCTGTTTAGTGTTTAGCAGAATCGATTGCGCCACCGGCATCTTATATCTAATATTTTGCTCGAATTTCGCCACGTCCATCATTAACTGTAGAATGCTCTAATTTACAAATGAAGCCTGGCTCTGCGTATTATTTGAGGTGTTCAATAATAACCATTGGTGTTGCCAAGCGTCATGGAACAGATTCTGTAGATTGATTAATGACAGATGTCGATAGCCAAAGAGCACAGATTTGTAAAGTTTCCAACAATATTTATTGGCTACCACGGGCTATTTACTGTACCTATATTGGTAAATACAGCTGACATTTAAGATTTTTTTTTATCTAGCTGATATAAAAGACAAGCAAGTAGGTAGTAATGCTGTCAGCATGATGGGCACGCTACCAAGTACCAGTAAGCTACTAAGTAAGATAGCTCAAATGTTAGAGCCTATTAATGCTTGATCTTTAGTCCTTCTAGTCTATCTAAACTTTCAATGATCTGATAACCTAATTGCGTGTTACGGAGAAGGTATTTCTATTGTATTTAGTCGCTGTAAATAAAAGCTCAGACAAGTCACTAGGTTAATATCAGGAGTAACACCTGCTCATAATAGCTCAGTGTCACGTAACATTTAAAACCCTATTAATGTTTATTAAGCCCCACATAGTGCATACCCTGTGCTTTTTGCTCGATGGTGCAAAATGATTCTACATGGTAAGTTATTTTTTGGCAAGAAACAATAAATATTTAAAAACAAAAAAAGTTGTCTTTGGAAAACGTTTTGACTGTCAAGCATACAATGTAGGTTACTTAAATCAACCGCTCCTGTTGGAAGCGGTTGATTTAAGTAACCTACATTGTATGCTTTTCGCACAGTTTCTTATTAGAAATTAATAGAGAGGTTTGTGTCCAGCAGTGGGTATCTTACGGCTAATGGATGGATGCGGGGTCGAAATTAAATTAGAATTTACAGAATTTGATAAACTATAACTGTAGCAGTACCAAAAAAATGAATTCAGACATTTCAAGTTAGGAAAAAGTATGTGTTCGATTCTAAGTCTAATACGATATCATGTTACACCACTGAGTTCGAAATTTGAAGTTCTGATTCGATTAATAAATAATTATTCGACATAAAAGGCACAACTGTCTTTAAAAGTGAACAGAAATTGAATAGTTAGCAAGAATCGATGTATGCCATTTTAGCCATTATTGTTGATTTTTCAAAAAACGACTACGTTGATTTGGATAAAATTTAAATGGGACGATTTCAGGAGTATGTATAAACAAAAAAATAATCATCAGAATCGGTTCATAATTGGCGGAGTAATCGGGTAACATCATCAAAAAAGGACTGAATCCTCTTTTAAAGATAATCTCCTTTTTCAAGTCGGTTAAAAGAACCATAGTGGAATCTATATACCTACAATCTACATATATAAAAATGAATCGTGGTTGTTAGTCTCGCTAAAACTCGAGAACGGTGTTGAGCGGTGTAAATTAGCTAAAAGGTTTTTTTTTTATCGCGTATAAGTCCTTGCTTCACCACCAACTCGCCTGATGGTATACTAAGTGCTATACAAATCGGCGGATGGGAAGTTATGCGCAGAACGCTGCGCAAAAATAAAAATATAGGTATACGCGGGAGCCAGAGAGACAAGACGCCGGGACACACCCGCCCGCCAACCTCATGCCTCCCGCGCGCTCCCTACGCACTACGACACGCGGCGTCGGAATTGTGCACACATGCGCAATTATTAGCCAATCACGGCGAAGTGTCATCTGCGGCTAACATCTCATAAGCCGATTTGTGTGGCGCTCAGTATAAGCGACTTTGTGGTACCTATTCACTCTGACCTTGAAAAGCTTTAGATTATATCTCTTAGGAAACAGGAAAGTAGGAAGACTGTTCCATTCCCTGGCGGTACGAATCAGAGAAATGTTGAGTTGAACCGCTTCGTACGTATCGAACGAAAATCGTCAGTGTAGGGGTGGTAATGTGGCGTCCTCCTACTTGTCCTGTAGAAAAAAGGGGATGGTAGGATAAGGTCGTGCAGCTCAGATGCACACTCTCCAAAATGAATCCTATAGAAAATGGACAGACTCGCAACCCTGCGGCGATGCTGAACTATTGTAGAGTTGGCACGATGATATCCAAAACATTTGGCAACATTTGGATGAGACTGGCGCAAGTCAGGAAAAATTGGCAAAATGTTATTGCCCTGCAGTGGGTTCAAATAAACTGCAAATTATTATAAATCTTAGTCTATAGGTCTTAACGTTTTACAGAAAGGCTCATGGCAGGCTTTTGTAACATAATTTGAGTCGAATGCTTTGGTCTACCGACCAAGGAATTACCTGACTAATAACTAGGTATAAGTAATATATATTTAATGTTATAATATTCTTCAATAAAAGTTGAGTGCGTAATAATTCTATTACACAGCAATTAGTCTAGTTTCATTCTTATTTAGATTTATGTCCGTCCACGTACTTAAAATGTGTTTTGTGGCCTTCGTTAAACGTTACATTTATTACCATTTACAACTCACACATTAGTTTGGCGTAAAATCTAATTTGTAAATTATGAAAGTGAAGTCGTTGATATTAAAAAGTGAACGTATCTTGAAGTCATAAATCATATTTGCTTTATGATATGTTTACGATATTAAATAGTTCGAATTGGGAAAGATGTCATTTGGCAAGTGTTTGTTAGCATACTGGGGTCAATATTAAAATGTTAAATGGCACAATCGATTTGTATTCGAGGTGTAAGGTGTAAACTACAGTTAATACATTCAAACAGTAGTCCAGCGAATACATAATTATGAAGAAGACTAGAAGCAAAACCTCTTGTATTCCAATAGTTTTGTTGTGTTATCGTCTACGACAAAGTAGTTCTAGTATTTTTTATTATAATATTTTGTGTTAATTAATTAGTAGTTTAATACAGTTTTTCGATAAAAAAAAAACATCAGAAATACAATATATAATACAAAATCAATCATTCGTTGATATTCTCATGTATAATTATTTTATACTACACCTGCTCGAAAAGTACCTTGATACTTTATCAAATTTACGGTAGAAAGTACGTCATTGCATATCGAACAAATATGCGGCGAGAAAACGCATCTGAGCGGGAGAGAAAAGTGTATGAAAATCCATTTCTTACGTGGTTTTTCTTTTTTAATTTTGGGTAAGACTATGCGCTGGTAACCTAAATATCAAAAGCCAAAAAGTTTTTACAGTGAGTTTTTATCTCCAAGTTCGCAAAATGACACTGGCCACTAGCTGTGTGTTGGATGGTGTCAAACAATTTGAAAAAAGAACATGTGAAAATTGCAGACGCCATTGGCGCCATTTTCAATTTGTGTGTTGTTACATTAAGCTTCACTAACTGCAACAATTTCAATATAAATTTCAATTAGTAAAGATTTAGTTTTTTATTTTCCTCGTAGGTGTAGTATAAAGCACTATGTATCACTCGAGAGAAAGTGCGATTCCCGATCTCGGGTGTTTTAAAGACGTAAAAAAATAAATACGACTTCAAACGACACCCTCGATGGTAATCGGTCACTTTCTCCTCTCGGTGAACAATGTACTATTTCGCTAAAATAGCAACACCAACTTCCACCGTGTACAGAATTCGAACATTTTGCACGAATCGATGTGACATCCATATTGTACATTATTAGTGATTTATCAAAAACGGCTGCGCCGCATTTTATCAAAATTGATGAAATTTAAATGACTTCGGAAGTATAGGTAATCTTTCAAACTAAAAAAAATTAGTTCACAATTAGCGAAAAAATCGATGAACAAACACAAAAAATAGTAGTTACCTCTTCCTTTTTGGATGTCGGTTAAAAATAAATTTCAGCAAGTTTATGAACCATCATATTTGACAGAATATTTTTTCTGGAAATCGAAGCTTTACTACACTGTAAGACTTTTACACTGTGGTGTAAACTACGTGAGTTGCCTTCAAAGATATTCGTAATCGTTCCGCAAATGTATTTCGACTGAAGTAAATCTTTTTATTCCAAATAAGAAGTGGAAATTTCGTCCTGATACACGGGCAGCATATTATTATGACAAGATAAGTGGTGTAAGGCGTGAAGTAATCAAATTTTGTAATGAAAATAAGCTTAAATTATTGTGTTGGAGCCGTCTTATTATCTGGATTATATATTTTTCGTGCCACTCGATTAAAAAACACTATCAATGCAAATATTTGAGGTCTTTTTGTAAAGGCAAACCATAAATATGTATTTTTTTTAAATTTACCATAATGTAATTATTTAAGAGCACTTTCAAACATGCCATTTTATGTCACGAGATAGTAGAATGGAAAAGTATTTAATGTTCAAGGATATTAAGTATTTTAATTAATGTGATGGTCTGTAACTATACATTTCCTAAATTATTCTTTATTGATGTTTGTTTTTGTTTAGTTATTTAGACCGAAAATAGAATTAATAAAAGGTGACGTCCACAAGTGGTATATTATTCAGAGAAAAAATCGAACGAAGATGATATATAAGTACATCATTTGAAAGCTTCATTTATGGGCTTTTTAAAAATATTTAGATTAGATTTTTTTATCCCTCCTTTATGTAAATGTGAAAAATAAATTGTATGAAAAATAATTATAGAGCTTTGTATTTTTTCTAGTTAAGCAATAATAAAGTGCTTCTATCGTTATATTACTTGCTTTTGTAGCTGATTATTCCACATTCATCTCTTAATTTGCTAAAATTAAAAATTATAACCTACCAGTGTGACCAGTTAGTAGGTACAACGTGACAAAAACACTTTAAAACTGTGTCTAATTGGTAAAAATGCTTCTATTTAACAATTTGGAGGTTACTTAATCAAGGTTGATAGAGATAAACTACCTATTGAGCCAAATATATTTGTTTTAAATAATAGATTCAAAATTAGTTTAAATAAAAACGGAGGGCTCTTTATACACTCAAAAAAATATGAACTTTCTCGAAATGTAACAAGGGTTGTGGTTAGAATTTTTGATTATTATTATACCAGCCTCCATAAATTTTGTGGACATGTCCTTTTAGTATATTTGTCATTCTCTAACCTAGAACATTAACTTAAATACACACACACACACTAGTTTTTTGAGTCTACCAAGAATTACATTATTCATTCTCTATCTGCGATCTAATATGCTTATTTCAATGACTTCATCCTTTAAAGGGCACATTTAAATGGCAGTTACGTGTTTAATGACATCTCCATTGAGTGCTACTTTATCATACGACAGCAAAATGGCGGTAGGCGGTAATCAGAATGCTGTCCTCAAATATTCAGTACATTGAATGGGAGGCTGCACGATTTGTCATATTTACATACAATAAAGTCGAACAACAAAGTATGTATCGCAGAGAAACTGGACGGATTAGGCTTCTTGTAAAAATTGTCGGGCGTGTCTTTCAGCGCAGTAAATGTATGTTAAATTGAATATAAGGTCAAGGCGACGTGGACAAGACAATGCATTTTAGTGCATTACTTGTAGGCAAATTATACCAGTACATATTGGGCTCTTAACGTAGCTCTGAATAGTGCGATGATAGAGGCAAGGCTAACTTCTTAAGCTCTCTGTCAGAGATCGGATCAATAATCAGATCAGTAGGAATTAGGTAAACGAAAGGCACTGACATAGCCTTACATGTTAAAAAAGTTACTATAAGATGATGTGATGTGATTTATAAATAAATTATTATAAAAATATAACTTTTTAAATACAAGATTTTGAGATCCTGGATATCATATAGCAGCAGAATGACAACCAAGACAAGTAAAACGAGCCCAAACACGACGGCTCTATCTTGTTTAGTACAGGAGTTCCAATGGCCACCTTCCGACTCCATCATCAAATCAGCTCCAGGGTACCATAATATTGCATTGTCACACAATATACATATGCGTGCAAAGCTTCAGCTTAATCGAAAACCGGCAAGTTGGTCAAGTTTAACTTGCAAGATTCCACCCGAACTTACATACATTCATTGATTCATTGCAAGTTAAATAAAAGCTGGTAAAAAACTGGGCATAGACCAGCAGACGCAACGTCCACCGTCAACTAGTTGACATGAACCTGTCCCATTTTATAAAGCAAGCTTATGGTCTACCCGTGACCACGGTCGATGCAACTCGGCAGAAACGTCGGGAAGATGAGGTATTTATTTATCTCGTAATTTTAGTGCGCGATTAGTCCCGTAGTATATAATACTAAAGCTTATGGTCCTTTGGCCCTGCAACGCTTTAGGTATCAATTGCGGTTAGTGGAAATATTTTACTTTAACTAATCAATAAATTAATAGATTAAAAAAACACTAGAAACACACGTTTAACGCCTTTCTAACAAGTGCAAACACGACTATGATACGATATATTTCATGGAATGCCAGTGCCTATCTTCCGGCTTCATCATCAGGCCTTGAAACCTAATCGTGGTCAAAGTTCATTACAAGACTTTTCTAAGAAATCCAAAACAGCTATGATACGATTTTCCATCATGAAGAATATATCTTCCGGCTCCATTATCAGATCAGTTTGATAGTACCATATTATTGTATTGTCTTCAGGCATACAGCTGCCAATTCTCATTACGCTACGACCGTTGCAAGATGCATAAGCATATATATTAAGTTCTATAGGTTAATACTCTCTTGTTGGTGCAAATAAATGTTCTGATTCTCATGGTTAAATTAGTTACCTTAGATTCCAATACATAGTTACATACAGGTCCTAATAAAAGCGTGTTAAAAACATTCCTATCTTTTTTACTCATTTACTAAAATAATGTTGACATCACAGAACAGCAGAACTAATCTCTTCTGTGGTTGACATAGACTTAGCAAGGATAACTTTATTCAGCCCTACTGTCAAATGAAACGACAGTTTTTTTAAATTAAAATGACTTGATTTTATGGAAACAATTTGACTGATTTTAAATTCAATGAGATTACAGAATTATTGAGGGTTCAAGAGATAATTCAAATGCTAAAGCCATCCCCAAAACTAGCGGTAGCAATAGTTAGTCTAGTCCAATAGAATCGAAAAGTAATTATCAAATCGTATCGTTTCCAATCACGAACAAATACTATAAATCAATTGAAAATAATTGGAATTACTTGCTGACATGGGATCTCATCCGATACACAATTTCACGACTGCTGCTACAAAATAATACATTGAAAGCTATCTTGATGACATTTGGCCGTGGCTTTTCTATGTTTGGAGATCTTACGACACATGCTACGATGCTGTATTGAATCTGATATAATAGTCTCCGAGCTAGACACACATTATGTTGGTTATTTTCTCTCGGGTGTTAACTTTTAAAATGCTTTAGAGAGTTGTAACATGAAGCCTCGTGGATATCAGCTGTATAAGTGGATTTACCAAATAGTGATTCCCAGGCACGTAGAAATAAGTATCTGTCATTTTCTTTCGATTGACCATGAATATCAATATTTGGTTAACTTTTTGAATGTTGTTTTTAAACTTTCGCGATTTGAACACATAATTATTATATACTAATAAATAAATAAATAAATATTTTTGGGACATCTTACACACGGCCTTTGACCCCAAACTAAGCAAAGCTTGTGATATGGCTGCCAGAGACTGATATACTACATATACTTATTTTTAAATACATACTTATATAGATAGTAACTAAATAACACCCAGACACAGAGCAAACACTTATGTTCATCACACAAATATTTGCCCTGGTGGGGATCGAACCCACGCCTCTTTGATTCAGAAGTTAGGGTCACTAACCACTGAGCCACCGAGGCAGTCACCGATATTACCGACGAAAAAGTTATAATTATTATATACTACGGGACTAATTGCGCACTAAAATTACGAGATAAATAAATACCTCCTCATCCTGACGTTTCGGCCGAGTTGCATCGACCGTGGTCACGGGTAGACTGGAATGTAGAACAGCTGGTACCGCCAATTCAATTTGAACTTGAAAAATTGTCACTACGACACACAACACTGACGGTATCTAACAATGTCCTTCTACCTACACTACGCGATTTGCATTTGTTGACAACAGGATTCCACGACGCCGATAACTTAAATCCATCCTCCCGGTTCAAATTTTTATGTTTTTTGATTTCCACCGCTTCACGAACTATTCTTGAAAAATAGTGTCGATCCGTGGAGAGGACTTTTGGGTCGTGGAGCTCGATCCAATGCCCAGTACCTCCGTCAAGCAAATGCTCAGCTATAGCAGACTTCTGTATCTGGCGGTTTTTGACTGCTGCGATATGTTCTTTGATCCGTTCAGCAATAGTACGCTTCGTTTGACCTATGTAGGAACTACCGCAGCTGCAATCCACCTTATATACACCAGGAGTCTGAAACGGAATGACATCTTTCGGCGTTCTGACTTGACCCAGTAGTTTGGATAAGGGAGTATACACTGTCTTGATGGAGTAATCCTTTAGTTAAGTCCCCACCTTATCCGTCACTCCCTTAACATAAGGCAAGAAAGCCGGCTGCCTGTGAATGTCGAAACCGTGCTTCCGATACCTGCGTCTACCTAGATCTCGCTTTTTCACATTATAACCATTTCTCTTTAAAACGTCCTGCACATGCGCTTTCTCAGTCGCTACATGTCCAGCGTCACAGAGGGCATCCGCTCTGTCCAGCAGCGCTTTGGGCACACACTGCAAATGGCGCGGATGATGGTGTGAAGTTGCGTGTAGGTATCTGTCTGTGTGCGTGGGTTTCCTGTAAACTGTGTGTGCCAAGGAGCCATCGGACCTCACCATCACCTTGACGTCTAAGAATGGCAAAGTTTTCTCCACTTCCATCTCATAAGTGAACTTAATGTTAGGATGAATAGAGTTGAGATAATCCACAAACTGGTCAATCCCTTCTTTGTCTGCCTTCATTACGCAGAATACGTCATCCACATACCTCTTCCAAACCTTTATCGCAGCTGATTGTAAATTTATGGACTTTTCAAAATGTTCCATCCAGATGTTTGCCATCACCGGTGCCAGCGGGCTCCCCATGGCAACACCATCAATCTGGAGGTAGTGTTGTCCACGATAAAGAAAGAAACTACCTTCAAGACAGTTCCTCAGCGGTATCATTAAGTTTTCTGGCAGTTAGTTCTCTTTTAACAATTCTCTGATCACTTCGAGCCACTCCTTTACCAGAACTTTGGTGAACAAAGATTCGACGTTTATCTCGTAATTTTAGTGCGCGATTAGTCCCGTAGTTTATAATAATTATAACTTTTTCGTCGACTACTAATACTAAAACTCGTTATTGAGCACGAGTTGATACGATCTTAATTTATTTTGTATTCAACTCACAAGCACGTCTAATATTAAAAAAAACGCTGTATTCATGATACAACCTTTAAATATTTGAAGCATTGTACAAAGTTCATTTATTATATTACTAGCGACCTGCCCCGGCTTTGCACAGGTGTATTATACATATGGATATGTATAATACACCTGTGCAAAGCAGCCGTTCTCTTGAATTATTCTATCTATTAAAAAAAACCGCATCAAAATCCGTTGCGTAGTTTCAAAGATTATAGGGCCAGACAGACAGGGAAGCGACTTTGTTTTATAATATGTAGTGATAGTGATTGCACCAGAGGAACGTGGTGCCGAAAATCTGCCACTAGCTCGGGAACTATGTGCTTCATAGGCTTACATTTCGTTTGTCAAGATAATCGGATGTTATGTATTGTAACTCCATTGTATTTCTTATGCGTAAGATTGGGTTAGTTCCTGCCACTGATTTATGGTTTCCGTTTCACTTTTATGGTTTTGAATTGATCTCTATTAGAAATATATTTATGTGTTTATTCGCTAAGCCTTAGTGAGTAATTATTTCTATTGTTTGTTATAAAAAAACATAAATTTGTTTGGTTAATCTGAATATTTATAACCAGTAACGTTGTATTGGAATATTAATTTTCGGTTAACTTTCTAAATAAATTTAGAGAAGCTATAACAGTATTGCCAATTAAATAAATTGGATAATGGAGTTAAATACCGACGTTACATTTATATTATTACTATACTTTCTTATAAATACAGTAAAGCTTATGTTCTATGTGTGAACTTATCGATTAAAACACGTTAGAGTTATTTTTATTTACGTAATAGTAAAAAAAAATGAAAATAATAATATAAATCTGATATAATAGTCTCCGAAGTCTAGCGTAGCAGTAATGATTGAGATTAAATTAGTGCATACTTTAAAATATAATAAGATAGACAAATTCTTCATTTAATCTTATAAATAAATACATTATCGAAATTTGTTTCCTTATTGATTATAATAGTAAAAATCACAAGCGTAGCTTGGTCCTTTGGCAGGCATCAGTAGGAGCCGCAGCCAACACTGTGAGGCCCTTTTACATAAAATGTTATAAAACTTCTGTTAAATACATATAGGATGATAATAGCTATTGCTAGATGTAATTTACAGTATTTCGAGTTATTTAGATGTGCTGATAGATGACTTACAAAAATGGGCTATAGGTTAAGGTGTGACGCCAAATAATGCCTCATTTCACAAGGAGGGTGTTGACCTGCTATCCACTAAATGGGCTACCGTAAGTTGGCATCGGAGGGGCAACATTGGTGTGGACGGCTTAGGGTGTCGAGAGGTAAGCTGCGCTTTCACTAGGCGCTACTCGCGGTGTTATGCCCTTTAACACTTCCACCCTGGAGCTTAGATTCTTAGCTATTGCGATTTCTACTCCAAGCCGACCGGTTAAAGCAAGACAGGAGTCAGGGGTATCATTTAGCACCAGGGAATCAGGTTTGGCGATGTCGCCACTCACCGATGGCTCGCCACAAAGCCGCCCTTGTGCGTTTATTATAATTATTTTTATTTACTAATGTAAATGTAGAAATATTTAAAACATCAGGAGTCAGGACAAATAGGTTGATGGACGGCCATGACGAGCTTCTGAGGTTATTATATATTACGGAACACTAAATACTTGCTTGAAAGACAACAAAAAGTTTGATCTCGGCAGCTTTTACCGATAAAAATAGACTGGCACTACAATCTCACACGGGTTATTTGTTTTAATAATACGTGTCGTAACTTAATGCATTAAAAGTAATCCGCTAAATTTTAAAACTGACCATGTAAAAGTTGAATAACACCGTTTGTTAACTGCAATAGTCTGATATTTACTATATTGTAACGAACCAGCAATAGTTGTGAAATTAACGAGATAATCTTAAGACATCTTAATGCTTAGGAACAAGGTATATGATTCGCTCCAAACTAAACGCTGATGTGTGGTAAGGTAGGACTTGTGGTCAGCAGTATAACTATTTAGTTTAATTCTATTGACTATGGTGTAATTATTTGGGCAGCTAAATTATTAAAACAGTATTATTTTTTAATAATAGCTAAAAGCAGCTAACTTTCATACTCTCCTTCCACTTATCTCTATTTTGAGCATCGAGCAAATATCTACAGAGCCGCAGTCCTTAAGTGAAAGTAATAAAAGAATGTCCGAGCACCGCCGTCATACTTACCAAATTAGATAATAATAATTCTTCATTCAATAATTCACAATGACCCGTTTTCTCGAATCTCGACGTTATGTCATCTAATTAGTGCTTGTAACCGAGCACTTTGACATCGCGCGGCGTTGTAGACGGCTTGCAACTGCCTTACGACTAACTAAAAAGCTTGCCCACTACGTAGCTTGGGCAGGGTTTTGGTTCGCACACTTTTTTGCACGATTGTGACTCTATAGATATTCGTTCGATTCGACGCTCGAAGATTTTAGGCAATAATTTGTCAGTCCATTTAAAAAGCCTAAAGCGTCTTCTGTTACTTATTTATCATGTTTTATTTATCTCTATGCTTTTTGATTATGATATAAACTCATGCCGAGCCTTAAGTTAATTGTTAATGCTGTACTGACCAAAGGTATTCTCGAACGAAAACTCGATTCTCCTGCTGATCATATAATTTTACGTTTTAACATTTTACCAAATACCAACCTGTCTTGAAGCTCTCACACACTCATTCTTTTAATTTACCAAAACCATTAATCATGTTTCTATGACAATGTAGGCCTATACTTAAGTCTAAATAACCAATTAAGCTTACAAAATATCAGCCCACTTTTGCCCACATTAGTCAATGCATTCAGCACACGATGTTTGTTAAACGTTTTTAGTATTTGTTTGACGTTAGCAATAGCATTGATAATAATCACGTCATTGAGTGCCATAAAACCTACCAACTTATGATGGGTATTTGCAATAGAATGTTTGTGCTTATGCACCAGTATAATTTGATCTCCACAGAACTAAGTTTGGCTTTTATTTAAAATTGACATTCATAATAAGATGAAGGTCAGATTGTTTTGGTCTTGACTGCGATAGGTGTCAAGATGATTGACTGTGAGCGAACAGTTTGTAGGTGGGCGCCTAAAGGTTTCGCTCATTACTCGTTGTTACGAAGCGATGATTGCGTATTTATGGGATAAGTAATAAAAAGAGCAATTGAAATAATTATTTGATGCCTTGAAGTTATGTAGGCACTAGGAATTTGTCCCGAAAAATTTTAAGTATCCGAGTGTACTTCAGGTTATTTGGACATATAAGTATACTTGCTTTTAAGGCTTTTTCGTAAAAGTTTATTCGGTAAATTAATTCATGGATTTTTTGGTATCAAGATATTATAATAAAAAATATTATCATACAAAAATGTAGTGTTGCTAATGGACTTTGTTTTGTTTCTGGTATACAAGGTTATTTCAAATCAATTAGCATCCTCTTAGGGGCTTATTCTGGACATCAAAACTAACAACTTTTGTTCTGCGACTTTTGTCAAAAAAAAAGAAAATCCATAGAAAAATATCGTTCACCCACGACAAAATACGTATGGAACAGCTGTTTCTTTTGAGTTTAGACAAAAGTTGCAGAACAAAAGTTGTTAGTTTTGATGTACAGAATAAGTCCCAAAAAGGATGCTAATTGATTAGAAATAACCCTGTATAGGTAAATGAATTATAGAGAAAGCTCTCTAGAAAGACATTATTGACCCAATTTTGGCGAACTTTAATTTTACGTTTTAAATTTCCAGTGCCATATTATCTCACTGATACCAAAGTAGTTAGCTTGATAAGTGTTACTAACAACAGTCATTAAGAAAATCTAGCACACACGTCAATTTACAAGCAAATGTATGCAAACAGCAAATTGTTTAGCTACTTATACTGTGTCAAGTACAATGGAAAGGCTTGACTATTAATCCTTTGACTTGTGTCTTAGTGTCTTAATACTTGAGTACGTTATGCTTTCACAATTCCTGATTAATGGGTTTCCTAAGAGCTATCGCAGCGACAAAAGCTTGCTGTCAGAAAATAATGTGAAGTTGAAAAGGCTTTATGTTGGTATTGTAACTGTAAAATGCAACTTTCCTCGCTCGGTTTGGTAATGGTCTTTCGTATACAATGCAATCACTTCGGGCCAATATATCGTCTACCTGAAGCATAGTGAAGTATAACTAGACAGGGCGCTAAATAATAATTATTACAAAAGTAAGAGAAGGCGAGATGTGCAAGTTTAAAGAGTGAACAGGACGAAAGTAATATCTGTCGTCTGTATTTGCGTATTTTTTTTTTGTCTGACTACTACGCACGGCCTAGACGTTGTAGTCAGACAAAAAAACTATTGTTGCATTTTTGATGAGATACTTAAGTAAATCAATTTATATTTATGAACTAAAAACTAAAAAGTGTGCGAAAGGAAAAAAGGAGAGCGCGTGCGCCAGTCGACGGGAGCGCGCGTATTCCCTGAAGTAGGAGTACTAATTACTCTGAAACCGGCCGGGTTCCCAGCGGCCCGGCCGCGATATTATACTTGAGTAAAAACCGGTGTTTTTTTAGTATAATGAATTCTCACGCTTAATGAAGGGGTATTTATGAACTATTATCCATTTTCTATCACTTTTATTAATATTATGCAGGTTTTTACTATTATCTAGAGTCTGAATATGATAAAAACATAAACATCTTTTTTCTTACTCTCATACGCTAGTAGTTTCTCCAGTACATACTTGCTCCAAGACCTGAAGGTATGTGTAATAATTAAATCTATAATCCTAATGCAGACAGAGTTATGTCACTTGTAGATAGCATCAAATCCAGCGACAACTAGCGCATCAAAATCGACATCATTGTTCAGGTTATTGAGGGTAAAGATACATAATTATACTGTGTACCTATAGGTATATCAATCGTTTGAGCACAGTTTTAACTTGTCACTAGAGATGGATTGCACAATGCAGTTCATATTCGAGGTAACAGCTTTTGCAAATTGAACTCATTTTTCTAGAGTAGTCCAGAAAACCTTTAATACAACAAAAATTTAGTCACGTTTGAAAAAATATTTCTCTATTATTATTATGTACTACGAGGCTAATCGCGCACTAAACTTACGGTATAAATAAATACCTCATCATCCCAACCGAGTTGCATCGATTGTGGTCATGGGTAAATTTAAAAATGACCTCTATTTGGAAACCATCATTTAAGGAAATGTAATGAAATAATGGATAAAATCACAAACACAAAGATTTAAAACAATACTAGGGATCGATGCATGCGCAATTGCGCATGTGCAAAATATTATATTCAATTCTATAAACAAAGGGTACAAAGAATGGTTGGAAGATATACCTTTCTGTGAATATGTAGATAACATGTCTTCAATCATTTGGATTTCTAAATCAATAAGTGTGATCTTGTTCACACTTCTACCATTTATATAGCACATTTTAATATTTTATGTAACTCCGGTATCCTAAACGGCCGAAGCGGACGAGATATTGACAAAGACATACTAGGAAGTGTAGTTGAGCTCAAAAGCAAAACCAGTTTGTTCCTATGAAGATTAAATGTTAAGAACTGTGACATTTTCCCTTTTTTATCGAGCACTTGCTTGATATGAATATTACGTCGAACAAAATGTTAATCATTAACATTTACTTTGAATTAAAACAACAAAATGTTCTTATACAGCGCGACTATGATATAATGATGTAGGTACACATTTTAATAAATTAAAAACGAATGTAAATGAAATGTCTTAATAAGTAAAAATAATTAATGCATGGTGCACTATATTGTAATGAAATTCCATGCCTAGTGCACTATATTGTAATGAAATTCCATGCCCAATTCATTACAAATACAGAGAAACAGTTTTTTTTATCATGTTCAGGATTTTAATTAAATGACACCTTGAGAAGAATAAGGATATTTCTGCTCGACGCGAGTGTCAGCGTCACTTGCGTGGCTTATTTTATGTTTTTGACCAACGAACCGGAGGAGGTACTCGATTCGACGCATATATTTTTTATGTATAACCACGCATGACTTTTTTTATAGTAGTCCAATTTCAATAATTCTCAAAGAATATGCTTCGAAATTGGTCCCATTTAAATTATTATTAAAATTGCCCTGAGCCATTTTAGATAAAATACACAATAATGTAAAAATGCTACATCGATCCGTGCGAAATATTCGCTGATTCTGTACACGGGTGAAGTCGGTCGTGCTATTTTTTTACAAAAAATAATCTTGTATGTATAAGATTTGTTATTGTAAAAAAATCTGAAGCGCTTGTTATTACAATTGAGTTCGTATTAAATAAACCATTGGAGACGTTTAGAATAATGCTATATCATTGGCAACGCAAATGACGCTGGCATTCGTGTCGAGTAGAAATACCCAATATACATTCTTACAAAAATTAATTAATGCAATCATTATCTACTATTATATGTTTGTAGGTATAAGTACGTCGAGAATATCCTGAAATATACAATTTATTTTAATTATAGCAACCACACGACAATAATTTTGCGGCACATTTGTATACACAATACATTAATAATTATATATTTTTGTGTGCAGGAATTGCGCTCCGTAAACTCAAAAAATCGACTTCCTTGCAAGCAATATAAACTTATTCAAAATTTATTTATATTGTGCCATAAATTAAATATTGTATTTATTTATATTGTATATTTTATATTATTGTATATATGTATTTATACTAAATCAAACTACAAGGACATTAATTTGGCCAATTTTTAAGGCACCATCATGAAAATATTGCTCTCTATTTCAATTGCATACCTGGCCCCATGGCAGTAAATATTTCAATTAACTAAAGTTCAAAAAAGATCTCATTACGAACAATAAAGTTCTAAATAAATATTAAATGCAAAAATAAAATGCCATATATTCAATATTCTTCACACTAATCAATCAAGTGGCACTCTACAATTAAATATTTTAAATATCCATTTCCTCGGGCATTTGGATGAAACAGCAAATTATACGCGAAGGTTGGCGTGGGCCAAGTAATGACAGCTACGTGTTTTGAGGCTCTACTGAGAGCGAGTAAATTCAAGAAAACATGCCAAGTCAATGTTTAATACCCTGTTGTTTTGTATATTTGGCCTTTATATAGAGGTAGTTTGTCGTAAGACAACGCAAAGTGATTCTTGTTTGGGGTAGATCTCAAGTAGGATAAAACAAACAAAAAAGACATTTAAGTATGCAAGAATGCTAAGCTACATGCACTTATGTCAAACAGCTTGATCTAAAAGCTTAAACTATAATTAAAAAATATTGGACAAATGAAATTGCATTGCACGAATCGATGTGACATCCATATATATTTTTGTTGATTTATCAAAAACGGCTTAGCCGATTTCGATAATATTTACACGAAACTACTTCGGAAGTATATTCTTTCGAACTAAAAAAAAATGTTTAAATCTGTTCCCAAATGGCGAAAATTTCGATGAACATACACAAAAAAGAACATACAGACGAACATAGTACCTCCTCCTTTTTCAAAGTCGGTAATACAGTGAAACTGCACATAATATGTAGGATAGCAATTTATGAACAGTTATGTATCTACGCTAGTAATTTAATCTATATGATGAATCTATGTGTTTGTAACCAACTATATTAATATTAGTTATCGCTTACAATTGGACCACACCGGGCATAAAATGGCAGATCGCAGTGGCGGTCGGCCAGTTACAAATTATGTACGCACCTAATTGAGAGCAGCATGGGCTGTCTGAGATATATCTGAGAAGTCCAAGTGAATTAGTGAAATTTTTCCATAAATATATTAAGCAGACAAAATCAATTTAAAATACAACCATTAAAACTAAAACCAAATATTAAACAAAAAAAGAATATGATAAATCCCTTACCACCTGGAATAATAAAGAATAGCCTACGACGTATTCTCAGACCTACCAAATGTATACAAATAATCCTGAAAATTAGTCAAGCCGTTTCGGTAGACAGAGAACAAGAACTGTGACGCGAGATTTTTATATATACCACTAAATACAAGACTTACATAATCTAAAACTACATAAACAACTACTACATAACAAGCAATTGGATCATCCATAGAAGGTCTCAAGATAATCCAAATGCTTTTTTATATATTATCTATAGATTATTATTGTCTATTGCAAAGTAGCTATAAATGATTTTCGTACCAACACAGTACGAACAAGGCTTACAAAATTAAATTATTCCGATTCAAACCTTTGATTGAGCATAAAACATTATAGAACAGGCACTTGACAAATTGCCAAGATTAGGCAACTCACATTTAACGCGATCACTCAATGTGTTGCACTGGCTGATTGGAATTGAAATTAGTAGTTCTCTTCGTAAAGTTCATTAAAAACCCTGTACATGATTAGAGCAAGGAGCAGTTGAAATAATTAATGTCCCAGTCTGATTATTTTGAAACGTTAAATTTTACTCTACTTACGAGTACCTATAGTTTAAATTGCAAACAGTTGCAGAATTAGGAAATATTAGGTAATATGAATTTCATTTTTACAGACCTAAGAGTCCGTTAATGGGTAACAAAATTAGAAGCAAAATTATAATTATTTTACTCCAAAATTGCACAACTTTTTATTTTATACTTAGGCGTGAGATCAATCACATTTTGCATACAGTATTCGAATATAATGAGAGATTAATCTGGTTAAGTATAATAAATAGTTTTATTAATTTAATCGGGGTCTCTATATTATCATGTATGTATATTGACAAAAATTTAGTACGAATGTAAGTATTCGGTAACCCAAGCTATATTTTGTTAATTTCGATTATAAAGCAAACAATTATCTGCATAACTATAAACCTAACATAGTTTTAGTATCTTAGTACTTAGTTTCTTTAGTATGTTAGTTTCTTTAGTATCTTAGTTTCTTTAGTATCTTAGTTTCTTTAGTATCTTAGTTTCTTTAGTATGTTAGTTTCTCTAGTATGTTAGTTTCTTTAGTATGTTAGTTTCTTTAGTATCTTAGTTTCTTTAGTATCTTAGTTACATTAATATCTTAGTTTCTTTAGTATCTTAGTTCCTTTAGTATTTTAGTTTCTTTGGTATTCTAGTTTAGCATGACCTATGTTAGGTTTAGTATTATGCAGATAAGTGGCTACTTTATGATTACTTATGATACTTTTCCGTATTACTGATGCCGTTGCTTATTAAACATAATATAACCTATTATACAAACACATATCTTATGAATTATACAATATTATATTAGTTTTATTAGTATGATATCCTATCAAATGCTAGGAATGAGGTAAAAAACGTATGCCTATGCAAACTATACGCAATAAAAAGCCATAATGTAGTTTCTTTTCTTTACTAATTGAATTCGTAATGCAAGATTGTAAACATGTTTATGGTCTGATTGAATTTGTAACTAGCTATTAAAGATGATTTATTTTTGATTATGGAGAACCTGCGGACGTAATTTATACTCGTATGTGATGTTGTGTTAGGGTTCGTAATTATTAACCGTAATAGAAATATTTTTCAGTTATAGAAAAAAGTTGCTTTCTATGTAGTAGTAGTGTAAGTAGTTTTAGCATGTAAAGTAGTATTGTATCTTAATGTAGTTAATAAAGGCACTTTTAAAAAAATATGAAACATTCTAAATGATAGTACAAATAAACATGCGTGACTTTGATCAAGTTATGCAATGATGCAGTCTGAGATGTATACCGTCTCACCACAAAAGTTTTATGCAAGCTTTAGGCAATGTTTAACAGTACAAATTGCACGGATAAACGGTGTTTAAAGCGTGTTTAAATCTTTTGAGGTAAGGCAGATAATGTTTAATTTAACGTCATCAGTCAGTATATACTTCTACGACTTCGACTCTAGATTTGAAGACACCTACATGGTACTTTACTGAAAACACTATAGGTGTACTCATATCAATTGTGTTAGTGTTAGTACATACAATATTAATTGTACTTTGTTTGTTTTATTTGTTTTGAAATTAACTTAGGCAAATTTTTTTCAGACTACAAATCCGGTATGATAACAATCAGTCTACTTTAATCAATCAAATAATATCAATGAAAATTAGAATATAACAGATTATAATAATTTTAACATGTCAAATTTTAATAGTGTGTGTGTCAAATATTTAAGATATATTTGTAAAATAAAAACCTCCGCTGCAGTTAGATTTAGATATTGAATGAGTAAATAAGTTGCATTATTCAAGGTTAGTTATAGTTCTGAATTTAAAAAAAAAAGGCACAGACGTACCAACATATTATTTACAAAACCAAAGCAAACGAGAAGCGATATTACCTGCTCGTGAGATAGCTACACTGTACCAACATTTTTAACTGTACATTGCAGAACGTAGGCCTACTACGAAGGGTGATTGGGCCATATCCACCACGCTGGCCCAGTGCGGGTTGTTGGATTCACATACACCTTCGAATTTCTTCTACGGACGTATGCAGGTTGCTTCACGATGTTTTCCTTTACCGAAAAGCTAGTGGTGTGAAATCTCTTACGTAAATTCCGAAGAGCTCATTGGTACGGGACCGGGATTAGAACCCACGACCTCACGATTATAAAGCCGATGTTACCACTAGACCACCACGGCTCTTGTACAATGTATGTACACATTATTACTGATTTACGAGTAAACCGTACTGTAGTTATTTAGAAGTTATGCGCTCGGACGTTTTGGTAAATTTCTGCCGCCTGCGCTGTCGATGAAAGTGTTTTATTGCAAATTGGTCTGCTGTTGACGGCGGGTTTACTGTTTAATTAAAAATTATACGGCTTTTATCTTCTAACGTCTATCATGAGCTAAGGATAGTATGATTAGCGCCACTGTATTAGACAATGGTCTAATATTTGAGTAAAATGCAATAAATAGTCAAGCGAACAAAATTGCGATCATTTTTCGTAGCTTAAGGGGGTCAGTTTTGTGTGCAATTTCAACTTACGCACTTTTTGTTAGTTTTGTTTTGTCTACAATTTTTTGTTACAGTTTCAGTTATTAAAATGGCAACTTGGATATTGTTTGCTATTAAATTGATTCTTGTATATGTACGAGAATTTATGATAGCTTCTACATAAAGCTACTTTTTACGAGGGGGAAATCTTCGGAAGATGCCATGATGAGATGAGATGCGGAAGATTTCATTTGGGTTATGTGGGATTGTACCCAGTAAATCCCCCTTGGTGGCCAGCCTTTGTGCCTTCTTGGGAGCTTCGGGATCTCCGAAAGGAACGCACCGGTGCTCCCAGCACTTTGTGTGCCTACTCCGCCTGGCACTGCGACAGCGTTGCCACACACGCTGTCGTCCTCCTCGGGCCCGCTTGAGTGGGTGGTCAGAGTTGGGGCTCTGGCCAGAGCCCCAACTCTGACCATCCACGAGCCCAGGGGTCCCCTTTACGTCCCCCGTTTTAGTAGGCTGTTACTATAGGCAGGGGATACCGATGCCGTATTCTCGTGCCCCGGCATCATCATGCATGGCACCAGGGCAAACATAAAGCTACCTAGTTAACGATTGTGTAATAAATGTAAAATGATTATAAAAACGGATAATTTTTCCACAGTTATCCAATTACGTGAGAAGATAAACCTAAATAAATAATGATTTTCATTCTATGTTTGTTAATTTACATTTGGCTGCTTGCATATCCACGATTAGTACTTTGCAAGTATCTACGTAATAGTTATTATTAGTTGCTAGGTATTATTAGACATGTCTTGATGGTGTATGATTAAAATAACCCTAAAGGGTCGTGTTAATAACACACTGAATTATAAATATGTAAATAAATGATGTTGTTTTGCATAATAGCAAGGTCTTCGATACATCATTATTTTGCCGTGTTTACGAACCTACTGTGGCTGACCTCGTAGATGAAGATCTATTCGCATAATGTATCTTGTTACTAAACATTACATAAAATGTTGATATTTTTAGATTGAATATTAATATTGAGAAAAAGGTGCCAGATTTAGAATTTTGACCATGATTTTTGCAATCCGGTTCTTTGCGAGAAATGATGCCATATTTAATACTTTGAATTAACATAGACAACAAAATATTGTTTTATTTCGGAAATACGAACATTTGTGTCTTTCTTAATGTTATACTCAGTGCTTCAGTCTCCACACTGTGGTATGTGCAATACTTGAATTTTTTTGTTACATTTCTGAAGTAAATAACTGCAACAAAAACTTTCATCGCAATAGCCAGTTCTTCTCTTCGAAATAATTTATTCTGTATTTCTGACTCTGGTTCAAATGTCGGTATAAACTACGAGGCAACGGAATAATTTGCAAGTTGCATCTTGAAGTGGCGTAATAAGGTCGTCTTTGTGATATTGTTTCGCTGACACTAAAAGAAATTGCTTAGCGAATCCTCATTTTGTGAGCCGTGACAGTCGTGGTCTAAATAAACTTGGGCGTGACCGTGAAGTCCACAAATTTTAAATTTCAAGTACACTACCTTCAAAATAAAGTCTATCGTCATCAATGTTTACTATTTCCTTGTTCCTGAAACACTACCTATTTCTTGAATATTTCTCGGAAAATCTTTGTGGTTTTACTAGAGAGACAACTTGGGTGTTCTACAAACTATGATAACCGTAGAGATTATAATTAATCAATAAACCTAATTAATCACATAAAATAATGTTTGTTAAACATACAGTTCTTGTTATATGGAATATTATACAAATTAAATTATTTCCAAGTAATATATTAGGTACTTATCCTACTAATATTATATACGCGAAAGTTTGTGAGGATGGATGGATAGATATTTGTTACTCTTTCACCCAAATACTACTGAACGGATTGAGATGAAACTGCAATAATATAGCTTATATATCAGAATAACACATAGGCTATAAATTATAATGATATTGCGTCAAAAATCAAAATATCATGCGGGCGAAGCCGCGGGTAAAAACTAGTTATATATATTATTATATATTTTATTATTACCTACTACTACCTACTTATATTATACTATATTTTACCCACGGCTTCATAAGCTAAGAAGGTAAAATATATAAATAGTAGATAGTTTTAATTTCAACTCGATATCTTTACGCAATCGCGAGATAGAAGGTCTTGACTTAACAGACGGACAGACAGACGGACGACAAAGTGATAAGGGTTCTGTTTTTATTCCTTTTGAGGTACGGAACCCTAAAAAAGGAAAAATATAAAACAGTGCGCAGGTATGTTTCAGAAAAAAATGTATTCCACACCACCCATGACGTAAGTTAAGCTTACGCCACTATAGCGGCATATCATTTTGAAAGTTACAATAAATTTGTTTACCTATACATTAGCTGAAGATTTATTTTTCCTACTTGCCTATAAGCTGTTATTAGCGATCGTGTGGTGCGCGCACGCAGGTCCATGGTTGATTGGTTTCGTGCAAGGATTCAATTAACTTGCAGGAGGCTTCATTAACTGATGATTATAGTAATTCCCTACTTAGGAGTTTGATCGATTTTGTGACTATCAATATCTATAGTAAGTATTTGAATTTTGAAGAAAAGTTTTGCTTGCGTTATCTATTGTGAAAACATATCTATCTTTCACAGTAAAAGATTGTAGTCGATGGAGGCTTCAAAACGTCTTTTTGCTTTTTTAAATAAGGTGAGAGCTTTTGTTACACTAAAATACAATAAATTTACTACTTCTACAATATATATCTACAAACTTTTTGTGGTCTATGCCCTGAGGTTGGACCACAAAATGTTTATAGATTTGTTGCTTGTACTTTAATACTTTATTTATTTGTTTTTAAATTTTTGTGTGATTCAACTTTTGGTAGTATTTTAAATCGTATTTAAAACAAACATCCTCTGCCATTTCCTCAACTATCATGGCTGAATCAAATTTCAAGGAATTTACTCTACACAAATACGCGTGAATAAATTAACTTCAACATTCTTTGTAGGCCATTGTAATTGTTTTCCGCGTTTGCTATCAAATTGACACTTGTCTCTCACCGAACGATTAATTTAATACTCGCGCTTAAAACGAGCTTAAAGTTTAATCTTGGCCGTAAAATGCTAAAATGTATATCAGAGCAAGATTGTCTCATTTCCGTAAACGTCAAGTTGCAAAATAAAATATATGTACTTGAAATGCATCAAAATAAAACACGAAGAACAACCTCTCAAGTAGACGCACGGAAGCTCTACGTTGTATTCCTTCACTCCTTAGGAGTTATAGTGAGTTCGCTTACCTCATATCATGAACTTTAGAACTTTAGACTAAAAACAAACATAATTATAAACGTACTAGCGACCCGCCCCGGCTTAGCACAGGTGTACTATTCGTATATACCTTCCTCTTAAATCATTCTATCTTTTATAAAAACCGCATTAAAATCCGTTGCGTAGTTTTAAAGATATAAGTATACATGGGAACAGACAGCGGGAAGCGACTTCGTTTTATACTATGTAGTGATAAACAGATTTATTGGTAATTTGGTTTTAAAAATTACAGTCATTCAAAAATCTTTATAGGTACGAGTACAATATGTTTCACCTATAATGTTGTTCGTTGTTATAGGTACAATATACGAGTGCAATTTCAGTAACATTTTTTTTCTAATTATAATCAGTAGTAAGTAGGTACGACGACCCGACGTTTCGACCAAGTTGCATCAATCGTGGTCACGGGTAAACTTAAACAACAAAATAAGATTTTCCAGTTATTTCTTTAGAGTTAATCTAATAACTGAAATAAGTAAGTTCGTGTAGGCCGAGTGGCTCGTACTGGTGACGAAGTCTTTAAGCCGCCTGAAGGCCTCTGACAGTTTTAGCCGTTTAGTCATGTGACTAAAGGGTTAAAACAACCGGGACCTACAATTTAACGTGTCATCCAAGCCACGGTCGGTTCCCTAACAAAACAACCGGGACCTACAATTTAACGTGTCATCCAAGCCACGGTCGGTTCTCTAACATTTAAGATAAGATAAGATAAGATAAGATCACTTTAAGCCCGATTACAGAGGCGCCATCGTAATTATATTAGATAAATAGCATAGTTTTATTTCTTTTTCACTTTAGGCATTCGATAGAGATAACGCTTTTTACGTTGCTATTAAATTTACGCTGGCGCCTCTGTAATCGGGCTAATTATTGATATTAATAGAACCTAATATTAATAAAATATATTACAGAATATTAATTCATTAACATGCTCGTACCTGTTTGACATTTTTTCACATTTTTCCTAATAATAATACTAGATACAGAAATGCAGTGCAATCCAAATTTTTTTGCACAAAATAATTAATATTAAATTCATTGACAAAATACTAATACAAGAGAAAATAAAGAATTGCAAAGTCAAATATTCAATAAAATCAAATAGTTACAAATACAAATCAAAATAAATCAAAAGATTAAAATTATTATAATCAATGAAACAAAATCGCTGTATGGCTTCGTCATATGCTTTTGATAGGAAAAGCAGAATAATTTGCCCGACATTCTTAGCAAATTAGTTCTATAGTACCTATTTACTTCGAGGTATCTTCTAGAGTTGATTACAGAAAAATAAGTAAATAGCTTCGTCAAATAATAATGCAATCCCTAATTTATGAGTCCTATATTATGGACTCATCAATTAGGGATTGCAGATTAGGGAAAGTTAGAACTTTTCAAACAATATTACATCTGCATACAAAATGTTTCTTTCGAAGTCAGCAAATTCAGACGTCGTGTAAATTAAAGTAACACGGGCTATGACCAAATTTCTTCTCCACTAATGTTTATGACTTCATTTACTAGTGCATTATGAACATAATGTATCCATTGAACTAAGTTTATAAACCGGATTCAAGTTAAAGTTTGAGTGACACCTTATTACTTCATTTAAATTAAGGCTATTGTATTCAAGCATTCTATGCATTGAAATAAACGTTTAATAGTTATGGTAATGCTTGTGCAAAGTTTGAAGTTCAGCATGTACAATTAAATTGTGGACTTTTTGGTCACACGGACATTGATTTATATTATTTTGTAGAATCATTTATAATAATAGGGACGGTTTAGAACAAGAGGTTGATTAAAGTAAAAATAGTTTGCACAATTGTATCCTTCTTACTTGCCTGATTTAAAACTCATATGCCACGAAAGTGTATTATATTGAATTTGAATACCTAGGCAACAGAAATAATAAATAATTTAGCACTAAATACTACATAAATCTTAACATAGGCAGACTACAAAATACCTATAGATATTCAACTGTTCAAGATAACTCTATATAGCTGGCAACCTTAAGTTGCGAAATTACTTTGATTAGACATTTGATGTAGTAAAAATAGTAAAAGTTTGATAAAAAAGAATTTGATTAATAAAAAATTCACCAATTTTCTCTGTGTGGTATATTTCTTGATAAATATGGAAATAAACCCTAGGGTTTATTTAAAAAAAAGTAATTATAACATAAAGGTGTACTCCTAATATAGTTTTGCTTAGCAAAATACTATTACAATATTAAAGAACAGAGCATGTACCGAGTACCGTAGCATGTAAGTAAAGCACTTAGCCTTAATATCGGTAGACCGAAAATTAGACAATTATTAATATTAATAATTAGATAAATTGGCGATAACATACATTTATGCCAAGGTACATACGATTAGTATCCTGACGAGTAGGTTCATTGTTTCTCGATATGCAAACTACACTTTTACAAAATATTCAAGAAATAAGTAGGTAATTTGTTGCTGAAACTAAAAAAAAATAGTTAACTTTAATTATATTAGACAATTATTAATCATAAATGATAGAAAACACAGTTATTCGAAGATTGTTTATGAGAGTACTTTTCAGATAAACTGTCAACAAGACAAATTGTGTACGAGTAAAATTAAATACGTAAACTTATTACAATAATTTGGAGTTTAGATTGACCGTTGCTTCTATAAATTACACCTTAAGTAACAATCTCTCGTCAAAATTAGACATGCGAGCGATTTTCAAAACCAAAAGCTGCGTGACGTAACAAAAGTTTAAATTTAAGCGAAAAAGCGTTTATTCTCTCGCAATTTTGTGTGATAGTAGTTTAAAAGTGAGCTTATCCATGGTAGCTATCGGTTATCAGGCGAGCGCCGGAGATCGCGCGTAGACGTACAGTTGATGTTCGCGCGCCGAGGAAGACACATCCGTAGCTAGGTGACTAGCGTCGCGCAGTGACTTGTGATCGAAAACAATACGAGTGATTTGATTATACTATAACTTTGGATCGAGGGGAGCAGTGCAGTGAGCAGATTTGAGGGGTGCGTGTGCTTTTTTTTAATTGTGTTTTTTGTTATTTTTTTCTAGCGGGATGCGTGTTCATGACAATGCTTTTGCTATTGTCACGTGCAGTTATTACCATGAGAATAATAGGATTTGTTTGACGTGGGAAATGGGAAATTGTTCCATTTATTAACACCCGGAATGAAGTTCGTAGTAAGAAATGTGTGCCGTGTGTAAAACTCGGAATAAGTAGTCACTAGTGTGTTTGTATTTGAACTTGTTTTTCTCAGTTTTTGTTTTTTTACCGTAGGCTTGTTTTACGTTGTGACATTCAAATTTCAATTAACAGTATATTCAACTTTGACTCGTGACTAAGTGACATAATATAGTTTAAAATAATAATATATTTTATTTATTACACAGATTAGCAATGCGAAATGTTAATAAATTCTCGGATGTTTTAGGTCATTCAAGATTAATTATTAATCAGAATCTTATAAATAATAAATTAGTGGATAGGCCTTTAAACAGTTTTTCAATATCATCGATTTGTATCAATGAACAAGCTATTTGTATTTTAAGATAATCCAATTTGAAGATACAAAAAAATAGTAGTTACTGAACATTATCAAATTGCATAATGTGAATTACGAGAAGGCATAATAATAAAGCTTTCTCTGAATAACTAAATGTACTAAATAGAGTCAGATGCATAGTCCGTGACGAATATTTTGTGTAAGACAATACGTTCCATAAGTGTATGCAACGTTGTGTATTGAAGACATTGGTACCTATTTATACATACAGTTTAGGAGACAAATTTCTAGGATAACATAGTTCCCTTCATCATGAAAAACTTTTTCTGTGTGACAGACCAAAATGTGTGTGACAAATCGTAAAAAATACGGTTGTCCCATATATTTTGTAGATAGTAATTTTTTTGTGGAACGTCTGGTTTATTTCGCGATTTCATAGTTGGTTACATTAAAAGTTGGTCATCATGTTAAATAACTACCATGATAGCCTAGAAGAAATAATTCACGTCGTCACACATGATATTAATGGATTTCTGATCAATTCAAGTCAAGATGCGCAGGTAGGGCCGGGCACTTATAAGGCGAAGTTGGTCAGTGTCAAAGCAGCGATGTCACTTAAAATGTACATTGCACAAAGACGTAGTATGAGCAAAGTAAAAATCTTCTAAAGGTACGGTCCCACCGGAATCAAGAACTGTGTTCTGTGTGGCGTATGCACACTGTTTTTTTCTTTTTCGGTATGGTAGGACAAAAACATATATAACTCAAATTCGACAACTGTTGAAGTTCCTGCACACTTATGTCACTAAATGTGTTGAACGAGTTTTTCGGTGGAACCGCTTTGGTGCTTTAAGAGTAGTTGATCGGTGTTGTTGTCATAACTAAATTAGAATATCATAGACTTAAAATTTAACTAAGTCATCCATCTACATATACTCGTATTTATAAATATCAAACTACGAAGTGACTTTTGCTCGCGGCTTCACCCAAATGATAATTAAACTTTTGTGTTATCCCATAGGATCCTTTAATTGTTTTTCGGAATAAAAAGTAACCTGTCACCTTCTAATTTTTATCTTCTTTCTATACCAAAAATCAAATCAATTCGATGCTTAGTGCTGCGTGAAAAAGTAACAAACCAACAAACATACTTCCGAATTTTTAATAATGAATAAGGATTAATAATACCAATTAAGACTAGATAATACAATTAGATGAACAATAAGCCCGATTACAGAGGCGCCAGCGTAAATAAAATAGCAACGTAAAAAGCGTTCTCTCTATCGAATGCCTAAAGTGAAAAAGAAACAGAACTATGCTATTTAGCTAATATAGTTACGCTGGCGTCTCTATAATCGGGCTTACTGTAGAATTAAAATAAAGAAAATCTTGATTAAATTTAATCACCTTTCGTAAGTAGGCCTACAAACTGCAGTAGACTATTAAAAAGGCTGGTGCAGGTAAATTCGTCAAATGAATTAGTTGCATTGAAAATATCTTATAACCATGAAAGCAACAAAATTTATGAAGAAATACTACAACGCTCCGGGGTGTGGTGCTACGTTGTGTTGCATCGCGTTGTAAAACACTATACCTCAAGGCACCACGGATATGGTATATTTTAAGATTAACGTGTGTATGTTTTGTTAATTTAAACCAAGCTAACGTTTCAGCTGACAAAAGAGCTGGACCTAGAAATAGGACATAGGATAATCATACAGGACCTGATATCGTTTGAGGGACAAAGATAAATAAATAGAGAGGAGAAAATAGTTTGCTCGCGCTCAGGGTGGTTTCTAGTTTTTAATTAATTTTTAAAAGCTACTGTATTTTTTATGCAATATAACTTCATAAATAAATCATAATAATATCAATCAATTTTATAAACTGACCTACACGAATTCGAACATTTCGAAATTCAGATGCACAATAAGTTTACCTACATAATTATTTATATGAATGCACAAAAAATATTATGAAAATCTTTTTCTGATAGTCTTAAAAATATTAAAATTTAAATATATAAATGAAATATAAATAAACATGCAACCGATGCAATTTAGTCAAATGATGCTAAATTTTAAATTATTATGCTAAGTTATTGAATTGCATACGAGTTGATAAGGCAAACATTGACATTTACATTTTAATTCATGTTTAATATTTAAATCTGGTGCAGTTCGTTGTAAATATCAGCATAATAATCAGTGACATTTATTTATTAATCTGAATTAGCACAAATAATTTATGTTATACAAAATTCTTTCACACTTAAAGCGTAATTTAAATAACAGTTATTGGAGAACTTTGCTACAAATTCTACAAATGCTTTATTCAGAATGGTACAACATTGTATACAACGTAGGTGAAACACACCATCATTAATACCTAACAACGTTTGCCATGGAGCTAACCCAAAATTTGAGGAGAAACAATCAGGTGAATCCATTCGTTTTATTTTTTATTAATTAACATTTTATTTATCGGGATTAAAAGTTTTATAGGCCTATGATAATCTTCGATCTCTGAAATATATTTATTTGTAAAAATCAAGTCGATCCGTCTCTGCGTCACTAAGTGAAATATTGGGTTTCTGTCAGTAGTACCATTGATAAGTTCCATTGATGGTACTACTCACGTATGTATACTTCGCTAGTAGATACTAGTATGGGACTATAATATTTTTCTACTCGTATACCAATTTTCAGCTTTAGAAAGTGGTTGCAAGACACTCATCTTTTTTTTTACAAATTCTAACGGGTTCCTGCCTTGAAGGCAAAGGAACCCACCTGACTCCAAGGAATTGTTGTACACCGCAAATGTAATAAGTACCAAAAATTCAGCTTATAGAAAATTTTTGCATTTTTTGTGCTATATTAGTTAGGAAGTAAGGATAAATTCATATAATTTTTGGAAACTCACAAGGTGTGATTTTTAATCTCTATCAATGTAGCATTGAGCTGGCAAGAGTTAAAAAATTGGCCTATTTGACTCTTAATTAAAAGCATTTTTTCAACATCGTAAATTGAAATAACATAAAAATATTTACAATTGCCGCAATCCGTTCCGAAAGACACTGAAATTTCAATCTGAGTATAAATCAATCGGCGATCCTTCCACAGAATATAAATTAAATTTTATGAGCATAATGAATGTCAGAGGGACATTCATTAATTACGTATGGTGTTTAGGGGGAGTGAGAGTCGATATCTCACTCGATCACACGAGGGGAGTCTCGGCAAATATCACACGATAAATAAATACAATTGTGTTAAAATTAGCATAATGTTTTCTGTATGGTTATTTTTTACGTAGGTAAAATAAACATAAATAATGCAATGGGGTGCGTATGAACGGAGCATTAGCAATTAAAAATATAACGTAAGGTTGAGGATGAAAGAAGCTGTACGACCCAAAATGTTTTACTTATAGAATTGGAGGCGGGGTTTAAAAAATCGCCACAATGGCCACATGTTATTTATAGATGCCCCCTTATTGGAATTCAAACGTGAATCCAGTTGAAGAACGTTTGATTGCGATGCTGATGTACAAATGTACATGCCGTAAATCAGCTTGCTGAAGTGATGACAGGAAGATTTTATCTAAAACTGTTTATTGAGGATAGTAGGTACTGCTTCTTTAATAACAAGCTAGTTGTAACAGCAAAACAGTACTAACAGAGCTTCTACAGTAATAATTTGCATTAAGATGTTTTATATAAATATACCTACCCATATTATATCTATTTAAAAGAAAAAATACGGCGCTAAGGCAGTCGGGCGCATTGACCGTTTATTTGCGGCGCTGTACTTTTTCATAAGTGTCTCAGAATAAAAATCAGTACTAGAAACTTAACGCGTGTAGATTTTTTTCTTTCGCGTCTATGTCTAAACCAACTCGTGATTAAGACCTCCTGTGTTATAAATATAGAGTTGTTTCGTTAAAATCATGAAAAATGTACAGAAACATGACATGCCTTCAATACATTGTTTTGTTTCTGAACTTAAAATTAAGCTAAACCCATCGAGATGAAAGAAAATATCAGCATCTCTTTTAAGAAATGTTTGGGAATATTTGTACCAACCGATTGATATCTTTGATTACTCAGTAATGTAGTAAAGTGTGTTACCATACACATCTGATGCATATTAGTCGCATCAGCCAAGTTACATGGAGGGCCTCTACCAACAGCTATAAAAACAACATTCCAAGCAAAGCATGCATTAAATGCACTTACTCGCACTCTCTGGTATCTTAGTAGCATGTTCTCCATCAAATATGGGGTACAACTCAGGCTAGAAAATGTTCAGTTGTAATAATTAGAGTTAGCACTTATGAAATTAACCATTTAAGTACTTGAATGCGACTGTAAGGGCTGCGACAATTAAAATGCAGTTAAAACATTTTATTACCTGTTAATAAAGGCTATAATTGCTCTAACGAAATAAATTCCTACAAAATTGCAAAGTTTTTCGTGTTTTGTGAGCACTCAATAGATAATAGCAGGTAAAAAATAAAGACAGGTACGTAACCGACGACGCGTAAAGCCGCCGACAAACGCTAGTGATACTATCTAGTAATAACTACTTAATATACACAAATTACTAACCATCGTTTATAGTTCCGCGAAATAACATGAAAAGGTTCTTTTTAGTCACTTGCTGTTAAGCTAAATTTATACGTAGTAGAGTCATGCCGAATTAGATAAAAAAACCGGACAAGTGCGAGTCAGGCTCGCACACCGAGGGTTCCGTACAAATTCAGAAAATTTCGTAAAATTGGGAAGGAAGTTGCTAAAATCTCTTTACTATAAACATCGACAGAAAAGTTTTTTTTTTCATTTTTCTCGTCATACATAGAAAATTACACATTGTCAAAATAATTGAAAACCTGTTTTAGCATGTGCTAATGAAGTTCTTTTATATGATACCTTACACGATACGATTTACTCACTTTGAATTTTGAACCCATATTTTGTGAATTTTGAGGCCTTACTGTACTGTACCAGCCTTTTTAATAGTCCACTGCAGGACGTAGGCCTACCCACGAAAGGTGTTTGGGCCATATCCACCACGCTGGCCCAGTGCGGGTTGGTTGAGGCCTTATTTTTTTGTAATTTAAATAAAAATGTACAGTTTTCAGATTTATTCCTAGATATATGTATACTCTGAGACAATGCTTCTTAACAAATTTCATAGTTCTATGTCAACGGGAAGTACCCTGTAGGTTTTGATTTTTGTGAGTGTCGAAATATGCGGTTTTTTACGATATAAACGGCTCTAATTTTTTTAAACAATAACTGAAAAGTTTCTCTTTTACACAACTATAAGAGATCGTAGATATACGTATACAGTTTAAATTTCAACTCGATATCTTTACGTGTTCCCGAGATCAAGAGTCTTGACAAACACACAGACGGACAACAAAGTGATCCTATAAGGGTTCCGTTTTTTTCCTTTTGAGGTACGGAATCCTAAAATACAATAGTTAACAAACGCATCAGATTTTTCAATACTTATATGAACCAAATACCTACAATTGTAATAATAAAGATGCTAACGTACATATTTTGTAAGCTGTAATCAATAATATTTATTTCTAATAAATTAAATTACATGTACATGTTCTGCAACACAGTAATACATGTGACGTGGGTGACTGCATTCCCTTCAAAGTATCGTTTATCAACATGGAACAACATTCAATATTATCACTAAGTGAAAGTACACTTGTAAATGATATAATGTAATTTAAAATTCAGTAAATATACTAAATTTATGATGAACTAGTTTCTACCCGCGGCTTCGCCCGCATACGCAATATATCGTTATAATTTATAGCCTATGTGTTATTCTGATATTTAAACTATATTATTGCAAAGTTTCATCTCAATCCGTTCAGTAGTTTTTGCTTGAAAGAGTAACAAACATCCATACATCCATCCAACCATCCATCCATCCATCCATCCATCCATCCATCCTCACAAACTTTCGCGTTTATAATATTAGTAGGATGAAGATGTTAAACGATGCCAAGTTTGTTTCAGCTAATTTGTTTGCATTTGCAATTAATTTAGTAGCAATAATTAATTTAATGTAATTAAACTGCTGAAAATGTTCCGTACTGTGTAAGATAGAGCATTGAAGCAGAATTTTAACGATTACAGATTTATCAGATTTTAATGTCTTACGCCGTCAATATAATTTATTGCAAGATTTACAATCACGACTGCTTCAGAGACACGATTCCTTGATATTCTTTGAAAATTTAATTTAAAATCATTATCTCAGTAATCGTAAAATGTTTATCTTCATGACATTTTAGACCAAGCTAATGAGGCCATTTACTTTTTATAGCATTCAACATTGCTCTTCTAAATAAGTGTACGAGTCATGATACCAACCCATTTATGGATTGTAGATTCATTTATTATGTCTTAAATGTTATACGATCCCCTTGGCGTTTATTTTTATGTCAAGTTATGATTTACATATATTTTTAAGATTGACATTTTTGAATAAACAGACGCAGTGTGGGCAGTACATACAACCATATGATTAGTTGTATATATTTTTGAACTTGACATTTGTTTGTCAGTCTGGTTAGTATAATCATAATTATGTATCAATTGTTATTTTTTACATGTTATTTGCTTATTTAAATTGTTGCAACTGAAAACACAAATGTTTTTTATACAATTTCTAGAAATAGGCTTAACTCTAGCTATATCTAGTGTTTTGTTTAAATGCCACATATTTTTTTATTATCTACTAGCGACCCATATTATACAAATAAACCATTCGTTTGAATTTCTCTATCTATTAAAAAAACTGCATCAAAATCCGTTGCGTAGTTTTAAAGATATAAGCATACATGGGGACAGACAGCGGGAATCAACTTTGTTTTTTACTATGTAGTCAAGATAGTAGAAAGCCCACAAAGGTAACAGAACTAAAGGCTATTGGGATCGTTCTATTTTTAAATAATATAATATTTAATTAAATAATTTTAAATAATAAACCACGTACAATCATAGCCTATGATGTCTACTAGACGACAATTCGCTTGAAGCCTCAAGAACGCGCTATGAACTTTGTAGTGACTAGTTCTACGTACACTAAACTAAAATAATATCATTAACTAAATTGTTGTTTCAAAAAGATAAAATAAACCCATTTCATATCACTAGAAAAAAATATTTATCAATTGTACTATCACAATACTCTCACAAAACTTACCACTCCCTCTTACTTTAAAAACACAAACATTCCTTGTTAGTCCGCGAAGAATCGTATTAGGATTATTATAAAGTTTGAAAACAATCTCGTATTAGTTCCTTACTGTATATATATAATAATAATATTATGACATAAAACAATAGTAATCCTATCTACTAATAAAGATATAGTAGAAAGCAAATCAAATGATTTGCCTTGCGTAACAGACAATTAGCATGCGTAGACTGATGGATACGATTGCTATAGGTACTTACTGTCATCGGTGTTCGTTTGAGCATGCTGCGTGCGTCTCCAGCCTTACTGGGTTGACTTTTTACATACAATGATTGCATCTATTGTTACTGACCTCAAAGTCTCAATTTCGATTAGTTACGTACGCTGGGGTCACATAAACTTACCGTTTTAAGCGATAATGCTAAATAATGGCTTTGAAAATAAATATTCCTCGCTTAAAGTATTAAAAACGTTTGTTGAAATATTTATTAGTTTGATAAAATTATAATAATATTTAGCTATATTATCATAACTTTTCGTAATGCAAGTATTTCAATTTAAACTTTAGATTAGGTAAGGTTTAATAAGGTTCGAGATCATTTATTTATAATGCGGACTACTGTCCAAGAATGGCTACGTTAAAATTAAAAACTTAAATAAATAAATATGCATAAAAGAAATTAAAAAAAAATAAGGAAAGTAATATCGTATTCGTATCTATCGACTTTTTTATTTCGTGTTTTTTAGTTCTTTAATGAGTTTACACCAATATGACACTACGATTATGTGCTAATGGATTCACCATTCTACCACAAACTTAACTTTCAAATGTATTTCTTTTAAACTATCTTTTGTTGCAGATAAATTTAATATATGCTTAGTTAAGTATTACATTGTAACAAATAAATATTATCAGTAGACTTTCATCTTCCTCTCAAGTAGCATATTCCTACCAAAACATATTCTACCAAATCTAATGCATAGCATTTGTTGCATATCTGAAATCTAACAGCTGTCTTCGTTTACCATTCCGTATCACTTCCTAATACGTTTATGGTTCTGTTCGAAAGCTTTTCTCCGCAGACCCAGATATATGCCAGGGGTTTCTAAAGTGTGACTTCAGCCCTAATGCTCCACTGTAGCAAGTAAAAGAAAAAAACGGGGCGCCTTGCCCCTTGTGAGAATTTCCTCTAACTCTCTAACCAACCAATTGTATTATATTTGTCCTAGAACGGTTATGCGTAGAAGCACACGTTCCTACCCACTTCTTAGTGTTGAATCTCTTGGAGTAAGAACCAACGCTGGTAAACGTGCGCCTCTGCACCGGTTGGTGGATTCGTACAATAGACATTTCGTAGATATAGATATTTTTGCTTTGTCTGAAACTAGATTTAAAAAAGCTGTAATAGGTAGCTTTACTTAAAATGATATACTTGGTTTATATTTGTTTAAATATGGTATAATTACTTTCAAAATGATTACTGAAATATTATTTATGTATGTACTTAGAAAACCATGCCAGCAAAGACACTTGCTATTTAGTAAATGGTGGATAATGTAGTTGGTGGCACATTTATTAATGTATTTGGTTAATTGTTTTCTTGTAATGTAAATTGTGCTATTGTTTGTTATCCCAAATAAATAAAATAAAATAAAACTGATAGACGATAGAATAATAATACCCAAAACAAATACATTTTCGCCAATACAAGATCACCAAACCCACCAATCACATTGATTTTCTGAGTAACTAAGTATAATGCATTTTATTGTAGTTGTTGTCTTCTGATTCAAATTCAAAATTCTTGTAATTATTATGAAAAAAAAACTCAGTTCCATTTTGTAAATGTTTTCATTTTTCTGCCTGCCTATTCAACTACGAGTACCATTATTTTAGGTGGGTAACTATTTCTTTCCACTGTATATATTTTAAATAGCTAAGCTTAGGACACGAGATAAAAAAGATTGGGAACCCCTGTGCTAGGGTCTAGTGCTTGTTAGTCATCTAGGATTTTCCTGGTGGTTGCCAAGTGGGACGTGAGAACGGACTTTGGGTAGGTATTACGTAGAAATAATTGATGCTACGAGCCTACCACTTGGCTCTGTAATAGTTATAACTCTTTAATACTGAATTTCTTACATAATCTAGCTTGAATTTATTTGGAAATTGGCTCATTAGAGACATTAGACTAATCGAGCTCAGTTCAACTTATGCTATCAGACAATTTTGAATATTTATTTAATTTATATTAGATATATTTCTATAGACTGCATTTGTGCAAGCATCGATCTGCAAATGGCAAAATGATTCATAAGCTTCTTAAAATCATATTATAAAGTTTCATAAAACTGTGTTAACATTAGATTTGTATTTTTTATTAAAAATCAAATTTATCTAATTTTTTACCAAAGTAGAGCACCATCACTAGTCTAGTACATACTATTATTCTCGAATAATGCAAAGGTATGTTTTAACATAAGTAAAGTATTGTATAATCAGAAAACCATTAGCCTAATTACTAATTGTTTGGGTATTTGTCCTTAAATTAAACATTTCCGACGAAGACAAAATACCAGCGCTAAATTCTCGCCAACTCTACCAGCGTTTACAATTACCATTTCTCTAGCATCATTTGTAAACAGCTTGCAATAGCTGCAACCAGTGCACAGAAATTATACACCAGTTCCGAGTAGTCAAAGGGCAAAGTGCGTTATTATCATTAACTAGTTTAAGGCTGGTCCATTAAATAATTGGTTGAATTGCCACTGTTAGCTGTAGCGCGTAAATCAACAGATTATCTTATTAGAAGCTTGAGATCGCCTGAGCACTCCCTAATCTAATCTTGTATTGACATTGCCTAATATTCAAGTAGCATTTACAGAAAGCCTAAGGGTCTGCTAACACCGTGACTGAACGCTGGACACTACATGAATAAGTGCTTTTTAGGTAGCAGCGATAAGACTTGATTTGACACAAAACATAATATATATTTATTAGTGAAGAAATTCGAACACTCCTCAAGGCGCCTCACATTTTGAGAAATCTCGAAACCCTATACGAAGCAGTGACTATTCACCTGTAGACAGTTTTTAAAAGCCTGATCTCGTGCTACATTTTCTGTAGTCATAAGTCGCAGTAAGTATGAAGTCAGAGTTTATGAAGTAACGACTTATAAAGTTAGGGCGTGTAGTGTTAGAAGCCTGGCTCTACAACAGTTTTTTGACAGTATGAGTCATATGGTCTTGTTTTGGCAACATTTTGCAAGAGATTGTTTTGACGATACACCGCGTTTAGATTTTCTATCGTGATGCGTTTCGTGGCGTCATATTGTTTAACATGAAAGAATTAAGTTCTCAGGGCGTTTTATCTTGGTGTGGATTGATCTTAATACTTACACATAATTTGATTTCGTCACTGCCTAATCATTTTAAATTACAGTATCTTCCCATGGTCTTCGTGAAATGTCGAGTGTCTCTTTTGTAATTTACGCTTAAACAAGTAGTTGATGACAGTTTAAAATTTTATAACGTTTTAATATTGATGTTGCTTGTAGGCATAAGCATGCGTTAAATATGTAGGTTTTTAGGGTTCCGTACCTCGAACGAAAAAAACGAAACCCTTATAGGATCACTTTGTTGTCCGTCTGTGTGCATGTCAAGACTCTTTATCTCGGGAACGCGTAAAGATATCGAGTTGAAATTTATACTGTAAACGTATATCTATAGTATCTTGTAGTTGTGTAAAACAAAAACTTCTCAGTTATCGTTTAAAAAAATTAGAGCCGTTTATGTCGTAAAAAACCGCATATTTCGACACTCACAAAAATCAAAACCTACAGGGTACTTCCCGTTGACATAGAACTACGAAATTTGGCGAGAAGCATTGTCTCAGAGTACAAATATAGAAATAAATCTGAAAATTGTACATTTTTATTTAAATCACAAAAATAGTGCCTCAAAATTCACAAAATATGGGTTGAAAATTCAAAGTGAGTAAATCGTATCATGTAAGGTATCATATAGAAGAACTTCATTAGCACATGCTAAAACAGGTTTTTGATTATTTTAACAATGTGTAATTTTTGGTGTATGACGAGAAAAGTGAAAAAAGAAACGTTTTTGTCGATGGTTATAGTACCTATAGAGATTTTAACAACTTACTTCCCAATTTTGTGTAATTTTCTGGATTTGTACGGAACCCTCGATGTGCGAGCCTGACTCGAACTTGTCCGGTTTTTTTTTATACAATGTGTTTATCTACCGGTGTTGGAGCCTTAAGCGGTAACATCTATGGCATATTTTGATCTTCTTTTACTATGAGACCAACTCTGAAAACGTAAAAATAAACTGCGGTTCCATACGATTTTTTTAAAGACTTTCGACAAAAAGTATGAAATACCGGTTTGTTTTGCGTTTTCAGAGTTGGTCCCACAGTAAAAGTTATTCAAAATTAGCCATATATGTCACCGCTTAAGGCTCCGACACCGGTAGACAAGCATATTATTGTATATTAACAGCATTTTTTTGCTCAGTCAATTTGTAAAGGAGTTACCGCCATTTTTTGAGGAAATTTGGCTTTCGTTCCTATCAACAAGTGAAGAGCAAGCTTACAATCAAAAAAACAGAGTTACGATAAAAAGCATTTGAACATTTCGATCCTTATCTAATTTGCTTTACTCAGCCACTACTATCGTACATTCATTCTGATCTCGTTCAAATGCAAACATAGTCGACCTTCGTATGTATTTTCATAATTTGATACTTTATATGTTCATAGTATCGTATTACACAATCAAATTGCATCTTGAGGTCACAAGTGATGTCGGTTTTGCTCTATTTATCACGCTAGGGTTAAGTTACGCAAGCATTAGTAAAAAAGAGCTATTTTAATGTTAGTATTTAAAATCTATTAGAAGCGATAACAACATTGAAAAGTAAAGATTTGAGACGTCCAACAAGCCTTCAAAATTCAGTCCATTCCTTAGCTATAGCAATGCTACGAGTATGTGCGTAGCATTCATATATTTTTTTTTTTAAAGATTTTTTGGCACCTAATCCAGGAACCAGTTTTGACAGTATATATTTGCTAATTAAAATAATTTAAAAGTAAACTATGCCTTATTTGATTACGATAATAAATAAGGTGTGATTCTTGCATTCCTTTGAATTAGTTGACCACCTAAGCAACGTGACATATCAAGACATGTGATAAATATAATTAATGAGATTGTTTTCATACAACATCGTTGGTTAATTATAATAATAAGTGCATAGATTTTTCAGGTACCACACGCGGTAAATCTCATTTTTTTTTGTCTTTTAAAACGTAGAGAATATTTTAGTATTGTTGCATTTGTGGTCAACTTTATTAAAGGTAATAACGACTACTCTTACTCTATATTTATAAATAAGTGTTGATCCAAAACATCATCCATAGAAAGAAAGACTCAATTGGTCCATTGAACATTTTTATTTTCGAAAATTTTTATTTGAAATGTAAAAGGCAATTTAAAAATAGTTTCATATGGAAATTGTTAGATCTTTTTATTGATCGCAAAAAAATGATTCAACAGACCAATTGTATACAAAAATATTATTGTGTTTCTATGTGAGCAATATAGGTTTCTTTTCAGAGCTATCAAATTTGGTCCAGCCTATCAAATAACACTCACTACAGAGTACAGTTTGGATTCCAGTGTTTCATCAAGCCTCAAAACTCATAGCACGTGTATAACTGGTTTCATTTATGATAATATCGGATTATTATTGACTTCCGTATGATCACTTCGCCTACACCTCTGTATTTTTTATGCAGACCATATATAACATGATTGGATAAGTAATGGGCTGTACGTATAATTATGGATCTGTAGCTGGTAGCATTCTTGTTTTTCTTTATGACAGCAATAATTTAAAGTATGGGTTATTAAAAAAGTTATATAAGTACTTCTTATATTTAATTACTGTTATTTAGATTATGCTCAAAATATTTTGAATTCTGTGCGTCAAGTCTAGACAGTAATTGTCATGTAGAGTCTTTAAATAACTAGTAGCTCTCCGAACAGTAGACCTCGCTTCTGCTGAACTGAATCTTCAGAAGCTTATATTTCGACTTGCTCTTGAGTCTTGACCAATTTCGTTCACACTCGCCATCACGTCATCATCGTCATCGTCGTTAGATACTATATATTATTATAATAAAAACTATATATTAATATTATACATAAAAAAATGATAAAAAAACTGTGTACCAAATTTCGTCAAGATTCGTTGAAAAAAATCAACATCCGGACAGACGGAAGTAAATTTTTCTCTCTCTTTTTTTACCCCCCCCCCTCTCTCTCTTTATTCTCTTTTCTATCTCCACCCTCTCTCTTCTATCTCCCCCCCTCTCTCTCTCTCTCCCCTTTCTCTCTCTCCCCTCTCTCTCTTTTCTCTATCTTCTCTCACTTCGTTTGCTCGATTAATAATGTATGGCTGAATATTGTAGAACAAAGGATTTACGAGTATGAATTTATAATTTTTATTTTCTACTTAATCTTTTTTGCCATTATAAAATTTTATATTAAAATATCAGATAGGTAGTCCATAATGTCGCAGAACACTATTGCTACCTACACTTGGGTTAAGAAATAGCAAATACAAATAAAATTGACAAAGAGTGTTCAGTAAACAAAATTATTTGATCGTTGAACCGTATAATATACCGATTACGTAAAACCAGAGCAATATTGACCACGTGACGGTTTCCGCCACGCTTTGCTCGGAGTTGCCATTGACCTCTGTTTTGTTGACATTTACTGTTTGTAAACGATTGGTTACTGAGGTTGTGACTTTATAAGTAACGTACTATGCATTGCTGTTTATTACTGGCTTACCAAAGTTCAGAAAGTTTAGTCTTCGGATGCGTTCGAGTGTCAAAAAAAGCCAAATCGATGTTTACAATTTAGCGCTACAGTGGCTTGGAAGACAAAACACTGACACCAGGGCTAGCCAAACGACCCGATATATACAGAATCAATAACGATGTTGAATTTTTATTATAACAAAACTAGTAGCGCTCGTAGCCTAGTTTGACTAGGTGTTTGTCAGCGATCACCGAAATTAAGCAACGTTCCGCACGGTCAGTATTTGGATGGGTGACCGCGGGTGGCCTTTTTTAATTGAGCGCTACCGTGGCTCGGATGACAGGTTAAATTGTAGGTCCCGGTTGTTTTAACCGTTTAGCCATGTCACCAGGGCTAGCCACCCGGCCTATACGAACTTACGTACTTTTTTATAACAAATTTAAAAACCAATCGCACCCGCTGTTAGATTAATCACAAATGGAATATATTTTCGTTTAAATTTATGAGTAACCGATTAATCACGTCTTACATTGAGTGTTAGGTACTTTTTGCTTAGCGCCATTTTAATTTTGTCTGACATATTGTTTGGTATTCTAGCTCTATATTACGATTAATTACATTAGACTATAGTAAATCAATGAATGGTTAACTTTAATTACATTGTAACAAAACAGATATCAAATATTTTAAAGTTGGTTTGCTTAAATATATAAATAAAAATACAATGTTCAAGAATACTTGTTAATTAAGCACCCTAACTTTTTTCCGACATTTATAAATGTACAGGATCTACTGACTATTACCCGTCTAAATAATATGAGCGTTTATTTTACAAAACATTTCCGTTTGTTTAAAAATGGATTTATAAGTACTTACCTACGTTTGAATTAGCGTGTAATGCTTAAAAATTCTTAACTTGCTAGTTTTAAGGTCCCAAGTAGAAGGGGCTTTATGTATGTGCTGGTTGAATGAAATTCTATAGGATGTACAAGCTAAGTTAGAAATATGTCATGATTTTGATTGATTTTATTGATTATTATTGATAACTAGGAGCTAGAATAATACATACTAGAGCATACATAAAAAGATGTTAAAATACAAAAGATAGTGAGCAACATAAAAGTTAAGAGTTATGTATCTATCTGTGACTAATTGTCTTCGTAATGTTACAAGTCGTTTTGCATAATACTCGCTACTAAGATATGATTACTTATTGGTTTAGTAGGTCCCATATAATAGCAGCATGTCTCTTATTTTTACGTCACTAAATCCAACAACTGTAATTTCAAAGCAATAATAGCCCAAAGTCATAACAAAATTAATAACACTTTCTTTTACTACAGAAAAGTGCCCTTGGTAACTAGTACAAAGTACCTTCGTTAATAAAACGTAACTACTTTATCATAAATTAAATAGTAACGTAAAATAGTGTTATCTCTATCAAAGGTGTATAGTGAAAATGAAACAGGACTACTATAAATTGCTATTATAAATAATTATAACTTTATCATTTCTATTATCCAAAGACCATGGTCCAGGTGTACTCAAAACTTTCACGGTAGCGCGTCACATACTAACTGATGCCAATGTCGCAAAATACTAAAAACTCTCTATGGTTACTTTCAAATGAATTGTGGAAATGACTAAGTAAAATACAACTAGAAACTAACGCGATTTTCAGAGCCAGGACTAGAAATTCTGATAGGACTAAATTTAAGACAATAAATTCCTATAACATTCAAATCTGATTAGGACAGCAAGATTGCGCTAAAAGCATGCCGTACACAAAAGGGTCGATTAAAAATTTGGTAGAGCATAAGATGATATAGCGATAAACTAAACTCACGATACGGATGCAGAAAAAAGGAAAAATCTAAAGAAATTCATAATATTATTGGCTAGTTCCAAGTCATTACTTATCTCTTTTTGGTTACCATCTAAATTCTGTAAGTCATGTTGGCATGAATTGCAATTTGGGCGTGAGCTAATAATATCTCATCGTGTTTGAACCATCTGTGTACTTGTAAGACGATTGTCGGCCTCCATGCCTCAAGTGGTCATGTCAATAACACCTATATACCTACTATTGAAAGATATTGATCAATCTGATGGCATCTTCACGTGTTCTTGACCAAAACTGACTTGTGTGTTGCATAATGTAACGCACAATAACCAACAAAAGAATGGATGTGCCTCCCTAAATTGTAAGAGACATGACAATGCCGATACTCGAGTAAATGCGAACGAATGAATTGTAAATGATTGTTAGCACATCATTCGTCATTATCACATCATTCAAAGGATGCTCATTGCAGAATCATTCATTAATTATGGACAGATTCAAATAAGTTTATTTGGTAGGTTAGGTCTCCTTATATTTTAACTGCATATGGATTTTCATTAATCTAGCGCGTTCTAGAGGCTTCAAGCGAATTGTCGTCGAGTAGACATCATAGGCTATGCTTGTACGTGGTCTCTATTTAAAAACGATCCCAATAGCTTTTAGTTATGTTACCTTTGTGGGCTGTCTACAATCTTCACTACATAATATAAAACAAAGTCGCTTCCCGCTGTCTATCTGTATCTGTATATTATTATATGTTTATAAATAATAATCTTTAAAACTACGCAACGGATTTTGATGCGGTTTTTGAAATAAATAAAGAGTAATTCAACAGAAAGGTTTATATTGTATAATGCACCTGTATGCTGAGTGTGAGTTTTGTCGTAAACATGACGCGCTCTTCGGCGAGCGCATAGGCATGTAATTTGTATGAAGAAATGTACAGCGCTACTAGCGGCGCGTGTTTGGAACACTAAAAGTTCATACAAATTAAATGCTGACGCGCTCGCCGAAGTCATGTTTACGACAAAACTCACACTCAGCATACTGTGCGAAGCCGGAGCGGGTCGCTAGTTTCAAATAAATAATTAAGTCAGACAACGCAAAACTCTAATCTACTTGTCAATAACTTAAGTTTGCCTGTATATGTCAGTTTCTCCTATAAGTATCAAATTTCGTTGAGTAACGTTCTTTAAACCTCCTTAGCTTGTTATTTCAATATATTATGGTAAACCCAAGACCCAGTTTACTAAAAAGAAAATTTCTAAACTATTTCTTCAACGCGCTAAACGGTAGATTACACATCTTGGCTGATGTTCTAGCAAATAGTTGCTAATTAAAATTTCATACAAGTTAGCTGAGAAACGAGAAGTAAGTATAACATGGCTAAGTACATCGTTGTAAAATAGTGGTAAATAAATTATAGTTATTGCCTTAAATGATTGGCAGTGCAAATAACATTTTGGTTCAATCGTCGAAAGGTTTAATTATACGAGTTGAGTGTCAAGTAAATTAATGCAGTACGTTTTTCCATAGATGTTTACAAGAACAAGTTTGACAAGAAAATTATTGCACATAAATAAAGTAGCGTAATTATTTGAAAAGATAGTTGCGAAATTGCAGAATTGTATAATGTACAAATGTGGTTACTTAGTTATGATTTTGAATTATTTAATTTTTTGAATAGACCTCTACTTAGGTGACTTTATTTGTTTTAAGATCCTATTTCAGAAAGCATAGAAGCTTGTTTAGTGCTAGTCCCAACATTTTAGTATCAAGAGCCTACTGAGCAAAAGTGATTATTTTACTAAAATCGTGATTTCATATCTGCGAGCGCTAAACAAAATATTTTGTATTATTATATTATTAATATTAAAAATCTATATACCTACACCATCGATTAACATGATTACAACATATTTTAAATAAAACCGGACAAGTGCGAGTCTAGCTCGCATATCGAGGGTTCCGTACTAAGCTTGAAAATTGCTAAAGAACTAAGTTTAAAAAACTAAAACCTCGGGCGTAACTATAATAATCATAAAAAGGATTTTTTTATTTTACTTTTCTAGTCATACATCGAAAATTACACACCGTAAAAGTAATTGAAAACACGTTTTATCTCGTGTTATTGAAGTTCTTTCATATGATACCCCACATGATACGATTACCTTACTTTGAAATTTGGGCCCATATTTTCTGGTTTTGATTTTCTTGTGAGTGTCGAAAGATGTAGTTTTTACGACATAAACGGCTCTAAGTATTTTTTGTGATAATGAAAAGTTTGAATTTTGCACAACTGAATAAAATTATAGATATACGTATACGGTTTAAATATCAACTCGATAGCTTTACGCGATCCCGAGATAAAAAAGATCTTGACACACGGATGGACAGACGGACCGACGGACAACAAAGTGATCCAAATAGGGTTCCGTATTTCCTTTTGTGGTTCGGAACCCTGAAAATGGTCAACAATTAAGTACGTACCAACGAAAGTAGAACATAAATGCTCGTATTTTTCACGTCGCTAAAAGGTCTTCTACCAACAAGGGCTTCTCAAATAATACATTAGTTTCACTCTCACATAGCCCACGACTTGTAACCGAGATAGGTACGATCTTTGACCTCCATACATTATGTAAGGTGTAACGTAGCTGATGAGTTCCCATGTCAATTCTAGGCTTAGATAACCTATATTCTGTCCGTAGATATCTTTTACGTAACTCCGATAGGTCTAGGTGTCTAATGAATTTTCTTTATTGATTACAAAATTGCTGTTACGACAGCAATGTGATACTCAAGAATTGTGTGTGCTTCACTTTATGAAAGCAGTTCAATTTATTTAACATAAGATATCACAAACATCTACATATTTTCCAAAAATTAAACTAAATTCGAACAAATTCAAGGCTGGATAAAGAGGAAAACATCTTACATCCTAATTTTGATGTTTAATAAATTCAATGTTTATAATTTTAGTGATGGATTTTGTAAATTGCAATCAATTAGGTACAATAACAGCCATCGTGTACTCTCTTTTAATTCTAATTGGCGTAAAGGAGCCCATAAGGCCGGTCACATTACCTACCACACTGGATAGCTAATAGAGAAAAAAATAGCCTTACTTTAGTACCTTTTGCTTTGATTATGTGCTAAATGGACAAATATAAACATCAATCACAAACAGAACGGAAATGAACTCAAAATTTAATACAAATTGATTCAGCCGTTTCCGAGAATTTCGGTAACAAACACCGCGACACAAGGATTTCAAATATGAGAAAAAAAACTCAATGAACCGATAACCTACAATTTTTAATCAATTACTAATGGTTTTATACGCAGTAAATAAGGAAAAACAATATGCTTTTCACACAAAAACGAAAAAAAAAACATTCGTTCATGGCATGCAAGCAGCCAAGGTTGCCGTTTTATAGATAAAAACAAAACAAGAAAAATCATCCTCAAAAAGTTATCACATCAATGTCACTGGCAATTTAGATGACGAGCAAAACATAAATCTTTTTATTGATGTCTTTTTATGTTCTTAATGAACTCAAGTTATAAGAATTATTTTAATAGTCATGGCCGTTTTTCTCGATGTGGTTTTTCTTGGAAACGTAACAGCCACGTTGCACTATAACAGTTTTTTAGCTTCAATTTGTTTATTTGTTTTTTTTTTGTTTTGAAGTAAAAGCAGGCGGTAAAAGAAAAAAAATATGAGAAATTGTAATAATCTAGTTTTCTGGAGAAATATCTTGTACAGCTTGTTGTAAAATTATATGAAGTAGGTGTTATATTACACTATCATCATTTGCTGGCAAAATGTTTGGTACGTTGCAAGATGACAGTGGTCTCGAGTACCTATTGATGATCCGTGGATCACTCACTTATTATGCCCATACACTTTTAGGTACTTAAGAGTTGTATTCTATTTTTGTTTTATAAATGCGTTTGCCAAAATTATTCTCGGTAAAATCTCTCAATATAAATTATGTAAGTTTACGTATCAAACGTTTATCAAGTAATATGTAACAGCTTCCAGTAAGGTAAGCAGTTACGAATAATCAAAGGTTAAGTCAGAAGCAACAAAGCTTCCTATTTCATAAACTCGAACGTTTATCGATTGCATGCAGTACTAATGAGGGGGAACAGAGCTTTATTAACAGTGATTTCATTTTCAAATTGCCGTAAAAAGTTGGTACTTGAGGGTGACCCATGTTCAACCTCATTAGAGTTTAAGTTGTTCTTCCGGTCATCAAATTCAATAAAATTGTAAATTACTCGATAGATTTTTTTAATGAAGATATTTAAAAAAATACATTTTTGTGCTAAGTAAATTAATAACGCAATTGTAGTTTATCTTAAATTTATTCAGAAAACAGTTACGCTTTGCTTGATGCTATTACAGGGTAGTAAAATAGTGCAAATGCGATCACATTACGAAAATGTTGAGTTTGGATAAAACGTGATTGGGTAAAATAGTCGAGATAAAAAGATAATATTAGATTTTTATCCAAATTTTATTTTTCGTAAAATTGTTATTTGATCCAAGTACGGGGAACATAATTATGTAGTAGCGTGTGTGTTATGTGTACCTTTGATTTACAATGTGAAACCAGAAACGTAAAAAAAAGATCTATACTAACTAAAATTGCGGTAAGAGGAAACAGGCCGGAAAACGCAATCGACGACTAAAATTTTGTAGCAAACTCAATAAATAAGCTGATTATACTAAAGCCAAAAATAACTCCAATTTTCTTTTTACATTTTAACATTTAAGCCCTTGACTAATTGACCGTAACCATATGTCCACTTAACTTTTACAGGATAAATAACTTGCCGTTAAAATGATCGGTCACGCGATAACTTATCGAATGCTTGTAAGTACATTCAATTAACATCAAGTGACACACTTAATTTGTGATCGTACAGTGAAATTGTGAATTAAAGCCAGCTGAGGGAACAAAAAGGTTTTAAATAGCTCTATAAATCACCGATTACTTGTGAAATGAGTGACCTTTATGAGATGTGTCTGCATTCTTGTTCTTGAGGCTTTGTTTGTTCATCGATATCTTGTTGTTTGATGCAGTATTGTGTTGATATTGGGTACGAGGTATACAAGAATAAGAAACAAGATTCAAGAGAAGTCAAGATCTTTTGCACCTAAAGGTTGGCAGGTATAACATATAAAAATAATATTTAACATATCCTACTAGGTAATATTATAAAATAAAATAAAATAAAATAAAATAAAATAAAATCTATATATCAGAATAACACATAGGTTATAAATTATAATGGTATATTGCGTATGCGGGCGAAGCCGCGGGTAAAAACTAGTCAAAAATAAAAATGAAACAGAACTAGTCTGACGAAACTTTGTTTTTAACAAACATTTTGCTTTGGATGACTTATGTAAATTGGCGTTATTTAGTTTTAAAGTCCAAGTTCAAATCCTATGACATTGTAATTCGTGCGTGTTTGTAGGTCAATGACTTCTAAGTTGTTTTTTGAACAAGATCGTTGAATCTAATACTTTAATGTTGCATTCGAGTATTTCTCATAGTAGTGATGGTACTAGCCAAAAAAGTAGCCAAAAAAGAACTTCTAGAACCAGTGGCTAGCTCTCACTTCGTTATCACGAGTGATGTATCCTAATTTAGCGATTCATAACATAAATACTACTATCTAAAGGGAAGCAGTGTAACGTAAGGGTTTCAGTGCATTTATTACAATTTTACAGATTTTCCAATGACATCATACTAAAACAGACGAGAACACTTGACGCATAATTCTACCCAAAGTTACCCAGCTTGTAATTGAACATTACTTCTGAAATACCACTGAGAAGTCGACTATACATTTGGTGATTCATCATTTTGAACCACTTTTACTATGGAGTTAACCCCATATCAAAAGTTGTTCATATTGATCTAAATCACCTCCCTTCGGTCACGTACAGGACAAGCAAATAACCCTGTAGGTAGAGCCAAATTGAAGTCGAGTTCGCAATAATCGTGAAGATGTCATAATTTATGTTTTTAGTCCTAAGAAGTGGTAATAATAAACATCAAAATTATAGCGTGTTATGTAAAAACATGACCGTGAACTCGCAGTGTGCAGTCGGCCTAATAATTTGTGCCTGTGTTTAATTGATAGCTTCCCGCCATTGTGCACGAGGCGTTATATAGTGACCTCTGTACTGTTTAGAACACGTACCTACTATAAATTGTTTCAAGTTTTTTAATTATAACATGGCAATTTACAAATTCGACTATTGATATTGTCGAATGGGTAATGTTGTTCAGTTTAACAATACTTACTTGTATTGGGGTTGTAAATATGTAGGCAGTTCATCAAAAAGTTTTGTGTGCTTCTGACGTTGGCTTCGTTGTAAAAGTTGTTTGTCGCAAAGGAAGCAATTTTTTTTTACATTAGTAATTATCGCCACCTGGATTTTCTGTCAGTTTTTTTTCGTGTTTTCTGCTAAATACAATACAAATGACTTTAACTCAAAAACAAACATGTTGTCTACATCTAGGTAACTCTTCATAAACAAGGTACAACAATTGGATCATCCACAGACCACATTATCATCACAAACTCTTTGATCAATTTTGTAGAAAAAGTAGATAAGTAAAATACTATATAATAATAATAATGAATAATAATAATAATGAAGTAAAATACTTGTGATTCTCTGAAATGAAATACCGTTCGGTATAAAATCTATACAACTAATCTATTAACTATGTTCCAGTGGCTGCACGATTCACACACCAGTTAATTGAGAATGAAGAATTAATTACTTCCTAGTGTTTTTTCTATACATTAATAACCCTTATGAAGTCGAGTTGAAAACAATGGTTTGTTAGAAAAACAATCCCAATTAGTATAGTTGCTTCAGTATGACATGTGTTTGTTTCAATGCTAGCAATTTTATGTGGAATTCAATAGAATACCTTTAGATACGGAAGTTGGAACAATGGATTCGTTTTAGATCTAGATCTGCTTCTAGGAATGTTTTATTTGTTTACATATAACTACTTAATTGGTTAGGTAAGCTAAGCCAACGTGATTTGATCTTCATCCTCGATGTTAATAAAAACTTTTGATTGATGTGGCTATCTAACAAAATAAATATAAGGTTTAAGTAAAAATCATAAGTTGATTGGAGTTGGCTGCAAAAACTCTGCTACATCGACTTTATGTCAAGTCAAGTCAAAATTTCTTTATTCCGTAGACACAATACAGGCACTTGGAATCGTCTAGTTACAATTTTTAAAAAATCTACTTAATTAAATTTTTACTATAAATAAATAAGCACATTTTTAAAATTTTACCACATCAGTATCATTAGGTACACAAAAAAAAATATATTAGAATACAAATCAAAAATAAAATTGTATCAGTATCATGAAAAATAACAATGTCATTATCAGTTTAAAAATGTCAACGAGTATGAAAATAAAGAAATTATAATTACATATCAAAAAATTGAAAAATACCACGTTACGTTATTCAGCAATAGCATCGTCAAAGTAAAAGTTAAAACTAATGGCCGAGTGAACGAAATGAAAGAGGTCTTCACTTAACTCGACGATTTTGCTTTCGTTTGTCCGGTGTTGATTTTTCTCTACAGGTTGCAGGTACAAAGGTTCGATATTTTATTCGTCGTCGGTCGATATTTTATTCGTCATAATATTAAGTCGTACTGTAGTAGCTGCGTTTCAATCATAAGTACTCATAACTTTCGGTGTCAGTAATAATGTGAAACTAGTTACGAGTAGATAGCAAAATTATACAAATTGTCGATACTTTTGAGTGTTTTACAAAGTTGTTATCATAAGTTAAAAGGTCGAGTGCACCTGTCACCTGCCTTGAAATAAATGTCTAAATTATAATAACATTTTAGATAAATAAAATTAGGCTCTATATGCATGAGGTGGATAAATGGTTTGAATTTTATGAACGTTGAAACTATTTATAAAATGCTGTGTGTTTTATGTGATGTTCCATGTAGTTGAAATTATATTTTATAAAATATAAAAAATAATTTCAAACGGTTTTCATGTAGTACAAATATGAATTTCAAAATAGTTCCTTATGAAATGTGTGTACTTCCCAAAAATAAATAAAAATCAATCATTATATATTATACCTAATTAATTATTGTAGCTGCTTGTTATTTTTTTCTGATTTACAGTCTAATGCAAGGAAATAGCTGAAGTGTTAAACATACTTTCTAGAGTTATGGAATTTTCTTCCATATTGTGTGGTTAAATATAAAAAAAAAATGCATTCGCTGGATTTAGCTCACGTTTAGTAAAACCGACTGTTAATACTTTTGTTATATCAGTTCCTACTAACGTAATTTTCTGTTGGTTATCGTAAAAACAACATCAAATTTTTAGTGGGCACCATGAATTTTTTTTTTCGGACATCTTACACACGGTCTCTGACCCCAAACTAAGCAAAGCTTGTGATATTGCTGCCAGAGACTGATATACTACATATACTTATTTTTAAATATGTACTTATATAGATAGTAACTAAATAACACCCAAACACAGAGCAAACACTTATGTTCATCACATAAATATTTGCCCTGGGTGGGGATCGAACCCACGCCTCTTTGATCCAGAAGTTAGGGTCACTAACCACTGAGCCACCGAGGCAGTCGAATTGAACTAAACCCATAGTTTGAGCCGTAATTTTTAAGTTTTTTCTACCTGGACTTGTCATTCCATGATCCTCAAAAGTGAAAAGTGATCCAAAAAAGTGAGCTATCCACTACCGAAGCACGCCTCGTCCAGATTGTAAGAGTGGTCTTGAATATCGAGATCGATAAATCCAATTCTTCAATGTTTGCTGACTGAAGTGTCAACCTAGAATGACGATAAAGTCAACGTTTAACATCTTTTGAAGGAGATGTTAAATATTGATATCGACTAGCACCGATTACAACAATGTTGCTTCTAATCCTTATGAGTGCAACCTTGTTCTTCTAAGTTATTGGCAACTGCGAAAAATAGAGCCATTATATGTCTCTATTCGTTTTACTTTGTTGTGATTTAATTATTTTTAATAAGCAGGAAACTTTATAAGGTAGGTTGTTAATTGGACGTTGACAGCCTTTACCTTATGAGGATTATAAGTGTAAATATAAAAAAAGTTCAAAGTATTTTCCATTGTTTTATCGACGCGTGGCATTCGTAGAATTTGTATGGTTATATTTTAAAAGTAACTAATGAGATCGTTATTTAATTCTTGATACTTTATTTCAATGTTACGAATACTGAAGCCTATATATGACAAGTAAATAGGTGCCAAGTGTTTATCGATAGTATAGTACAGATGGCGATGTAAAATATGTACTTACAGTGCGATATGAAAGACTTGAAAATAAATGAAGTCGCCACCATGGCTTTGTTAGCATATTTTGCATTATTTTTTGCATAATAATACTGTTTTCTTGTTCACAATCCACAAAATAACACAAAACGAGAAAAATGCTAGGAAGTTAACAATGATTGACAGCTCAGGTTGTTGTTGTTCCAGCAAAACTAATAATTTAGTTGCCGAATAATTTATTTTATCTCTTTGGTTATTTCACTGTACATTTTCTTACCTATACCATGCGAATATGATTGATATAATTGATTTATTATTTATTAAAATAAATTTCGATTAACTGCAAATAATAATCATGTTGTAATTATTTGTCAAAAGCTCGAATCGGAAAAGCAAATGTATGAATAATATTAATTTGCTTTTTGGGTCCATCGCACATATGAAGTAACCTTTTAATATGACTGAAAAACGAATAACTATCTCCTTTTTGTATAAATAGCTACTTATGTACTTAAAAGTAATATTTGTTTGCAGCTGTTAAAATAACTACAATATAGAGTAAAAGATTAATATAATAACATTTGTATGATAGATAATATTATACGGCAATCAATCATTTTATGTAAAAACAAAGTAACATGTCCACGTAACATTACGTATGTATAAATAAGCGGCCTTAACATACCTGCAGCCCTTGGCGTCACTTGATAAATAGATGTACTATTTACATTTATTTAGCTACAATGTATTACGTATAATGTATTCAAGTAACATAAAACACCTTTAACTTTAATCAATGTTTTAATGAGTTTAAATAAAATTTTAGCTTCAGTTAATACGGATATTACTCGCTGTAGATGTAAATAATATAATACGGATTTTAAATGCTTTCAATGTATTTTATACTCGAGTAATAAACTATTTTTCTATAAAGCTTCGATTTCACGTAATCTAAATTTGACCATTATTTTTGTTTTGATTGTCAGACTCATAGATTTCTGTAAACATGCAACAAATCACAATTACACCAAATTCTAAATATAACTTCATTAAGTTTAGATTGGGTTTGTAGACACGATTTAGTCCTCTATACTGCGATGCGTTAGTCCCATAGATGCGTATGCATCTACCAATGATATATAAATAAATAAAAGTGGGATTATGATGGTAAAATAACATTTATTGATATCCATAAGTACATAAAACTATAGATATTCATTTTTTAAATGGTCGCCTTTCAGCCTATAGTCCATAAAATTTAACTTGATCTCTGCGACAGCTGTCAGAAAAATCACGCCTAAGAAGTCCTGATTTTTTTAATAGTACAGACAGTACCTGTCAATGTCATACTTTATGGGCATGGCGATTAGTGATGGATGACGAATGATCGTGACCACAGAGTTTTAGATAGAGTTTTAATTAAATTATTGATAGTTTATACTAACGATATTTTAAATAAAACTTAATTTATCATTAATTTTATTGTATATTTTAATATCGTAACATTTATTTAATGTGTTATTAAATTAAAACCACTTATATGTTACATTAGCATCGATAATAGTGACAAACGTCGATAAATACTACCGTTACATTATTATGAGTATTTAATTAATGTCATAACATTATTAACATGTGTACATATTGATCTTAAATAATAGTACGAGTAAGTAAATAAAATCCAATTTCTCACCTTCAACTACTCATTCGATTTCATTACAACATTGTTTGAAAATCGATTTTTTCCACCACTATCTCAACACTAAAAATGTCCATCTTCTATGTCAATATCACTGTCGCAGAGATCATGTTAAATTTTATAGAGTATTGAACATATTCGTTGAGTATAACTAAAAGACGCATTATTGTCACTTATTCTTCAATTTAACAAGTAGGTATTCATAAGCAGTATTAACCCACTTCGTTTGATATTGATGTCACGACGTTATTGTTCGGATGCCAATCTATGATTGTTGGCTATTATTTACAATTAATCTTGTCATTAAAGTCTTTATAGATATATCTGATGTAGAGATAGAATAAAGATATAAACCGGTGTGCATACAAATAAATCTTTACTGAGATGATATTGCAATGAACTGGTGTTTTTAGTTGCTAGTTCTTTTTCTGTTTACCTTGCCTTTTAAAGGCAGTACTCTTTTTTTATTTTAATAATTGATTACTATCATTCGAAGTCGAGAAAATAGTGATAACTCAAATATTTTTTTTTATTTATAAAAACTTTAGATTTTAGTAAAAATGTGACAATAGATAAGAAGAACGTAGAATACACATGTCGTAAAATAAGTAATGCGTTGTCATTGTCACTATATCAGTGTAAAAAGGTCGCCGGATTTGTTTTTCGCCACATTGGGTTTTTGGTACATCTTTAATTAAAAACTTACTTTAACTTTTGATGAAAAAAAAAGAAATATTGTTTGCATTATTGTCCCTTTAAATATCGATCATTAAATTGTAGAGTAAATTACGCGTTGACTTTGGTTTGGTCAGTCGATCCTAGAGATCGCCAACCTCGAAAAGATGTACAATTATAGATCTTAAAATATCACACGGTCATGTCGCTTAAATTTTACAACCAGTCTCTAGACCTTACAAGAATTTACAAGCCTTACTTGAACCTCACAACGATAAAGATGACAGAAACCTGTAATAACAATCAGAAGAAGTAATGCGTGCCATTAACATCAGGTATTTTAACGTGCGACCCTGAAGATAAACCGCATAATCGCTTGTCATTCTAGCTTTATGCTGGTTTACATAGGGTTGTCTTCAATAGTTTTTTATCAATTTATTACGTAGTTTATTATGTTATTTTCGTTATGAGTTGCTATCCATCGCATCAAAATGTATGGTATAAAATACAGAAAATTGAGAAATAGACAATCGTCAGACATAATTATCTGTTGCCAACGAATATTTATGTGTAAATATATTTATTTTACTTATCTTGATCGTAGCAACCCTTTCGTTCTAGCCATTTTTATAGAGATTTTATCCATGTCATGTCTTAGTTTTTGTTAATATTGTTTAATCATCTGACTAGGACTAATAAACTTGGCTCAAAGTCAGTACGTTTTCTATTAGTCTTGACTCTTTTTTGAGTAGACATAATTTGTAAATGTAGATAAAATATACGAGTGCCATCCGATGATTTTTATATACGTCGTCAAACCGTTTATAAATATACTTATTTACCTAAAGTTAGTTAAACTACCTACAACATAAAGGATTTTGTTTTCTGTCAAAGAATTTGTTAAGTTTGTTAAAGCTGAACACTTTTTTAAACATCATTTTTCGTATTTCATAACGATATTAAAGTTTCTCAATTGATTTTAAGATAAAAACAAAAACGTAATTGAAATAAAATATGACAGATTTGAAGCTCACTGGTATTTTGTATGTTATATCAGAAACAAAATCTCTGAGAATACTTTCTATATTAAAACATATTATTATGTTGTATAACTTATGTCTGTATATGTTTATAGAATGTTAGCTGATAAAACCTTTCATACTCATGTAACGACCGATTTCCGATACAAGCGGAAGAAATGTACAGAACGCTCCACTGATCTATTGAACAATCTAACTTACTATGTAACCATACTTAGTTGTATCTATAAACTATACAAGTATGCGTTGTAGTATGAATAATGGGATAAAATAATTAACTATGAAAATATATTGTATATTATTTACGTGTTACGTAAAATTGTCTCTCGTAATAGTGCATCTATGGTTTTCGCTTTATTAAAAAAAATCATTATTTGCATCAGCTCAATTCAGACCACTGTTGGGCGTAGGCCTTCGCCTTTCTGCGCTATCTGAAATGAAAAAATGCACACCATCTCCTTACTTGTTTTGCCTACAAGTAAGTAGGTTTATTCTAACTACATAATTATGTTTTACATAAAACGTGAACACTTTCAAAATTATGAACTAAAATAAATCAACCACTAATATATTTATGTTCCAATATACCGAACAACAAATTACAAATGAATTTATGGACATGATAAAAATTCCTAATTTAAAATCTTAAGCCCATTGTAGTGGGGTTTCCAAAACGCTAGCCCCATTGCCACGTTCGTTGGATCGCAATTCTAACTATGCTACTGGCTACGAAAAAGTAAACTAAAAATGGTAATGCAATTGGTATTACTAATTGAAATATACTTAAACGGATATGGCTAGTTGATAGCCAAATGCAAAGCTTCTCAGCAAAACATGAGGCAATGCTATTGCCATCAAAATTAATATTATAAAGCTTATCGGATATATTATTTATTACGAGTACATTCCGCCAAACGCGTCCCATTTAAAGCTCATACATAATTAGATACCTAAATAGTATAATTTATCAGCAGTATGTCCTTTTGGTCCACATTCGACCGTTGAGTGACTAAACAAAGAGTAATTGATGTTAATTTCATTCATTCTTTACTTATTTGTCAAATCCCGCTCGATGTCATAAATATCATACATCTCATAAATAATTCTTATATTCTCCCAATCGGAGAGCATAAAGAAAAAACCGTTTGAAGGAACTAGTCTTATTTTCACAAAGAAATACAGGTTGTATTCTAAGATATTATTGTACAAGTCATAATGATCCAACTTTTTAATATGGAAACAGCCCTGATATCACGAAAACCTTTCAAAACGTACGTTACAAAAACTTTACCTCTCAACTTTTGTAAACGTTCAAAAGTGCAATATCAGGATTGGTCCTATTTAATAAATATTGGTCATAATGGCGAGCAAAATGCTATCCTAGAATATATCTTTCGTCTAGAGATACACCCTGTAGATAGTAAGCTTTGCTTTGCTCTAATTTATTGAGTGGAAATCGGAAACGCTTGAAGAATTTAAAGTTGATCATTGAATACCTATTGAATGTAAAAGATCCCGGTTCTGATTTATGATAACATTGTTATTACACTAAGGTTACGATATTTATTTTCTTTTGTATAGAATATCAGTATTTAGTATTAAACTAATTGTAGCTGCAGAAACCTAGCACGTACCTACTATACGTAAGTTATGTACTGTTAATGTTATACTGACCGTGCGGAACGTTGCTTAATTTCGGTGGTCGCTGACAAACACCTAGTCAAACTACGCTACTAAAGCAATGAGATGCCCGTGATAGTAGTTAATCAATACAGCAGGAACATGGTGGATGTAAGCTGCTTTCTATCGATTTTGTTGGAGGTCCATTGTGAAGGCCCATCCTGTGGACTTTGCCGCTATTGTGATTATGATGGTGGTGATAGTAGCCGTTGATTTCTTAGTCTATGGAACTAAATGGTAGTAATGTTTGATCAATGGAGGATTAACATAAATAAATTGAACATTTTTCGTAATATTTAATAATATTTTTATCCACTAAGTTATTACACTAATTCACAACTTGTACTGTAATACTATAAAAAATATTATGTATTTTGTATATAAATAAATCAGGATAATGTGATAAAAAAAGGATGACAACACAAGACGAATGAATGAGTAATATGCTATTAAATAGAGTTAGAAACCCAATATAATGTCTTCAAAAACTCTTATTGTTCATATACTAATCTGATAAATAAACTATATGCTTTTAAAATTTTTGAGGATACACAATATTAAACTGTAAGTTACTCTTACTTATCACTATTCAATTGTTTCACTATGTTTATGAACTTAAACTTAACTCTTTTTAGAAGTGAAACCCAGAACGTGTCCCTTATTAAATCTTTTGGATTTGGCTACCGATTTTTGAGACATGAATAAATGTATAAATATTTTTTTTGTAAATCTTGATTCAAAACGAATTTGTTTTAGATATTGAAAAATATTTAATACAAATTAATTGTTCCTTAGACATACATCAGAATTAATTGTTTCTTAAATGTCAGGTAACTCATGATTGAAACTTGATTTTATAACCTTAGTCATGATTATATTGTTATTATAATTACATCTAGTGATAAATAGGTACTTTGCATAACCAGTCCCTACTAATGCTTTTCTTAGTTGCATGATACACTGTCAAGGCACTGAGCCAAAGAGACAGGGAAATTTCATTGCAATGCTTCCGATGAAATGCATTCAAAACTAATCTCTTTGTCTTGGAGCTTAGGTTTCAATGTTAGATATTAATTTCCTGCATAAATATCTACTTTGTTAGTCCTGTACCTTGACGACACCATACTATCAAGAATGCTGTATAGGAATCAATCGCATATCAATGAAACTTGTTGTTATAAAACAAATTGACTTTGTATTTATCAATACGATAAGTAAAGAAATAAATAATTCTGGCATCTACATTTTAAATCTTATCTTAAGTCATACATTTAAATGAGCAATTCTTGTATGTATCTAAATATATTTGTTTATGTAAATTATTTGTTGGCATAGAAATATTACATTTACATTACATTAAATATTAGTTCTTTGGAATTTATGTACGGAATTTCACACCACAGGCTTTTCGGTGAAGGAAAACATCGTGAGGCAACCTGCATACGTCCGTAGAAGAAATTCGATGGCGTATGTGAATCCACCAACCCGCACTGGGCCAGCGTGGTGGATATGGCCCAATCACCCTTCGTGGGTACGCCTACGTCCTGCAGTGGACTATTAAAAAGGCTGGTACAGTACAGTACAGTATAGAAATATTTGCAAATTTTCTGATTTCAAATTATTATTGATGAAATTTTGATAAGACTTTGTTTTTTAAACTTCTATGTACAATCACCCACTTCCGATACGCTCGAATTTATATTTATAAGCTGTAATATTTGTTGTAATGAGGTAAATTCGGTAGCTTACTGAGTAGTTTTATTTGCGAAAACAAAATTTAATTGAGTAAAAATTAATTAACATAAATTAATTAATTGATTCAAGTCAATGATAAACAATGCAATAAACACTGTTTCCTAGTAATATGGTGAAATAAGTCTCAATTTTTGTAATTTTAAATTATGCTTTAAAATTACTTACCACAAATGTTTATCACATTCCAACCTGTGTAGTAAGTGTAGGCAAGCATTTAGATTATACTCAAGAAGTTGGCACTTGCTGCAAAAAGGTAAGAATGATTTCCCAACCAATATCTTAAGGCATTTCAAGCAAAAAAGATAGACTCTCTATCCTAATACATGCCATAAATGAACCACTGAGTTTAAAAACTGCTATAAAATATCTACATTTCTTAATACTTTTAGTTTAAAACGCCCAAATCGGTAAGAAGCCCTAACTTGTCTTAATTTAATTAATTGCTTAAATCCAAGTTCTAACTGAGCGAACTGATGACGTTTGACATCACTCCTCAGTCAATAAATTCATACAGTCGTCTAATGAATTAAGATGTGTACTCGTTATACCGGGCATACAAGTGATTAAGTTAATGGCTTTGATGTATTTTCTTTTTTTAGTTTGTAATTTAACATCTTCATTATATTAATATTTACACAATTTAAATCATGTACCTATATTATTATTTTTTTAATTCCAACTATGCATTGTTACAATATTAAGGGTTGACCGTTAGCTCGGTTACAAAGCGGGTACCAGTCAAAGACAATGGGTAAAGCATTGTTTATCGAGTAAAATTGTAAAAGGTACATACGTCAAAGTAACCTTTTTTGTTTTTTTGAATGAAGTCATCTGGAAAAATCAATCGTGCGAAGCGTGAAGGGCGTGACGAGAGTACGTATCCGAGTACCGGGTTTTCTATATACTATTACACGGTATAGCAAGGACATTAGCATCATTTGTTTATTCCTATTATTATAAAGTTTTAGAAGATTTATCCTAGACGTTGAAAAATGAATAGTGAAATGTACCTACCCTCAAAGTGACAGATCACTTTGAGTCAAAACATGGGTTTACTGTAAGGTTGTTACACTGTGTTCAAGCGCAGATCAAACGCGTAAGTGCGCTCAATCAATTATACCGACATTTATTTCTTGTCGCTAAATTCCTGCGATTAGGCGTTGTGGACATGAAATGTGGAATCGCAGATTGGCGTTGCATTAAGACTCACTGAGCTCTTCCAAAACGGAGCGGAGCAGAGATATACGAAGCTCTACACAGCGTTGCAGGCCGTCAGTACACTGAATAAATGCCATATTTGCTTAGAGAAACAAAAAAAAGAAGATTTTCTTCTGTTCATTATTGTGTTTTGTTTCTTGGTAAGCAAACGCTAAACACAATCAATTATAATATTGCCATGGGTTTACAGCACAAATAGGTACTTTACAATGTACATAAGTATGTACAGTACCTATTTGTGCCATGGCCATGCTCTGCCCATTTACAAGCATCTCCGCTCTTCCCCTTTGGTAGAATCCAGGACTGAAAGTCAAATTATAAATGTCTTTACTCGGTTTGCCCTTTGCAAGTTTCGATGCACAGTTTCATAATGACCCTTGCGTAAATGTTAACCTAGATTTATGAACTGTGTAATCAGGAAACGCCTATTTGCTAACAGTAAGTAATTTTGGTAATAACCGTGGAATTCGGGTTGAAGTTCATGAACTATAAGCGCTGAGTGTGGTAGGAAGCTGAACGATATCTGTAAAGATTTACGTAGCAATTTTTCAGCTGACCTCGGCTACCTGAAGAAAAAATAAACAAAGTTGAAAAATTAAAACAAAATTGAAAATAGCATTGGTCTTCAGTGGTTTACAAACAGTTTAGCTTTTATTGTATTTACATTTGGTCACTGCGAATCAGTGTTGCCAATCACAGAAAACTAAAGCACAGCAGTTCTCCAACAAAAAATAAGAAAAAAACAGTAGATAAATTGCGACAGTTTTCCTGCTTTTCTCTTTTATTTTAAACAACTTTATCGACTTTTATCTGTTATTAGGACTCACGAACACTGTAAAATAACTACAACTAAGGATTACAATCTAATAATAAACAAATCGGCCGTGGGGTGCCGGCAGAGTAGAATAGCACCCCCCTCTTGTACCAGGTGTCGTAAGAGCCGACTGAGGTACTACGGAACCGACAGGTGGCGGTATACCCATCCAGAACAGCGTAGCTCAAGTGCAACAGGGCGGGGATGGGCAGCAGCATCCCCGTCGCGAGAGCTACGCCCTGCGATTGCCAACACGCTTGCCCAGCGCGGCAATTATGGGCAAATCCCCCTTATGAGTGCACAAAATAAAACCAGGCCCCCAGTCCCCGGCAGCTCCGCTAGTCCTGGTTCCGGCAGCGACCACGGTAACGGCGGAGCAAGGGGTGCTAAGAATCCCCGGCAGAGATCCGGCTGCCACCCCAACAGACGACGACTGGCCCTGGCAACATATAACGTGCGCACTATGAGGACTGATGAGAAGATTACGGAACTGGAAGAAGAGTTGGGTAGGTTGCGATGGGGTATTATGGGGTTATCTGAAGTTCGTAGAGAGGGCGAGGACACGATAACCCTGAAATCCGGCAACCTACTGTACTACCGGGAAGGTGACCAACGGTCCCAAGGTGGTGTCGGCTTTCTCGTTCACAGGTCTCTCGTTAACAACATCATTACCATCGAAAGTGTGTCGAGCAGGGTTGTATACCTGATACTCAGAATATCCAAACGATATTCGTTGAAGGTCATCCAGGTATATGCACCGACCTCGTCACACCCAGATGATGAAGTGGAGGCTATGTATGAGGACGTAAGTCGGGCCATACATACGTCTAAGACACGCTTCACGGTTGTTATGGGAGACTTCAACGCAAAGTTGGGCAAGAAAAGCGATGATGAGTTGAGAGTGGGGCAATTTGGATGTGGGCAACGGAACCCTAGGGGCCACATGCTGGCAGACTTTCTGGAGAAAGAGGAACTCTTCATGATGAACTCTTTCTTCCAGAAGCCACCTCGCAGGAAATGGACCTGGATGAGTCCCGACGGTACCACGAGAAATGAGATAGACTTCATCATGACTAGCGAGAAACGGATATTCAACGACGTCTCCGTGATCCACAAGGTAAAAACCGGCAGTGATCACAGAATCGTGCGAGGCAAACTGAATATCAACGTTAAACTCGAAAGGTCCCGCCTGATGAAGTCTACGCTCCGACCTACTCGTGCCGACATACAAAACCCCGAGAACTTTCAGCTCGAGCTCTCAAATCGCTTTGCTTGCCTGGAGAACTTTGCGTCGGTGGACGAGATCAATAACGGGCTCGTAGAAACTGTCCAAACGGTGGGTTCTAAGTTCTTTAGACCCCGCCGTTCAGATAAACCTAAGAAATTCTCCGATCATACTCTAAATCTCATGGCCGAACGACGCTCGCTAAGACTGCAGTCTTCCGATGATGCAAAGTCATACAGGCGGCTCAATAGACAGATTTCAAAATCGGTGCGGTGCGACATTCGTCTCTTTAATACTAAACATGTTAAAGAGACAATAGAGCGGAATAAAGGCTCCAAAGTGTTCGCGAGGCATTTTTCTATTGGGCAAAGCCAGTTGACAAAGCTGAAGAGAGAAGATGGCAGTATAGCGTCAACCAAGGCAGAGGTATTGCAGGAGATCGAAAGGTTTTACGGACAATTATACGCCTCGGTAGCAAAGCCTGTAAACAGCGCGGCCAAAGACCCAAGAGCCAAGCTGACCCGACATTTCACCGAAGACATCCCTGACATTAGCCTATACGAGATTAGGATGGCCCTGAACCAACTTAAGAATAATAAGGCGCCGGGTGACGACGGAATCACTTCAGAGCTTCTGAAAGCGGGTGGAACGCCGGTACTAAAAGTCCTTCAGAAGCTTTTTAACACTGTCGTCCTCGAGGGCATAACGCCAGAAGCGTGGAACAGAGGCGTGGTGGTGTTGTTCTTCAAAAAAGGTGACAACACCTTATTGAAAAACTACAGACCCATCTCGCTTCTGAGCCATGTTTATAAGTTGTTTTCAAGGGTCATTACGAATCGTCTCGAACGCAGGCTTGATGACTTCCAGCCTCCCGAACAAGCCGGTTTCCGGAAGGGCTTTGGCACCATGGACCACATACATACGCTGCGGCAGATTATACAGAAGACCGAGGAGTATAACCTGCCACTTTGCTTGGCGTTTGTGGACTATGAGAAAGCCTTTGATTCGGTTGAGACATGGGCTGTGCTTGAGTCTCTTCAACGATGCCGTATTGATCATCGGTACATTGAAGTGCTGAAGTGTTTGTATAATAACGCCACTATGTCGGTTCGAGTACAGGAAGAGAGCTCCAAGGCGATCCCTTTGAAGAGAGGCGTAAGACAGGGAGACGTAATATCTCCGAAACTGTTTACTACTACTCTGGAGAACGCCTTTAAGCTCCTGGAATGGAAAGGACTCGGCATCAACATCAATGGCGAATACATCACTCACCTTCGATTTGCCGACGATATCGTGGTCATGGCAAAGTCGATGGAAGAACTCAGCACGATGCTCGAAGGCCTTAATCGAGTCTCTCAACAGGTGGGTCTTAAAATGAACATGGATAAGACAAAGGTCATGTGTAATTCTCATGTTGTACCCCCCCCTATTTCAGTTGGGAACTCGGTTCTTGAAGTCGTTGACTCGTACGTCTACCTAGGACAAGTAGTCCAGTTAGGTAGGTCCGACTTCAAGAAAGAGGTCAATCGCCGAATCCAACTCGGTTGGGCAGCGTTTGGAAAATTGCGTAACGTCTTCTCGTCCGACATACCTCAGTGCCTCAAGTCGAAAGTTTTCGACCAGTGTGTGTTGCCAGTGATGACTTATGGCACAGAAACGTGGTCTCTTACTATGGGCCTTATTAGTAAGCTCCAAGTAGCCCAACGAGCCATGGAGAGGGCTATGCTCGGAGTCTCTCTGCGAGATCGAATCAGGAATGAGGAGATCCGTAGAAGAACCAAGGTTACCGACATAGCCCAGCGGATTGGCAAGTTGAAGTGGCAATGGGCAGGGCACATAGCGCGGAGAACTGATGACCGATGGGGTCGAAAAGTTCTCGAGTGGAGACCACGTACCGGCAAGCGCAGCGTAGGACGTCCACCCACAAGGTGGACGGATGACCTTGTTAGGACCGCAGGATCGCGCTGGATGCAAACCGCTTTCAACCGGCCTTATTGGAAATCATTAGGGGAGGCCTATGTCCAGCAGTGGACGTCCTATGGCTGAAATGATGAAATGATGATGATGAATAAACAAAGATCCAAGTATTTTTTTTCTACTTTCATCTTCAGTATTTTCAGACTCTTCTTATATTTGTAATTGTGCATTATCAGGTAGAACTGAACGCTAATTAATAAAAACAGTAAAAATTAGGATTGTAACAAAAACAGATACATCAATATGAAAACAGCAAATCTACTGTTGAAACAGTAGGTTTGGCAATACTGCTGCGAACCGCAAAAGACTACAGCCTATTAGAGTGTGCTTCTGAGGTAATGTGTATAGCATTGTCCACTGAATTATTATTTACAAACACAGAGGTTTTGGCATCTTGTCACAGCAAAGTACTGGGGACGACAATACTCATACATTTCGTTAAAAATACGTACAATTGTCATTTCATTTTGACAATAAATAATCTCAAAACTTTAATACTCGTCACGTTTCATCGCACAACAACTGAGTATGTATTTTATGATACCAAAAATTGAGTTATTTCTGGTTTCTTTCATGTCTTCTTTTTTTTGTCGCTCCGCTTATGACTGTGCTCTAGCCCGTAGATAATGACCGTGTCCAAAGCTGAGTGACAGTGAACCGCCGCGCGTTCAATTATTTGATACCCAGCGAAATGAAGCGTCAACATTTTATGATTTAGGGCACATTGTCAGACTAATTAAATTAATTAAACCGTGTAATTAATCATTTTGCAACTAAGCCTGATGGCTGTACACTTTGAATGTATTATTGTTGCCCTATGAAACTATAGTTATTATTACAGTGGTTCACACTATCTTAAATTTGTTCGTATACTTACCCAAATATAAATTTTTGATGCATCTTAGTCTAGACTTAGTTAATCATTCGTATAACGTCAGCTGCTGGTTACTTAGCTTTGCTCTATTATATTCTTGTCTGAATAGTTTTACGAGACTTTTTAGATAAGTTGTTTCAACGACACTAAAATAATTTTCCATAAACTTTTAATAAAATTGGCTTGAATAAAATGAAGAAAAATATATAGATATTTTTATGTTTTGTTAAATGTAGATTTTATCTTTGACTATCTGTTTACAGCTTGATAAATTCCGAAAAATAATTTTACTTACTTTATACACACATTTTTCTTAGCTTAATTTACAACCTACACACCAGTCTTTAGCTCCAAATATTACACGCAAAGTCTTAGATTCATTAAAATTTTGTGTTTGAACAGTTAATAAGTAATTAAGCAGTATTTTTCTGTTATATATAAATAGACAACTATCTATTGCAATCTTTTTAACAACACTAACACGACTGTTATTATCGTTAGGATACTTTACTTAAATATAATAATCTACGTGTACTTAATTGCTGTAATAAGTCTCGCTAGTGTCATTTATACCTACACGAGATAAAGATGATAATTATCGATAATAACTGATAATTACCAATGATGTAACTTGACCTTACTAGCGCCCGTGAAGACTTAAATACCGAACTTTTTAACGTGCTTAATGCTTTTTTAAACACGATATTAAGCGATGTATTTAAGTAAAGCTACAACTCAGGACTATTTTGGATTAAAAATAATTAGTATGATATAAATGTTAAGCGCGTTTCACGGCCTGACGTGAAAATTACCTTTTTGAGGTCAGATATCGATATATCTTCAAAATTTTCTTTAAAAGGCGTTATGTTTTAAAGATAAAGAGGTACGAATTCAAGTAGAATATAAAAGGGAAAATTAAATGAATTTATTCTGTGCACGCAAAATTGTAATATTGTGTATTTGTAATTTTTACTTACCTAACTGCACTAAAACCTATATGTATGACATTATTGCAGTTAGACATGTGTTATACTAGCTAGCTATCTATTCGTGCATTTTCTATGTGTTTTTCAGAATAAGGTGTTACATGCTTTTTTTCTTTTAATACATATATTGTTTATTTTTCACGCCTCGTTGTATGTACCACATTTAAGTATTATAAACCTCAAAAAGCAGAGTGTAACCCGCTGCGAATATGTAAAATTCTGACATTTGCGATAAATACATGACATACATCTGATGTCATCATCTGATGTTATTTTTCTTAAAAAAGTTATAACTTCTAACCTTGATTGTCCCAGTCTACTGAGCAAAGTCAATATTTTTACCCCACCCAGAACATTTCGTCACAGCCCCCTTTTCAAACCTCCTGCAGCATCAACCAATTATCGCCAAAATAGTGTTATAAGTCGTGCGTGTAGCACCTATAATAATTTACTGCATGACCTGGATATTGACATATTTCATTCTAATGTTCGTTCTATTAGGAAGCAGCTGAGTGACCGTTTTTTTAGTAATGTATGAACAAAATTAAATTGAATAAGAATTATATCTTAATTTATACTGAAATACGAGTGTGACATTGTGTTCCATTATTTAAATTTAATTTTTTTTTATTATTATTCTCAAGCGTTTAATATTCTCATAATATTTCTATTAGTAGAAACTTATAATTAGCTTAATTGTTATCCTATTTAAGTTTATAAGCTGTAATATAAAAGCTGTTAGTTTCTAAGAATGTAAAAATAAAATAAAATAATTATTACTAACCTATTTCTTCTAAAATATCTATTCTTTAATATCTTCAAGTCAACAGTGAATAGGTATTTTCTGTCTACAATAGTCTACACATTCGATCTTTGGCTACAACTTCGCTTTCCATCAGGCGAGTTGGTGGCAAAATGTTGCTCTATTCTACATTAAAAAAAAGCTGATGAAACTCTACAATTTTAGGGTTAAACAAAAGGCGTTGTGCTACTGTAAGAAACTTAACTGTCACTAAGATTACGTTCTTATCCACATACTTTGCTGTGTAAGTAGAACGTTTTAAATAAAATTTTACATAATGAAATAAAAATAAAGTTTTAGAACAATGGGAAAGATGCGGTAAACCTAGAAATGAAGTAGGAATGACAGTTTCGCCACATTTGCACAAGTTAACTTTTTGGCGCATTATCAAACTAAGACATTCATTGTGTCAATTTTTGCAATGCAATGTAAACAGTATGTTGCTGCATTGTAATATCACAAACTTTTATCAAAATATTGTAACAAATATACTCGTAACAAATCAAAATAGAAAAATGTTAAACTAGTTTTTGTGTTGTGTTCTTTGGTGTTCTCATGGTGTAATGTTTGAATGAGTAAACGTAAAATAAAGTATCTCCCGTTAATTAACAAAGTACCTGCGTCATGTAACTATGTGTAACTAAATAATTATCTACGTGGCTCTAAATTAACTCATTAATTAACCCATATTTCTTTTTTTCACAAGTACAAAAAACCTTGAAATATTTATAAATTCATTGAGTTTTCTTAGAATTTTTGCAAGGTTTTTCATAATAACTCTAACATCTTTTTTGTAAACCATTTTCAAACTCAGCAATATTAAACAAAAGCAGAGGACTTCAAAGTTAAAACATTGCAGAGGTCCATAAATTGTAATTTTGCGAGGGATCAAGTTCAATTTTGATGGTATTGTAGTATATTATGTGCTGCTCTACCAAACAAATAAAAATTTGACGACATAAATAGTTCAACAATTTTATCTAATTAATTTAAAGCTGAAACGTAATAGGTATGAGTAATAAGTATCTATCATGTGCAAACTTTTTTATCCGCTTCTGGGTTTAAGCCTATCTTATACGGCTCCATTTGTCTCAGTCCTGTACTAATATGTTGACCCGCAATTTATCCATAAGAACACTGTGTTTCTGTACCTACTATACCTACATACAGCATGACTTTTTATTCAGTGCACACATTTTTATCGTGCAATAGATATAATTAATAGAACATATTTCGCTCATAAAAAGATCGACTTTTTTACATCAATTTTTTGTCAAACTATTCCAAAGAAAATTATATTGCATGCACCCTACACTCTAGACAATAACTACCTACCAAAACGTCTTGGGCGTAGGTACGACGCGGCCACGTAGGTACTCAGACGTAGGGTGACATTGATTACTCCGTTTATTTGTATACTTTCTATTGAAGTTATTTCAATATTTTTAAAGTGAGTAAAACCAATAATTGTTTTTTTTAATTTAATTGTTTGTTTATTATGCTTTCCATATGCAAAGTATGTGCACTGAAAAAAAAACAACCTGTATATCTTCAAACTATGACTGTGATAAACATCCAGACAAAATTAGACTTTACTAAATTGGTAAGATTGACGTTATTATTTGAAAGCAGAGCGCCGTCCATTTGGGGATCCTAAATAAATTTCTGGCAAATAAACTTCTTTGCTCAACCTCTCCGCAGCGCTCTATACAGGTGTAGTCATACGTTATAACCGGAGCATGTTTGTAACATGTCAAGCTCTATTTATCTGCGTATTGTGATGCGTGCCAGAGATATTGCGACCAGTTCACCTTTCTTCTTTCGACATTTCACAACTTGGCTCGTGTTTCGCACCTTCTACTCACTTGCGTTATGCTACTAGTTCTGCTGCGTTAGGGATGTCACTGGTTCTTTGTATTATAATCTGCGATCATTAGTGCGATCTTAAAATGATTTTACTTTAATTGTCTTTTAAAAACACTTTACTTTTCTACGGATTTTTTCATAAATCATTTATGTTATACTTGTTCATAAATTACTGTTGTTTGACTAAGTGTTTGTCAGCGATCACCGAAATTAAGCAACGTTCCGCATTGTCAGTATTTAGATGGGTGATCGCGGGTATTGTTTTCCAATTGAGAGCTACTGTGGGTCGGATGACATGTCAAATTGTTGTTACCGGTTGTTTTAATCGTTTAGCCATATCAGAGGCCTTCAGGCGACCTAAAAACTCTGACACTAGGGCTAACTACCCGGCCTATACGAACTTACTTACTATAAACTGTTTAGTGAAAATAGTTCAAATTTAGTGAAAATAATTGCTTGACAGGGCAGCAACTTTAAAAAGTAACATATACTCGTACTTAAGTATCCATCATCATGAACACTATTTAAGTACTATGGAAAATTCAGCTTTTCTATACAAAAAGTTTACTGACTCTAGATAAAATGTATGACAGACAGACAGACAAAACCACAATCCAACCACAATTTAAAAATAAACACTATTTACACATATATATGTTACAAAAAATATGATTTCAAAGTGGCAGCCGTAACCCATGGCGATTTCTTCCAAGCAACCTTGCACGAATATGAACTGACAAGAACAAGAAATAGTGGCCTAAATTAGAGATATTAATAAAAAAGAAAAATTAAACTGAACATACTTATTTAAATCTAAATTTTAAATATACTTAAATAATTATACATATATCTACAAAATTGTACCTACATACATTATAAAATAGTAGCTATAGGAAAAAGTAGTATGCAGCAGTATAAATTTGTTTTATAATATTAGAGTTGGTTTCATAGTAAAACTTGTCTGTAAAAATTAGTATAACTCCCTACACTTTACAAAGCAATGCCTTTTATTAATCTAATATACCGAAAATAATTAGTAAGCACTAAAAGTAATTCGATAAGCAAAAGTAAAAATCTGTTGCAGTATGAAACAATACAATAAATAAAAGTACCTACCTTATTTATTCAAGTTACGCATAAGTGTATGGACTTTGTGAATCCATACGGAGCACGCGTTACAAAACATCCAAGTAAAATGTAAAACATTTCACATAATTACTGCTATTACTCGGTTTAATCCGCATAATATGTAAATATCTTTAAAAGGCAATATTTTAATGAGTGTAAGTGAGAGAGCCAGAATATTACCAACTTTGGGTAGCGATGATTTATCTCATTAAATAAAGTTGTTAAAGTAAACACTGACATTACTGGCGAAGCTTTGTACGTGACTTTGTAATTACAGAGAAACAAAATATTAAAGTGGGAGAGGTGAGTAATTTTAGTTATTTTTCTTTGTTGCAGGAAAAAACGAATGTTAACGTAGCGTACACCTACACGACACCAACATGAGATTCTCGGCGAGGTTACAGGTATGTTTATATTTGTTTGTGTTATTAATTTTACACTTACCTACTTATGATGACTTTGGTCAGAACTTGACTGAAAACGGATGATGGTTTAATTGTTAAAAAAAGAGACATGATCTAGATTGCTACCATCATCTGTCAAAGATCGCATCTCTGCTTATATAGGCAGGATGTGGTCAAACATCAGCAAAATGTGAGCCACAAAAAATATCAAAATTTCTGATGAAAACAAATTAAAAAAGTTTTCCCGAAAAATTGCAAAACCGAATTCGATCATGTACAAAATTCGAATAGTTCGTTCAAATCGTAAAAGTAAAAGTATACAAATTATTACATTATTGTTAAATTTTCAAAATATGTCTCAGCCGTTTTCAATGAAATTTAAATAGAACTACTACAGGATCTTGGAGAACACCCATACTTTAACATAATCATACACATATTTTTACATAATCTGGTCCTGCCCCTTTCTTCTATCGTACGGCTACACAGACGCGACCAAAGCGCCACCCTTTTATGGTGGACATTCCGCGGGTTAGAACCAAGCGTTTCGAATCCTCATTCCTCATACGAACAGCCGGAATGTGGAACGCTTTGCCTGGGTCTGTCTTCCCGTTAAAGTACAACGTGGGTGTCTTCGAATCCCGAGTAAATAGGTATCTTCTAGGTAAGCGTGCTACACCCTAGACCACACATCTGCTTAACATCAGGCAGTGTGTAGTCAAACGCGAACCTATTCGAAATAAAAAAAAAAAAAACTTTTATTTTTTATTTCGTAAGGATTTATTTTCAAAGTAAAAAATAAATGAATCGGTTCACGATTGGCGTAAATATCGATGAACATACACAAAATAAAATTATTTCTACATATAGACGAACAGAAAACCTCTTCCTTTTTGGAAGTCGGTTTAAAAACAGGGGTTTTGTAAGTTTAAATGTTCATCTGTAGCATCATCTACTTACGCTAGTTGAACTGGTTTTGTGAGATTACACGTGCCTCATTCCTATAACTACTTTTTGTTCACCTATTTCGCTGCGCATATATTGGTCGAGCTTCTTTGAGACGAGGTACCTAGGTATAAGTCAAAAACGACACAAATAGGCCAGGTATTTAATAAAGATGTTTTTACTGGAACAGAGACTAAAAGCATCAGCAATGGCAGCGTAAGATGTTCACCAAAATGTTGAGCAGATAACTTGAGCACGACCGCAGACATGCGCTGGATACAAATCGCTACCAACCGGTTTTATTGAAAATCTATAGAGGAAGCCTAACAGTGACTGTGGACAGTCTAGAGTAGCAAAACTTCTTTATTGATGTAATGTTATGCTGGGACTATTAGTGTTAATTGAGTTATTTAAAATTTAAATCAGTTTAAAAACTGCCAAATATCTTCAAATCACTAAACAAGACCTTGAATCAAAACGTAACAATATTCGAGTTTTATTACCACACGGTAAAGGCACATTAATCAACAACAATTACAGCTGGCTGGCCGTAAGCACTAATAAAATCGTCAAGATGCTCCGATAACAGTTCATGTTTTAACCATCTTTGGAAACTTTGCATTACAAAAGTTTATTTGCTAACTTTACATAGACAATGGCAACAAACACGCAATTGGGACTAATGTAAAGGACATTATTTAAATGGTTCGCTGAGAATATAATCTGATCAGCGATTATCCATCAGCCATATAACGTCCACTGCTGGTCATGGTCTTCCTTATATATCGCCAATAAGAGCTATTGAATGCGGCTTGCATTCAGCTGTCCTGATGAAGGCGTCTGTCCACTTTGTGGGTTGATGTCCTACGCTGCGCTTGCCGGAACGTAATCTGTACTCGAGAAATTTTCGACCCCATCGATCATCAATGCTCCGTACTGTATGCGCTACCTAATGCCATTTTTTTAACTTTTCAATCCTCGGGGCTATATAGGTCACTGGTTCTTCCACGGATCTCCTCATTTCTGATTCAATCTCGCAGCCTTCTCCATACCTCGTCGGGCTACTCAGAGCTTACTATCAAGGCCCATGGTGAAATAACACTTTTTGATTCATCTGAAATATGGTCAACATCTTTAATTCATTCGACTGCCTCGATGGCTCAGTGGTTAGTGACCCTAACTTCTGGATCAAAGAGGCGTGGGTTCGATCCCCACCCAGGGCAAATATTTATGTGATGAACATAAGTATTTGCTCTGTGTCTGGGTGTTATTTAGTTACTATCTATATAAGTATGTATTTAAAAATAAGTATTTGTATATCAGTCTCTGGCAGCCATATCATTAGCTTAGCTTTGTTTGGGGTCAGAGGCCGTGTTGTCCCAAAATCTTTATTTATTTATCCAAACTTCATATAAGTAGCTAGCCAAAAGTATTTCGAAGGTGTATCAAAACTTCCTTTACTGCTGTCCATTTTAAACCTTACCCGAAAGTAAACAGATAAAAATGTGTAGAAAAGATGTTCTCGTGGGAAAAGTAAATTGTAATTGAAGGCTACGTTCTAAAGCTTGATCTTGATTGATGCTTAATTAAAATAAAACTTCTTGACGGCGGAACAATCAGCTTTTATGTGGAAATAACCTTTTATTGAAGACGCATTATCTGATGCTTTGTCAGTTAAGTGGTGCGGTTGTGTACACCGGGAATGCGTTTGCGCAAGTTGCTGTTTTTGATTTAGGAGTTTATTTTGACTTTGAAACTTTGTAGATAAATATCATGTGAATGGTTATGGAATGGTAATAGCAGTGTTTCGGCAATGTTGGAGATTAATTAATCATAGCACAAACGGTATAACTGTTGTCTATGTTCATGTTATCATCCACAGAATTATTTTATTTCATTTAATGCATCATCAAATTATGCCATGCAGGACAGGATTGGTCTGCCTATAAGTACTATAAGTGCATTCTAAATAAGACCGATCGTAACAGCTAGCGCCTTTTTCTACTAAAAAAACTCAAACCTGTTTTTGTCGACATGTCGTATCATTTGCGTAGAATTCCGATGTGTAAAATGGCCACATGACATGGATATTTCACACATCAATTAGACAGATATCAGAAGACTTCTATCATTGCAGAAAACTGCCTTTTACGTACAATGATGTTAGCATAAACTGGGTAAATGGCAATTTCTAGTGTAATCCTATTTCCACTCAATGCTGTGGAACCAAAACAATGTATATCAATTCGGGAAATAGTCTATAAGATACACACGCTTAACACGTCACATTTATCTGTATCAGAGGTTAAGATCAATCTATCACAATAGGTTACTTAATATCTCTATAATAATATTTTTATTATTCTAATTGGAGCCCTACAACGACTATTTTTACATTGGTATTTGCTCTGTAAACCAATAGGAGTCATCCTATTTTTAGCTGTAGAACGTCCAGTAGATATAGGTGTAGCCATGCTATAAATTTTATAAACGACCTTTTGTAAGCATCTTGCATCCAGCACAATCTTGTGGTCTTAATTTGGGTCAACTGTAATAAATTCCAAAAAAGCGGTAGGACGGAAAAACGTACTGCCAGACAGTTGTGCAGATTCAAACTCTGCACTTATGACATTTTTTTTTTAATTTTATTTATCACAAAGAATTATTAAGATGTACTAAATTGACATAAACTCACGGCAAATAAAATAGGTTATCTGTCTATTCTGTTCGTGGATGTCTTACAATGCTCTTACCGATGCGTAGTCATTATAAAACAAAATTAGATTTATAGCCATTGTGTTGTTTTACAGTTCCTGACTTGCCTGATGCTGTACGCGTCCAGCGCACAGGCCATCATGGTGAAGTTCGGCACGAAGGGGGGGCCCATCGAGCCGCCCACGCCGGAGCCCGAGCTGCCCGTGCCGCAGCCCTACCGAGCCCCCGCGCCTGTGTGGGAGCCGCGATCTAATGACGCACCGGATCCTAATGCTCAATGGTAACAACACTATAACATTAATCTTCCTCTGATTTATAAAATTGTCGAGTCACAGCGTTTGTAATCAAACTCTTTAGATATATTTGTGTATACTTGGCTTGAAAACCAAGGGTGGTTTCCAACTATTTTGAAATGACAATACAACTTTTAAAGAATATAACAGGCCAAACAAAAAATCAAGACAAAACGTCGTAAACAGACAAGTGAGGCCGGTTTTTATACATGTGTGAGTGCGGCGCAACCGCCATAGTTCGACGGACGACCCAAGACGTTATTTAGTCTGAGGAATATCATAAATTATATAAATAAATAAATAAAAATAAATAAATAAATAACACTGAGATATTTGTAGGTATCTAGATAATATTAATATTTAGTTTGGATGCTCAGGTATGTGCTATTCCCAAGTATATGTTTGTAGCCTCTCATATTCATTGATATTAGCAGCTTTGTAAATTTGTTTTCAAAACCAAAACAATATTTAACATCTCTTGTACAAGTATTATAAGTCTAAATGCTACAGCATAATTTACACAGGTGTCTAAAATGACTGCTTCGTAAAAATGCCGCTTTTTATGTCTTTTTCTGCTGTTACTGATTGTAGTGTTAATAATGGTGTAATATCAAATATAACATTTATTAATTTTCAATCCACAGGAGACCCCAGCCCTTCAACCCTCAGCCGATATACACCCAAGTATACAAAGCGCCCGCCCCTGTGCCACTACCCCTCAACAACGCCCAACGATTCGTCAACTCATACATCCCCACCAACAACGGACACCAGCCACAGCCAGCTCAGAACTTCTTCACACCCACCCAGTTCCTCAGCTCACAAACCTTGCCTGGCATCGGCTTGCGATACTTTGTACCAGCCTACGTCAATAACGCTCAGCATAGAGTGCAGCATAGACAAGAAGATGCGAGACATAACCAGTTAGAAACGAATGACGTAGGTGCTGGTAGCCATGACTCAGGCAGCGAACTGCAGTGGAAGTATGAGAAAGAAGCTACGAGACGGAACATAAGAACCACGCAAGAAGTAAGTTTATAACAGGTTTTGTCTGTATAAGAGGCGCGTCCCGCCCCTCACCTCACGATGCGTTCAAATGGAGGCCGTTCAAACAAATGTGGCCAATGTTACATTTAGTCTTGTCAAGTTTTGGCTTTATATTTTACACAATCTTTATTTGAAGATATACTTACTAACATTACTTATAGATTAATCCTAGTAGATAATAATAAACAGAGAAATATGGTTAGAAATATATTTCTGGCAGCATAGTCGCTAAATTGGATATATTGAATAGACCTCGCCTGTTCGGAAGCATCGAAAAAAACTAAAGAATTTGTGAATAATGATGAGTGCGTTTGTATAAAATATCGATCTTTACAGGGTATTTCCATAGACGACGGAAGTATTCTTAGATAATACCGTAATGATCATTACTATCAACTTTTACTATGGAACCGACCAAAGTACCAATTCTTAAGTTACCTACTTTTTTAGAGGTCTTTCATATTATGTTGACCATTCGGTACCCGTATAAAGATTTAACAAGCGCTCTGTTAAAATATCACAATTTCAACATTTTTGAAATGATTCAATTGATGTGAGAAAATCAAGATATCTTTTAAACAATAATTACAAAATCATAAAAAATGAATTTATTAACCATTTTTATGATTATTTCTATGAATGAAATAATTTGGGTACCTTATCAAGTCGTAAATCATTGCATTGTCAATTTAATGCAAGTTTATGAATGCAGATTCGTTCCAAAGATTGGACCATTTAGAGGATATATTAGATTGCAACACAATAGAATAATGAAGACCTAACACCTTTTAAAATGTCTTGAAAACGTTATCTATTTAACTGTGTTCAAATTTGGTCACACCTCATATGATGTTAAGCAATAGTGCAGCATGATAAAGCTATTAATTATTTCATTGCAAAATGAGATAGGTATATTATTTTTATAAGCAATATCATAACTATATTTTACCATAAATCAAACAAATTTTACAGTAATATCGTCTATACTTCCCTTTATGCTAGACATTACGAATATTGACACCTTTCACAAACCTGACATAAAATACATTGCGCCTAAATTTCCTCAATTTCCTAGATGCATGCACATGATATCATGTGACATGATATGATGCTCATATCTACGAGTACATATCGACAGGGAAGTGCTAACAACTCATAACTTACAAAAACCAAATTTTACAGGGGGCGACAAAAAACCGTTAATCAGGTTGTGATGGACCTTAATATATATCCTACTAATATTATAAACGCGAAAGTTTGTGAGGATGGATGGATGGATGGATGGATGGATGGATGGATGGATGTATGGATGTTTGTTACTCTTTCACGCAAAAACTACTGAACGGATTGAGATGAAACTTTGTAATAATATAGCTTATACATCAGAATAACACATAGGCTACAATTTATAAAGATATTTTGTGAATTGTCCAAAATATAACGATAAATGTTGAGTAAGTAGGAAAATTCTGCCATCTGCGAGCTACTCTAGCGTGCACTGCAAGAATGTCAAAATAAACAACTGTCGATCGAATATCTGTCAAATCAATCGATGAGCAGTCCTTGGATATCATCATACTGATAATATATTATCATTATCCTTACTATATTATATATTTTATATTATAAATGCGAAAGTAACTCTGTCTGTCTGTCTATCTGTCTGTCTGTCGCGCTTTTACGCCAAAACTAATGAACCGATCTCAATGAAATTTGGTACACAGATAGTCTAGAGCTTGAGAAAGGACATAGGCTACATTTTATCCTGAAAATCGCATAATTCCCGTAGGATAGGAAAAAATCTTGCGTTAGCAAAACTGTCACCTATCACAACGACGCTAAAAGGCCCAATTTTGAAGACACCATCGTAATTATAACAGTTAATTAGACTATTTCTGTTTCTTTTTCACTTTCGGCATTCGATAGAGAGAGAGAACACTTTTTACGTTGCTATTAAATTTACGATGGCGCATTCATAATTGGGTTGATTGAGCCTAACATGGATTCACAAAACGTAATTAGATGACAGGTGACATACATTGACTGCATACTTTTATAAATGTCTCGCTTAGCATAGCAAAGGGACAAATTGTCTTTCCACCATTGTAGCTCCTCGAAGAGGAAATAAAGTATGAATTGACAATGACAACTGACATTAAAATTGGACAAAATAGTTTTCCCTTTGCCATGCTACATATTACAATGACGTTTAATACTGGGCCGTCATTTCGTCTGACATTCAAAATATTTTTAAATACTTTTAGTTACCACCATTAGAGGTTAAACATATTTCTTTATTCTACCTTTATGGTACAGAATCCATGCTAATATACGAAGAAACGGATCGACTTGATTTTTAAAAGTAGTATGGCATGAGTATGAATATCTTGACACTAAGGTTATTAACCTTGATTCTGAGTTGTGACCTTGACACGAACATAAATTTATGTTGGTTTGGTTAGGATTGAACAGTGATAAAAGTGCAGCCCGGCTCAGTTGCGGCACTCCTCATGAGGCACGCAACTTGCAGGCCAGCCTCTCAGCTGCTATATTTAAAAACCCCAGAAAAGCGGCCCAACCTCGAGTGCAAACTTCTAAACTGCCTAGGGGGAAAAGACCAAAAAGAATCGGGAGACCTCGAGCGCCGCCCATAAGCCTCAGCTACTAAGTTCTCCTGCCACGACAAGGCGGGAACCTATGGGCGGGTATACTCTAAACTTTCTTAATCAACAGAAACATAGCATAAGTATAAGGTATTTTGATATCGGGTTAGGTTTGAACAGTGACAACAAGGTGCAAGGTACTTGATTTTTTTATAGAGCAAGTGCCTTTATTAACTACCACTAAATACAGACTTATAATGTAAAAGTTCATAAAATACTACTACATAACAAGCAATTGGATCATCCACAGACCCTTGAAGGTCTAAAGATATTCTAAATGCTCAAGCCTACTGCCAGTTAGCAGCGTGCCCAACATGCTGGCAGCATTGTCAATCAGCTTGCTTATACGTTGAGCCAAATAAACACCAGCATTTTGGTCACGCGGCGGGTACACGAGACGCTCAGAAAGACTTTTGAAAACAAGATGAGCTCCCGGCCAACACGCGCACAATGTCTCAATTTCAAACGGCTCAAATAGGTAACCACTGCCGAGGTTAGCATATTTGCGCCGTTTGTGCTGCTCCGCTGACGGCGCAAAAATATCGACGCAAGTCGCGTCCCATACTAAGGGCCGTCTACAATTCCATGGGACTAGCTTCATACCGTCAGGCCTTTTGCCATCACCACGCGCAAACCTATTCGGTTAGAGTACTGGCTCGGCAATATTGGCGGTCGCAAAAGCCCTGCGTATGACATCGTTCACAATGGCGTGGCAACCAATTCGACCAGCGCTTCTTGACCAAGAAAGACGGTGGTGACCAAGCTGGTCAACTAGGGTACTTGAATAGGTGAGAGCGCTCAGCTATGTGCGGCGCGGCAGCAAGGTGGGTCGACTATCTCGACGATATCATCAATACCGCCGGTCGAGCCTGGTCATGACCGGCAAAGAGCCGAGGATGATGGCACTGCAAGAGAGAGGCCTATACCCAACAGTGGGTCAAAGAAAGCTGCGGATGATAACAATGACGAGACAAATTAGTTGAGATTGGCTGTTTTTTGGGTTTGAAATGATTATTTGCTACAATATTTGTGTACCGTTTCACATTGAATTGGGTCTAATATTTTGTGGCGCACTTACTGTTTTAGTTACCATATTTTTTTGACATAAATTAAATTATATCGCGGGCGAAGCCGCGGGTAAAAGCTAGTAAGATATATTTCTTCGGTGGCTAGCTACGTGAATTAGGTTAATTTTAACATAATTCATATACCAGTAGACGTGAAATTCAATTCTTTATCGAACTGCACTCATAAGTCGTTTTTGTATAATAATGAAGTAAGGAGTTTTTAGCACTTTCCCGTCGATATATTGGGTTATTTAGATAATACACTCTATTAAGCCAAAAGAGGGATTCAAACCAACATTACAAAAAAAATTACTTCAGCTGTAGAATAAAAAATCAGCATTGACGTTCTATTTCTTGTTTTATACCCATCTGCCAACAAAGGGTTACGTTTCATCTCTTAGTTTCTTTTTGCAGTTGTTAGCAAATGCTTCTAATAATAATATCATGTAATTTCAGGCTGTAGCAGTGCCCTACTACATCTGGCCAGCGTACGTCCCGCCAGCGCATCAGTAATGCTAAGTTAGTGTCAAGTTAATTTAAGTCATTACTAGCGTGGTGACTGTAGATACAAGTAAAGATCTAGAGTTAAACAAAAGTGCCAGAAATATTATTCCTACGGAATCATAAGAACGAAATATAACAAATAAATCATTGACTTACACTATTTAAAAATTTAATTACGGTCCTATGAATATTATATTTATTTAAGCAGCCGTTTGAGGCAGTTTAATTCAACAATATAGAAAATAATCTTCGAGCTGTCAAAATATAGAACAAATTCTTGGTCAATTCTAATATATATGACTAAAAAGTCCTTCAGGGCATGATTCTTCGAATATATTTACCGCTCACACATTATTTTTGAAATGTCAATTGAAGATATTGAATGGTTTTCAAGGTCACGTTTTGTAAATAATTTACTAGCATAAGGTTCGTTACGAATTGCCATTATATAATATTCTTTGTTGTATGTTACGTCTATCATTGTTCAATTTCGGTCATCAGTCGAAGCATCATTTTGTCGTTTACTGACTAAAACTAGAAAGTGTGTAAGTACATGGAATTATTGACACCTAGTTTGGAAAAATGGTAGGTATAAACAAATTGAAATTAGCGGACACATTTTTTTATAGATTGTAGCGAAGGCAAAGGATACACGATCTTAATTTAACAGTAATCACGAAACAATTAGGTACTATATAAATCTAAATAATTACTCAACGAAATATTTTGTAATTTTTCCATCTTACCATTACTCATTTTGATTTTGCTATATTAGAAAACAGAAGTGCAAAAGCAGAAAAGAAAAAAAAATAGACTACTGCACTTTTTCAAACTTTTTTCTCTAGTTTCCGTTTAAAAAGTGATATAAATTGATTGTTTTGATCAATTAGAATGAAAAAGAATCTTACCGCAATGATTAGTCAAATTAGAGTTTTCCTAAGTGCTGCTTTTTACGCTACTCTATTGAAATTCAGCTTAAATGTCAACGACTACTACGTACAGGTATGTTTATATACCATGACAAAAGTAGTTCTTATTATTTTCATTCAATAGAAACAATGGTTTTTTTCGAAACTTTCTTTATCAAACGATTTAATGATACTTTTAGCTCATTTCTATGGAAATAACGACTGGTAATGGCCAACTTTCCAAAATAAATGGTAACTTACAATTTTGTATTAAGATTTTTAGTTCCCTATGTTAATGTTTTGTGTCGTTTATTATATTCTTATGTATAGCTGTAATTACGCTTGTAAATATGTAAAATAAATATTAAATATTATTGTGAGATATTTTAGGGCATTGTTTTATTTTATTATTAATTTCCTTTTGTACAATCAACAATTACTAAAAGGACCAATATGTATCGGGTTGCATCCAGCATACATATTTGTTGACGATATCAAATTCAGTTCTTAAGGATCTTCAAGGACTTGCTTTGTTTAAGTTTCCAATATCTCTACATGGTCTATAGTGTAGATCCTTATGCTAGCTGTACACTCTCGCCCAGATACCAAACCTTATTATGAATTATGAAGCCCAGCCGAGCCGAGCCCAATATGACATAATAAAAACTAACGCCAACAACAACTACGCTGTCTTTGGACATGTCAAACTGCTTCAGCGAGAGTGTAAAACTGGCAATAAAACCACAGCCACTGATAACAATTGCAGATAGCTCTATGCTCTACCCTCTACCTCGACGTATTTAGCATTGAATGAAGTAAAATAATTTATGACATTACAAAAGCTTCGTTACACATCCATCCGAGTTGCGCGTCGCGTCGTGACTGTACAACACGTGCACAACCTTAATTTGCGAAGCTTCGTGTTCGTGACGGACGGCGCTTCCTGGTGACATCTACTGTTCTGCGAAACTGTAATGACAGCTTTATTTAATCTATCTTCATCGACGTGGGAGGGTTTTTTTAATGCAGGATGGTTAATACTTTCTCTATATTAACATAACATACTTTAAATCAGTAGTAAATTGTCAGTTAGATAAACTGTCACTGGATTTTTGAAAAACTTAAACTAGCGAAAACATCTCTAGTATTCTCACTGTTTTACATCAATAGTTGTGTAATTATTGTAATATACTATAACTATAGAGTGTAAACTGTAAACTTAAGTTAGGTTTTAGGGCAATATTATCACAGAATTGTAAAATTGTAAATTGTTAAAAAAGTTTGTTTAAGATGTTTCATTTTGCGCTAAACTTGCCTGACTCTACCCTAAAACTTCACCATTTTTTTCTAGGGTCAGGTGTTATAGTTTAAAATAATAGAGTAAGAGAAGTATTTGTCGAATAGTGCATGTGCATTGTAGGATAATCGTTATGATGAAAACCATACTCACGTGAAATATATTATTGGCAATATTTAATGTTTATTTTGGTAATTAAGTAAACAATAACTACACTGATGTTCTACATCTAATGGTTAGGTCACACAGAGGAGGAAGCCGCGGAATCGCGGGCGCGATCCTTGACGGTGCCAAGCATGCACGATCCGTATAGTAGTACTACGAATACTGATATCACGGGTACAAAATATAATAGTAGTCCGCCTGGCTAAAGAAGCTGTCACAGATGGTGAATTGTTAAACTTTATACCCTACTTTAGCGTCCTCATCCCAATTGTCCGCGCCCATTGTAGGAATAAGCGGATAGAATACTTTGATGAAATGATGACAAATCACGAAGCTAGGGTATTTGGTACAGAACCATCCAACCTGTCCCGTTCACCCTGGTTTGTTGGAGTAGACATGCACTGAATCGAGTTTGTAACTGCCATTAGACTTCGTTCCGGACACATTCCTCTGAACAGTTTTGCCATCTCATGGGTATGATTGAATCTCCTATATGTTCGAGTCTATTGAAGATATTACCCACATACTGGCGGAGTGTGTCCAGAACGGAACTGAGAGGGATCTATTCATTCTTGAATACGATTTAGATACACACAACCTAGGGCCTTAAACAGTATTTTGACCGATCCTTCCTCGCGACGAACACGAGTATTATACAAAATAGTTAAACTACGACTTAAACTTTAAGTTAAAAATGAAAATAGTAGGGCAGGTGCCCCGGTTGTGGCCACTTTGAATATTAACGATTAATTAGACAGTTTAATGGTCAAATAACATTTTAAATAAATTTTTCACGGAATTATTCTGAGATTCACACAAACAATATTTATGATGTTACATTGTTTATAATTACAATTTATGCAATAATTTTGACTCCTAAATGGCCACAACCGGGTCAGTGGCCACAACCAAGGCACCGGCTATACGTCGAGTGTGGCATTATTCTGGGGATAAAATTCTCCATAAATTAAAAAACAAACAAAATGGTAAAATAAATTTCTATCAGAAATGCATTATTTATATCAACGTCGATTTGATGCTAAAATATCAGAATGACAGAACATTCAAAGGACTAATCTATTGAGATTAGTCCTGTTATCAGTGGGCAATCCTTAGCTCGCATTATTAGAGTATGAAACAGGAGCTCCACAAAACGACTCTATGTCTCATAGATTATAACGATTACTTAATATTTTCGATGTGACATTTCCTGGTTCTTCAGTCCAAGTAAACGCGACTGTAATCGATTATAAGCTAACACGTTAGTATTACTTTAAATGTCAACACTTGAACGAAAATAAAACTCAAAGACGTGTCTCATGAAGGCAGCTTTAAATGGCGTGTTTTGCATTGGACGATATAGACAAGAAGTCGATGGCCTTGATAATGAGAATTTATTGTTCGTGTTGTATTTTTTACTGTAAAGACAAAACGAGCTTTTACGGTCTTCCTGTTATGTATCGTTTCAATTTTGAAAGCCGTTTTAAAAGGAAATTTTCACAACACTATTTCACAGTTTCAAAAATGATGTTCGTGAGTTACAAAGGAAGTGTGAGAAATGTGCGCTTTACTACATACTGTTTTATACAAATAGTAGTCACTTTATCTGATAATATAATTAATTATATGTGTGATATCTACAAATAGAAAATATTTGATTAATACCATTATAACATTCATACAATAAAAATAGCTATAATTTTTTAAAATTTTGTATAAAAGGCTCCTCCTCCTCCTCCAGTCGAATTCCTCATGTCTGAGGGTCGTGACCACCACCTCCCAATAGTTTCTCTCTAATTATCTTGCGCCATCGTCCCCTATCCTCGGCGGCGTGGAGCGCCTCGTATACTGACTTGTCCAGCGTGGTGCGGATCTGATCGGACCAACGCATCGGGCTCCGACTTCGCGACCGCCATCGACTTTTCCCGTAACCATGAGCTTTTCCAAATTTTCTCCGTTCTTTCTAGCTATGTGGCCAAAGTACTCAAGTACACGTCTAAGGCAGTTAGTCGAGAGTCTATCCGTGACCCTGAGCTGTTTAAGAATTGAGACGTTCGTATAAAAGACTATGCCGAGTCAGTACAAAGTTTAAGAGTTTCAAATTAGATAATAATATAAAATACTTAATCGTTCTCGTGATAAAATTATGACACAGCTAAACTATGATCTTCTTAGTACTTGTAAATTAGAATTATATCTGACCTAGATACGAGACGCATGATTTTACATGTTCTGGTATTATTTTATAACCTTTTTGTACATAAATCTAACTCTCAATTGTTGTTCTACGAAAATTAGCAATAAACAAGCTTAATTGGTGGCTACATAGATAAATGTCTGTATTCCAATAGATTTCAGTTAAACTGTAAATGCTCTTTCAACGTTACGGAATTCGCTATTTATTACTCGAGCGTATAGAGTTATTGGGACTTGAAACCATATTTTATGAGCTTTATTAAAACTTAAAAGTTAAGGCAGGCCAAGTTTAATTGGCCTACATTCTCTAATCAACAGATCCCATTCGTGCAAAGCGTTTGAAATATGTGGGATTTAATGCCAAGATACGGCACATCTGGGTATAAATTAACTCCTGTACTTATACGGCAAGCATATGAATTGGTTAGAATTTATAATTACATTCTTCCAAAGCTTTATGCTTTATGTTATTATTCTTTAAAATGTAACTGGGTACCGTTAATTTAGTAATCAACTAGGCTCCTTCTCTTCCTGTGTATTTAAGCTATACCTACTGGTACTGCACTATTTCCCTAATAAGTACTTGAAACAATATAACTTATTACTGGCAGTGGGCTTGAGCAGTTGGATTATCTTTAAATCTTCAAGGGTCTGTGGATGATCCAATTGCTTTCTATTTAGTAGTAGTGTAGGTAGTTAGTCATAGTTAGTTACCATAATTATAAAGTTAAAAAAAAAACACTTATTAAATAAAACCTATTATTTCGATCCAGTATCTTTCAAAGAGTAAATTATAATTTAGGTGTTAATTTGTCACAGTGAAAATGGCTTACACAGAGTTCATTACTTTAGATGTTAATTTGTACCATTTTCATTAAACATGACTATGTCTATGACTATAAATGACTATGACTATAAATCATTATATCACACATGCTGTTGAATTGAGAGTGGATCATTTTTCTAGGTATCAATAATAACGATGATGTACCTACAATACTACATACTTCAAAAAAAATTACGCAATTATCGTCACAGCTACGTCAGCATCACTGCCTCCGTCAACGTCACTCGCTGAAAGTGAAATGATCACTTTTGTTGCATGACGTATAACATCGCAGCAAAACCAAAAATTCATACTCACTTTCGCACGTTCACTACCACCGAAAGTGCAAGTGACCACGACCTGCCCGAATTTCGCAGTGACGTGACGGAGTGATGATTTTGACGTAGTACATACTTTCACTATCGCTGAAAGTGCAAGTGACTACGATCTGCCTGAATCTGGCAGTGACGTGATGTAGTGACGATTTTGACATAGTACTTTCACTATCACTGAAAGTGCAAGTGACCACGACCTGCCCGAATTTGGCAGTGACGTGACGGAATGACGATTTTGACGTAGTACTTTCACTATCACTGAAAGTGCAAGTGATCACGACCTGTCCGAATTTGCCGGTGACGTGAATTTTGACGTTAGCACTTTCGCGGAGGCCTCAGATGAAAGCAAGAGTGACCCGTTGTAACCGTATCACCTACTGTAACACTTTAGCATTCAGATTCACTTTTTTGGCTGATTTGGCACAAGTTTAACTCACGAATATCATAAAACCGCAGAATGAATAAAGTGTACCTACGAGGAAATGATTTTTCTTCGTAATATTTTTTCGTGATTTTTTAGATACTCTAATAATATTCTGCTATTAGAAGCAAGATACTAATCCAACAAATCTATATCATAAAAATCAGTACAGTCGATTTTGTAACAATGTTTTGATTTATGTTATACCTGACTTAATATTGAACACATTTATTATATTTTGAATTATAATAATCTCAACGTTACACAAATTGAATTGCCCCAAGTCTAAGTTTAAATCGCTTAGTGAAAGTATAGCTGGTCTACATATATAGAATGGTATTTGCTTAATTTTCACACTAAATAGTTGACAATGAAGCCATTTAGCATTATTACTTAAACGACTGGCAGTTAAGCTTTTAATCTTAGATCATCGCAAAATTGCGAGGTATCGTATACAATAGAAAAGAGCCCAAGGTCCAGACACCCGATGCGGTTGTATAACGTGACTTAAATGCCCAGTTGATGGGCTGTAAATACGTCATCTCTGGGTCAAGAGTTGCAATAATAAACATTGGTATTGGAGTCGTAAGTAGTTGCTGTTAAATTGCGACAATAAAAGTTTAAATCTATACTCTATACTAATATTATAAAGAGGAAAGATTTGTTTGTTTGTTTGTTTGTTTGTTTGTAATGAATAGGCTCCGAAACTACTGGACCGATTTCAAAAATTCTTTCACCTTTGGAAAGTTACATTATCCTCGAGTAACATAGGCTATATTATATTTAAAAAAAAATTAGGGATCCTTACTAAAACTCCAATAATGTAACATAAGGTGTAAAAAAAAGACCTGAAAAATTCCTTACGTCGCGTGCGCTGCGAAAAACATTGATGATGGAATAAAATAATGTACTACGACTTTATAGAACACACCATAATTTACAAAAAATGTCGCAACAGCATATATCTAACTATTATAGTTAAGCCGTAATAACTGTTCTTTTATTCTTAAAAATTAATTGAAATACCGTCGCAGGAAAAGGATCTTAATTTGTATCTTGGTATTAATCCTTATCAAAATAAATTATTTCATATTCAAGACTGTTTCAATAGCTTTATGCAACTTTTTAAATTATTTAATTCAGACATTTTATTACAAAGATATTACGAGTTCAAAAATGTAAGTATTTTAAAAGTTTCGTTTCGCCGCTCACTCCGCTTGGCAATTCATGTACTTTGTACAATGTACATAATACAAAATTCACTTCGAGCAAATATCTATAGAGTCACAATCGTGAAAAAAGTGTCCGAGCCAAAATCCTGCCCAAACTACGTAGTGGGCAGGCTTTTCAGTTAGTCGTAAGGCGATTCCAAGCCGACTACAACGCCGCGCGATGCCAAAGTGCTCGGTTACAGGCACTTATTAGGTGACATAACGTCGAGATTCGAGGAAACGGGTCATTGAGAATTGAGTAGGGTGCTTGGGCCATATCCACCACCAGTGCCAGGGCCCAGTGTGGGTTGGTGCAGATTGCCACACAATATTTTCCTTCGCCGAAAAGCCAATGATTTGAAATTCCGTACAAAAGTTCCAAAGAAACTCATTGATACAGGATCGGGATTTGAACCCACCACCTCACGATTGTAGGACAGGCGTTACTACCACTAGACCACCAAAGTTATATATCTCCGCCATTAGTGTGTTGATTTATGTTTTGTTGGTAGTAAATAGGTATGCAGTGGCGTAGCGTGCCTTGGAGGAGCCCAGAATCAAACAAAGTTGGGGAGCCCAAATCACTCATTTCTCACAAAAGAAACAAATATGCTTGCATTAAATTGAAATAAATATATACCGCCTTACCGCAAAAGATTTAAACACTGTTTAGCCGTACAATTTGTACTGTTAAAACTTTAGTGGTAAGACGGTTATTTATAAGTTGTCACTTCCTCCTAGAAATTGAGCTAGCCAAACAATTCAAATGAAATATACACTTTTCTTGCCTTTTTTTCGGGAAATTGATAATGAATAGAATATAATTACCTATATCAGCTAAGTAAGTCTAGCTGAAGACGATTTCAGTTGTTATAAAATTTCTGCCTCTTAGGACAACTTTTGGAAGAATGCTTAACCCGGGAAAAAAAGAGATGATTTTTTTTCGGGAAGCACGAGATTAAGTGACATTGTGGATAACATTTTACTAGGTTTTGCTTACACACGTTAAGGCCCCTGTAGCCCGGGAGCCCCGTGTTATTGACACGGCTGATACTGCGGTAGCTACGCCCCTACACATAGTATGTGAAACGAATTGTCGACCTTAAAGTTCTCGAATGTAGACAATGTATTGGCAAGTGTAGCGAAGGTCTTCACGTGAATCTAAGATCTGGTCGTGACGTCCGGAACACGTTGGATGCCAGCGCTTCGATTCCTTCCATCACAGCTCTTTGGGTTAGCAAGTTGAAGAGGCCTTAGGTAGGGCACACAATTCGTAGAAGTAGAACTGATGTCCAATGTTTTTCAAAATTCTTGAGTGAAGACAAGATCAAGAAACTAACTTACATGGGTAGAATGTATAGACTGTGGGTCTGTAATATTTTAACGTCGCTTTCATTCTCATCATTGTCATTTTCTGAAATCAGGGCTAGATATATTATGTACAGCCACCCAACACATACGAACTAACTTTTATTTAGATATGCCAATACCTACTATCTCTTTTTCATAAACTTCGAACAGTTTAAGACTACGGAAACTCTCGCGATTTGGGTAGGTTTTAACTCATCATAATGGTTCATCCGGTATGTCTAGCATATGTGTGGCGCATACCTACATTACGTGGTAAGTATATGTATAGCCAATCATACCCGGGCAAAGCCGGGACGGGCAGCTAGTAAATAAATATTTTGGGACATCTTACACACGACCTCTGACCCCAAACTAAGCAAAGCTTGTGATATAGCTGCCAGAGACTGATATACTACATATACTTATTAAAATCTTTTGATCCAGAAGTTAGGGTCACTAACCACTGAGCCACCGAGGGAGTCAATTATAGTCATCGTCTTATTTTGATAACTGGGTGTTCATTGTAGGACCATAGTATTGCTTACAAAAGAAGCAGTTAGAAGTAACTGGAGTTCAGCTTGTTTTTACAGTTTTTATGAAATATGACAGTAGGTAATATGTGGGTGAAATGTTCAATTTCGATCTCTTTAATGTGTTTTTGTGTTTATTTAAAAAAATGTACCTACTTTACACACAAGCTTATGGATCTCTATTCAAAAGTCGATACGGTACGATGCTGAATTCGTCTAGGGTCAGTCTTAGACATATTTGCCGATTATTTTTTATAGGTGGAGATTAGCATAGACTACGGTGCGCCTTTAAATCATGCCAAAATATCAATTAGATTGTAATGTAGTATTTATCCATTAAGGTATTTAAGGTAATCTTCTCTTTTCTAATCCAAAGGCTTAACATCTGAGAATTAATGTTTACCAACGTACTTTACCGAGATTACTTCCTCAGGCAACATGTTCCAATTGTACACAACTTTGTTGCAGAAGATGTGTTGCGACGGTGCTGATTATAATAAATGTAATGATGAAGAGTGCCTACAGCATTGTGGCATCTATTAATATGTCGTAGAAATTGCGAAAAATATTCATAGTAGTGAGTAAATAGTGTGAATTTATCAAGATTTTTACATTGGTAGAGATTGTAGGGACACTATTATTTTGTAGGGAAATGTAACTGCACCAACTTGATGCCAACAGAGGGTTCTCTACAAACCCGATAGAAAATTGTAGTTTACGCTAACTCTACCGAACGCGTAAAAATCTTGACAAACTCATACTTGGAGCTGTGTAAGATTTATGGTCATAACTTAGATCAAAGAAAAATTAAAGCGGTTCCGATCTATTAATTGGGTAATACGTATTTAAATGAATACCGATATAAAAATACTAGCTATTAACTTGGTTAGGCCATATTTATGACACTTTAATTTTTATGCATAATTAGCGACTCACTCCAGCTTCACACGGAAGCATGTATTATACATATAAACCTTTATCATGAATCACTTTATGTATTAAAAAAAGAACATTAAAATCCGTTGCGTAGTTTTAAAGATCCAAGCATATATTATTATATATAAGAATAGACAGACAGCGTGAAGCGACTTTGTTTTATACAATGTAGTGATTTAACGAATTACGCTTACTAATTGTAACAGCAAAATAGTCATTTTTCATTTTCAGTTTACTTATTAAGTATATCATTAATTGTAATTTGCTTTACTTTTTTTTTAAATAAATTGTAAACAATATTTATTGGTGTTGATATTTTAAATGCTGCAGTTCATTTTATTTTTGGATCCAAAACTTTGCGTAATGGGTAACATTTTTAAACAATGGTTAATATCAGAGATTCTTTTTTGGCTTTTCTGTAACTGGAAGAGCGACATTCTTTGATGAAAGATAATTCTTGACCAAAGTTGAGCAAGGTTGCGCGTTATCTTTATTGCATCGGTGACTACTGTTGAATATGTTTAGACAGCATTTTTGATACATATCAATTAGTTTAGAGGGTGATGACATGCCAAACCTTAACTGGAATTCCTAAGATATTCTTGTGGTAACTAAAAACTCGAAAGAACACAGTGTCAAATCTTACAATATGAGTTACAAAACCTGCTTATTAGTTATACAAAATATTATAATCTACAAAATATTATAATTTTTAGGTTACACGGTCAAGTTTGCGTTACTTTATGTGAAACATGTTCTAGGAATTTATGTACGAATTTACACACTACTTACTTGGTGAAAGAATTAATGGCAAATGTGAGGCACCACCAACACCCGTTATGCCACGAGTAGCTTGGTGGAACACAATCGCTCTTCATAGGTAGACCTATGTTGAGCAACGGATTTTAAAATAACTGATACAGTTCAGAAATACTCAAATATTAAAAATTGTATGTGCAATTTGCAAGCCCTTGAATTTATTAAACTTTTATCCGCGGTTTCGCCCGCGTCACATTTTGTTTTTTAAGCTTTCCCATCGATTTTATTATGAACAAAAGAAATTTCTTTTGATCATAATAATCGATTTCTATATTATATATTTTATATTTCATCGCCATTTTGCGGAGATCATGTGGTACGGTGTTTTCCCTTTATTTTCTTCTTCTTTGGATGAAAATCTTGAGCCAATGTCACCTATAATGCATTAACTTTTCACCTGTCTATAATAAATAGAAATGTATATGGATAAGTTGTATGCTTAAGTAATAAAGCCCATACCACGGGAACCACGATTTTTTTCGGGATACAAAGTAGCCTATGTCTCTTTCCGTCGTTTAAAATATGTCCATGCAAAAAATCAAGTCGATCCGTTGCTCCGTTGCTGCGTGAAAGAAAAACAAACAAACAAATCGATGTTATTTTCAAACTTTCGCGATTTGAGCACATTATACTAATATATTAAAACGGGACTTATCGCGCAATAAAACATGAGATATATATTAATAAATACCTCTTTTTCTCTTTCTCCCGACGTTTCGACCAAGTTGCATTGGTCGTGGTCACGGGCTGACTAAATGCGACGCCGTATCACTCAAATTGAAATTGTCACCACGACACACTACACTGACAGTATCTCTAAAGGTCTTAATGCCTACACCACGCAGTTTACATTTGTCGACTACAGGATTCCACGACACTGATAGTTTGAAACCATCCTCTCGGTTGAAATTACGGTGTTTTTTAATTTCTACTGCCTCACGAACTATTCTTGAGAAATAATGTCGATCAGTGGAGAGTACTTTCGGGTCGTGGAGCTCAATCCAATGACTAGTTCCTCCGTCAAGCAAATGCTCCGCTATGGCAGACTTCTCTATCTGGCGGTTTTTGACTGCTGCGATATGTTCTTTGATCCGTTCAGCAATAGTACGCTTCGTTTGACCTATATAGGAACTACCGCAGCTGCAATCCACCTTGTACACACCAGGAGTCTGAAACGGAATGACATCTTTCGGCGTTCTAACTTGGCTCAATAGTTTGGATAAGGGAGTATACACTGTTTTGATGGAGTAGTCCTTTAGCAAAGTCCCCACCTTATCCGTCACTCCTTTAATATAAGGAATAAAAGCCGGCTGCCTCTCAACGTCAAAGCTGCTCTTACGATATCTGCGCCTTCCTAGTTCCCGCTTGGTCACACTATAGCCATTTCTTTTTAAGACTTCTCGAACATGTGCTTTCTCAGCCGCCACATGTTCGGTGTCACAGAGGGCATCCGCTCTGTCAAGTAACGCTTTGGGCACCGACTGCAAGTGGCGCGGGTGATGGTGTGAAGTTGCGTGTAGGTATCTGTCCGTGTGTGTGGGCTTCCTATATACTGTGTGTGCCAAAGAACCATCGGATCTTACCATCACTTTGACGTCAAGGAATGGCAAAGTTTTCTCCACCTCTAGTTCATACGTAAACTTAATGTTAGGATGGATCGAGTTAAGATGTTCTACAAACTGATCGACTGTCTGTTTTTCTGCTTTCATTATGCAGAAAACATCATCCACGTACCTCTTCCAGATCTTTATCGCAGCAGACTGTAGATTAATGGACTTTTCAAAGTGTTCCATCCAGATATTTGCCAACACCGGAGCTACTGGGCTTCCCATAGCAACACCATCAAACTGGAGGTAGTGTTGGCCACGATAAAGAAAGAAGCTGCCTTCAAGACAGTTTCTCAGAAGTACCATTAAGTTCTCTGGCATACGGTTCTCCTTTAACATTTCCCTAATAACCTCGAGACACTCCTTTACCGGAACTTTGGTGAAAAGTGATTCGACATCAAAACTCACCATGATGTCATCTGGTTCCAGTTTAAGGCTCTCAATGATTTGAACAAAATGACGGGAGTCCTTCACATAAGACGAAGTTTTTCCTATCAATGGCTGTAATTGTGAAGCTACATACTTCGCCAGATAGTAGGTGGGCGAATCTATTTGACTCACGATAGGTCGCAAGGGTGTATTGATTTTATGAATCTTCGGTAACCCATAGAGTTTCGGAGATTGTACGACCCTTGGTTTATGTAAACTTTCAAATATGTCTTCTGTGAAAAGCTCCTTGAAAGTTTAAAGTTTTATTGCGCGATAAGTCCCGTTTTAATATATTAGTATAAACAAATCGATATCGGATTTATAATATTAGTAAAGATAAGGATTACTAATACAACCTTAATGTAGCCGTGTGTGTAACTTTATCGTGTGTCTTTATCTACCTTGTAAATCAAAATTGGTCTATTGACGTACAGCCTTCAGATAAAAGAAGCACTGTGTGTTTTTTGGAATTTTAAAGTGACTTACATTATATGGCAGATAAATAAGTACTTATTACTATGGTAAAGGTTCATTTTATTTCTAAAACACTCTTTGTCCCACTAAGGCCAAAAATGTCCGCTGAATTTTTAATAAAATAAAAATTCATGCGTGCTTAGTGCATCTTGTTCACTTCTGACTTAGATTTTCACGGTTACTACAAAAGTTTTACGCACGGTTTAGACAATGTTTAACAGTACAAATTGCAGGGTTTAACAGTACAAATTGCAGGGTTTGACAGTGTTTAAGGCGTGTTTAAGTCTTTTGTGGTAAGGCGGTCAATGTTTATGCATGTTTTCATTTGGTTACAAGTCATGAAACTGACAAAAAAATGTGGGTGAGAAAATTAAGTCTCATTTTACTCAGACTGACTTTAAAACTGTCATAGATTTCAGAGAGCTTTCACCAAAGTACTACGAATGGAGATATCAAATTTGCATAATCTGCGTAAAACTTGGTCACTGTCCCCACGACGCGCACTCCGATGCGCTTGTGCCTAAACCGGTTTCGATAAAACGCGTTTTATTTATAACTCTACGAAGCTAGTCAGAATTATTTTACTCATTGAACGTTCACTCATTAGCTTAATATTTTAATGTTGATGGTTATTTGGCCATTAAAATTGACGGCTTGTTGAATATTTGACATAAATGTTTAATGATTAACACCTAGAGTTACCGTTTTCCTGTAATTAACAGTGTGTTCCGGCAGTCTCAATTTAGCCTTTTTCCCTATTTTGGTTTTCATGGCAGCTTTACAACCAGTTATCACCAATTTATGCCTAGTCACGTAACTATATAAGGAATTGGAGTTGAGACATTGGGTCCGTGGAGGCCGGGAGCTCATCTTGTTTTCAAAAGTCTTTTTGAGCGTCTGGTGGACGCGACGCGTGACCAAAATGCTGGTGTTTTTTTGGCTCAACGTATAAGCATTGCCATTCAGCGTGGCAATGCTGCCAGCATGCTGGGTACGCTGCCAACTGGCAGTGGGCTTGAGCATTTGTATTATCTTTTGACCTTCAAGGGTCTGTGGATGATCCAATTGCTTTCTATGTAGTAGTAGTGTAGATAGTTTTAGCATTCAAAGTATGCCTACTAAAAAAAACTATGTAAAAATAAAATGTGTTGTTGAGAGAGAAACAAGTGTACGTGAACAAAACTCTTATCGTTAGTACAAGAAGTAGTACACTAATGGGACTCAGTTTATGCCCAAAACTTCGGGGCAATAGTGGTCATAACCAGTGCATCTAAAGTTATGAGGTATAAGATTTTAAGGTATAAATTATAGTATACTAGTTTTTACTCGCGGCTTCGCTCGCTTACGTAATATATCATTATAATATTTTGATATATAAGCTATATTATTGCAAAGTTTCATCTCAATCCGTTCAGTAGTTTTTGCGTAAAAGAGTAACAAACATCCATCCATCCTCACAAACTTTCGCGTTTATAATATTAGTGGGATAGGATTTGTTCTTGTCATTTGTTGTCTGGAATAAAAATTGTTTAGGAAGGTAGGAGTAGGTATTTAGGTGGGAGCATTGACTAGGACTTAGGAGAACACGATATGACAAATGGATGATAGAGTAAACTCTCTCTCTACATGCTTATTATGCATACTTATGACCGATATAAAGGTGACACGTTTCTGCAAACTAGTTATTTCTAATTATAATTATAAGTGTGTGATCTTGGTAAAATAAATACATATCTAAATAAATTGCAATCGTGAGACAGTTTCACGATTATTTATAATAATCTTGTACGCGTTGCTTATATTTCTTTAAAAAAAATTCCTTACAACAAAGTGGAAAAAATATTTTACAACTTTATAGCCATCATGAGTTATATTTAAGGTTCCGTACCCCAACAGTAAGAAACGCAACCCTATATCTCTTTGTTCTCCGTCTGTCCATCCGTCCGTAGGTATGTGAAGACCCTTTATCTCGGGAACGCGTAAAGTTAACGGGTTGAAATGAGAACCATAAACGTATATCTATGACATTTTGCAGTTGTGAAAAAATGAAACTTCTTAGTTATCATAGAAAAAAGTCAGAGTCGTTTATGTCGTAAAAAACCCGCAAATTTCGACTCTCACACTTACGTACTTTCCGTTGACCTAGAACTACCTTTGCCTAGGAGCTTTGTCTTAAAGTACACATAATTAGGAATACATATGAAAACTACATTTTTAAATTTAATAACACAAAAATATGGATCCAAATTTCAAAGTGTATGAATTGTATCATGTATCATATATGAAAGAACTTCATTATCACAAGCTAAAACGGGCAGTTTTTAATTTTTATTACGATGTGTAATTTTCGATGTACGACGAGAAAATTTAAAGTACCTATAACAGTTACGCACTAAGGTTTTAAGAACTCAGTTCCCAATTTTGTGCAATTTTTAGAATTTGTACGGGACTCTCGGGGTGCGAGCCTGACTTGCACTTTTCCGGGTTTTTACTCTAAGTTTGTGTAAATCAAAATGATTCACCGAAGATCAGCTTCATGCTAAATTTATAACGTGCATAAATTCCAATTGCAGCTACTGATTTGTTAACGCGCTTACAGTTGTTTAATAATTTACCGTAAAATATTTATTATGAGCTCAAACATCCTCAGTTGGGCAAGTTGTGAAATTGAAAATCGTGTGGCAACGTAACGAATTGATGGTACGGTGCACGCGTTTCAATTTGATCCACTATGATATGACTGTAATAACGGCGTGATGCAGCTTGAATGTCATTATAATTGTACCATGTAGTGATATCTGAGATGCTCGACTTTCAATAGGTACTCTAGTTGTATATTACTACGGGCTTTTATTAAAATAGTACTACGGCAAAATTAACTAAATACATTGCAATGAAATTGAGTTAAAGGTTTAAAAAAACCGGACAAGTGCAGGTTAGGCTCGCACATCGAGGGTTCCGTACGAATCTAGAAAATTTCACAAAATTGGGAAGTAAGATGGTAAAAATTTCTGTACTATTTATAGTACAGAAATTTTTGTGAAAATGTGAAAAAAAAAAATTTTTTTTCACATTTCACGTCATACATCGAAAATTACACATTGTTAAAATAATTAAAAACCTGTTTCAGCATGTGCTAATGAAGTTCTTTTACATGATACCTTACATAATACGATTTAAGTACTCACTTTGAATTTTGAACCCATATTTTGTGAATTTTGAGGCCCTATTTTTTGTGATTTAAATAAAAATATACAGTTTTTAGATTTATTCCTATATGTGTACTTTAAGACAATGCTTCTCGCCAAATTTTATAGTTCTTTGTCAACGAAAAGTACCCTGTAGGTTTTGATTTTTGTGAGTGTCGAAATATGCGGTGTTTTACGACATAAACGGCTCTACCTTTTTTAAACAATAACTTAGAAGTAATTATTTTACAACTGCAAGAAACCATAGATATACGTATACAGTTTAAATTTTAACTCGATATCTTTACGCGTTCCCGAGATAAAGAGTCTTGACATACACACAGACGGACAGACGGATAGACGGACAGACGGACAACGAAGTGATCCTATAAGGGTTCCGTTTTTTCGTTTTGAGGTACGAAACTCAAAAAATACGCTATGTAAGACGTTTTTGATTATATTTTTGAAATTAAGATGTACATTTGAGCCATAAAATTATTATTTTATTAATTACATCGTACGTGCGTTAGTTAGTTCTGTTTAGTTGTTTTGTACAATTTAGTACATAGTTAATATTCAGTGTATATAGAAATAACTATTTTTTAAAATATATCCACATATTTGTCCATAAATTTACGTTAGATAAAATAAAAATTAAATTAAAATGGTGTTTATATTTAACTCTACTAACTATTTAGGTAGGTACTCATTAACTGGGATAAAGCAAAGTTATGAAAATTTTGTTTTTATCTCTCACTAGTAGTTCTTCTTCGTAGCTACAAAAGTATGTGTAATTGGAATTTTATAATCTATTGTAAAACATCAAACCGTATTTGTCGAGTAAAATACGAGCGCAGCTGCATAAACATGGTGATGAAAAAATTACTTAGATTAGGGCCTAAAGCAACCTGCATACTTCCGTAGAAGAAATTCGATGGCGTATGCGAATCCACCAACCCGCACTGGGCCAGCGTGATGTATATGGCCCAATCACCATTCGTGGGTACGTCGTCTACCTACGTCCTGCAGTGGACTATTAAAAAAGGCTGATACAGTATACATGCAGGGCCTAAAGAGGAAGGCTGACCTCATCACCATGCGGGATATAAAGCCAGGAATAGAGAAAGAGAGAGAGAGAGAGAGAGAGAGAAGAAGCCTAAAGAGTCGCCTGTACTACCTTTGGCTAATATTTCTCTACGCAAGCCTGGCTATCAAAACGACCAAAATGTCGTAACAATAAGAAAGTTTTAATAAACTCGTGACCCCTGCATAATTAAAAAAGCCTTGAATAAATTGATATGATAGTGTGAGAATTTAATCTGATAAATCTAACTTGCAAAACGGCCTTGACAAATTAAGGCTCAGAATCCACCAAAGAGGGGCGAAGTGTAGATGAGTAGCTGAGCAGAGCGTTGTGATATTTATAAGCCAAATAGTTTTTAACCTCAGTTTCCCACTAGCCTATGACACTCCACGGCTTTTAGATATCCATGCAAGAATCAGATCGATATGTTATTCAGTTGCTGCTTGAAAGAGTGGCGTACAAACCAACAAACACACTAACCGATTTGTATACGTTTGTTTAGGATGTGAAGTTAGCTATAATCTGCGCAATCTCCAATCTTGACTTTAGCATACTCATACTTACATAGCTAAAGTCAAGATTGGAGACAGCTGCGCGTCGATTGGGTTTCTTCATACACTTTACATCCGCCGACTTGTTCTCAAAAGGACAGATTCTCAAAAAGACAGATTCTCAAAAGGACAGATTTTCGGCGCATAATATTGGTAGAAAATAAATTTTTGCCACTCGGTGAAACCATAAAGTTTTATTCCAGTGTGTGTCCACTTTTCGTTACCATTGTGTTTTTTGTCAAGCTAAGCATAATATATGACATTTCTGCAATGGGCTTACGAGTACTTCTTACAACGCTTTGCTTATCTCTGTATATTTCTTCTCTTCTCCGGTTTGGTGGAGTGTAGGCCTAAATTCGGCATTTGCATTTTTGTACCGTCTAATGTAGGTAATGTTATATTATGTTACATTTCCAAAAGTGACTGTAATACTCGCCTATTTATTTAGTAAAATTAGTTAAGTATACATTACACCTAGTATAGGTCACGGACCTCTAACCCGCTTTTAAAATTGCATAATTTGCTTTTAGTGTACATGTTAAGAGCTACACATTAATTGCCATAATAATACCGTTTGTATTATAATTTTTAGTAAAAATACGCCATCTATTATGGACACTGAAAAGCAAAAGCTTTTAATGTATCATTTGGAACAGTTTAAATGTATCACATTTTCTGAAAATCTGACAAAAAATAGATTCTTCAGAATAAAACATTTCTAATATTGACAGTGTAATTTTAAAAAAAGTATATCTATAGGTATTTAGCCTTGATATCTTGCACAGAACTATTACAACCAGAGGGATGATGTGGTCGATAGAGAAAACTGATGGAGATGCATTGATTTAATATGGCATGAGTTAGAAAGAGACATGAAAAATATCTCGATTCAGGGGCTTTTGAATAGTTATATGCACATATGACCATATACACGTAAGGGTGTGACAATTCTACTGTTTGTATAAAAACGATTTATTATTATATTTTCTGAAAACGTTGTACGACTTATATATTTTGAAAAAACCCATAAGTTATGATTTGTTCACAACTTGACTTCATCGTCGCTCCACTGCTATGAATATCAAATTTTCAATTGCGCTATGTAAAACATTTTAGTTCAGCACATTTTTGTTGCATGTAGTTTTTTTAAATGCTCTACATGTTTAAGGATATTGTGTCACCTAGTGTAATGTTTAACGATGTGATGCAAATGTGAGTTACTGAGTAACTTTACGAGTCTGAATTATTCCACTTTATTTATAAGGCGATAAGACTCTTGGTCTCAGTAGACAGGATTGGAAGCATCAATACCTATTTATTAAAATATTTGTGATACGAACAAGTCAGTACCTACCACAAATTGGGCTGATAGCATATTCAGTCTTGTTTGTTCATTTCATTTAATTTCAGTCAAGTATTAGATAATATAATAGTATCTATTTTCTCTACATAAATCTATTGCGAATAAAGAGCATAAGTTATTGCGAGTTCTCACAATTTTATTAATAACATTGTTGCATATGTACACAAAAGTCAGCAGCACCGCCTACTATGAATAATAATAATAGCTCATGTACTTTCACGAAAAATATATAAAAAATACAAATTAATGGGTACTCGTCTCTAGTGTAAAAATTGCTGCACCATTTTCTGTACTTTGTCAAAAAATTTAAGAATACTTATGAGCTGAGCTCTCGACCACCTGTCTTAAACGTGTCCTTGACTACTTCGGCCACATTGCAAGAAAACAAGACGATTATCTGGAGATATGGATGGTCACAGGGAAAGTCGACGGCAAGCGTTCACGGGGTCGTAGTCCGATACGTTGGTCCGATCAGATTCGCACCACCGTCGTTTCATCATCATTCTATGAGGCGCTGCGTGTTGCTGTAAAACAGAGATGATGGAGAAATATCGTGGAAGAAGCTTATGGGAGGCGGAGGTCACGACCCTTAGACATGAAGAATACACGGCGAGGAAGAGCATAAGCTGAGCAAAAAAATATGAATGTGAGTGTGACTGAAGTTATGCTCGCAAGTGTACATCATTTAAAAAAATCTGCTTTCGATGATTCTTTTTCTTTTTTTTCTCTCTCTTTGGTTACTGTTCAAATGCAGTGTGGCTACTTCTCAGCAAACCAAGAATTTTACGTGTGAACCAAACGAATAAGTACATTTATATTCATCCTAACATTCCATCTCATAAACTCGCAACATTTCTGCTAATCCTTTAAGCGTCGTTAAAATATTTTACTAACTACAAAGTTAAGGTGGATTCCTTTACAGATATTCAAATTTCCTAACGTCGGTGGGCTCGTAACTCGTAAATAATTTCATTTATTATTTAGTAATGCAATATTGAGCCTAGCCCGCACTTAGTTCACTGCGAGACTAACACAGTTTTGTAATGTAATAAATAGGTTTTGATAGGGTGAAGCAAGTAGTTTATTATGCGTATTGTACGTGTTGAGCTTAGATGGGACTGCATTGAATAATTTCTAATGTATAAGGATGGAAGTATATTATAAAGATGGTCATAAACGCCGGCTAGGGTCTTTCATTCCTATTCAGATATCGTGGTTTAGAAATACCTCAGTTATGTTACGAGTACTATTTGAAAATACAGATACAGAAAGAGATGTACAGAAAAGCTACGAAAAATGACCATCAAACAGATTGTACCATCAATGATATAATGTTTTATGATTACGCAGCCCAGTAGTAAGTAAGTACCGTAGTATTTTAGGCAGATTTGGACCGATTTATCGGGTCATGAAAAATGCCATGTCTAATCCATGCTTCATAACCGTGACTGTCATTCAGTGTCTGTTTATAATTTTTTTTTATCAGGAAAAATCCTTTAATCTGAGGGAAAGCGGGTGGTTATGTGAGAGTCCCCACCGACTGTTTGGCATGCTCACTAAAATCCCCAATTTGTTCCACCACAGCACCAGGTGTCAGGGCTACGGGCACGATTCCGCACTCCTCCGTGGCACCCGATCCGTTATCACAACTTGGGCTACACCACTGAGCTTGCGCTCCTCTCCGCCTCAACGACGATGTGTCGAAACACCAAACACATCGTCATCCAGCACTCGAGCATCGGGACCAACCAGCACTGGACGGCGTCGGTCGGAAAGCGTCCTTATTCAAACGCCCTGGTCCCAGTGCAACGGGTCAATTGCAACGGGACTTGACTGCCTCGGTGGCTCAGTGGTTAGTGAACCTGACTTCTGGATCAAAGAGGCGTGGGTGCGATCCCCACCCAGGGCAAACATTCATATGATGAACATAGGTGTTTGCTCTGTGTCTGGGTGTTATTTAGGTACTATCTATATAAGTATGTATTTAAAATATGTATATGTAGTATATCAGTCTCGTGCAGCCATATCACAAGCTATGCTTAGTTTGGGGTCAGAGACCGTGTGTAAGATGTCCCCCGATATATAAAAAAATATATAGTGGCCTCGCGCCTGCCACTACGGCTGCAGATGATAGGGAGAACTTTCTCTTTTTTTTTATTCTTAGCTACGAGCATTTTACTGCTAAGGCCAAAAAAGGTCTAAAAGTCTGAAATAATCACAATAAAATGTTTGTACAAAGATAGACATAGTATAGCCAAAAATGTACCTACTTAGATGTAAGATTTCCTTTTAATTTTCAGGATAGTTAAAGCAGGTGTAACTACTTAAACTACACAGCTAGCTTTTTGTATATTCTTAATCCGAGATCATAGCCGAAATTGGCAGGGAACCATATTTCAGTTCAGCTTGTTCCTGAAACAGATAAACCAGGTTGTTGACATTGAGTAAAATAGTTCCACTGAGGTAATTTGTATTGACGATTGCATCACCTCGTCCTGTCACATCGGGAGTATGGAATATGGAAACGGTTCATATTTGCAACAAAGTAGCTGATTCCTACACTGTAAATTACGATTTATACATTTTGAAAGGAAGTAACTGAAACGAGTCAAACTCCTTTTAAAAATAACTGCTGCTGATTTGAATGTAAGATTTGTATGACATTTTCAACTTGCCAATTTTCTTCAAACGGGTTTTGATTTGTGTATAAATTAATAAAATTTTATTCTGTTAAATTTTCATGGTTGTCAAAGTTTTTTTTTATACACTGACAAAACAAAAAGCAATTATATAGATGGTTGCAAGGATATTCAAATTATACATTTATTAATTAGTTTTTGTTCTACTGTAGATACAGATTATCTATGTTATGCCTCTCATTATTTTCATAAGTACTTAGGTACAATCTTCATAGTGAAGATTAGAAAAAGTTCTTAGGACAGCGAGGCGTTTGTCTATCATTTACATAGGCGCCGGGAAGGGGGCGCAAGAGGGTGCACTTGCACTCCTCTCAGCAAAGAAAATAGGTACATAGGAAAAATCACTTTAAGAACGTATATATTCGATATAATATTTAATTGAACATTAGTGTGATTTAAATTTAAAATTGCATTTATCAGCATACTTTACATACTGTAGAGTTCTAAAGGGTGGACCAGTTATTTTTTTTAAATTTATAATTTAGTAAAATAAATAAGATAAAAATTCCGGTTATGTTGAGTTTATTGGAAAGATCAAACGTTCCATTATTTATGGAACACAATTTCATTTATATGTGTCTCTTTCTACTAGCTTCGCAGTAGCGCTTCCTGTCGATCCAATTTTTCTACCACTCCACAATCCGCACCAAAAACTGGCTCTCCTTTTATTTTATAATGGGTAACACTAACAGTATGTGTCAAGATTCACATCCCTGTAAATAATTCTGGGGGCGCTTGTGATCATTGATATAGACAATTGATTTATCTTACAAACGTATGCGATGGTACTGTACTGTATGTTTCTAGTGTATTATTCATTGCTGAGGTTTTCTAGAAAACTACTTGGTATGCCATCTACCAAAAATGGAGCGAACTAATGTGTTCGTTGATGTTTGCTGTGCAGTAACAACGAAAACCTTTTACGTAACAAGAATGACTGTATTCAAGAAGTTTGCGAGTAAATCGCAAGCGCAGCAGCTATTGGCAAGTGTACCACATAATACAATCAAGTTTATCGAGATGGCGCTTTAAGTTTTTTTGGAAGGTATGCACCAAAAATATTATTATAATTAAAATTGTAATTGTTGGGCAGCGTTCGGAAAATTGCGTGACGTCTTTTCGTCCGATATACCTACCTCAGTGCCTTAAGACATGAGTTTTCGATAGTTGTGTGTTGCCAGTGATGACATGGAACTGAACTTGGTATTTTACTGTGGGCCAGCTCAAGCTCAAAATAGCCCAAAGTGCTATGGGGAGGGCTCTGCGAGATCGAATCAGACATGAGGAGATCCGCAGACGAACCAAAGCTATCGACAAAATACAGCATATTTGCAAATTAAAGTGGTAGTGGGAAGGGCACATAAGCTCGAAGAATGGATGGCCGATAGGGCAGTAAAGTTCACGAATGGAGACCAGGACCAGAAAGCGCAGCGTAGGACATCGACTGACTAAGTGGACTGATGATATAATAAATATAGCAGGAACGCGCGGGATGCAGGCCGCTTCCAGCCGGCCTTATTGGAAATCCATTGGGGAGGCCTATGTCCAGCAGTGAACGTCTTACGGCTGATGGATGGATGGAGAGATAACAAACTCTGAAGTTATGACCGTTTTACATTGTTCCAGTTCTGCGATCAAGTTCAGCGCTGGATTGCAACTGGCATAATTTAAATATGCACTAGAGTGCTGGTTTACATAATACTACGGTATCATAATATTATTATACGTGACAATATCATACTTCAAAAAATTTGAATCGACGTCAAAGAAATAATTCCATTGTCCTTCTCCAAGGCCAGTTTTTGGCCCAAATAAGCGTGAGAACTCTCATTTCATACCCTACTTTACATTTGTGCTAATATAGTACGTAACAGTTTCGTTTGCCTTGTTGCAGCTCATTCATAGTCTCGCCGACGTTTAGCACAATCTTGTTACCGTGGGTTGGAAGAAAAATAATTTATTACTATTATTAGTTTATTTTTATCAAATAAGTTCGAAATAATAAATATTACTTGTAAAATAAATACCTACCTAACTACCATCCTATTAAGAGATCAAGTAAATAATAAATAAATATTTTGGGCAATCTTACACACAGCCTCTGACCCCTAACTAAGCAAAGCTTGTGATATGGCTGCCAGACACTGATATACTACATATACATATTATAAATACATACTTATATATACAGTACCTAAATAACACCCAGACACAGAGCAAACACTTATGTTCATCACATAAATATTTGCCCTGGGTGGGGATAGAACCCACGCCTCTTTAATTCAGAAGTTAGGGTCACTAACCACTGAGCCGCCGACGCAGTCAAGAAAAAAACTGCAAAAGATTGTTTTTGTTGGTTGTGGGCAGATTTGCGAGTCTTTTACGCAGTATCTGTAGATAAACAATGCAAATCTCCAAACTCAAATATTCTTAAAAATAAATATGTTGTTTAGATTTGGTTTGGTCAATAGTTATGAAAAAAACATAATTTTGTAAACATTTTGTAAAAACATCATTATTTCATTTTTAATTAAACACTATTCTTAAAATACCCAAATTGCTAACAAATATTTAGTTGCAAACAAGTTATTTATTTTTAAACTCGAGCCAAAGGATATTGCGTGCGAAAAGTTGGTAAAATGCACTAAAATTAACTAACTAATAAAATTGATAGTAGGTACATACATATATATTGATTACATTTCAAATGGATTGAAACACGCGAAATGTTTGAAAAGTAGGTTAAGGGTCACTCCACTGACATTGTACAATCATACATTAGTCACGTCTGAAAATTGGTCCCACAGAAAAAGTTGTCCATAACAATAAGCGTAAATAGGTAGGTATCTCCGGGAATTACCGTAATTTGCAAAGGAATCGCTTGCAAAAATAAATCGAACTACCTATAATATCAATTCCTTACAGTGTAACTACTATCTTATGTGACATCATATAATTGAATTAATGCTGCAGTCAAAGTCATTATGACGAACTTGTTAAAATTGTGCTGAAAATCGCGCTAATAAATAATCAATAGTTAGTCATTTCATACACAGCGTCATAATAAATTAATTACAAAAGTCAAATGATATTATAATATTAAATTACTCTTATTGACAATTACGCGCGAGCGTAATTTATTAATGAGCGCGGGGCATATTTCGATTTTCGATTTCCATGTATAAAATATGGATCGAACCGAAATATGCCCCGCGCTCAACATCCTACGTTCAAACGAGCCCGTAAGAATGGCAGCATTTTCGCGCTGTATTGCCAGAGGTATATTCTGGACTAAGTAAGTAATCCCCGGAACTTGGGACCCCTCTCCGTCAAACGACATCCGAGATAAATCTTTTCGCTTCCTCGCCCCACGGTCCCGCCATCTCAACGACAAATGGGACAAACTCTTGCGCTGATAAATAATCATAATCATGTAATAATACCAAACAAATCAGGACAACTGGAAATGTACAACAAATTATACGGTTTGTTAAACACAAAAACTAAGTCAGTGCAAAATTAAGAATCTTCTGAAAACCTATGCATGGGGCGTGTCAGTAGGCCAAGGAAACACTGTACTTAACAAGGTCATTGTGCTAATTGTTATGTACTTACCTACTTTGCGACCTGACAACATTATACTATGAACTATGATACGATTTTATCATAAACCAGCTGACTCGGTGAAATCTATATCACCTTAATTTAGCGCCACCAATGATCAAATACGGCAACTTTGACAAATGGAAAAATTAAATCGGTGTTTTTGTCTCGTATCTTTTTTTAAATATTATCTCACCATTTGGATCTCCCCTTATCTTGCACAGATATTTCAAATAAATAAAAATAATCCGAATTTTTGAAAATAATTAAATGACTGAATATTGAACCTCTCAAACTGCTCTATCTTTTTTTAAATATTTTCTCACCATTTGGATCTCCCCTTATCTTGCACAGATATTTCAAATAAAAAAAAATAATCCGAATTTTTGAAAATAATTAAATGACTGAATATTGACCTCTCAAACTGAAACTCTCCTAGGTACGAGTAACATCGAAGCAAACTGCTTTGCTTTCCAGACATTGAGTGTGTTGCAGTTTCGTAGATTAGAGTTGCGCTAAAACTACAGAAAAAAAAAATGTTTTTCTATTCAAGATTTTATCTAATCATCCAACGTCACACAAGCTAGTAATCCTACTAATATTATAAATGCGATAGTTTGTACATTTGTTCCTCTTTCACGCAAAAACCACTGAACAGATTGAGATGAAACTTTGCAATAGTAATGCTTAAAATTTTGAAAAGTGTATTCTAGAATCACATAGAAGCGATTGTATATAACAAGCTACTTGAGGTTCCAAACGTAATAGAACCTTATGCAAAATGTACGCCCAATGCCTTTACACCACCACAACAAAAACAGTTTCATTGATATTTGATAAGCCGTTGTGTAATGTTTATTGGCTGTGACCAAATTCCTCACAATTCAATACCAAGCTATTATGTTGTTTTCTTGTCTTGAAGATTAGTCGCTGTTTCCACAAATAGTTTTTTTGATCATTGTTACAATAGTTTTAGCCATTTGACACTCATGGCTGTTTTTTAGACAAGATCAGTACAATGTGACCTGCACTACGTAATACCTAAGGTTCATTGAAAAAACGGCTTGCTTTCTATTTAGTAGTTTGTTTTGTGCATCAGTAAAAATATTTTTAAGGTAATCTCATACCTTAACTTAGTTAGTTTTTTTTTAATAGTTTTCTTGGTTTATTCGCAAGTCTGCCAAAGATAATATCGCTAACGGAAATAGCGCTTTAAGTTTGTACGTGATAAGGTCTGTGTCTGATTGTCCGTTTTTATGCAATACAATACATATTTTGTATGAGTTACAGAGCAAGAAATAATGCTATAAATTCGGAATTGAGTTGTATTGTCAACGAAAAATTTGGCGCCGAAATGAAAAATATACAATTGGTTCGTAGAGCTCAATTTTAAGAGTATGTATAATTATATCAGGAATAATAATATTACACGTTATTTTTTTAATAATGCAGCAAATGCCTTTATTAACTACTTTAAAATGATATAATAAAACTTTATTCTTAAATTGCAACCATATAAATCGTCTACAGACTCCTGAAGGTCATCAAAATGCTCAAAATGCTAGTGATCAAAATGCTTAACCACACCACTAGTTGCCAGTGTCATTATGCTTGTAGCCTATTACTTACATTTAGAGTGTACATTTTCCTAAATACATGAATACTATTGCTTCGAATCTTTGATACAATTCAGTACAAAGGCCTCTATTGAAACTATTGACCATACCCAGAATCTCCGAGAAATCAGCTGTTTGATATATTTTGTAGAAACTCTATGAGCTTTTTAACCGACTTCCAAAATGGAGGAGATTCTATATTCTTCTGTATGTATTATTTTTTGTGTATGTTCATCGAAAATTTCGCCAATTGTGAACCGATTCGAAAAAATATTTTTAGTTCAAAAGGGTATACTTTCGAGGTGGTCCCCATTTAAATTTTAAAGAAATCGGGTGTGCCGTTTTTGAAAAGTCAACAATAATGTAAAAAATTCGAGAGAAATATCGAATTTTGTACACGATGTAAGGCGTTTGCTATTTTTTGCGAAAAATACTGAATGGCAGTGAAATAACAGAAAATTTCACACACAGAGCATTCAACTGAAACTAATAATACGAGTACCTACTGCTACTGTAATACACTTCAACGCCCAATAGTTCTGTTGTAAGGCTTTGAGTACTTACTCTGAATTAACATATTTCACGTGTGTGAAACAATTGCTTCAAAATTCGATGCATCGATTAATAATTATTGAAGCTTTGTTCTTATCATCGATTCCTATAATGAGGGGTTTACGTGAAATACTACACAAAAGTCCAGAGACGAACTGAAGGGCCTACTTAAAACACATGACATAAGTTAAATTACCTATGAGTTTATCGACGTAAATCAAAATAAAGATAACTAGTGGGTATATTATTATCTGTATCTGAACTTTTAATATGTATGGTTTTTAATTTTATGTAGTAAGATAAATACGCAATAAAACGTCGAGATTTCATGTGCAAAGTAAATAATTGCCCATAACATCATAATATTATACCTATACAATTTCTTTTCAAGTTTTGTAAAGTGCATACGACGCTTGAAAGGCAAAAATTACCAAGCGACAGTTTGGGCGATATTGAGTTATATATATCACTGAAATCAGAAAAAAAAACTGCGTCGATTGGTCTTACTCTCACGGCGCTAGGACAAAGTTTGTTGTCGTTTGGTAACTTAAAAAAAGACACATTTTCACAGTTTTCGGCGTCCAAGCGACTAAAATTTTAATGATTTATGAATATTTTTCACATAGTAAGGATTAGATTTTTATAATTTACACTAAGTAATTTTTGCTTCGACTTTAAATAATGCATCTAAACATAAAGTATTTTCTGCCTTGCGAGTACCCAGGAATTAGCATTACTTAAGAATTTTTACCTGATTGTTGTTTTTCTCTCTCGTAATTTAAGACTTTTTAACACACCTTCAATAGACTTTCTTTGTCATTTAGTACTTTTTACCTAAATATAATTTATTCAAAAATATGAAGTAGTGAATATCTACCTGCCTAAAACAGGATATATTTTGTCGTTAAGTAATTTTCTACCCGCCGATTTTTTTTTAAGTTTATGTTACTTAGATAACTATTTCTGATATGAGATTTCTCTAAAAGTGACCTTATCCATGCAGCACCTTTTTTGTTTTGTCACTTATCCGCACTGTAAATCAGATTCTAAGTGGCTGTTGGTAACAAAATAACGATTACGTCTTCACCGAACTGTCGCTTAGACAACACGCATGCGTGCGCGCTTGGTGCAAAGTGCTTAATCTCGTAGCTTGTTTGTGTACTCGGTAAGTGCATTATTAAGATTTTATGACTTTATATTTATAGATTTTCAGTGACTTTATATTAGATTATTAAATTTATATGTTACAATAATTTAAATCTATTGTTAAAAGTACATAAAAATCGAAAAAAGCGAATAGATTGAAGCGAGATAGAAGCTTGGTAATTTGGTGTGTTTCAGTGTGTTTAGCATATGTGGACTTTGAGATAGCCATTGAATCGGTCACGACATGGGCTGTGCTTGAGTCTATCCAGCGATGCCGCAAGTAGTCCAGCCGGTCTGGAGATAGGTCAGTTCCTAAATTTACGGAAGACGGATAGGTTAGTCCTTCTGAGGAAAGATGGGCGCCCTGCGGACTCTCCCTCCGCGTACCGCCCTATAGTACTGCTGGATGAGGTGGACAAGCTGTTCGAATGCGTGATAGCTGCTTGCCTCATCCATTATCTTGATAGGATCGGTCCACACTTGTCCGACGAGCAATTTGGTTTCCGGACGGGCCGGTCTACAATCGATGCTGTTAAACGTGTCAAAGCCCTCTCGGACGAGGGGGTGGCTCATGGTCAAGTGTTGGTGGCGTGTCTCTAGACATCGCCAACGCATTTAATACACTGCCATGGGTTTGTGTAGAGAACCTACGAAGAGGCTGCCAGTCTTGCGATGGCAACGGTGCAGGTGGTGGCGAGAAGGATAGTGAAACTGGGACTCCAAGTAGCGCTGAACAAGTCGGAGGCCCTGGTATTCCATGGCCCTCGACGAGCGCTAGAATCACTAGGGAGTGAATCGATTAAGGTGAAGCCTACGATGAAGTATCTAGGGCTACACCTCGATGAAAAGTGGAACTTTTGGGAGCATTTCGCCAAGTCACTTAAACGCCTTCTTCCTAATCTTGGGGAACCAATTGCCGCTAGTCGTCTTTTTTATCTTGGAGTGGTGTGGTCGATGGCCTTGTGCGGGGTGCTTATATGGACGGACGCCCTAAACCGAGTAACGGTCGCTTTTCTAAAGTGACCACAACGCGCAATGGCCATCGGGGTAGTCAGAGGTTATCGCACTATTTCGTGTGACGCGACATGCTTTTTGGCTGGGTCACCTCAATGGGATTTAGAAGTGGAGGTAAATAAATAAATAATTTTATTTTCAGACAACACAGTAAATCGTTAAAATCAGTAAACACAAGGTACATGCGAACATACTCGTGGCGCACGGAGCTCCGCCAACGCGGGCAGAATCCGGCACTTGCATGCATGCTCGAGGAATGGAAGGAAGAGCTGGCCAAGCATACAGCTGGCAGCTGGACCGTCGAAGCTATACAGCCCGTCCTCGTTGACTGGCTGGACAGGGCGCATGGGTCACTTATCTTCCGGCTCGTGCAACATTCGCAGGTGCTTTCTGGGCATGGATGCTTCGAAAAGTACTTGTGCCGCATAGCCGGAAGAGAACCGACAACAGAGTGCCACCACTGCGGCTGCGACGAGGATTTGGCGCAACACACTTTGGAGGAGTGTTCAGCATGGGCAAATGAGCGCCGAAGCCTCGTCACAAGTGTAGGAACTGATCTCTCGTTTCCAGCTTTGATTCAGTCAATGCTTGGTTGTGAGAGATCGTGGGAGACGGCCGTTTCCTTTTGCGAACAAGTTATGTTGCGCTTGTGTCGAAAAGAAACGGTGGAGCGCGAAAGGGAGAACTTTTCGGAACTCCCGATGCGCCGCCAAAGAACTGGGCGTCGGAGGAGGATTTTCCACGCTCTCCTTCGACCCCGTAACAGGTGGCTTAGGCAACGAATTCGAGGGAGTTCGTTGCATGAAAAGCGTAGCCCGAGGGCTACGCTAGGAAGAACGTGCGGTATTTCCCCGCGCCACTTAAGGAAAGAAGGGTGAAAATCCACCCTTAAATAGGGCAAGGTCCTAGGAGCCACGAACAAGTGCGAATGCGTCCCCGCAGCTCCAGCACATAGGCAGCAACATCCCCGGGGTTTGTAGTGAGTACACCGATCAGTGGAACTCCCACATAACCACCCTGCTCCCTCGGCGGGGTGGTATCCATAAAATATTTCTTTGGAAAAAAGAAGGACAAGTAGTCCAGCTAGGTAAATCCAACTTCAAGAAGGAGGTCAATCGCTGAATCCAACTAGGCAGCGTTCGGAAAACCACATGACGTCTTTTCATCCGATAAACCTCAGTGCCTCAAGACGAGAGTTGCAACAGTTGTGTGTTCCCGAAACGTGATCGTTTACTGTGGGCCTAATCGCAGAGTAGTCTTGATATCTAGATTATGGGTCCACCTCCGAGATGAACGGAAGATCTCATCAAGACCGCAGCATCGTGCTGGAAGCAAGCCGTTTCCAGCCGGTCTTATTGGAAATCTATAGGGGAGGCCTTAGTCCAGCTGTGCAATGTCTGCAAAGACAACGACGACGACAAATTAATAGAAACAATAATTAACAATAAAATAGGTAATGATTTGACACGGTTGATTTTTATTATAAATATTTAGATAGGTTTTCCAGAAACCGATGTCAACTTTATAGTTTTAATTTTAAGTAGTTTTTATTGTGACAATATTTTTGATAGCATTTTTTTTCATTCATCATCAGATGAGGTTCATACTCAGTAGATAGTGATTGTAGATAACTACAAGGGCTGTTTAAGAATTGGTGATGACGATATCCGTTGAAAACTTTTGCAAAAGTTTCTAATGTAGTGTACAAACCTGAATTTTTGTTAGGTTGTTCCTTTTTGAAAGGTAAGTGTAGGACTTTTTGTCCTACACTTACCTTATTTAAATAGGACTACTGTTGAAATTGCCTGGCAGTAAAGTGGTTTATCTTTTTATTTCGATCATTTTACCTATGTGTTAAACATCTGTTTATTCTGGATGCATCGTTTTGCTTCAAATATAATCATAAAATATTGGGGCTTAGTTAATTTTACATGTTTTATGATAAAAATTTGTTTTTGGTTAGTAATTTTTACCTGTTTGTGATTTTGATCAAAATTTTACTAACCGACACTATCTCTTAAATTATTAAGAAAAATCACATTTTTTAAATGACAGTTCATTAAGCTTTTAAATTTCATTTATAATCTATTAGAACCGAGTAGAAATGAGTAATAGAAAATTTTATATGATTTTTTTTCCAAAAAATAAAACTTTAAAATGCTCTGGTGTAAAGTTGCCAATATGTCGCTTGGTAATTATTGCCTTTCAACCGTCGATATTATTATATACTCGTAGGTACTAATTATCTCATTACAACCGATTGTACCAAGTAACGTGCTAGCTGTCATCTTTTAAAGAAAACTAATTATATAATAATAAATTCTACTGGTAATTTATTACAGGTAGCTATTTACTTTTCCACTGTTTTTAAGGTTCCGTACGCAAAGAGTAAAAACGGGACCCTATTACTAAGACCCCATTGTCCGTTCGTCTGTCTGTCACCAGGCTGTATCTCATAAACCGTAACAACTAAACAGTAGAAATTTTACAGATGATGTTATCCTGTTGCCGCAATAACAACAAGTACTAAATAACAAAATAAAATAATATTTAACAAACAATTAAAACATACAACAAAAAATATTTTTTTACCATTTTTTTTAGATTTTAATAACGGCAACAGGTAGACGCTTGAAATATTTCCCGAATAAATAATTGTATATTACTTTAAAAATAAATTATTAAATTAAAATGAAACCTATTAACAAAAAAAAAATACCAGAAACCAACCGTCAAGTCCCATACCGTAAGAAACTCTTCGTGTTCAAGTACCTACGACTCACCATTGGCCGATGTTTTCATTGTTTATTGTACCCTGGTAATATTGCCCTTCTTGATACCACGACCTAATAGTTGTTCATAAATAATTGCCCCTGTCCTTTTCCTACATCCGTCTTCCTTCGCAATCGCGACCGATGCCTTGTACTAATTCTGCAAGCGGAATATCGTCGATTTTTATCAAATCGGCAACACAGTATCGATGAGCACTTAGCTAGGAATTGGGAAACCTAGATCTTTGTTTGGAGCTCTATGATTACTCATTCATTGGGAATCTCTGAATTATGGCTTGTTATGGCCAGTTTTGAAGATAAATTGGTAGGTCTAAAATTAAATTTACTACTATTAGGATTTTGAAACTATCCAAATTGGTAATTTAAAATAGTAGGTACTAATTGGGAACAATATCAATGGCTACGAAATAAAATTTCATTTTAAATCCACCATAGTGCCATATTTTGGGCGTTCAATAAAAATGTCTGTACTTACCGCGAAATAATAGACTGTCAAGTTATAGACCGGTTATTTATTGATAGAATATTATAGGTACCTTTTAATATGAAACCAGCCCTGATATTCTTAAAAAAATCGGCTTTCCTTATAACCAAATTTTACTAAGAGACCCTGAGAACTAAAAAAAAATTTCCATACAAAATGCTCGATGATCTTCGATAAAATGTATGGATCAGCTTTAATATTATTATTTTACATGTTTTACAACTCACGGGTTGCAGTGTATGTTGCCAGTGATGACTTATGGCACAGAAACGTGGTCTTTCACTATGGGCCTTATTAGTAAGCTGCAACGAGCTGTGGAGAGGGCTATTGTAACGCTATTCCTATTTATTAATTATTTATTTAATTATTTGGCCAAGATAAACGTGATCGTCTAGTTTTATAATGTGATCGTCTAGAAAATATTAAACTCAAATGGACCCTTATACGTTGTGTAAATTTTACGTTGTGTTTAAAGAATAAAAAAAATTAAGATAAATAGTGAACCTAAATTAGTTTTAACACTAGCCTATATAAATCAATAAATAATCAGAAAATAATAGGTGTTGCCAGTTCTTTGTATCATAAATAGATACAAAAATAAAATTATAAAAAAAAGAGAACAAAAACAAAATAGAAATACGAGTAAGTTCAATACGATTCAAATAAGATGCAGTCTCAGAATAACATAAAAGAAATACAATCGCTCAGCACATAAAACACATAATGGAATGAAATTAAGTAAATTTGAATACGGAAGGTATATGGAAATACAAAATAAAGAGAGTACAGTTATACAAAAGCATGCAACTTAGCTTGATTCCGGCTATCTGCTACTCCTTACAGCTACAGCGATCGGTGATCCGCAGTCTGTCCTTCTTCTCTCTTCGTGGCCAACTTTATGCTAAAAGAAATACCGATTAATGACATTAGTGCAGTGAGAATAATATTATCTGCTCCTTTGAGTTGCGCCAAACTGCATCGCTGCTAACACCATCCTCTGGAAGGAAAACTGGTATGGGATATGGAATTTAGATCTTTAAGATCTATAAATAGAAAACTTAAGCGAAATAGAATGTGGGGCTCCCTGCCATCCTTCACCCCACTCCAAAGCATTGCCAACAAATCCGTCAGAGTTTAGCCCTAACCACGCCACTAAAGACACTAAATATTCAAACCTTCTTATCTCTTACTGATCATCATTCATTCATCTCTTAATCCAGTCACACATCCAAACACACTTTTAATAAAGTTAGTACCTAAAGTTCTCAAAGTTTGTTATTATTTGGTTCCCTAAGCTAATTTAAGACCAAGGTATTCCTCATGACTCGAAATGATCCCTACAGGAATATCGTGGTCGTGTAGTGTGTGTACCTAGTGCATGTACGAATATCCAGTTGTGAGACAGCGACCATTAGCTGGAAGCCATCATGAACTAGATACTCTGTGTAACCCAGGGCGGTACCGGTTTGTTGACCTTGATGCAAAGGGTGAGGTTCGAAGGGCCCGACTCCAGCATCTGATCAGCTTTAAACCTTCGCCCGACTCTTTATTCGTGTTAGCTAGTGTGCACGTGTGTAAGAGAATGATTTTTTTATACTAATTTTCATTTTGAAGGAAAAAAACAATATAGTTCCAGTAAGATATTTTCGTTTTGCGTTAGTTGATTATGAAAACCTTCAATAACCAGATGTTAATAATTATATATTATGTTGTATGTTTCACAATACAAAATTATATATAGGCGAATATTCCGAATCTCGTACTGCATTCGTGAAACACGAACTTGCAGTGAGAATGTATAAATGTTTTGAATCTCGTTCAATACACACGAACTCTGAACTCCTTGCGTAAATGTCTGCTCTCCTTCATAGGTGTTTGATCCCCTTACGGGATGAGATAAGTACTGATATATTTGTATAACAGCATAAATAATCATCCATCAGCCATAAGACGCCCATATAGACGTGCTGGACATAGGACTCCCTCTATAGATCTCCAATAAGACTGGTTGGAAGCGGCTTGCATCCAGCGCGATTTCCAACCCCATCATCATCATCAGTTCTCTGCGCTATGTGCCCTGTCCAAGTGCCCATTGACACTTCAACTTCCCAATTCGCTGGGCATAACAGCATAATGTGTTATATATATCCAAATATAATGAGAATGAATCAGATGCGGAAAATTATGAGGTTATTGAAAGTTTTCATTCAGGCAAGTTATTAATTTATTTGTACCGGAACTATAAAACAGCCTAGCTACATGTAACTGAATTTAAATGTTTAGTAGCATTCATCCAATCAATCTTTCCAAACACACATCCTATGAGTCCTACGTGAGAAAAACTAATAAATAGTCTACCCTTAAGATAGCCCAAAAACAATGTAGACAGTAGACCTCTCTGCTTCTGAAAGAAAAAAGACTTTACGCTACCACTATTGTAATTTTCCTATCAATAAATCTGATAAGATGGTGGGAGAGAAACGGAGTCTAAGGTAGAATCGTACTTATAGTACCGCTATCTGAAAGTTAATTACTTTGATAATTAACCTGGAAATGAATACCTTGAATAAAATATGCATTAGTTAGAAATCTTTCTGAGACCTGAGGTAACACAAACTTTATCTTTGGTACGGGAGAACAGCAGGAAATAACTATAAAATGATTACATTATTTAGATAAAATTTAACATCAGCAAATATCTGATTTGTTCAAGTACTACAAAGATGAATTCTTGAAAGGCATCGCCAAAGGTCTCAAAGAGATTTATGATATATCACTTTCACAACACAAACACTATAATAGCCTTAGTCGACGAAGGCTTTCTGTTCACTTATACACTTGGGAAATGAGCGAAGCGAGCGAGCTCTAATTTCCAAATTTTCACACGCGTTATAATTTAACACCTGAACTATTTTCAAAACGAGTATCCTTTACCGCGATCTAACCCGGACTGTCCCCAAAATCCTAGCTTTTCCCATACAAAATAATTGTAATCTCGATGAATTCCACGCCTGTCAAATACTTGAGAAATCAATTATAAAAATATTTATGGGTTTGTACAAAACGGACGAAAAAATTGAAACACTCGAAATCACTTTAGTTTTTGTAAAAAATTCTAGCGCTATAAATTATTTCTATTTCCAGTAAGTCAACTTGCTACAAATATAGAGTCTTTGACAGAAACAAACCTAATATGTAATTACTATCCAGACATAGTACTTATTTGTATTTCAGTACATATATTATTAGGTGATTTGATTTTAAATAGCTATAAGGTTTATTTTACATTACAGTCTGCCATCATACCTGTGATACTTAATTGATTACGTAAAATTATTTCAAACTACTATCAATCAGCACATAAGTAACCATAAATTATCATTATTTCATTAATAGAAAGTCATTTTCGCCATAAAATTTAATGCCCTATTAACATACCAAGTTGTCTTACTGTCTAAGTTTATACTGTCTCTACGCGACAGTTGCCACTCAAGTTTTTTTATGGCAGTCAATATGGATTGCATAAAGGACAACTAGGGTTAACACATTTATATTTTTGCCCAACTACCAAAAGAAGAGAGGTTCTCAATTTATACATACTTTCACTTTCTTATAAATTTTCAAAATGTTATTAGAAAATAGTATAATTTACATACTCGTATTTAAAATAATACGTAAGTTTGTAATTGTAGTGTCCGATGATTTTTTACGTGACACAAAATAACATAACCAAGATTATAATTGTATAAAATGAATAAAACTATTTTGATTATCGTTATCATATAAAGTTCAGACGTTATCATATTAATATTTTTAATTATTTTAATACAAAAATAGTATAGGAATAAGTAAAATGACCTTATGTCGAATGTATGTAAAACAACAGAAATAATGATGTCCGAATCGTAACTTTCTCATATTCAAAATTTACTTCTTTACTAATTTAATACATCTCATTGAAATCAAATATAATTAAATACATCTGAGACAGTGACAACCCTGTCCTCAGTGTTCGATTTTTACTCAAAACAATATTTCTGTTAACGCAGGAAATAAACAGGGAAAAATATGACCTGCTAACGTGTTCTACAAATTTAGAGAGCCCTATACTTCAGGCACTTGAAAATGTAAGGTTTCCAATAATTTGCGGTTGACCTGTGTCAGAGAATGGCAATTTTGAACTTTATTCTTTAGTGCTATAGATTCTCCAATAAAATACTGAGCAGCAAACTGTCGTGGTATTCTTCCTAGAACTTCTCACGACTAATTTTTTTTTTAAGAACAATAAATATTTCCAACCCCGGATTAGCATGAAAAGGACAGCAAAACAACAAATTTACAAAAGCTGAGAGAGACAGAAAATTTTAGTTAATAATTTATAAGGTGTATAGTCAAAATATAGCATAGGTACATGGAACAGACGTTATGTGTATATATACATACATAACGGCGGTTACACTATGCTTGGAGTCTCCTTGCGGGATCGAATCAGCAATGAGGAGATCCGTAGTAGAACCAAAGTTACCGACATAGCCCAACGGATTAGTAAGTTGAAATGGCAATGGGCAGGGCACATAGCGTGGAGGACTAATGACTGGTGGAGTCGAAAAGTTCTCGAGTGGAGACCACGTACCGGCAAGCGTAGCGTAGGACGTCTACCCACAAGGTGGACGGATGACCTCATTAAGACCGCAGGATCGCGCTAGATGCAAGCTGCTTCCAACCGGTCTTATTGGAGAGCCATAGGGGAGGCCTATGTCCAGCAGTGGACGTCCTTTGGCTGATGGATGGATGGATGGATGGGTTGCCCCGGATCTTTGAAAGGCATTGATGGTGCCGAAACTAAGACCAAGAGGCTCTTTTATAATCGTTAAGTAAAAAATACAGTTTTTGGGTGATAGGAAGAGGGAAACTATTGTAAAGACGGGGAATAGATACTTCTTGGTCATTATAATGAATTATTACGTGATTATAAGCTGGTCTATGGAATGAGGTGCGGCACCCGCCAAGTAATGCCTCATTTCAAAATTATTTTGCGTTTTCAGGGTTCGTGTAATATACAGGGTTATAGGAATCAATATAAAATGTATGTCGATGGTTATAGGTAATTAATTAGCATACTTTTAAGGGCTTATTCTCTACATCACAACTAACAACTTTTGCTCTGCGACTTTTGTCAAAACTAAAAAAAACAGCTGTTCCATGTATTGTGGCGTTTTACGAAGGTGAACGATATTTTTTTATGTAACAGCATTTTTTTTGACATTTGACAAAAGTAGCTGAACAAAAGTTGTTAGTTTTGATGTACAGAATAAGCCCCTAAAAGGATGCTAATTGATTACATATAACCCTGTACATAATAAGTCATTGTAAATATCGGTCATAGGTATCAGATTACATAGTTAAATAATTATACATACTGTATAAATTTGTTCAATATATTACTCAACAACATTTTGTTCCTGTATTACAATGTAATTCACAAGAGGTTTGGTAATGATTATGACTGGAAGAAACATGGAAGTTACTATAACATGCAAACAATTTCTAAGTAACGATTGTTTACTTGCATGAAAACGATATAATGAAGGTACGGTTGAGTGCCCAAGAATACAATCCTATTTACGAGAAGCAGAGGCGGCTTAGTGGTAGTAACGATCGCTTTACAAACGTGACGTCGAGGATTCAAATCCCAGTCTCTATTTACCGATGAGTTCTTTAGTATTTTAGTATTGTAAGTCGTGGTAGTCTAGTGGTAGTAACACCCGACCCGCAATCGTGAGGTCGTGGGTTCAAATCCCGAACCCGTACCAATGAGTTTCTTTGGAACCTATGTACGGGATTTCACACCATTGGCTTTTCGGTGAAGGAAAACATCGTGAGGCAACCTGCATACGTCCGTAGAAGAAATTCGATGGCGTATGTGAGTCCACTAACCCGCACTGGGCCAGCGTGGTGGATTTGGCCTAATCACCCTTCGTGGATAGGCCTACGTCCTGCAGTGGACTATTAAAAAGGCTGGCATGGTACTTTAGTCTTGATGCACAGGTTTTTGCACAACTGGCTGTTAGGTGCAGAAAAACGTTGTAAGTGGCAAACATAGGTCTTGCATACGAGTAATTTCGAAAAAAAAATACGATAGCATATGCGAATCCACCAACCCTCACCGAGCCAACGTGTTGGCTAAAACCCAATCGCCTATTTCGTAGGTAGGTTTATTACAATTTACTACCTACAGTTAGTTTTCTATTTTCGGCTTCTAAATATAAGTCAAAACGTTCTTAAATCTTATTTGAATGTAACTTTTTGTCGCTTTACTTGATTAAAGCTGCTATACAGGAAATTAAAACGTTTAATTGGAACAATTATACATAGATGTAGTATTTCTAGATCTAAGACAGAAAAAGTACACAAAAGCGTTTAATAAATAATAATAAATAAATAATAAATATTTTGGGACATCTTACACACGGCCTCTGACCCCAAACTAAGCAAAGCTTGTGATATGGCTGCCAGAGACTGATATACTACATACACTTATTTTTAAATACATACAGTTCATCATATAAATATTTGCCCTGGGTGGGGATCGAACCCACGCCTCTTTGATCCAGAAGTTAGGGTCACTAACCACTGAGCCACCGAGGCAGTCGAATAGAAAAGTACTTTATAATGTCAGAAGATTGTCCAAATCGTTTTTCATTTTATTAAATGGTGAAGTTCAATTTTCTAGATTTAAATGGTAGTGGAAGAGTGCACCTAAGTCTTGCTTTGCTACATCAAACATATTTGAATAAGCGTTTGGCCAGAGTAATTAAATATGAAACTTACTCGTAATCCTTAAAGAATACAAAAGTAGCACCATAAAATATTGTGTAAAACGTCATGAAATTTTGTAGTAGGTACATAACTACATACAACAGAAATGAAGAGAAAAATAAGCCAACGGTTAGTAGACATTTTTTTTAATCGCTGGTCATGAAACATAATGTACTACTATTGTCACAATACTATATTTTGTATAAGTCACTGAAGGGCAAAGTACATTCCCGGCAGGGACAAATTTTTTAGGCGTCTACTTTATGACTGTTGTAGTCACTTCATAGCGGTTTTTATAGGTGATTCGGTTTTATCTAGATATAGAGACCGCAATAAATTACCTTATTTTATAGCTAAGTTAGGTCTTATTATAAGGATGTAGGAATAATAAATAAAATTGTAAGTGTAATATCTAAATTCTTGATATCGATAACCAAAATTTTATATATATTGAAGTAGTAAAATAACTATGACAACCCATAATATGTAATGCTAAATTTAATACATTTAAATAAAACAGTTAATTTGTTTAAAACCATATCATTTAATTCTTGTAACTTGTATATACTCTATAGTTCATAGTGATTTAGTTCTACTTTTGTACTAACATACATATGTATAAAAACTATTTATCGTTATATTAATCAATAAATATTATCATACCGTTTTAGATATTTTCAAAGACATGCTCAGACTCCACTAGCACAGCGATAAAAGGAGATGTTTTGAGAAGGGACAAAAATTTGAACCTGTATCATTTGTAATCTATATGAGATGAACTAAATTGGTCACTGTGGTCATTCTATGCCTGAAATGATGTCTGAAACTAAGTTACAATCATTATGTTAATGAAACTGAGACCTGTATGTACCATTTTTGTTATTTGTCAACAATACGTGATTAATTGTCAATTGTACTGCCAAATTAAACGAGTCCCAAAACATAGAAAAAGATAATGAAAGCCTGATAACTTGTAATCATTGCTAATAGCATGTAACGCAACGTTGCCAATGTAATATTCTATTAATTGAATGTGGAATGTTTGTTGGTTACATGCGTTTGCGTTTTGTCACAATAAATAATATATACGTAGGTATATGTATGTAGTAATTATCGACACGAATAGTCAACCATTATTTGGTTTTTGGGTCGACCTTCTTTGATGCAACAGTAAATTAAGTTAAGTACTCGTCTGATGTTATTAAAGCTTATCTTGATCTGCTTTTTGTGATAATACAAGATGTTTTTCCAGGCAGATATATTCTAGAATACAATAGTATTCATTATTATGACCTACTTTTGCCATGTGATCAATCTGGAAATTGCCTCTGGTTGGAATGACTTAGAAGGCTTATTTTTCATTTTCCGGCAAATCTGTCGTCTAGAGTTACGCCCTGTGTATTCATTATCGCCACTCAGAATATTTAATTTTATCAGTTTAATACTCTATGTTCTCATGATTGTGACAAAAAGACTTGTTAATGTTTTGGTAATGAATATAGGTACCTAGTCAGAACAAAAAAAAAATAGAGGGATTACGAAGAAATACCAGTATAGAAGATATAAACTAGGCTGTGAGGAACTGGACAAATAAAGCCGTATGATAAATATCATTACAACGTTGTTATTTGAGGAAACGGATTTTAAATTATTAGAATTTTGCAAAACTAATAGGATCAATCATTTTGTGGTTTTCTTAACAAAATATCTGCATAAATTGCAAACAGAAATAAATGATGCAAATCACCAGAACTGACGGATATAATCCATTTAATGAATCAATTAAGGAAGCTTTATTTTAAAGTCTCCTGTTATTAAAAATTGTTATTGAGCCCAAGAACTAAAGTCCAAGGACAACTTAATTAACAGTTTGCCTTTTTATTTGGTTTTGGCAGCATTCATTATGAAAAATTTGTAAACAAAATTATGAGATAATGGACGCTAGTTTCATACAAGTTTAGGAAAACACGGTAAAAGCATGGCATTTCGGGGAGTAAAAGTTCGCTTAATTATTTATGTGAAGTATATCGATCCGTAGTAGCGCACTGTGCTGAACTGGACTACACATTTGTGATAGTAGAATGATGTAAAGTAAGAGCTCTACTTTATGAACCGATATCCCACTAAGACGTATGCGTAAATAGTCAAGACATCGAGGAAGAACAGAAGCAAATAGTGAAAATCTATATTAGTGTGATCTATATTATCCTGATAATATAAACATGGGATTACAAGATATTATTTTTAAAGTTTCGACAATTTAACTCTAGGATCGAAACCTTACAAACAAACTAATAATATTTGACACAAAATAATTTAATAATTTCACTGGTCCATGATGATGAAAAGCTGTAAGATATTTAAACATCTACTGCTGGAAAAAGGTCTGTGCAAGTTTTCAAATCAATCGGAAACGCCTTCTACTCGTAAATCAAGTAAACTTAATAAAAAAATAAGTTGTTGGAACAGTAACAACAAAACGTCAGAAATATGCAAAATCAAACTATAAATTATTACGCACGCAAGTATATGTGTGTCTTATCACATTAATTCACTATGTAAAATAGTCAACTAGATATGCAATAAGTATAGTGTCGTAATTTGCCTATAATTGAAACTACTTTTGAATAACTGTTATCGATCTAAAGGACTTGGTCCACTTTTCCCGAGTTACATAATAAACCATTTCATGCCTAAGCAGGTGTCAGAGTAGATTTTATGCCATACTTTGGAACTGGATTGTCTTCCTTGGCTTAGATAACTAAAGCGAATTTCTAGCTTGTTATACAAGAAAGGGTGTCTAATGCCGAAGAAGAGAAATAGATTGATAGCATTTGTGGGACTGAAATAGCTATTTTGGACGCGTATATTATTGCAAAAGTGTAGCACGTTCATAGATTCTATTCTTTAAAACTAAAAAAACTAGATAACAAATATTTCTACTCAGTTAGTACTTATAAATACAACAATGTCAAGATATGTAAATTTGGAAAATTATCACGTCTAAAAAATAGTTACAAACTAATTGATTAACTGATATATACTTTTTCTTAAAATTAATGTGTACTTATGTGTACTCTACCGCTAAGTAAGTAAGTAAGTAAGTTCGTATAGGCCGGGTGGCTAGCCCTGGTGTCAGAGTTTTTAGGCCGCCTGAAGGCCTCTGACATGGCTAAACGGTTAAAACAACCGGGACCTACAATTTAACGTGTCATCCGAGCCACGGTAGCGCTCAGTTGGAAAATGCCACCCGCGGTCACCCATCCAAATACTGACCGTGCGGAACGTTGCTTAATTACTCTACCGCTTAGAACAATTTCAATATAAGAATTTCAAAATGAAGTTTCAAAGGATTTGTTTTTCAAAATATTTAGATAATCCATACGTAATTGTTAAATTAGTTTTAAATAACTCCTTCTTAACAAAAAGTTAAAATGAGTATAAGAAAATTAATACCGACATCCTTCGAATTTTCGCAGCTTATTCCCATTAGTCGAATCGCCTAGCGTACGTCATCGCAAGGCAACGGGCGCCGGTGGTGCAACTCCAAGAGTTATAAATACTGTGCACCACCAGCCAGCATCAGTGTCAGTTTTCCTGTCGGCGGCGCTGAAGAGGAAGAAAGTGACCTAAAAGCCTTATTTTGTGTGTGAACGAATTTCGGACAAAATGCGTGCTTACCAAGTAAGTGCGGGTGTATTTGTGTTAACTACTTAATTTAAAATTAATGACACTGTCCGTTGATTGAGTAAATCTTTGTTTTGAATTAATATTTCATGTAATTTCGCCCGATTATTAGAGTATTTCCATTTAAGTTATTATATCATTAACTTGTGTTGTTAATATATTAAAATTAATTTATTTAATAAAAATAAGTTTGAGGGCTCTATTCATAGGACTCTTAAACCTATTTGCATACAACACCATCGAGCGGAATTACACTAAATATTTATTCAAAACAAAGATTTGAAGATGAACTTCCGCAAAGTAACCCCTGATTTAATCAACTATCGTTGATTGAGTATTTACAATATATGTATTAATTAACGCAAAGTTGTTCTTGTTTATTTTTAAATTCACGTAAGAGCTTTTATATGTGGCAAATTTGTGAAAAACTGTGTGATTATTAAGTATGAGCAGATATATTAGTTACTCTCTGATGTATTAGTTAGGTGTACTTTTGATTGCAAATATGTCAATTTTATCCTCATTAAAGTGTATCTATATTTTGCTGAAAATAAATTAAGGAAGCTAATAGTTTTGTTCATTATATATTTGCATTATATGTAGCATCTGTAAGTAAACCTGTTAGAAAAATAGTGCCTGATAGTTAACCAAGTATATAAGTTCAATATTTTAGTTGTGTCTATTTCTGTCGCAGTTTCATCTTATATTATGTATTTGTACAATTATTAGAGTGATTGTTATATTTATTTTATTTCTGCGAATTTTGTGTGAAGATATTGATGGTAGAATATACTTCTGTGCAATGAAGTGTAAAATACATAAAATTTGGCTTGTAAAAGATAGCGAAACATATACAACATATAATTATCTAAATATAATTATAATTACATTAATATAAATATAACAATATATAATTATCTAAATTATGTGATAGTCTAGTCAAAGCAAGCATAACATAAATCAAATTCTATTAATTATCGAAATTACCAATGAAAATTAAATTAAATTGTACGTTTCACAAATCCTGCTATTGATGATAATCATCGACTTGGGTTTTTTGTTTGTTTTGAATAGTGCCTTAAAGGCCGAAATATTCATTCAACAGAAAGAGTCCATAATAATTAAAAAAATAAAACAAGTAAAATTTTGACATTTTTGCATCATAAAATTTACAAATATCGATAGAAAGCTCAGAATAATTTGATAAGTATTTCTAAAAATATTGAAACATTATTGTATAAAACAGCAAATTTCATTTTGACAAAATGATAACCTTTAATTTGGATTTAATCGATTGCAAGGGATCATAAAGCTTGCTAAACTATGCCCAGTGTTTATTTAATTGCCATAATAATACACGTCACACGAAAGTTACAAATCAACATGATGTAGTAAATTTTACTTCTTTCAAATGAGTTTGTAACTGTGTTTTTTTATTGACCATTTTTGTACTATCTCACGGATGAACAAAGGTTTCAAACAATTTATTTTAACTGATTTTGAAATTTCATATTTTATAATAAGCATTATGGGCCGCTTATTAAGTTTTTTTCACTTATGTGAAATTAGTTTGGGATAATATTTGTATGTCCCCAATGACGATTAAATTAAATAAAACCGAGTTTATGTTACGATAAAAATATTACTGAAACAAAAAATATTTCTGGGGATTTCTAGTATCAGGTAATTATACAGGGCATCATTCTCCTCCCTAGTTAGGCCATTATACTAATTTTGAGCCAAGTTCAAAAAACCGTTGACGCAAAAACCTGCGTGCCGTCACGTCAAAGGTGTGGGGAACGTCTTGTCTACATGATCTACAAAATCATAAATGATAATCATATTTTCGTAAGCATAACCTCATATCATAACTACATAGCAGCAATAAATTGTTCTATCTTTCCAAACGAAATCGGTTCAAAAGTACCCCAATACTATTGACAGAATTAAAGTTCTCACAATAATTTTAGCATAATTTCAATCCAATCATTATAATTACTCCCAATATTGACCTTATACTTCCTGCGTTTGTTTTCTAGCGTCTATTGTTCTAGTTCTAATACCAATTAACACAGAGCCATAGAACTATTGTATAACATGGTGTATGCTATATTTACATTGGTGCAAACATAGGCACGGCATTGTTCCTCTTTGATAAGGATGAAATTGATTGATACTTGATGGATTTACGATCTAAGAGACTATTGTAAGAGAATGGAGATATACTGATCTGTTTGTTTAGATGATGGATGAAGATGAATGGCAATGCTTATGCGTTAAGCCAAATAAACCAGCATTTTGGTCACGCGTCGCGTCCACAAGACGCTAAAACAAATTATTGAAAAATCGAGCTATGAAAACGATAAAATTGTTATAGTCATAGTCATATTTATTGGAAAAATCATTTAACATGTCAAATAAAAGTATAGGTACAGACTAGTTAATAGAACAAAGATCACCTACATAAAATGGTATAGATTAAAACATATAAAATTTAATTTGTATCCTACAGATGATTGTGTTAGTTGCCGTCAGCGTGGTTGTGGCACAGGCTAGCGCTGGATACGCCGGTTACGCCGGATATGGTGGTTACGGAGGTTATGCCGGCTACGCCGGAGACGCCGGTTACGCCGGACATGGTGGTTATGCTGGATACGGAGGCGATGGCGGCCACGGCGACTACTATGTAAGTAACAAACATAGCATATAAAAGAGAATGTAAGTATATACTTTTTTATATGCTGTGCTAAAACTCACGTTAGATATGCTGATAATTATTTTTTGCAAAAACTAGCATGACCGACTTCACTCGTGTACAGAATTCACGAATATTTCGCACGGATCGATGTAGCATTTTTCACATTATTGTTGATGTTTCAAAAATGGCTCAGCCGATTTCGATAAAATTTAAATGGGACTAATTTAGAAGTATACTCTTTCCAATAAAAAAAATATTGAAATCGGACGACTATGAAAAAAGTTATGCGTGGTTACACATCAATATATATATATATATATATATAATATTCGCGGCGAATTGAGTAAATACCTCCTCCGGTTCGTTGGTCAAAAATAGTCGTGAAGTTAACTACGGCAGCGACATCTAACAGACACACCAATCTTGTGTCATTTATGGGTCAAGTGGCGAGTTTCCTCGCCTCGGCTGGAATAATCTAGCGTCAATTAAAATTCGTCATGATTTAAAAAATAAAAGATTCAAGCGTATCTTGAGCATCAAAACTGCTATTAAACTTACTCATAAACACGATCCAAACCAATCGCAATAGCAATAGTACGTTACTAGGTATATCGAAAATAATCGGTAAAGTTTAAAACTACGTTCGTTTATTAATTTTGCAAGACTACTATAAAATTTGAATTTGGGGATTAATTACTTAATTAAAAAACTGAAAATATATATTACCAAATAGTAGGTTTTCTACTAGTTTTTCAAACCATTGCAAATATATTTACACATTTAATTTTCGCTAAAATTAGCTACCATAACGCCTGATTTACTCTGTTTAGCAATTTGCTTTATGAAATCACGGTTGTAGTTTGTTAGAGCTAATACTTCAAATTAACTAACCGGTCTTGACAAGTTAGCAAAGATCCTACAAAGGTGGCCGATTTTCAACAGTAATTATTGAAATATTTTTAATCAGGCGTGCTACGCCAGCATTTTTCAGTTTGGTGTGTCGATAGCAACACGATTTAAGGTGACGCATAGATAAACTATCACTATTGGCGGTCGCCAGCGCGGCGGGCGGCAGTGAGTTTTTAATTAATCCTACTAATATTATAAACGCGAAAGTTTGTGAGGATGGATGGATGGATGGATGTATGGATGTTTGTTACTCTTTCACGCAAAAACTACTGAACGGATTGAGATGAAACTTTGCAATAATCTAGCTTATATATCAGAATGACACATAGGTTATAAATTATAATGATACATTGCGTATGCGGGCGAAGCCGCGGGTAAAAACTAGTTACTCATAATTAAATGAAATGAAAACATCTATTATCACAATAGTACATTGAAAACAATTAAATAAAATAATATGCTCATCAATGTTCCTATTAATGGACTCGTCCAACAAAAGATCATAACATAAATACATGATTAAAAAAACAAATTCAATATCATAGTAAATCAATAAAATAAAAAATTACTAAAAACTATGTTTCTAAACCAATTTCCAGTCTCAGTCAGAAAGCGACAATACTCTGAAAATGTAGGTATGGAAGATATTATGATCTACCCACAAGTATTCTACCGCACATAGAATCGTCGATAATATGATTTGTTGTGGGGTCATACCTAAGCAATAATGTTAATTTTAAAGCTATGACTAAAGTTAAAATTATAAATCCGCTGTATAGGGGCTTCGTTAATAAACAATATAAATACGTCAAACATAACAACTAAATTAAAAATTAAAAAAAAAAAATTATAATAAATATATTATAAAATATATAATGTACACATTAAACAAAACTTTTCGGTTTATGAAATAGAACAGCGGTCTGGCTATTTTATTCGTAAAAAATAATGGGGTGTCGCTGATAATTCTGAGCATTCAAATTATTAAAAATTTTTTAGTGAGAAATTTGTATTTTTTTTAATAATGTCGGTAACTTTTCAACATTTAGTCCGGTTTATTAAATTTTTCAAGATTTTTCCTCACCTATGATATTTTTTAAATTTGAATTAATATCATTCGTTCTCTCACATCGCGCATTCAAAAGTACTCGTTTTCGTCTTTATCGGCCCGATGCCACGTCTTAACACAAAATGTTTTTCCAAACAATAAGCATATAGAAAGCAAAGTAAAAATTTAACATTATAGTAAAATTTTTAATCCCTCGCAAACTATTTGACAGTTTTCTTATAGACTCTACGTGATCCTATAATGAGTAAAAAAACGTACAATTACCCAACACTTAATTAAATTAATTTATTAAATCAAATTAACAGGGTTATTGGTAGTCAATTAGCATCTTTTTAGGGGTTTATTCCGTAAACTTTTGTAAAACGACTTTTATGAAATCGCAAAAAAGTTGTTCTATAGAAAAATATCGTTCAAACTCGACAAAATGAATAGAACTAGAAATGACTAGAACAGCTGTTTTTTTTTTAGTTTTGGCAAAAGTCGAAAACTAAAGTTGTTAGTTTTGATGTACACAAGCCCCTAAAAGGATGCTTATTTATTACCAATAACCCTGTATAATCCATAATACTCATTTGTTTCTCTATTAGAACATTTCCTATTACTTTTCCGCCTCCGACTTCCAAAGGAAACGTTTTACTTTTGATGGTGTTCTGTAATCAAAACCAGTACCGTGACGGTTATGGTACTTAGTCACCATAACGTCCCATGCTTGCATCATGCACGTTCCACTGCATAATATTAAGCACTATCATGTCCAATGGTTTGCATTGTACTCTACCAACCTTTGCTAGTCTATTGATCTTACCTACCATAAGCGTAGCCAGATTTTCATTTAAGGGATTGTTTTGCTTGTTCCGGGTATTTTCCGAAAATAATGCATCTATTTCATCATCATCATTATTTTCAGCCTGTAATTGCCCCGTTCTGAGCGTAGGCCTTTCTTCTTGTATGCCATTTATCTCGGTCTTGCGCCAATCTCGTCCAGATTGGAGCCGTGACTCTTACAATGTCGTCGGCTCAACGAGCTGGTGGTCGCCCGACGCTTTGTTTGCATCTATTTAAAAAATCCTTTCAGATAGATGATGTCTCATCATTAAAATGTCATAACATGTAACATGAGGTACATAATAAAAATACAATAATTATAAATGGGAAGTACCTACTGATGATCTCATAGGAAAGACTTCAACGGGTAGTATCACGCGTTGATGTCTTTTGTATAGAGCTAACATTTAGAAAGAAAAGATATCAACGCGAAACTGTTGTTTGGTTTAGTTGGCTATAATTAATATTATTCGAAGTTATCTATAACATTTTTCAGTTATGATTTATATTTGTAGTAAAATAATAGCCTACCTATTTTTCATTAGTTTCAACAATAGGCATGATGAATGGGTAAAAAAAATCGTTATTATAAATAGTACGCAAGTTATATTGTCAAAAAATATTAGTCATGTATTTTTTTTTGTCAATCAAACAATAAATGACAAAGATAAACTTTGTCAAAGTTTGGGAGTGGGGGTCGTGAAGTCATTTCTCTCACAGAAGTTTATACATTTGTATGGCACTTGTGACGTCACATAGAACTTTAACAGGCTATATCTTCATCATTTTTTGTTTAATCGACAAGAGTTAAAAATATTTGTGTAATATTTTTTGATAGACTATCTGGCGGACTAATTATATTTTTTTTGTCAATATGCCTATTGTAGCGCTTAAACTTCACTTTAACGATACTTTACTAAATTATTTAATAGCTTTAGCTTTTTTTATGAAGATTTCTTTTTTTTTCATGTTTGTGTTTAATATTTTACAGGCTCACCCTAAGTACGCGTTTGACTATTCAGTGAAAGACCCTCACACCGGCGACCACAAGACCCAATGGGAAACCCGAGACGGCGATGTCGTAAAAGGTAAACTTTGTAAAAAATATTTACAAATTGCAGGAGTCCTAAAATGTGCCTTTTTTGTTAAATTAGAAATGATGTCAAAGTGAAGACGATTGTTTCAGTAGTAGAAAAATAGTGTATTCATTAATATGGAATGTAAGAAAAAAATGCCAAGTCGGTTTGTGTTAGTCTTTACGTCCGTAATTAGAAATGAAATGAAACAAAACAATAATAAAATGTATTATCTTGTAACATAATACAGTAACCAAACAATGAACAGTAATTTAATTATGTCACAAATACAAAACATTATCACATAAACAATAAAGAAATAAAAAAATATCACTACAGAAATACTTACCTGTGTCTGAAAATAAAAGCATTTGGAATACAGCGCCATCTATACATGTATTACTAACTTTCAGGCGCATACTCGCTAGCTGAGCCCGACGGCACGACTCGTATCGTTGAGTACACAGCCGACAAGCACAATGGCTTCAACGCGGTTGTGAAACGTATCGGACACGCAACGCACCCGCAAGTTTATGGACACGACAACCACTACGACGGAGGCGCTGGATATTACGGCTACCACTAGATGTCGCTAACCCATGTAGGTACAGAACCAAATAAGAGATGGCGCTATAGGTACACAAAACTGTACCATTATCGACACATGGAATCATGTCGAACTGTGATATTAATTGTTCGATTTAATTTATATTACCGTTTCACAATAAATTTATTGTGAAATTTAGTTTGTAAGGTCGATATGACATTTGAGATGTAATATCTTTTTGATACGCGGAAAAAATAAACAACAATTCAATACTTTTTTGTTTTCTTTTATAGAATGTAAGGAAATTGGTCTCTAGTTTATAAATATCGTACTTAATATTATTAACGTGAAAGTTTGTGAGGATGGATGGATGTTTGTTACTCTTTCACGCAAAAGCTACTGAACGGATTGAGATAAAACTTTGCGATAATATAGCTTATGTATCAAAATAACACATAAGCTATAAATTATAATGATATATTGCGTATGCGGGCGAAGCCGCGGGTAAAAACTAGTGTAGTAATAATTGTACGTTGTCTACAATGAAAGTACGAATCTATGACTTGCAAAGTTAATCTATTGTAACTTTTCCTAGTTAAACTCATCATTAGTAAAACAGTTCAAGCATGAAGTATTGTAGAATTAATTTATTAGGTACTCAATATTACAAACAAAAAATATTGTAATTTCTCGATTGGAAACACGCTTCGATAACTTCTTAAATGTGACTTAATTCAATACCTAGTTAAACTATGTATTTTTTAAAATATTATATTCAGAAAATGAGTGACTTTGAGGACAGTGTCCTTGCTTTTTTCTGTAATTTTCGCTTCTTGCCAAATTCAAAGTAAAAGGAACAACAGTAGAAGAGCATTTAATGCTAATTTTAAGCTAATATTGCTGTTTCTGAGAACAAGATCTCGACAGACAGAAAAACAAAAGGGTTCCTGGGAAGGTTACTTTTTTCTATTGTGGTACGGAACTCATAGAAAATAATTCTTTAAGCTTGCAACGCTCTTGCAATATTTACCCCCTTAATGTCTTAAGGGTCAAATAATTATTTTCCGCGGTATTAAAGGTTTAACTCTCTCGAAAGTATTTAACTATGCGTATTACAAGGCATTCACCTGTTTACATTGTCTTTCTAAACTATTTCTAAAGTATACACTGTAAGCAATCTGCTTGATTAAAATCTAGATTTACAATGTCTATTGTCGAAGAAATGCATGTAGTAGTACTTAATCACATACATACGAGTAATTAATCAGTACTATTATTTTAATTTCAAAGTTTTATTCCAATATAATTTTTAAAAGGACATTCCTTAATTATAGATTAATAAAAAAAATAAACATACACAAAACTTAACTTATTTAGTAAAATTGTAATTGTAGTACTAAATTTTAGTCTGTTACTTTGTAATATTCAAGTAATAAATCAAATGAGACAAATATTGCGAGAGTGCACTTGCAGTGATTTATCAGTCATAACATCAATTTACGAGCTCAGAGGACGTGACGTGCTATCGTATATAGATATCTACTTTCATCTATTTGCATGTATGCGTATGTTACATTTGTGCTCGTTTTGTACGTTGTCATAATTTGTCACGATGACAATAATACATATGTAAATACCTTGTAAATACAGCACAATTAATTTTGAATCTTCTTTTCCTAAAATGAATCTCGCGCTGCACGTGTAAGATTTGCTTATTAGATTTTAGCTGTACTGTACTGTACTGTATCAGCCTTTGAATAGTCCACTGCAGGACGTAGGCCTACCCACGAAGGGTGATTGGGCCATATCCACCACGCTGGCCCAGTGCGGGTTGGTGGATTCAGATATGCTATCGAATTTCTTCTACGGACATATGCAGGTTGCCTCACGATGTTTTCCTTCACCGAAAAGCCCCACTGGCTTTGAAATTCCGTACATAAATTTCAAAGAACTCATTGGTACGGGACCGGGATTGAACCCACGACCTCACCATTGTAAGGCGGGTGTCACTACCTCTAGGCCACCACTGCTTCAGATTTTAGCTGTCTTACCACAAAAGTTTTAGGCCCACTTTAGACAATGTTTAACACTACGAATTGCACGCACTACAGTGTTTAAAGTGTGTTTAAATCTTTTATGGTAAGGCGGCTAGTGTTTTTTCAGAAAAGTAAATAGTTTCACTATGTGGTACCTTTTACTTTTATCTGTCATTGAGCTATGGATGCGCAGAACAGTTAATTTTTAGTTGTTTTAGGTAAAATATTGATACTTACTATTCATGAAATTAAAGTTACGGGTTTTTATATGTAGCTCTTACATCGCATGAACATTTATGAAGCTACACAAAAATTACCATAGACTAATTGTATGTAAAGCTAGTTAGGTTTGTTTTATTACAAATAAACTATAGGCATTAATAATGTAATATAAAAAGGATTTCTCCGGCGTCGTCCTATTATAACCTAAACAAAATCACTAAGAAGAAAGCAGTTGGAGGATCAAATCATCTAGCGCATGAAGCGCATCCAATGTAATCGGAATTTTTTAAGGAATTATGACAACCAACACTTTTAACACTATTAAACAACACATTCCACAGCTGATTGCTGCAAAATAACTATTGTTATTTTGAAGTTTCAAGAGTAATATTATTATGCTCGTATTACTCTTGTAACTTTCTCTAACAGTAATCTAGGAAGAAACATTCAGAACTAAAGGAAGTGACAGATGGCACATACAGTACTATCCAACGTGTAGATGATCTATCTAATTGTTTTACTGCCAGTGCATCCTGGTTTAGCCACTGTCTTTACACACGTGTGTGGGTGACTGCCCCTCGTGAACATACAAAGGGGGTTGATGTGTGCGTTTATATATAGCAAAGTGGTGGAGTCAGCGATGCGTCTTCATATACTCCCGACCTTGGCTATGGACAAACCCGTGCTACTTTAAACTATTTTTTACATACAATATATGTGTTTTTTGTTGGTTTTTCTTTTGCGTACCTGTGTAATAATTGTTAACCGGATGGTGATAGTGACGTAAAAAGGAATAATGGCGGAAAAGTTTGCTATTCTGGTATGTGATTTAAGTGGTGTATATTTTTTCTAAATATTGTAAAAAAGATTTTATTCAATTTGAAAAATAAACATGTCATGAATTTAGATTTTTTATTTATTAAAATATTAAAATGACTTTAATTATTTTTTTCAATAATATTTTAATCGATATATTTAGTACTATTATCAATTCATAACAATATTATGTGAAGATAAAATACATAGTTAAAGTTTAATTGATTTTTTGGACACATTTTAAAGTATATTAAATTATTTATCAATACTAAATAATTACCAACTTAATTATTTGTCGATAAATATTTAGTCAAATATTTTATGCCCATTAGATCTTCTTGGCCAATTTGTTGGCCCTGAATTGCCAAGAAGAGGATATAGCACAAGGATTGGATGCCCACCATGAAAATAATGACGTAAGTACATTTTAACTATTTTCTAAGGTAAAACTAAGTAAGTAAACTTATAAACTAAAAATCTCGAGTACTGGGATACAAAATCATTTCAAATTTTAGTTTTTTGAATTCAGTTAACATTTTTACTATTTTCAATTTTATTTTTGGCGTAATAATAAACAATCACATAATAATTAATTCCAATAGCCTAATAACTGTACAAATTCCCCGTCTTTACAATAGTTTCCTTCTTCCTACCACCCAAAAACTCAATTTTTATAAATTATTTTATGTTTGTAAAAGGGCCTCTTGGTGTTGGTTTTGGCCCCAACAAATCCTTTCAAAGATCCGAGGAAAAATATAAAACTAATAAAACAACATTATTATTACCTTCTTATAATTTTAGCTTATATCAATAAATCAAATTGCATGTAAATTAACTGCACATATAAAACATTATCTACTATTATAAAGTCCATAGCAAGTTCAAAATAATTCAAGCTATCTAAATTTTTTAGTTTCACTAAATTCCATTATTATTTTAAAACAACCATTCATAAGCACATATATTAACACAAACTTTCCAGTAAACTGTAAATGTAAGTCTTGTTTCAATTTTTAAGTTAATTATCTAGTTATTTATTTAAAAACCAACAAATAATTTCATATTTATGTCCATCAAATTCTAAACATTGTTTAGGTATTTTAATTATTATTTTCAGCAAAAATTGCAATACCAATTTCCATAGTGTACAAATTCGAATAGTTCACTCAAATTGATGCATAAAATTTTTCCATTATAGTTGATTTTTCAAAAACTGCTCAGGCGATTCTGTCAACATTTTAATAAGAATGTACTGTACTGTGCTGTACCAACCTTTTATTAGTCCACTGCAGGATGTAGGCCTTGCCACGAAGGGTGATACTGAAGGGTAAATGAGACTACTTCGTTATCTTACCTATTTTTTGGTTCGGTTTGTATGTAATGAACATATACAAAAATACGTTCAAACAAATATAGATCCTCCTCCTTTTTGGAAGTTAGTTAAAAATTGAATTTGGATTACATACTAGTATTTTATCGCGTATGTCGTCAGCATGTAACACGCAAGTTTCACTCTCGATGAAACACGCACAATGCTCGTCGATTTTACTAGCAACGCGCTGAAATTATCACTGATTTTACATTTATAAACAAGATTATAAGGCGTGAATGTGTTAATCATAGCTAATCTGACAATGAATCTTTTTTTTGACAAGAACGTCAATACCCAGTTGTGTTAATACATCAAAGGTATGATTGAAAACCACGCCCCTTTTCATGAAGTCGACGAAATATGAATGATCTAGCTAACTTTAATCTAGTTCAGAAAATAATTTAGAAAAATAAACATTTTTAGAAAAAGATTTTTGTCGTTTTTATGCATCTTTAAAGTAAGTTTATAAAAACATGATAGATTAGAGAGAGACCAACCTTTTAAAAAATGGGGCCAAATCCATCCCGCTGACCCAGTTTGGTGACCCCGTTTGGTGACATCAAATATTTTTTCTATACGTATGTAGTTTCTCTTACGATGTTATGGTGCTTACTGGCTTGATAAACAATAAATAACATCATAGTACAGTCGTTATTCATCACCTTTATGATCCACGCTCTCTCCTCGGTAGGCCTTTCCTATGGATTTCCAAAAAGTTAGAAGTTAGAAGAGTTTTGAATCTAGCGTAACTGAGGTTTTGAATAGAACATCGGTCCACCTAATTAGCCTTACGCTGCGTTTTCCTGTATATGTTCTCCATTCGAAAACTTTACAGCCCTATTGGCCATCCGTATTACAAACTATGTGTCCTAATTACTACCACTTCAACTTGCTTATCCTGGGCTGGACTAAGTCAATAACTTTTGCTCGTCTACGAATATCTTCATTCCTAATTAGATCATGTCCTTAGTCCGTTGGATAACTTTAAGCTTACTTATGTAAGGCATACAATAACATAATGACTAGTGAACGCTATTTTTTACTCTAGGCTGGCTTCTTTAATTATGTTTCTACTGTATAAAAAAAACCGGACAAGTGGGAGTCAGGCTCGCACATCGAAGGTGCCGTAAAAATCCAGAAAATGTAACAAAGTTGGGAAGTAAGTTGTTAAAATCTCTAAACTATAACCACCGAAAAAAAAAATTTTTCACTTTTCTCGTCATACATCGAAAATTGCACATTATTAAAATAATTAACAACCTGTTTTAGCATGTGTTAATGAAGTTCTTTTATATGATACCTTACATGATACGATTTACTCACTTTGAATTATGAACCCATATTTTGTGAATTTTGTGGCCCTATTTTTATGTGATTTGAATAAAAATTTACAGTTTTCAGATTAATTCCTATATGTGTATTCTGAGATAATGCTTCTCGTCAAATTTCATAGTTCTATGTCAACGGGAAGTACCCTGAAGGTTTTGATTTTTGTGAGTGTCGAAATATGCGGTTTTTCACGACATAAACGGCTCTAACTTTTTATACGGTAACTGAGAAGTTTTTCCTTCACACAACTGCAAGAAACCATAGATATACGTATACATTTTAAATTTCAACTCGATATCTTTACGCGTTCCCGAGATAAAGAGTCTTGACATACACACAGATGGACAGACAGACAGACAGACGGACAGATGAACAACAAAGTGATCCTATAAGGGTTCCGTTTTTCCCTTTGAAGTACGGAACCCTAAAAACAACGAGTTGCACTTCGGGAGTGACAGCAGAAGTGAAAACTTGAACATACGGGTATAAAGTACTATCATTTATGTGATAAAATACGATATCACACACGCACACTTGCGCAAGCGCTCTGCGCCGTATTACGAATTTTCGATCAGATCACGTGTCCTGATCCTGACGCGAGTTTAACATTTTTTACCCATCCCAAAAAGTGCACGACGCCGCTAAAAAGTTTTCACTTCAACAACGAAAGTAATTAACTAGTCCATTGTCGACAACAAATAGATACGCATCGGTTATTAATTCGACTGTCTATTAGAATATCTGTTGCTTTCTCTTTCTCTTCCTCCTTGTAATTTATAACAACAACGTTACGAAAAGATTTGTAATCGACAGAAAAAAATCAAAAGTATTTGTTCATACCTGACCTTATAAGAACTACTTTTAGAAAGGACGCGTTAGTCAAAAGTGTGTTAATAAGGTTGTAGTTGATATTGTGTAGTAATGAAAGGGCTTATCATTGTCCAAGTCAAAGTACGTTTACTAAAGCAAATTACGTCCTCAACTGGTCAAGTGTTGCAAACGTTCGAGATTGTACTATCGCAAACTTTATTCTGGTTCACCCACTTTTTAGAGGGCAATACAACAAGTCGTTTGGTTACTGTAACACAACTCCAAAAAGGTTATGCAAATAATACGAGCCATTTCTGTTGCCACGCAAATATCAATTACGTACTTTCATTTGCCTCTTTTTTATATATTTGCATGTTATTTTTTATCTGTCGTCACATTGTTGCATGAAGCGGAAACAAGCGAAAGTAATTTGTCATTGACATTGAGAAGCGGCACGATGCACACGCGCCGCCATCTGACTCATCTTGAACTTGATTGTGAACAAGTGACATTTAAGATGCCACCTGTATCTGTTTACAAACATTGGAACCCGTCTGTATAGTTGGTGCGATAACATCAGCATCATGCATATTCGATTTGCAATAACTGACGCGTTTGAATATTAGTTTCACTTTCAATCTGTCAATGACAAGAGTTTCACTGAATTATCCAGCTGCACTTTTTGCATATGCGTAAAAAATCGGTCTTAAATCTTAACCCGGCGTGAGCGAGGTCGGGTATCTCATACCCGACGATATATAAAACTGTAAATATTTCATAAAAAGCTATTTGACTAGTTTTTGGTATTCGTTTTAAAATATTTGTTCGTACATAATGAGCACACTACATGTATATTTCCGAGAGATCTACTGTATTAACAATGAAAATCAGTGTTAAAAATAGATATTCAAGATCCTGCCAAAAACGACATTTTGTAATGGCGCTGGTCTTTGATATCACACACTAGTAATAAAAGTTAGTTAGCGTATTAACTAGTAAGTTAATACGCTAGTTCACATCTATAAATAATGTAAAAAAATATCGTATTTTATTTCGTGCGATTTGCGTAAATTGGATATATATTAGTTTAAATAAAGTGAAATATGTCTTTTTCAGGCTGTTATCTTTAAGGATTATCACAATCAATAGTATATTTTCAATGTTGTCAAATAGCCTATTGTGCGATTCCTGGAACTTAACTGGCTAAGCAGCTGGAGAGGGTGATATGGGGAGTGATTTTAAATGATTTTGACAGTGATGTGCCGGTGAGGAAGTAAAATACGCGTGCGTATACATAGGTCGGGCACGTCATACCCGACATCATAGTCGGTGTCACGATTTTGTGATTAGGTTAAGTTTAAATTTTATGTGCATAATAATTAAATTTCCTGTTGTTAATTGTTTAAACTTTTAAACGTCTTATTATAACACTCAAAGACAGCTTGCCCAATTTTTAAAAGCATGTTCTAATGCTGAAAGTGGCGAATTACTAAGTGATAGAGAAATCGATTGAGTTTTATCAATGTAGGGCAGGGTACATTTAAGGATACGCCAAATAAAGTAACAAGTATGTCATATGTTGGGATTTGCATTATAATCAAATACAGAATGACAAGGCATTCTTACATCACGTGTAAAAAGTCAATTTGTAGGCAGCATGACAGTCTTGTTGTTAAAAACTGCTTCAAAAAATAGTAGTTCTTTTTAGGTGGGAGGTAAAACAAGATATTAACATGTTTTATGTATATTTTTGTTATGATGAAGCTGAATTATATAACATCAATTTACCTTTTAATTTTGTATCCATAGCTTATCATAAAAATCACAAATTTGTATATTTTAAGCCATACTGTGGTTTTATGCGTAAACAGTTCGGCTTTGTTTCTTTATACAAATATTAATACTTTTATAGTTATAGTAATGTGTTATTTTATCACATTATCTTATTGAGCGTAATGTCAATTAATATATTTCAGCAATTTCTTCAAAAATATTATTTGAAAGTTATTTTAGTAATCAAAATCGGCAATTTATATATTTGGGTATGTCATACCCACCTCATAGCTGGTGTAACATTTTTTCACTTCATTCACGCCGGGCTAGTAAATCTGTTACATTTCTTTCAATTTGAGTGCAAGTAATTTATAATAAACGAGTTATTAGACATGTTGAGCAACACGACTGAGATGGAGAGTGATGAATGCGGCACGCTCCACACTTATCGGCTTGATGGGCAGACAGACACTCACTACGCCAGCAATTACTGCATACCAGACTCATGGAAACTAATACCAGACCTCATTACGTATTCCGAATACTAAACTATCGACGAGCATGCAACGGATTGTCATTATGCGTAAAATACCGAATTAGTGCACGCGAGCTATCACTTCACACATTCTTTTCATACTTTTTATAACGGACGACGTCGGCGTATAATTGTGGGGAGTAAAAAAATTGATCGGCGAATTAATAAGCAGGTGCGTTGGTTGTTTTTGTTACAGGGAAAACCGAGCTACTCGTTCAGCTATGGGGTGTCTGATGCCCAAACTGGAGATATCAAAGCTGTGTGGGAGACGAAAGAAGGTGACACTGTTAAAGGTAAAATCTCTGCAATATTTATTGGTGTCATGCCTATATTTTTGTGTGTACAAAAATATAGGCAAGACACAGTGTGTGTGTGGGTGTGTGTGAAAAATATTTATGGTTTTCACACACACAGAGTTTTAAAACTTACAGATATAATTTATTTACACAAAACTTAAATAACATTTCATAAACTTAACTATATCTTACAACTACTACGCTGAATGTACAAACCTAAACAAAATAAAAAAAAAACCACTTGGACTATAAAAATGAGTAAAATTTACAAAGATCTTTCATCACGACTGGTCGACGCAACACGTGACCAAAATGCTGGCCTATATTTTGCCCAAAGGATCAGTATTGCTATCCAACGTGACAATGGGGCCAGCATTTTGGGGACTGTGCCCGCTGGTAGTGGGCTTTTAGATGAGGGTTTTCATCGTCATCTATACATACTCTTTTTTTAGTTCAAGTGGTTTTTTACTTACAGATTAAAAATGTATATTTTATTCATCACTTTAAAGTCACTAAGTTAATGTATTAAAAACTTGCCCGTGGATATAACATAGCTGTAAAAATAGTTATACGTTGGAGAATCATTTTACAGTAAAGTATTTTAGTTTGAGCATTAATTACTGAAAACCTATCTACATAATTAAAGTATACAGAATTACAGAGATACAACTACAACCTAGAGTATGGATTTTAAACATTGTAGTGATGCAATAACCATGCACGTAAATATGAACGTATAAATTAATTAATGATACTAAAATTGTCAGGTTTGATATGTTAAAATATCACTAACGAGCCCAACATTTGCGAGATGCTCTAAAAAATTTAGGAAAAAATAGATTAATATTTTATTACTTTTTTAAAATTCCAGGTCACTACAGCGTGTTGCAGCCAGATGGCACCGTGAGATCCGTCGAATATGAAGCAGGTCCAACGACAGGCTTCAATGCAGTAGTCAATGGTGAAAATAGTTTACCAAAAGTTCAAGACACCGGAACAAATGTAGCGCAACCAAAAGCAATGAGAGGTTTTGAGCAATTCTATGACATTTCAGAAGATTTTGAAGATGATGGTTCATTTGAGAGAAAATGGAACATGCGTCCCAATGAAAATAATTACCCTAGACGAAAACGTCCTAAATATCCCTTTGATTTAGAACCCAGTGAATACACGCATAGTATTACAATTAAACATCCTCGTGACGAATCATCAGAAAGTGAGGAGGCACACAGTCACGTCGGATACAGCTTTGATCCGAATTGCAAAACTAAAACAAAAAAAGAAAGTTACGAAAACCAAGATAATTTGTATTCTAGCCTCGTTGATTTCGAGCTAAACCAACCTCACATTTATCCAATCTTTCCGCAAGATCCTTTTAGAGAATCTTTTGATAAGTTTGCTGAACCGTCTAATTATGACTTTCAAAAAATCAGACCATACGGGAATAACAAGTTCTCAAAATATGAAGAATCGAGACCTTCATCGTCAATGAAACAGAAGTACCCATCCGTACCAGATATGCCACCAGAAAAGTATTTCTCGGATGACATTCCTCCGCTAAGGCCGAAAAAGAAAAATCGGCCTCCAAAGATTCCCCAGTATCCTAGTGATGATTTAGATGATTATATATTAGTGCCTAAGAAGAAATACAAGCCAATGAGAGATATGAACGACTATCGACCAGAATCTGAGGAAGAATATGACCACCCTTCGTATTCCAGTGGCTATGACGAACAAGAAGATCGATTACATCCTGTAAAAAGTGCTCCAGTTAAAGAAGTAGTCCGTAAAATAGTGCAGAAAAGAAGACCACCTATAGTCAACCTACTAGATATATTCGATATATAAAATGTGCGCATTGTAATTTATTAAAAATACAAATTAGAGCTTTATTTATAAAATCAGGCCAGGTGATAATTATAGGATTTATAGGTATTACAGAACTAAACTAAATGTAAAATTAAGCCAAATCTATCAAAGAATAAGGATTTTTTTCAAACTGATTAACTTAACATTTATTTCTTTTTTTATAAAATTCCCAAACTGTCGATGCAATTCAATAGATTACGGTGCTAATAAATTTTGTTAATTGTTAGTTTAAGTTTTATTAAGTTAAGTTATTTTAGTAATAAAACCGTTTTGTTATTTATGATGTCTACTTACTCTATCAGACTCGATATTTCGTCATTTTCGAGTCAATCCTCATTTACTGGATTACGTTTTCCAAAACAACGACGCTATAAAACTTTCCTATATCATAGCATCGTATCTTGAATAGTCCACTGCTGAATATAAGCCTACCCAAAAAGAACACTTAAGGACATTTTTATGCGCTGGTCTAGTGCAGGCTGATGGATTTCATAATATTATAGTAACAAAAAAATATTCACTAACCAATGCAATTTTCTGATAAAAATCTTTTTTATCGGCGTCAAGTTTTATAAATGGCAATGACTTCATAAGGCATGCGTACAGTAAGGAGGTTGCGCAAACGCACAATGATAGTGAAAGTCTAAAGTAAAACTAGAGCGTGTGGGAGTGTCAGTTACCTCACAAGGACGCTTGGAGATAATTTAGTGCAGGAGCTGACGGTTGCTTTGTAAGAGGTTTATTTTTTAGTGTGTTTGTTGGTTGTTACTCTTTCACGCAGCAATAGATATACTACAGCCCTGGCCAAAAGTATTAGGCACCCTGTAGTTATGCCAAAAAGGAGTGAAATTAGAAGATAGAGTGAAAACTCTATCTTCTAATTTCACTCCTTTTTGGCATTTTTAACAAAATTAGGTGTCAATTTAATCACATCAACAGAAATGAAAGCTTGTTTACTTGTTAGAGTCCAGAACACAAGTGACCAAACATTGACTGATATGACCTAAACTACCTAAAGAAAACCAAATCCTTTGTTTTCGGTCACCAGGTGTTTTATGACCTTAACAAAGAGCCGCTTGATATTCTAAGAAGTTATTTATGACCCCGGTAAGTCATTTAAGATAAGCACTCAGTTATTGGTTAAGTAGTAAACATGCATTTTGATTTAATAAAGGTGCCTTATACTTTTAGCCAAGGCTGTATATCGCTTTGGTTCACGGCCTGATAGTATGATAGGCTACTAGGCTAGTCGAATTGACTGTTAAAATAAAATACTTCTGTAAATTTTCTGTGAACTTATCATCTAATCTTAGCATTATCTTAGCATTCAAATTTTTTCACGAAAGGCAATTATGTGCAGTTGAAAAGTGAGTTTTGTAAGGATTAGAAAATACACCTGAACACAAAATATCGATGGGTTTGAAATGAATGTTAACTGTTATTACAAGATTGTGTTATAAAATATATTTTTTTTTGTTTTTAATAAAAATATTACATTGTTACGTTTTATTTTGTTAATTAATAAACTTTTCTAAACAGATAAAATAAATAATATCAAAATAGTTAGAGCCCTTTCCAAGATTTTACAAAAAAATAAAAATATTAGATTTTATGAATCAATGGAGGTAACATTAATGCTTGTGACCATAAAACAAAGTAAACAAAATTTAAGTAGTTCAGTAAAATATCGATCAAAATACTATGAACAGTCTGAGTTGCTGGCGCTGGGACTACAATAACAAGAAATATATTTTTAAGACTTTCGATACTATATCGATGCATTTTTGTTTCATTATTTAATTGGGACATTTGTTAAGTAAATCCGACACGAAAATCGTTTCAGGGTCAGTGGAACTCAATATGGGTGAAATGGCTCTTGTTTTATTTTTTTTACAAAGCTGCCAAAAATAGAGTATCTGTATGTCAACTAGTTTATAATATAAGCTAGTTGATAATATTTTTTTATCAACTAGCTTATTACAGAGCCGATTAACGAAAACAAAAATAAAATCAACTTAGAAATAAAGAAGTTATAAGCATATTTTATTTTCTTGCTAGACAAAGAGCGCACTATAGCAGACTAGGACGTCACTGCGCGTAAGTGTCATACATTCGCCATATTGTCATGCTTCATGGGAAAAGGACAAGGCCTCTTTATCCCTTCCAAAATCTTTACATGCTTATGTCTCTGAACGTGACTAGCCAATTCCTGTTTACGAACTATAGTTAAGAGCAGAATTCACTAATCCGAATACTTATAAGTCTTATGACTAATTCAATACCGGTCAACTATACTTTTTTCTATTTTATGTGCGACGTAACTGCTTGTCAATTCAACTGAGGCGTTGTTAGTTTTGACTTTATTTAGGTATTAACTGTATTTCCAAATAAATATAATGTTCAACAGCGATCATCATCCGTTCAAAACCGTTTTTATTGAAGATCTAAAGAGGAGGCTTATACTCAGAAGTGGACGTCGGCGTCGTGTGACTGAATGATGAATGAAAATATAATATTGCAAAAGTTAACAAATACATACGAATTCAGACAGGAACACAAAAAAGATTATCAATATGAGTATTTTCTTTTCCACAATAGACAAATTAACATACATAGAAATGATTAAAATGAGGCCTCCTATATAAAACTCAGAAATGTTGAGAATCTTAAACTGTGCACTATTAGGTATACTAATATTTATAGGTTTGCATCGCCGTAGGTACGGTAGGCGTAGGTACTGCTTTGCACAATAATTGTGAATTGGGTATTGAAGTAATGATGAATGTCTGACTATACACTGCCAAATGCGGCATAGGAAAATCAGATGAAACCAGCACTAGTGCAGTTAATCATAATGGAGATGCCTGCAGAAAATACTGTTTGTAATCTGATAATATTATTACGGACTCGGATATCTTTGCAGTATTATTAAAAACAATACAACTTAAAGGACATGTCCACAAAATGTATGGACGCTGGTATAATAATAATCAAAAATTCTAACCAAAACACTCGTTACATTTCGAGAAAGTTCATATTTTCTGAGTCTATTTTATCAGTTAAAACCAAAAAAGAGCCCTCCAATTTTTTTAAATTAATTTTGAATCTATAAGGATAATTTAATATATTTGGCTCAATAGGTAGTTTATACAGTTTATAGCAACCCCGGTTAAGTAACCCCCATTATTGTTAAATAGAAGCATTTTTTACCAATTAGACATAGTTTTTAAGTGTTATTTGTCACATTGTACCTACTAACTGGTCACACTGGTAGGTTCAATTTTTAATTTTAGCAAATTAAGAGATGAATGTGGAAGAATCAGCTACGAATGCAAGTAAAATAACGATAGAAGCACTTTATTATTGCTAAACTAGAGAAAATACAGAGCTGTATTATTATTTTTCATACAATTTATTTTTCACATTTAAAAAAAACGGTGGGATAAAAAAATCAAAATTTAATATTTTTGAAAAGCCCATAAATCAAGCTTTTAAATGATGTATATATAATCTTGGTTTGATTTTTCCCTGAATAATATACCATTGTGGACATCACCTTTAAGAAAATAAATGTATAATATTTTAGATACCCTGCTCTTAGTAGTACTTAACAGAACATTATTTTCTAAGCTTTCGAAATAAAATAGGCCAGTCTGAAATCTAATAGGTATCACAGTTAAATATAAAATTACCTATTTGCCAATAATAATTTATTATTTATTGCTCACGATAAAGATATCAAACCTAACAATTTAATAATTGAACTTTCGTTCATATAACACCAATGTAGATGAAATAATATTTATCAAAGGTGCAATATAATTAACCAACAGAGGCTGTACAAAAAATGACCAGACAGAACACAGAAACGTGATCCGTCGTCTATGTCCCACGATTTGATGTTTTATTCAAGCGTTCGGTGATATCATGTAGACGAAAGTCAGTACCCAAGTTTTAGAATAAAAATCTTAGATTTCGTAAATTTTCTCAATGTAGAGTCTATAATTAACGAACTAGTTACACCAAAGCTGAAAGTCTGGCTACGAGACTGTTATGTGTTTAAGTCAGACGTCCGATTGAAATCTTTTACTACACGTACATTTTTCGTTATTTGTACTTAGGTACTACTTTTTAAGCGATGGAGATAAGCCCCGTAGCAAAACGTTATTTATGTTGTGAAATCTGTTACATTTATTTACATCATGGTAAGCTCAACAAAACTAATCAAAATCTATACTATAGGTTTCGTATTTTTTGTGCATTTGTTTAAATAAGGTATAAAATTAAGAATCACATTTCAATGTTTTTTAGGTTAAAAAATATATATCTCTATGTCGCTCAATATATTTTCAGGAGAGGCTAGGCCCAAATAACATATTAACAGTCCCTAAGGCTATAAAAATTTTGTGTCGTCCCAAAGTTTTTTTTTGGTCCTGCATATATGGACTTATCATTATAGTTATTTCTTCCGACGAGTGAAGCGTGGGCCTATACCTACAAGGTTTACTGCTTGATCTGTACCAAGCCAAATGAGGGTCGTTAAGGTCATCATTATATACAACTTTTACTATAGGGCTAACCCGGCATTGGAGAAAAAAACCAGCTGTTTCATACAAAATTGCAACTCTGAATCGATAATAAAATGTGTATGAAACATCTGATTTTAATTTTTGAATTCATTCCCAATCGTAAAATTTGTTAATAATATGATGGTGTAATTACCTTCTATCTGCTAAGTACACCAGTTTTGGATAACCCTTTATATGTATTGCCTGGACTTGTGCGGCTTATCTTCTTCCAGAGCCTAGTGGTCAGACAATAAGAAAATAAATATCAGCCAAGTGGGAGTCGGACTGGCGCACGAAAGGGTCCGTACAACTTGGGAGCCCCTCTTAGTTTATTTTAATTAATTATTTGGAAAGTGAAAATATACAAGTAAATGATGTGAATATTTCAAATGTCTTTAAATCTGTTGCCCGTAAAAGAAAAAACGCGTTTGTTGTGTAGAGTACTATCAAATATTTATTTTATTTCGTTTTTAGTATTTATTGTTATGGCTAAGGGGCTTTTAGATTAAGTTTTAAATGTTTATAATTTTGTTTTGTACATATATTAGTTTAGGTATTTTGTAAATATTTTTGTACAATAAGTTCGAAGTTCGAGTTGTTGCGTGAATAAAATATTTGGAGTTTTGTTATAGCAGCAACAGAAAGACATCGTCTGTGAAAATATCAACTGTCTAGCTATCACTGTTCATCACACAGCCTGGTGACAGACAGACATATAGGCGTAGTAATAGGATCCCGTTTTTAGGGTTCCGTACCCATAGGGGGGTAAAAACAGGACCCTATTACTAAAAATCCGACTTTCCACAGATTATGTACTATGTTGCCGCTACAACTAATACTATAAAAAAAAAAATTAAATATAAGGGGGGCTCCCAAACAACAAACCTGAATTTTTAGCAGTTTTTCGCTTAATATTAATAACGTAGACAGGTCTGAAATATTCACAGAATATTAAGTTGAATGTAGTTTTGAAAAATAAATAAATTAAAGTAAAATGTATTAGGAAGGGGTTTCTATAAAATACGGAACCCTTCGTGCACGAGTCCGACTCGTACTTGGCCGATTGTTTTTACCCTTTAAACTTTTTTAAAATACCATAGAATTTTATATACTGTTAGAAAATATATCGTTCGTGTAGTGAATGTTCAGTGCGACCGTGACATGGGTATTGTCGCAACGCCACGCGCCACTCGTCAGAACTAGAGCTTGGAGAAAGGTGCCTGATAATGCCATTGGAGCAGTTATGACAGTTCAAACTGTACTTTGTAATAGTTAGTATTACCTTTTACTCAAATCGAATCGGTTTACAATTCTAATTCTGTTCTAGTGAGTTCTTCAGACCAGACTTCAGATTTGTGTGATACCACTAGGTAGCTAGGTAGGTGAAAAAATATATTTCATTGTATAAAAAAGCTATAAATAACTTTACAATTATGTACACAGATTAGAGAAAAAAGAAGCGTGATGAATATAGTTCGATTTTTGGTAGGTTTATGTTTGACTGTGAACTTTATGACGAAATATGGATCAGATTAGTTATTAGGAATCATTTATGACTGTCATAGGAAGCCTCAATTTTAATTTAAAAGTATTAAGTTGACTATTAAGTTAACTATTGAGTAGGTAGCCGTGGTAGTTTTATGGTTTCGACACCCACCTTACAAACGTGAGGACGTGGGTTCAAATCCCGGTCCCGTACCAATGAATTCTTCGGAATTTAACACCTTTGGCTTTTCGGTGAAGAAAAACATCGTGAGGCAACATGCATACTTCCGTAGAAGAATTCGATGACGTATGTGAATTCACCAACCCGTACTGGGCAAGCGTGGTGGATATTCCCCAATCACCTTTTGTGGGTAGGCGTATGTCCTGCAGTGGATTATTAAAAATGCTGATACAGTACTATTGAGTTGAAGGAATTCATAACCACAACGCGCAAGTATCTAATAAAAATAAGGATAGAGAAATAAATCTGTTAAAAAGCCCATTCGTGCCAATTTGATAAAATTATAAAAAAAAAATACTTTAATTTACATAAGTATACTCTGAATACACCTGTCAGTGGAATAATTGACACATCATGGTGAGTATACGTTACATAAAAAACATGAAAGAAGTACTGACTTCGTATTTAAATGCCTAACAATAAAAATAAAACCAGGGCACGCATAACAAGGTATTTAGTTATAATAATGTTACGCAATATGAATGAAAATGAAGATGCTTCCAAGAGTAAAAGTGAACCTATTATCAATGCGTAGCTTTGTTCTGTTGTACTCGTACCTTATACAAGTATCTACTTTCAATTTTTTTTTGATATTCATATACGTTTAATAGTCAACTGCTAAACATTCACGAGAGCAATTGAGCCATATCTACCACGCTGGTTAAGTACGGTTGATTTATTTACATACCTACGCTATCGAAAGCTTTTTTCACTGAAAAACCAATGGTGTATTGATCCTTTTATTAATTAATGAATTCCAAAGAATTTATTGGTATGGAACCGGGCTTGAACCTACGCTTAACGTTTGTAAGGCGAACTTGGAGAGGCCTACCGCTCTTTCTTTATTACAAGCTTTTATTGAACTTGTAGTGGATGTACCTATGTATGTAGTTCGGGTGGAATCTTGCAAGTTAAATTTGACCAACTTCCCGGTTTTCGATTGCTGAAATTTTGCACGCATATGTAAATAGCGTGACAACGCAATAATTTGGTACCATGCTGATCTGATGATGGAGTCGGAAGATGGCCATAGGAACTCCTGTACAATATTGTTTTTTGCAAAAAATAAAATGACCGACTTCACCCGTGTACAGAATCATTACATAGTATAAAACGAAGTCGCTTTCCGCTATATATCTTTAAAACCACGCAACGGATTTTGATGTAGTTTGTTTTAATAGATAGAATAATTCAAGAGAAATGTTTATATGTATAATATACCTGTGATACTAGAACGCAAATATTATGCATCGGATCGATGTAACATTTTTCACATTATTGTTGATTTATCAAAAATGGCTCAGCCAATTTCGATGAAATTTAAATGGGACCAATGTCGAAGTATATTCTTTCTAATAAAAAAAGAATGATTGAAATCGGACAACTATGAAAAAAGTTATGCGTGGTTATACATAAAAAAATATATATATACGCGTCGAATTGTATACCTCCTCGGGTGGTTCGTCGGTCAAATAAAGATAGACCCGTCGTGTTTGGGCTCGTATTACTTGTCTTGGCTCGCACTCTTCTGCTACATATTAACTATCCAGAATCTCTAAAGGTTTATTTTTTTTTATTGTTAAATTATTTAAATAGTCTTCGTTTTATCGTTTTAATGGTTTGTATCAAATTGATGTTATTTTTTTCCTTGATTTCAGGTTGTTTATTTGGTTTGACGTAAAAGTTAGTTATAATGACGAATAAAATGATAGTTTTGTATAATATCTAACGTCTAGAATTCTGTACAGTTACCATATTCTGCAAGTTACTATATTTCGAAGCCAGTTTAACACCATTAATGTAAAAACCCAATGAATCTCACTACAATCAATATCGCTTTACAGAGCGTACCTTATTAGGCAGTTATAAATATAATTGAATTGAGTTCAAGTGGCATTGACTAAATACGTATCTTTATTAATAATCATAATTATTTAGTAGTCCATAATATACCAAAGAATGTGGACACTAATTAAGTTTTAAACTGGAGCAATGCGATATATTTTTTATTTTTATCGTAAAATTACTTGATTTATCGAGGAAAGATAAAAAGTGGTTCCTTTAATTAATAATTATTTTATGATTAACTAACCGGAAGCTATGCTTACTTCACTTGATGTTCTTTTCTACTTTGTGACCTGGATTTGTTTCTGTTATGTATTGTACTGTACCAGCCTTTTTAATAGTCTACTGCAGGATGTAGGCCTACCCACGAAGGGTGATTGGGCCATATCCACCACGCTGGCCCAGTGCGGGTTGGTGGATTCACATACGCCATCAAATTTCTTCTTTGGACATATGTAGGTTGCTTCACGGCATTTTCCTTCACCGAAAAGTCAGTGGTGTGAAATTGCGTACATAAATTCCAAAGAACTCATTGGTACACGACCGGGTTTTGAACCCATGACCTCACGACTGTAAGGCCGGTATTATTAGCACTAGACCACCACGGCTCCACAGTTTCTGTTTTCCTAATCAATAATTGTATTAGTTAATTAAACTAAAATCGTGATGTCCTTCTTGGGTTATTGTTTATTGACAATAAGTAAAACATGGAAGACGTTTTTTTGTTTACTAAGTACATAGAGTCAAAAACTTACAGGACCTAAAGCAACAGTGAATAGTTATATCTTCTAGATCTAAATTTTTAATAGTCCACTTCAGGACGTAGGCCTAGCCACGGCCCACGAGGGGTGACTGGACCATATCCACCACGCTGGCCCAGTGCGGGTTGGTCAGTAGCAACATCGATTTTCATCTGGAGAGTTGGTTCAAATGTGGTCTTATCGTATAAAAAAGGCTGGTGTTTTATTTTCTACCTATTGTTTTACTTTTCTGGTAGTTTATTAAGATAGGTAAGGGTTATAACAATTTAAATTCATTCATAGTTTAAAATGTAGTTTCCTGTTGGGAAATTTGACACACTATTGTCTCTACACAACCTGATCTCTTTAAGATAATGTCACAGAACTCTTCGACTATTCATGTACCACAATACCATATAGCTATATGTTATATGACAAAGTTCTAAATAGTAGGAATGGTCTAGATTCGCCACGCAGTAAAGTTCTATTTCACCATGTACTCACATTCATATGCACTTTGCAAGAGATAGCAAACAGGTTCCTGATAAGAAACTGGCGATGTAGGGTGATTTAGTACTTCTGATATCACAATTTATTGGATACATAAATAAATTAATAACTACTAGTTAATAGCAATATTTCAGGTTTATGGAATCTAGGCTACCTGAGAATAGTTTAGCGATGTCAGAAGATTAGAAAGAAGGGTGTGAAAGTAAAGACTGGGTAAAAAAACGTTATTATAATTAGTTAGTGCGCAGGATTCGGGAAAGAGGAGGTGATTCCCGTTCTACCTCGTTTCTGGCGCAAAGAATGTCCATCGCCATCCAACGCGGCAATGCAGCAAGCGTTATGGGCACCTTTGCACCAGGAACGATGAGGGGCGGGTTGTTTGATTCATTTTCTAAGTAGGTATATAAATTTTATTTTCTGTTTTTGTTGTTGTTCAAATTTAAGAAACTTTACTCTCTAAGCCTCGTATATACAGGGTTATTCCTAATCAATTAGCATCATTTTAGTGACTTATTCTGTACATCAAAACTAACAACTTTTGTTCTACGACTTTCGTCAAAACTCAAGAAAAAAAATCAGGTGTTCCATACATTTTGTCGCGGGTGAACTATATTTTTCTATGGAACAACAAACATTTTTTTTGAGTTTTGACGAAAGTCGTAGAACATAAGTTGTTAGTTTTGATGTACAGAATAAGCCCCTAGAAGGATGCTAATTGATTAGAAATAACCCTGCATATGTATATATTAGTTCGTAGATTATTCAAAAATATTGGACATGTATTTTTTCTTTTGTCAAAAACAATAAATGGCAAAGATAAACCTTATCAAAGTTTGGGAGTGAGGGTTGTCAGGTCAAGTCTCTCACAAAAGTCTAGCTATATATACATTTGTATACAATTGTGACGTCACGCGGAACTTTAACAGGCTATATCTTCATTAATTTTTGTATAATTGACAAAATAATAAATACTAATATTTTTTAATAATCTAACTAACCGACGAACTATATAGTCTTTAGGCATCATACCTATATCACGGTGTCAAATCACGCTATAGGGTGGAGAAAACATAAGTTAATTTGAGTCTACAGATGAAACCTATGAAATATTTATACTTTATTATATTCAGTGTTGCTTTCTAAAGTGCAGGATTCACAGAGCTGTATAGTTATATCTATCTCTAGTATAAGTCATATTTGGCGTTTACTAAGAGACCAATCGGGAAATGACAAAAACATCTGGAGCAGCTGCTTCGGATGTTTTATCGACGGCCATTGAACATTTTGTCTAGAATATTACATATTTGATTGAATCAGGCGTTACTTTGTGAATATTGTTAACGGATCGAACTTTGTTGTTAACGGATTATTAATAAATTATTTGAAAAAAATATATATAAAATAGAGTGTAGTGATATTTATTATTATTGTATCTATTTTGTAAAATTAAGTTTTTTAAATGTATAATTATTGTAATAGTATCAAATCTAGATTTTTTATTTTTTTTTTGAATGTCCTTAAACTTATTTGCCTACAACAAGATAGCGGAAATACACTAAATATTTATTCAAAACAAAGATTATTACATATTTTTCGTTAAATCATAATGTAAAAATTGTTTACTGTAGTAAATATGAATTTAGGCGATTATCACTTAAAGTTCTTGGCTACTTTATACTTACTAGCTTAAAACCCGCGGCTTCGCCCGCGTTGTCTTAGTACATAGGTACTTACTTAAAATGAAAAGAGTCCGCGGTTTGATCTACGTTGTCTTTGTACATGCTTAAAATAATATCTAATAGTCCGCAATTTGGCCCGCGTTGTCTTAATACTTGTTTCAAATTACTTGCAAGGATAATGCCCACGGTTTGGTCAAAATTGTAACAGTATTTGCCTATAATGATAATAGATCACGGTTTGGCCCGCGTATTGTTAGTACTTGTTTAAGATGGTTATTTATAGCACGCAGCATGGACTGCGATGTCTTAATACTTGCTTAAAATTAGAAAAAGCTCGCCGTTTGGCCTGCATTGTCGTATTACTTACAAAGATAATAACCCACAGTTTGGCCCACGTTGTTTTTGTACTTACTTAATTAAAATAACAGCCCGCGGTTCAACCCGCGTTATCTTGGCATTTGCTTATAATAATATCTAATAGTTCGCGGTCTGGCCCGTGTTGTCTTAATAAATCCTTAAAATTATAATAGCATGCCGTTAGCCTGCGTTTTTGTATTGCTTGTAATGATAATAGCCCACGGTCTGATGATAAAAACCCACAGTTAGGCCCGCGTTTTCTTGGCACTTACTTAAAATAATAGTAGCTCGTGGTTAAGCCCGCATTAGGCTCGATTATGAAGGCACCATCGTAATTATAATAGCTAATTATCATAATTATATCTGTTTCATTTTCACTTTAAGCATTCGATAGAGAGAACACTTTTTATGTTGTTATTATATTTACTATGGCGTCTTCATAACTGAGCCTATTATTGTATTACTTGCAAAATAATGCCTACGGCTTAGCCTGAATTGTCTCAGTATTTGGTTATTTAATTTACTTGTATCTAAAGCTTATTATAGAGTACATACGTGAATTTTTGGATGATAAATTGCCGAATTTCTGAAATTAACTCTATAATAAATAAATATATAAAATAAATATTGGAGGACATCTCACACACGGTCTCTGATCCCAAACTAAGCAAAGTTTGTGATTTGGCTGGCAGAGACTGATATACTACATATACATGTATTTCAATGTATGTACTGTATTGTATACACCACCGACCATACTCCTATTTTTAGAATAATTCCAGTCCATCCAAAGGTTGCCTGGTAGAAATCGCCAAAGGCGATAAGGCCGCCATTGTACAGCATATTTTATAGTTTCTGTACTGTGTTTCTGTGTACAATAAAGATATATTTATTTATTTATTTATACATGTAGATTGACTGGCAGATAATGCTGTTTAGCGTTAAGTCCTCCTTTTGTACAAATAAAGTTTAATAAATAAATAAAAATACATTAATAACACTCAGACACAGAGCAAACACATATGAACATCACATAAATATTTGCCCCTATAAATCAAACCCACGCCTCTTTGACCCAGGAGTCAGGTTCAACCACTGAGCCACCGAGGGAGCCAATAATAATAATTGTATGAGTAACTATGTAAGAAATTTCACTTTTCTTTGCTGGAAAACATTGAGGCAACCTGTATGTACTCGTACGTAGAAAAAATCAATGTCGTATGTGAATTCAGCAACCCATGCTTGGCCGGCGTGATGGATATGGCCCAATTACCCTTCGCGGATAGGCCTATTTTCAGTCATCCATCAGCCGCAGGACGTCCACTGCTGGACATAGGCCTTCCCTATGGATCTCCAATAAGACCGGTTGGAAGCGGCTTGTATCCAGCGCGATCCTGCGGTCTTAATGAGGTCATCCGTCCACCTTGTGGGTGAACGTCCTACGCTGCGCTTGCCGGTACATGGTCTCCACTCGAGAACTTTTCGACCCCAACGGTCATCAGCCCTCCGCGCTATGTGCCCTGCCCATTGCCATTTCAACTTGCCAATCCGTTGGGCTATGTCGGTAACTTTGGTTCTTCTACGGATCTCCTCATTAATGATTCGATCTCGCAGAGAGACTCCAAGCATAGCCCTCTCCATAGCTCGTTGGGCTACTTGGAGCTTACTAATAAGGCCCATAGTGAGAGACCACGTTTCTGTGCCATAAGTCATCACTGGCAACACACACTGGTCGAAAACTTTCGACTTGAGGCACTGAGGTATGTCGGACGAGAAGATGCTACGCACTTTTCCGAACGCTGCCCAGCCGAGTTGAATTCGTCGATTGGCCTCTTTGTTGAAGTCGGACCTACCTAACTGGACTACTTGTCCTAGGTAGACGTACGAGTCAACGACTTCAGGAACCGAGTTTCCAACAGAAATCGGGGTAGGTAAAACATGGGAATTACACATGACTTTCGTCTTGTCCATGTTCATCTTAAGACCCACCTGTTTCTATTATCCGTAGTGCTATCCGTAGTACCTATTTTCAGTAGTGCACTATTAATTAAGGCCGGTACAGGTATTCGACATGTTTCATTAAGTCATTAGAAATTTAATTTTCCAGGCAAATGAAGAAATGGCACACAAGTCGTAATTCTAGTCAGGCATATTCTAGGATGCTATTATACTCATAATTTGATTAACTTTTACAATGGTACCAACCCCAAAAGCACGTGAATAAAATCAGCTGTTCAACACAAAAAGTTCATCGACCCGCGACAAAATGTATGGAAAATGTAGGTAATTTTCGCTTGTCAGGGTTGATCCCATAGTAAAATACCTATATTGATCCATATGTGCGCTAAGTTTAAGACTATTGGCTCACAAAATAAAAAAAAATCGTAAACTTTTGGGGACCCATTTTGCCCCATTTAAAGATAAACTATCATTATCATAATCCTAGATACTACATTATTTAAAAAAGCGCATTGAAGTTTTGGGACGTATCTGACCCCTAAGGATTTTTTTAAGGAAAATTTAGATAACAGGTACAGCCATATTTTTTATTTAGTCTCAAAAGCATCTATACAAAGTTTCATGTCAATCGGTACAGGGAATAAGAAGTTACATGCAAACAAAAAGGGCCCGTTTTACCCCGTAAGTTAGAGCTGGGTACGTTTTTCATCCTTAGTGCTTCATTATGTCGTACGATGTACGTATATTCCAAATTTCAAGCTCGTATCTACAGCGGTTTGGGCTGTAGCCTAAACTTATTAATTTTGCGTATCCCTAAGGAACCTTATAGATTTTCCTGGATTTTATTAGTTTCTGTATTAAAACATGCTGTGTGCTTCCTTCATGCCAATTTTCAACCATAACCGTTCAGCTGGTTTGATGAAATTGACGCTTTTTTCACCAACTTTGGGACCTTATTTGACCCCTTAGATGAAGAAAATTCGGAAAAATAGGAAAAAACGTGACTTTCATTTTGTTTGGAAAGCATGTATACAAAGTTTCAAGTCAATCGGTACAGGGAATAAAAAGTTACATACAAACGAAAAGGGCCCATTTTACCCCCTTAGAGGTCGAAAGTTCAAAATTTTCGTCCTTAGTACTCCATTACGTCATTCAATGTACCTATATCCCAAATTTCAAGCTCATATCTTCAGCGGTTTGGGCTGTAGCCTAAACTTATTAATTTTGCGTATCCCTAAGGAACCTTATAGATTTTCCTGGATTTTATTAGTTCTTGTATTAAAACATGCTGAGTGCTTCCTTCATACCAATTTTCAACCATAACCGTTCAGCTGGTTCGATGAAATTGACGCTTTTTTCACCAACTTTGGGACCTTATTTGACCCCTTAGATGAGAAAAATTCGGAAAAACAGGAAAAAACGTAACTTTTATTTTGTTTGAAAAGCATGTATACAAAGTTTTAAGTCAATCGGTACAGGGAATAAAAAGTTACATACAAACGAAAAGGGCCCGTTTTACCCCTTTAGAGGTCGAAAGTTCAAAATTTTCGTCCTTAGTGCTCCATTACGTCGTTCAATGTACCTATATTCCAAATTTCAAGCTCATATCTTTAGCGGTTTGGGCTGTAGGCTGTCTGTCAGTCAGTCACTCAGGGAAGCCTTTTATATAATAGATTAGTCTACATATTGCAAAAGAGTAGGCTAAACATTTCCAATAGGTGGATGTAGAAATATAGACATAATATTACAGTCATTACCTTGCTGTCAAGATTTGACGCATATAATTGTAGTTGATTATCATATATAGTACTACGCGACAGATACTTTAAGTCCTACATCAGTTTTAAGTCATAGATCAAAATAACATAATTTGTACTTTGCTTAAGGCTAATAATTTTCTAATTAACTAGTAAAGCAATATGGTGTGTTGATAGCGAACGTTAAATAGTTGGTTAGTATTTTAAACAAAATTATAAAATTAACTACAAGGTTTTTCTGTAGAAAATATTTAAAAAATATAAAATTTTCCCAGTGTTCAATTAAAATAGTAGATTATGTTTTGTTAATTAAGTAAATTTATTTTTTCGTTTTTGAAGTTCTGGTATAAAAGCTAACTTTTTTTTATATTAAATTTAAACTAGACATACATAGAGCTACGAACTGTATTCAAACTTTGTAGGTATTACCCTTGAACAATATAATCTATGTATCCCAAACGACAAGTGAGTAGTCCGGCAGCTAGGCAGGTTGAAGATATCGTCAATATCGCGGGTTGAACAAGCCGGGCTAGTATGCGCGCCACGAATTATTTTTGTCGTAGTCTCAGAACGAGATAGCGTTATGGCAAAGTATATATCTGTCACTTTTTCACACGTCGAAATAAATTCTTTTCATGGCTTTTCGTGGTCGCATGCTTGACTAGCTGGACACGATTGGCAAAAAACCGATGCAGAAGACACCATATGAGAGATGATTATATGTAGTAGTATGCCTTTATTAGCTACAATATGATACAATCCTACTTTAAATGGTAAAACTACCTACACTACTACTACATATAAAGCAAGTGGATCATCCACAGACCCTTGAAGGTCTAAAGATAATCCAAATGCTCAAGCCCACTGCCAGTTGGCAGCGTGCCTAGCCCAGTAGTGGGCTGCTGATGATGATGACTCTATACAACCTGATTCCAGACGACGTCAACTTACCTAGCTAATTGGCGAGGAAACATTAAAAAATATATTTAAATATTTAACAACAGTTGAATGAGAATTCCAAATACAAATAAGCTATATTAAACATTCCCAACATATAAAATTCCAGAAGAAGCAAATTTAGTACTCGAACTACCAAATGGTAATAAAACTAAGTTATTGCAGTATTAACTCTCAACTCAAGACATTTTGGTAAATTCTATGAGTCATCTAAATAATGGACTATTGATTTATTTGGCACGTATTCAATAATCAGATTCACGTATAAACCATTAGTAAAACAATTTCGGTGGGTGTTCTCCATTACAAAAGATTTGACGGTAAATTATAGTCTGAGAACAGAGCACACAATGTATTCAAGCGCAGATTGAATGCATGCAAAATACTTATCTGCATACGTTATTGGTAGACACGTCGTTATTGATAAAATTTACATACACTGTCATGGTAGACTGAAAATTGTGTACTAAGATAACTAATAGTTCACTGCACAGTAGACCTCGCGTCTGTTTAACTTAATTTTCATGACCCTATATCTCAACTTGCTCTTGACCGATTTCGTAATAAAGTCCATAAATAGTACGACAGCAAATTTTTCCACTTTTTGAAAAGAAAAATTCAAAAATGTATAGAAAATCGGACTAAAGTTAAATGAAGCCTTTATACCAAGAGTCATATTGCTAATCGTATTTATAAAAAAATGATATTTTTTACGTTACCAGAGTGATCAGATTGCAAAGTACCCCGACACACATTATATTATACGAGTAACATAAGTACGTACAGTATAATCTCTTATCATTAGAACTTGTTAAAAAAAATCCGTCTTTTCCACAGAACTGAATTTTGTCATTACTCAAAACTTAGCATTTTACTCGTATTAATGAAATAACTACCTACGTATAATTGTATAATAAGTATTGGTAATCCTAGTACTCTACGTATCTAGTTAAGCAATTCAACTTGTTTAATGACAAGTTATATTTACGTTGGTACCTACTTGCAACTTAATTTTAACTTTGTTACTTATAATTATGTTACCATCCGCTAACGGTTCATAAATTAAATCGGGTCGCACACGATTTATGAATCACCGAATATCACAAAGCAATTTTCGTTTAACATAAATGCAAATTTGTATCGATTCAGAACAAAATCGAGAGTAATCTCAAACCGGTAATATAGAATAATCGAATAAAGCCGGTTAATGACTCTGATGAGTCACCCACTTGACACCAGAGACTTGCGGTAGACGCTTGCGCCTTAAGTTGCGGTTTCATTAATGAGACCAGACTTTTACTTTCAACGCCTGCAATTTTTATTTGGAGAATAGCTCTTGTAGATTAGGTGTCAAACAAAAAGTAATCATCATTATAATCAGCAATAGGACGTGCCGTACATAGGCCTCTCCTATACATTTCTAATAAGACCGATTGGAAGTCAATTGGAAGCATTCAACGTGACCCTGCAGTCAATTGGAAGCATTCAATGAAACAAGTAGTTATAGTATCTCAAATATTTAGTTAAGTTAAGTAGCCGATTTAGGCGTTTGTTTTTGCAAACTTTTTGTCGCCCGATCAGTATTTCAATATGCAATTTCTAATTTTTTTGTCACCTTTAATTCGAATAAATTTTTGCTCGGTTCAAATTAATAAGTATAAAAATATCAATTAAATACTACCCATGATTTTTACTTTCAACGCCGGTTTTGACGTTTCGATTCTTTTTATGCTTCGATACTCGCAAGTTTTGCAATGATCATGACATCTTAACTCATGACCAGCGAAAAAAAACTCATCTTTCATGAGTATTAATTTTTTTTGCATACCTGCTGATTGAAGATAAGATTATTTCGCTTGCCTGGTAGAAAGCGTCATGCCTAGAAAAGGTTACTAACAATCATCGGTATTGTGTTTTTTTAGAATTGGCATGACTATATTATTTACAGTGTATTAAGTAATGTTTTACGAGCATAACGATACATAATATAAATTGAATATGAGATTTTTTTTTACAATTTAACAAGAAAAATAAATGCGAAATATAATATAGTCTAACAACTAAAATTAAATTTCCATTTTGAGATAACATTCTTAATGAAATTGAATATGCGTTATGCAACAAGCGTGTTTGTTTTAATGAAACTGTACCTTATTATAGAGCGCCAAGTATAACTAGTTGATCTAATTTTAGATTTCAAACATTTTAACATTCATTGTACCTATTTTAAAATCGAATAAATTAATTATTATTGGTCTATAAATATTTTATCCTTCAAATCGATGCAATAACTTTGAAATTGAACAGTTCTACGAATAATAAAATGGACTGTATAGTAAAATGAGTATGCCCCAATATAAAATAAAGTCTATTTATGTACCGTATCGGCCTTTTAATAGTCCACTATTGCTGAATATTGGCCTACCCACGAGTTTTTACATTCCTTCACCGAAAAGTCAGTGGTGTGAACATCCCTTTAAAAGTTGTAAGGAATTGATTGTTACGGGGTCGGGATTTGAAACCACGACTATAGATTGTAAAGCGAGCACTTTTTTATGGTATACCAAGCCAAGGCTCTTTTTGTAATCATCAGCATTATTATTTTAGCCTTATAACGTTCGCTGTTGGATATAGGCCTCCATTAAAGATCGCTAATACGATCGTTTGAAAGCGGCTTGCATCAAGCAGGATCTGCGATATTAATGAGGTCTTATGTCCTTAGTCCTCTTGTGGGTGGACGTCCTACATTGTACTTACTGGTGTGTGGTCTCCACTGTAAACATATCGACTCTTTAAAAATTGGACTTGGTTCGGCAGAAAATACAAGAAGAAAATGTTACTTTTGAGTTCTGGCCATTTAAAGATTCAGATTGCCTAACATGTAGTTTGAGTCTGCGATATGAAAACAAGTGCGAGTTGGACTCGCGCACCAGGGGTTCCGTACCGTATGGAAGTTAACCCTTAGGTATTTTATTTTTATATAATTATTTATTTTTGAAGGAACATACTCGAGTGAATATTTCAAACATCTTCTTGTTACCGTTATTATAACGAACAAAATCATCACTTGTATGGGAGCCCCCTCAATTTTTTTTGTTTTAAATATTTGTTGTTATAACGGCAACAGAAATACATCAAGGTTCATGAGACAGCCTGGTGACAGTCAGACAGACGGACGGACAGCTACGTTCGATTGAAATAATTAATTAATTTAAGTAAAGTAAACACAGATCAAAAGCTCAACATTAATCACTATTTCTTCAATACCATAACATTAGAGCGAGGCGTGGGCGAACTCATGTTGCGAACAATGTGCTCGTGCGCACGATCCCATTGTGTCGATAACGATCTATGATATCACAGACTTATACGAGAGAACACAACATGTTTTGGTCTTTTTTGGAAAGGTCTGAGAATGAGATGAGATGTAAAATTATAAAATAAAACTTTGACTAATGATATACTTATGGTGCCAAAATAAACTTCAAGGTCGCGTTGGATGCAAGCGGCTTTCAGCCAATCTTATTGGGGATATATTATAAAGACGGACTATGTCCAACAGTTTACGCCCTAATGGCTGATATGACGATGAGGAGTAATATTTAGGCATATGCATTAATATTTGCGACGCTAAGGAAGGACTGACTGCTTCAGTGGCCCAGTGGTTACTGACTCCTAATTACTGTGTCATGGATGCATGGGTTCAGTTCCCACCCAGGGCAAGCATTTTTGTGATGCACATAAGTATTTGCTGTGTCTGGATTTTACTATCTAGATAAGTATAAATAAATAAATAAATATTTTGGGACATCTTACACACGGCCTCTGACCCCAAACTAAGCAAAGCTTGTGATATGGCTGCCAGATACTGCTATACTACATATACTTATTTTCAAATACATACTTATATAGATAGTAACTAAATAACACCCAGACACCACAGTATGCATTTAAAAGTTATGTGTAATGGTATATGTAGTAGATATATCAGTCTCTCTGGCAGCTATAATTATCACAAGCTTCCCTTAGTTTGGGGTCAGAAACCGTATGAAAAATGTCCCCAAATATTTATTTATATAGAAACAATGAAACTATCGTAATACCTACCTAATACTAAATAAGTTCTATAATATTAGTTCAAACATAGCTTTAGTCATTCATTTTACTAAATACCTATACATTTGCAATATCTAGAAATAGCGTTATTTTTTAATTCTATGTTATGATCATTGATCACTAAGCCTCAAACGTTAAATTAATACAAAAGCCTTTAATATTTCTTACAACTTCTAAAAAAACTTGCACTGTTCTATTCGACATTATTCGTTAAAAGTGTATTTATGGTCACTAGCCCTTAAACGTTATAATAATACCGTAAATACAATGTCCCTTTAAATGTCCGATTTAAGATTAATTTATTTAACACGAAGTATAAAACTATGTGGAACTATAAATGCTTATTTACATTGCAGTTCAAAACCAATTCTCGGTTTAACTTCTGACCGCGACAAAATAGTGTGGATATGCGCTGGTAAATATGACTAAATAATTTCAGTAATTCAGATTTAGTTTTTATTACATAATCCGATTGCTTATTAACTCGTAGTAGTTTAAGTAGATATATAGTTTAGGCTTCAGTATGTAGTATTGTATTTTGTTATACTTAACAAAGAAACCTTCCCTATAAAAAAAAGTTATTCAGTTTTTTACTTTTTACTAGTATCTTCTACCAGATATCTTTCAAGGTTGGTCGAACAGTGTTTTTAGTAGGTATTATGTTTATAAATATCATAATGCAACATCTTACATTATGCTACAATGAGAATCCCTGTAAAGTGAATGTCATGAAACAAAAATAAAGATCATTAACAGCTCTCTAAGCAGATATACATAAATTAATAGTTAAGATTTCTACTTGGTATTCAACATTTGCTGATTTGCCATACTTGCAAATGTTAATTTGATCTGAAATTTCTGAGGAATAATGTATGTTCGGGTTTATGTTAAAAAACAGGTTACTAACAGAGAGATAATTTAATTGATAGATTGATTAAACTTCATTATACTTAAAACTAGATAAGTCAAATCTCAAACTTGAATAACATAAGTAAAAACCTTTAGAATGTTGTTTTTTGTGGCAAAAAGTTTAGAATTTTCTACAAAATGCATGGCTTTCTTTTTTTGAGAAGTCGACAACGAATCATATTCTTACATTAAACGCAATACATAGCTCACATTTTACATTTCACTTATGTTTTTGATGGGATAGTATCTCCCTTAAAACTTGACGAATTTTAAACTCACCTAAATATCTTTATATTACAAAAAAAATGTTTCTTTTTTGTTATTTAAAAATGTCATAATAATTTTGTGATTTAAGCTATGTCACAGTTATTTCGATCTATTTCAGTTCTAGTTTCTACGGTAGGTCCATATTGTCCCAGCAATCTGGTTCTGTTGCGGCCAGCGCCCACTGATATACCTAAGTCTATGTTTTCCTGCGACACACCCCGGCGGGACTCTGTATGTATAGGACATACAGGCTCTATAAAAGCACCAGATATCTTAGAATTTGGCACACAACGAGCCCTAGAGCTAACAGTATCGTACGGTTTAGATTTAGACAAATTGTAGAGAAAATGTACGCTAAGGTAGGTTGTTGGTGGTCTTAGTTTTTTATGATTCAAAGTAATAGGTGGTAATAATAGTTATCTGGTAGTTTAAAAAAAATATTTGCTGACATGACTTGTGTTGATGCGGATAAAAGTGTGTTTTCGAAACTTAGAGCTTCAAATAAAATGTACTTACTCAAAGCCACAGTCGGAAAAAAATTGTCAAAAAAAAGTTATTACTTCCTTACCAGTGAACATTGTTGTGTCAGTTAAATATTTAAGTTTAAGATTTTTTTTCAAGTGTCCATGATGATTCTAGTTGAGTTTTGTGTATAGTTTATACAATTATGCATTCATATGCTCTTTCGTACCCACAACAAGAGCCTTGAACCTAGTAGGGGACAGAAAGATATTTGGTTTGTGAATTCTGAATCTAGTTATCTTGCCAAAATCAACTGTGTTATTCAAGTATTCCTTTACATTCAATTTAAGAAACAAATAACTCTGACTTTGAATAAAAAACGTTGTGATTCCAGATAATCGTAGTTTGTGCGCTGGCGAGCGTGGCGCGCGCAGGTTTGATTGGCGGCCACGGTGCGCTCTCATCCCAAAGCATCGTTCTCGGAGGTGCTCTCGGCCACGGCTACGCGGCTGCAGCGCCCGTGCTGGCCGCGCCGGCTTATGGAGGCTACGGCTACGGGGGCCTTGGATTAGGTACGGTAGGCATTTGGGTACTGAAAACCTAGCATATAATCCTATAGTATATGGATGGTATATTTTCGGGAGCCTGGCTTGCCTGTACAGTACAGAGAGCGCACCGTATCGTCACCAGAAATGTCTGGTGACGGTACGGTGTGCTCTCTGCACTGTACTGTATCAGCCTTTTAATAGTCCACTGTCCTAAACACCCTTTGTGGGTAGGTCTACTTAAGCCTACCCACAAAGTGTGTTTGGGTTATATTCACCACGCTGGCCCAGTGTGGGTTGGTGGATTCACATACGCCATCGAATTTATTCTACGGACGTATGCCGCACGATATTTTCCTTCACCGAAAAGCCAATGGTGTTAAATTCTGTACATCAATTCCGAAGAACTCACTGTTATGGGACCGGGATTTGAACCTACGACCTCACGATTGGAAGGCGGGTGTCACTACCACTAGACCACCACGGCTTCGGTGCGCTCTCATCCCAAATCATTGTTCTTGGAGGCGCACTCGAACACGGCTATGCGGCTGCAATGCCCCTGTTGGCTGCCCCAGAGTATGGAGGCTACAACTACGGGGGCCTTGGATTAGGTACTATAGGCATTTGAGTACTGAAAAACTTACATAACCTAATAAATGATATACATGGAACGATTGTGAGCTGGTGAGCGTAGTGCGCGTAGACGTTGTTTGTAGTCCTCTCATTCCAAAGCATACATTGTTCAAGTGCAGCCAAGGCTATGCGGCGGCAGCTATGGTGGCTACGAATGCAGGAGCCTATAAGATACGATAGGCGAATCCCTGCCGTGCCTAATAAGGCGTATTTAAACCTCTTTCATGAGAGCCACAGCATAACCAAACTAAACGCTGTTAAGAGCCACTTTGCGTAGTTCAAATAATGCCCACAATAGCTTTTCTGACAATTCTGAACAATCTAAAGCTAAACTTAGGTAAAATATAATTATTTTTCTTTGTTTCAGGTCACAGCGCGGTGGTTGCCCACGCCCCGGTCGCTTCTTACGCCCACGCCGCCCCTGTTGAAGTTTATGTAAGTTTAATGCCAACGTAAACGCGCATATTTCGCAAAATGCTACTTCTTTGCTGAGCGAGCGAACAAAGTGTTTGAGCAAAGCGCCTAGAGATTTATGTCTTGACAATTTGACTTTAATCTATCAGGATGTCGATTCTCTTCTTTTGAATACAGCTTCTGTATATTTTTCTTTCTTCTTCTCATCGGCGGTTTGTGCTTGGGTTTTTCCCTCAAAAAGGGGACGAAATTTGCTGTAGTGCTATTTATGAACAGATTTCAATAATGTTTTGGTAAATCATTTAGAATTTAAATTGTAGTAAGATTTGCAATTAGTATTTACGAAATCGGTTTAGCGAGAGTCGAGCTCGGCTTATGAAACTTCATATAATCAGATGTGTCGCGAGGTCTACTGTCCGGTGAACTACTAGTACTTATATGGCAAACATCGAGGAACTGAGCAAAAATATACACAAAAATGCCACGGGTGGAAATCGAACCCACGCCTCTTTGGCACATGAGTCAGTAGGGCCACTCTCAGAGCAAATAAAATATTTTTTTATTTGGTCTGAGGGGCCACTAAACATTAGTCCACCAAGGCAGTGATTTTGATATATTAATGAATTATTTTGTATTTCCAGTCCCACCCCCGGTACCAGTTCAACTACGGAGTCACTGATGCGCACACGGGTGACCAGAAGAGCCAATGGGAGGCGCGCGACGGCGACGTCGTGAAGGGCCAGTACTCGCTGGTCGAGCCCGACGGCACCCTGCGCACTGTCAACTACTCCGCCGATGACCATAATGGGTACACTTGCTTATTTATTTACTGAAAAGAGCCAATAGGGACGCGTGGCGGTGACGGTGTGAAGAGACAATAATGATTGGTCGTTCCGATTGCATTCTGCGCACTGTCAAAGTGCCAAATACTCCGCTGATGACCATAATGGCAACTTGCTTATTTACTTAAGAGAACATCCAGTAGGGACGCGTGACGGTGAGTGATGTCGTCGGTCCCGACCAACAATTACTGACACTTAATAATGGGTCCCACGACATCTTGCGCACTGTCAACTACTCCATCGATGACTATAATGGGTACACTTGCTTATTTACTTAGATTCACTTGTATAACTCATTGGTTGAACTCAAATCTCTATAAGGTTTCAATAGGTCAGCAAGCGATTTCTTTTTTTGTATTTACAGATAAAATGCTCATAGTAAGTTAAAAAAACTCAGAAGCCATGTACAGCTGCTGTTAAAGAGGTATATACACCTAACTAGACCCTAAAATAATGGCCAGTTTAATCACAAGAGACCACTAACTAAAAACTAATGTGAAAATCACTTTCGTGCATAAACTGACCACTAATTTGTTTTTTTTAGGTAAACACTAACTATTCATGGTCGCTAAATAAATTATCGTAAACTTAACTTGAGTAGTTTGACTGTAAAAAGCAAAAAACACAAATAAATGGAATTTCGCGCGCTGTTCGGGACGATGGGCTACAGCGAACATTAGGTTCACTGCAAGGTTGAAACTTAGATCTTTAGGGAGATTTCAAAAAGCGTATTGACAAAGCCATTAAAGCTGACGCTAAAAAAAGACCACCACTATCATGTGCGGTGCATTCATAAAATATATATATATATAATAGTGTCGGTGGTGGTTGTGCTATAACTAATAGTTTTTGATAGTAGGTACTTATAGTTAGTTTTTCCTGTAAAATGTTTGAATGTATAAGTAGGTCTTGGATTGAAATAGTTTTAAAACCTCTACACGCATACTTAATTAGCTACGTAAGGTATTAGACGTTACTTTTTCAACACTAGTACCTATTAGGTAGTAATTTTTCTATCACTGCCTCACATACGGCACATACTGCAACTAAGTAAGTCATTTCTGTCAATAACTGGTTGTAGCTAAATTGTTGTTATTTTCTTCTTACGCAATGAGAAATTCCGTCGCGTAGAAATAGCGCAATGCAATCCTGTGCACATATCTCATAGTTAATCGCAACACGATTCCAACATACCAGTCGTACTTATACCCGTCACAATATGAATTAAATATTAGGTGGGCAGTTACACACTTTTCCAATACTGTGAAAATAAGCTACAAAGTAAGTTATGAAGTAGTTTTTATAAAAATATGTAGTTATCCAACTTTACGACATTTTCAATTAAAAAGTAATACAGAATTGGACAGTAAAAAACGGCCCAACATTTGTAACTGATTTTATTTGAAGACACAGCTTGTTAGGTTTATAGGAACAGTCAAAATTAATCAACACTACGCTACAGCCTTGTTTTCACATTTTATTCCACTAAATTATATCGTTCTTTACAATGAAATTGAGTAGACAGTATATATTTTTATCACCATCGTCATATCTTAAGCCAAGCATTTAAGAAAATTAAAACTATATTATGGTGCGTATTTTAATATAATTATTTTTTTCCAAAAAAATGTTATAGATACCTATATCTTTTTTACTATGGAAATTAACGTGGTTTTCACACATTTTATACTATATATAACGAATAAGGTCGCCGAATGCGACCGAAACTATAGTCGTTACGACTATCCCCACACGTGAGTTCATTCCCGTTATATATAGTATAAAATGTAGATATATCTTTGTAAAACTATAATAAACAACCAGTAATTTGTTCTTTTACAGATTCAACGCAGTCGTAAGCAGACAAGGCCACGCGGCGCACCCAGCTAGAGTAGCTGTAGCGGCGCCTCTCGCGCACGGCTACATCCACTGATAAACCTCAATCCCACATCTACATCCACCTTCATCAACGACCTATTTATTAATATACTTAGCTTAAGCTTGGACGGAATGTAACAACGACTCTACGGGATTTGGTAAAACGTTTCATAGCATGTACGAATCTGGGACCTCACAGCCCCTTAGGATATCCTACAAAGTACTAGAAGGCTACTTTTGTACCATATTTTCTTGTAGTTAGTAAGTTACCGTTTTCGATCTTCAGTGGTTACATTCTATGAAACGTTGAATGTCGTGCTTACGGGGTTATGAGCAAAACCTTTGGTTTTTGTACTGATGTAACTGTAAAATATATAATTTTCATACAATTTCTAAGAATTTTATTTTTTTACACCCGCAGAAAAAAAAACATTTATATTATTTTACTTATCAAATTCGTTGTAAGCACATAGTTTTGTTCAGTTTTATTAAAGATCACAGGGTTTTCACACCATTCTTCTTAGTGTAAGATCAACTTATTAAGTTACGAACTATCAATTTTATTTTTATAAGATATGCTCGGTATTCAGTTTACACATTAACATTGATAGATAGAAATAAAGTACCAGCTTGTTTTCGGGTTTTGGTTGGAAAAGTAGGCTAGCAATATTAGTGGTTGGGTTTCCTATTGGTGACTGATTTTTCAGAATCAAATCAATTTAGATAATAGTTGTTGAACTCTATGTACAAACACATGCTTAAAAAATACTTTTATCATTACAATAGAGCCATAAACTAATAGTTTATGCATAGCAACGCCACAAAACAAAATCTAAAACTCTCAAAACAGTAAGATTTTGAAGATTCTAGGGACAAGGAAGTGGCTAAAGGAAACGTGCTGTACCGACCCCACCTGGTGGTATAAGGGCAGTGGAATGATGACGTAAAACTACTTTTTAGTGTATCGTTGTGTGAGAACGCATAATTATTTTCCAATAACTTTGATACAGAAAGGATTTATGAAAATCAAGACAAAGTTTTACTTGGAAATAGCAAATATTCTGCAATGAAGCCGTAAATGTGTAAGTTATGGAACTCATGATAATATTTTTTTAAGAACACGTTATTATTCACAAACCATAAACTCGTTTTCAGCGTCAAGTGGGTGTCACCGCGCAACTTGAACCATGAAAGTATGAAGATCAAGTTTTGTGTATAAAAAGCGATTTCGAGTTGGGATTGATATCATTCAACTGATTATCCTACAATCAGAACCAGCAAAATGTTTAAGAAAGTAAGTCATAATTTAATATTTTAAACATATTCTTTATAGATAAAATAAAGTAATTTTGGAACAACAAAGGTTTTTTAAAAGTTAAGATATTTTAAACCTACCTACGATAGAGCATTTAGCATGTTTTCTTGACTAACAAATTATTGAATCATAATTTTTAACTTGCACCCGATTAAAGTATTCTAATACATTTTTTGTATCTTTAGATTGTAGTGTTGGCCGTGGCATTGAGCGTGGCGTGCGCGCAGCACGGACACGAGCACGGACACGCATACTCGTCGCAGTCCATCGTGCGGCACGAGACGTCCCACGGGCACGAGCAGCAGAGCCACCAAGCGCACGCGCCCGTGTATCACCACACGCCCGTGTACCACCACGCGCCCGTCCACGTCGCCGCCGTGCACCACGTCGCGCCCCTTGTCCAGCACCACGTTGCGCCCGTACACCTCGTGCAGCAGCATCATGACAATTCCAACCATGAGGAGGAACACCACGACTACTATGTAAGCATCTTTCGTCTTATAATGCTTCCTAATACGCTAGACGTTTAATTTCTGCAGATGTAACATGAATGTTTTGTGAAACAGGCTCACCCCAAATACGAGTTCGAGTACAAAGTGCAGGACCCGCACACCAAGGACAACAAGTACCAGCACGAGTCCCGCGACGGCGATGTCGTGAAGGGCGTGTACAGCCTGCACGAGGCTGACGGCTCCATCCGCACCGTCGAGTACTCTGCCGACAAGCACAGCGGGTGAGTTACATACTATGTTCAATTTTCGAAAACTGCTATGAATTTTAATCTAGAGTTATGGTGGTACGATGTTTCAGCCATAGGACGTCCACTGCTGATCAAAGACCTCCCACAAAGTCTATCAAGTGTTATATTATTGATTTTTTTTGTTTCCAGTTTCAACGCCATCGTCCACAACTCCGCACCCTCCAAGCACGAACAGCCTCAACACCATTACCATCATTAAGCTCAACTAGAACTTCTACTTGCTTCCTGTTACCTCCTTGTTGATATGTAAATAAAGTTTAGTTTAATGTATTTATGCCTATTTCTTCATTATGCATACCGGTATGTTTTGTGTAGTGATATTATTAAATAAAACCAAACGCTATACGATAACTATATAAAATAGCAGACATAAATAGTTCTGTTTTAGAGTTTGTAGCTGTGCATTTTAAATTTCTAGAGCAATATTAGCCAGATGTGATGGGCAGGTGGAGCAGGTCTCTGACTGAATGGTGGCCCCGTGACGGGAAGCGCAGTCCCGGTAGACCCTTACAAGGTGGCGTGTTGACATCCAAAAGTTATGCGGCAACACCTGGATGAGACGGGGCCCACAATTGTACATCTTTTAAGTTTTTTTCTATCCTTTTATAACATTGTGGAAGCAAATAAATATGAGTATGAGACTGGTACAGGACAGGGATAGTTAGCGTAAGAGAGGAGGTGGCTTATGCCCTACAGTGCAGTGGGCCGAAATAAGTTGATGATGATGATGATGAGAGCAATATCAAGAGATGATAAGTATTTATTACTATGAAAAATAGCAAGATAAAAAAATGTCACTCTATGGTACTTAAGAAAGCTCTATTTTTAATAGTAATAATACGAATACTTAATAATAATTCTCCGGGCATTTATTAATATTTAAAGCCTATATAGAGCAAAATATAAACCAACAATATCTCTACTTGCTCTTGGCCGTTTTGATTCACACTCGCAATATTGTTAGGAAATGAATCCTACTAATATTATAAACGCGAAAGTTTGTGAGGATGGATGGATGGATGTATGGATGTTTGTTACTCTTTCACGCAAAAACTACTGAACGGAATGAGATGAAACTTTGTAATAACATAGCTTATATATTAGAATAACACATAGGCTATAAACTATAATGATATATTGCGTATGCAGGCGAAGACGCGGGTAAAAACTAGTGTCAAATAATTTTACCCAAATATTACGGAAATCGACTGCTACTTAGAGATACAGCGAATTTCCCTTATCTTTGCAGGAAATATTTCAATTAAATAAAGCCAACGACAAAAAATCAAACAAATATTTTTTTTTACAATTTGACTACCAAGTTTTGTTAAGATTTTTATTTTTTTATTAAGAAGAACCAACGTTCGGACATTACAAAAAAAAATTTGCTTATCTCTAAGCATAGACGGTTCGCTGGTTCGGTCAAATATGAGATAAAGTTTAATTAAATAAATTGAAACGATTCTAGTTCAAATAAAACCTAAAAGAAAAAAATTGTTTTGGAACGGTTTTTTATTCTGTTTTATAGATTATTAGATACACAATAAAACTTTTAAAAACTATAACTATTAAAATTAAACCTACTTAAATAAAAAACTCATACTAAAAACATACACTAAAACTTTTCTTTCACCATTGGAAAGCTACATTCACCTTTAACATTCTACTAATATTATAAACGCGAAAGTTTGTGTCGATGGATGGATGTATGGGTGTTTGTTACTCTTTGACGCAAAAACTACTGTTCGCATTGAGATGAAACTTTGCAATAAAAAAGCTTATATATCAGAATAGAACACATAGGCTATAAATTATAATGATATTGCGTCAAAAATCAAAATATCATGCGGGCGAAGCCGCGGGTAAAAACTAGTAGGCTATATTTATTGCTAGAAAAGGTTACGGATCTTTACTTAAACTTAAGTAACGTAACCCAAGGTGTAAAAAAATGCCCTAAAACGGCTTTCGTTGCATGTGTTGCGGAAACTTTTGATGAAAGAATATAAAAGTATGTTCTACAATATTAAGTAACTAATTAATATCTACAAAAAACTTCGCAATATCATATGTCCAACTACCTACTCTCACAATAACCACTTCTTACATCTTAAAAGTTTATAGAAATACCGACTAAAATTAGACCATGTTATTTTTACTTTTGTTTAAGTTCTTAACCAAACATAAATATGGTTTTCAAGACTGTTTCAATTAATAGAGATTACTTTTTGAATTGTTCAAATCGGCTATTTCATTCAATATGTAGAAATTACGAATTTAATTAGTCATGTTTTATCACCGCTGTTCTTGAAAGTACCTGTTTCTATACCAGCCTTTTTCAATCGTCCACTGAAGAACATAGGTCTGTTTACGAAGGGTGATTGGGCCATATCCATCAAGGAGGTCCAGTACAGGTTGATTGATTCATATACGTCATCGAGTTCCTTCTTCGGACGTACATAGCTACATAGGTATGCGGGTTGCCACACGACATTTTCCTTCACGGAAGAGCCAGTGATGTGAAAAATCGTACACGTGTTCCAAAGAAACTTATTGATATGGGATCAGGATTTGAAACCAACACTTCACGATTGTAGGATAGGTAATACGACCAATAGAGCACCATATACCACCTCTATTAGTGCGCCGATTTATGCAACACCAACAGATTTGGAGAACCTAAGTTAGGCGAGCCGACATACCGACGATCGATAATTTCAGTTGTAGTGGTATTGAATAGGTACTGACACACACGAAGAGGCTTTAGATAGGACACACAATTCGTAGAAGTAGAACTGATGGCGAACATTTTACAAAGTTATCAAATGAAGAAAAGATCAAATACAAGTGTATAGTAGAAACGTCAACTAACTTACGTACGTAGAATGTAGATGGACTGTGAATTATTATTATTCTAACCGTTTAAAAACTATGAAATCAGGGCTATAGATTATGTATAGCCCCCCGACACAAACGAACTTACTTTTATTTAGATGGCCGATACTATGTTTATTTTATGTTAATAGTTGAACAGATTAAGACTACGGAAACGCCCGCAATTCATGTACCTACGAGTAGTTTTCAATCCATACTATCGGTTCATCCGGTACGTCTAGCAATGGAAATTAAAATAGGTAGGTACATTTCAAGACAACAACACTTTATTGAGACTCAAAACTGATTTATAATTGACGGAATGATCGCATCACATACATACTAAATGTGACAGTCTACTTGAGAACCTCATTTTTTGTTGGATACATAGATGAAAGCTGGATGCAAACCTCTTGCAGTGGTTTTATTCGGTGTTATTCAAGATCAAACAAGGGAGCTCTATGTTAAGAAGAGCGAAAATATATGCGTGTGGGTATGCTAATGTAATATGAAAACGCGCTAAAATAACTGAGCGCATGTGTGTGACGTTACTTGGTTACGTGGTAGGTATAAAAGCTCAATACTTTTAAAATATGTCTTTTTTAACCAGTCGTACCCGGGCGGGCAGCTAGTACTAAGATAAAAAGAAAAACGAATCTAAAAGACCCGTGGCTGAGGGTAACGTGGCCAGAATGCTGGCGGCGTTGCCTCGCTGAATATCAATACTAATTTAATTTACAAATTTTTTGGCCAAAGTAGATGCCAGCATTCTGGTCACCTGTCACTTCTACCAGACGCATAGCCAGGTCATTATATAATGAGTAAGCTTCCGGCTCCCACGATCCTAAAGTCTCAACTCTAAAAGGCACAAAAGGGAACATTCTGTCTAATTACTCATATTTGTGCCGTTTGAGGTTTTCAGCTTTAGTTGCAGCAGCGCCAGCCCTCTGTTGTGCAAGGAAGAAGAGACGATGCCATTGTGTCAACACATGTCGCATCCCACACTAAAGGTCGTCCCATCTTCCATGGCACCAATGTCATTCCGTCGGGTCTCTTACTGTCTTCCCGCGAGAGTCTATAAGGCTCTAGAACTGACGGAACGCCGACGCTAATAAAGGCCCGACGGATAATATCGTTCAGGCTGGCGTGCCGCGAAAAGCGTCCAGCACTTTTTGTGCAAGATAATGGTGGCCGAACCGGTCGACCATATCGCCGCATTAGCAGCGGTGTGGGACCAGACATGGGGCACCTAACCGAAGAGATACGACTATCCGGAAGGAGTTATCGTGCAAAAGATTATCTACTTTATTGGAAGGTAGGGCATGTAACCAAAGCCCTGACTCCCATCTTGAAACAAGAAACAAGCAAGCGCACTCTGCGGTGTAACTCGAAGTTAGAGTTAGGTTAAGTAGTTTCAACTCACAGAGCGGCCTGTCCCACTGTCTCTGAAAAATGGGAGCTTTGGGCAAAGTTTGGCTTGAGCAGGCTATTTTTTACCTTTCAACAGCAGCTCAGATAGTTTCTAAATTTGGAAAAGATGATAATAATATCCTTTACTAATTTTTGAGGGCTGAAAACTGAGGATAAGAAAGAGCTGGGAAAGCTACAATGGAAATTTTGCGTATACCGCGACTTGGCTTGGCGCCAAGCGCGATCAGCCAAAGGGGTGTTAAGAATGGTGATGAGTGTATTCTTTTGTATGTTATCAAGCTGTTTTAAAGATAAAGGGTGGTTCCCAAACTGACAACATCTAAGAAAATACATTAATTTTGGAACAAACAGCTAGTAACTGATAATAAAATAGACCATATAAATGTTAATATTTATGAAGACGGCCCAAAACTGAATAAAATTTTCGGATTTTTTCATCAACAAAATCTTGAATTGACTCATCTAGAATAGGGGAACTTAAGAGACAAAGCGATCGGTTTTCTAAAATTTTGAAATTTGGAGCAATTTTCTCTAAAAGGTAATACATAATTATATGCTTCTGCATAATTAATTATAATTTATGACAAAAATGCGTCATCGACCTTGAACATATTTTTAACATTACAGCTGCATGAAAACTAAACTGATCTCAGTGAGTTTAAATTTTTCCAAAAATCTAATTGCCTGAACTATACTAATAAAACTTTAATATAAGCCCGACGGCTAGCCCATATGAATAAAAAAATTAAGCCACCTACAACCTAAAGCAACCGCTAGTGATTGTTTTGTGTAGTTGTATTTGCCCACTGTTGTTTTAAATAAAGGTAATACGAATTATGTCTATCTGAATTCATAATATAACATTTTATTTAATCATCATCCAAAATGACAATGAATTTTTTTTACATATTTTAATTAGTATCAATTTTAAAATTTGAATTTTAGCTAATATTGATTGCAAGCACCAAAGTCACAAAATTTTCGATGCGTTGCAAAGCATCGCAATGTTATTTTTATTTTATTTATGTGCCGATGATATGCGCATTCAAGCCTAAATAATGTCCAGTACTTTTAGATAATTGAAATACTTTAACCTGATTTACTCGTGCTAATATACTGTACTGTACTGGCCTTATTTAAAATCTATTACTGAATATTGATAGATTATGTATACAACGAGTCGTTTCGAGCGCAGGCTTGATGACTTCTTACTCTCTGAACAAGCCGGGTTCCGAAAAGGCTTTCGCACCATCACAGTATAACATACAGTAAAATATCTTCATACAAACGTGCCGCTCTCGGTTTGAATGTGTGCGTGTTCGCCGCGCGCCGTGTCGGCACGCGATTTCACGCACACGCTAGCATAATATATGTGGGGAATAAGCTGGCGGCAGTACGGGCTGTGCAGCGCGACTGTGAGCACGTGCGTACGTTACATGACCGCTCGCGTTCGTCAACTCTCGCCGGCCACTTACCATAATATTAATTATTACGAGTATCATGACTTCAAAAAGGGGAAAAAATATTGTAGTGTTTTCGGGTGCCTCAATAACGATTTCGCAAACCCGGACTTATCATTCTTCATAGTTCCTACTGAACCAGAAATGTTAGTACCTACTTATACTTAAATCTTATTAGAAAATGTGGTATTGTATTGTTTATTTCACAGTTTATTTGCTTTATTAAGAGCGTAGCCAAGTCGCATTTTTCCATATAAATGTATTCCCAAATTTACTTCCTGAATACTATGTTTAGAGCTAAAGTTTATTTTAAGAAGTCTAGTTTTACTATAAAACAGAGGATTGAGTACGAAACATCGTTTAGGTAAACGCATTTGTCGTGTATAGTGTAATAAGGGCAATTTTACAATAATTAATATTGCAAATTCCTATTGAATTTTTTTTTCTATTGTCTTATGTGTGAATGAAGGCTTTTTATTTTAACTAAATTTGTAAATCGGTAAAATATTCAATCATAATATACTTTTTATTGCATAAATTTAGATCAAGTGCTGCTTGTTATAAAATATTAACTAATAATAAATATTAACTAAAAGTAAAAGTGACAACCCTGGGGATCAACGCAAGAGTAGGCTAATCACTCGGCGGGCGGCCTTAGATAACCTACTGTTATGAAAAGAGAAAAAGAGGCGTCAGACAGGGAAATGTGATTTTTCCGAATCTGTTTAATGCCACATTGGAGAACGTCTTCAAGCTCCTGGAATGGAAAAGATTCGGCATCAATATCAATGGTGAATATTTCACTCGCCTTCTTCTGTGGACGAACACGTATGCACATTGCTTCACGATGTTTTATTCATTGTGAAACGACATTGAATGTGAGAATCCGTACACAAGCTTCAAATATCTAATAAATACAAATGATCCAATGTGGATCAACCAATTGTTTTCTATGTAGTAGTAGTGTGGGTAGTTTTAGCATTTAAAGTAGTATTGTATCTTATTGTAGTTAATAAAGGCACTTTTGCCCACCTTAAAAAAAAAACAAATTAACGATTGTAAGATGATCGTTATTACCATAGAGCTACCACGACTTTTTAACGAATATAAATTAATTAAATGATTTTTTTTAAGAAATAGAGATAAATAAGATCCTATGCTAGAATAGCAAAATTAATTTGAATGATATAATTTAAGCTAAATAAATCTGTTTCTACGTAACTTGAGTTATGTTTTATCGGATTTCTTTCCATAAAATCTATTATTTTGTGCCATTTTTGATCGTAACTTAAATTGGCCATAATTTAACATAAAACAATAAATACTTACATTATTAGCATCACCATGGGATGCAAAATTAACTTTTATTTATATGCACACTTTATTCTATACCCTCGTTCCTTAGTTATTTAGTTTGTTAAATTACCTTACGAAATGTTTACCGAGTACGTCATTTATTCAATACTTATAACAGGTTATTGAACTTTCAGCAGAAAGCATTTTAATCATGCATGAACCTGAAACTTGTTCTTAGGGTCAAATGGTGGGTGCTACAACTTATGCTGACACACATTATTATAAAGCCGAAGATCAAGTTTTGAGTATAAAAACGGTGTTGCCCTGGAAAAGATATCATTCAACTGATTTACTTACAACAAACAACCACAAAATGTTCTCCAAAGTGAGTCATGAAAATAATATAATATATATAATAAATTTTAATCAGAAAAACTTGCAGGCTTATACAGTTTGCGAGTAATAATATTACTGATATGGGCAAATAATAGTGTTTTAATACGTTGTCTGGTAATATTTTTAGATCTTGATCCTGGCCGTAGCACTGGGCGTAGCGTGCGCGCAGCACGGTCACGAGCATGGACACGCGTACTCGTCGCAGTCCATCGTGCGGCATGAGACGTCCCATGGGCACGAGCAGCAAGGCAACCAGGCGCACGCGCCCGTGTACCACCACGCGCCCGTATACCACCACGCGCCCGTGTACCACCATGCGCCCGTGCACCACGTCGCGCCCCTCGTCCAGCACCACGTCGCGCCCGTGCACCTCGTGCAGCAGCACCACGGCGACTCCCACCATGAAGAGGAACATCACGACTACTACGTAAGCATCCTGCTTTATGATTCCCTAGACTTTGGTGATGTTTGCAGATTTATAATTATTCTTTGTGGAACAGGCCCACCCCAAATACGAGTTCGAGTACAAGGTGCAGGACCCGCACACCAAGGACAACAAGTACCAGCACGAGTCCCGCGACGGCGATGTCGTGAAGGGCGTGTACAGCCTGCATGAGGCTGACGGTTCCATCCGCACCGTCGAGTACTCTGCCGACAAGCACAGCGGGTGAGTTTCAGTACTATTTTTTGAAACTGCTGGAAAACTTAGTTTAGCCAATTTCGTTGTAAAAAATGTTTTTCTTTTGTTTCCAGTTTCAACGCCATTGTCCACAACTCCGCACCCTCCAAGCACGAACAGCCTCAGCATAATTACCATCATTGAGTTTACTTTATCACCTACCTCTTGTTACCTGTTACTCGTTGATATATCAATAAAATCTAGTCTAGTTTGCTCATTTCTGTCTATCATTTTAACCTGAGTTGTTATCATTATAGGTACATACGAGTTTAATGTGTTTTAGATCTATGGACAAATTAATTACTGATGTATTAAACACAGGCATTGAAAATATCACACAATGCGATATCTCTAACAGGTTTGTTGTCAATTCGTCTAAACATTTTAAGATTAATGAAGTATATTTTAAGACAATTAGTTCCCTGTAAAATTACAATGTTCACCAGCCAAATATACAATAGTTATACGTATTGATTGTGCTTTCCATACAAATAACATTACTATTAACTACTAAAAACAGTTCTGAAGTCTTAAGTACCTAAGTACCTACTTATACTCTATGAAATTTAACTTGATCTCTGCGACAGTGACATTGACATAGAAGATTGACATTTTTAGTGTTGAGATAGGGGTGGAAAAAATCGATTTTCAAACAATGTTGTAATAAAATCGAATGAGTAGTTGAAGGTGAGAAATTGGATTTTATTTACTTACTATTATTTAAGATCAAGTATGTACACATGTAAATAACGTTATGATAATAATTAAATACTCATAATAATGTAACGATAGTATTTATCGACGTTTTTCACTGTTATCGATGATTATGTAACATATAATTGGGTTTTATTTAATTACACATGAAAAAATGTTATGATATTAAAATATACAATAAAATTAATGATAAATTAAGTTTTATATAAAATGTCGTAAGTATAAACTATCGGTATTTTAAATAAAACTATATCTAAAACTCTGTGGTCACGATCATTTGTCGCCCATCACTAATCGGCATGCCCATAAAGTATGACATTGACAGGTACTGTCTGTACTATTAAGAAATTCAGGACTTCATAGGCGTGATTTTTCTGACAGCTGTCGCAGAGATCAAGTTAAATTTTATAGAGTATAGTGTATTTGTGAAAAAAAACTGAAGATTAACTTTTGCATGGTGCCAATTATTATGGTTGTTTGAAGTTCAGTAAAAAAACAGCAAGAGAATAATTTTAAAATCTGCATCCTGAAAAAGGAAACTGAAACTGGCTCCAGTAAATATACTACTACAAGTTTACAGTTCATGTTTCAATACAATTTCTACTCTTAAATATTAATACTACCTTACTAATATTATACAGGGTTACTGGTAATCAATTAGAATCCTTTTAAGGGCATGTACATCAAAACAAACATCATTTGTTCTACGACTTCTGAAAATTCGTATTTAGTTTCTTTGACACAAAAGTTAAATGAAATAATTTGACCGGCCATTAGAGTTTAGACTGGTCAAAAGGTCGTAAAAAGCAAGTGCGCCACCACCCGCAAGACTTAGAGCTCAGAGGAGATACTGTGCATGTGTTACTATTAGTTAGGTATGCAAAAAAACAATTATTTGTGCACATACTGCTTCCACTTTTTAATTATTTTTTTGAGTTTTATGTTCAATTTTAGGAAAAGTTATACAACATAAGTTGTTTGTTTTGATGCACAAAATATGCCCTAAAATGATGCTAATTGATTACCAATAACCCTGTATACAAAAAATGTGCTTGTTGATTTGTTCCTCCTTCATCATCAGAATAACAAATTGACTTGTTTTTAGCATATTTCGAAAATCGGAGAGTGACATTGACTTTTATCTCGGAATAATGAAAGGTTGACTACACACTGCCTGATGTTAAGCAGATATGCGGTCTAGGATGTAGCACGCTTACCTAGAAGATACCTATTTACTCGAGATTTGAAGACACCTACATTGTACTTTAGCGGAAAGACAGACTCAGGCAAAGCGTTCCACATTCGTATGAGGAATGTGAACTCAAAACGCTTGGTTCTAACGGGTGGGATGTCCACCATATAAGGCACAGGTCAGGAAGATGTGACGGTGCCAAAGTATCGACGCAAGTTGCGTCCCATACTAAGGGCCGTCCACACTTCCATGGGACCAGCGTCATGCCGTCAGGCCTTTTGCCATCACCACGCGCCAACCCACTCGGTTCGAGTACGGCTGCGATATTGGCGGTGACAAAAGCCCTGCGTATGGCATCATTAAGGCTGGCGTGGCGTCCAATCCGACCAGTGCTTCTTGAGCAAGAGAGACCGTGGTGACCGAGCTGGTCAACTGAAGTACCACACTGACAGCGATGGGCCTCACAACACCTTGCACCCAAGCGTAAGCTGACAGCTAGACGAAATGCAGTTGGGTCTAAAAGGTTACCAGTATTGAAAGAGGGCAATGCTTGCAACCAAAGACCGGACTCCCATACAGAGACTGCAAGGATACGAGCGCGATCCGCGACGCTAGGACACGTATCTTGAAGAGATTTCCGAGCTAGTTCGCAAATCGGCCGATCCCACAGTCTCTGAGACGATAAAGTCTTTGGAAGCTCGGTATTTGGGCAAGCGGCCCTCCAAGCATTCGTTGCCTCATTCAAATGAGCTACATCTACGTCAGAATGGCCTAAAGAAGGTGCGAGGATTTTTTCAATCAAGTTCTGAGTACTATGAATGGAGGACAAGAAAGCTGGTAAAGCAACACTTGAAATTTGGCGGACCCCTAGCCCTCCAAGCCTAACAGGCAAGGAGGCTTGTAGCCACGCCCTTTCACTCATGTCAATATTCAAAACCAATACTAGGGACTGCTTTACAACATCGTCTAAGCTCAAAAGGAGCTCATTGTGTTTCCACAATGGACTACATCGTAAAGCGTACATAAATTTTGGAACAAACAGACAACATCTTATAATGGTAAAAGCCATGTGGGCGTTAATTTTGAGTAGCCTATCAGAGGCACTCAAAAAATTTTGATTTTTTTTCTTGAACGAAAGGCGGAAAAGACTCATCTAATATCGGCGAACCTAGAAGGCGAAGAGAACACTTGTCTACCGATTTGATGTTAGGTGCCAAATCATTAAATTTTTTAAGTATCAAATCTTCATCCGGACATGAATCGCAAACGAAAACTTCGCATTTCGAAAAATTTAGCTCTAAACCAATTTGACGAAACTCGTCAATAAGAATTTCCAAATCACGTAGGACTGTGCTCGCATCGCCACCCAAAGTCCCGTCATCCAGATACCAAACGTTGAGTTTAGATTGGAGACGTTGAACAATTGGATGAATGGCCAGGCTGAAAATGGCTGGTCCGAGAGGGTCACCTTGTTGACAGCCAACGGAAGATAGCAAAACATCATTTTTGTAAATTAATTTAGTGGGTTTGCCGTAGCATTGCCAAAGAAAATAATTGAAAAGATCGGGAATTTTGTCTTTGACCTGTGCCAACAAGGCGTCTCGATTAACCGAATTGAAAGCATTTTTGACATCCACCTTAAGCAACACCTCTCCACAATTTCGACCGAGAAAAATACGAAGCGAATGAACAGCAGCCTCACATCCACCCCGCGAACGAACCAAAGCCAAGCTGTAATGGTTGAAAAAGGCTACTCAAAAGAGCAACCTTTTTTCCACAACCGGCTTTGGCTGCGAGACGACGATATGTGGTGCCAACAGCAATAGGTCTGATGCCACCATCTTTTTTGACAAGTGCGCATAGGTTAGCGCCATACAAGACTTCGATGACGTCATCATTGACCCGCCCAGATAACATGAGATTTGCCAAACCCGTTAATTCTCTCAAGGGAGACTCAGCCACCTCACCAGAGCTAAAAGATAGAAGATCTTTTAGATGTTGAGGCGAGAGACCATCTAGGCCTCCGGCTGAGCCGCTCTGAAAAGAAGAAACGGCCGCTGCAATCTCCTGAGCTGACACTTCAATGACAACGTCATCAGGGTGTGGTGGCTCAGGCAGGTGGAGACATGCTGCCGGCGGATGCTTGTCACGGAGTGACTGGACCGTATCGGGTGTGTGGGGGGGCAATAGTGTCGCTGGAGAACAGGACTCGTGCGGCGCCTTTGATATCGCCATCACTAATTTTTATTATTGTATTTTTTTATCGTTGGTGATTTTGTTTGGCGGATATTTGGCGAATGGCGGCAAGAAGAGGGAAAATTGCTATAGCGCTAATTTTATCAGCCGATTTCGATTATATATAGGTACATTACCTTTTTTTGAATTTTTTACCTTTTTACGAACAGCGACAATAATTATGAAGAAGAAAACAACAAGTTCCTGTGTAACATAATAAGTTGGCTAAGCAATAACAATCTCAAAATAAATTTGAAAAAAAAACAGTATATATGACATTTAGGACTAAAAATTCGATAGTAAAGCCTATAACAGTACAGTATGGTGGAACTACTATAGCTGAAACAGATTGTGCTAAATTTCTAGGTATTTATCTGGACTCAGGTTTAACTTGGCAACCGCATGTTGAGCATGTAGTGTCTAAATTACATCAATTTGCATAATAATATGCTCTCTACATGCTTAGGAAAGTGGCTAACCTTGATACCTTAGTTTCTGCTTATCATGGATATATAGGTTCAGCTTTGAAATTTGGCGTTTTGTATTGGGCTAATTCTACTGAGAAAACAACTGCATTTAAAGCGCAGAAAAAATGTATCAGAGCTATTTGTGGACTACAGCAGACGGATACGTGTAAGCCTTAGTTTGTGTCATTGAAAATTCTAACGTTACCTTCAATATATATATTGGAGGCTTCTCTTTTGGTTAGGTCTGACATTCATAGATATCCCAAACTTGCAACCTCTAGACACAACAATAAATTGAAGAATGTTAGAAGCAGAACCGAAGTGCACAGTAGTAGTGTATTTAGTATGGGTATACTAATATATAATAAAATTCCAGAATATGTTAGGAATGCTAGCTCTTTCTTTGTGTTCAAGAGTAAATTAAAAAAACTTCTGTTGGAAAAGGCTTATTATTCTATTCAAAATTTTTTGGATGATACAACCATTTAAGTTAAAGTTTACCATAAAGCCGTGGTGGTCTAGAGGTAATGACACCCGCCTTACAATCGTGAGGTTGTGGGTTCAAATCCCCGGTCCCGTACCAATGAGTTCTTTGGAATTTATGTACGGAATTTCACACCACTGGCTTTTCGGTGAAGGAAAACATCGTGAGGCAACCTGCATACGTCCGTAGAAGAAATTCGATGGCGTATGTGAATCCACCAACCCGCACTGGGCCAGCGTGGTGGATATGGCCCAAACACCCTACGTCCTGCAGTGGACTATTAAAAAGGCTGGTACAGTTACCATAAAGAACTTAACTAAGGAGAAAACATGAAAATTATTATCATGATTTTATTGATATCGATTTTAATTTTTGTACATTACATTGACATTGTATTTTGATAATTTTGTAATATTTAATTGAATGGTTTAATGAGTTTATAGTTTCTAAGAAGCAATAATTTTGTATTTTGCATGCTCCATCAGAGTTGGATGTAGTGATACTAGATATAAGTAGTTTTAAGACCATAGTACCATGTACTTACCCTACATTCTTGCAAATAAAAATATGAATATGAATACATACTAGTATTTAGCAAGATCGTATCAAGACCGTATCCATCACGCTGGTCCAGTTTGGGTTGGTGGATTCACATTCGCCATCGAATTTCTTCTACGGATACATGCCGGTTTCTTTACGAAATTTTCCTTCACCGAAAAGCCAGTGGTCTTAAAATCCGTGCAGAAATTCCCAAAAACTCATTATTACGGTACGGGACCGAGATTTGAACGCACGACATTATGATTGTTAGGCGGGTGTCACTACCACTAAACCACCGCGGCTTACCGATAGATATTTACTTAGTTACAAAAATAAATACATACGCGTAACATAAACACCCTTTAGATCATTGTTAGCAGCGAACACAGTACATAAAACAAATACATAACGGTCTGCTGATGACCAATGAGGTCGAGAAGATCTTGTGTGACGACCACGTACCGCAGGAACTGAAAGCTGCGTAGGACGAACACAAATCACACCCAATTAAATATTCAAATTCAAAATTAATTAATTGATTCAAAACAAGTAAAATGAGATGACAGTGAGCTTCGGATCTCCATCATAGCATAAAATACAAAATTTGGAAATCCATGCTTCCCTTACAAGGTAGACTGATTAAAATAAACTGTTAAAAATGAATACATATTCAAAACCATTACAATAATATTATTAATTTGATGGTACGAAGCATAAACTTTATTCGAATTTTTGTTATGATAAATTGGAAATTTTATTTCATTCATAGCATATAGTCTGGAATAGTATAATCGGTCGGTCGATAGATTAAGATTGAATTATAAAAGATAATTGAAATAGTAAAACAAAAGTTTTGTGTATTTTTGCATAGGAGAAGAATATTAAAAGGGGGAGGCTCGTGTCCAGTAGTAAACGTCCTAGTACTGAAATGATATAATGAACCCACGTCCCATGACGGTTAAGACTTTAGACCAATTTTTATTTGCGCCTAAATTAAATTTTCCATACATCAAAGCATACATTTAATGGCATTTTACAGATATAAAGTAGTTTATTTTTTCGTAGAATTGAGTTCCTACTTTCGTTTCTATTTATTATTTAGTACCTACTTACAACAAATTGTAGAACCATAGGGAATGCAGTAAGTATAAAAAATATACGATCCCGTAAGCGAGAATTTATACTTACTGCTACGTTTTGCAATTAGAATTTTTGTTAGATTTAATAATTTTGTAATGTACTGTACTGTACTGTACCAGCCATTTTTTATAAGCCAATGCAAGACGTAGGTCTACCCACCAAAGGTGATTGGGCCATATCCACCACGCTGGCCCGTTTGGCCCGGGTTTGTTGATTCACATACACCATCGAATTTCTTCTACGGACGATGACGATGACGATGCAGGTTGCCTCACGATGTTTTCCTTCACCGAAAAGCCAATAATGTGAAAATCCGTACATAAGTTCCAAAGAAACTCATTGGTGCGGGATCGGGATTTGAACCCACGACCTCACGATTGCAGGTCGGGTGTTACTACCACTAGACCACCACGGCTTCAATTTTATAATATTTTTATATTACTTTTAATTCGATAGTATATGTTAGCGCCCTATTTAGCAATAGATGTACGACATTACAATCAAAAGGTTAATAAGGTTAATAGCCTATAAAGAGACACAAAAGAAAGGTATGTTAAAGGCAAGTAATGTCTTTTCAGTAAAAAATCTGAATGTGGAATTAATCACATCGAAAATACCTGTTTTCAGGGTCAATCGGGAGTAACCAACTACGTAAGTTGACTCTCGTAATACGATACCGAAGATCAAGTTTTAAGTATAAAAAGCGTACTCACCATACGGTTGATATCATTTCACTGATATATTTTGCAATAAGCAACCACAAAATGTTTTCCAAAGTGAGTAACGAAAATTATAAAACATATGGGTTTCAAAAAATTAGCTAAAATTGTTAAAATTAATTTTAAGAAAAGTTTTGAATGTTTTTAGAAATGAAAACAAATGAAGATGTTCCTATTGTCATATTTTGTAGATCGTGGTCTTGGCCGTAGCACTGAGCGTAGCGTGCGCGCAGCACGGGCACGAGCAGGGACACGCGTACTCGTCGCAGTCCATCGTGCGGCACGAGACGTCCCACGGGCACGAGCAGCAGGGCCATCAGGCGCACGCGCCCGTGTACCACCACGCGCCCGTGTACCACCACGTCGCACCCCTCGTCCAGCATCACGTCGCACCCGTGCACCTCGTGCAGCAGCACCACGACAATTCCCACCATGAGGAGGAACACCACGACTACTACGTAAGCATCCTTCTTTTTGATTCCCTAGACGTTGGTGATATTATTTTTGCAGATATATAATTATTTTTTGTGAAACAGGCTCACCCCAAATACGAGTTCGAGTACAAGGTGCAGGACCCGCACACCAAGGACAACAAGTACCAGCACGAGTCCCGCGACGGCGATGTCGTGAAGGGCGTGTACAGCCTGCACGAGGCTGACGGCTCCATCCGCACCGTCGAGTACTCTGCTGACAAGCACAGCGGGTGAGTTACATTTCTTAATGAGTCACATTTCTTAATTAAACTACCTATTAAAAACCTTTTAGTGAATTGTGATGTTACAATTGTTTTCCTTTCGTTTTCAGTTTCAATGCCATCGTTCACAACTCCGCTCCCTCCAAGCACGAACAGCCTCAACATCATTACCATCATTGAATTTAAGTGATAACCTGCAATACCTCTTGTTTTTGTTACTCGTTGATAATGTAAATAAAGTTTAGTATTATAAATATGCACACGTATTTAATTTGATAAATACTTCCTGGTATTCCTTTGAAAATATTTTAAAATAAATAACTACCTATGTAACTTTGACTTAGATAGTGAATGATATCTGTTTTTTAGGCATTAAGCATATAGGCAGGGGATAACATATTATTGATAATATGAGGCTTTAGAATAAAAGCTAAAACTTTTGGTATCATTTATCAGCTTATTTAATGTAAATGTATCTATTTTATTGTAATGAATAGGAACTTCATTGCACACACAGCTACATAATTAAAAAAAAACTATTAAAATTACTAAAACTTAAATCAAATTAAAACTATTCTAAAAGCCCTGTCGCAGAAGGTTAACGGGGTGGGTCAACGTGTTAACGTAACTTATTTGATAAGTTTGATGTTAGACGTTTACTATTAGACGAACAACCTGCCTAGTTAATTTGACTTTCACAAATATTATAACGTCTATTTTTGGTATTTCATATTCTTCGTTTAAAATTAGTTGTACGAGTAAGTACCTGCCTACATATAGACAAACACATTTAATTAGCACTTTTTCTCTTGTTTCTGCGGTAAAAATCTTGAGAAAATAAATTATAGTACAGCTACGAGTATAACTCATTTAAGACGATAACAGTCTTAAAACCAAACAAAACGAGGAGTCATCAAAAAAAAACCGGACAAGTGCCAATCAGGCTCGCACACCGAGGGTTCCGTACAGATCCAGAAAATTTCACAAAATTGGGAAGTACGTTGTTAAAATCTCTATACTCATCATCATCATCTACAAAAGATTTTTTCTTTTGACTTTTCTCGTCATTCATCGAAAATTGTTAAAATAATTAAAAACCTGTTTTAACATGTGCTAATGAAGCTCTTTTAGGTATATTATACCTTACATGATACGATTTACGCACTTTGAATTTTAAACCCATATTTTGTGAATTTTGAAGCCCTATTTTTTGTGATTTAAATAAAAATGTGCAGTTTTCAGATTTATTCCTATATGTGTTACTCTGAGACAATGCTTTTCGCCAAATTTCATAGTTCTATGTCAACGGGAAGTACCCAGTGGTTTTGATTTTTGTGAGTGCGAAATATGCGGTTTTTTACGACATAAACGGCTCAACTTTTTTATATGATAACTGAGAAGATTTTGCTTTACACAACTGTAAGAAATCATAGATTTACGTATAAAGTTTAAATTTCAATTCAATATCTTTACGTGTTCCCGAAATAAAGAGTTGACATACACACAGACGGACAACAAAGTGATCCTATAAGGGTTCCGTTTTTTCCTTTTGAGGTACGGAACCCTAAAAAATGCCAAGTCGATGAGAGGTACAATGTTCCAGATCAATATCTAGAACACTGTAGGTACCTCTATATTTCAAGTAATAAAAAAAAGAACAATACAGTCATGTTACCCAAGACCGCACATCTGCTTAACATCACGCAGTGTGTAGTCAAACGCAGTGTGTGTAGTGAGTATTCGATTTAAAAAAAAATGTTAAAAGCTTTTGTCGCAACGATATACAATACAGATTTGCAAGTTTTTCCAGAAGTCCTAGTGCTACGGAACCGTAATACCTGTGTTCCATTGCGAGCGAAAAGTAAGCTCTTTTTTGTGAAAACACCAAAATTTTCTGAACTTTGAGCCAGTTTCGTTTTGAACTGAAGTTGATCGTTCTGAAAATATTCAATGTAGTTACTCGTAAATACTGGCCAAATGGTTAGGAACAAAATATATTAAGTATTATAACATAGAATACTATTATGCCAGGCCCACTCTAAATATCACTTTGAAAATATGAGTTTTTTATTAGAGTTACGTAGTAAACCGAGGAACCTTTTTATCTTCATTGTATTTTATTTGTATTGCTTCAAAGATCTCAATTTCATATACCTACTTAAAAAATTCAAAACTGTGTATTTAATTAAGAATGTAGCTCCCTAGTCATATAAAGGGAAAATTAAACATTTTTTGCAACCCCACCCGTACGGGGTATCGTTGCAAAAGATTTTTAAAATTAATGTAAGATGTTTTTCTGAAGTACCATTTGTGAGATATAGGGCACCAAAGTTGAAAGAAATAGTATATTTTACTCACATTTCTGAAATGTATATGAGATAATCTTCAAAGTTTTTTAGTTCATATACCATAGTAAAAACTCAATCTCAGTATTATTTTAACTGATTTTAGCTAGCTTTTTATTTTGAATTGGATAGTGGAAAACCAACTTTTTACAACCTTTGACTTGATTCCAGTCTTTTGTTTTCACCTTTGAGTATGCTTATTATTACATCGTAATTGTACTAACCTTAAAACTTCATTAATTTTAATTGACGCATTCCATTAAAGGTAAAAATAATTTGCAGGCACTAAAACATAAAAGACAGTTGTAGCAGAGCCGTCACACTTCCTATTGGTTATTAGGTATCTGGTGATTCTATTATTCTTAGCCTGTTGTTGTAATAGCGAGAAAATTATTGTGTACAATTATAATGAAAAAGAAATTAGACGAGACTAGACTTTATTAACACAAATACAAAAGTAACAAACAATAGAGCTAAGGTCTGGTATCAGTTGAGTTTAATGATGGTAATGATGTTGAGGCTGTTCGTGCTTGGAGGGCGCGGAGTTGTGGACGATGGCGTTGAATCTGAAAATTAAAAAAATAAACTTTCATGTTATATTTAAAATTTGTAGCAATAACCAAGCTTTGATTTTATTTCTGCACAAAGTAGGCTAACATTTTCGGTAAAAAAAATATGATAGTGCTACGTAGGTACATTGTTTATATTTCAATCAATCGAACAAATGAGAAAGATACCTCATTTGTCGATAAAAGATTAAAATTTATTGTGACTGTTACGATTTAATTTCGCAGTAGGAAGTCTTGTAGATTAAAAGGTTGAACAATATGCAAGCCGCGTAGAGGCTTAGTTAAATTAAAAAGTGATGTAATATCTAACCCGCTGTGCTTGTCGGCGGAGTACTCGACGGTGCGGATGGAGCCGTCAGCCTCGTGCAGGCTGTACACGCCCTTCACGACATCGCCGTCGCGGGACTCGTGCTGGTACTTGTTGTCCTTGGTGTGCGGGTCCTGTACCTTGTACTCAAACTCGTATTTGGGATGAGCCTGTTTCACAAAACATTCATTTTACATCTGCAGTAATTAAACGTCTAGCGTATTAGCAAGCATCATAAGAAGAAAGATGCTCACGTAGTATAGCATCATTAGGAAGAAATAAGCTTACATAGTAGTCGTGGTGTTCCTCCTCATGGTGGGAATTGTCATGGTGCTGCTGCACGAGGTGTACGGGTGCGACGTGGTGCTGGACGAGGGGCGCGACGTGGTGCACGGCGGCGACGTGGTGCACGGGTGCGTGGTGGTAAACGGGCGCGTGGGGGTACACTGGCGAGTGTGCCTGGTGGCCCTGCTGCTCGTGCCCATGGGATGTCTCGTGCCGCACGATGGACTGCGACGAGTACGCGTGTCCGTGCTCGTGCCCGTGCTGTGCGCACGCCACGCCCAGAGCTACAGCCAGGATCACGATCTAAAAAATCAATAACATATTTAAGTTATAACCCGTTATCAAAACACAGTGTATTTATACAAGTTTATTTTTAACAATAAAATGTACTTCTAAATAAATCTTATTTATTTAATTTAAAAAGTTTTTTGATTAATTCCTCGACTCACTTTGGAAAACATTTTACTGGTGCTGATTATAAAATCGATCAGTGAAATGATAAGTGTTCAAAAGTAGCTTCGCTTTTTATACTTAAAACTTGATCTTCAGCATTACATTACGTATATGAACTGACGTTGTTAGTCAAACCCACTCGGCCATGAAAACAAGTTTATGGTTTGTCAATGATACCATATATTTTACTGAAGGGACGTTACACTCTACATCCCTTTCTCTAGTTTTAATTGTGATTGAGAAATGCTAAGGCCACAATTTCAGACTGAAGTATAATATGATATATGTAGTTATTTCAAATTCCGGATTCGTATCTAAATTGCCAACGCCTGTATTTTTAAATAATCAGAATATTCCACCCTTAAAAAGTTTTAATCATCTCATGTACCCAACAAACAAATTAAGCTTATAAAATTAAGTCTATAAGGTCTAAACTCTTATACTTGTTATAAAAAAGCATTAATTATGTCAGTGTTCCTTATAATGGCACATTATTAGAAGATTTGGCTAATATTACTTTTATTCTTATAATTTGGCTGGGTAAACGTTAATAGATCCAATTAATATGGCCTCAATAAGGGTTCGAAATGTGTTCTTCTTATAGAGGCTAGTTACATTGCTTTTTAGCCGTATAATATTCAAAGTCATATAAAGGCTTTTAATAAGGTCAATTATTCTTAGAAAAGTAATGCACAAGATAACTATGATGCTTTTTAACTCACAGGAGCATTTGATAAGACGTCTATCCAACAAACTAATTTTAACATTTTATATGATCTTTTCAAGGATGAAAGCAGTCCATATTCCCTTATACAGTGATTATAAAGATATTATTCTCTATATGGTTACATTAAAATATTTTACATAACTAGATTCGTCATTTTGATGGTTGGTACAGCAGATTGTGTGAATTTATTACGGAGCGAAATTAAGATTTAAAAAATGGATTCATAAGACTGGAAGAAGTTTAAAAGGAGCGGTGGTTACAGAAGAAAAGTAAAAAAAATATACGAAAACATGGTTGTGAGCATTGCACCCACCACCTCCACTCCTATGATGCTACAAAATTGCCAAACCGATACCAACGAATCAGCCAGTGGTTCCGCAGAGGATTATTTTATAGAAAATGAGAATGAAAAGAAAACAAGTGAGGAAATCAGTTGTTTACATCACCTAGTGTGTGAAGCACGATAAAAATCATTTCAACGATTTTGTTTTGTTTGTTTTGTTGAAATGGTTTTTAACAACGAACGAACGAGTTATAGAAATAGGAGCAATACACATTAATGAAACTAAAGACATACGACTAGAAGGATACCTCATGAATAATTTAGTTTACGCTTTTGACTACCTCTTAAAATCTTCATTAATTAATATTTATAAGTGTGAAGATTACATCTCAAGTAAATAAAAATATAAATGACTTTTCATGCGCTGACATTAAATGTAAATTATTTAATGTAGAATATAATTTGGTATTGTATTTTACACCATTAGTCCATATTTTGTAAAATAAAACAACTAATTTGTAAATACGTATTTTTATTAGTCATAATTTTTTTATAGGCGATCATACCGCCGTATTTCAAAATTCAGAGGAAGAGTGGCTCTCAAATCGGGCATTGTCTAAAGGAAGGCTAATTTTGTACTTGTTGGTATAAGGATTGACCTCAATGCTCTATCAGTTAGCCCACGAAACAGTTGGTGGGTTCACATGGATGCCTGATTTATAACAATTAATAAGGATTACAATATTTGCATTCATCGTCAATAAAGTGGTCATAAATCAAATACACTTTACAATTTTGGCACAAAATGAAAGTGAATTGTTGCAAAACTTCTATGTTTTCACGGCCTATCACAAAGTGTAAAGGTAAAATTTACTAGAAAGGGTCGGATATGTACACTTAAAACATTCCTTTCTTAGAATAAAATGTGTCCACTTCCATGACCATCGCATATTATGTAAACTAAGATCTTTTCTTTGTAGGAATTTGTCAACATCTGCCAATACGTATGCTACCATTGCAATATCTGTAAAAAAATAAAATTTATACATATTGGAGCAATTAAGACTTGCTATAGGTACAGGATTTTGTTTCTGTGAAAGGAACCCTAACTATATGAAAAATGGCGACAGCACATGCAACAAATGTTGCCATTATAAAGTCTTCACTCTCATAGACTCCTTGTAGACGATGTGTGAATCGTTTTGCTCTTATAATAGCACTATTAATAACATGACTAAATAATTAATAACGTTTGTAGCAAAAAAACATCTTAAATTCAAGGGCGGGTTCATACTACAACACACAGCGTACCACATTTTACCATGAATTTGAATTCCCAGACACTTTTCACTATAAATGAGCACATAAATCAGGTAAATAAACTACATAATATAATAAACTTACCAGCGTAAAATGGTTGACAATTCTCTTTCTTCGCCAAACTGTTACGAAAACGTAAATCAACTAACAAAAAACTTATTGAAGATGATCATAAACACGGTATATGGGTGATCGCCCGTATTAAAGCTTTCCATATGTTTATTGTAAGTGTATTGGATCTTTTAGGAGCTTTTTTCTTGCGATTATAAGTTAAACTTCCTTGTTCCTTGTCATAATATAACACGTATAAGGGAAAAAAAGCAGACAATAAAGCAAACATAAGGGGGGTATAAGGTTATTGTCTTTATAAATTGTGCCCAAACGCACCCTTATTAGCGATAATACGGCTCCTATAACAGTATTATTTTTGGCAATATTAGCCACTACAAGAGCAATTTTTGTTTGTTGGGTATAGCTCGTCAAATTTAAGGTTTGCAATTCAGCCATATGCCACGGGTATTTAAGATTAGATTTTATTTTAGTAAATTTTTAGAGTAGGTTTTTATTTTAATTAGGTTAATTTTTATAGTTAAAGTTTTATGATTTTTTTTTAGTTTTGTTGAAATTAGATTAAAAATAGGTTTGAAAACGAAATTTGTTATTTTTCGAGTATTTATCATAATTACGAACATGTAATCATGCGGTGGTGAGCCTCACGGTTGGCTGTTACCAAACCTGTGAATTTATATGTCTAGCTAAAAGTTAAGTAAGTTACAATTAGTTTGAGTGCATTTTTAATGCCTATAAATATCCTATCCTTTGAATAAATGCAATATCCTCTAGGTAAAAAAGTGTTTTGAAGATCATAATCCAACTATGATGCAAACATAACTAGGTATAGTCCGCGCGCAGTGAGCGGGCTTTGCTCAGCCCGGGTAGCACGGCAAGGGAAGAAAACCATTTTATCCACTTTTAATGTCAGATGTTATTGTCAATCCATACTTTATTTCCTCTTCCAGGGGATATAATGGTGGAAATACTATTTGTCCCTTTGATATGTCGGTACCGCTCATGAGATTTTTTTAATACCCTAATGAAGTAGCTCAATCTGAGACACTCACTACACGCATGCCCGCAAGCCAATATGTGGACGTAGGAATCTTCGTATTTTCGATGTATTTTTTACAGTTTACCTTACAGTTTACCTTACAGTTTACCTTACAGTTTACCTTACAGTTTACCTTACAGTTTACCTTACAGTTTACCTTACAGTTTACCTTACAGTTTACCTTACAGTTTACCTTACAGTTTACCTTACAGTTTACCTTACAGTTTACCTTACAGTTTACCTTACAGTTTACCTTACAGTTTACCTTACAGTTTAATAAGGTACTATGTATACTAATAATAGAACACTTTTAGGAAGGTGTTATTTAAAAAAATAAGGTTGTTTTAAGTTTTTAATAAAAAAACATAAACATTTTTTTCCATAACACTTTTTATTTAATTTCATTTATAAGCCTAAAATCTGCCGGCGGACACACTGTACATCATCGTCATTTTTGTGACATAAACCGTAGAGCGTTTAAATCTACTGCTGAACAAAGATTTTCTTAATAAATATAAAATCTCTATGTACCTAACGGTACCGTTAAAAAGCGTATTGCGTATTGTATTGTCTCGGTAGACATCTTTGCTGCGTTTGTTTTGTAGTCTCTAGTCAAGAAATTACTTTCCCATTCTATGGTCTGTCTAATAGGCGCTAACTCATTAGTTAATTTACTGATTCACTGGTCTATTTCAGCTAAGCTATACTTGAGTTGTGCCGAAATAAGAAACTATTTACGCTATATCTTCCGCAGGGATTTTTCTTAGACTGAGGACTTGGTTTTGGGTGATTGAAGCCGAAAGGGATTTCGACGAAATTTTATTATTGTTAGTGACAGATTTTTCACTTATTATTTCGGTTTGTTCCTTGTCGGAGTTCGCAATTTTAGTGGACTTGTTTGATTAACATATTTCTAATGCTGAATTTGTGTCTGCTGAACTACTTGATAAATGACTTGATGCAGCAACAGGTATTTTGGAACTTGAAACTCCTTGACTTGTTGGAAGTTTTTTTGACGGCGCTAGGTCTGTTCTCTACTTTTGTTTGTCAATTATTGAAGACTCGTGCTCAGAATCACTAAAGGAAGTTTCCCAAAATGATTTCGCTGGGTGTTTAATATTTAGTGATATGGCTAGCGGTTTTTCATTATTGTTTTTACAAATTTGGCTATGGCAGGTGACACTTTCTTGGAAGTATCTTTTTTACTTTACTCTTTTACTGATATTTTTACAGATATTAATGTGGCTTTAATAAAGCGATTTACTGTGACTGCTGGAAATTTGCTGTCGCACTAGTTGTAAAAATCCCCCCCATATATAAAATATATCCCCATATGTGTGTCTCTATATACATGTACAGCCCAAAATTATTTAAATAATGTTACCGTCTATTTACGACCTACCATGCTGACTATAGTTATTCTTACTAAAATATAAAATTAAACCTTTTTATTAACTAATCATGAACTAATTAAACTAAACACGAACTAACTATGAACTAAATATGGCCAATGATCGTTTAGTGTGAACCCAACGTTGTGATCCGCAAAACCCAGATTATGGTGATTTTGGAAACTACCTAACCGATACTTAAACAACCTAAAATTCTAATACTCACTACATAATGACCTACAACTAGGATATTTCTAACGCATAAGAAAACTCATACTCATATTGACTACTTGGGGACCGTAAACCTAAGGAGTCAAGATTACCCATTCTACGCAATTTCCTTAGAGCTATCAAGAGAACATAATACTAATTACTAAAGGATAGAGTACAAGTACTAAGATGATGAATAAACATTGCTTCAAATGATTCAAGAGACAGTTATGAAATCACTTTCCTCAGGATTTATAAAATTGATAGAATCCTTGGGAATTATAACTTTAAATGGAAAAATATTATATTATTATATAATAGCATAACAACAAATATCACGGCATAGGTAAGGCGCCCCTCCACCGCGCCAAATAGTCTCCCTCGTCTGACCTGACTTGGGCAGGAGTCCTCCGTATTGTTGTTATGAGAACAGCCAGAAGGGCTATACTACTTTTGTCAATGCTGTCTGTCTGTCATGTCTTCACAAAAGGGGGCAAGACTGTCTTTTTTGCAAATTGTCCCAATCTTCGGTTACGGTGTCCGAAGCCCCTTATTCCCAGGGAATGGAGGAACCTTCCTCCATTCCCCCAAAATTAACCTCATATGGTGATATATGAGGGATCCGATCTAAAGGTTAACTGTGGGGTTTCCCTAAGTCCCAAAGAATGGAACCAAGAGAATCCCCTAGACCCTATGGAAGTTACCTACCTACATAGGCTATTTCCCTACCTATATTTTCACAGCTAGCTAAGAGAACCTACGTCTCTGGTATAACCGTCTTAACATCAAAGGAATTACATCAAAGAATATCCAAAACTTAGTTAAATACAGACGATAGTACAATTTAGAGTCTCCCACTCTAAGAATCGGAATGCTCATCAAGGACAGTCAAAGTGTGATCATATTTATAGTTCTCTGCTTGTAGAAAGACTTTACTTATTAATAAGTTAAATTTAGTAACAGCTTCAAGCCTTTGGTTCATAGTCAGTAAATTGAACTTCTCTGTTATGTGGAATGGTTCACCCGCCATACGGTCGAGAGGCTACTGATCCCCAGATCGATGGTCTGTTTTTAGAGGCATTTACAGCTAAAAACCCCAGCCCTTGATGCCACTCAACTCTTGTGAGTAAAATAGCTAAAATTGAATGATGAAATATCTGTATAAAAGCAAAGTCAATTCTAAAATCCCCTGTGAACTTCCAAAGTATCAACTATCCTTTGATAGAACCTTCAGATTCCTTACATGATGTAATTACGTCTGTACTACTAACATGAGTACTCTAAATATTACAATATTTAGAAAATGCACTATAACAATGTATAGTTGTTAGTTCTGAACATTAATATCATTCATATAAAACATGTTACTCAAATATGATCGTAAACATGGGACAATCCCCGTTAAATATTAATACACTTTAGTAAAACTCCAAATATTGGTACTATGAATTTGAGTACACTAAACGCTTTGAGTACGCTAAAAATACGTATGACTTTTCGAAGATTAAAACATATATTTCAAATCCGGGTATTTCACGTAAACCAATATCATCAAGATAAATAAATGTAGGTACAATCATAAATCTTCAAGGTTCCGTTGAACTTTGGCATACGCTATAATCGCAGCGCAGTAATCAAATTAATATTACACACCGCAACATTAAAAATAAGGCGCTTAATATAATCCGTTTAGGTATAGAAAAACGCAATATATTTCATATAAGAAAGTCCAAACCTGCAAATGGGCACAGTAAGAACAAGCAAGCACATGAATAACAAATCGACAATACAAATAAAAGTAAGATTGTGCGTAAGAGATTGAGGGTATCCAATCAAAAGATTCTTTGAAATAAATCAAGTATTTTTAAGGTCCAACTAAATACACGCCAGACTTAAAATGAATAATGTAGGTATTTTGTAAATGTTTAAAAGTCGTATACTTTTACAAATCAATCTCCCACAAATAAATCGGAATTGCCTCACCAAATGAGAATTTTCCATCCTATGGCTCTCGTCCTCGTAGTCGGCTAGCTTTCCCTGCCAGTAAGTAGTTCAGCGGCACGCTGGAAATATGCCCGTTCCTTAGCTTCGAAACCCAGCACTGCATCGAACCGTCTTCAGGTTGCACTTAGCTGTGCCAATCTGGCTTACCAAACGTTTATGCAAATCGAACAAAATCAATCCGCAAGTTTCTCCTTCAATTTGCACTATATTTCATTATAATTTCACTTTTATAAAACGATCCGCACTGAATTACATGTGTATTATTTCCATCCGAGGTACGGCTCCTCGAATTCCCGACTTAAACTGTCCCGGAGCTGGTTCCCCCAAGCAAGCGAAGGAGGCCACGCCAGCAGCCTGTTTTATACTAATTTCACAAGCTTTTCCCGCCATGCCTTACCACTGTTGCTCGATGTAAACATTAACAACGACCAATAGGGAACGAGCAAGATGGCGGGCACGGCGGTAGTCTCCATTTTACACTACTTTTTATACGTAAAACCATCTTAAACTGCATTTCTTACTTATTAGAATTATAAGAACAATTATTGATACATTTCAAGTCATCTATAATATTATGAAATCACAGTATTAAGTAAATAGTGTAGGTAAACAACAATGGCCGACATTCTGATGTCATGATATTTCTCAGTTCTATTTAGTTACTAATAAGTCTTATAATACGTAATACATGTTGTAATTGTTACTAAATATTATCCTATCAACTATTAGAGAATAGTTGATAGGATCATAATCACTTTGACGATAGAATAACATACTGATAAACAATATCGCCAACATAACTAGCAATAGCGGATATGGTGTCTTGATTTGTCTGTTTATAATAATGGAAAGTAAATAAATAGCTTTGGACCAATAAAAGAAGAACAGGCTCACTTCTGAGTCCATTTTAAGTGATATGAAATCCCTAATCTAACAAACGCATAAAGCAACTAACAATCTTAACGCTAATAAAGCAAATATTTGCAATTCCCGCATTACGAAGCATATCCGCTTTATGTCAGTGACGTCACTGGTAGCTTATTACAATGTTACCACCCATAAAATTAAATTAAATATTCCGTTACTTTTACAGACTCCCTGTTATTTCTACAAATACGATTTAAACTATTTTCTTTACACAATGTAGCTAGAATAATAGTCATCTAATCCGATGACAATACAATACAATCTTATGCCACTGTTTTAACGCTTTTCTCTTTGAACAAATATTACCGTACAATAATATTACACCACAACTGTTTCTTTTTTCAAAATCACGCGCTGGCAATAGTGATTTTTGGCCCGGCTTTCGACCATTGTTATTGTAAAGTGTAAATATTAAATCCTAGTAAAATTATCGGATAAAATTGCTCGAAATACCTATAAATATTAATACAAGATTACTGCTAAACGAATATGCAGTATTTAAAGTTGAATGGTAAGTAAAGTATTGCAATTGGACTACGATTCTTTGCATATGTAACCTAAATATTCAAATCTAATTATTTGATGTTCGTTTCAGGATACTCTTTCCAGTCTTTGACATTCTCCCAGCCTCCGAAAGTCTTCAGCTCCATATAAAAGATCCCAGAGCTTGCAGGACAACTTCTAACCTGGCGACAGCGGCAAAAATCCTTAAAATTGGCTAAAATTATATTAGGTATTGTTACCTATTGAACAAAATAACACGGTTAGTAAATTACTACTCTTTACAGTTCTTCTCAATAAAGATTATTGGACTTGTATTGTATATAACTCAATCCAAATGCTGATTTCTTGCTAATAAACTTCAGACTTTAAAATATCATACATAATGTGCAAGTTGCCTTTGAAAAGCTTCCTAGCATCCTAATATCTCTTCCTGATTTTCTTAAGATACTAAAATTAAGAAACTTATTCCTAATTTAATCTATTCCAGCCTGGATTCGGCGTAAGAAAGGAAGGTTCCACCGTTTCTCGTTCTCTGTGACTCGCCTCCTGTTCATCCGACGTCCAGGGCGCGTCCCATCATTACCAAAGCATGTGAATTTTCTTCTCATTGTGGTAAAACATCAATAAAGGTAAAATTTATCATATCTCACATCTATTACTTACATTATTATAGCACCTGTGGAGCTATTTTCTATAACTCTAGTTGAGTTGCTCAAAATATTAAATTTTAGTAATTAAATGTTACCTACCTAGTGGGAGACGTAGTTTGTTACATGGAAAATACATGTAAGTAGCTACATGTGGACAGCTATGTACAGATGGACCTTTACAGCGACCCCCAAATTTGAGAAGATTAAAAATTTTCTTAATCGGAGTAAATTTCCTTCATTTTTAAATGACTTCAATATTCTTTCAGAATAATCGCGTTTAATAATTAAAATTTAATTGAAAGCGCAAAATTGTATTTATCAAAATTCGGATTCTGGCAATAAAATTATGTGTCTGAATGTGTGTGTGTTTTTTTTTATCCTGTCACAATATATTATAAGTGTATTTTAAACCAGCTCATAGATGTCCGTCTTAGAATCTTAACTCAATGTTTCCAACAAATCGTTGATACGAAAATTTTTCCACTCACCCTTCAATATCAGCTTCTGGAAAGAAAACCCGATTGTGAGACAAGTCAGCCCTAGTAGCTCGATGCTGATCCCATGACCAAACCAATCTTCCGTTTACCCGATGTTATCAACACCGTTCTCACTGATACTACGACTGGTAAGTGAAATGTCCAAAAGTTCGCATGAAACCAGTGTCCCACGATGAGCTTAAGAAAATAAAACGAGCCATCTCTAAATTGGAGAGTGTAGAGTGTAGGTAGTTTGTCGGTGGGCGCACATTGTAGAGTACAAGATCTTTATGGGGTCAACTGTTTTAGTTGGCGGGATGGCACGCTTGCTTAAACCTAACAACATCCCTCCGTCCATAAAGTTCAATTTGAAAAAGTGTTTTGCCAGAATCGAACGCTGACAAACCGCTCATAACCTCCAGCAATGCTTTTCTCTATAGCTGCAATCATTCTCATTCAAAATCGCCATTTCTAAAATTTCTACCTAAGCGACGTCTTGTTTAAAATTTCATCCATATTTCATTCATCCATTCAGTACAACCTGCATTTCCATCAAAACAAATCCCTTTCGTTTGCGTACAAAGTAACATCCCTCCGAAGATAAAGCACTGCCTCTGCGAGGTTAAAAACGTTCCAATATTCGCACGAATCCCTTAAAAGAAATTACCCTGTGCCATCCACATTTACAAATAATTTTTAACAATATCTTGACTAAAAATTAAAGGTCTAACTTAACTTTCTTTCATTCTTAACTTTTTCATCATTACTGTGACCCCTTAGCATTAATAGCCATTTAAGTAACTAAACAACAAATTCGTTAACCATTAATCTATAAACTCTAAAAATCACAACTCCTCAAACAGCGAATTTAATACGAAATCTTACAAATAATGATTAGATATAATTTCCAAAGATTTCCACAACTTGATACAAATTATTTTCAAAGTTTACAACTTTTGTATCACGACAACTAATTTAAAATACTTATGCTTCAGTGTAAATACAAAAGGTTAAGTTAATACAAAATGTTAAGCTAATAATTTTTTTTTCTCTGGTAAATGAAGTTTTTCCATATGAAATTGAACTAAAGTTAAGTTCGTTTAAGATACTACAATCGAATTTCACACAACGCAGGGCAACCACCAGACGATTACGGTCAAAAGTCTTTTCCTTCCCTTTTTTTATGAAAACCTACAACATTTTAACTCTACTCCAAATCAAAAAGCTTTTCGGTATTCGCGCTATTTAAATAAAAATGTAAATAAAAATGTAAATAAATTGGATCTAAAATTAAACTTGGATGTCCAAAATTTCCCCTTTCTAATTCTTCCTAATTGTCATTAAAGCACTAGTCATCAGGTTGCATGTAAGTGTTGTTTACTTGTTAGCCAGTGGAAGATAACCGCCCGGTCCCAAAGCCGACAATCCTTAACATAACGAAAAACTCCAATCCCACAAAACGATCGTTTTCTGCTAAGGTGATCTGGGTGTGAAGCAGATCTTTACTCTACTAGTAAGCGCATTTGATTTTGCTAAACCAATGCACAAATTAACCCTGTACAGTTCGACCTAAAAGATTAGATGCACTCTTCCTAAAATCCAAGCGTTCCTAAAACAAGAAAATCAAAAAAACATGAATAGAACTAGCTAGCTTTCTGTCGCCCTTGCCCTTTGGCTTAACCTTACTCCTGGGTGAAATTCTATGAAAGGCAAAGCCTTGACTACTAAGCAATGCTATTACGTGAAGTTCTCTACTATCTTAAAAATTTTGCTAATGCAAATACTTCCAATAACTTATTTTGAACAAATATTTATCGACTACAAAATTTTCATGATGATTCACTCGGATCTACATAATTGTAATAACTAGAATATTATGTAATCAGTTTGTTTTATTTTGGCTAAATTACCCTTAAAATGTCAACTCCCCTCAGCTATAGTTAAATCTGATAATCTATTTAATTCTCAAAATCATGCCTTATACACGAGATAAAAGATTAGGTACAGTAAAAGAAGCTCATTTTTAATACTGAATTTACAAACTAAGTAATTGAGAAAAGTAATTTTAAATGTAATATGGTAGAGAGGTAAAAAGTTAAAACGTAGAAACCTAAAAGGGTAGAATAGTGAAAAGGTAGAAAAGTAAACAGGTAGAATGGTGAAAAGTCATTAGGTAAGAATAATAAAAACGAAGAATAGTAAATGGTATACAGGTGGACAATTAAAAAGGTAGAAAATTAACAAAGTAGAAAGGTGAAAAGTCATAAGGGAAAAAGTAAACGGGTGTAAAAGGTATAAAGGTGAAAAGTAAAAACGTAGAAAGGTAAAAGGGTATAAAGGTAGCAAAGTGAAAGTAGATAGGTAGAAAATCCCTATATATATATTTGGATCATTGACATACGAAGAAGAAGAATAGATAGGATAAAGTAAAAACGTGGAAAGGTATAAACATATACAGGTAGAGAAGTAAAAAGGTCAAAAAGTAGAAAGGTGAAAAATTAAAACTTAGAAAATTGAAAAGGTAGAAAAGTAATAAGATAGAAAGGTAAAAAGCTAAGAAAAGAAGAGATGAAAAGTAGAAAGGTGAAAAGCAAAAAGTAGATGAGTAAAAACGTAAGAAAAGTAAAAAGGTAAGAAACGTACAGAGGTGAAGAGTAATAAGATAAATGTAAAGAGATAGAATAGTAAGAAGATAAATAAAGTAGTGGAAAAGTAAAAAGTTTGCAAAATAAATACGTAGAAAGATAAAAAAGTAGGAAAGTAAAATGGTAAAAGTAACCGTAATGAGTAAAAGTAACTGTAAAACATGAAAAGTAATCGTAAAATAAAAAGTAACCGTAAGAGTAAATGGTAAAAATTATGGTACAAAGTAATCTTTAAAAGGTTTTATTAAAATTATCTGTGAAAGTAATTCTAAAAATAAAAGTTAAAAAGGTGAAAATTATGTTAAGGGATGAAAGCAAGAAACGAAAGGACGAAATATAAGTATGAATTGTAAGTAAGAAACGGAAGGAATAAACAAAAGTAAAAAGAATCAAAAGTAATGAAGTAAGTATGAAATGAAATAAAGAAACTAAACTAATACATGAACTCCAAACGAATCCGGAAATTAAATTCAAAAGTTGCTTGTAAAAGTTATAAGTTGAAATTATAGTTTGAAACTAATGACTGGATGTAAAATTGAACGTAATTATTGAAAGTAAGAATTGAACGTAATTATTGAACAAAAGAATTGTATATAAAATCGATAAATCAATATAAAATGAATTTTGAAATTATTTGCAAAAGTTGCACGCAAATTCAAAAGTTAAAATGAAATGAATTTTAAAATTACACGCAAAAGTTGCATGTAAATTTAAAAGTTGGAATTATAGTACCTCGTATTAAACTCACACCAACAAAAGGCTCAGGCGCACAATGTCCCTTTCTCAAAATGTCTACCGCTCAAAAAATGTCCCTTTCGCACAATGTCCCTTTCGCAAAGTGTCTCTTTCTCAAAATGTCGCTTTCGCAAAATGTCCCTTTCGCACAATGTCCCTTTCGAAAAATGTCCCTTTCTCACAATGTCCCTTTCGAAAAATGTCCCTTTCTCACAATGTCCCTTTCGAAAAATGTCCCTTTCGCAGAATGCCCCTTGGAGCCTCAGTGACTCTGTTTGACGTGTTGTCAGTGCATATGCATCTGTTGAAGAAATAATATAAATATAGCTTTAAAAAAACTAAAAAACAAGCATAGGAGCCATTTTTTTTTCCTTTTTTTAATAAATGCATTGTCATTCGGTCTTTAATAGTTGTGAAAAGTTTAAAGAAAATCTGATAGCTCAAAGTAGATCAAAATCGAGCTCAAAGGGGTTGGCACACTCACACACACGCACACACACACACATATGAAATCTTTTGGCTTATTGGGATGTATACGGTGCTTTTGTATTAAATGATGTGTAGAAATGGAGAAAATCGTATGATTTTCGTATATTGATGTCAAACTTAAATTTATTTTTATTCAAGATTACTAAAAAAATATATTATTTTATAATACCAGCTTTACAAATAAAGGTCAATAAAAAAATATTGATAAACATATACAGTTAAGTATGTATTATTATTACGTAATTAACTTAAAAATATGCATAAAAACAACTAAAAAAACACTCTTCGTCAACATAAAATGCTGTATAATAATAAAGAAAAGTAATAGTAGAAACACAGTAAAACCAAACTGTTTTTAATAACAAAAATATTTTGAAAATTACTTAAATACATACGTGGACAAATATCCACGTACTCGTTGTACTTATATATTTATTGGCCCGTACAAAAATAGAAAAAATCATATCAAACTTAAATTCCTATTGTCATATTCAGGTGGACTAACAATTTTTTATTGTTTTACAATACCTGCTTTACAATAAAAAAAAAATAGAATTAAAATAATTGCAATTAATAATTTAAAAATCCCATTGGTATAAGCTTACTTTTTCTAATTACAAAAATATTGTATTTCAAAATACATAAATAAATATGTGGATGAACAAACAACTAAAAATAGGTATTTATTTTATAGATTGTAATAAAACAATTTTCTTCAAAAATTGGGGCATGGAAATATCATTCTGTTCCAACTTTACGAGGATTTTTTTGTATTTTCTGTTATATTTTGCAGTCTTAAACAAGTTATCTTTTATTCGTTATCAAGTTATCAGTTATTGTAATATAATTTTCTCTATTTTTGTACGGCCCAAAAACATTTAGGTGAATACGAGTACGTGGACGAGGAGATTTTTTGCATATTGTTTGTGTGTGTGTGTGTGAATATATGTGTGGGTGTGTGTGTGTGCCAACCCCTTTGAGCTCGATTTTGACCTACTTTGAGCTATCAGATTTTCTTCATACTTTTCACAACTATTAAAGACCAATGACAATGCATTTATTAAAAAAAGCAGATTTTCTCCATTTCTACACATCATTTAATACAAAAGCACCGTATACATCCCAATCAGCCAAAAAAAATCATATATGTGTGTGTGTGTGCGTGTGTGTGAGTGTGCCAACTCCTGTGTGTGTGTGCCAACCCCTTTGAGCTTGATTTTGACCTACTTTGAGCTATCAGATTTTCTTCAAACTTTTCACAACTATTAAAGACCGAATGACAATGCATTTATTAAAAAAAGGAAAAAAAAATGGCTCCTATGCTTGTTTTTTAGTTTTTTTAAAGCTATATTTATATTATTTCTTCAACAGATGCATATGCACTGACAACACGTCAAACAGAGTCACTGAGGCTCCAAGGGACATTCTGCGAAAGGGACATTTTTCGAAAGGGACATTGTGAGAAAGGGACATTTTTCGAAAGGGACATTGTGAGAAAGGGACATTTTTCGAAAGGGACATTGTGCGAAAGGGACATTTTGCGAAAGCGACATTTTGAGAAAGAGACACTTTGCGAAAGGGACATTGTGCGAAAGGGACATTTTTTGAGCGGTAGACATTTTGAGAAAGGGACATTGTGCGCCTGAGCCCAACAAAATTGTACTTAGTACTTTTTTGCAAGAACTGTACCTACTAAGTACCAAACCTAAATATTAACAAAATTACTAAAACCTAAAGTATTTGTACTATCAACATGCTAAAATCACCTCGAATCTAGCTGTACAACAACAACATAAATTAGATACTAATTCATTACACATTTTACCGCAAGGTACAAACTACAGTCACCTGAAAATCATAAGTAGGTATAACGTTGATACTCCTAAAAATAAAATGTTATTACCACAAATCTTACTAGATAAGACATTGTCTACCGAGGAATTCTTTACGCGCTCTCTGTTTAAAATCAACTGTATGCAATAATTTGATACACTGCAACAACCTATTGTATTTAGTAACGAATGCCTTTTTCTAGATTTCTATGGTTATAATACAAATAATGATACCTAATAAGAATAGTTAATCTAGCACAAAGAACCACTGAATCTGCAACATGTTACACTAAAAACTTGGTAGTATCTATGATTATCCTCTTCTTTCTTCTATTTATATCTGTTGAAGGGATGCGCGGACGTCTATCGTTGATTGTCCTTGCTCGAGCTGGTGATTGTCTATCATAAACACTCATAAAACTCGTCGTGTAGTCCGTTTACAATGAGGGTCTACTCGCTGGCTTCTGAATTCAGATTGAAATTGCTCCGGTCAGTCAGGCTGACATAGGCATGGCACTATATCTTCTCAGCTCAGGTTTTCTTCAAAACTACTCCGAATTTTCCGTTGAACATCATATTATAACATTCTTCTCGTGTTGTTTTTGTATTTTTTTTTTCCACTTACAAAACTAAAAGAAATAATTAATTTCACTCCCGTTACCGAAATAAGTTGCCAATGTTGCCAATCAATAACCAAATTTACTTATAAAAATAAAAGTATTTTTTAGTTCAGTACCGATTGTCTATTTAATTCACGAACTATAAGAAAGCTATTTATAGATCTACCGTCTATTTAACCGTTTAAACTAAAACAAGTATAAGCATATAGTACAAAGTATATAAGCACAAAATATCAATAAAATGTCGTGATAGTCTTAGGTTTTTTTTTTTTTTTTTAGAAGGTATATAAACAACCTTTCTATCCTACTTAAAACCGTCTAATATCACTTAATTTACTATGGTATCCCGTACTCATAACATACGCTAAGCTAAAAATTTCGTACGTGTACGAACCTATCTGTTATCTCCTCTACCAATCAAGCCACTGTCAAATTCAAATGTTACTATTCCATTTTTTTTTTCGTGCAGAATTCTAAGCCTGGATACTATTGCAGAAGATCTATCTTATTTTTACTATTCCATTTTTTTTTCGTGCAGTATTCTAAGCTTGGATACTAATGCAAAAGACCTATCATATTTTTTTTTTCGTAGCTTTGTATTATACTTTATTATGCCTAATGGTAAGTTAATATTTGACTTAGTGTATTTAACTGTAAATAAGTTATTTATATTTCTAAGCAAAGGATCTGGCCCATAAGAGATGACACTCGATTTTTCTGAACCTTTAAGATGATATCACATGGTGTTGCCAATATTATCTTTGAAATTGAGAAATTTATAGTAGGAATTACTTAAGCAAACTGAATCAAAATTAAGTTTTCATTACTAAATCAAGTACTAATATGTATATTTTTTTTTCACATATTTTCCGGACTACCTATATATCTATAAAAGTTTAAAGAAGAAAACCATATCTATGAATTGACAAATTGAACTGTTATGACAAATAGATCTAAATTGAACTGATAAATTAAATTGATACAGTGAATTGATAAATTGTTAGAATTCCATAACCTATTTTGCTGCTACTACTTTTCTCCACAAACAACCTTCATAATAACTATATTACCTACTTCAGTTAATAATAACGAAACCATAATATGTTAATCGTAATATATAAATCGAATGTAATGTAAATCGAAACGTAATAAGTAAATCGACCCCCAATTTCCTACACTGTAATTAAGTTTAACATAACCTAACCGAGCCAAACTTTTCTAGTTATAACCTAACCTATTCTGTTTCTATTTTCTACTATTTTCCAAAATCACCAAACGTCTCCATTCCACGCCAACAAATTGTGTTCAGATAGTCTGACTACTGAACACTGACCTACCTATAACCTAAACTGACTGGTTTGAACGTATATTACTGACTAAACCTCCTCAATTCCTAATTTTAACTAACACAATCTAAATAATTAATATTCTGATGTTGCCTTATTTTACTAAATCTGTATAAAACTCTAAATATTAAACTTACGTTTTATATTCGAGATCCTGGTCACTTCGGCACCCATATTGTAAAAATCCCCCCCATATATAAAATATATCCCCATATGTGTGTCTCTATATACATGTACAGCCCAAAATTATTTAAATAATGTTACCGTCTATTTACGACCTACCATGCTGACTATAGTTATTCTTACTAAAATATAAAATTAAACCTTTATTAACTAATCATGAACTAATTAAACTAAACACGAACTAACTATGAACTAAATATGGCCAATGATCGTTTAGTGTGAACCCAACGTTGTGATCCGCAAAACCCAGATTATGGTGATTTTGGAAACTACCTAACCGATACTTAAACAACCTAAAATTCTAATACTCACTACATAATGACCTACAACTAGGATATTTCTAACGCATAAGAAAACTCATACTCATATTGACTACTTGGGGACCGTAAACCTAAGGAGTCAAGATTACCCATTCTACGCAATTTCCTTAGAGCTATCAAGAGAACATAATACTAATTACTAAAGGATAGAGTACAAGTACTAAGATGATGAATAAACATTGCTTCAAATGATTCAAGAGACAGTTATGAAATCACTTTCCTCAGGATTTATAAAATTGATAGAATCCTTGGGAATTATAACTTTAAATGGAAAAATATTATATTATTATATAATAGCATAACAACAAATATCACGGCATAGGTAAGGCGCCCCTCCACCGCGCCAAATAGTCTCCCTCGTCTGACCTGACTTGGGCAGGAGTCCTCCGTATTGTTGTTATGAGAACAGCCAGAAGGGCTATACTACTTTTGTCAATGCTGTCTGTCTGTCATGTCTTCACAAAAGGGGGCAAGACTGTCTTTTTTGCAAATTGTCCCAATCTTCGGTTACGGTGTCCGAAGCCCCTTATTCCCAGGGAATGGAGGAACCTTCCTCCATTCCCCCAAAATTAACCTCATATGGTGATATATGAGGGATCCGATCTAAAGGTTAACTGTGGGGTTTCCCTAAGTCCCAAAGAATGGAACCAAGAGAATCCCCTAGACCCTATGGAAGTTACCTACCTACATAGGCTATTTCCCTACCTATATTTTCACAGCTAGCTAAGAGAACCTACGTCTCTGGTATAACCGTCTTAACATCAAAGGAATTACATCAAAGAATATCCAAAACTTAGTTAAATACAGACGATAGTACAATTTAGAGTCTCCCACTCTAAGAATCGGAATGCTCATCAAGGACAGTCAAAGTGTGATCATATTTATAGTTCTCTGCTTGTAGAAAGACTTTACTTATTAATAAGTTAAATTTAGTAACAGCTTCAAGCCTTTGGTTCATAGTCAGTAAATTGAACTTCTCTGTTATGTGGAATGGTTCACCCGCCATACGGTCGAGAGGCTACTGATCCCCAGATCGATGGTCTGTTTTTAGAGGCATTTACAGCTAAAAACCCCAGCCCTTGATGCCACTCAACTCTTGTGAGTAAAATAGCTAAAATTGAATGATGAAATATCTGTATAAAAGCAAAGTCAATTCTAAAATCCCCTGTGAACTTCCAAAGTATCAACTATCCTTTGATAGAACCTTCAGATTCCTTACATGATGTAATTACGTCTGTACTACTAACATGAGTACTCTAAATATTACAATATTTAGAAAATGCACTATAACAATGTATAGTTGTTAGTTCTGAACATTAATATCATTCATATAAAACATGTTACTCAAATATGATCGTAAACATGGGACAATCCCCGTTAAATATTAATACACTTTAGTAAAACTCCAAATATTGGTACTATGAATTTGAGTACACTAAACGCTTTGAGTACGCTAAAAATACGTATGACTTTTCGAAGATTAAAACATATATTTCAAATCCGGGTATTTCACGTAAACCAATATCATCAAGATAAATAAATGTAGGTACAATCATAAATCTTCAAGGTTCCGTTGAACTTTGGCATACGCTATAATCGCAGCGCAGTAATCAAATTAATATTACACACCGCAACATTAAAAATAAGGCGCTTAATATAATCCGTTTAGGTATAGAAAAACGCAATATATTTCATATAAGAAAGTCCAAACCTGCAAATGGGCACAGTAAGAACAAGCAAGCACATGAATAACAAATCGACAATACAAATAAAAGTAAGATTGTGCGTAAGAGATTGAGGGTATCCAATCAAAAGATTCTTTGAAATAAATCAAGTATTTTTAAGGTCCAACTAAATACACGCCAGACTTAAAATGAATAATGTAGGTATTTTGTAAATGTTTAAAAGTCGTATACTTTTACAAATCAATCTCCCACAAATAAATCGGAATTGCCTCACCAAATGAGAATTTTCCATCCTATGGCTCTCGTCCTCGTAGTCGGCTAGCTTTCCCTGCCAGTAAGTAGTTCAGCGGCACGCTGGAAATATGCCCGTTCCTTAGCTTCGAAACCCAGCACTGCATCGAACCGTCTTCAGGTTGCACTTAGCTGTGCCAATCTGGCTTACCAAACGTTTATGCAAATCGAACAAAATCAATCCGCAAGTTTCTCCTTCAATTTGCACTATATTTCATTATAATTTCACTTTTATAAAACGATCCGCACTGAATTACATGTGTATTATTTCCATCCGAGGTACGGCTCCTCGAATTCCCGACTTAAACTGTCCCGGAGCTGGTTCCCCCAAGCAAGCGAAGGAGGCCACGCCAGCAGCCTGTTTTATACTAATTTCACAAGCTTTTCCCGCCATGCCTTACCACTGTTGCTCGATGTAAACATTAACAACGACCAATAGGGAACGAGCAAGATGGCGGGCACGGCGGTAGTCTCCATTTTACACTACTTTTTATACGTAAAACCATCTTAAACTGCATTTCTTACTTATTAGAATTATAAGAACAATTATTGATACATTTCAAGTCATCTATAATATTATGAAATCACAGTATTAAGTAAATAGTGTAGGTAAACAACAATGGCCGACATTCTGATGTCATGATATTTCTCAGTTCTATTTAGTTACTAATAAGTCTTATAATACGTAATACATGTTGTAATTGTTACTAAATATTATCCTATCAACTATTAGAGAATAGTTGATAGGATCATAATCACTTTGACGATAGAATAACATACTGATAAACAATATCGCCAACATAACTAGCAATAGCGGATATGGTGTCTTGATTTGTCTGTTTATAATAATGGAAAGTAAATAAATAGCTTTGGACCAATAAAAGAAGAACAGGCTCACTTCTGAGTCCATTTTAAGTGATATGAAATCCCTAATCTAACAAACGCATAAAGCAACTAACAATCTTAACGCTAATAAAGCAAATATTTGCAATTCCCGCATTACGAAGCATATCCGCTTTATGTCAGTGACGTCACTGGTAGCTTATTACAATGTTACCACCCATAAAATTAAATTAAATATTCCGTTACTTTTACAGACTCCCTGTTATTTCTACAAATACGATTTAAACTATTTTCTTTACACAATGTAGCTAGAATAATAGTCATCTAATCCGATGACAATACAATACAATCTTATGCCACTGTTTTAACGCTTTTCTCTTTGAACAAATATTACCGTACAATAATATTACACCACAACTGTTTCTTTTTTCAAAATCACGCGCTGGCAATAGTGATTTTTGGCCCGGCTTTCGACCATTGTTATTGTAAAGTGTAAATATTAAATCCTAGTAAAATTATCGGATAAAATTGCTCGAAATACCTATAAATATTAATACAAGATTACTGCTAAACGAATATGCAGTATTTAAAGTTGAATGGTAAGTAAAGTATTGCAATTGGACTACGATTCTTTGCATATGTAACCTAAATATTCAAATCTAATTATTTGATGTTCGTTTCAGGATACTCTTTCCAGTCTTTGACATTCTCCCAGCCTCCGAAAGTCTTCAGCTCCATATAAAAGATCCCAGAGCTTGCAGGACAACTTCTAACCTGGCGACAGCGGCAAAAATCCTTAAAATTGGCTAAAATTATATTAGGTATTGTTACCTATTGAACAAAATAACACGGTTAGTAAATTACTACTCTTTACAGTTCTTCTCAATAAAGATTATTGGACTTGTATTGTATATAACTCAATCCAAATGCTGATTTCTTGCTAATAAACTTCAGACTTTAAAATATCATACATAATGTGCAAGTTGCCTTTGAAAAGCTTCCTAGCATCCTAATATCTCTTCCTGATTTTCTTAAGATACTAAAATTAAGAAACTTATTCCTAATTTAATCTATTCCAGCCTGGATTCGGCGTAAGAAAGGAAGGTTCCACCGTTTCTCGTTCTCTGTGACTCGCCTCCTGTTCATCCGACGTCCAGGGCGCGTCCCATCATTACCAAAGCATGTGAATTTTCTTCTCATTGTGGTAAAACATCAATAAAGGTAAAATTTATCATATCTCACATCTATTACTTACATTATTATAGCACCTGTGGAGCTATTTTCTATAACTCTAGTTGAGTTGCTCAAAATATTAAATTTTAGTAATTAAATGTTACCTACCTAGTGGGAGACGTAGTTTGTTACATGGAAAATACATGTAAGTAGCTACATGTGGACAGCTATGTACAGATGGACCTTTACATAGTTATCAGCTGATTTCGATAATATTTGTCAAAATCAAAAAAAGAATAGATAATATTTGCGAGTATGAATCAATTGGTCAAGAACATGTTGATAAAGATTTAGGAAGATTTATTTAATGTGCTGCCACATCTGCTGTTCGGAAAATTATTCTTTATTATTATTTTTCATCACATCTATTCGAAAAGGACTACTTGGTTCGCCTAAAGGTGGTGTTTTCTATAAGGAACTTTATAAGTGCGCCGGAATGATCTTTGCCGCGCACTTTTTGAATTTCGAAGTATTTGTGATGTTAGTGTTCAGCGCCAAGAAAATGAATGAAAAGAATGTACCTAAATATAAGTTTTTATTTGTTTTTATAATTAGATATATTTAATTTCAGTTTAGTCGTTACTCTATGTTTTATTAAATAATAATATTACAATAAAATATGAGGCGCCTTTTATTTTCTCATAGAAGGTGATGAATAGTAGAGTGTTACACTAGGGCGCAAAATATATTTTTGGCTCGGGCGACGTACTTTGAATCCCTCGCTACGTTCAGGATTCTACTAAAGAATTCTACTCTAGAATCCCTCACTTCACTCTGGATTCAATAATGCGCCCTCGCCGTAAAAATATAATTTTGCTCCCGTATAATACAATCTACTATTATATTATGTTAATACAGGCCAGGAATCTGAGACTGTTCTATTTGTCAATCTAAGTTATAATTATTTGGAACTATATCCATATTATCTGATTTATCTGATAGGCAGTACATTGTAGAGAGGGCTGGGTTATACTTTCTACAGATTTTAGTTGCAGATAATAAATTCTAAATAGGTCGTGTCAATCCCAGACTTTGGCAAAATTCAGATAAATAGAGATCAGTGGGCCAATTCTGATAACCGATCTTGATGCTGAGGTGACACGTCCTTGAACCTCGTTTTACTGACAGTCTTGAGCTGTCAGAACTGTCAGAAAAACGAGAGAGGTTCAAGAACATATCACTTCAGTACAGAGCTCTGCTCGCAGTTATAACTAATTACAGCAAAAGAAAAAACTGCTATGAACTATATTTAGGCACGTCATATAGTTGCCTTGTTGGGTTCTCTTGTAGTTAGGTAGTTGAATTGTTTATAGTTATTTTTTATTTCATAATCACTACATAGGATAAAACAGAGTCGCTTCCCGCTGTCTGTCCCTATATATGCTTATATCGTAAAACTACGCAACGGAAATTGATGCAGTTTTTTAAATAAATAGAGTGATTCAATAGGAAGTTTTATATGTATAATGCACCTGTGCGAAGCCGGGGCGGGTCGCTAGTATTGATTAAAACACCGACTGGTTGGGCTGGTGACAGGAAAATTGGCTTTTAAGGTTGAAATTCCGATATTCCGATATGAAATTCATATAGACGGTTTTGCGGCGATCGTGCGCAAGCGCGTGGCGTCCCTGATGCGTCGCATTCGCGGCAGCTCCAACACGTACTTGCAGCTGTTCGCCTGGCGGATGGACCTAGACTGCCCAATGATGCAGCATTGGACCAAACTGCACGTTGAACACTCTGGTTCCACTCGCGGATATAGACTAAGATAACCTTGATATAAGTGTACCTAGTTCTGTGACATGTAATTTATATTTTTGACATTTAATATTTTTTGTAATTTTACTTTTTAATTTTGTTATAACATTTATATTAATTTCAATTTTAAAGTTTTGTTTATAAATGTATTTGCTCAATTTTGATTTGATTTAATTATGATTAAAATGTATTTTTAAATCTGGATGTAAAATCTGAAATAAATGAATTTGTTATTATTATAATTCCAAAATTGTACATAGATGCTCTAATGTAGCACGTTTTTGACTAATCTATTATATAAAAGGCTTCCCTGAGTGACTGACTGACAGACAGCCTACAGCCCAAACCGCTTAAGATATGAGCTTGAAATTTGAAATATAGGTACATTGAACGACGTAATGGAGCACTAAGGACGAAAATTTTGAACTTTCGACCTCTAAGGGGGTAAAACGGGCCCTTTTCGTTTGTATGTAACTTTTTATTCCCTGTACCGATTGACTTGAAACTTTGTATACGTGCTTTTCAAACAAAATAAAAGTTACGTTTTTTCCTGTTTTTCCGAATTTTCCTCATCTAAGGGGTCACATAAGGTCCCAAAGTTGGTGAAAAAAGCGTCAATTACATCGAACCAGCTGAACGGTTGTGGTTGAAAATTGGTATGAAGGAAGCACTCAGCATGTTTTAATACAGGAACTAATAAAATCCAGGAAAATTTATAAGGTTCCTTAGGGATACGCAAAATTAATAAGTTTAGGCTACAGCCCAAATCGCTAAAGATATGAGCTTGAAATTTGGAATATACGTACATCGTACGACATAATGAAGCACTAAGGATGAAAAACGTAGCCAACTCTAACTTACGGGGTAAAACGGGCCCTTTTTGTTTGCATGTAACTTCTTATTCCCTGTACCGATTGACATGAAACTTTGTGTAGATGCTTTTGAGACTAAATAAAAAATATGGCTGTACCTGTTTTTCTGAATTTTCCTTAAAAAATCCTTAGGGGTCAGATACGTCCCAAAACTTCAATGCGCTTTTTTAAATAATGTAGTATCTAGAATAGGGTTATGATAATGATAGCTTATCTTTAAATGGGGCAAAATGGGTCCCCAAAAGTTTACGATTTTACTATAGGATCAACCCTGACAAGCGAAAATTACCTACATTTCCCATACATTTTGTCGCGGGTCGATGAACTTTTTGTGTTGAACAGCTGATTTTATTCACGTGCTTTTGGGGTTGGTACCATTGTAAAAGTTAATCAAATTATGAGTATAATAGCATCCTAGAACACGCCTGACTAGAATTACGACTTGTGTGCCATTTTTTCATTTGCCTGGAAAATTAAATTTCTAATGACTTAATGAAACATGTCGAATACCTGTACCGGCCTTAATTAATAGTGCATTACTGAAAATAAGTACTAGGGAGAATAGAAACAGGTGGCTCTTAAGATGAACATGGACAAGACGAAAGTCATGTGTAATTCCCATGTTTTACCTACCCCGATTTCTGTTGGAAACTCGGTTCTTGAAGTCGTTGACTCGTACGTCTACCTAGGACAAGTAGTCCAGTTAGGTAGGTCCGACTTCAACAAAGAGGCCAATTGCCGAATTCAACTCGGCTGGGCAGCGTTCGCAAAAGTGCGTAGTGTCTTCTCGTCCGACATACCTCAGTGCCTCAAGTCGAAAGTTTTCGACCAGTGTGTGTTGCCAGTGATGACTTATGGCACAGAAACGTGGTCTGTCACTATGGGCCTTATTAGTAAGCTCCAAGTAGCCCAACGAGCTATGAAGAGGGCTATGCTCGGAGTCTCTCTGCGAGATCGAATCATTAATGAGGAGATCCGTAGAAGAACCAAAGTTACCGACATAGCCCAATGGATTGGCAAGTTGAAATGGCAATGGGCAGGGCACATAGCGCGGAGGGCTGATGACCGTTGGGGTCGAAAAGTTCTCGAGTGGAGACCATGTACCGGCAAGCGCAGCGTAGGACATCCACCCACAAGGTGGACGGATGACCTCATTAAGACCGCAGGATCGCGCTGGATGCAAGCCGCTTCCAACCGGTCTTATTGGAGATCCATAGGGGAGGCCTATGTCCAGCAGTGGACGTCCTTCGGCTGATGGAAGACTGAAAATAGGCCTATCCGCGAAGGGTAATTGCGCCATATCCATCACGCCGGCCGAGCACGGGTTGCTGAATTCACATAGGACATTGATTTTTTCTACGTACGTACAGGTTGTCTCAATGTTTTCCAGCAATGAAAAGTGAAATTTCTTACATAGTTACTCATACAATTATTATTATTGGCTCCCTTGGTGGCTCAGTGGTTTGTGAACCTGACTCCTGGGTCAAAGAGGCGTGGGTTCGATTCCCAGGGCAAATATTTATGTGATGTTCATAATGTGTTTGCTCTGTGTCTGGGTGTTATTAATGTATTTTTATTTATTTGTTTAACACTTTCTTGCACACCATTTGTACAAAAGGAGGACTTAACGCTAAACAGCATTATCTGCCAGTTAACCTACAGGTACATGTATATGTAGTATATCAGTCTCTGCCAGCCAAATCACAAACTTTGCTTAGTTTGGGATCAGAGACCGTGTGTGAGATGTCCCCCAATATTTATTTTACATATTTATTTATTATTGAGTTAATTTCAGAAATTCGGCAATTTATCATCCAAAAATTTACGTACTCCGTAATAAGCTTTAGATACAAGTAAATTAAATAACCAAATACTGAGACAATTCAGGCTAAACCGTGGGAATTATTTTGCAAGTAATACGATAATAGGCTCAGTTATGAAGACGCCATGGTAAATACAACATAAAAAGTGTTCTCTCTATCGAATGCTTAAAGTGAAAAAGAAACAGATATAATTATAATAATTAGCTATTATAATTACGAAAGCGCCTTCATAATCGAGCCTAATGCGGGTTTAACCACGAGCTACTATTATTTTAAGTAAGTGCCAAGAAAACGCGGGCCTAACTGTGGGTTTTTATCATTTTAAGCAGTTACGAAAATAACGCAGGCTAGATCGTGGGCTATTATCATTGTAAGTAATACGACAGTGCAGGCCAAACGGCAAGCTTTTATATTTTTAAGGAAGTATTAAGGCATCGCAGTCCATGCTGCGTGCTATAAATAACCATCTTAAGCAAGTACTAACAATACGCGGGCCAAACCGTGACCTATTATCATTATAGGCAAATACTGTTACAATTTTGACCAAACCGTGGGCATTATCCTTGCAAGTAATTTTAAGCAAGTATTAAGACAACGCGGGCCAAATCGCGGACTATTAGATATTATTATAAGCATGTACAAAGACAACGTAGATCAAACCGCGGGCTATTTTCATTTTAAGTAAGTACCTATGTACTAAGACAACGCGGGTGAAGCCGCGGGTTTTAAGCTAGTTGGATATAATACTTTCTTTAATAGCTTTGTTGTTCCATTTAATTACAATTGTTAGTTCGTACAATTGCCACAATCTATTTTAACTTTACTTCTCAGGTTTTTGGTAAAAATTCTAATAACTCTTAAAAGTGACTGGCCCCTCTGATAAATTTCTAGGAAGACTGATCGAATCGGTTTACACATAGCATGATTTTAATAGTAAAGTTAACAGTGCAGCACAGCACATATTTTTTATAATAGAAAAAAATAATAACGGCTATAAGACGAAAAAAAGACTAAAAAAAAAAACAGACGGAAATAAACTTCTCTAAACTATATTTATTTACATATCAACAAGTAACAGGTAACTTTAGGTGGGTGATTAGGTCTTAATGATGGTAATGATGTTGGGGCTGTTCGTGCTTGGAAGGAGCGGAGTTGTGGACGATGGCGTTGAAACTGAAAGAAGAAGAATAAAAAGTTCAATTAATTGCTTTGAGAAAATTATCATTTCGATAAAATGTTCCAAATGTTAACTATGTTATTGCTAAATATTTGCAAAATTTAAGCTCACCCGCTGTGCTTGTCGGCAGAGTACTCGACGGTGCGGATGGAGCCGTCAGCCTCGTGCAGGCTGTACACGCCCTTCACGACATCGCCGTCGCGGGACTCGTGCTGGTACTTGTTGTCCTTGGTGTGCGGGTCCTGCACTTTGTACTCGAACTCGTATTTGGGGTGAGCCTGTTTTACAAAAAATAATTGTATATGTGCAAAAATAAAATAACCAAAGTCTAAGGAATCAAAAATAAGGATGCTTACGTAGTAGTCGTGGTGTTCCTCCTCATGGTGAGAATTGTCGTGGTGCTGCTGCACGAGGTGCACGGGTGCGACGTGATGCTGGACGAGGGGCGCGACGTGATGGACGGGCGCGTGGTGATAAACGGGTGCGTGATGGTACACGGGCGCGTGCGCCTGGTGGCCCTGCTGCTCATGCCCGTGGGACGTCTCGTGCCGCACGATGGACTGCGACGAGTACGCGTGTCCGTGCTCGTGACCGTGCTGCGCGCAAACGGCGCTCAAGGCTGCAGCGAGGAATGCGATCTAAAAAGATATAGTATTGAAGTCAAATTAACAATTTCATAAGTATGCCGTGTTTATAATTGAAATAGCGAAATTTAAGGAATTTAATATATGTATCTAATTTTTAACTGAATCAAAAAAAGGAGGTTTTCAATTCGACTGTATGTTCTTTGCAATGGCCGGAGTCGCTTGAGATGAAATTGAAGAAATGGTACATATTTTAAATGTATTTTATTGATAACTCACTTTGAAGAACATTTTGATCCTGATTATTGAAAGTTAATCAATTGAATGATGCATTTCAAAATATGTATTGGTTTTTATACTCAAAAAGTTGATTTTAGGGTTTCGTGTCTCAAAAAGATAAAACGGAATATAGAAATACTTTGTTATCGGTTTGTGTGTCCGTCCGTGTTCGACGTGACACATGGCGGACAGACAGACGGTCAGACGTGTAACGTGACACATGGATGGACAGACAGACGGACAACAAAGTGATTTTATAAGGGTTCCGTTGTTTTTCCTTTTGAGACACAAAAGCCAAAAAGTCTACTTTTTGAATATAAAAAACAATACATACCTACCAATACAAGTACGGAACCCTCAGCAAGCGAGTCTGAATTGCACTTGTCCGGTTTTATTTATCGCATACGTAGGTCAGTTTTATTACGTTTACGATGCCCAAAAAACTTGTCTTACGAGTTTGACCTGTCATCGATACCTACAGTATTAATTTTATATAGGGCACCTTTCTTATTTTAAAGGGCAAACGATTGTTACATATAAAAGGTGTTAAATTGTGCAATCAAGTCTACATAACTTTCATAGGCAAGGAGCCTACCAATTTAATGCAAATTCTTACGGAAGAGAAGTTTATTGGTACAGTTTTATTACTCTTCCGGTTACCGTCATTCTCTTACAGAGTTATTGTAATATTGTTGTTGTTAAATAAGTAGATCATGTGCGTGTTTTTTTATGTAATGGTAGAATTTAAAAACATCCGAATTTCACAATTTTTGTTTTGTTGTTTACTTTGTTTTTATCAATTTTTAGTTTCTTATAGTTTCATACCTACTCTCTTTACGTTATAAATAAATAAAAATCTAATTTAATAAATACCAGGGATTCAAATTTGTGTGTGGTACGTATAGGCCGGGTGGCTAGCCCTGGCCAAGTTATTTAGCAGTATTTTAGTATTCAAATTATGATTTAAAATTTAACTTTTCTAGATTGAATTATTGTTAGAATTATATTCATAACCATTCTTAGCTAATGCCTATTTTTGACTATTCTATACAGGAAGTGAATAGCTTTATCAAATAACAAATATTTTACTTTATCAATAATCTAATAGTTTATTGACTCTTAATAAGGATTTAGACGATATTAAATAAATAATCATTAGCTGATATTAAATGAACATAGCTAGTTGTGGAATTCGCAATATTTCACTAGAATTGCACTTAACCGATGACTGCGATATTCGTATACATGATGTAGTGTTACTTTTACCCATTTTTCATCGCAATCTTCGAGCAAATATCTACAGAGCCACAGTCCCTATACTCTATAAAATTTAACTTGATCTCTGCGACAGCTGTCAGAAAAATTATATATATTTATATTTGTGTATATTTTACTATCATAACTTTTTTACATGTGTACATACTTGATCTTAAATAATAGTAAGTAAATAAAATCCAATTTCTCACCTTCAACTACTCATTCGATTTCATTACAACATTGTCTGAAAATCGATTTTTTCCACCACTATCTCAACTCTAAAAATGTCAATCTTCTATGTCAATGTCACTGTCGCAGAGATCAAGTGAAATTTTATAAGTGAAAGTAGTAAAAAAATGTCTGAGCGGCGTCATACATACCGACTTAGATATTTACTCTAAATAATTGTCAATGACTCGTTTTCTCGAATCTCATCAATATGTCACCTAATTAGTACTTGTAACCAAGCACTTTGGTATCGTGCGGCGTTGTAGTCGGCTTGCAATCGCCTTACAACTAATTAAAAAGCCTACCCACTACGTAGCTTGGGCAGAGTTTTGGCTCAGACACATTTTATGCACGATTGTCACTTTATAAATATTTGCTCGAAGATCGCGATATATATTTTCTATATTTAAGATACTCGTTAATGTACATGCAAGAGTAATTACTGCTGGCTTCATATTTTTTATTTTAAAAATAGTAGTTAGAAGTTTAATCCTAATTTATTGAATGTTATTATTATATAATGTTATTGTCGCTAGACATTGCGCTGACGCTGTTTACTAATTAAGTAAAAAAAATCACTACTGTGTTCTGCTCTACTGCATAAAATAGCAGTAATTTTGCTTACAGACAGTTTTTTTTTAACTTTTTCCGTATAAAATAAAACTGTTACAACCAGTTGCTATGTTTAAAAATTGTTCCATCTTTACACTTTTCATATGGTAAAATATCTTATCCTAATATTATAAACACGAACGCAATAACTTCAGAATGGATGGTAATGAAACTTTGTAATACCTAAGTCTTATACATCAGAATAACACATAGGCTATAATTTATAAAGATACTAGCTGACCCGGTGAACTCCATCTCACCATCTGTCGACTGTCAATGGCAACTTTTTCATGCAGGAACATTTTGTATGGGAAAATTAAATTCATGATTTTATTAAATACTCGCTACAATTCTACATTTTCATTTCAAAACCAAAATTAGCCAAATCGGTTCAGCCGTTCTCGAGTTTTAGCGATGTTAGTCTCGCTAAAACTCGAGAACGGCTGACCACGATTCATTTTATATCTATAGATTCACTTGAAACGAAGGTCGCCGAGTCAGCTAGTGATAAATAAAAATAACTTGTTTTAAATAGAAAATTAAATAGGATTTATTATTATAATAGGAATACACATCTAGTAACAATAACAATAAATGATATTGGCACGAAAACGTCAGTCTTCATGAAGCTTATTATTTAGTTCTTATGGTGAGTCTCAATCTGCACGTGCTGGCCCGGCGCGGAGTGTTTCACGATGGCACTGAAACTGTATGAAATAATAACATAAGACCATGTCCAACACCATCCACCCATCTATCAGTCCACCACCATAAAACCATGTCCACCACCATCCACCCATCTATCAGCCATAGGATATCCTCTGCTGAGCATAAGCCTCCGTGATGTAAAACTATGTTTCGGTTACTATACGGAGCGATCAGAATGTTTTCATCGTCATCCTACTTCTTACTACATGCATCTCTCTACATCTCATACACACTACTTGCATCTATTATAAACGCGAAAGTTTGTGAATTTGTGTATAGTTTATATATCAGAATAACACAGGCTATAAATTATGCTATTACGTAAATGTTTCATAATATAACGATAAGTGTTAAGTAAGTAAGGAAAAATTCTGCTAACTGCGAGCTATTCTAGAGCGTTTTAAGAGATGTGAAAAAATAACAACTGTCGAATGGAACAACCATTAAATCGTTTTTTGTTTTATTTTATTTTTTGATTTTCCACTCCTGTGAGATCCTTTATTGAGGGTGGTAAGGTAGGGCCTCGGGTTTGAAAGACGGATAGTGACATAGTTTACTTTTTATCCCGGATAAATAAATGGTTCCTATGGGATAGCACAAAAATCAAAATATCATGCAGTTAACCCTAAAACTACGAGTAGTTCATCTATAATCCATAGGATATCTACCGCTGAACATAGACCTTCCCTATGGACTCCCACTAAAACTGGTAGGAAGTGGCTTGCATCCAGCCTGCAATCTTTATGATGTCATATATTCACATGCCGATTAGAATGTTTAATTGAACTAATCTTTCCACTGAAAACTGATAAAACATGATTGGATTGGGTAATTGAGAAACTGATTGAAAGAATTGAACAAAAGATTTCGCATCATTGGCACCTCATTTATGATGCAAATGAAGTTATCAACATGTTACCTACCCATGGTGTTTGTCGGAGCTGTATTCCACAGTCCTGATGGAACCATCAGCTTCATGGAGACCGTAGACTCCCTTCACAACATCACCATCACGGATCTCATGCTGGAACTTGTTGTCGCCGGTGTGCGGGTCCTCCACTTTGTACTCGTACTGATACTTGGGATACGCCTGCAAAAACATAAATGCCAACATTTACATACCAATCGCATTTTAAGCGATCATTGATGTGAGCCGAATAAATGAATGGAAAGTCGCTATAAAGTTGGAAGCAGGAAATAAGTAGTTTATATGCGAAATAGAGGAAACTCACGTAATAGTCGATCGGCTCGTCGTGAGACTCATGAGATTCGGGTACGTGGTGGACCGGCACTTCATGTTGAGGAGCGTGTTGGTGCTGAGGAGCGTTGTGGGGGACTTCGTGATGGTACGACGGGACTTCGTGAGACTCGGGCTGGTAGTGGGGCACTTTGTGAGACGCAGGCTGGTAGTGGGGTACTTTGTGAGACTCAGGCTGGTAGTGGGGTACTTTGTCTTGAGGCACTTGGATGGACTGGATTTCTTGATGCACTGGAGCAGGGGCAGGATAATGCACGGCATGGTACTTGTGCTTCACAGGAGCAGCGTGTTGGATGTTCTGCTCTTCATTCTGTTCATCCACATATTGATAAACAGGAGCGACGTGCTCGGTGTTGACCTCATGAGACTCTTCGTAAGCTCCAGACTGGCCGTGATGCACAATGCTCTGAGAAGAGTATGCCTGTCCGTGGCCTTCTGGCAGCTTGTACTGCTCTTCGCTCACTGGCGCTTCCTGGTACTCTCTTATAGGAATCTCTCTAATCTGCTCATGTGGATGATGCCTGTACTCTTTGGGTGCTTCATGATGGACTACAGTCTTCAATCTGTAAAGGCGATTTTCACTGGAAGCCGCAGCAATCACAACAGCGAACACTAAAACCTGTAATATTATAAAAAATTAGAGGAAGCTCTAAAATAAAAATATTATATGCGTATATTGTTCGAGCACATACTTTAGTAAACATTTTGATCTTTCTTCTATGACTTCCGCAGTGGAACTGTTGAATTAACATAGTCATTAGCTCAATATATACTGGAGACGTTACGAGAGAGTATTGAATAGATTTGTATCCGCTTGGGCGTCATGTTTGTAACGCGGCGCGCGCGCAGACCGAATGACGTAATTTATGTAACCAATGTGAAGGTTGTCAGTCCGCTAAACTGGTGCAGTGGATGCTCTGATTAATAACAATGAGCTTTGTACCTAACGGCTCTAGGCTCGGAATACAACCTGAACGGGATGTATAATAGGAAATTTAAACTTACTGATAGAAATCAATCCGCTTACTATTCTGCTAGAGTTCTATCATTTCCTTCACTTAATGACATTTTTAGGCGACTGCGTTTTCTCTTTAAAAAATATTACAAGATCGAACGTCTTGCATCTGTCTAGTATAATTATTAGCGTTCCAATTACATAGTAGGTGTAATATTATGGCATCAATCCTGTCGTTCAATTTCAAATTATCGCACAACAGCTTTGTCAACACTAAATTACATGTCACAGTGACTTTAGTTCAACTGGATTAAGTTAAGTATCTACTTGAATGACATTAGTCTGTAAATTAACATATCAACAGGTATTTCGTTTGTCGATGAAACTTATAAAAATAGGATAAGCAAGATGAATCAATCAATCAACCATATCATTGTGAAATAAAAGCAATATTGGTGATTGCATCTTGTTACAGTTTTATAACGGACGAAACGACAGAGGTTATCAAATCAACGCGTTTTTTTGTGCATGATAAGCGTATATTTTTTTACAGACCTAGCCCAGACAATTTAGACATTCTAAGCTACATATCTCAAGCTGAAAATTGGTGAAATCGTTAAATATATAAATAAATAATAATTATTTTTTGGCAAAAAATGGCAAAACCGCCTTCCATCGTGTACAAATTCGAATATTTGGCTCATATTATTAACATTATTTTTGATTTTTTATAAACGGCTCAGCCGATTACTTTGAAATTTATTTGGGACCACCTAATTTTTTGATTCTAATTTTTGTTTTGAATAATTTTTCGATTTTGTTCACAATTGGCGAAATTATCGATGAACATACACAAAAAATTACATACAGACGGAAATTGATCCTCCTCTTTTTTGGAAGTCGGTTAAATATGAAAGTTCCCCATCTTTTTTACTTTTTTATTTTCAGCTTGTTGTGAATTTATGTAGCTTCACTATGGAGCTTTTGTTTAATTTGACTGGACTAACTAGTCAGGTTTGATAATTTCTTTCCATTTGACAATCTCACATATTGTATACATCATGTAGATGTTATCGAAATTGGTAGTATATCTGTTTTTTGAAAACACAACAAGTTTATTTTTTGCAAAAATTAGCATGACCGACTTCACCCGTGTACAGAATTCGCGAATATTTCGCACGGATCGATGTAGCATTTTTCACATTATTGTTGATTTATCAAAAATGGCTCAGCTGATTTCGATAAAATTTAAATGGGACCAATTTCGAAGTATACTTTTTCCATTAAAAAAATAATTATTGAAATCGGTGTACTACGAAAAAAGTTTTGCGTGGTTGTACATAAAAAAATATATACGCGTCGAATTGTATACCTCCTCCGGTGGTTCGTCGGTCAAAAATCTATAAATGGCTCAGGCAGGTGCATCGATTAAGTGTATTATTCAAATTTTGTACCTAGGTACCTACATAGATTGCAATAGGTGAAGTCGGATAATGCTATTATTTGCGTAAAAATAATATTTTCGATTTTCTTCTTATTTTTTTGACACTTTCTAACTTACTTTCGCAAAAACTTTTGATTTTGTCATTTTTTTTCTTTTCACGACGACTTAAACTTACTTTTGGCTAAATAAAAATCGCAAAACCGACTTCCATCTCGTACAAAATTCGAATAGTTTGCTTGAATAGATGTATACATTTTTTTATTATTGTTGCTTTTTCGAAAACGGCTTAGTCGATTGCGATAAAATTTAAATCGGACGACCCCGGGAGAGTAAAAAATATCTTTTTGATTCGGTTCACAATTGGCGAAAATATAGAACATACACACCAAAAAAATACATACAGACGAAAATAGAACCTCATCCTTTTTTTTTTTTTTTTTTTTTTTTATTTCAAATAGGTTTGCGTTTGACTACACACTGCCTGATGTAAAGCAGATATGCGGTCTAGGATGTAGCACGCTTACCTAGAAGATACCTATTTACTCGAGATTTGAAGACACCTACATTGGAAGTCGGTTAAAAAGTAAGCACGTAAAGCACAGTCTCGTTTCAGCATGGATAGTTTTTGTGTTTGTATTACTTAATTTAACTACTATGATGAAGTATCTAACCGCTGCTGCCAATGATCCAAACGGTACTAAAATGATTCATCAAATATCTTGACGATTGTGAGTTACGAAACCATGTCAGTGTCGTGGTTTTTTGTAACAAAAACTGATAGTCAACTTACGCACTGTCTTCGCCATGAACCACATTTAAATGCTGTTTTTGTGGCATAGATATTCTTGATCTACTTTTTGTATCTGAATACATTTTTATTGTACTAATGATCTTTAGAATTTTGAAATGAAAAGTGATTCTTGATTGTTTTTCGTAAGTACCTAATCTTTGCCATGTTGTCTTAGCTATATTATGCCTTCATTATGTGTTCTCAATTAGATCACATGGAAATAGCTTGCAGTCAGAATTTTATACTTTACTAATATTTTAGAAATAACTATTTCATCTGCTTATTTTTTCATATAGATTTTAACAGACAAACTTCAGAATCTCTATAAAGTAAAATCAATTTCTTATTTAGTACCTACATCTTTTCTATTTTCTATTTTTTTTTAGTTGTATATTGATAAATATTACACTGTACTGTATCGGTCTTTTTAACAGTCTACTGCTGAACACTGTTAAAAAGACCGATACAGTACAGTGTAATATTTATCAACATGCAACTAAAAATAAATAGAAAAAATCTTACGTAGTAATCGAAGTGGTGGTCTCTCACTATGGGCCTTATTAGTAAGCTCCAAGTAGCCCAACGAGCTATGGAGAGGGCTATGCTCGGAGTCTCTCTGCGGGATCGCAGGAATGAGGAGATCCGTAGAAGAACCAAAGTTACCGACATAGCCCAACGGATTAGCAAGTTGAAATGGCAATGGGCAGGGCACATAGCGCGGAGGACTGATGACCGGTGGAGTTGAAAATTTCTCGAGTGGAGACCACGTACCTGCAAGCGCAGCGTAGGACGTCCACCCACAAGGTGGACAGATGACCTCATTAAGACCGCAGGATCGCGCTGGATGCAAGCTGCTATCAACCGGTCTTATTGGAGATCCATAGGGGAGGCCTATGTCCAGCAGTGGACGTCCTTTGGCTGATGGATGGATAGATGGACTGCTGAACATAGGCCTACCCACGGAGAGAGACAGTGGGTAAGCCTAACTTTGTAGCCTTCGAGGGTAGGTGATGTTGATGACCAAATAAGTTCAATAAAAAGCAAAATAGGTATGATAAATATAATTATTCAACATCCTTAACTAAGCAACAGTCGTGTTAAAACGAAAGGTCTAGTGATGATGGGATTGTTGTTCGTGTTTCGAGGGTTCGGAGTTGTGGACGAGTGCGTTGAATCTGTAAGAGAATATTATTGTTAGGTATTGCCAAGACTGTAGTTTTGCTATCAAAATAATACTAATAGGGATTATGATAATTTTACCCGCTGTGCTTGTCAGCAGAGTACTCGACGGTGCGGATGGAGCCGTCAGCCTCGTGCAGGCTGTACACGCCCTTCACGACATCGCCGTCGCGGGACTCGTGCTGGTATTTGCTGTCATGGGTGTGGGGGTCCTGCACTTTGTATTCGAACTCGTATTTGGGGTGAGCCTGTAATCATAATTTAATAATGTTTAATTTCAGCTTAAAAATCATCGATGACGTCATTGTTTGCACTTTTGATTTCGAAATTAAGCAAAAATCTTACGTAGTAATCGACGTGGTGGGATTCTTCATCGTGAGATTCCTCCTGGTGACCAGATTGCTGAACGTATTGGTGGATAGGCGCGGCTTGGATCACGGTGTGGAGAACGGGAGCAGCGTGGTGTTGGACTGGGAAGACGTAATGCCCAGATCCTTCGTTGGACTGGTGGGAATCGTGACGGACAATGTTTTGTGAGGAAATAGCGTGTCCGTGGGATTGAGATGCAGAGTGAATTTCGTGAGAAGGAGCAGCGTGAAGGCTGACAGTGTGGACAGGAGCGGAATGTTGCTCAATAGGGACGAAGTAGTGAGATTCCTGTCCATTGGACCCTTCCTTGTGGCCACTGTTATGACGGGTGATGCTTTGAGAAGAAACAGCGTGTCCATATCCGTGAGATTCACCACCAGAGATTTCATGGATAGAACCAGAGTGCAGGCTGACGGTTTGTTGAACAGGCGCGGCTACGACGTAGTGAGAGTCACCATTTGATTCCTCGTGGTGACCGCTGTCGTGACGGATGATGCTTTGAGAGGAGACAGCGTGTCCGTGTCCGTGTTGGTTAGATTCACCACCAGAGATTTCATGAATTGAACCAGAGTGCAGGCTGACAGTTTGTTGGACAGGCGCGGCTACGACGTAATGAGAGTCGCCATGCGATTCCTCGTTGTGACCACTGTCATGACGGATGATGCTCTGAGAGGAGACAGCGTGTCCGTGTCCGTGAGATTCACCACCAGATTGGATTTGGATGCTGGGAGCAGCCTTAATACTGATGATTTCATGTACGGGAGCAGGTTGATGGACGGGGACGATGTAGTTGTGACCGTTGTCTTGGGACTGTTCATGGTGACCACTGTCATGGCGGATGATGCTTTGAGAAGAGACAGCGTGTCCGTGAGACTCGCCATGAGAGTAATCCTGACCGCCAGAATAATATTCATGGGACGGCGCAGAGTAGGTATGGATGGGGATCTGAACAGAATGATGCTCTATTTTCTTGGGCTCTTCATGTTTCACGATGGTTTGAAGCTTGTAAGAGTGAGAGTGCTCCTGGCTGTAAGCCACCGCCGATAAAACGACCACCGCAAATACCTGTGAAATATAAATACTCTATTTTAGCATTGCACGAGTATGTAAGAATTGCAAGTATCAAATAGCAGAAAAATGTAATGGTTTTATAAATGTACCTTTGCAAACATTTTGGATGTTTTTCTTACTGGAGCTGTTGCAATTCTGATGCTGAATGCAACAGAAGCTGTAGAATTTATACTCCAAAAAAAATCAGGTCTATAACAGGTTTCCTTCAGTTTTGAACTGATTATTGTGGATGTGTGTGATTTCATCCACGCACAGACGCACACCTTCAAAAGATCTGGTTCACGTATGTAATTTGAGTTCAAAGTATTAAGGTGATTACGTAATTCCTTAATTACTATAGAAGGTATCATTGCCGATCTGTCACAATGAAAGGAAAGGGCTGCTCGCGGTCGTATTACACACTTGATCTTGAAACTTTAGCACCGGAAAGTAGAATTAAGTCACGATATTTTTAGGTAACCTTCAAATATAAACATAGTATTTGGCCAAATTATACCTAAGGATATCCTTAATAAATATTAATTGAAATTGAATTACATGAAGATTAATTACTGTCAAAATGTATGTACCTACAAAATGTAGCAGTCTAAATTTTCTATCTACAGCATACACCACTTGGAGAAGTAGCTATTAGAAAACTGTAGCCTTATAGTCCTAAGTAGTTATTTTAGTAATAGTATCAGCTTAAGTCAAATAGTAAACAATTTCGTAACACAATGAGACTGCTTAATTACTCGCAAGTTTATGTAACAAAATTATGCTTTTTATTAAATTATCCACATAAGATTATTTTAGTTCCGCTCAAAAGATATTTGGGTTTGATTAAATTAAGTATTTCTTAGTAGCACAAATTAGTAGGTACTTCTTCGTATGACTTGGTTTAAATGGATTTTGATATAGACATAGGCCTACACTTTAGCAAAGTAGATCGGAGCGGGGACAAAATGAGCTAGCTAGAGCATGGCAGTTCATTGCCCATTTTAAAAATTAACGAATAAAACAACAATATTTCTGTTCCACACTTCTTATATTGTAGGTTTTGTTTGTCGGTTAGCTAATATGACATTTATTCGGTGAATTCGCTGACTAATCGAACATGGTCGATCTCATATAATAACTTAATTTTTGATACATTTCGTGGGACTTAAATTTAAATTGTCGTGTATGTACAGTGTATTTAGGTTATTTTCCTGTTATGTAGATTTCCGTTCGCTTGCAAATCCAAAGAAGGGCTCTCTCAAAGATTTTATTGTAAAGAAAGAACCTTTGTTTGGATTTTCGTCTTTTGGCAAACTATGCAAAACATGCGGAATTATAAAATAAAGTAGAAGCTGAGTATGCGTTTATACGCGGAAACTAGATTAGTGGAGTGTGGACTCCATACATTTTTTACAGTGCAGAAGCAAGAATGAACTAAGCTACACAAAGGAGCTACACGAAAACGATGATAGTTTTCGTTTACTATGCCAACTTAGACTAAGGCATTACGGCTCCTAGGTCTTATTATGTATGCGTTCTGACATTCGGCTTGGCTTTTTCTCCTGCTCGCGCCAGTAACTCGCGCCACGAGAGCGAGCGGGAGAAAAAGCGAAACCGAACGTCAAAACGCGTACACAATAAGGCCCCTGATTCCGTAAAGTCTTATAAGTGTCTTATAAGTGCGTATAGTTTCAGGTTGCCTGGAAGAAATCGCTCTAAGCGATAAGGCCGCCGATTGTCGCACTATTTTAATTATATTAACTGTAAGACGCAACAGAATCTGAACATATTTTCATCGAAGTATTTCAATAATTAATAATTTTGTTAAAGTTATTTTAGTCTCCTTGGAATGTGAAAATGACACGCAATATTTCTAATAGATTCATAACTGAAACGTCAGAAGCCTTCAGGTGTGTTAAAAACTCCGAAACCAGGAACTACTCGACCAATACAAACTTACGTACTTATTTGGAACTAAAAACTTTATTACCAATTATATTTTGACTAAGACACGACTCTTGAAGAACGAAATCAATAAGCCCGCTATCAAAAAAGAAGGTCTAGAAGTGAAGCTAACAAGATGTGTAATTTTATAAATATGTAGTATAAACTCAGAGTAAATAAAAAAAAGTATAATATAATTTGCAAAAAAATGTCGAGCGGCTTTTTCGTAAGCCTTTTTAATAGTCATTTATGAACACCAAGTACGTCGTTTTGTTCAACATTGTTACAAGTAATTTTGCAATGAAGTCCTTCTGGTATGCCATTATGTTTAAAACATTTACAGATATTTTTGTCATCGAAATATCTGCATCTGCATTTTAGTGTAACTTGTTCTGTTATGTAATATTGCAAGTCATTTAGACCAATTCAAACTTAATCAATTTTACAATAGCCGCTGATATGTATGTAATATATTTGTAATACCCATAATAGCGTAGTTGGCTAACCATCAAGACAATAAGAGTGGTAAGTTCATTTGGGTGTCTATGAAAGCATGTACTAAATTAAATTCGACCGCATTACAATCTTATTACATCCGGCGCTAACCGTATTGCACTTAGATAAATAGGCAGATAACTCTAATAAAACGTTTGTCTTACAGTACTTTGTCGGTATTTTAATAATCTATCTCTGAATAGCTGAACATAAAACCACCTACATAAGGTGATTTCGTTTTGCTCGATGGCGTTTTTGGCATTTGCAAAATTAGCGTTGATGTAAACCGTTCGGATTGGGAATTTCGCCCATTTCGCCAATAATGCTACGCTATTACTCATTTCCCAAAACAAACGCTAAAACGTCAAACTCAAACGATTACATAGAATGGGTTCGTTCCTCCGCAGGTGGATCAAAGTGGCAGTTCACGATGGCATTTTTAACTGTTTTTGAGCTAATCGAACGGTGAACAAAAACAGTGAAAAATGCCACTTTTGCTCACACATTCTCAAAACGAACGCAGAGAGACAGAGAGTAATTGGGTCATACTCGCCGCGCTGTCCCATAAACACAATAATCATATTCTTATTCTTATTCTTATATGTCCCAGCGCGGGATGATATATATATTCGTTATTAATACGTAAAACTACTTCTTTGGTAATGTGATGGTAAGCGGTAGGAATGGGAGAGGACGACCAAAAAAATGTGGATAAATTGTGAGAAAAATGATATGCGAAAGAAAGGAGTTGATGATGTGATGACGTATGACAGAGTGAAGTGGCGAAAGGAAACGTGTTGTGCCGACCCCACCTAGTGGAATAAGGGCAGTGGAATGATGACATAAAACTACTTTTTAGTGTATCGTTGTGTGAGAACGCATCATTATTTTCCAACAACTTTGATACAGAAAGGATTTATGAATTAAGGTGAAAAACAAGTTCCGGTGTAAAGTAGGTAACCCCATGTGTCATGCCCAATTGACACTTTAACTTACTAATCCTTAGGTAATATATGATTTAAATAAATAAATAAATATTTTGGGACATCTTACACAAGGTCTTTGTCCCCAAACTAAGCATAGCTTGCGATATGGCTGCCAGAGACTGATATACTACATATACCTATTTTTAAATACATACTTATATAGATAGTTACTAAATAACACCCAGACAGAGAGCAAACACTTATGTTCATCACATAAATATTTGGCCTGGGTGGGGATCGAACCCACGCCTCTTCGACCCAGAAGTTAGGGTCAGTAACCACTGAGCCACCGAGGCAGTCGATTTATTTTCATTGTTTTATTTTATAATTTACAAATCCCTTCGTGGACAGGGCTACGTCTTACAGTCGACTATTAAAAAGGCTGATGATACATTAGTATAATATACAAATGGTTGCAGATAGAATTTTAAGAAGCTACAATATTTGATCCTTGAGCTATTGTGGTGAAATTTTGAATGTTATGTAAAATTGGTCTATGGAATGAGGTTCGGCACCCGCTATTTATGCCCCATTTCAAAATGTCGTAGCGGGTGGTGACATGCCGTCCACTAAATAGGCCCCCCATAAAGGCTCTGTAAGTTGGCGCCGGAGGGGCAACATTGGTGTGGACGGCTTAGGGTATCGAGAGGTGTGCTGCGCTTTCACTAGACGCTACTCGCGGCGTTATGCCCTTTAACACTTCCACCCTGGAGCTTAGGTTCTTAGCTCTTGCAGTTTCCACTCCTAGCCAGCCGGTTAAGGCAAGAAAGGAGTCAGGGGTCTCAATAATACTTATTATTATAATATCTAAGCCTCGTTTCACAGAATGCTTCAATATTTTTTCAATTTGAGGAAAGGAGATGCGAGTTCGAGTTATATTAAATTGATCTAATTTAGAATTGAGAAAGGTTTTTGTTTACTTATTCACTGAAAAGTTCAAAGAACTTCACATGTAATCAAATTATTTAGAAGCTTTTATTGAACTTTCAATGGATGTGCCTATCTAGGTATGTAAGTTCGGGTGGAATCTTGCAAATTTAATTTGACCAACTTCCCGGTTTTTATCACCCGGTTGGTATCATGGAGCTGATCTGGTTATGGAGTCGAAAACTGACTAAACGAACTCCTGTACTAAACAAAACCTGTCTTGTTTATGCTCGATTTGTCTTGGCTAGCACTCTGCTGCTACATAGTAACTATGATCTCAAAAGCCTGTATTTTTAAAAAGTTCCAATGCTGAACATGGGCTACTCACAATGGGCAATTGGCCATAGGTACCTGCACTGTGTCAAGGATGGTCTTAGACACAACGCGAATTGGTGGATTCACTTTCGTCATCGATATTTTTCAATGGAAGATCCTCGATGTTTTCCTTAACGGAAAAGTCAGTTTGTGTTAAAATCTTTTTGATGCATTGCCTTGCTGTTGTAAAGCAAAAGTTAATGCTACTAGGCTTTATGGCTTGATTTTGACTTATTTTATAATTTTAATGCAAATCTTTCTATTTTAACACTCAAACCACTGCGCAAACATTGGCCACTGTTTTTTATTACTTTTAATTTGTGTCAACAATGCGAGACGCAAAAAACTTGCATAATAAGTTCAATACTCAAGCAATGTCATGCTCACTTCTTGGCATATCGAGCAAATGTTTTTACGAAATGATTACAAACTGCACACTAAGAGTTTAACAAGCAAGTTAGGTGAAACCAATATTACCTTGGTTTTAGTAGTTAATATAAAAAGCGTTGATTTTATGTAAATTGTATCAGTTAGTGTTTGCTGTTAGCGTTAATCGATACAAAAACAAAAATGCTCTTTAAGGTAAATATTGGAATAGTGTGAAATAGTGTGCCAATGTGTTTTATTAAAAAGTGAACATATTTTGTGTTTGTGGTGAATCTGTTTATTTAAAAAAAGTGTAGTTATAAAAATGCGTACACCACATCGCGTGCATGTTCCTTACGTAAATGAAAAGGAAGTAATTTTATCAATAGACTCTCTTTCATAAATATATGGGATGAAAGTTGACAAGGAGTCGATAATAGCTCTTACAATTTACTGATATTTAAGATGATTTTTAAACATTTATGTTCAAAATTATTGCTGATAGAATCCTTACTTCCTACCTAGAATTTCCATATTAAACCATAAAACAAGATAAAAAGTCACTTTTTACAATACCACCTACAGTTTAATCTTGTATAATATCTACAATCTGGAGCTGTTACGACCAATTTTATCAAAGAATCATTGTTCAGAAAGTAAAAAAAAATGCATCAATACTGATGCAATTTTTTTTTTCTTTTCCCAAATGCTAAAGGGAAAATAACTATCTAATTACGGTCTAAAGAAAGCCAACGTCGTTAAAGTTTTTTTCTCGTTTTAGGTAGCATTCGTCTTGGTAGCGCTCGCCAGTGCAGTGGTCGCGCAGCACGGTCACGGTCACGGCCATGGTCACGCGTTTTCATCGCAGCACATCCATCGCCACGACGGACCTGCGCATCCCGTGATCGTGCACGGACATGGGCACGGTCATGAACACGGACACGGGCATGGGGAGCATCATCATGTTGATTACTATGTAAGCTAAATTTGAAACTTAAATCATACAAATAGTGACCATGAGAATAGTGCAGTGGTCTTCTAGCACAGCCTTGGTGACGGCCAAGGTTACGCCTTCTCTTTGCAATACATTCATCGGCCTGACAGACCCGCGCATCCTGTGTCCTATCTTATGTTCACGGACATGGGCACGGGCATGAGCACGGACACGGGCATGGAGAGTATCCTCATATTGATTACTTCGTAAACTAAAGTTGGGACATAAATCATATGAACAATAATCAAAAGAATAGTGCAGTAATCGCGTAGTACAGTCTTGGTCACGGCCAAGGTCACGCGTTCTTGTCGCATGTATTAAGGGGGTATTTGTACCGTTTGGAGAAGTACTGTACTGTACCAGCCATTTTAATAGTCCACTGTAGGACGTAGGCCTACCCACGTAGGGTGATTGGGCCATATCCACCACGCTGGCCCAGTGCGGATTGGTGGATTCACATACGCCATCGAATTTCTTTTACGGACGCATGCAGGTTGCCTCACGATGTTTTCCTTCACCGAAAAGCCCGTGGTGTGAAATTCTGTACATAAATTCCAAGGAATTCATTGGTACGGGACCGGGATTTGAACCCACGACCTCACGATTGTAAGGCGGGTGTCATTACTACTAGACCACCACTGTTTTTACCACTAGACCACCACTCACTGCTGTTTGGAGAAGTACTAGTATTATAAATAAGTATACAAGGTTATTTCTAATCAATTAGCATCCTTTTAGGGGCTTATTTTGTACATCTAAACTAACAACTATCAGCTGTTCCATACATTTTGTCACAGGTACCTAATCGATATTTTTCTATGGGGCAACAATTTTTTTTTGTGTGTTTGACAAGAGTGTTCTACAACTCTTGTCAAACACACAAAAAAAAGTTGTTAGTTTTGATGCACAGAATAAGCCCCTTACAGGATGCTAATTGATTAGCATCCTGTTAGGGGCTTTTTAGGAGCTAACCCTGTACAAAGGTTAATTTTTATCAGTCTAAAAGATGATATTATTGGCGCTACAACCGCAAACTATGATGGTAATCACAAGTCCCAGCCTTCTATTTCATCCAGACTGTAAGTTGTACTCTTTCTTGCAGTGTCTTGATCCCAAGTATGTCTGCCAATCGTGTCAAAGATCAAAAATGTCGTCTATTTTACCGTAATTATATTATCGTCTATTTTGTAATAAATGTGACGGTATTTGCCTTAATTTTTTTTAAATAGTAGACACATCTTATCCATCGGCTTTGAACTAGTTAAAAACTGTATCTTAGGGCCAATAGCTTCTCCTGAATTTAATTTAAATAGTATGAATAATTTTGATGTTCTTTAAGATACTTACCTTGTCTCAGCTACTCCTTCCCTGCTACTTTGTCTACGGTGCCTATAAAATTAATTTATTTCAGGCGCATCCCAAGTACGATTTTGAGTACAAAGTGAAGGACCCGCACACTCATGACATCAAGGAGCAGCACGAGACCCGCGACGGCGACGTCGTGAAGGGATACTACTCTCTGCACGAACCTGATGGCTCCGTCAGACACGTGCACTACCACGCTGATAAGCACAGCGGGTAAGAATTAAAATACAAAATTCTTGTTATGGTTTTCATTTAGTTCGTTCACAGCTTCTCAAGTGGTAACGGTTATTTTTTCGGAAGTAAGGAAGCGGTTAAGGAGCCCGTAAAATTGCCTTCTTGATACGCTCCTGTCACTAGAGTCGTATGAAATGTTTAGATCTTAGTCACGAAGTGTTAATATAACCTACGAATGTTTCTTCAAATTTGATTGTCACTTGCTGATATGAAAAAATAATTGAAATCATTGTTAAAAGAAAAAAAAGTGAAAGAAGAAAAAAGTAAATTAGAGTTGTTGTTTTGGGTATTATCAACAGCTGATAAGCGATATTTATTAAATCGGAATTCTTGTTTTAACCGTTTAAAGGACAGACACCAGAGCTCGCCACTCGACCTATACCAATTTGCCAAATTTATCAATTTACATAAAGTATCACGAGATGGTCCCATAAATATTTATGTAATTTACTTTGGTTCTGTACTTTTGAAACACCTCTAAAAAATTGCAGCGCCTACACAAATCGAAATGCAAAATCTCTACTTTTGGTCGCTATTTTCGATTTTAAGTCTATTGTGGGATGTCAGTTATTGTTTTATAAGGTAAAAATTTTTTTTTGTTCGCAGTTTCCACGCTGACGTGAAGCACAGCACCCATCACATCGTCCCGGAGAAGCACCACCATCACTAAGCCATATTAATTAGAATCTTGTCGTTAACTTGCCAAGCTGAATCTGTGATCTATGTTGTTAAATGTTTTGTTACCTATATTTGTAATTTGTGATAGCTAAATAAATTGTACATTTGATTATACTCTATTTTAATAAACTAACCATAAAACCCGATCGATAAAACAATAGTCTAGTCTTTTAACAGGCCACTTTTGTAATGATTAAAATTCACCAAAGGAATATAAAGATTTATGTACTCAAATACAATTTACGAAAGACAAAGGTCATGCATAACGTTATTTATCAAACATGCTATACTCGTAGATACCTACATTCACAATTACTATTATTATACACATATTCATTTATTATCTTAAATATAAATTATTTTCCAATATTTAAAGAACAAAATACTATAAATAAACCTAAACCTAGAGTGCCGCCGGCAGCGGGGCGGGGCTCAAGCTACCGGTGGTTGGGCCTACAGAGAGAGGAATCTTCTGACAATGCGCGCCGTGTCCAGAACGACCGCCTTCTGTATCTGACCCTTGACCCAACCGTCTAGCGAGAGCCTCTTAAGGTGGTGGTCGAGACTCTTAGCTATTAAACCGTTTACCGAAACGACTATCGGGACAATGATCGTCGAGTCCACATCCCACATGGCAGTAACCTCGTGAGCCAAGTCAAGGTACTTGCTGAGCTTGTCCTTCTCGGCCTTCACGAGGTTGTCGTCATGTGGGATGATGACATCGACGAGCACTGCCCGGCGTTGGGACCGGTCGATCACCACGATATCAGGCCTATTGGCAACAATAGTCCTGTCCGTGATGATAGAGCGGTCCCAATAGAGCAACGCACGACCATTTTCGAGAACTGGCGCCGGTGCGTACTTGTAGTACTGCACTATTATTATTATTCTATTATCAGACGTAGAAAGTCCACAGCTGGACAAGGGCCTTCCTTATGGATTCAAATGAGACCGGAACCTACTAGCATCCAGCGCAATTCTAGCCAAAAGTTCAAAAAGGAGAACCAAATTCACCACTGCAATGGAAATGTTGACCGCAATTTTATTATTATTTAATTTAAAAAAATATATATTTAAGATTACGACTAAATATTAAAAGTCTTAACGCTTATTAAGGTACTTTTGTAACTTTCTAAGTCGAGATGCCTCCTGCAACCGCGGATAAAACATGCAGCAGCTTTTAAAACGTCAATCGTTTTGTATAAAATAACTTCAAAGCGCAAATAACTTACTTTGCGTCAACTACAGTTAGGCAGCTGCTGCACGTACTGTTGGTTTTGAACGGTTCTGAAAGGTCACGGTCAACGCAAACAATGCATGAAAAGACGAATGCTTATCACTCAAGACGTCAATAGTAATTTTATTTTATCCAAGAGTATGAGTTTTTATACACAGTTTATATACAAAGGGTATGAGTTTAAATATGTAGTAAACGAAAAAAACTAACTAAGTTATTTTTCTCTACACTACAGAAAAGCTGTACATAAACATAATATTACATTGATCCACAAAGACTACTGCAGTTGATGTTAACGTATAATCTCGCAGTAACTTAATCCTTCTGCTCACTAAAACAATTATTGCTGAACAAAAAATAATAATAATAGGAAAAGCTAATCATCACGTTAATCATTATTCCTTCGGTATTTAGTCAGTCCTGATTTTCTCGAAATATATTGCAACTATTACCACGCAATGACCAGGAAATGCACAAATTTCCCGGCTTTACAATAGTTTCCCTCTTCCTACCACCTAAAAGTAGTGCATTTTGTAAAATAATATTTTGTTTGTAAAAGGGCCTCTCAGTGTCGGCCATGGCTCCCTTGATGCCCTTCAAAAGCACGGGTTAGCGAGATGTGAAAACTGAATAAATAGAAAAGCGAATTTTTCATTTACGCATAATATCGCAGAATAAACTCCCAAATGAATTTAGTTCTACAATTATTGCTCATGCAATAGGTACATTTTTTTTTAAATATGTGTGTAACTGACTGACTATTATTTTTTGAATGTGCAGGGGACGCAAAAGTAAAAAAGGCAAAAGCCTTGCAATCGTGGGGTCGTGGGTTTCAATCCTGGTCCCGTACCAATGAGTTCTTTGGAGTTTATGTACGGAATTTAACCCCACTGGCTTCTCGGTGAAGGAAACTATCGTGAGGCAACCTGCATGCGTCCGTAGAAGAAATTCGATGGCGTAATGTGAATCCACCAACCCGCACTGGGCCAGCGTGGAGGATATGGCCCAATCACCCCTTCGTGGGTCTACGTCCTGCAGTGGACTATTAAAAAAGGCTGGGATAGAGGGGAGGCATATGTCTATCAGTAGACATCCTAAGGCTAATATGATGATAAGTAAGATCGTATAGACCGGGTGGTTAGCCCTGGTGTCAAAGTTTATAACCCGCCTGAACGCCTCTGACATGGCTATGATATGATGAAAATGATGATAATTATGATCCAATTTTAGGCCTTAGTTCTTAATCAGACCCTCTGTCTACCCAGTTGGTGAACGTCCTACGCTGCATTTACCGGTACGAGGTCTCCGTTCGAGTACATTGCCGCCCCATCGGTCATCAGTTCTTCATATTATGTGCCTGCTTGTTAGGATTTTTACTAGGTAATCAGATGAAAATAAATATACTACACAAAGGAATGTGCTACGGCGAGCTACGGCGTAGCATGATATGTGAAGCTACAAATTATGCAAATATGCATGTCAGTTGCTCATATTAGATACTTAATGTAAATAGTTTGTAAAAAAGATGTCCTAGATTTTTTAATGATATTCTTTTTAAATTGTTGCTTTGATATAAGTAGTTTCAAGCTCGTACTTAGCTAACGTGATCGATAGATCACATTATCGACTTTTTAAAACGTCAGTAAAGTAGTTCCTTACCAGCAAGTTGGAAATAGGTCGTCGAATAACTTTATAGTTAAGTACTTATACTGGATTTAGTTATCAGTCGGCAGTTAAAGTTATCAAATGGCGCCAAATATGTGAGGTATAATAATTGAAACAAAAAAACCTTTTCTCAAAACAAGCTTTTACTGAACAAGTAGGTTCTCGCTAAGACGAATCAAACGAACCGAAACCCTATGGGTTTGTGCCGTTTCATTACAGAGTTAAGGACCATCTTACAGCTCCATCATCAGACCCTGGTTACCATTGAAAAACAAATTGCTCGTCCAGACGATTCAAATGAGCCCAAACTCTATGAATCTACTTCAATTTTCCAAGTACGGTATAATAACTCATTAAATCTTGCAAAACTATCTACTGTGTAGATCTTGCAATAAAAATTGGAATTTAAAATTTTGAAATAGAAAATTAATTTTTTTCTTCTCGTAGTGTTTTTCATGTAGAAATTGAAAAATAATGTCTATTTTATCATGTAATAACTTTAATTTCTCTAATACATATTTATTGTATTTTTGGAGAATTTTTAATATTTCGTAAAGTTGCCAAAGCCGATACACTTGACTGCCTCGGTGGCTCAGTTATCGGTTGGTTATTAGTCGGTTGGTTATAGTTACCCTGACTCCTGGGTCAAAGAGGAGTGGGTTCGGTTCCCACCCAGGCCATATATTTAAGTTATGAACATAGATGTTTGCTCTGTATCTGGGTGCTATTTAGGTATTTTCTATACAAGTATGTTTTTAAAATAATATGTATAAGCAGCCATATCACTAGTTTTGCTTAGTTAGGGGTCAGAGACCGTGTGTAAGATATCCCCTAATATTTATTTATTTACTTACCCTATATACATAACAATATATTGTCTGCTAATATTCGGGTATTTTCTTTAAAAACAAAAGCCTTCCTTTCAGTCCTGAAAACAACAACATAGTTAAATTGCCGTAACGGTGTACCGTGCTTATCGTACTGCTACAACAAAGGCAAACAGAATTAATAAAAAATGTAAAATAACTTTATTTATTAGTCATTTAGAACCATTTGTTAGCGTAGACATCACAGCTGGTTAGATAAATTAAACTAGGTGATCTTAATATTAACACAACCAATTCTTTTTTTTCTGCTTTAATCCTATTACTCTATTTTAGATTGGTTGGTAGTATCATGATACATTTTTGAAGAGCTTATCGCAAAAAAATCTTTAATCCTACTATTTACCACATAATACTTAAACCAATTTTTTTAATAAGTGTGATATATCGTCGCTTTGGTGGTGAAGAGAGCTAACCCACAAAATCAAGTTTTGAGATAATGAGCAAATAAGAGACAAGGGTCAACTACAAAATATATTTTTTATAATATCTTCTAAACCATTGATCCGATTTTGATGTAAATTGAGTCGTATAAGGAAATTAGCCTAATTGAATCCCCGTTTAAATATAATGATTGGTAATTATCTAAGTAACTAATTTGACTAAAAATGTGATTTGATCTCTGTTCACCACCAAAGCGACGATATTTTCCATTTCTTTTTTAACATTGCAAAACAATTCACTTTTGTAACTGCAAAAACGTATCTCTACTTTCGTAGAAGGCTACAAATGAGCTACGCACTCCCAGTCAGCCTACGCCTTCGCAGACAAATTTCAAAATCACATTAGCAATCGCATTATGATACAATTACTGTCTCTTTAATAATATAACGGCAACAAGAAATCATTATAAAAAGTCTATAGGCATATTTTGTAGGCTATATTAGCAGCGAAACCGATGTTACCTTGGACCTCTTGTTGACAATATAAAAAGCATTTGCCAGAGTCAATGTGTATCAGTTCGGTTCTTGAGCTAGCTACATTAGCTTGACATCTTGAATTAAGTGCAAAATGTTCTCTAAGGTAAATAAATTTGCATTAAATTTTTTTTAATTTCAATGAACTTCTGAGACAAGCAACAACTTTTGAACGTTGAACTTCAACAAAAAAGTTTGACGCCAACTTTCTCATCTTATTTATTTACTTAAAATATACTACCCAAAAATTAATTTAATAGAAAATAACCCATAAAAACACTGAAGAAATGACGCAACAAACTCGTGTTTTTTACAATATTCTGTATAGCACTAGCTCCAAATAGAAATAATGGCAACATTGATTTGCACAAACATCTTCCGCTCACTACTTAATATTTTCTTCCCTTACAGGTGCTAAGTTTGATTGCTCTAGTGGGTGTGGTCGCGGCCCAGTATGTCCATGGGCACGGTCACGGGTTCTCGTCTCAGCACATCCACCGACACGATGGCCCTGCCCATCCCGTGCACGTGCACGGAGGTGACCACGGTCATGGTCACGGTCATGGCCATGATGGACATGCTGTAGATTACTACGTAAGTGTTAATATACTAACACAAGGATATAAAACTGTCGCTACGGCTCAAAATGTCCTGAAATACAATCAGATCAAGTAGTATTATATTACAACTATGTGTTTAATGAAAAGTTTTTATAACTAACTGACTTTTGGCAGTATGACAAAGTTTTCGTTCGAAAACTTTGGTAATTCGTATGTTTTGATATCGTAGCACTATGCTATAAACGTAAAGTACCTACGTTTTTTTGTTAGATAAAATATCAAATATTTAATCATATCTTCAAAAATTTACATTTTGTACCGTGAATATATCTTTTTAAGAGTAAGAAATGAAATGAATTTAGTGATATATTTTTATAAATTATTTCTGTGAATATACACGTCATCCTTTTTTATATGAATTTCAAAATCACAATCTATTAAATTAATAAGTGTAATATACATGTAGTCTTCCACAAAATCGTTTAATAACACTGTTTTTATCCGTAATATCATTAACATTATGAGTTTATATACGTCTTCAGGCGCATCCCAAATACGACTTCGCGTACAAGGTGTCAGACCCTCACACCGGCGACCACAAGGAGCAGCACGAGACCCGCGACGGCGACGTCGTGAAGGGATTCTACTCCCTGCATGAACCTGATGGCTCCATCAGACACGTGCATTACCACGGTGACAAGCACAGCGGGTGAGTTGAATTCCTAGTACTTATAGGTTGAATTAAACATATTCGCGGTTGTGATGTTAGCTACAAGTGGCGCAAAACCTAATCCTGACTGAAGCTCACTTAACGACTGCGCGAGGATTGGGTTTCACGCAGCTTATAGATAAATTGAGAACCACCAAAAAGTTTGATACGGTCTATAAAAGAACGACGTTGCCCATGAAAGCCCATTTCAAGAAAGAAGTCTCGCAGTGCACAATTGCTTGTTCCTCCGATGTTCTAAGGTTTAAACTAGTTCTACTAATTTTCCGTGAGACTTTTTCGTTGAAAAAGACTTTGAGTAGTACAGGCAGCGGCACATAAGTCAAGCGCTGAGGGTAACTTCTGTGGAGGGGGTGGCTGCGCATGGTGACCGCTATGCTAAGCCCATAATAATAATAATGCGCAGCCGAATTATTCCAGTCTGACCCCTGGATCTTCATCCTCTCCACACATTGCTCAGCGCTAGACTTGTATGCCGCGACCTGTTGTAGGAACGACGATAATAAATCTAGGTCAAAACGTTCCAATGAGCCAGCCAGCTAGCCCAAATGTTATTTTCTGAAGCCGCCTTAAGACCTCAGTTGTGATTAAATATCCTTATTCGGGCCACTAAATTGCTCGACGCTAAACATCACCTGCAATCACATATTCAAGAACTGATAAGGATACCATTTTTACTAGATATTTTTAAATAGTCCGACTGCTAGATAGGTCGACTATATTGAGAAAATCTCGGGTCGAACCTGGATACGATTAGCACAGGACCGAGACAAATGGCACCGTAAGAGAGAGGCCTATACCCAGCAGTGGGATAGATAATACTGCGGATGATGATGATGATTTCATATAGCTAACGTGAGTTCCATAGAAAACTGCAAATGGCGCAAAATCAGCGTATTACTGCAAAATCTGTCTGGGTGTTATTTAGTTACTATCTAGATTTGTATGTATTTAAAACATGTATAATGTAGTATAACAGTCTCTGGCAGCCATAACACAAGCTGCTTAGTTTGGGGTCAGAGACCGTGTGTAAGATATCCCCTAATATTTATTTATTTAATTTTATTTACCTCTAATAATTTATTTATAATTTTTTTTTGTTTCAGTTTCCACGCTGACGTGAAACACCAAACCCACCATATTGTTCCTGAGAAACATCATCACTACTAAACATATTGCTATTACAACTTTGTAAAATTGTTTACTTCCAAAGAGGTCCCTAAACGATTCGGGCAATATGTAATGTTTCAATCCTGAAGAATGTGAATTGTAATATTTACAATACTTTCTGCGTGGGATTACAGGTTTTTTATGCCTTTTGTTTATGGATCTCTTTCGCGTGTTACTAGTGTTTATGTTTTTGTATTTTGTTACAACCAAATAAATTGTGATAACTATTGGAATACTATTTAGTTATTAATTATTTCAAATCTCCTTGCTCTACACCTCCACTACCATCAGCCTTATACGGTATTTTTTTAATAACTATCAAAGTTAGTCTATAACATAAATAACTTCTTAACTAAAACTAGTGGAATAATTTGTTTTCAAATAGATATCTTTATAATTCCTGTATCCAAAGTGAAACTGACCTTTTCACAAATAATTAAGATTATTTAATACTTTATCATACAAACCATATGAGGGTTAATATACAAGTACATCCAAGCTAACATACATTCTTGGATATGCAGTTTAGAGACATCTTCTCATCATTTGAAAATGTTTTTTTTTTAAAGTGTCTTGATATTTCTTAAAGTGTTTCATATTTTTACTCCGAATATCAAACAATAAGAATTAGTCTACAACTAAATGTAATCTAAGCACATTCTGGTATCCGCACATTGATGAAAATCTAGTAATAATCTAAATAGTACGCTCAAAATATATCAATAGAGCTCAGAAAGACTTGATAATCTTCACAATAAAGAAAATTGAACTTGTAAAGATAATGTAATGGCTTTGGCCTACTTTAATAATGCAGCACAATAACTTTATTAGCCTACATTTTAATTTCATTGTCGGCAATGATGTCAAATCAAAGTGGACAAGGTTATTGAACTAAGAAAGAAAGAGACTTACTGGTTGGTTTAGACTACAAACAAAAGTGCGTTAGTTTTATTTTTTGCTGAAACGTGTTTGTGTTTCTTAGTGATGTAGAAATGAGAATAGTGAAATATTCATAAGAATAAATGATATTTCAAATTATACAAAAAACACGCTCACCTACACTAGAATTAGCAACGTAAATAACATTGAATTTTGCTATGCTATATATATATCATAGACTGTTTATCAAACAGATAGTTGTGATTGGATGTAGCAAAGACTCTATTTTGTGCCCAAACTGTCCAAACAATACCATGCTAATATTCCCAGACCAAATTTTATTTATTTATGCTTCGCCCAAGCCGAAACGCTTAGAAATTGTCCTACAAAAAAGAACTTGGATCTAGATATATGTCAAAATAGGTACAATGCTAACTAGACCAGAGTAGAACCTTTAAAAATAATAAAGAGTGAAAAAAAATAATAGTAGGATGAAACCCATTAGAAAAGGAGGGGAATATTATAAAAATAAAAGAAAAAATAATTTACGGGCGATCTGAGGTCGGGAAGGGGATGAAGGGGGGGTTTTAAGAGGAAAAAACGTTTTTTCTCGATTTCCGGCAAAACTAAAAGTCCTATCGAAAAAAATTTAATAGCAAAGTTATAGGTAATAAAAAGATCTAAAACTTTTGTTTTGACACTTTTTTCACATAACCTCAAAATTTATGTGAAAAATCCAAAAAACCGAGTTTTTGGTTTTTTATTTTTATCTTTTACAATAATATTTTTTTTTTAACAAAATTTGGTGAAAACTTACCTTTTTATGTCCCAAATACGCTGTAATTTATTTGATTAAAAATATTATTTTTTTTCACCTTATTTTGAATGAATATCGAAAAAACACCCTAATTTTCAATCGAAAATTCAACCGTCAATATATCAACTTTTTTCAAAAAGTTGGTATGTTTTCTGTTTGTTGAAATCTCTACTTTCCGATGGTGAAAAAAAATATATATGTTACCATAGTAAATCTTCTCAGAAAATGCAAAAAATCGAAAATAAATATTAAAGAAATAAATGTCAAAATGTACAAATAATATATTATAAATCTATTAAAAATGTATAAAATATATAGAGAAATCGGCCAAAAGTTTGTTATTAAAAATATATTTACGATATATATTTTATATATTTTTTATAGATTTTTAATATATTTTTTATGTATTTTGAAATATTTTTTTTTTCATGGGATTAACTAAATTTGTTTGTGTAAAATTAAGGAGATTATTTTTTTTTATCTTGTACTAAAATATCATTTAATTTCAATCTTTAGGTTATGTTACGTTAAGCGTACTATTTTTTAAGGAAAATATTACGATTTTTATGTTTGAGTTGATTGAAAGTTTGACTTTTTTCTATAGGACTTTTAGTTTTGCCGGAAATCGAGAAAAACCGTTTTTTCCCCTTAAAAACCCATTAGAAAAGGGTTTCATCCTACTATTATTTTTTTTGGTTGCATAAATTATCGAGCCTGGTGTAAACTATGTTAATAACTCTAAGCACGCGATTTTAGTGAGCGAGTTTTAATCATTTCTGTTTTCTCAAATATGCCTGGAAATGTGAACATTATTTTGACAACCTTCTTCGAGATAAATCAACGTTGCAGTACAAATACATTCGAGCTGCGACCGGCCAAAAATGTATGAAAATCCATTTGATTGCTGGCGTGTTTTGCGGCCAGTAAAATATGTATGAAAATCCATTGCTGTAGTGTAATATAAAAATGGAATGATGTGTTTTAAGCTCGAAACATACTATCGGACGCGGCTTACAGAAGCGACTGACAGCCGCGACTTAGCAATGTGCACAGTGTGCCAGATCACTCTCGGACGTCCGAACGCTCAAGGTCGTCCGAAGGTGACGTCCGCGACTTATGTCCCATAGTGTGCACGGCTCAGTGTACTTTCATAGTCTAGGTCGCGGCTGTCAGTCGCGTCTGATAGTATGTTTCGAGCTTTAGTCCGAAACATGCCAACCAAGGAGGTAACTATTTAAAGGTTTTATTTATATTTCGAGCTGATTTGGAAATAGAAAGCTGTTTATTGAAGAAGAAAAAACACGTGAACAGGATGGCTCGTAAGAAAAGATTGCTGTTATTCGTCACAGAATAGGAACTAAAGTAATAGAGACCGCAGTTAAATAGCAAGAGATATACATTACTTTATCCTATTTCAAACATGAAATTTAAAAGGTGTTAGAAAAAGATGCACATTCACCCGAACTCACGTAATTTCGAAGAGTTTCACAAAGGGGTTAGCATTGAGCTAACTCGGCTGTCCGAATTCAAAAAGGTAAAAAGTAAATGATTAGAGATTTGAACCTTCTGCTGAAACTAGAGGGTCCAAATTTCCGGTCATAAGTACAATGAATCAGAGGACACAGCGAGTCCAGAGGGAACGCGGCGGACGAGCTAGCCAGGAGAGGTGCAGGTAGGTGCCCTGTAGGGCCTAGACCGATGATCCTTTTGCCCTTCAGCCAAGTAAGATCCTGGATACGCCAACACACAGCTGGACAACACAAGTAATACTGGGCAAGTACTAAAGGTATTTGTACAGTAAAATCTAATAATTATCTTTAGTTAACAAAGGGCACAGACCCAGGAGTCTGGGGTTAGGAAATTTTCGATAAAAAAAGTACTGAGGGTTGTAAGCAGTCTAAGAAAGCTTTCCTGGAATTAAATTCGAGATATTCCCGACGCCTGCTGAATCTTAAACGAGACAAACTCCGACTCATAGCCGGAGTAGTCACGGGACATTGCTCTCTAAACAAACACCTGTTTAAAATTGGTGTTACAGACATCCTTCTGTGCAGAGGTTGGATGGAGGTAGAAGAAACAACCGTGCATATGCTGCTTGAATGCAGCAGTGTGGCGGAACTACGAGAAAAATTCCTCGGGGCACCGAGGACACTCCGGGAGGCCTGCGCTGGCGTTGGCGAGCTGCTCGACTTCCTGGAGGACACCGGGTGGCTGAACTAACTGCAGCCGGGTGACCCACATAAAATGGGCCCATGGAGGGCTCAATTGAGGAAAAGGCCCGCAACAACAATTATGTATCAGCAGTGGAATATGTACTGCTGGACATAGGCTACGCCTTTAATTTTTAGTTTTAATATAGTGATATGATAATAAAAAGACAATCAAAAATTTACCCGTTCGGTATTGTCACACACGGCTTTTACTTTGTACTGGCATTATAATTGCGCGAGCATTACAAATTCGCATTACGCGATAGGTATTTAAAATCTCAGAACATTATTACTTATATTTGGAGTGAAAACAATCACCTTGATTGTGAATTTGATTCAAATTTCGATATAAAAGACTTGCACGTTTGAAGAAAAGTATCAGTTAAGTATCAAGCTTTAGAACAACAACATCTAGATTAAAAACATCTAAAATGGTTTCTAAGGTATTTAATATTTTACCTCAAAACTTTGACTTGAGTTTTATTTGTTGCGACAAATATTTTCAAGACGGGAATATCTAAGCCCGGATGCTTCATTGTACCCATATTGTGAGGATTAAAACAGCTCAAACTGTTATGTGCCAGTGATTTAGTGATAATGAAAAAAGTTATAATAAAAAAATCATTGTGAGTGCTCATATGTATTGTTCTGTAATCTTCAGATCCTGATTTTGGCTGCATTGGCTTGTGCTGCAACAGCCGAGCACGCATTCTCATCTCAACACGTGCACAAACACGACGGTCACCACAAGGAAGTAGAGGTCCACGACAAACATGGCCATAAGCATTACGACTATTACGTAAGTCACAGAACAAAAACAATATCATAGATTGAATAGAACTGCAACTTGAAAGACCGTATTGTTCCAGACTCATCCCAAGTTCGAGTTCGAGTACAAAGTGAAGGACCCGCACACGCACGACCACAAGGAGCAGCACGAGCATCGCGATGGCGATGTTGTGAAGGGATTCTACTCCCTGCACGAACCTGATGGCTCCATCAGACACGTGCACTACCATGGTGACCACCACTCTGGGTAAGGAAATTAATCAGGCTGCAATGCCTGCAATATAACGCCTTAATATGCGCTTAGCTCTAAGTGGTTAATGTACATTTTGTTAATCCAAAACAATTTGTTTTTTTTCGCATTCGTTTTGCATGCCAAAAGCAGTCGAATTTATAGTCGATATTTATAGTTACACTACGGGACTTATCAATATAGCTCAATCAAAAACCGGGCAGTTGGTCAAATTTAACTTGTAAAATTCCACTCGAACTTATGTACATATATGTTTACATACGTACCTACATGCATTGCAAGTTAAATAAAAGCTTGTAATAAAATACATTTGTACTATAATTTTAAAGTCGAAATTTGTGTAATTTGCTCTTTAAAGGTTCCACGCTGATGTGAAGCACGAAACCCACCACATTGTTCCTGAGAAGCATCATCATCATCATTAAAATGGTCGCATTGTATAAAATGACTGATTGTTACGTGTTTTCTAAGTCTTGTTTTGTAATATGTAAATAATTAATTAAAATACTTAAAATATTTGTTATATTTTTTCTTCTGATTCCACTCCTAAACAATATAATATAGCTAATAAGATGTAAAGCTAGTAAAGTAGTAGTAGTAAAGCGGGATAGATAAAACCCTTAATAAAATGTAAACTTAACTACAGTTAAGTAAGATAGATAAAACCTTTCATAAAATTTAAGGGTACCTTTAGTAAAGCGGGATAGATAAAACCTTTCATAAAATGTAAGCGTACCTACTGTAGAATTTCATATTTTGTATCTATCAGTTCTACCACTCTTATAGCATGTAGTCGTATCTACTCGTATTGCGTTTTCTACATTTACAAAACATTTTAAAACTTTATAGCTATAAAGCGACTGCCACGACAAGATTGTGAAACCTTAGAAAATAATATTTCAATATAGTACTCACAAAACTTTCTATGTTATCATCAAATTATATCGTGATGCATACAACAATTACATCACACATAAGTGCACGTATACTTAATTTCAGACATACCTAACTAAATCTTAGAGTGAAGCGAAGGAATTCAAACCGCTCATAACGAAGATAAGACCGTGATGTTCAAATAGGTGGCTTGCCTTGATGTTATAGTTTTTAAGCCGTCTGATGGCCTGGAACATGGGTAAACGGAAAAGAAAACAGGGCCTTCAATTTAACGTGTCATCCGAGCCATGGCAGCGCTCAGTTGTAAATGCCACCTGCCCACCCATCCATGTCGCACGTTGATTAATTTCGGTGATCGCTGACAAACACTTAGTCAAACTACGCTATGGGCGATACTTCATTTATTACTTTACTACGCTACTTCTTTACTTGTGCATACTCTAGTTTTATTACGGTTTTCGAGTATTAATAAAATAGTAGAGTATGCAATAAAAACTCTAAAAATATGAATAATTACTTACAAACACCATTATTTGCTTCCTAGATTCTTCACAATTTCACCTTTTTTAATCGATTTCCAAAAATAAGATGTTCTCAATCAATTTATGTGTACCTATTTATCTTTTTGTTTCGATATTCTTTCTCCGATATTTGTGGCCGATTCTCATGCTTGTATATTCAATTAATAGAAAAAACTGTGGGATCATCTCCTCAAACAAATAATATACTTTGGACCAGTTAGCAGTTAAAAAAAAAATTAGAAAAAAAAACAGTTCTGAAAAATTGTAGCGCCTGTCAAAATTAATTGTTAAGATATTTTAGAAGTAAAAATTTCTTTAGCAGCGTTATGCACTTTTTAGCATGGGTAAAAATGTCAAACTCGTTAAATGTTTAACTCAGATCGTGACACGATCGTGACGATCGAAAATTCGTGAAAATTCGTTTTACAGATGATATGATGTTCAATTTTTCACCTCTGCCGGCACTTTTTCTTCTTTTCGAATCAGCGATTCGATCATAAAATTTATATTTATTACTTAGGCTGTACATGCTGTTCGACTCGTAGGAGGCCACGGAGGCTAAATTGCCGGAGTGCAACCTGTCTTTTTTTTAAATGAATGGAACTAGTTCACAATATTATTATAATCAAACTTAAGCATGAAACAGCGACCGAGAGAGTAACTATTTTAATATTCGATTTTCGTCGCTGCTGCAATTTTTATTAATTTTCTGACAACAAAAAGAAATTGTCCGTAAAGTTCTCAATTCATGTGTATTTAACACAAACTTTGAACATAGGTGTTTGCTCTGTGTCTGGGTGTTATTTAGGTACTATCTGTATAAGTATGTATTTAAAATATGTATATCAGTATCTGGCCACCATATCACAAGCTTTGCTTAGTTTGGGGTCAGATACCGTGAGTAAGATGTCCCCTAACATTTATTTATTTAAATTTAGAACTCCACAATATGATTTGAGTTGGGAAGGCTTTTCAGCTATGAAATCGGTAGTATTAATAGTGTTCCCAAAGTGGACACTACTTTCTAAGCTACGGGTGTCCAACACACAGTTTAGCAGCTAGAGCCTTATTTACTTTTTTATGAATAAACTATTTTTGAATTTTGAGTACCCATAGAGAAATAATACATGTAAGCTAGTCAGTGGGCTTGAGCATTTAGATTATCATTAGGTTTTTAAGAGTCTGTGGATCCAATTGCTTTTTTTTACAATAGTAGTTTAATTAGGTAGTTTTAGCATAAGCTAGGTTGATACATAATTTTGTCACTAAGCAGACATTTTTGGGTAAAGCTTTTACAATGCCCGTGCTTGTTAGCTTTAATTTTTTCGGTTCCTGATTGGGTTTTTCATACAATATCTCTTACTATCAGGAATTAATGTTTTGCTTTTCTTACGCTTAAAATATGTGATATGTAAGTAATAAATTGGTTATTATCGGGCAGGTATCCTTATCACGTGATTCTAGTACTATTTATGATTTATCTTTATCCCATTCAGCTTACCACACAACAAGTTCTTTTTTAAATCTTTTTTATTAATTATGATCTACAATAGTTAGCTAAAAATAAATGTAATTAGTAGTATGCTGTCAGTTAATTAAAACTCTAGCTCTCGTATCAGAGCATTGTTTCTTGTTGCATAATAATAATTATGTTTATTTGTTGAGAAATTTTAAATAGGTTAGGTTGGATAAATTATTGAAATTTTACATTTTGTACACAATATTTATGAAATCTAGTGTAAGAAGTTAGTGATATTTACGAGTATAAAATTTACTTTTCCCTTACTTGTTTCTAGAAATATTTTGCGTTTTATTTTAACGATCTAATTTAAAAATAAGGCAACTGTGGGTTCTTATATAAAAAATAATAAAGTTATTGTTATATTCATAAAATTTTATATTTATTTACAATATTTCAACACATAAAACAAAATAACAGTCACTCTAAGCCATTAAGTCAATTAATGATGGTGATGGTGTTTTTTGGGCACGATGTGATGAGTTTGGTGCTTGACATCAGCATGGAATCTGGAATAAAATATTCAGTATTATTTTCTGTCCTAAGAATATAAATAAGTTAGTAAATTCATACGGCTTTAAAACTGATACCACGGCTGGTCATTCGGACCAGTCGTGGTATCAGTTTTAAAGCCGTCTGGTTTGACTTAACATTTAAAACTAGCGCTTGGCAATGTCAACATGAGTATCGTAATAAAATCTAAGTAAACTAAACATTGCCATGCATCGTGATAATTTTGTCTACATTCTGAAAACTTGCAATGGGCTAGGGCATTTGGATCATGCACACAGAAAAAAAGGCGAAGTCGATGGGATCATGTCTTCACCTCTGGTAGTCTGTAGAGGATCCATATATTTTTGTATAGGTAAACGTAGTAGTAGCTAAACCATATTTTTTGTTTTTCGTTTTAGTTAAGTTGTTGTAGTACCTATAGACACTTGTCCCAGTAACTTACCCAGAGTGGTGGTCGGCATGGTAATGCACGTGTCTGATGGAGCCATCAGGCTCGTGCAGCATGTAGTATCCCTTCACGACGTCACCGTCGCGGGTCTCGTGCTGCTCCTTGTGGTCGTGTGTGTGCGGGTCCTTCACTTTGTACTCGAACTCGTACTTGGGATGGGTCTGGAATTACATAGCCTTTTTAGTTACCGTTATGCTTTACCTTATTATTTTGCAATTCTATTCCAACTTGATATCTTGTGTTATATTGTTTTTTTTAGATGCAGAAACCACGAGGTGAACTTTTAAGTTTGGCGTGTCTGTGGGGGTGTGTTAGTGTGTGTGTGTGTGTGTGTGTGTGTATGTTTGTCAGTCTGGGACTTCGTAGCTCCCGAACTGTACTGTACAATACCAGCCTTTTTAACAGTCCACCGCAGGACGCAGGCCTACCCACGAAGGGTGATTGGGCCATATCCACCACGCTGGCCCAGAGCGGGTTGGTGGATTCACATACGCCATTGAATTTCTTCTACGGACGAACGAAGGTTGCCTCACGCTATATACCTTCACCGCTCCCAAACGAATGAACGTATTTAGATTTTGTTCTGTTTGTAAGGTGAATTAGTCGAGTGTTTTAGTTATGTTTTGTCAAACTAAGTTTCATTAAAATTGGTTCGGCCATTTCAAAGTGGATCAAGTGATGGCTCTTTTGTTAGCTTTGGTAGAAATCTTATCAAGTATAGTTTTTTTTTTAATAAGGTAATAGTAAATTCGTATAGGCTGGGTGGCTAGCCCTGGCGTCAGAGTTTATAAGGCGCCTGAAGGCCTTTGTCTGACATGGCTAAGAGTATATACAACCGGAGCCTATAAGTTAACGTGTCATCCGAGCCGGTAGCGGTATTTTTTAACTTAATCTTGCGATACTTACGTAGTAGTCAATGTGTTTGTGACCATGTTTGTCGTGGACCTCCACTTCCTTGTGGTGACCGTCGTGCTTGTGCACGTGCTGGGATGAGAACGCGTGCTCAGCTGTCACCGCGCACGCCAGCGCTGCCAGGATTACTACGATCTGTAAGAAGCAATTTGATTTAACACCTTTAACAGTTCTACGTTTTCGTTTGTTCGTGTCAGCTATAGGACATCCACTGCTGGACATAGGCCTCCCCTAAAGATCTCCAATAAGACCGGTTCGTAGCGGCTTGCATCCAGTGCGATCCTGCGGTCTTAATGAGGTCATCCGTCCACCTTGTGGGTGGACGCCCTACGCTGCGCTTGCCGGTGCGTGGTCTCCACTCGAGCACTTTTCTACGTTTTACATAATAGGAAAACTAATAAAAAGAGGACACTTGCTAAAAGAAGCAGTCTGCAATCCGGACTACTTAGTCCTCCTTTGTAAATTTTCTGCGGGTTACTATTCAGTTTTGGAATTTTGGCTGGATTTGATTTTAGCTGTTTAAGACATAGGCAAAATAGCTCGGCAGCATTAAGCATAGACTAGTTTCATATGTATATATATCTAAAATTATCCATACATCAAGGAATACATTGCTTTTGCCGAAGAAAATATAATGCCGAAAAAACATAACTAAGTAAGTAGGTACGTATTTTAACTAAGACCTCAAATGTACACTTAGTTGCAATAAAGAAATAGGAATATGAACTTTTTTAGGTATAGAATATTGCTAATTTATTAATGTATTAACTCACTTTGGATACCATTGTGTTTTTTCTGGGTTGTGCTTGTTGTAAAGCTCAGTAGTCAACTGATACAATTATCAAAGTCTGAAGTATTTTTATATCGATTAATGAATGCGACGTCGATGCAAATTTTCAAGGTGACTCGTTTTCACCCCTCGAGCGACAATAATTTCTCAGTTTTATCACCTATCGCATAATAGACATTTGTAATGCTTACCCAATAATGCGTTCCATTACAGCTGAATTTTATGATAAAAGTACGTAACGAATGTGCAACAAGCTGTTATTGTCGGAATTAATATTGAAACCATTAACTATTTAGATGTTAGTTTTTCGTTAAGTTTCAAAACAAACTACTCAATAGTGGCTACGCTCCGCAGTACTCGTATAGTATGCTGTAGGCTTACGCCTTTCAGATTTATGGAGTATTGAACGCGACGTCGTTAGTATACAGGGTTATTTCTAATCAATTAGCATTTTTAGGGGCTTATTTTGTACATCAAAACTAACAACTTATGTAAAAACTCAAAAAAAAAAATTCGTTCCTCAAAAATATCGTACACCCGCGACAAAATGTATGGAACAGCTGTTTTTTTTTTTCAGTTTTGACAAATGTCGCAGAACAAAAGTTGTTAGTTCTGATGTACAGAATCAGCCCCTAAAATGATTCTAATTGATTAGAGATAACCCTGTATATGTTTACATTTATTCTTACCTCCATACGAGTATGTCAAACGACTGGATTAATATTGAAGTGTAAAATATGTAATAACTCCTGGAGTACCTACCATTTACAGCAATAATGTTGTGATAGTAGTAAAAATGTTTATAACAAAGTCTATACTAGTTTGATTGACGTTAATAATATTTTAATTGATCGAATCGAAGCAAGGTCTACGCTTCTGACGATACTTTGCTTGTTTATTTTATGTTATGTATAGGTAGATTATTATTAGAATTTATTAGAATGTATGTTGCTTTAGTAAGTATATTTATAATATTTATGCACACCCCTTCAATTCAATTCAATTTATTCAGCTTGTGAACCTGGTTTTACAGAAGTGGTACATAAATAAACTAAGACCTTAAGATCCACAAAGTCAGCATACAAGCGGTTCTACAGCAATGTTTTAATTATGAAATACAATTAAAAACATTAAAGTACATAAAAATCTTCTCCTAAACCTTTTTGTTATTCCTTTACAAGTAAAATTTGCCTGGAAGAAATTGCTTTTTAGCGACAAAGCCGTTTGTTGTTACTACTAGCTACACGTTCCATTATTTTGTTTACCTGTACTGTACTGTACTGTCCTGTATCAGCCTTTTAATAGTCCACTGCAGGACGTAGACCTACCCACGAATGGTGATTGGGCCATATCCACCACGCTGGCCTAGTGCGGGTTGGTGGATTCGCATACGCCATCGAATTTCTTCTACGGAAGTATGCAGGTTGCCTCACGATGTTTTCCTGCACCGAAAAGCCAGTGGTGTGAAATTCCGTACATAAATTCCAAAGAACTCATTGACACGGGACCGGGATTTGAACCCACGACCTCACGATTGCAAGGCGGCTGTCACTACCTCTAGGCCACCACGGCTTGTTGTCTTGTTTTCCTAGTTTATTTAAATTTTGGTGTGACAATAAAGAATTGATCTATCTATCTTTCGTCTGTTCGAGTATTGATTTTAGACTACGGATAGAACCGTAGACTTCGCGACTTTAGCATTTCCGAGTACATGTTGTAAAGACTTTTAGAGGAGAAGCAACATCCAAACAAACATCCGGGAGATGAAAGAAAAGTTTTTCACCTGGAGCATTAATACGCTTGGTGCCAAACTTTTATTTCCAGCTGTGTCTCTAGACGCTTGGCTTCCTTTGCTCTTATTTCCAATAAAACCGTTGTTTGAAGTCGAATAGATAGGTACCTTCAACAAAAAAAAAATATATTTCTTAATAATGTTCGTTACAATTAATCCACTGTTTATATTTTACCTATATCAAAACATAGCGTCAATGTATACTTGATTGAACACATTATTGTGTAAGTATTACTAATGTTCATATGTGTTATAAGATAGGTGATAAAACTGAGAAGTAAAGTCACTTGTGGGGTGAAAACAATCACCTTGGTTACGATATCGGTATCAATGTAGTGTGCATTAAACGATATAAAAATGCCTGCCAATTTGATAATTGTATCAGTAGTCTACTGAGCTTTACAAAAATCACAACTAATAACAATGATATTCAAAGTAAGTTTTGGGAGAAAAGAGAGACTTTTTTTCATCTATTCATTAGTCGAAGAAAATTAACGAATAATTTTACATATTATTATAGTAGAATATTTATTTATTTAAATAGAAAATTAATGCTATAGACAACCATGAACTGATTCTATTGTTAATAATTTATTTAATGGCAGAAAAGGAACACATTTTTTATTTTTATTGAAAGGATTTGGTAAAAGTTGCCTAAGAAACAAAACTATAGTTAAATTAACTGATATGAGGCGATATATCCAAACTATGGAGTAATAGCGAGCCCAAAACTCGGCTAGGCCAGTTTTTTGGAAGTCTTTTACAACTAATTATTTACAAAGGCTGAATTCATGCGTCGTAATAGCAAAAAAAGAAATATTTATATTAATCTATCTACTAACTATATAATTACAATATACCTTAATTCATTGCAGATCGTAATCCTGGCTACTCTAGCGTGCGCAGCAACAGCTGAGCACGCCTTCTCATCCCAGCACGTGCACAAGCACGACGGTCACCACAAGGAAGTTGAGGTCCACGACAAACATGGCCATAAGCATTACGACTATTACGTAAGTCATAGAACATAATATTTTTTTGCAAAAAATAGCATGACCGACTTCACCCGCGTACAGAATCATTACATAGTATAAAACAAAGTCGCTTTCCGCTGTCTGTTCCCATGTATGCTTATATCTTTAAAGTTACGCAACGGATTTTGATGCAATTTGTTTTAATAGATAGAGTAATTCAAGAGAAATGTTTATATGTATAATACACCTGTACGAAGCCGGGGCGCATCGCTAGAACGCAAATATTATACATGTATCGATGTAGCGTTTTTCACATCATTGTTGATTTATCAACAATGGCTCAGCCGATTTCGACCAAAATTCAATGGAACCAATTTCGAAGTATACTCTTTCCAATAAAAAAGAATTATTGAAATCAGACTACAACAAAAAAAAGTAATGCGTGGTTATACATAAAAAAATACGCGTCGAATTGTATACCTCCTCCGGTGGTTCGTCGGTCAAAAAAACAATTTCATAGATTGAATAGAACTGCAACTTGAAAGACCGCGTTGTTCCAGACTCATCCCAAGTTCGAGTTCGAGTACAAAGTGAAGGACCCGCACACGCACGACCACAAGGAGCAGCACGAGCATCGCGATGGAGATGTTGTGAAGGGATTCTACTCCCTGCATGAACCTGATGGTTCCATCAGACACGTGCACTACCACGGCGACCACCACTCAGGGTAACTTTTACGCACTTCATATTTTGTGCTCACTGCACTGTACATATATTAACTAAAACACAATATAATGTAACTCACAATGCTTTTCTTTATTTTCAGATTCCACGCAGATGTCAAACACCAAACTCATCACATCGTTCCTGAGAAGCACCATCACCACCATTAAAATTAATATCAAAATATGATTGTTATTTCGTTTTAAAAGTTAATATTCTGTAAATAAATATTAAATATTAAACTTTTCTTGAATATTAATACGTGTGCTGAGACTACAAGTACTACTAGAGTTGACTAAAGTAGCTAATTTTAACTGTATTAGATTTATAGAAATACTAGCTTTTACCCGCGGCTCCGCCCGCGTGGAATTTGACTTTTGAGCTATCCCACTGGAACCTTTTATTATTTCGGGATAAAAAGTAGCCTATGTCACGTTCCGGCCCTTGAACTATATCCATGCCAAAAATCAATCCGTTGCTCCGTTGCTGCGTGAAAGAAGAACAAGCCAACAAACCTTTCGGATTTATAATATTAGTATGATGATGATGATTTACACCCCGCTACTTAATCTTTTAAAACCATCTTTATCCACTGCCGGGTATAGGCCTCTATTTCATTGTGCATGATGCACTTTAGTTACTACAAAATGATCTAACTGTAATGAATAGAAATAATTACTAATTTATCGGCTACATTATCCTTCTTACATTTGTAACATAGCATCATAGCCATCTCGCTCTCTCACATCTCTTTATCGATAGGTGTTTTTTTTCGGCCGATGCACTGTTAAATTTCTCCGAATATTTGTGCGCCAACCAGCGTTGGTGATTATTGATGTTAAGTATTCGATTTTTAATATGGTGATATTTCGAAATAAAATCTACTAAGTGGCGTAGATTTAAAAGTAGCCAGTGTAGCCTATTTCAAAATCTTAACTAAATGGGCCATATTTTGATGTAACTTGCCTCGGCAAGTTCGGCTATCCTCGGATAGCACAGTACATTTTTATTTTTTTATGAAGAGTCAAAGTTCGGTGATATTTTTTTTTAATTATGGTTTGAAAAAACTATTTAGATTTTAACTAACATAGTAATAGTTTATGCCTGATTCGCGATTACGATTCATTAGTAGGATTATGTTAGTGAAAAAATTACCGTAAAATTGCAAAAATGTGGTGACAGTACCTAAAAATATGGTTCAAGGTATTGATTTTCATCATCTTTTTTACTATGGGTGTTAAAATTCAAATAACCGATCGGGATTTTATTTCATATTTTTCCTGGGACTGTTGTGACCCCACCTCTCACCCCGTACCGGTTTGACGTTGTGTTCAGGGACAACCTGTATAATATCATAAAAGAATATAAAATCTTATTTTATATATACTTCTATTTGATTTAAAATAATATTTTGTTTGTAATAAATCGTAAAACAAATCGATCTTAATGAGGTCATCCGCTACTCTTGCCGGTACGTGGTCTCCATAATTGAACGTCAGTTGAGTTTTCAACAATTTATATACAACTTAGCAATTTCAAAGTGCGCACAGCGTAGTGATAAGATACAATTCCATATATTTCTTGCCTGCAGCAGTAGCTGGCTACAGCATCATCAGTCGACACATAACAAGCAGCGCGGCAGTTTACACGTCTGTAGCTATGGTATAAAAACATTTAGTAAAAAAACTTACATCAAAATCAGTAACTATTACCGCGGCGACTACTGCTGCTACCTGCTTTAGATAAGCTAAGGAATAGTAACTTTACCTAATCGAAGAAATTGCATGTGTTTGTATCTCTTCAAGTTCGAACAATGATATTATTGACCAAGAGAGCAAAGAAAACGGAGTGGCTTCAGGTAGAAAATTTTCTTTTAACTGTCTTGTCACAGTTTTACCCAAAATACAAAATTTTCACTCGCAAAAAATGTCTTAGTTGCAAAAGTGATGTTAATTTAATTTTTTATTGTAGAATGTTTACCCTTCGTGGGTAGGCCTACGTCCTGCAGTGGACTAATTAAAAAAAGGCTGGTACAGTACAGTAGAATGTTTTAAAGTTAGTTATCCATCTCAAAAGGTACCTACTTATTTAACTACGCAACTCATGTGAAATTGTTGATCTAAGTTTTACCTAACATGTAAACATGTACCGCCTTACCACAAAAATTTAAACACTGCTTAACCGTGCAAGTAGTATCTGCTAAACATTGTCTAAGCCGTGGGTAAAGTTTATGTGGTAAGACGGGTAATCTTTAATATTCAACAATTAAAAGATATGTGTATTTATCTCAATAACTCCTAGATTGAATATTGTGTTACTGGATATTTGAGTACAATTCGTAATACAACAAATGAAGATCGCTAGATTAATCCTACTAAAAGTATTTTGTTTATTTTTATGCTAATTTTCTTTTCTTTTATGTTAGATTCGATAGTGTTCAATTAAAAAATTAATCACTTATGTAAACTCTATCGAATTAAACGGAATCCGTGGTATTGTACATGTAGGCTCAGTAATAATATTCAAGAAAAAAATTGATAGTTATACATTTTAATATTTATTTACAGAACATCAACTTATAAAACAAAATAACAGTCATACTAATTCTAATGATGGTGGTGATGGTGCTTTTCAGGAACAATGTGATGAGTTTGGTGCTTGACATCGGCATGGAATCTGTAAGCATAAAATAGTATTATTAGTTACATCAACATGGCATTGTTTTCGATAATATGCGTACAGTGTAGTGGGCACAAAATATGAAGTGCGTAAACGTTACCCAGAGTGGTGGTCTCCGTGGTAGTGCACGTGTCTGATGGAGCCATCGGGTTCGTGCAGGGAGTAGAATCCCTTCACAACATCTCCATCGCGATGCTCGTGCTGCTCCTTGTGGTCGTGCGTGTGCGGGTCCTTCACTTTGTACTCGAACTCGAACTTGGGATGAGTCTGGAACAACACGGTCTTTTAGCTGCAGTTCTATTCAATCTATGATATTGGTTTTGTTCTGTGACTTACGTAATAGTCGTAATGCTTATGGCCATGTTTGTCGTGGACTTCTACTTCCTTGTGGTGACCGTCGTGCTTGTGCACGTGCTGGGATGAAAACGCGTGTTCAGCTGTAGCTGCGCATGCTAAAGCAGCCAGGATTATAATCTGCAATAGATAAACAATAGTTAGTTTAATTCTGTTTGCCACTAAACAAATGGTTAATAATAAATTCGGCATATGCTCGTTTCTAGCAACATTTTTTACATTTTCTTCGTATTATTTTTGATTGAGTTAGAAAATTTTTTGCCAATGAGCCATCAAGTTCTTCAAATCGTCTAGTTCTAACTGACTAGGTCGAGAGAGCGGTCAGGAGCACGCTAGATGCAACGCCGGCCGTTCTAATCGTTCTTATTGGAAATCTATAGAAAATGCCTTTCTGGTACTTAAATGTTTGGTAATGAGTATTATTTAATAGATAATTTGATTTATTTCAGTCATATGCATAAGTGCCCGTCAATTGTATTTATCCACCGAAACTAATACACCCTCACTTTTATAAATAATTATCAAATTTATTCTTACAGTGGAAACCATTGTTATTGGTTGTGCTTGTTGTAAAGCTCAGTAGACAACTGATACAATTATCAAATTTGCAGATATTTTTATATCGTTTAGTGCACACGGCAGAAATGCCGATATCGTAACCAAGGTGATTGTTTTCACCCCACAACCGACATTATTTCTCAGTTTTATCACCTATCGCATAATATGCATTTGTAATGGTTACACAACAATATGTTCAATCACAACTCGACGCAGTGTCATGATAAATAAACGATGATAAACGGTGATTTTAATTAATTCTTTATTCATTTATGTCAAAATTTCAATCAATTTTAATTGTAAGGATTTTGTACCTTGACCCTGATGTAGGAGCTATAGAATACGGCATCGATATCACCTGTCTGTAGTAAGAACCTACTAAAAATGACTCCGAGCTTTGATGGACGTTTGGATATGTAATTATTGCCATTCACTCAAACGGTGAGACCGTAATGGGCGACTACGGTATGTGGCCTCGTCGTGTCTTTGTAAAAGACGATTAAACCAATGTAGAGTGCAAAAGACCTGTGAAAAATGCTGAAAACTCCAGAGCGTTTCCCTATAAAAGCGGAAGCTTCCAAAAGTTCTTCTTGTTCTTCTGTCTGTCCGTCTGTTTGTCTATCCTTTTTTGCTCAGAAACACGTGTGAAATATTAATAATTTAAATTAGAATCGCTTTTATCTAATTAGTATTTGTTATGGTATAAATGATATTTTAATCAGTTTAGCGAGATGGGTTGTAAATTGTAGGTTTATCCACCCATCGATCCATCAGCCGTAAGCATTCCACTGCTGGATATAGGACTCCCCTATGAATCTACAATAAGACCGGTCGGAAGCGGCTTGCATCCAGCGCGATCCTGCGGTCTTAATGATGTCATCCGTCCACCTTGTGGGTGGACGTCCTACGCTGCGCTTGCCGGTACGTGGTCTCCAATCGACAACTTTTCCACCCCATCGGTCATCAGCCCTCCGAGCTATGTGCCCTGCCCATTGCCATTTCAACTAGCCAATCCGTTGGGCTATGTCGGTAACTTTGGTTCTTCTACGGATCTCGTCATTTTTGATTCGATCTCGCAGAGAAATTCCGAGCATAGCCCTCTCCATAGCTCGTTGGGCTACTTGGAGCTTACTAACAAGGCCCAAAGTGAGAGACCACGTTTCTGTGCCATAAGTCATTATTGGCAACACACACTGGTCGAAAACTATCGACTTGAGGCACTGAGTTATGTCGGACGAGAAGATGTTACGCAATTTTCCGAACTCTGCCTAACCGAGTTGGATTCGGCGATTGGCCTCTTTGTTGAAGTCGGATCTACCTAGCTGGACTATTTGTCCTAGGTAGAAGTACGAGTCAACGACTTCAAGAACCGAGTTCCAACAGAAATCGGGGTTGGTAAAACATGGAAATTACACATGACTTTCGTCTTGTCCATGTTCATCATAAGACCCACCTGTTGGCCACCACGGATGTAGGCCTTCGAACATCGTGTTGAGCTCTTCCATCGATTTTGCCATGACTACTATATCGTCGGCAAACCGAAGGTGAGTTAGGTATTCGCCGTCAGGATGCCGAATCCTTTCCATTCCAGGAGCTTGAAGGCATTCTCCAAAGTAGTCGTAAACAGTTTCGGAGAAATTACGTCTCCCTGTCTTACGCCTCCCTTTATAGAGATCGCCTTGGAGCTCTCTTCCTGTACTCGGACCAACATAGTGGCGTTATTATACAAGCATTTCAACACTTAGATGTATGTATGTAGGTTAATCTGTTTAAAAGAGGTCTTTATAGCGTATTTTTTTAAACAAACTCAACAGTCAAAACCAATTATTTAAAAAAGCTTATAGCTTAAATACAATAGCTTAATCCGTGCCAAAAGCGGTTTTTATCGACTAAAAGGAGGAGATAATATGTTCGTCTGTATGTTTTTTTTGTGTATGGTCATCTATATTCTGGCCAGTTGTGAACCGACTTTAAAAAACTTTTTCAGTTCATAAAAGAAGGTATACTCCGTTCATGGTAAAAATGGTTACACAAAGTCCCATTTAAATTTTATCGAAACCGGTCTAGCCGTTTTTGATAAATCAACAATAATGTGGATGTCTCAGTGATTCGTAAAAACTATTCGAATTTCGTACTCGATGGAGGTCGATCAGCGATTTTTTTGGCGTCATCATTATGGCAGTCATGTCATATATTGTAAATACCCAACCCTAGATGGTCATATTTCTCAATCTAGACATTTTTTCGACCAATTATTTATGTTGCTTTAGACTGGACGTGTAAATAATATCTGTTTTAATATTTACCCTTATTTCGATACCCACATTTAAAATTGATTAACTGTACACTTAAAATATTTCAGTACTGGCAGTGCATAGTACAGGAACATCCAAACAAGAAAACCGAAATATTTGAGAATATTTGTTTCTTTTTATTGGTTTAAAACTGCTGCTGTATTCCATGGTATACTTACACAGAATCTTAAATATCTTTGAAAGTGAGGTATTCCATGATAAATTGACCGACCGAACAAAGTGAGAAATGTTTCCATTTTTAGGGTTACCGTACCTGAAAAAGAAAAAACGGAACCCTTATAAGATCACTTTGTTATCCGTCTGTCCGTCTGTGTGTATGTCAAGACTCTTTATCTCGGGAACGCGTAAAGATATCAAGCTGAAATTTAAACAGTATACGTATATCGATTATAAGATATCTATAAGAGATTATAGAATCTCTTACAGCTGTGTAAAGAAAAAACTTTTCTGTTATCATATAAAGAAGTTAGAGCCGTTTATGTCTTAAAAACCGCATATTTCAACACTCACAAAAATCAAAACCTACAGGGTACTTACCGTTGACAAAGAACTATGAAATTTGGCGAAAAGCATCATCTTAGAGTACACACACATATAGGGATGAATCTGAAAACTCAATATTTTTATTTAAATCACAAAAAATAGGGCTTCAAAATTCACAAAATCTGGGTTTGAAATTCAAAGTGCGTAAATCGTATCATGTAAGGTATCATATATAAAAAAGAGATTCATTAGCACATGCTAAAACAGATTTGTAATTATTTTAACAATTTTAGATGAATGACGAGAAAAGTATAAAAAAAAATTGTCGATGATGATGATGAGTCATAGAGATTTTAACAAGGTACTTCCCAATTTTGTGAAATTTTCTGGATTTGTACGGAACCCTCGGTGCGAGCCTGACTTGCACTTGTCCGGTTTTTGTTTCTCGATGGTTTTGTTTTCGTATGTCCGGATATAAATTAACCTCTGCAGGTTGCATCTTTCAACGATTCTTGACGAAGCTTTGAACAATATGATTATGTGCGGCGAGGTCTATTGCTCGAATATTTATTAGTTATATACTGTGATGTGGAGCCAATGCTAAATTACAAACAGCACAAATATACATTTTATATATCTGAAAAAAATGTTTTTTTTTTAAATTTCATATAGGTTTGCGTTTAACTACACATTGCCTGATGTTAAGCAGATATGCGATCTAGGGTGAACTATTGTGAACACACCCACGTTGTAATTTAGCGGATCCACAGACTCAGGCACTGCGTTCTACATTTTGGCAGTTCGAATGAAGAATAAGGACTCGAACCGCTTAGTTCTTTAGAGATTGATAAATAATCTATGGCTACAAGAGAAATACGAGTATACTATTAAAGGATTTTTTCAATGATAACAATCATGATATATAAGTATGACGTTTCCAGCAGAAGAAAATTTTAAGCTACATACGAGTATGTCTTCTTTTTGAAGGCTTTACGCAGGCTTTACGGATGGCTGATTAAAAGACGCTCTCTATTGTTCGAAGATTACATCAAGCTTTGCTCTACCAAATAGTTAAGACTTATGACTCAAAGTTTCGTAATCAGCATGCAGCATATTTTGTAATTAATTTATATTTATAACTAGCTTAAAACCCGCGGCTTTGCCCGCGTTGTCTTAGTACATAGGTACTTACTTATAATGAAAATAGCCCATGGTTTGATCTACGTTGTCTTTCTACTTGCTTATAGTAATAACTAAAAGTCCGTGATTTGGCCCGCGTTGTCTTAATACTTGCTTAAAATTACTTGCAAGAATAATGCCCACGGTTTGGCCAAAATTGTAACAGTATTTGCCTATAATGATAACGCGGGATGAACCAGGGGATGTTAAACCGCGGGCTGATATTTTAATCAAGTAAGTACTAAAAAAACGTGGGCTAAACTGTGGGTAATTATCATATTAAGTACCTAATTATTAACACAACGCGGGCCAAACCGCAGGCTTTTATCATTTTGAGCAAGTACTAAGACAACAAGGGCCAGACCATGGGCTATTATCATTGTAAGTAATACGACAGTGCAGGCCAATTTTATAATTTTAAGCAAGTGTTAAGACATCGCAGTCCATACTGTGTGCTATAAATATCCATCTTTAGTTAGAACTAATAATACGCGGGTTAAACTGTGACCTATCACGGTTTGGCCCGCGTATTATTAGTTCTTGCTAAAGATGGTTATTTATAGCACGAAAAAATGATAATAGCCCGCGGTTTGGCCCGAGTTGTGTTAATAGTTAGTTACTTAAAATGATAATTACCCACAGATAGACCCACGTTTTTTAGTACTAACTTGATTGAAATATCAGCCCGCGGTTTAACAGCCCTTGGTTCATCCCGCGTTATCTTGGCATTTGCTTATAATAATATCTAATAGTTCGCGGTCTGGCTCGCGTTGTCTTAATAAATTCTTAAAATTATAATAGCATGCCGTTAGCCTGCGTTGTTGTTTTACTTGCAATGATAATATTCCACGGTCTGGCGCGCGTTATCTTCGTAATTGCTTAAAATGATAAAAACCCACAGTTTGTTCCGCGTTTTCTTGGCACTTACTTAAAATAATAGTAGTTTGTGGTTAAGCCCGCATTAGGCTCGATTATGAAGACGCCATCGTAATTATAATAGCTGATTAGCATAATTATTTCTGTTTCTTTTTCACTTTAAGCATTCGATAGAGAGAACACTTTTTATGTTGCTATTATATTTACCATGGCGCCTTCATAATTGAGCCTATTATCATATTACTTGCAAGGATAACGCCTACGGTTTAGCTCGAATTGTAATAGCATTTGCCTAAAATGATAGTAGCCAACGGATCGACCTGCATTGTCTCAGTATTTGGTTATTTAATTTACTTGCATCTAAAGCGTGTTATTACGGAGTACGTGAATTTTTAGATGATAAATTACCGAATTTTTGAAATTAACTCAATAATAAATAAATATATAAAATAAATATTGGGGGACATCTCACACACGGTCTCTGACCCCAAACTATGCAAAGCTTGTGATTTGGCTGGCAGAGACTGATATACTACATATACATTTACCTGTAGGTTGACTGACAGATAATGCTATTTAGCGTTAAGTCCTCCTTTTGTACAAATGGTGTGCAAGAAAGTGTTCATTTGAATCTTTGAGTGTTAAATAAATCAATAAATATACATTAATAGCACTCTGACACATAGCAAACACATATGATCATTACATAAATATTTGCCCTGGGTGGGAATCGAATCCACGCCTGTTTGACCAAGGAGTCAGGGTCACATACCACTGAGCCAACTAGGGAGCCAATAATAATAATTGTATGAGTAACTTTGTAAGGAATTTTACACTACTGGCTTTTCAATGATGGAAAACATTGAGGCAACCTGTTTAGGTAAGTCCATAGAGAAAAAATCAATGTCGTTTGTGGATTCAGCAACTCGCGCTCGGTCGGCGTGTTCACCTTTCGCGGGTAGGCCTATGTTCAGTAGTGCACTATTAATTAAGGCCGGTACAGGTATTCGACATGTTGCATTTTTTTATTTTTTTATTTCGAATAGGTTTGCGTTTGACTACACACTGTTTCATTAAGTCAATAGCAATTTAATTTTCTAGGCAAATGTAAAAAGGGCACGCAAGTAGGTACCTATATCTAATTTTATTTGAGAAACAGATAGTGTATATCTAGACGTCGTCAGGCATGTTCTAAGATGCTATTATACTCATAATTTGATTAACTTTTACAATGGGTTTAATAACCCCAAAATAACGTGAATAAAATCAGCTGTTTAACACTAAAAGTATATGGAAAATGTAGGTAATTTTGGCTTGTCAGGGTTGATCCCTTAGAAAAAAATACTATATTGATCCGTATGAGCGCTAAGTTTAAAACTATTGGCTCACAAAATAAAAAAAAAAACGTAAACTATTGGGGACCCGTTTTGCCCCATTTAAGGATAAATCATTATCATAATCCTATTCTATAGATACTACTTTAAAAAAGCGCATTGAAGTTTTGGACGTATCTGACCCCTAAGGGTTTTTTTAAGGAAAATAAAAAAAAAAACTGTTGCTGCCATATTTTTTCTTTAGTCTCAAAATCATCTATACAAAGTTTCATGTCATTCGGTACAGGGAATAAAAAGTTACATACAAACGAAAAGGGCCCGTTTTACCCCTTTAGAGATCGATTTTTCAAAATTTTCTTCCTTAGTGCTCCATTACATCGTACAATGTATCTATGTTCCAAGTTTCATCTATCATCTATCTTATATCTTAAGCGGTTTGAGCTGTAGGCTGTCTGTCAGTCAGTCACTCAGGGAATCCTTTTATATAATAGATGTAGGTGTAAAAAAGTAGTTATCAGGGTTAGATTTTAATAATAATATAAAAACATTTTGGAATGCCATCAACACTGTTTTTATTTACAAATTGTAAAAAAATAATCTATAAACTAAATAACATTATAACGATGTAAGAACATTATAGATTGGTTGAATTTAATGGTGATGGTGTTTTTCTGGCACGATGTGGTGAGTCTCGTGCTTGACATCAGCGTGGAATCTGAAAACAAGAATACATTACTAGCTGTTTCTATGTTTTGGTTCTAATTGGGCATCATTTAGTAGCAAATGTTACCCAGAGTGGTGGTCGCCGTGGTAGTGCACGTGTCTGACGGAGCCATCTGGCTCGTGCAGGGAGTAGAATCCCTTCACCACGTCGCCGTCGCGGGTCTCGTGCTGCTCCTTGATATCATGAGTGTGCGGGTCCTTCACTTTGTACTCAAACTCGTACTTGGGATGAGTCTGGAATGAAAGTGTATCTACAATCGCAGTTCGTCACTTGCATACATATCTTTATACAACACAGATATTACACATACGTAGTAGTCTACATGTTTGTGGCCATGACCGTGGTGGTCATGAATTTCTACTTCTTTGTGGTGACCGTCGTGCTTGTGCACGTGTTGGGATGAGAACGCGTGTTCAGCTGCAGCTGCACACGCTAGAGCAGCCAGGATTAGGATCTGCAAATAATGTACAATACAATACAATACAAAAACACTTTATTGACATCACAAGTAGTAAAACATAACAGAAAAAGAAATAACGACAGAAGAATGGTACAAAAGGCGGTCTTATCGCTAAAAGCGATTTCTTCCAGACAACCTCTACTGTGTGTAAACATGTGACTGACGTGGATGGTGGGTAATAGTTGCTTAAGATAGTAAATTTATCGTTTTAAAAATGTGTACCTTTATTTAAGGCGATAGAATATAGTACAAATAGACTAAGTTGGTAACACAAATCATAATCTGGATTTTTTTACATGGCTACCAAATAAAATACAAACTTACTTTGGATACCATTGTTTTCATGGTTGTGCTTGTTGTAAAGCTCCGTAAGCAAGTGATACAAATATCAAATTTACAGGAATTTTTATATCAATTAGCGAACACTGCACTGATACCGATATCGTAATCAAGGTGATTGTTTTCACCCCACAAGAGGCAAATACCTTTTCAGTTTAATCACCTATCGTATATTTACATCAGCGATTCTTACTCAATATTATATTAAATAGCAAGTTGGCAAAGCTAATGGCAATAATATCCTGTATTGTATTTTCAATTATTTCTTAATTGACCTGTAAAAATGTAAATAAGTAACCTTTTCTTCAGTCAGTTTAGTACCTAAAATAAACCTAGGTAGTATTTACTAATGATTATCTCAATGCTTCGTGCGTACCTAATGCATTAATGTATGTATAATGACGCTACGGTATTTTTATCACCTGAGGCTTTCAAGATAATAGTCAAATTCTTAGTTAGAACAACGTACCTAATGTTATGCGACTATGAGGTCAAAGATTAAGCACGCAAGTTTAGAAGATTCCTATGTACGAGTATTCAGGTTCTGATTATCTATCTAGGGAAAAATAGGTGTACTGTTTCTGTTATTCAGACTACGTTTGGAAACAGAATTTTTACTACTACTACTACTAAAAGCTGATAGTTCACCTGTTACGCCAAACCACAACGGATACATCAAACGCCTACGTATTTTAAGCCGTGTGGTGCGAGCGATGTTGTACTGCGTCAGTTTTGCACAGTACTTAGGAGTCAGATAGTCACGTTTGTAGTCAAAATATCAATAAATAGTAATGTAGCAAACTCCATAGTACCTATTTGTACTAAGCATGAAGTATGATAAAACTTCAGAATACTGAAGAGAAAATGAATATTTTATTATTATATACTACAAGACTAATCGCGCACTAAAATTACGAGATAAATAAATACCTTTTCATCCCGATTAGTCCCGTAGTATATAATAATAATATGTTCAAATCGCGAAAGTTTAAAAAACAACAAATGAATATTTTGACGTTGATCGTCAAAATAAAACATTTTTTACTAAAATTTAATAGCTTCATAGAACTAACCTCAATCCTAACACAGCACGTGAATGAAGCAATTTTGCTGTTTGATTTCTCTAGACGCTGTAGTTTTCATCACTATTCTAGTTTTTTTTTTCAAAATTGTTAAACTTGTTTAGGTAAATTATACATATAATTTATGGAATCATTTTGCGTTATTTTCTTATATAAAAAAAAAACCATATCGACGATTCTAAAACATTATCTTTTTTAAAAGTTGGTTGAAAATCTCTTTTTAACCATTGAAAATTACAGTGACAGTTATTATAACGAGAAGTAAAATAATTACATGTAGTCATTTAATCCATATTTGGTACAGTTACCTATTTTAATTTCCGTAGTTCTAGTAATCAATAAGTACCTACCTACCTATCGTATTACAAAAAATGTGCCCTACTGCCGTACTTAACTAATTATGATACCTCTGTTTTATGCGCGACTGATGTTACCTACTATTTTACTTCTCATTAGTTTGGTGGTTATAGGATAGCCGACCTCTTGCCTCCCGCGCGTTCCCTACGCCCGAACTCACTACTTCGCCATTTGTATAGGCATTGTGCACACATACGCATAATAATTAACGAACCACGGCGAAGTGTCATCTGTGGCTAACTTCTCATCCGTTGATTTGTGTGGAGCTTTAGTATACTCTAGTTTATACTGTTTGATTCGCGCAGTTGGTACCTCTTCCTTCAATGCAGGAGGTCGCCGGGCATAGATTATACATATTACTGGTCCCGGGTTTGGTTCACTGCCAGCGTGCTAGGTCTGGCTGATAGTTTTCCATGTATCTATGTTATACTTAAATTTTGTGTACCCCCAACACGGGGAATCCTCAGGTCGTTTGCTCACTGCTGAGCGTCGTGATGTCTTGCCTTTGTATTACGTCATGGCATATGTGTTTCCATCTCTGACGGACTTCCGCTTGGTGTATAGCATCAGATACGGTTATGCCCAGTTCTTTGCCCACTTGGCCGGACCACCATATTGGGCCACGCCCCCTGGGTCTTTTCCCTTCCACCTTTCCGGTCACCATCAGCTTCTCCAGGTTGTCGGAGGGCTTATGCGTAAACGTGTTACGCTTGAAGTCTTATACAAATGTAAAATTCTAGATCTAAGTTTTGTGCAATTTTACTTAATATACCTACAGGCGAAGTTACAAACTACAGCTATAATATTGTCTATCATAAAATAATTCATGCTCTGTAGTATTTTTTATTGTTTTAAAATATCTTTATTTGAAGTAGTAGAATGAATAGAGCGCAAAGCCTTTTTTCGAGGTCTTTGTGGATGGTTTAAGGTTAATAAAATTAACTACGAAAATTAATAATGTAATAGTTAAGTAATCACTTGCTACAAATTGCTACGAAAATCAAATGCTCTCTGTAATCTATTTTTTTAAATAATGCTTACTTAACGCAATTTAGTTTTGATCTTTAACAAGAATAATAAAACATAATTATTACTTAAGAACTTTAACTAGCACTAACACTGCGTGACAGCTCTATCATATTTCGTTGCAATCCTATAATGGTTTTCTTCAAACAGAAACTCAACATTATTAATATTCGTGTGTTTTGGCATAATTATCTTTTTATTTTAATATATTATTTACTGAATAAATACCTATACTCGTAATTTATATGTCATCTAGATTGATGACGTATAAAACAGGAGTTTTATTTTAAAATGTAAACCAAATGTTTCAGTATTGTAATGTTTTATTATTTACTAACAAAATTTAAGCCTTTAAAACAAAATAACGGCGACTATTTGGCATTAAAATTAGTGATGATGATGGTGCTTTTCAGGGACGATGTGATGAGTTTCGTGCTTGACATCAGCGTGGAATCTGGAAACAATAAAATAATTATTCAAAGTTCCAACTTGAATTTCATTTTTAGTATAAACTTATAGTTTCACTAATGCCAGTGAACAAAATGTTACCCAGAGTGGTGGTCAGCGTGGTAGTGCACGTGTCTGACGGAGCCATCGGGTTCGTGCAGGGAGTAGAATCCCTTCACCACGTCGCCGTCGCGGGTCTCGTGCTGCTCCTTGATGTCATGCGTGTGCGGGTCCTTCACTTTGTACTCGAACTCGTACTTGGGATGAGTCTGGAATCAGATAGTCTCTACAGTTGCAGTTCTGCATTTCAACATATGCTCGTATCTTCACGGATTACGAGGAATTTTCTAATACTTACGTAGTAGTCAACGTGCTTGTGGCCATGACCGTGGTGGTCATGAATTTCTACTTCCTTGTGGTGACCGTCGTGCTTGTGCACGTGTTGAGATGAGAACGCGTGTTCAGCTGCAGCTGCGCACGCTAGAGCAGCCAGGATTAGGATCTGCAAAGAATATAATAGATAGATACATATATATCGTTTTATAAGTTGTATTTTTTGCAGATAGTGACTGATTTAGACCATATAATACTGTAAAAAATAGGGGTTAGACTTAATTGGTAGCACAAATCAATACTATTAATTTTTTTTGGTTTTGCATGGCTAACGAATAAATCGCAAACTTACTTTGAATACCATTTTTTTTTGGTTGTGCTTGTTGTACAGCTCAGTAAGCAACTGATACAATTATCAAAGGTGACGTCCACGAGTGGTATATTATTCAGAGAAGAATCGAACCAAGATGATATATACATCATTTGAAAGCTTGATTTATGGGCTTCTCAAAAATATTTAATTTAGATTTTTTCATCCCTCCATTTTTTTTTAAATGTGAAAAATAAATTGTATGAAAAATAATAATACAGCTCTGTATTATTTCTAGTTTAGCAATAATAAAGTGCTTCTATCGTTATTTTACTTGCATTCGTAGCTGATTCTACCACATTCATCTCTTAATTTGCTAAAACTAAAAATTATAACCTACCAGTGTGACCAGTTAGTAGGTACAATGTGACAAAAAATCACTTACAGAGTGTGTCTAATTGGTAAAAATGCTTTTAATTAACAATTTGGAGGTTACTTAATCAGGGTTGCTAGAGATAAACCACCTATTGAGCGAAATATATTTATTTTTTCTAATAAAATCAAAATTTATTTTTAAAAAATCGGAGGGCTCTTTTTTGTTTTTAACTTTTGCATTAGACTCAGAAAAATATGAACTTTCTCGAAATGTAACGAGTGTTGTGGTTAGAATTTTTGATTATTATTATACCAGCCTCCATACATTTTGTGGACATGTCCTTTGCAGGAATTTTTATATCAATAAACGAACACCGATATTGTAATCAAGGTGATTGTTTTCACCCTTCAAGCGGCAATACCATTTTAGTTATATCACCTATCATATATTTACATTAGCGATTATTACCCAATAATACATTTAACTAGCAATGTTAATGGCAATTATATCCTATATACCTAGTAGGTATTTTTAATTATTTATTGATTGACCTATCATAAGAAAAATGCAGTTATTACGAACTGTAAATGTAGATTTCTTATCAAAGTCTATTTCTATTTGCATACATGAACATAGTGAAAAAAAAAACATTGCAAGTTTAACAGAAATAACGATGAAACGTCATTTGTTGAAATGAAAAATTGTCATGTCATACTTATCCAAGTTACAAGACTTAGTATAAATAGGTAATCTATTATATAAAAGGCTTCCCTGAGTGACTGACTGACAGACAGCCTACAGCCCAAACCGCTTAAGATATGAGCTTGAAATTTGGAATATAGGTACATTGAACAACGTAATGGAGCACTAAGGACGAAAATTTTGAACTTTCGACCTCTAAGGGGGTAAAACGGGCCCTTTTCGTTTGTATGTAACTTTTTATTCCCTGTACCGATTGACTTAAAACTTTGTATACATGCTTTTCAAACAAAATAAAAGTTACGTTTTTTCCTGTTTTTCCGAATTTTCCTCATCTAAGGGGTCAAATAAGGTCCCAAAGTTGGTGAAAAAAGCGTCAATTACATCGAACCAGCTGAACGGTTATGGTTGAAAATTGGTATGAAGGAAGCACACAGCATGTTTTAATACAGGAACTAATAAAATTCAGGAAAATCTATAAGGTTCCTTAGGGATACGCAAAATTAATAAGTTTAGGCTACAGCCCAAACCGCTGAAAATATGAGCTTGAAATTTGGGATATAGGTACATTGAACGACGTAATGGAGCACTAAGGACAAAAATTTTGAACTTTCGACCTCTAAGGGGGTAAAATGGGCCCTTTTCGTTTGTATGTAACTTTTTATTCCCTGTACCGATTACATTTTTAAATAAATAAATAAATAAAACGTTTATTGTTCCATAAAAATTTACAAAAACAAGTTGTGCACTAGTTCCCACACTAGGGTGACCTGTGTCGTGGGACCTAGGCTCTTCCTTATTATTAGGTATAACATGTTATCTAAAACTACAATACTAGAAAAGTAATTATTATTAGCTAACTATTGAAGGTATAATTATAGATATACAATAAAAACGACTAAATTTAAAAGCTAGGTTACTAAATGAAAATAAAATACTATTTAAGTACTTAGTAAGCTAATTAATTTTGAAAATATAGTTATTATTTACATATAAAGTCAAAAGAGGGTTATACTTCTTGCTTATTTAATATGAGGGTTATCGCAGTAGCAGAAAGACAAAACTCGCAATATTAATCGTACATACGTGTTTTAAATGTATACCTATCTATGTGTAAGGTATGTCATTATTGAAGTGTGAGTGTAAATTTATCACTTCCACAATGTAAGAATGTATGAGAATATGACTATCGTGGAAATACTATAGTGTGAGTGTCAACACTAGGTTAGAGTTGACCGTGTAGTAGGTAGGTATGTAGGTGTGCATGAGCCTACTTGAATGCAGCTGTGATAAATGTTGTACAGCGCAATGTATACAGTAGGTGATATTATACTGTTCTTATGTTTGTGAGATATTTAAAATTTGTTAAATTATACCATAATATTGACCATATATTAAAAAATAAATAAGTATTAGAATATAAATGTAAAAAAAGTGTATGTATGTATACAATATATAAGTATATTTATATTTTTTTTTTTCTCGCTATGAAACATAATATACATTTTATTAGTTCATATATTAAAAATAATTTTTAAATATATATTAGTGAAAATTAGGTTACACATATAATGATCATTAATTATAGTTGTCATAATTATAATATAATGTTGAAGTATTTTTTCTTGTCAGGTCACTTTGTCACTTGCAGTAATTTTTCTGTACCACTATAGCCCAGGTTAGTCAGCCATAATGTAATCTTTTTTTTGCACACAAAGCGGGATGATTCTAAGATTTCAAGGTTTTTTTCGAGGATTTGATAAAGAAATGGACCCTTGAAGGAGTAGGCATTTTGGGCAAAGACAGTTTTCGTCACAGGGAGCAGCCAAGTATTACGTCGATCAGACCTTTTTTTGGAGTGAACTATGTTTGCCAGGGCCGTTTTATGAAAGCGTAGGACTGTTGCAGCAACGTATAGCTGTCGGACAGTAAGATTGACTTGAAACTTTGTATACATGCTATCCAAACAAAATAAAAGTCATGTTTTTTCCTGTTTTTCCGAATTTTCTTCATATAAGGGGTCAAATAAGGTCCCAAAGTTGGCTATAAAAGCGTCAATTACATCGAACCAGCTGAACGGTTATGGTTGAAAATTGGTATGAAGGAAGCACTCAGCATGTTTTAATAGAGCAACTAATAAAATTCAGGAAAATCTATAAGGTTCCTTAGGGATACGCAAAATTAATAAGTTTAGGCTACAGCCCAAACCGCTGAAGATATGAGCTTGAAATTAGGGATATAGGTGCATTGAACGACGTAATGGAGCACTAAGGACGAAAATTTTGAACTTTCGACCTCTAAGGGGGTAAAACGGGCCCTTTTCGTTTGTATGTAACTTTTTATTCCCTGTACCGATTGACTTAAAACTTTGTATACATGCTTTTCAAACAAAACAAAAGTTACGTTTTTTCCTGTTTTTCCGAATTTTCTTCATCTAAGGGGTCAAATAAGGTCCCAAAGTTGGTGAAAAAAGCGTCAATTACATCAAACCAGCTGAACGGTTATGGTTGAAAATTGGTATGAAGGAAGCACACAGCATGTTTTAATACAGAAACTAATAAAATCCAGGAAAATCTATAAGGTTCCTTAGGGATACGCAAAATTAATAAGTTTAGGCTACAGCCCAAACCGCTGTAGATAGGAGCTTGAAATTTGGGATATAGGTACATTGAACGACGTAATGGAGCACTAAGAACGAAAATTTTGAACTTTCGACCTCTAAGGGGGTAAAATGGGCCCTTTTCGTTTGTATGTAACTTTTTATTCCCTGTACCGATTGACTTGAAACTTTGTATACATGCTTTTCAAACAAAATAAAAGTTACGTTTTTTCCTGTTTTTCCGAATTTTCCTCATCTAAGGGGTCAAATAAGGTCCCAAAGTTGGTGAAAAAAGCGTCAATTACATCAAACCAGCTGAACGGTTATGGTTGAAAATTGGTATGAAGGAAGCACACAGCACGTTTTAATACAGAAACTAATAAAATCCAGGAAAATCTATAAGGTTCCTTAGGGATACGCAAAATTAATAAGTTTAGGCTACAGCCCAAACCGCTGTAGATACGAGCTTGAAATTTGGAATATACGTACATCGTACGACATAATGAAGCACTAAGGATGAAAAACGTACCCAACTCTAACTTACGGGGTAAAACGGACCCTTTTTGTTTGCATGTAACTTCTTATTCCCTGTACCGATTGACATGAAACTTTATATAGATGCTTTTGAGACTAAATAAAAAATATAGCTGTACCAGTTTTCTAAATTTTCCTAAAAAAATCCTTAGGGGTCAGATACGTCCCAAAACTTCAATGCGCTTTTTTAAATAATGTGGTATCTAGGATTATGATAATGATAGTTTATCTTTAAATGGGACAAAATGGGTCCCCAAAAGTTCACGATTTTTTTTTATTTTGTGAGCCAATAGTCTTAAGCTTAGCGCACATATGGATCAATATAGGTATTTTACTATGGGATCAACCCTGACAAGCGAAAATTACCTACATTTTCCATACATTTTGTCGCGGGTCGATGAACATTTTGTGTTGAACAGCTGATTTTATTCACGTGCTTTTGGGGTTGGTACCATTGTAAAAGTTAATCAAATTGTGAGTATAATAGCATCCTAGAATATGCCTGACTAGAATTACGACTTGTGTGCCATTTTTTCATTTGCCTGGAAAATTACATTTCTAATGACTTAATGAAACATGTCGAATACCTGTACCGGCCTTAATTAATAGTGCACTACTGAAAATAGGTACTACGGATAGCACTACGGATAATAGAAACAGGTGGGTCTTAAGATGAACATGGAAAAAGACGAAAGTCATGTGTAATTCCCATGTTTTACCTACCCCGATTTCTGTTGGAAACTCGGTTCTTGAAGTCGTTGACTCGTACGCCTACCTAGGACAAGTAGTCCAGTTAGGTAGGTCCGACTTCAACAAAGAGGCCAATCGACGAATTCAACTCGGCTGGGCAGCGTTCGGAAAAGTGAGTAGTGTCTTCTCGTCCGACATACCTCAGTGCCTCAAGTCGAAAGTTTTCGACCAGTGTGTGTTGCCAGTGATGACTTATGGCACAGAAACGTAGTCTCTCACTATGGGCCTTATTAGTAAGCTCCAAGTAGCCCAACGAGCTATGGAGAGGGCTATGCTTGGAGTCTCTCTGCGAGATCGAATCATTAATGAGGAGATCCGTAGAAGAACCAAAGTCACCGACATAGCCCAACTGATTGGCAAGTTGAAATGGCAATGGGCAGGGCACATAGCGCGGAGGGCTTATGACCGTTGGGGTCGAAAAGTTCTCGAGTGGAGACCATGTACCGGCAAGCGCAGCGTAGGACGTCCACTCACAAGGTGGACGGATGACCTCATTAAGACCGCAGGATCGCGCTGGATACAAGCCGCTTCCAACCGGTCTTATTGGAGATCCAAAGGGAAGGCCTATGTCCAGCAGTGGACGTCCTGCGGCTGATGGATGACTGAAAATAGGCCTATCCGCGAAGGGTAATTGGGCCATATCCATCACGCTGGCCAATGGGTTGCTGAATTCACATACGACATTGATTTTTTCTACGTACGTACAGGTTGCCTCAATGTTTTCCAGCAAAGATAAGTGAAATTTCTTACATAGTTACTCATACAATTATTATTATTGGTTCCCTCGGTGGCTCAGTGGTTGACTCTGACTCCTGGGTCAAAAAAGCGTGGGTTTGATTCCCAGGGCAAATATTTATGTGATGTTCATATGTGTTTGCTCTGTGTCTGAGTGTTATTAATGTATTTTTATTTATTTATTTAACACTATATTGCACACTATTTGTACAAAAGGAGGACTTAACGCTAAACAGCATTATCTGCCAGTCAACCTACATGTATAAATAAATAAATAAATAAATATATCTTTACTGTACACAGAAACACAGTACAGAAACTATACAATATGCTGTACAATGGCGGCCTTATCGCCTTTGGCGATTTCTACCAGGCAACCTTTGGATGAACTGGAATTATTTTAAAAATAGGAGTATGGTCGGTGTACATACATTGAAATAGATGTATATGTAGTATATCAGTCTCTGCCAGCCAAATCACAAACTTTGCTTAGTTTGGGATCAAAGACCGTGTGTGAGATGTCTTCCAATATTTATTTTATATATTTATTTATTATGGAGTTAATTTTAGAAATTCGGCAATTTATCATCCAAAAATTCACGTATGTACTCTGTAATAAGCTTCAGATACAAGTAAATTAAATAACCAAATACTGAGACAATTTAGGCTAAACCGTAGGCATTACTTAGCAAGTAATACAATAATAGGCTCAGTTATGAAGACGCCATAGTAAATATAATAACAACATAAAAAGTGTTCTCTCTATCGAATGCTTAAAGTGAAAATGAAACAGATATAATTATCATAATTAGCTATTATAATTACGATGGCGCCTTCATAATCGAGCCTAATGCGGGCTTAACCACGAGCTACTATTATTTTAAGTAAGTGCCAAGAAAACGCGGGCCTAACTGTGGGTTTTTATCATTTTAAGCAGTTACGAAAATAACGCGGGCCAGACCGTGGGCTATTATCATTACAAGCAATACAAAAACGCAGGTTAACGGCATGCTATTATAATTTTAAGGATTTATTAAGACAACACGGGCCAGACCGCGAACTATTAGATATTATTATAAGCAAATGCCAAGATAACGCGGGTTGAACCGCGGGCTGTTATTTTAATTAAGTAAGTATTAAAACAACGTGGGCCAAACTGTGCGTTATTATCTTTGTAAGTACCTAATTATTAACACAACGCGAGCTAAACCGCGGGCTTTTATCATTTTGAGCAAGTACTCAGACAATACGGGCCAGACCATGGGCTATTATCATTGTAAGTAATGCGACAATGCAGGCCAAACGGCGAGCTTTTATAATTTTAAGCAAGTATTAAGACATCGCAGTCCATGCTGCGTGCTATAAATAACCATCTTAAGCAAGTACTAACAATACGCGGGCCAAACAGTGACCTACTATCAATATAGGCAAATACTGTTACAATTTTGACCAAACCGTGGGCATTATCCTTGCAAGTAATTTTAAGCAAGTATTAAGACAACGCGGGCCAAATCGCGGACTATTAGATATTATTATAAGCATGTACAAAGACATTGTAGATCAAACCGCGGGATGCTTTCATTTTAAGTAAGTACCTATGTACTAAGACAACGCGGGCGAAGCCGTGGGTTTTAAGCTAGTACTTGTTTAAATTTTTGTATATCTCAATACTTTGTGCACAGTGATGATGCTACTCAGTTTTTATAACGTGACATTTTTAAGATTATAGTCAAATTTCAAGTTGGAGATCTTACCTAATAATATGCTACTATGTGATCAAAACCGCAGGACGCAGGTTCAAAATACTCTTATGTACTCAAGTTTGATTACGCATCTAGGTTTACTGGTTCTGTTGTTGAGGCAATGTGAAAATTTAGCTTTTTTTTTCTATAAGTAAAATAAAACAAAAAATGAGCCAAGTTTGAATCACCAAAATATAGTAATCATCCTAGTAAGTTCCAATTTTAAAACACAGTAATTTCTAGTCATATAAAGTCACGTTTATTTTCAAAAAGAATTAGGTATTTTTAGCAAATGGAATAACTGACTTCAACCATGTACAGAATTCAAATAGTTCGCACGGATCGACGTAGTAATTTTCACATTATTTTTATTTATCAAAATAGCTAAGCTGATCTCCATAAAATCTAAATGGAAGGGCTTTAGAAGTATGATCTACCAAGCAAAAAAAAATTGAATCGGACTACTCCGTTCTATGGGTTACGGCCTATAAATGTTACGTGATGACGTCACGACATTACCGTGACAACTTCATAAGAAAAAGTTGTTGAAACAACAACTGAAACAAGCCGAACGCGTAGACCGATCTAGACTCTCTCGCTTACACGCTTTGCACACCAGGCGGAAGTTGACATTTTTTCGTGCGTACAGCCGGCTTTTATCAAATTATTTGTACTTAGTATAATAAAACTTAAGTATTCTAAAGAAAAAATAAATATTTCGGCGATAAAATAAACCATTAATTTTAACTAAAACGTAATAGCTAACTTCCTACAACTAACATCAATCCGACAACAGCTAATGAAGAAAGTGATTTTACTATTTGATATAATTATATTATTTAAGCGCTGCAATTTTCATCGATTTTCTAGTTAGTTTTTTTAAACCTACTAAACTAGAGTAATTTTAAATATTTTACGGAACAATTTTGCATTATTTTATCCCTCTGTAGCAAAAAGAAACTTGCAAATTGGCTCAAAAATCACGGAGAAATCATGTAACATCAGAGTAAAATCATACTGATGGATAAAGAAACTAGTTCTTTTGACGGTTGAAAATGTCCATTTTAGTATTTGCAAATAAAATCAGCCTAGACTCGCGAAAGAAGGGTTCTGTACCGCAATCCTTTGAGTTACGGTTAAAATGTTTATTTTCATTTGTCATAGTTTTCTGACAATAGGCACGATGACTGGGTAAAAAAATCATTATTATAATTTATCCGTGGGAAATAGCCTGCCCAAATTCTACCCTGCCCAAGACCCCAACGTCACAGAGACAATGGGATACGCCGATCTGTGATTTGGAATGGAACAAATTACTATCCACAAACATTCCTACAGATCGGGCGCGTCTCCTAGCTGTTTCTCGCTGGGAATCGGGTCTTTGGCTGCAGGCACTACCTTCGTTTCATTTAGGAAATTTACTGGACAACAATACATTCCGGTTAGCCATTTCGCTACGCCTTGGCGCTTCTTGTGTTTTCCCCCACAGGTGCGTCTGTGGAGAAAATGTAGACAGCCTCGGTACAGAGGATATTTATTTGTGCCATTTGGGGTAGAGACACTTGGACCGTGGGGGCCGGGTGCTCTGGAGATATTCAAAGATTTGTCGAGGAGATTAAAAGAAAGTACACGTGACCAGAATGCTGGCCTGTATTTTGGGCAGAAAGTCAGCCTCGCAATTCAGCGAGGCAATGCAGCCAGCATTTTGGGCACGTTGCCTGTGATTAGAGACTGTTTAAACCTTTTATATGTTTAAACATTCTCTAATTTTTAACTAGTTTTCTTTAGATAGGGTATTTTAGTTTAGATAGGATAATTTATTTAAGTTTTGTTTTCATGTTTTGTAAGTTAAAGATAAATAAATCCGTGAATGAGATTATCAAAAAATATTGGAAACGTATTTTTTCTTTCATCAATCAGACAACAAATGACAAAGATAAACAAACATTGTCAAAGTTTGGGAGTGGGGGTCGTGACGTCACTTCTCTTACATTATCTATACATTTGTATGGCATCTGTGTCTTCACGCGGAACGGGCTACATCTTCATCAATTTTTGTTAAATTAACAAAACATAACATATGTTTCTAATATTTTTTGGTAGTCTATCTGTCGGACTAATTATATTTTATAGTCATTATGCCTATTGCTTGCCCAGCGCGGCAATTATGGGCAAACCCCCCCCCCCTTATGATTGTACAAAATAGAACCAGGCCCCCAGTCCCCGGCAGCTCCGCTAGTCCTGGTTCCGGCAGCGACCACGGTAACGGCGGAGCAAGGGGTGCTAAGAATCCCCGGCAGAGATCCGGCTGCCACCCCAACCGACGACGACTGGCCCTGGCAACATATAACGTGCGCACCATGAGGACTGATGAGAAGATTGCGGAACTGGAAGAAGAGTTGGGTAGGTTGCGATGGGATATTATGGGGTTATCTGAAGTCCGTAGAGAGGGCGAGGACACGATAACCCTGAAATCCGGCAACCTACTGTACTACCGGGAAGGTGACCAACGGTCCCAAGGTGGTGTCGGCTTTCTCGTACACAGGTCTCTCGTTAACAACATCATTACCATCGAAAGTGTGTCGAGCAGGGTTGTATACCTGATACTCAGAATATCCAAACGATATTCGTTGAAGGTCATCCAGGTATACGCACCGACCTCGTCACACCCCGATGATGAAGTGGAAGCTATGTATGAGGACGTAAGTCGGGCCATACATACGTCTAAGACCCGCTTCACGGTTGTTATGGGAGACTTCAACGCGAAGTTGGGCAAGAAAAGCGATGATGAGTTGAGAGTGGGGCAATTTGGATATGGGCAACGGAACCCCAGGGGCCACATGCTGGCAGACTTTCTGGAGAAAGAGGAACTCTTCATGATGAACTCTTTCTTCCAGAAGCCACCTCGCAGAAAATGGACCTGGATGAGTCCCGACGGTACCACGAGAAATGAGATAGACTTCATCATGACTAGCGAGAAACGGATATTTAACGACGTCTCCGTGATCCACAGGGTAAAAACCGGCAGTGATCACAGAATCGTGCGAGGCAAACTGAATATCAACGTTAAACTCGAAAGGTCCCGCCTGATGAAGTCTACGCTCCGACCTACTCGTGCCCACATACAAAACCCCGAAAACTTTCAGCTCGAGCTCTCGAATCGCTTTGCTTGCCTGGAGAACTTTGCGTCGGTGGACGAGATCAATAACGGGCTCGTAGAAACTGTCCAAACGGTGGGTTCTAAGTTCTTTAGACCCCGCCGTTCAGATAGACCTCAGAAATTCTCCGATCATACTCTAAATCTCATGGCCGAACGACGCTCGCTAAGACTGCAGTCTTCCGATGATGCAAAGTCATACAGGCGGCTCAATAGACAGATTTCAAAATCGGTGCGGTGCGACATTCGTCTCTTTAATACTAAACATGTTAAAGAGACAATAGAGCGAAACAAAGGCTCCAAAGTGTTCGCAGGGCATTTGTCTATTGGGCAAAGCCAGTTGACAAAGCTGAAGAGAGAAGATGGCAGTATAGCGTCAACCAAGGCAGAGGTATTGCAGGAGATCGAAAGGTTTTACGGACAGTTATACGCCTCGGTAGCAAAGCCTGTAAACAGCGCGGCCAAAGACCCAAGAGCCAAGCTAACCCGACACTTCACCGAAGATATCCCGGACATTAGCCTGTACGAGATTAGGATGGCCCTGAACCAACTTAAGAACAATAAGGCGCCGGGTGACGACGGAATTACTTCAGAGCTTCTGAAAGCGGGTGGAACGCCGATACTAAAAGTCCTTCAGAAGCTATTTAACACCGTCGTCCTCGAGGGCATAACGCCAGAAGCGTGGAACAGAAGCGTGGTGGTGTTGTTCTTCAAAAAAGGTGACAACACCTTATTGAAAAACTACAGACCCATCTCGCTTCTGAGCCATGTTTATAAGTTGTTTTCAAGGGTCATTACGAATTGTCTCGAACGCAGGCTTGATGACTTCCAGCCTCCCGAACAAGCCGGTTTCCGGAAGGGCTTTGGCACCATGGACCACATACATACGCTGCGGCAGGTTATACAGAAGACCGAGGAGTATAACCTGCCACTTTGCTTGGCGTTTGTGGACTATGAGAAAGCCTTTGATTCGGTTGAGACATGGGCTGTGCTTGAGTCTCTTCAACGATGCCGTATTGACTATCGGTACATTGAAGTGCTGAAGTGTTTGTATAATAACGCCACTATGTCGGTTCGAGTACAGGAAGATAGCTCCGAGGCGATCCCTTTGAAGAGAGGCGTAAGACAGGGAGACGTAATATCTCCGAAACTGTTTACTACTACTCTGGAGAACGCCTTTAAGCTCCTGGAATGGAAAGGACTCGGCATCAACGTCAATGGCGAATACATCACTCACCTTCGATTTGCCGACGATATCGTGGTCATGGCAAAGTCGATGGAAGAACTCAGCACGATGCTCGAAGGCCTTAATCAAGTCTCTCAACAGGTGGGTCTTAAAATGAACATGGATAAGACAAAGGTCATGTGTAATTCTCATGTTGTACCCACCCCTATTTCAGTTGGGAACTCGGTTCTTGAAGTCGTTGACTCGTACGTCTACCTGGGACAAGTAGTCCAGTTAGGTAGGTCCGACTTCAAGAAAGAGGCCAATCGCCGAATCCAACTCGGTTGGGCAGCGTTTGGAAAATTGCGTAACGTCTTCTCGTACGACATACCTCAGTGCCTCAAGTCGAAAGTTTTCGATCAGTGTGTGTTGCCAGTGATGACTTATGGCACAGAAACGTGGTCTCTCACTATGGGCCTTATTAGTAAGCTCCAAGTAGCCCAAAGAGCCATGGAGAGGGCTATGCTCGGAGTTTCTCTGCGAGATCGAATCAGGAATGAGGAGATCCGTAGAAGAACCAAGGTTACCGACATAGCCCAGCGGATTGGCAAGTTGAAGTGGCAATGGGCAGGGCACATAGCGCGGAGAACTGATGACCGATGGGGTCGAAAAGTTCTTGAGTGGAGACCACGTACCGGCAAGCGCAGCGTAGGACGTCCACCCACAAGGTGGACGGATGACCTTATTAGGACCGCAGGATCGCGCTGGATGCAAACCGCTATCAACCGGTCTTATTGGAAATCATTAGGGGAGGCCTATGTCCAGCAGTGGACGTTCTATGGCTGATATGATGATGATGATGCCTATTGCAATTTGGATGTTTTCAAGTCAAGAGTGAATAGGTCTACATACTCCATCTTTGGCTACAACTTCGCTTTCAATCAGGCGAGCCAAATGTTTAAAGCCCTATTCTACCTGTACTGTACTGTACCAGCCTTTTTAATAGTCCACTGCAGGACGTAGGCCTACCCACGAAGGGTGTTTGGGCCAAATCCACCACGCTGGCCCAGTGCGGGTTGGTGGATTCACATACGCCTTCGAATTTCTTCTACGGACGTATGCAGGTTGTCTCACGATGTTTTCCTTCATCGAAAAGCCAGTGGTGTGAAATTCCGTACATAAATTCCAAAGAACTCATTGGTACGGGACCGGGGATTTGAACCCACGACCTCACGATTGTAAGGCGGCTGTCACTACCTCTAAACCACCACGGCTTCTTACTTCTATTCTACCTACATAAAACAAAAATTGAAGGTGAATGTGCAACTAAATATTTTGTGAATATTTCAGACATAATGAATTACCAAAATGAATCATACGACCAGACTTCGGATGCAGCATTCACAAGTGAGCTAGCCTGTTTCAGATCGTTGACTACTCCAGTGCAGTTGGTACTTCTTCCTTACTTGTCGTGGGTTTAGTCCGCTGCCAGCAGATACAAATATTTATGGGTGATGAATTTAAACTGTCTGTACTGACCGGCTGTTTCTTACCCATGTATTTAAACTTGTGTTTTGTGGCACCTCCAACATTCCAGTATTCCTTATCCTAGTGAATGGTCTTAGTAAAGTCACCAGTCATGGACAGTATAAGGATTTTTTTTTTGTTTTTGCTTTGTAATTTCTTCATTTATCAATATACATTCTTTGGAATTTGGAAGTAAATAAAAAACTCTTTTCTCAATCTTTATTCAATGTTTAGTTTGTGTTTAGTACTCAGTACAATAAAATATTACAAATAAACAACACTTCTGCATAGACACCAGCAATGGACAGTAATAATCAAGTGTCGGACACCCAATGTTGGACATTATCCAATTATGAACAGCCATTAATGGACAGTAACAATCCAGTGATAATGATAAGCAATAAATAAATGAAATGAGGTGTAGGAACCCCAATTATAAACAGCTAGTTATGGAAATATGAATAGGTAATCAAATAAAGTGACCTGTGACCGTCCAAGAATAATATAACTGGTTTAGATGTATTATTTTTTCTATCCATGGATTGAACATCTTAGAAATGTATTCATAAAACGTTCTAACACACATCCAGCCTGAATCTGACCTGCCTATGCATCAATCTTTTGGTACGCTGTTAGCAATTACGGCAGGTAAACGTTCATAAGGGTATACTATAATTAGTGGAGTTAAAATTCCAGCAGCATTACCAGTAATCAACACAGTTAAATTTTTTTTCTCATCTCTCGATGCTGGATACACATTTTTTTCACCTTTACGCACTATGACTCGTCCAGCTTTCGGTTGTAAGTAGAATGCACTTTCATCAGCATTAAAAACTCTTTGAGGGTCATTTATTACCTCAAGCAATCCATTATTTGCAAGGTAACCTTTCATTACTTGAAACCAACCGAGTATGTCATCTTCTGAGACTTCTTCTCTCGCTTTACTTAAATTTTGTGCTGTACGTTCAGAGATATCTGGATGGTCTATTATTCTTGAACGGGCAGGAATCTGTATTATTCTCAGTTATTATTTTCTGGACACTGTCAAGCAATTGCTCTTTGGTCACAGGGAAGTGCTTTTCAGCCATAAATGTTATCCACCTCACAAGGATCCTTTCTCCCTCATATGTAAGCACAGTAGCTGGACCGAGATTGCAATCGACAGGACTTTTCCCGGTGACTTTATTATGCAATGTTATTCTCGGTACTCCGTATCTTGTAGCGGCAACAGATATCTTTTCTCCTTTTCTTACATCTTCAATAGCCTTGGCCATTTGTTCTTTTGTATACTCTTTTCTTGGTGCCATTTCTAGGATAAAAATAAATTTGTTTGTATTAGAAATACGCTGAACCTACTATGGACACCCAGTCATGGACAGAATGTCCACTATTGGATAGATTAATAATTTATAGCAGATTTCTAGAGAAACATGAGCATATACTAGACCAGACGTAAGATACATGAAAAAAAATAGAAATAAGAAAGTTCACTTTATGGACACACTGTCCATGATTGGGTCTACGTGCTTGAATAATATCCAGTTATGGACACCATTAATTTTAGGGTTAGAATGCCAATGACATTTTCAGTTATAATATAATAGGAACGTATTACTATTAATAAAACACTAAATAATATGAATTTCAACAATTAGCATACACCTGACCCATAATAAGATGTTAAGTGTACTTACTTGCATCGCGATTCTTATAATAAATTACGATTCCCGACACCAAATAACACCGCGTAACTAAAGACCGTTATGGCCGCAATCAAAATGGCTGTCGGCTGTCAAAAACAGTTTAGATGACAGCTATAATATTGGCACAACTGATCGGTGTTACATTTGAAAAAAAATACTTCGCGTTTCCTTAATATTGGAGGCAAATTCAAAAAATTTCCATGACTGGTCCGCGTCCAACATAGGTGCCATTACCTTATTTGGAAAATACTAGATCTTGATTTTGCGCAATTTATATTAATACCTATGTAAAATAAATGGTCTTTCATAAAATAATAAATGTTTTGTTGTTATTGTTGTTAAATATATTATGTATTAGAAATTGCAGAACAAAAGGATGCAACATTTTTTTGTGTCTTTTATTATTTAGAAGAAAGAAAAAAAATAAACTTGCATAACTATATACAAGTGAAATTGGTGTGCATGGTTGAAAGTTGTTAAAATTAACTATTAAAACCAATAATAATGGATCACTTCCTACGAATTACTAAGAAAAGCACTCTATTTTTACAAAAGTAAATCTCTACGTGCTAAACGCAATTTATTGATGAGCTTTAACTAGTGTACGAGTAAGATTACAAAAATACTTTAACTATTGTTACAAGTAGGTACTGCATAATACTTAGCTCTATCTTATCTCAAAACAATCTTTTAAAAAAAAATCTTAAAAGAACAACTTACAATAGTTAATATTTCTAAATTGCAAATATGATTATCATAATACTATACCTATAGAATGGTAATGTATAAATTGAGAAAGGGGATTTATTTTAAAATGTAAATCAAAATTTTCGGTATATTATAGTTCATTATTTATTTATAAAATTTAAAGATCTATAACAAGGTAACAGGGATTATTTTGCATTAATATTAGTGATGATGATGGTGCTTTTCAGGGACGATGTGATGAGTTTCGTGCTTGACATCAGCGTGGAATCTGGAAACAAAAAAAATATTATTAAAAGTTCCAACTTGAATTTCATTTTTAGTATAGTTTAGTACTTATAGTTGCACTGATGCCAGTGAACAAAATGTTACCCGGAGTGGTGGTCAGCGTGGTAGTGCACGTGTCTGACGGAGCCATCGGGTTCGTGCAGGGAGTAGAATCCCTTCACCACGTCGCCGTCGCGGGTATCGTGCTGCTCCTTGATGTCATGCGTGTGCGGGTCCTTCACTTTGTACTCGAACTCGTACTTGGGATGAGTCTGGAATGAAAAAGTCTCTACAGTTGCAGTTCTGCATTTCCACATCCGTATCTTCACGGATTACGAGGAATTTTCTAATACTTACGTAGTAGTCAACGTGCTTGTGGCCATGACCGTGGTGTTCATGAATTTCTACTTCCTTGTGGTGACCGTCGTGCTTGTGCACGTGTTGAGATGAGAACGCGTGTTCAGCTGCAGCTGCGCACGCTAGAGCAGCCAGGATAAGGATCTGCAAAGAATATAATAGATAGGTACATATATATCGTTTTATAAGTTGTATTTTTTGCAGATAGTGACTGATTTAGACCATATAATACTGTGAAAAATAGGGGTTAGACTTAATTGGTAGCACAAATCAAAACTATTAGATTTGTTTGGTTTAGCATGGCAAAAAAATAAATCACAAACTTACTTTGTATACCATTATTGTTTTTTGGTTGTGCTTGTTGTAAAGCTCAGTAAGCAACTGATACAATTATCAAATTCGCAGGAATTTTTATATCAATTAACGAACACTGATACCGAAATCGTAATCAAGGTGATTGTTTTCACCCTTCAAGCGGCAATACCATTTTAGTTTTAACACCAATCGTATATTTACATTAGCTATTCTTACTCAATAATGCATTAAATAGCAATGCTAATGGCAATTATATCCTGTGTTACATTTTTCAATAATTCTTAATTGACCTGTCAACATGAAAATGCATTTATTTTGGACTGCAAATATGAACATAACATGTGAATGAACTATTTTTAGACTTAAAGAAAGTGTCCTATCATTTGAATCAAAACAACCGTTAAATTGAAGTGTAATTGGTTATACAGATTTCATAGTGACATTTTAATGTTTTTATCACTGGATTGTACTCACGTTTATTTTTTTATCGTCATTATATAGTACGACTATAGTTTCTTTCTCAAGTCGAGTGCTAGCATCCGGAGCCGTCTCGCAATGCACTGATATACAACAATTAAAACATCCCGTGATATAAAACATTAAAATTGTGAAATCCACGTTAGTCTCATTAGTGACCTTTAGTCAGAATAGTACCTATAAATAAACCTAGTATTAACTCATAATGATTATCTCAATGCTTCGTGCGTACGTACCTAGAACATTAATTTATAATGATGCTACGGTATTATTATCACCTGACGCTTTCAAGATAATAAACAAAAGCTAAGTCAAAACATCATCTTACCTTAAGTTATGCGACTATGTGGTTAATAGGTGTGCTGTTTCTGTTGATCAGACAATGTTTGGAAACGGAACTAACTGCTACTACTACTATAAAGTTGAACTTTCACCTGTTACGCCAAACCACAACGAGTAGGTACATCAAACGTTTACGCATTGTATTTTAAGTCTTGCGACACGAACCAGGACATGTGAGCGATTTTGCATTGCGTCAGTTTTGCACAGTTGTAGTCAAAAAATAAATATTTTTTTTATTCGGCACTGCTTGATATAGGCACATCAGTATACACTGCTCGCCTATAAACAAAGAAATAAATAAATAGTAATGTAGTAAACTCCATAGTACCTATTTGTACTAAGCATAAAGTATGATAAAAATTCAGAATATTGAAGAGAAAGTGAATATTTTGACGATCAAATAAACCATTTTTCACTGAAATTTGATAGATTCATAGAACTAACCTAACACAGCACATCAAAGAAGCGATTTTGCTGTTTGATTTCTCTAGACGCGGTAGTTTCCATCAATATTCTAGTTTTAAATTGTTTTTTTCAAAATTGTAAAATATTTAATGGGATCATTTTGCGTTATTTTCTAATATCAAAAAAAACCATATCGACGATTCTAAAACATTATCTTTTTTAGAGGTTGGTTAAAAATCTATTTTTAACCATTGAAAATTACAATGGCAGTTATTGTAACGAAAAGTAAAATAATTACAAATTGTAGTCATTTAATCCATATTTGGTACAGTTACCTATTTTAATTTCCGTAGTTCTAGTAATCAATAAGTACCTACCTACCTATCGTATTACAAAAAATGTGCCCTACTGCCGTACTTAACTAATTATGATACCTCTGTTTCATGCGCGACTGATGTTACCTACTATTTTACATCTCATTAGTTTGGTGGTTATAGGATAGCCAATCTCTTAACTCTACTGTCCTTTATGGATTACTGAAGTGAATTATTTCGCGGCCAGACTGCATGCAGCATTCACAAGTGAGGTATACTAAGCGCCACACAAATCGGCGGATGGGAAGTTATGCGCAGCGTTCTGCGCAAAAGCCGAAATATAGGTACGCGCGGGAGCCAGAGAGACGAGACGCCGGGGCACACCCGCCCGCTACCCTCATGCCTCCCGCGCGCTCCCTACGCCCGAGCTCACTACTTCGCCATTTGTATAGGCATTGTCCACACATACGCAATAATTAGCGAATCACGTCGAAGTGTCATCTGTGGCTAACTTCTCATCCGTCGATTTGTGTGGCGCTCAGTATACTCTAGTTTATACCGTTTGGTTCGCGCAGTTGGTACCTCTTCCTTCAATGCAGGAGGTCGCAGGGCATAGATAATACATATTACTGGTCCCGGATTTGGTTCACTGCCAGCAGGTGTTGGTGATGGAATTTAAAATATCTGTACTAGATCTGGCTGATAGTTTTCCATGTATCTATGTTATACTTAAATTTTGTGCACCCCCAACACGGGGAATCCTAGTAAGTGGCCCTAAATTAAAGATTTATCCTCCTCCTCCTCAGGTCGTTTGCTCAATGCTGAGCGTCGTGATGTCCCGCCTCTGTATTACGTCATGGCATATGTGTTTCCATCTCTGACGGTCTTCCGCTTGGTGTATGGCGTCAGATATGGTTATGCCCAGTTTTTTGCCCACTTGGTCAGATCACCGTATCGGGCCACGCCCCCTGGGTCTTTTCCCTTCCACCTTTCCGGTCACCATCAGCTTCTTCAGGTTGACCGAGGGCTTATGCGTAAACGTGTTACGCTTGGAGTCTTATACAAATATAAATACTAGATCTAAGTTTCGTGCAATTTTACTTAAAATACCTACAGGTGAAGTTGCGAACTACACCTATGCACCTATAATATTGTCTATCACAAAATAATTCATGCTTTGTAGTATTTTTTATTGTTTTAAAATATCTTTATTTGAAGTAGTAGAATGAATAGAGCGCGAAGCCTTTTCTCGAGGTCTTTCATTATTTAATCAAAAGAAAGCAAAACGTAAACTCGCAGATATGCGCGTGAAACTGGTGTGTATGGTTGAAGGTTTAATAAAATTAACTACGAAAATCAATAATGTAATAGTTAAGAAATCACTTGCTACAAATTGCTACGAAAATCAATTGCTCTCTTTAATCTATTTTTTAAAATAATGCATACTTAACGCAATTTAGTTTTGATCTTTAACAAGAATAACTAAGCATAATTATTACTTAAGAACTTTACCTAGCACTAACACTGCGTGACAGCTCTATCATATTTCGTTGCAATCCTATAATGGTTTTCTTCAAACAGAAACTCAACATTATTAATATTCGTGTGTTTTGGCATAATTATTTTTTTATTTTAATATATATTATTTACTGAATAAATATAATTTATATGTCATCTAGATTGATGACGTATAAAACAGGAGTTTTATTTTAAAACGTAAACCAAATGTTTCAGTATTGTAATGTTTTATTATTTACTAACAAAATTTAAGCCATTAAAACAACATAACGGCGACTATTTGGCATTAAAATTAGTGATGATGATGGTGCTTTTCAGGAACGATGTGATGAGTTTCGTGCTTGACGTCAGCGTGGAATCTGGAAACAAAAAAATTTTACGTTCCAACTTGAACTTCATTTCTAGTACCATATAGTTTCACTGATGACAGGGAGCTTAATGTTACCCAGAGTGGTGGTCGCCGTGATAGTGCACGTGTCTGACGGAACCATCAGGCTCGTGCAAGGAGTAGAATCCCTTCACCACGTCGCCGTCGCGGGTCTCGTGCTGCTCCTTGATGTCATGCGTGTGCGGGTCCTTCACTTTGTACTCGAACTCGTACTTAGGATGAGTCTGGAATGAGAGAACTCTACAATTGCAGTTCATCACTTCCATACATATTTTTATACAATACAGTGTTAAACATACGTAATAGTCTACTTGTTTGTGGCCATGACCGTGGTGGTTATGAATTTCTACTTCCTTGTGGTGACCGTCGTGCTTGTGCACGTGTTGGGATGAGAACGCATGTTCAGCTGCAGCTGCGCACGCTAGAGTAGCCAGGATTAGAATCTGCAAAGAATATAATAGATAGGTACTTAATACAGTTAATATATCGTTTTATAAGTTGTAGTTTTTGCAGATAGTGTCTGGTTTAGACCATATACCTAATACTGTATAAAAATAGGGGTTAGACTTAATTGGTAGCACAAATCAGAACTACTAGATTTTTTTGCATGGCTAACAAATAAAACACAAACTTACTTTGGATACCATTATTTTTTTTTTGGTTGTGCTTGTTGTAAAGCTCAGTAAACAACTGATACAATTATCAAATTTGCAGGAATTTTTATATCAATAAACGAACACCGATATTGTAATCAAGGTGATTGTTTTCACCCTTCAAGCGGCAATACCATTTTAGTTATATCACCTATCATATATTTACATTAGCGATTATTACCCAATAATACATTTAACTAGCAATGTTAATGGCAATTATATCCTATATTGTATTTTTAATTATTTCTTGATTGACCTGTCAAAAGAAAAATGCAGTTATTACGAACTGTAAATGTAGATTTCTTAACAGAGTCTATTTCTTTTTGCATATATGAACATTAAAGTGAAAAAAAAACATTGCAAGTTAAATAAAGCTTTAAAGATATAAATATTATTGGATAACAGAAATAACGATGAAACGTCATTTGTTGAAATGAAAAATTGTCATGTCATACTTATCCAAGTTACAAGACTTAGTATAAATAGGTAATACTTGTTTATATTTCTGTATATCTCAATACTTTGTGCACAGTGATGATGCTACTCAGTTTTTATAACGTGACATTTTTAAGATTATAGTCAAATTTCAAGTTAGAGATCTTACTTAATAATATGCTACTATGTGATCAAAAACGCAGGACGCAGGTTCAAAATACTCTTATGTACTCAAGTTTGGTTCTAGGTTTACTGGTTCTGTTGTTGAGGCAATGTGAAAATTTACCTTTTTTTTTCTATAAGTAAAATAAAACAAAAAATGAGCCAAGTTTGAATCAACAAAATATAGTAATCATCCTAGTAAGTTCCAATTTTAAAACACAGTAATTTCTAGTCATATAAAGTCACGTTTATTTTCAAAAAGAATTAGGTATTTTTCGCAAATGGAATAACTGACTTCAACCATGTACAGAATTCAAATAGTTCGCACGGATTGACGTAGTAATTTTCACATTATTTTTATTTATCAAAATAGCTCAGCCGATTTCGATAAAATCTAAATGGAAGAGGTTTAGAAGTATGATCTACCAAGGAAAAAAAAATTGAATCGGACTACTCCGTTCTATGGGTTAAAAATTGATTGTTTGTAGAGTCGGCTTACAGACATGCCACACGAGCGTTGACGCCGCGTAATTGCACCGCGGCGTCACCGCCGCTGCACCGCCGCGGTGCAGCGGCGGTGCTGAGCGTCGTCGCGGCGTCACCGCGGCGACCAGTGTTACCGGTAGCGATTTAGACATTAAATCTAGAGTATTCGAGTATTCTATGAATTTTTAGCGGGAAAAAAGGTTTTGAATTCATCAATCCGTTCAATCTTAAACTGAAGATGAGAAAAATCCCTCGTACACGTTAGAAATCAGATCGTGTAATTTGTCACGACGAATGTCACAGTAACAGCTTTCCAAGTGACAGCTGTCAAACTTCAAAGTGATTATCTCGGTCATTATCAATTCTAGACTATTGCTCTCTTCACAAAAGTAATAGAACTCGACGAAATCTACATTTCGGATGACAGCTGTCAAACTTAAAAGTGATTTATCTCGGTTATTATTGATTCTAGACCATTGATGACTTCACGAAAGTGATAGAGCTTAACGAGATCTACATTTCAGATGACAGCTGTCAAACGTAAAAGTGATTTATCTCGGTTATTATAAATTCTAGACTACTGCTCTCTTCACAAAAGTAATAGAGCTCGACGAGATCTATATTTCGGATGACAGTTGTCAAACTTAAAAGTGATTTATCTCGGTTATTATCGATTCTAGACTATTGCTCTCTTCACAAAAGTAATAGAGCTCGACGAAATCTACATTTCGGATGACAGCTGTCAAACTTAAAAGTGATTTATCTCGGTAATTATCGATTCTAGACTACTGCTCTCTTCACAAAAGTAATAGAGCTCGACGAGATCTATATTTCGGATGACAGCTGTCAAACTTAAAAGTGATTTATCTCGGTAATTATTGATTCTAGACTACTGCTCTCTTCACAAAAAAATAAAGCTCGACGAGATCTTACATTTCGGATCACTTTGAAGTTTGACAGCTGTCATCCGAAATGTAGATTTCGTTGACCTCTATCACTTTTGTGAAGACAGCAGTAGTCTAGAATCGATAATAACCGAGATAAATCACGTTGAAGTTTGACAGCTGTCATCCGAAATATAGATCTCGTTGACCTTTATCACTTTTGTGAAGACAGCAGTAGTCTAGAATCAATAATTACCGAGATAAATCACTTTTAAGTTTGACAGCTGTCATCTGAAATATAGATCTCGTTGACCTCTATCACTTTTGTGAAGACAGCAGTAGTCTAGAATCGATAATAACCGAGATAAATCATGTTGAAGTTTGACAGCTGTCATCCGAAATATAGATCTCGTTGACCTCTATCACTTTTGTGAAGACAGCAGTAGTGTAGAATCGATAATAACCTAGATAAATCACTTTGAAGTTTGACAGCTGTCATCCGAAATGTAGATCTAGTTGAGCTCTATCACTTTTGTGAAGAGAGCAGTAGTCTAAAATTGATAATAACCTAGATAAATCACTTTTAAGTTTGACAGCTGTCATCCGAAATGTAGATCTTGTCGAGTTCTATTACTTTTGTGAAGACAGCAGTAGTCTAGAATCGATAATGAACGAGATAAATCACTTTAAAGTTTGACAGCTGTCACTTGGACAGCTGTTACTGTGCCACTCGTCGTGACAAATCACACAAGTCCATACTCGATGGGCTTATGAGATATTTTTCATGTCACTTTGCACAAATCAATGCATCTATTTCAGATTTTATCGATCGGCCACATTATTTCTCTAATATATCAAACGAAGAACAAAACACTTTCTTTCTGCGGTTGGCTCACACAAAATCAGACTGTATATGAGAGATTTTACTTATCTTAAGCCGGTTATCCCTAAAACCTTTTTTTCCGCTAACTGCCTAGATGTCATCAGTGTCTAAGGCAACACTGGGCGCCGCGGTGTCGCCGCGACGACGCTCAGCACCGCCGCTGCACCGCGGCGGTGCAGCGGCGGTGACGCCGCGGTGCAATTACGCGGCGTCAACGCCCGTGTGGCATGTGCCTTACGGCCCATAAATGTTACGTGATGACGTCACGACATTACCGTGACAACTTCATAAGAAAAAGTTGTTGAAACAACAACTGAAACAAGCCGAACGCGTAGATCGATCTAGACTCTCTCACTTACACGCTTGGCACACCAGGCGGAAGTTGACATTTTTTCGTGCGTACAGCCGGCTTTTATCAAATTATTAGTACTCAGTATAATAAAACTTCAGTATTCTAAAGAAAAAATAAATATTTCGACGATAAAATAAACCATTAATTTTAACTAAATCGTAATAGCTAACTTCATACAACTAACATCAATCCGACAACAGCTAATGAAGAAAGTGATTTTACTATTTGATATAATTATATTATTTAAGCGCTGCAATTTTCATCGATTTTCTAGTTAGTTTTTTTAAACCTACTAAACTTTAATTTTAAATATTTTATGAAACAATTTTGCATTATTTTATCCCTCTGTAGCAAAAAGAAACTTGCAAATTGGCTCAAAAATCACGGAGAAATCATGTAACATCAGAGTAAAATCATACTGATGGATAAAGAACTAGTCGGTTGAAAATCTCCATTTTAGAATTTGCAAATAAAATCAGCCTAGACTCGCGAAAGAAGGGTTCTGTACCGTAATCCTTTACGGTTAAAATATTTATTTTAATTTGTCATTGTTTTCTGACAATAGGCACGATGACTGGGTAAAAAAAATCATTATTATAATTTATCCGTGAATTAGATTATCAAAAGATATTGGAAACGTATTTTTTCTTTCATCAATCAGACAACAAATGACAAAGATAAACAAACATTGTCAAAGTTTGGGAGTGGGGGTCGTGACGTCACTTCTCTTACATTATCTATACATTTGTATGGCACCTGTGTCTTCACGCGGAACGGGCTACATCTTCATCAATGTTTGTTAAATTAACAAAACAAAACATATGTTTCTAATATTTTTTGGTAGTCTATCTGTCGGACTAATCATATTTTTAGTCATTATGCCTATTGCAATTTGGATATTTTCAAGTCAAGAGTGAGGTCTACATACTCCATCTTCGGCTACAACTTCGCTTTCAATCAGGCGAGCCAAATGTTTTAAGCCCTATTCTACCTGTACTGTACTGTACCAGCCTTTTTAATAGTCCACTGCAGGACGTAGGCCTACCCACGAAGGGTGTTTAGGTCATATCCACCACGCTGGCCCAGTGCGGGTTGGTGGATTCACATACGCCTTCGAATTTCTTCTACGGACGTATGCAGGTTGCCTCACGATGTTTTCCTTCACCGAAAAGCCAGTGGTGTGAAATTCCGTACATAAATTCCGAAGAACTCATTGGTACGGGACCGGGGATTTGAACCCACGACCTCACGATTGTAAGGCGGGTGTCACTACCTCTAAACCACCACGACTTCTTACTTCTATTCTACCTACATAAAACAAAAATTGAAGGTGAATGTGCAACTAAATGTTTTGTGAATATTTCAGACATAATGGATTACCTACCAAAATGAATCATATGACCAGACTTCGGATGGAGCATTCACAAGTGAGCTAGCCTGTTTCAGATCGTTGACTACTCCAGTGCAGTTGGTACTTCTTCCTTACTTGTCCTGGGTTTAGTCCGCTGCCAGCAGATACAAATATTTATGGGTGATAAATTTAAACTGTCTGTACTGTCTGGCTGTTACTTACCCATGTATTTAAACTTGTGTTTTGTGGCACCTCCAACATTCCAGGATTCCTTATCCTAGTGAATGGTCTTATATTTGGAAAATACTAGATCTTGATTTTGCGCAATTTATATTAATATCTATGTAAAATAAATGGTCTTTCATAAAATAATAAATGTTTTGTTGTTATTGTTGTTAAATATATTATATATTAGAAATTGCAGAACAAAAGGATGCAACATTTTTTCGTGTCTTTTATTATTTAAAAGAAAGAAAAAAAATAAACTTGCATAACTATATACAAGTGAAATTGGTGTGCATGGTTGACAGTTGTTAAAATTAACTATTAAAACCAATAATAATGGATCACTTCTTACGAATTACTACGAAAAGCACTCTATTTTTACAAAAGTAAATCTCTACGTGCTAAACGCAATTTATTGATGAGCTTTAACTAGTATACGATTACAAAAAGACTTTAACTATTGTTACAAGTAGGTACTGCATAATACTTAGCTCTATCTTATCTCAATACAATCTTTTAAAAAAAAATCTTAAAATAACTTACATAAGTTAATATTTCTTAATTGCAAGTATGATTATCATAATACTATACCTATAGAATGGTAATGTATAAATTGAGAAAGGGGATTTATTTTAAAATGTAAATCAAAATTTTCAGTATATTATAGTTCATTATTTATTTACAAAATTTAAGCATCTATAACAAGGTAACAGGGATTATTTTGCATTAATATTAGTGATGATGATGGTGCTTTTCAGGGACGATGTGATGAGTTTCGTGCTTGACATCAGCGTGGAATCTGGAAACAAAAAAAATATTATTAAAAGTTCCAACTTGAATTTCATTTTTAATATAGTTTAGTACTTATAGTTGCACTGATGCCAGTGAACAAAATGTTACCCAGAGTGGTGGTCAGCGTGGTAGTGCACGTGTCTGACGGAGCCATCGGGTTCGTGCAGGGAGTAGAATCCCTTGACCACGTCGCCGTCGCGGGTCTCGTGCTGCTCCTTGATGTCATGCGTGTGCGGGTCCTTCACTTTGTACTCGAACTCGTACTTGGGATGAGTCTGGAATCAGAAAGTCTCTACAGTTGCAGTTCTGCATTTCCACATCCGTATCTTCACGGATTACGAGGAATTTTCTAATACTTACGTAGTAGTCAACGTGCTTGTGGCCATGACCGTGGTAGTCATGAATTTCTACTTCCTTGTGGTGACCGTCGTGCTTGTGCACGTGTTGAGATGAGAACGCGTGTTCAGCTGCAGCTGCGCACGCAAGAGCAGCCAGGATGAGGATCTGCAAAGAATATAATAGATAGGTACAAATATATCGTTTTATAAGTTGTATTTTTTTTGCAGATAGTGTCTGATTCAGACCATATAATACGGTAAAAAATAGGGGTTAGACTTAAGTGGTAGCACAAATCAATACAATTTTTTGCATGGCTAACAAATAAAACACAAACTTACTTTGGATACCATTTTTTTTTTGGTTGTGCTTGTTGTAAAGCTCAGTAAGCAACTGATACAATTATCAAATTCACAGGAATTTTAATATCAATTAATGAACACTGATACCGATATCGTAATCAAGGTGATTGTTTTCACCCTTCAGTTGGCAATACCATTTAAGTTTTAACACCAATCGTATATTTACATTTGCTATTCTTACTCAATAATACATTAAATAGCAATGCTAATGGCAATTATATCCTGTGTTACATTTTTAAATAGTCCTTAATTGACCTGTCAACATGAAAATGCTTTAATTTTGCAGTGCAAATATGAACATAACATGTGAAAGAACTATTTTTAGACTTAAAGAAAGTGTCCTATCATTTGAATCAAAACAACCGTTAAATTGAAGTGTAATTGGTTATACAGATTTCATAGTGACATTTTAATGTTTTTATCACTGGATTGTACTCACGTTTATTATTTTATCGTCATTATATAGTACGACTATAGTTTCTTTCTCAAGTCGAGTGCTAGCATCCGGAGCCGTCTCGCAATGCACTGATATAAAACAAATAAAACATCCCGTGATATAAAACATTAAAATTGTGAATTCCACGTTAGTCTCATTAGTGACCTTTAGTCAGAATAGTACCTATAAATAAACCTAGTATTAACTCATAATGATTATCTCAATGCTTCGTGCGTACGTACCTAGAACATTAATTTATAATGATGCTACGGTATTATTATCACCTGACGCTTTCAAGATAATAAACAAAAGCTAAGTCAAAACATCATCTTACCTTAAGTTATGCGACTATGTGGTTAATAGGTGTGGTGTTTCTGTTGATCAGACAATGTTTGGAAACGGAACTAACTGCTACTACTACTATAAAGTTGAACTTTCACCTGTTACGCCAAACCACAACGAGTAGGTAGATCAAACGTTTACGCATTGTATTTTAAGTCTTGCGACACGAACCAGGACATGTGAGCGATTTTGCATTGCGTCAGTTTTGCACAGTTGTAGTCAAAAAATAAATATTTTTTTTTATTCAGCACTGCTTGATATAGGCTCATCAGTATACACTGCTCGCCTATAAACAAAGAAATAAATAAATAGTAATGTAGTAAACTCCATAGTACCTATTTGTACTAAGCATAAAGTATGATAAAAATTCAGAATATTGAAGAGAAAGTGAATATTTTGACGATCAAATAAACCATTTTTCACTGAAATTTAATAGATTCATAGAACTAACCTAACACAGCACATCAAAGAAGCGATTTTGCTGTTTGATTTCTCTAGACGCGGTAGTTTCCATCAATATTCTAGTTTTTTTTAAATTGTAAAATATTTTAAGGGATCATTTTGCGTTATTTTCTAATATCAAAAAAAACCATATCGACGATTCTAAAACATTATCTTTTTTAGAGGTTGGTTAAAAATCTATTTTTAACCATTGAAAATTACAATTACAGTTATTGTAAAGAAAAGTGAAATAATTACAAATTGTAGTCATTTAATCCATATTTGCTACAGTTACCTATTTTATTTTCCGTAGTTCTAGTAATCAATAAGTACCTACCTACCTATCGTATTACAAATATGTGCCCTACTGCCGTACTTAACTAATTATGATACCTCTGTTTCGCGCATGAAACAGAGGTATCATAATTAGTTAAGTACGGCAGTAGGGCTGATGTTACCCACTATTTTACATCTCATTAGTTTGGTGGTTATAGGATAGCCAACCTCTAAACTCTACGGTCCTTCATGGATTACCGAAGTGAATTATTTCGCGGCCAGACTTTGGATGCAGCATTCACAAGTGAGGTATACTAAGCGCCACACAAATCGGCGGATGGGAAGTTATGCGCAGCGTTCTGCGCAAAAGCCGAAATATAGGTACGCGCGGGAGCCAGAGAGACGAGACGCCGGGGCACACCCGCCCGCTACCCTCATGCCTCCCGCGCGCTCCTTACGCCCGAGCTCACTACTTCGCCATTTGTATAGGCATTGTGCACACATACGCAATAATTAGCGAATCACGGCGAAGTGTCATCTGTGGCTAACTTCTCATCCGTCGATTTGTGTGGCGCTCAGTATACTCTAGTTTATACCGTTTGATTCGCGCAGTTGGTACCTCTTCCTTCAATGCAGGAGGTCGCAGGGCATAGATAATACATATTACTGGTCCCGGGTTTGGTTCACTGCCAGCAGGTGTTGGTGATGGAATTTAAAATATCTGTACTAGATCTGGCTGATAGTTTTCCATGTATCTATGTTATACTTAAATTTTGTGCACCCCCAACACGGGGAATCCTAGTAAGTGGCCTTAAATTAAAGATTTATCCTCCTCCTCCTCAGGTCGTTTGCTCAATGCTGAGCGTCGTGATATCCCGCCTCTGTATTACGTCATGGCATATGTGTTTCCATCTCTGACGGTCTTCCGCTTGGTGTATGGCGTCAGATATGGTTATGCCCAGGTTTTTGCCCACATGGTCAGATCACCGTATCGGGCCACGCCGCCTGGGTCTTTTCCCTTCCACCTTTCCGGTCACCATCAGCTTCTTCAGGTTGACGGAGGGCTTATGCGTAAACGTGTTACGCTTGGAGTCTTATACAAATATAAATACTAGATCTAAGTTTCGTGCAATTTTACTTAAAATACCTTTAGGTGAAGTTGCGAACTACACCTATGCAGCTATATTATTGTCTATCATAAAATAATTCATGCTTTGTAGTATTTTTTATTGTTTTAAAATATCTTTATTTGAAGTAGTAGAATGAATAGAGCGCAAAGCCTTTTCTCCAGGTCTTTCATTATTTAATCAAAAGAAAACATAACGTAAACTCGCAGATATGCGCGTGAAACTGGTGTGTATGGTTGAAGGTTTAATAAAATTAACTACGAAAATTAATAATGTAATGGTTAAGTAATCACTTGCTACAAATTGCTACGAAAATCAATTGCTCTCTGTAATATATTATTTAAATTAGTTCATACTTAACGCAATTAAGTTTTGATCTTTGACAAGAATAATTATTACTTAGAACTTTACCTAGCACTAGCACTGCGTGACAGCTCTTTCATATTTCGTTGCAATCCTTTAATGGTTAACATTATTAATATTCGTGTATTTTTAGCATAATTATCTTTTAATTTTAATATATTATTTACTAAATTAATATAATTTATACGTCATCTGGAATGATGACGCGTAAAACTAGTTTTTACCTTCACTTTGGGCTTCGCCCACATGATATTTTGGTTTTTGACGCAAAATCATTTTAATTTATAGCCTATGTGTTATTCTGATATATAATAAAAAAATTAAAAATGCCTAATTATGTACATGCAAGTGAAATTGGTGTGCATGGTTGAAAGTTGTTAAAATTAACTATTAAAACCAATAATAATGGATCACTTGCTACAAGTTGCTACGAAAAACACTCTATTTTTTACATAAGTAAATCCCTTCGTAAACGCAATTTTTTGATGAGCTTTAACTAGAGTAAGATTACAAAACGATGTTAACGATTGTTATTAAGTAGTAGGTACTGCATAATATTTATCTCTATCTTATTTCAATACAATCTTTTGAAAAAAAATCTTAAAACAGCAACTCACAAAAGTTACTATTTCTAAATTGCAAGTATGATTATCATAATACTATACCCATGGAATGGTAATGTCTAAATTGAGATAGGAGATTTAATTTAAAATGTATAAAATTTTCAGTATTCTAATAATTTATAATTTACTAGCTGCGGCTTCGCCCGGGTACGACTGGATAAAAAAGTCATTTTATAAGTATTGTGCTTATATACCTACCATGTAACCAAGTAACGTCACACACATGCGCACAGTTATTTTGGCGCGTTTTCATATTACATTAGCTTACCTATACGCAAATATTTTCACCATAGAACACCCTCTAATAGAGCTCCCTTATTAGATCTTGAATAACACCGAATAAAACCTTTGCAAGAGGTTTGCATCCAGCTTCCATCAATGTATTCACCAAAAAATGAGGTTCTCAATTAGATTGTGTTTCATTTAGTATGTACATATGTTATGCGATCATTCCGTCAATTAAATTTTGACTCTCAATAAAGTGTTGTCTTGAAATGTACCTATCTATTATAATGTCCATTGCTAGACATACCGGACGAACCGATAGGATGGGTTGAAAGCTACTCGTAGGTACCTGAATCGCGGGTGTTCCCGTAGTCTTAATCTGTTCAACTATTAACATAAAATAAAGATAGTATTGGCCATCTAAATAAAAGTAAGTTCGTATGGGTCGGCTATACGTTATCTATGGCTCTGGTTTCATTGTTTTTAAACGGTTAGAATATTCAGTCCATCTACATTCTACCTACGTAAGTTAGTTGACGTTTCTACTACCTATATACTTATCTTTTCTTCATTTGATAACTTTGTGAAATATTCGCCATCAGTTCTACTTCTACGAATTGTGTGCCCTATCTAAAGCCTCTACAACTTGATAACCCAAAGAGCAAATTGAACCGATGGAAACGCTGGCATCCAACGTGATCTGGTGGTCTCAAACTGATCTTAGATTCACGTGGAGACCTTTTCTACGCTTGCCATGATAGTAGTTGGACATTATGGTATTGCGAAGTTTTTTTGTAGATATTGATATGTTCTTTAATATTGTAGAACAGACTTTTGTTCTGTCATCAATAGTTTCCGCAGCGCATGCAACGAAATACGTTTTAATTAAGACATTTTTTTACACGTTGGGTTACGTTACTTAAGTTTTAGTAAGGATTCGTAATCTTTTCTGGCAATAAATATAACTTATGTTACTTAAAATGAATGTAGGTTTCCAATGGTGAAAGAATTTTTAAAATCGGCACAGTAGTTTTCGAGTTTATTTATTACAAACATACCCACACACACACGTAAATACAAACGTCCGCCGCGCGCCGGCCGGGCCGCTACCGCCCGCGCCGCACCGATATGTCCCTGCATTTTAAATCTATAATATCTTCGAAAATATTCATTTAAATTACATGCTGTAAAAAGCCATATTGATCTATATTGAATGGACAATGTATTTAAGGTACTTAATTGGATAAGCATTAATGTATTGCTTAAAATAACTTTCTAAATAAGCCATTTTTTCCCGTAAAATGTAATGGATAAAAAATGGTTATTGTGGGCTATCCTTAAGAGATAGACATATGCCATCACTGACTTTTTTGTTGACCTTTTTAAGGTGTACAATACCGTAGTACATTATTTTGATTTATCTCGTGGGGTTCAGTCAGCGTTTGCAATGTAAGCCCAAAAAAACGTGTTAATTTACGACATTACATTAGAAACCTGTAAATTTATCAGTGTTCCTCTACAATATTATGCATGTATTATACATATAAACCTTCCTCTTGAATCATTCTTTCTATTAAAATAAATCGCTTCAAAATCCGTTGCGTGGTTTTGAAGATTTAAGCATACATAGGGACGGACAGACAGCGACAGCGACTTTGTTTTATACTATGTAGTGATAGTGATAGTGATTTACAAAATTTTAACATTTATAACAAGTTAATAGGGATTATTTTGCATTAATATTAGTGATGATGATGGTGCTTTTCAGGGACGATGTGATGAGTTTCGTGCTTGACATCAGCGTGGAATCTGGAAACAAAAAAATAATTATTAAAAGTTCCAACTTGAATTTCATTTTTAGTATAGTTTAGTACTTATAGTTGCACTGATGCCAGTGACCAAAATGTTACCCAGAGTGGTGGTCAGCGTGGTAGTGCACGTGTCTGACGGAGCCATCGGGTTCGTGCAGGGAGTAGAATCCCTTCACCACGTCGCCGTCGCGGGTCTCGTGCTGCTCCTTGATGTCATGCGTGTGCGGGTCCTTCACTTTGTACTCGAACTCGTACTTGGGATGAGTCTGGAATGAGAAAGTCTCTACAGTTGCAGTTCTGCATTTCCACATCCGTATCTTCACGGATTACGAGGAATTTTCTAATACTTACGTAGTAGTCAACGTGCTTGTGGCCATGACCGTGGTGGTCATGAATTTCTACTTCCTTGTGGTGACCGTCGTGCTTGTGCACGTGTTGGGATGAGAACGCGTGTTCAGCTGCAGCTGCGCACGCAAGAGCAGCCAGGACGAGGATCTGCAAAGAATATAATAGATAGATACAAATATATCGTTTTATAAGTTGCATTTTTTTGCAGATAGTGTCTGATTCAGACCATATAATACCGTAAAAAATAGGGGTTAGACTTAAGTGGTAGCACAAATCAATACAACTTTTTGCATGGCTAACAAATAAAACACAAACTTACTTTGGATACCATTTTTTTTTTGGTTGTGCTTGTTGTAAAGCTCAGTAAGCAACTGATACAATTATCAAATTCACAGGAATTTTTATATCAATTAATGAACACTGATACCGATATCGTAATCAAGGTGATTGTTTTCACCCTTCAGTTGGCAATACAATTTCAGTTTTAACACCAATCGTATATTTAAATTTGCTATTCTTACTCAATAATACATTAAATAGCAATGCTAATGACAATTATATCCTGTGTTACATTTTTTAATAGTCCTTAATTGACCTGTCAACATGAAAATGCTTTAATTTTGCAGTGCAAATATAAACATAACATGTGAAAGAACTATTTTTAGACTTAAAGAAAGTGTCCTACCATGTGAATCAAAACAACCGTTAAATTGAAGTGTAATTCGTTATACAGATTTCATAGTGACATTTTAATGTTTTTTTATCACTGGATTGTACTCACGTTTATTTTTTATAGTCATTATATAGTACGACTATAGTAATCTTTCTCAAGTCGAGTGCTAACACCCGGAGCCGTCTCGCAATGCACTGATATAAAACAAATAAAACATCCCGTGATATAAAACATTAAAATTGTGAAATCCACGTTAGTCTCATTAGTGACCTTTAGTCAGAATATTACCTATAAATACCCCTAGTATTTACTCATAATGATTATCTCAATGCTTCGTGCGTACTGTTAATGATGCTACGGTATTGTTATCACCTGAAGCTTTCAAGATAATAAACAAAATCTAAGTTGAAACATCATCTTACCTAAAGCTATGCAACTATGTAGTAAAGGACTAAGCACGCAGGTTCAAAAGATTTACGTATTCAGGTTTTGATTATGTATCTAAGGAAAAATAGGTGTGCTGTTTCTGTTGATCAGACAACGTTTGGAAACGGAATATCTGCTACTACTACTATAAAGTTGAACATTCACCTGTCACGCCAAACCACAACGGATACATCAAACGACTTGCGGCACGAACAGGACATGTGAGCGATGTTGCACTGCGACAGTTTTGCACAGTACTTAAGGAGTCAGATAGTCACGTTAGTAGTAAAAAAAATAGTAACGTAGCAACCTCCATAGTACCTATTTGTACTAAGCATGAAGTATTATAAAACTTCAGATTACTGAAGAAAAAATGAAAATTATGTTTAAAAAATGAACCATTTTTACTAAAATTTATTTGCTAATTTCATAGAACTAACCTCAATCCTAAAACAGACCGTAAAAGAAGCGATTTTGCTGTTCGATTTATCTAGACGCTGTCTGTCTTTCATGAATATTCTGGTGTTTTTTTTTTCAAAACTTGACCTTATTTAGGTTCATTGTGAAGAATGACTGCATCGATGGCTCAGTGGTTAGCGACCCTAACTACTTGGTCAAAAAGGTGTGGGTTCGATCCCCACCCAGTGCAAGTATTTATGTGATGAACATAGGCGTTTTCTCTGTGTCTGGATGTAATTTAGTTACTATCTATATTAAGTATGTATTTAAAAATATGTATAAGTAGTTTATCCGTCTCTGGCAGCCATATCACAAGCTTTGCTTAGTTTGGGGTCAGAGACCGTGTGCAAGATATCCCCAAATATTTATATATTTATTTTATGGGATCATTTTGCGTTATTTTCTAACATTAGCAAAAAATCATAAAGCACGAGTATATAGACAAATCGAAAACATTATCTTGTTTAGAAGTTGGTTAAAAATCTCTTTTTTATCATTGAAAATTACAATGGCAGTTATTGTAACGAAAAGTAAAATAATTACAAATTGTAGTCATTTAATCCATATTTGGTACAGTTACCTATTTTAATTTCCGTAGTTCTAGTAATCAGTAAATACCTACCTATCGTATTACAAAAAATGTGCCCTACTGCCGTACTTAACTAATTATGATACCTCTGTTTCATGAGCGACTGAATGTTACCTACTATTTTACTTCTCATTAGTTTGGTGGTTATAGAATAGGTCCTTTATGGATTACTGAAGTGAATTATTTCGCGGCCAGACTTTGGATGCAGCATTCACAAGTGAGGTATACTAAGCGCCACACAAATCGGCGGATGGGAAGTTATGCGCAGCGTTCTGCGCAAAAGCCGAAATATAGGTACGCGCGGGATCCAGAGAGACGAGACGCCGGGGCGCACCCGCCCGCTAACCTCATGCCTTCTGCGCGCTCCCTACACCCGAGCTCACTACTTCGTCATTTGTATGGGCATTGTGCACACATGCGCAATAATTAGCGAATCACGGCGAAGTGTCATCTGTGGCTAACTACTCATCCGTCGATTTGTGTGGCGCTCAGTATACTCTAGTTTATACCGTTTGATTCGCGCAGTTGGTACCTCTTCCTTCAATGCATAGATTATATATATTACTGGTCCCGGGTTTGGTTCACTGCCAGCAGGTGTTGGTGATGGAATTTAAAATATCTGTACTAGGTCTGGCTGATAGTTTTCCATGTATCTATGTTATACTTATATTTTGTGCACCCCTAACACGGGGAATCCTAGTGAGTGAAATTTAAAATATCTGTACTAGGTCTGGCTGATAGTTTTCCGTGTATCTATGTTATACTTATATTTTGTTCACCCCTAACACGGGGATCCCTAGTGAGTGGAATTTAAAATATCTGTACTAGGTCTGGCTGATAGTTTTTCATGTATCTAAGTTATACTTATATTTTGTGCACCCCTAACACGGGGAATCCTAGTGAGTGGAATTTAAAATATCTGTACTAGGTCTGCTGATGGCTTTCCATGTATCTATGTTATACTTATACTTTGTGCACCCCTAACACGGGGAATTCTAGTGAGTGGAATTTAAAATATCTGTACTAGGTCTGGCTGATAGTTTTCCATGTATCTATGTTATACTTATATTTTGTGCACCCCCAAAACTGGGATCCCTAGTGAGTGGAATTTAAAATATATGTACTAGGTCTGGCTGATAGTTTTCCATGTATCTATGTTATACTTTTTGTGCACCCCTAACACGGGGAATCCTAGTGAGTGGAATTTAACCTTTAATCAAACAAAAAATTTTTTTTGAGAAAATTTGAAACTGTGCACGGTTTTTAGTTAAGTGGGTTATGGAGATTCCGAAAAAAAGACTCCTTTTTCTATAAAGAGGGGGGAAATGGGGGTTTTGCGGTGGGAAATTATTTCCCATTATCCGTTATTTCAAAGCAAAATATAATTAAGAGCGCTACCGTGGCTCGGATGACACGTTAAATTGTAGGTCCCGGTTTGTTTTAACCGTTTAGCCATGTCAGAGGCCTTCAGGCGGCCTAAAACCTCTGACAGCTAGCCACCCGGCCTATACGAACTTACTTTACTTACTATTAAGTGGGAAATTATTTCCCATTATCCGGAACAGCTCTCAACTTTTAATACATTTTTACTACAAATTCTATACATGTTAGTTGCTCCTGCTTTGCTTGTTTTTTTTATCTAATATAATAAAATAAAATGAAACATCAACGTTAAGAATAATGTTTTGATATAAATTGAAACTTACTTACTAAGGAAAATAATATTATTGAGGTGGAACAGTGTGAAAGGTTTTGAAACAGTTCTTAGCACACAGAGCTATTTCACAGGTGGAACATTGTATTTTTGTCCTCTGTTCTCTCTGTTTCGTACTACAAAACCGACATCTTTTGTAAGTATTAGTCTCTTCTGGCAAGTGTATGCCCACATTCAATAAACGAATTTCGTCTGGTACGCCAAACCTACCCCCTTTCTTATTTTTTTTAAAAAGTACTCCTATTTGTGCTTGATCTTTCCGTGTTGTGTAATTATCTATTAGGCCACGTGCAAGGCGTAACCTAAATTCTCGGTGTCCGTGCAGCGTCGCAACATGTGTGTAGTTGTAGGTAATGTATGCATTTATAATTGATGCATCGAATAAAAAAATAAAAGTCTCATCCAGTATTTTCTTCATTTGCGGCTTATAGGATACGACGATCTAAATGTACCACCTCTTCTAATTTTTTCTTGGGTAGCTCTTTACGTTTCTGTCTAGCGTCCATATTTAAATAGCTGAAAGTAAGTAATAGAAAGTCGGTAAGTAGGTAGTCTCAGCAGCACAAATAGTTACAAAAGTTCCTAAAAATTGTAAGTGACTCAGTTAGCCATAAAAATATAAAAAACAAGTGATCAATCTCGAGGAAGCTCCTTAGCTGACTTACTCGCTGACAACTTTGTGTTAGTTAGACTACAAGTACCTATACCTATTTAGCTACTTATATAGTTCAACAGACAAATTATTTATTGTATAGAAATTGGTATTTTTTCAATGCAGGAACAAACAATGGGAAATTATTTCCCACTTTGTTAAACCTAAGAAAATCCAACAAATATCAATGCTACGAAGGCAAAAATCAAAAAAAGCAATCAGAAAACATGTCTAGTTTACAAAAATATTGTGTTTATGAACTTACCAGATTTTTTTTCTTCAAAAACTTTCAAAACTCTCACCAGGACCGGTCTTTTCGCAAAATATTTCAAACTGTGTTTTTGAAATTGACATACGATGACAGTTCGCGGCTTTGTATAAAATGTTGCCATTAGATTAGATTTAAAAAATCTGTAGGATAATTTCATGCCTGAGGTTGGTACTAACTGGAGTTACCAGTAAAGAAATAAAACAGAAATTTGACGGTGGCGTCAAGTGGGAAATAATTTCCCAATATTTGATTAAGGGTTAAAATATCTGTACCAGGTCTGGCTGATAGTTTTTCATGTATCTATGTTATACTTATATTTTGTGCACCCCCAAAACGGGGATCCCTAGTGAGGGCCTTAAATTTAAAGTTTTAATAAAAAAACAAAAATGAAGCTGCGGACTACATCTATGCATCTATGATATTGTCTATCATAAAATAATTCATGCTTTGTAGCTTTTTATTGTTTTAAAATATCTTTATTTGAAGTAGTAGAATGAATAGAACGCATAGCCATTTTTCGAGGTCTTTCATTATTTGCCGCGGAGGAGTGCGGAAGCGTGCCCATAGCCCCGACACCAGGCGCAGTGGAGGAATACCCAGGGGTTTTGGTGGGTATACCGACCAGTGGCGGGACTCCCACATAACCACCCGCCAGCCCACGAGGTGTGGTGGTATCCATAAAGGATTTCCCCTGGTAAAAAAAAAAAAAGGTCTTTCATTATTTAATAATAAGAAAGAAAAAAATTAACTCTAGTGAAACTGGTGTGGATGGTCAAGGTTGTTAAAATTAACTACGAATGTCAATTATGTAATAGTTAAGTAATCACTTGCTACAAGTTGCTACGAAAATCAATTGGTCTCTTTAATCTGTTTTTTGAATCAGTGCATACTTAACGCAATTGACAAGAATAACTAAGCATAATAATTATTCAAGAACTTTACCTAGCACTAGTACTGCGGGATTGCAACGAAATATGATAGAGCTGTCTCTATCATATTTCGTTGCAATCCTTCAATGGTTTTCTTAGAACAAAAACTTTAAATTAATATAATTTTATTCTAGATGACTTATAAAAAGGGGTTTTGTTTTAAAACGTAAACCAAATGTTTTAGTATTGTAATAGGTAGGCATTATTTATTTACAAAATTTAAACATTTATAACAAGGTAACAGGGATTATTTGACATTAAAATTAGTGATGATGGTGGTGCTTTTCAGGGACGATGTGATGAGTTTCGTGCTTGACGTCAGCGTGGAATCTGGAAACAAAAAATAATTACTAACCTACTTGAACATTTACAGACTATAATAATATAGTTTCACTGATTCCAGTCAACAAAAAGTTACCCAGAGTGGTGGTCGGCGTGGTAGTACACGTGTCTGATGGAGCCATCAGGCTCGTGCAGCATGTAGTATCCCTTCACGACGTCACCGTCGCGGGTCTCGTGCTGCTCCTTGTGGTCGTGTGTGTGCGGGTCCTTCACTTTGTACTCGAACTCGTACTTGGGATGAGTCTGGAATGACATAATCTCTACAATTGCAGTTCTGCATTTCTACATAATATCTTCACGAATAACTTTTCTTATACTTACGTAATAGTCGACGTGTTTATGGCCATGACCGTGGTTGTCATGTATTTCTACTTCCTTGTGGTGACCGTCGTGCTTGTGCACGTGCTGGGATGAGAACGCGTGCTCGGCTGTCACCGCGCACGCCAGCGCTGCCAAAATTACGATCTGTAATAATATAATAATATGTTGGTTTTAGCATATTCTGTTTTAAATTGATTTATTATTATATAAGGACACCGTAATGTTGAAAATTGTTTTAGCAAAGGTAAGGGTAAAAGTACAATCAATCTGAACCATGTTTTCTTTTGCGAAAAATCTGTTTTTGCAAAGCTACTAACTAAAGTGAAGTGGATATTTAATTAGGTAAGTATTTATTTTATAAATCGTTTTGTTTTTGTATAAAAATGTATTTAAAAAAATATTCTTTGATTTTAAAGTCAATATTTTTGAACTATAAATCAAAAGCAAAGCTTGTAGTTACTAAGAAAAAACAGCGTCTCTAGAAACTAACTTATCTGGCCACAATTCCTAATTAACTTTTAAAGTAACCATTAATGAACAGCTTACTTTGGACACCATTGTTTTGCTTGTGTTTGATGTAAAGCTCAGTAATCAACTGATACAATTATCAAATTCGCTGGAATTTTTATATCATTTAACGAACATTGCACTGATACCGATATAGTAACCAAGGTGATTGTTTTCACCCTACAAGTGACAATAACTTGTCAGTTTTATCACCTATCGCACAATAAACATTTGTAATGCTTACTCAATAACGCATTCGAGTGTAACTTGACCCAGTGTTTTAATAAACAATATCGGATAATTAGTTCTTAATTAAAATGTCAAAGTGAAATTTAAATCTAATAAGTAATTTACACAATAATTTAAAATTGCATAATTTACATTAATTTCATTGTGATAAATATCATATTAATGTTTTTTTTTCATTTGGCAAGATGGCGGACCTGCCTCCTGGTTGTAAATGGTCACCATCAAGTCAGTACTCGCCTATAGACAATAGCGAATACAAAAGCTTCATGGCTATCATGACCCAGGAGTCACTAGTGCAGTAGGTTGATTATTCTTTAGGGTTTTCTATACTTTACCTACTCTCATCTTTAGCAATACGTGCAACGTTTTAATAAACTTGACCTCGTACTTTCAGCCATAGGATGTATATTGTTGGACATAGGCCTACCCTATTAATAGATTTTCAATAAGATCGGTTAGAATCAGCTTGTATTTAGCGCGATTTAACTGTATTAATGAGTTCACCCATTCTCCTACGCTGTACTTCTCGAATCGAAGACCAGTCTCCGATTTTTTTAACGAAAAACTTATAAACAAAGGTCATTTCTTTGTGATTTGTCATTTTGTACCCTGCCTATTGCCAGTTCAACTTGCCGATCCGCTGGACTATATTGAGAAATTATTCTGAGATTTTGGAAAAGCTCTGATGGTCTTAATTCAAAAAGTTAAATACAAGAGAAAGAAAAAAGGTGAATACAAGAATATCTGAGAACATATTATTATCAGTCGTCAAGAGAAACTCTTGTATTTACTTGTCCTTATTTAAATAAAATATGCAATGCATGCACTACCGTAGCAAACTTATTGAAATTGGAACTAAAGCCGATCATGCAGATTGCAGGTACCTACTCTGCATATTTTTTACCATCTAGTTCAGTGTAACAGTGTCTGTGACGATTAATATCAAAAAAGAGTGTCCACTTTTGGGAAAGTGAAAGTTCACCACAAAGGGAAAGTTCATATATAAAAATTATTTAGTTGGGCGCTGGGAGAGGCGAGGAAGTAGGGATTGCTTAATCACGTCCAATTAGTTCAAGCTTTGAAGGAAATCAACTGTTTTACTAAAAACACGCGCTGAAATAATGCTTAAAGAATTTTTCACGTTACATTGTCTCAGTAACATTATTTTAACAAACATAATTATTACGCTCCACTCCAAATAACCCGAAACAGGAAACATCAGAGAGAATTTTTGGCTTCGGAATACATGGGCATTCTTTTCTCGAGAACCATAGTGGCGCCTTAACAGCCGTATATTTTCATCTTATCGTAGAAAAAGTGTCTATCTTTAACAGAAACACATGGTTTCAGCAAGATGGGGCTGCCGTCCATACCGCGAGGGATGCAGTTGCCGTGATCCAGGCGCTTTTTCCTGAGAAACTGATATCCCAGTTTGGAGACCTGGCCTGGCCGCCCAGGTCACCGGATATCACACCATGTAATTTTTTTAATGAGACTACCAAAAATCTAGAGTTTCTTCAAAGAAGCTACGAACAACTACTGGTATTAAAAGAAATATCTAGTCAAACAGAAAAAAATCTCCGCAGCTTTGTAGGAAAGTTATCATGAACTTACAGACTCGCTTACAGGAGACTGTATAAATGGGCGGCAAGCATTTTGATGGCATCATCGTAAGAAAATGAACGTAGTATAATTAAGCTTTTTATAAGGGTTCCGTACTCAAAGGTACAGGTACGGTAAGAACGGGACCTTATTACTAGGACTCCGCTGTCCGTCTGTCACCAGACTGTATCTCATAAACCGTGATAGCTAGACAGTTGAGATGTACTTATGTTGCCGCTATAACAATACATAATAAAAACAGAATAAAATAAATATTTAAAGGCTCAAATGCATACAACTAACGTGATTTTTTGCCGTTTTTTGTTCGATATTAATAAAAAAGGTGCGTGAAATAAGGCTAATGGGGGACAGAACGGCGAGCCCGACTTGTATTTGGCCGATTTTAGTCATACCAGTAAACATTTTGTTCTATCGAAAATATTGTTAATTGCTTTTAGAAATTAAACTTTTCCAGTGGACATACAGGGAAAGTGTACGTCCACCCTTTTAACTGTGACTTCAGAACTTTTTGCTCTCTGTAACTTGACAACTTCTCAATCGATTTTGATCATATTTGCATTTTATCTACCCGTTTGGTAAATTACTCCGCTGGAAAAAAGCGCATTTAGATCACAACAAAAATTTACCAAAGACGTAAAAAAATAACAAAATCAGCTTCGTCCAATGATGAAACGAGAATTAATTGATAGGTAGGACATACGATTAGCTGAAAAGTGTGGCGTTCTATTAACATCGTAAGGTACGGTATATACGACTAGAAATAGCCTGGATTGTAACACATCATACAGAATGTATTTTTTCACTTGCCAGGGTAGTGTAGTAGTGTCTGTGTGCACAAGATTTTTCTGCAGAGCTATAATTAAAAATCGAATAGTACCGCCTTCGGTGTAGCAGTAGTCCATAATGCCACCTTTATGAAGGCGATACTTTATTATTATTTACGAGTACTGCAACTCGTATTTGCAATTTAACCACAATTAAAAAAACGTAAAATTAGGGTAGATGCACCAGTTGTGGCCACATTGTATATAATCTATTTATGCAATAATTTTGGAAATGCCCAAAACCGGAACAATGGCCACAGTATATATTTAATTTGTAAAAATATGTTACCACTTACCACAAAATGTTGTATCATGTTTTTTCTACTAAGATTTTTCCTAGAATTAAAAAAATATTTTTTCAAGTGTTTAAATTAATTCATATTTATTTGCTATGTTACCAAAATATTTATAACTAGTTTTTAAGAAATATTCATTTATAGGTAGGAGCGTTTTATTTTAAAAAAGTAATTGTAATATTGCAATAAAGTATTTATTTACAAAATTTCAATTATAAAACAAGATAACAGTGACAATTTGGCATAAATTTTAATAATGATGGTGATGGAGCTTTTCAGGCACGATGTGGTGAGTTTCATGCTTGACATCAGCGTGGAATCTGAAAACAAATATAAAATCAATATAATAGTCATATATATTACTTACTTATACGCTGTAAAAACTTTATAACCGACGAAACGGAGGAGGTCCTCAACATTGCAGAGAAATTCGATTTTAATATTTTTGTGTGATAGACCATACTTCACAAATAGTCCCTTTTAAACTTTATCTAAATAGGCTAAGTCATTTTTGATCAATTAACAAAAATGTGAAAATTACTACGTCGATCCGTGCGAAGTATTAGAATTTTGTACACGGTTGAAGTAGGTTATGCCATTTTTTGCGACAAATATTAATTTTTTTACGGGGGCAATGTAGCAAACAAGGTGAAAAGACTTGATGATAGGTAAGAGGTTATCTACTACATTACCTATAGACAGTATTTGCAGTACCAAAGGTATTGTCCGTCTACATAAACTGCGACGCAAATAATTATTTTTCACAAAAAATCGCTACACCGACTTCCACCTTGCACAGAATTTGAAGTAATCGATATAACACCCATGTACATTATTGTTGATTTATCATAAACGGCTTAGCCAATTTCGATTAAATTTAAATGAGACCATGTCGGGAGTTCTCTTTTAAACTAAGATAGATACGAACATAGTACCTCCTCCTTTTTGGAAGTCGGTAAAATAATTGAAAATGCGTCAGTTTCACACAAAATTATGAGCGATTAAATGGATCATCAATACTGAGAGGTAGCGCTCGTAGCGTAGTTTGATAAGGTGATTGTCAGCGATCACCGAAATTAAGCAACGTTCCGCACGGTCAGTATTTGGATGGGTGACCGCGGGTGGCATTTTCCAACTGAGCGCTACCGTGGCTCGGATGACACATTAAATTGTAGGTCCCGGTTGTTTTAACCGTTTAGCCATGTCAGAGGCCTTCAGGCGGCCTAAAAACTCTGACACCAGGGCTAGCCACCCGGCCTATACGAACTTACTTACTTACTTACTTAATACTGAGAGAAGTCATACTGATGATCCAACAGGTTTTCCAGGTCCTATACTGTACTAGCCTTTTTTAATAGTCCACTATAGGACGTAGGCCTACCCACGAAGGGTGGTTGGGCCATACCCACCACGCTGGCCCAGCGCGGGTTGGTGGATTCACATACGCCGTCGAATTTCTTCCACGGACGTATGCAGGTTGCCTCACGATGTTTTCCTTCACCGAAAAGCCAGTGGTGTGATATTCTGTACATAAATTCGAAGGAACTCATTGATACGGGACTGGGATTTGAACCCACGACCTCACGATTGTAAGGCGGGTGTCACTACCTCTAGACCACCACGGTTTTTTAGACAAAAGGCTCGAATTCTTCAGCTGTAGTTACCCAGAGTGGTGGTCGCCGTGGTAGTGCACGTGTCTGACCGAGCCATCAGGCTCGTGCAGGGAGTAGAATCCCTTGACCACGTCGCCGTCGCGGCTCTCGTGCTGCTCCTTGATGTCATGAGTGTGCGGGTCTTTCACTTTGTATTCGAACTCGTACTTGGGATGAGTCTGGAACGAAACGATCGCATCAGTATAATTTTACCATAATATAATTGCGCATGTAAAGTTATTTGTCAAAAAAAAATACCAACACGCAATTCCATGGAATATTTTTAGCGTTTTTGGGATTAGTTTAGATTAAAAAAGTTAGTCGTAATTGTGAGTAGAACGATACTAATACATGTTTGTCGTCTAACTCTATAATAGAGTCTAGACGACAAACATGTGAGTAGAACGATACTAAAACACACAATCGCAAAAAAATAGGTTTTAAAAAATAATACGACTAACTTTTTTAATCTAGACTAATCGCGAAATCGCTAAAAATATTCCATGGAATTGCGTGTTTATAATTGTTTTGACAAAATATAAAACAATCGTCGTTTTTGATATTTTGGTGTTGATATCAAACTAAAAATTTGTCATAATGATAAGTGCAATACAATGATACAATACAATTTTTTTCGGTTGCGCAGTGTTTATCTGCTGCTATTCGGAATGTTATTTCTAAAAATTCTTTAGTCGCCTGGGAACACCTCTTGACTTTTCCCTACGTTGTGCTTTACGTACATTCGGACCCAACAAACAAAAAATCCCTTACCACTAGGGTAAAGGAAAATTGCGTAAAGTACAGCGCATTGGAAGAGAACTCTTTAGATTTTGAAAGCATTATTCCGCCAACAAGGCAGAATAAACCAAATTCTAAAAAAACAGACGATTCGGTTACCATTAAAATAGTAGAGAGCAAAATTAGTGATGGCGATATCAAAGGCACCGCACGAGTCCTGTTCTCCAGCGACACTATTGCCCCCCACACACCCGATACGGTCCAGTCACTCCGTGACAAGCATCCGCCGGCAGCATGTCTCCACCTGCCTGAGCCACCACACCCTGATGACGTTGTCATTGAGGTGTCAGCTCAGGAGATTGCAGCGGCCGTTTCTTCTTTTCGGAGCGGCTCAGCCGGAGGCCTAGATGGTCTCTCGCCTCAACATCTAAAAGATCTTCTATCTTTTAGCTCTGGTGAGGTGGCTGAGTCTCTCTTGAGAGAATTAACGGGTTTGGCAAATCTCATGTTGTCTGGGCAGGTCAATGATGACGTTATCGAAGTCTTGTATGGCGCTAACATATGCGCACTTGTCAAAAAAGATGGTGGCATCAGACCTATTGCTGTTGGCACCACATATCGTCGTCTCGCAGCCAAAGCCGGTTGTGGAAAAAAGGTTGCTCTTTTGAGTAGCCTTTTTCAACCAATACAGCTTGGCTTTGGTTCGCGGGGTGGATGTCAAAAATGCTTTCAATTCGGTTAATCGAGACGCCTTGTTGGCACAGGTCAAAGACAAAATTCCCGATCTTTTCAATTTTCTTTGGCAATGCTACGGCAAACCCACTAAATTAATTTACAAAAATGATGTTTTGCTATCTTCCGTTGGCTGTCAACAAGGTGACCCTCTCGGACCAGCCATTTTCAGCCTGGCCATTCATCCAATTGTTCAACGTCTCCAATCTAAACTCAACGTTTGGTATCTGGATGACGGGACTTTGGGTGGCGATGCGAGCACAGTCCTACGTGATTTGGAAATTCTTATTGACGAGTTTCGTCAAATTGGTTTGGAGCTAAATTTTTCGAAATGCGAACTTTTCGTTTGCGACTCATGTCCGGATAAAGATTTGATACTTAACAAATTTAATGATTTGGCACCTAACATCAAATCGGTAGACAAGTGTTCTCTTCGCCTTCTAGGTTCGCCGATATTAGATGAGTCTTTTCCGCCTTTCGTTCAAGAAAAAATTCAAAATTTTTTGAGTGCCTCTGATAGGCTACTCAAAATTAACGCCCACATGGCTTTTACCATTATAAGATGTTGTCTTTTTGTTCCAAAATTTATGTACGCTTTACGATGTAGTCCATTGTGGAAACACAATGAGCTCCTTTTGAGCTTAGACGATGTTGTAAAGCAGTCCCTAAGTATCGGTTTTGAATATTGACATGAGTGAAAGGGCGTGGCTACAAGCCTCCTTGCCTGTTAGGCTTGGAGGGTTAGGGGTCCGCCAAATTTCAAGTGTTGCTTTACCAGCTTTCTTGTCCTCCATTCATAGTACTCAGAACTTGATTGAAAAAATCCTCGCACCTTCTTTAGGCCATTCTGGCGTAGATGTAGCTCATTTGAATGAGGCAACGAATGCTTGGAGGGTCGCTTGCCCAAATACCGAGCTTCCAAAGACTTTATCGTCGCAGAGACTGTGGGATCGGCCGATCTGCGAACTAGCACGGAAATCTCTTCTAGACACGTGTCCTAGCGTCGCGGATCGCGCTCGTATCCTTGCAGTCTCTGTATGGGAGTCCGGTCTTTGGTTGCAAGCATTGCCCTCTTTCAATACTGGTAACCTTTTAGACCCAACTGCATTTCGTCTAGCTGTCAGCTTACGCTTGGGTGCAAGGTGTTGTGAAGCCCATCGCTGTCAGTGTGGTACTGCAGTTGACCAGCTCGGTCACCACGGTCTCTCTTGCTCAAGAAGCGCTGGTCGGATTGGACGCCACGCCAGCCTTAACGATGTCATACGCAGGGCTTTTGTCACCGCCAATATCGCAGCCGTACTCGAACCGAGTGGGCTGGCGCGTGGTGATGGCAAAAGGCCTGACGGCATGACGGTAGTCCCATGGAAGTGTGGACGGCCCTTAGTATGGGACGCAACTTGCGTCGATACTTTGGCACCGTCATATCTTCCTGAGACTCAGAGTAGGGCTGGAGCGGCGGCCAATTCGGCTGAGCAGCACAAGCGGCGCAAATATGCTAACCTCGGCAGTGGTTACATATTTGAGCCTTTTGGAGTTGAGACTTTGGGTCCGTGGGGGCCGGGAGCTCATCTCGTTTTCAAAAGTCTTTCTGAGCGTCTGGCGGACGCGACGCGTGACCAAAATGCTGGTGTTTATTTGGCTCAACGTATAAGCATTGCCATTCAGCGTGGCAATGCTGCCAGCATGCTGGGCACGCTGCCAACTGGCAGTGGGCTTGAGCACTTGGATTATCTTTAGACCTTCAAGGGTCTGTGGATGATCGAATTGCTTTCTATGTAGTAGTAATGTAGTATTGTCAGTATAAAAAAAAAATACAATGATAATTATAATCACGAAACATATCCAGCATTTATAATAACATCTCATGTAACATTTTATTATACTGTTGCTGAAACTATTTTATATATTATAGTGTTTCCCACACCAAGTCAACCTCAAAGTATTTTTCCCGAATTTTGGGTTTTTAATCACAAAAAGAAATTTATACTGTTGCTTACGTAATAGTCGAAGTGTTTGCCATGGCCGTGGTGGTCGTGAACTTGCACTTCTTCGTGGTGGCCGTCATACTTGTGCACGTGTTGAGAGGAGAACGCGTGCTCGGCTGCAACTGCGCACACCAGTGCTGCCAGGATTATGATCTGTAATAGGTATACATGTTTTTAAATACCCAAACGACGGTGTTTATAATGCAAAATAAACCAAAAGGTATATCAAAAAAATACTGCCCAAAGTCACTATTTCAGGCGGACTTGTATGATTAGCTTACTCTGTAGTACTCGTTAGGTACATACTTTTTATAATTAGCTAAACTCTATTGCCGTCTTTTAGTTCTAGAAATATTTGGTAAAAAAATGCGTGTACTTCAGTAGATACTCTCAATGTGTCAAATTATTACTAAAGGTTGAACTGAAAATATTAAAGTTCATATTACATTTTGAAAATTCTGAAACTGACTTTTCGAAATTCTTTGAGTGTAAAGAATTTGACTAAATAAAAATCTTAACAAAGTAATTTTTTGCTTACTTTAGAAACCATTGTTTTTACTTTGCTGTGCTTGTTGTCAAGCTCAGTAATCAACTGATACAATTATCAAATTCACAAGTATATTTATATCGATTAAAATTGGTGTCCGGATACAAATATCGTACAAGGTGATTGTTTTCACCATGCAAAAGACAATAATATCTCAGTTTTATCACCTATCGCATAATAACATTTGTAATGCTTACTCAATAATGCGTTCAAGTAGGTACCTACAGAGTATGGCCGCGATAAAAATAACAGATAAATGTTCAATTAATGTTATTGTTTGTTAATTAACTTGTCGAAATCTTAAATTAAAGCTAATAAGTGTGATACTTACGTACATTTTTAACATAAAAAGTAACTGTTTTTGTTTTAATTTTATGTGCAATTTGGTATCTAATACCTTTAGCACATAAAATCCCTGGTCCTGTACCAATGCGTTCTTTGGAATTTATGTACGGAATTTCACACCACTGGCTTTTCGGTGAAGGAAAACATCGTGAGGCAACCTGCATACGTCCGTAGAAGAAATTCGATGGTGTATGTGAATCCACCAACACGCACTGGGCCAGCGTGGTGGATATGGCCCAATCACCCTTCGTGGGTAGGCCTACGTCCTGCAGTGGACTATTAAAAAGGCTGGTACAGTACCTTTAGCACAAAACAGTGACTAAAACTGAAGGTATAGAGAATATAATGCTAAAATTTACAAAAATATTAAAGAAAGCTTCACAAGAAGGTCACGTTTTTTTAAATACAGGCGTTCTTCGTACAAAGTTTAAATCATATTAATAGTTGTATGTATGCAAAACTTTCCTCTTCTATAATGTGAACTCCACAAATATCCATAACTCCATTACTTGTACGAGGTTTCTTTTTTAGGACTTTTGGAACTTATTGAATACTAACTCTGCGTGCTATTATTTATTCTGCCTACTGCAATTTTGTTGAATCTCCTCATTTCTGATTATATCTTGCCAAATTACGTCAAACTTAACCCTTAAACAAACAAGAGCCCCTGTGGCTGTTTAAGAAAAAGCGAGGGTGTTTTCTGGGTAATTAGGGGCCGCTGATTTCATTTTTGATGAAAAAAATATAAAAAAGGGGGAGGGAAGGGGTGTTTTTTGTGTGGTAAATAACCTACCATTATCCATTACCGACTTGTAAAATTTTACGATTGTGGTAAAATAGTTACCATTATCCAACCCGGTTTGAAAAAAATCTATACTAGTTGTTTTCTCTGGGTTTGCTTGTCTAATTTAGGTAATTTAAATAACATATACATATTCACATTTCTTTTGTTCAATACATTATATTTCTTCTAAAGCATTCGACATAGAAGGAGTCTAATAGTTTTATGGTCTATCTTAGTAGGTAAATAAAAATAGTCGTTTTATGTGTAAGACTTTTATTAATTAATTACTATTAAAAAACATATAGTTTTTATATTAGTAAAGAAAAATATGCACCATTCACAACCCAAAAATACAAACCGTTTCTATATTAGTAAATCCATAACAGTTAGGCACGAATGAACAATGGTAGATAATTTACCACAATCACCCATAACTTCACATGATCGAAAACCATGCATAGATTACCAGAATTCTCAACCAAATGGATGCAAAACAACAACAATATAGCCTAGTTTATAAATCTGGACGCAATAACCACTTACCAGATTTTTCGTAAAACAAAACTCAAATTTTTGTGGCAGCGATGCACAAATTTCAAATTTTTTTCGCCAAACTGCCGACTTGCCCTCTTTGACATTGACTTATAAGGACGGGTGACGTTTATTAGTGAAATGTTGCCAGTAGTTGGATAAAAAAAAATACAACGTTTTACTTGCTATTCAATTCGATTAAATTCGTTGAAAAAAAAGTCCTTTTTTTTTAAAAAAATTCAAGTGGTATGCATTCTACCTTTATTTTAATAAGGGTTAAGCTCACGCTTTTTGGGCTAATTTAAGAATTTACTAAGCAAATGTATAATGTATGATATACAATTTTATTCATTTTGCAAACACAATATTTTTACATGGCTATGGAAAAACTTAATATCCAAGAAATGAATGAAAAACTTCAGTTAAAGTCAAAGTTCAGTTTTCATACTTCTATAAACTTATTAATGTAAGTACTAGACTAAAACCATAGAATTGAGAGAAAAACAAAAACCCCCAAATGTGCGTACAAAAGCACCTTCTAATATGAGTTATAAAAATACATTTACGATTTTCTCTTAATATTCTTCACTGAATCGGTAAACTTTTTTTGGAATACCTTTAGGTTATTAAGTACATATAAATGCTCACATGAAACAAGTTGACTAATCAAATTATCAATTAAGTGTTACATTTTAGTACCGTTTAATGTAAGTACGCGAATTATGAAACTATTGCAAGGCGCCGGCGTATGGGCATAATAAAATTGTGGGCCGCAGATATTTGTAGAGAAATCGATGTCGCCTTGGACCCTTGTTAACGATAATATAAAAGTCGATCGATTTAGACAAACAGTATCAGTTCAGTTCTGGGTCCAGTAACGGAATACAATATGTTCTCTAAGGTACGAAAATGGCTCAAACTTTGGAATCAATTATTAATTTATTTATTATTGTAGAAAAACAATTAATTAACATTTTTTTGTAAAATATTGCATTCAGTTAAATTATTTTGGGTTCGTAAAAATCTTTATTTACATATTGTGAAATAACAGCCTAGTAGTAGTGTGAAAATACAATTTGTCTCGGTTGGTTTCAAGACCAACATTAAGAAAAATATTATTTTTAAATAAGTGCTAATCACATTACACATTGAACATTGTGCTTAATTTCCCCCTGAGATGTAATTAACCCCTTTGATACACATATAACTGCTCTCTCCTTTCCGTAGTATACCAAAATTACTATTTTGGTTTACGTGTCTTTAGAAATGCTTCGTTTAGCTCGACGCTTCTGAAACTACCACTAAAATTTTAAATTCAAGTTACAAATTATCATTATAGGTATGAGTAAGGGTTACGTTTATCATTTACTCGTCGCTCAAAACTATAGATTTAGCAGTAGGTATATAATATGGCTTTTTTCCAGGTCATCTCATTCGTAGCTCTCCTCGGCGTGGTGGCTGCCCACGGGCACGGCTACTCGTCGCAGCACATCTACCGCCATGATGGCCCCGCACACCCCGTGCACGTGCACGGACACGGACATGGACACGAAGGCCACCACGACTACTATGTAAGTTTGACTCCATCTCAGGAGCCCAACTTTTGCCAAAGAAACATTCCTTAGAGGATTGCACGCTTTGCTTTCACGTTCTCATAGACATAGATTTTCAATGCTCGTTGCTGTTCTTACTCGATCACGGGACAATTTACGCATACGTCCAACCGTTCTAGTTATTCAATCATTTATAGAGCTCCAGGACAGTTTTAAAGGATGTCGACTGCTGAATATAGACCTCCATCAGGTTCCCTATTAGATCGGTTGTAAGCGGCTTGCATCTAGCGCTATCCAACGATCTTAAGAACCAGAATAGTTATTGATTTTTGTTTGTTTCCATTTTTGATTCCGTTAGGTCAGATATCTAAACATCAGACCCAATTATGAAGGCGTCATTGTAGCAACGTAAAGTGTTCTCTCTATCGAATGCCTAAAGTGAAAAAGAAACAAAAAAACCTATTCTAAATTGCTAATTTAACTACAATGGTACATTCATAATTTGACCTATTAAGTATATAACGTTAGGCAGTGGTTTAACTTGATTGGTGTTTATTCCCACTAGTAAATGACTCTTTTTATTATTTGTAATTACACGTGATATTTTGTTCGCTGAATGTAAATAGCGTACCTCGCTCGTCTCAGTTACGTTGCTATAATTTTAGCGTTTTATAATATAATTTTAAATTCACAAAGGACAATTCAATATTTATCCTACCCCACCGATAAAACTATGATATTTATAATACGTAGATTACAAGTATACTATTGTGGTTACTATTTGATTATTTGACTAGACTACCTAAGTCTTCTGTGTGTATCTCATTTTGTTTAATTTTCTCAGGCTCATCCTAAGTACGAGTTCGCCTACAAGGTGTCAGACCCCCACACCGGAGACCACAAGGAGCAGCACGAGACCCGCGACGGTGACGTCGTGAAGGGATTCTACTCCCTGCACGAGCCTGATGGTTCCATCAGACACGTTCACTACCACGGCGACCATCACTCTGGGTAAGATTTCACCTCCATCGTAATTTGTATTTTAGCTCCCCTAAATCTCAGGAAATACCGAGGTTTCACAATTATAGTTTTTTTTTTTTTTTTAAATCGAATAGGTTCGCGTTTGACTACACACTGCCTGATGTTAAGCAGATGTGCGGTCTAGGGTGTAGCACGCTTACCTAGAAGATACCTATTTACTCGGGATTTGAAGACACCCACGTTGTACTTTAACGGGAAGACAGACTCAGGCAAAGCGTTCCACATTCCGGCTGTTCGTATGAGGAATGAGGATTCAAAACGCTTGGTTCTAACGCGCGGAATGTCCACCATAAAAGGGTGGCGCTTTGGTCACGTCTGCCTAGCCGTACGATAGAAGAAAGGGGCAGGGATAGTTAATTTTAAACCAAAGTAAAAGAAACCCTTTTAATTAACTTCTTTAATTTGTCCATCGATAATGTACTCGTAGAACACATGTTTTAGTTTTGCCTACCGCGTATCTCAATTGGGTATTCTCATTCGATTTAAATGGGAAATTCGGTCAGTTTCCGCATGACCGATCACAAGTCGCTCCTATAGCTGTAATTGCTATGGTGTCATTTTAAGTTCTCGGTCATGGCTATTTCTAAGAACCTTCCATTGGCCTAAAAACTACATACTTAAGCATTGCCAGGGCATTTACTTTAGTATGGAAACTGAAGAAGTAAGCAGTAGTGGATACAAAATTTTAGTTTATGAGTTAGCTGGATCTTTGTTTAGAGGACAGTTTACCCAATCGCTTTAGCGAAGCAAGAGACTTTTTTTAGAGGGGCAGCTGCTTTTGTCTACTCAGAAAATCAGAGTGTATTGACTTTTAAATTTTCTGCAGTGGACAATGAAGTTTCTGGGATGGGCAAGGCTGACCCGTACCTCCCCTAGCTTTACCCATGCCCATATGATTGACACTTGATGTTAGAGTAAATAAAAATCCTTTTGTAGACGACCCAGGCCTTTTAAACAACCCCTAATTCAATTACTGGACTGTTGTGTTGATACTACTACTACCTACTGCTGTAAAGCTTACCAGTTTATTTTAATTTCAGATTCCACGCTGACGTCAAGCACCAGACCCACCACATTGTACCCCACCACCACCATCATTATTGAATTACCACCTCATATGCTTTCCTGTGATATTATTGTTTTTTACTGATTTTATACAACCAAATAAAGTATTATAGAATAAAATTTTACGTCGTTTTTTTACAATTTTGATTATTTAATGGTGACTAATCTATAACTTATTTGTTATAAAAAAGTACATTTTGGTAACCCCAAAACTCTACATTTCATTTCATTACATATAACGAAGTAACTAGTACTACAGAAAATGTGTAACTATTCATTCTCAGAAATATAAACTTATTTTCACCTTATAATTATCACACAATACTTAAAATTTTCGATATCTGTACATATAGTTATAAAAAATAATATAATTTGCCGGCACATGCGCATACATTGTTCAGTAAGTGTATTAAAAAAAAACTAGAATTTTCTTCGTAGTTCACACAAATCGTAATTTACTTGCAAATAAATACAAGTTTCCTGAATTAAAAATCCACTGTTTGTAAAAAAAAGCTTTATTTCGTGATATTATCTATAATATTAATTGTTTGCTATTAAATTTAATGACAAATACATGAAATTTATATTCGTTTATCAGAAACATTCGTTACATAAATCCAAAAAATAGATATTTTTTTGTCACTAAAAGTGACAAAAATATAAAATAAATAAGAAACAATAAAAAAGAAACAATGGTATTCCGCCAAAATTGACACCAATGGAGATCTTTAAAAAATGAGAGAATCTTTAATCTAAAATTTGAATAATTCTATTCTTTCATATTATCCAGACATCCATCTGAAAACTTGCTGTCAAATTAAAATAAAAGGTCTGAAAGTAGCATTTACCAATGATTTTTGTGATCCCGTTGGACATTATTGATTAACATCACAAAAGAGTTCAACGCGCATTTAATATGGTTACAATGTTTTTCAGTAGTCAGGGATTTAGTTGTAGTTCGTTGGTAGTTGTATTTTTATTTTTAGCGAATTTTCCTCATGATGTGCAAAACTAAAATATTCAACTCAATTTACATCATTTAGTAATGGGTTTTTATACGTTAAAATTATATGCTATTTCGCTTCACTTTTCCGAATATCCCAAAACTAAACATTTAGCAGTTGTTTATTTTAAAATTACACACTGTAGTTTTGACTGAGTAGATCTTATCTTGAAGCCGTGGTGGCGTAGAGGTAGTGACACCCGCCTTACAATCGTGAGGTCGTGGGTTCAAATCCCGATCCCGTACCAATGAGTTCTTTGGAATTTATGTACGGAATTTCTCACCACTGGCTTTCCGGTGAAGGAAAACATTGTGAGGCAACCTGCATATATCCGTAGAAGAAATTCGATGGCGATGTGAATCCACAAACCTGCACTGAGCCAGCGTGGTGGATATAGCCCAATCACCCTTCGTGGGTAGGCCTAAGTCCTACAGTGGACTATTTAAAAAAGGCTGATACATTACAGTAGAGATCTTATCTTTAATACATGTTCTGACTGATAAATGCCTCGTTTTAGAAATTCAATGCCTATAAAATCAAACTTCCAAATGTTCCCAAATTAACAGTAAGAAAACTGTTTGTGAGTAAGATAGCTGTGGCTAGCAGAAGAGCCGTTAAGAAAGTAATGGTTCATAATTTCAAACCTACTAGCATTTATCTGTGAACGTTATTATGAATTTGATTTTATTTTCCTGATATGTATGCATTAATGTCAAAAAGCAAGGACAATTTCCAAACATTATTACCATACGAGGTTATTTCTAATCAATAAGCATCCTTTTAGGAGCTTATTCTGTGCATCAAAACTAACAACTTTCGTTCTACGACATTTGTCAAAATTAAAAAAAAAATTAGTTGTTCCATAGAAAAATATCGTTCACCCATGACAAAATGTATGGAACAGCTTATTTTTTTTGAGTTTTGACAAAAGTCGTAGAACAATAGTTGTTGGTTTTGGTGTATAAAATAAGCCCCTAAAAGTATGCTAATTAATTAGAAATAACCCTGTATACTACGGGACTAATCGCGGATTAAAATTACGAGATAAATCTCGTAATTTTCGTCCCTAGTCCCGTAGTACATAATAATTATGTTCAAATCGCGAAAATTTAAAAACAACAATTCCCAAACATTTTCTAGTACCTAAACAATAATTTTCATTTCTGTGAAAAACACAAAAAAGTATTTAAGAATTATTATGCTAAGCAATACGACAAGAATAAAAATAGCAAGCGACTAAAATAAATAAGGAGCAGAAATATTGAAAATCGTTATTATAACTCTTATAGAACAATATTAAGAATTTGTATTGATGTTATAACTACTTATGTTACTTTAGGTACGTCAGATTGTAGTAATCTACCATTCATAAAATGAATAGGTAAGTAATGCTTGTGAGACACTATGAAGGAAATACCAAATATTTAATTATTTTGCATTTTTATTTCATTACATAAGTTCGTTACAAAAATATCACAGAAAACAAAACATTTTATTTGGTTTAGTTGCTTGGGTAGAATCAGTAATGATGATGGTGAGGAACAATGTGGTGAGTTTGGTGCTTCACGTCAGCGTGGAATCTGAAAAATATAGAAATAAGATTTTATACACATTGTTGTAAAAATCTAAATATTTTTCAATAGAAAATTAAATTAGACAAATATTTGAACTAAGCGTTGACTATTTTTATACGTAAATAATTTATACATTTATTATAATTAATTATATTTTTTTTCATTTTACCATTAACATAAAATTTATTCAAAAGTCAAATTACATTGCGTCAATTAAAACATTAAATACAAAACTCAAGCCTAGCTTACAAAATTTTAATTTTAAATTTTATGTTAATAGTAAAAAAAAATGTACAGAAAAAAACATTAATTAATTATAATTATTAACAAATATATAACTTTTTTTTTAATATAAGCTTCTGAGATGCTGGATATCGTGTAGTAGCAGAGTGCTAGCCAACACAAGTAAAACGAGCCCAAACACGACGGGTCTATCTTGTTTAGTACAGGCATGTACAGGTGTTCCCATGGCCACCTTCCGACTCCTTCATCAGATCCAGCTCCATGGTACCATATTATTGCATTGTCACGCGATATACATATGCGTGCAAAATTTCAGCTCAATCGGAAATCGAAAAGTTGATCTTTAACTTGCAAGTTTCCACCAGAACTTACATGGGTACACACATATGGATGTACCATTGCAAGTTAAATAAAAAAGCTTGCACAAAACTGTCTACTCACAAAATGGACAAATTACCTTAATCAATGCAAACTACCAACAGGATTTATCTGGATACAAGTCATTTACGGTCGGTCTTATTGGAAGGTGGGTGTTCTATGTATCAAAATGGCCAGTTAATGCACCTATCCAAAAAAACTTCTAAAAGTAATTCAAGAAACTATGACCACCGTAAACTAGCTACGAAGATATACTTTACGGTATTTTGTACTAATGAAGAGAGTGTATAAACACAAAATTATGTATGCATGACCATACCCAGAGTGGTGGTCGCCATGGTAATGCACGTGTCTGACGGAGCCATCAGGCTCGTGCAGGGAGTAGAATCCCTTCACCACGTCGCCGTCGCGGGTCTCGTGCTGCTCCTTGATGTCATGGGTGTGGGGGTCTGACACCTTGTACGCGAACTCGTATTTAGGATGGGCCTGAAAAGAAAAAATAAAGTATTTTTAAGTTTCGTAGACAGTGTTAGAACTACAATACATGCGGATGCCTTTATTACCCGGGACAAAACACAGTATATTATAGAAACGTATATGGCTTTCGCAAATTTTATACCACTACAAAACCTACATTAATATTAATACCACTACAAAACCTCTGCTCTGACAGTTTTCAGCGTTCCCTATATTTAAATTATTGATATCATTATATGACCCCGTGTGGAAATACATAATTATAATCAATATCTATCGAACAAGATTAAATTTGCAAAAAAAATAGCAAGACTGACTTCACTCTTGTACAGAATTTGCGAATATTTCGAACGGATCGATGTAGCATTTTTCACATTATTGTTGATTTATCAACAATGGCTCAGCCGATTTTGATAAAATTTAAATGGGAAGTATACTCTTTCTAATAAAAAAATAATTATTGAAATCGGACTACTATGAAAAAATGAAAATAAAAAAATATATACGTGTCGAATTGAGTACCTCTTCCAGTTCGTCTGTCAAAAAGTTATCATTTACTCTACTACATTCGACAGTAAAGTGAACAGTGGCTGAAATTGTGGACACAATCAAATACCAAACACAGGTCAGTTTGAAATTTTAACCAATAAATTTTTCTATCGAACTTTCTATCTCACTACAAGTCAATATAACTCCAGCGATATAATTTCCATCTTACGTAGTAGTCGTGACCGTGACCGTGACCGTGATGCACGGGGTGGGCAGGCCCGTCGTGGCGGTAGATGTGCTGGGAAGAGTAACCGTGTCCGTGACCGTGCCCACCGTACCCTCCGTCCCACTGCGCCGCTACGGCTCCCACGAGGGCTACCAAACACGCAACCTGAAATAAAATAAATAAAGAAAATTAGACACATTATTATTTTTACAGAACTAAAAAGGTAATAGCCACTATGGCCGTAATGTTCCCGAAAGGAGACCACGTCGCAAAAGCAGCGCAGGATCTTCACAAATAAAGTCCACCACATCCATCACATATCATGATTAACATTGTAATATCGCTCTTGGTCCGCCTTAAAAGGTTTTAGTTTTTTTGTATAAAATTAAGAGTTCTATTCAGCAGTAGAATCTATAGAAAAGGCGTACATCGAGAAATCGTCTGCACACTCGAAAAACTGAAATCAAAATTAAGATTTGTGATTTGTATACGTAAAAAATGTTTTTTAAATACTAACAAAAGCTATAATTTACCTTAGCAAACATTTTGTGGTTTGCAGTGTGATACTGATACTACACTTTACCGTGTACTGATACATATTGTTCAAATCCAATGACTTTTATATCACTGTTAGCAAGGGTCCAAGGCAACATCGATTTCACTACAAATATTCCTATACGAGGCCTACAATAGTTTCACAACTTTGGTACTTACGAGCGGTATCAGTAATTGCGATAATTGTTTATTTGATCTTGTAACGCGTTGACAAAAACGTTAATATAGCCGTTAGATGGTTTTTGCACTAAAACTTGACAGAAAATGTGCCACAGATACTTTATAGACTGTTAATAATTGCAAACAAAGTATTTAGTAGAATTATGCCATCGATATGATGAATGTTAATAAAACACATTTTTACATAAGGAAATCAATAAGAAAATCATGATATTTGACATTTCACATGAATTAATTCCATGACTTATCGAGGTGCACACCTTTTCTATCCGACCGAAAACTTATAACGCAGCATAATTAATAGTATTTCTATGCCAGCACATTTCGTAGACACCTATGTTTAAGATCATGCAAGTAGGGGTGTATCCAACGGTAAACCTTTTAATTAGTAAAAATAACTTTGTAGAAAAATATTATAAAAATAGGTTATTTAACCTAAAACTTTTTAAAAATACAAGCCTTTGAGATCCTGGATAATTATCATTAATGTAGTAGCAGAGTGCTGGCCAAGACAAGTAAAACGAGCCCAAGCACAACGGGTCTATCATGTTTAGTACAGGAGTTCCTATGGCCTCCTTCAGACTCCTTCATCAGCTCCACGGTACCATATTATTGCATTGTCACGCGATTTAATGTATGCGTGCAAAATTTCAGCTCAACTGGAAACAAGGAAGTTGGTAAAATTTAACTTACAAGATTCCATCCGATCTTTTGTAGTCACATCCATTGCAAGTTAAGTAAAAGCTTGCAAAATCCTCGTGTTTAAAAGGGCTTATGCGAACTTACTTACTTTTAGGATACAATTCATCAATCTACCAATACCTCAGAATAAACAACAACATAACATTACAGCAACGAACGCATTTACCTCAGTCAAGATAATAGTTACGCAATTGACAAGCATAACGATAAGTGATAAAATACGAGACATTTTCCAAAGTGGAGTGAACAGTCACCTTGATTATAAAATTGATTGCATTTAACTGAATATAAAAGACAAAAGCGTTTGGCAATTAGTATCAGTTAAACACTGAGCATTATAGTAAAAACGCAAAACACTAAAATGTACTCCAAGGTAAAAAAAAATCAAAGTCCATTTATTACACCAATAATTAAAGGATTAAAGATTAGTTCAGTACATCAAGACACACGACTAAACTTATAATATGGAACCACTGCTGAAATTCTCAAAATAAGCAATTCTATGGAAGAAAAAACATTGCCTTACAACAAAATTATTGGAACCTTCTGTTCCATTTTTATTGCAATTATTATTTTTAGTTTTTGGATTCCAACAGTAAAGTTCTTTATATGGGTGTACTAAAATTGACAGTAAGAGATTAATCGTATGTTACCAAAAGTGTTATAAATAATAACTATTTTTTTGCAGGTCTTATTGTTGGCTGCACTGGTCTACTCAGTGACAGCTGAGCATGCCTTCTCTTCTCAACACGTGCACAAGCATGATGGTCACCACAAAGAAGTAGAATTTCATGATCACCATGGCCACAAGCACTTCGACTTCTACGTAAGTAATGCAGAAATAACATACGATATAAGAAGGTACTTACGGTAAGTGAGTAAGTACTCGTATAAGCCGAGCGGCTACTGCGGCTAGCTCTTTATAGTGATAAAGTTTTAGCCAACTGCGACTATCTGACATAACTATACGGTAGAAACAACCAAGTATAGAGTTCAATGTTAGGCAGCGCTCAGTTGTAAATGCTACTCGCGGTCACTTATCCAAAGACTGATCGGTCCAAATGTTGCTTATTTTCGATGATCGTTAAAAACACCACAATTTGACGTGTCATCCGTACCACGGCAACGCTCGGTTGTAAATTTAACCAGTCAGTAATTGGAAGGATGACCGCGCGTGGCATTTTCCAACTGAGCGTTACCGTGGCTCCAATGACACGTTAAATAATTGTAGGCCTCGGTTGTTTTAACCGTTTAGCCATGTCAAAGGTCTTCAGGCGGCCCAAAAATCTAACACTAGGGCTAGCCCGACCCGGCCTATACAAACTTACTTTCCGTGCTTAACGTCACCTTCAGAAATTTCCAAAAATACCTAGTCAAACTACGCTACGAACTGTACATACAATATTATAAGATGGAATTCAACTGCAACTCTTTAGTTGCAGTTCTTTATACTATAATATATGTATTTAGTAGTTTTATTTATAGTATCTTAATACTGTGTTATTCCAGACCCATCCCAAGTACGAGTTCGAGTACAAAGTGAAGGACCCGCACACGCACGACCACAAGGAGCAGCACGAGACCCGCGATGGTGACGTCGTGAAGGGATACTACATGCTGCACGAGCCTGATGGCTCCATCAGACACGTGCACTACCACGCCGACCACCATACCGGGTAAACTTTATAACTGATATAATCTGAAGCGTTATGAAGTCATAGTGAATAGGTATTTTTAGAGTCTGCGGCTTCATCTTAGGTCATAACTTCGCTTACTATCAGGCAAGTTGGCGGTCAAACGAGAGCGTATTCGCGTTTTAAAAAAATGTTTTTGTCAACATCAACTTTTATTTGCTAAACTCGTGCTAGACTCTAACCATCAACACAGAATTAAGCTAGCTAGATATGGGACTATCGCACTTCAGGGATAAGCAAAGTACTAAGTATTAAAAATTGATGATACGAAATTCTATAAGTCTAATAGTACTAGTAATCTACCTTTTTGTCATCCAACATCTTTTTATTTTGTAATCCAACTACTAATCGTATAAATATTTATTTAACTTAATCGAGACACATTTTTATTGGTCGTAACGTTAAAGTTGTAGAATTTTCACATCATTAGCTCTAGTAAAATCAATTCGTAACTATTATTGAAGACGTTCAAGAAGAAGAAGATTCTATTGTATTATTTATGGTATTAAAATCAACTTTTTCTTCGCAGGTTCCACGCTGATGTGAAACATGAAACCCATCACATCGTGCCGAAACATCATCAGCACCATTACTAATGTCTAATAATGTGTAAAGGCAAAGACTGTTAACTCTTTTTATGTAATTAAAATACAAATACTGTTTTTAAAAATGTTTTTATTACCTTTTAAAATTTTTGGAATAAAATATATATCAATCCAGTATCTCAAACAATACTCACTACAATCATGAAATTAACAAATAACTCATGAATACTAGTGACCTATTGAATCCAGCGTAGAAATGCTATCAGATAGATAGACAGATAACCCTTTATTAGCTTAACCACAATTACAAAACAAAGAACATGTCATGAAAAAAACAACATTGCAATTATCAGCATGATATACTGAGAAGTAGTATGTATGGGTTAGGCAGTAAGAAACTTTGTATAATTTTAAAGATTTGTAATTTAATTTCACGTCATGTATTTAGTACATAGGTTAATAGTTATAACATCGCATATGGCTGTGGTCAGACAATTTTCATGTTAGTATTTTGTGATGCAAAAAGCAAAAAAAAAATTTCGCGCGCTGTTTAATTCGTTAAGCCGTCTCTCTCTCTTTCTCTTTCTCTCTCTATATCTCTCCAGTTCTCAGTTAAAACCGAGAATGCAATTTAATGTATCACCCGAGCTACGATAGCACAAGAAAACATTTGTCTTGTCTGTATCAGAAAAAATACAAGTGAAACTCAGCTAAGCATTGCAAACCTTATACTGCCGTTAGAAAAAAATACTCCGTATGTGACTAATATTGATATTACGTACTAAATAAGGACTACACACATACCAAATTTATGTTATCGCAATATACATCATTTTTCGTGCCAATACAGGTTTGGTTTTATTATTAAAGCGTATCGGATGTTTTAATTAATGTAACGTATACTCGTGCAGATTAAAACCTGGAATTCTGGTTTTTGTGTTTGAACAATTAAAAGGGTCTTTTAGTTTTACTTCTTTGCCAAGTGCGGTTTGTTACTTGTGATATAAAAGAATTTAATCATTGTAAAAATTACAGAAATACTATGCTGTTACTAAAGGTATGATTATTGATTATAAAGTAAAATAAATATTTATCACTTATTAGATGTTAGATATTGGGACTGAATGTTGTGACAATTGATCATAAGCCAATTTGAAATGAATATTAACTTTGAATCATTCATTTTCTTTTTCCATTCATATAAAGAAAATTTTCATAATATTCTTTAAAGTTTTTAATCGCAAAGACACAACCCGGCCGGGTCCGCCGGGCAACGTTGGCAACGAATTCAACCGGGCCCGGCCGGGTTGACAAAACATACCGGGTTGCAATCTCTAATGCTGGTGTACCACTGATGGAGTCTGAATACTATTCCACGATTTTCAGACTCCAACAGTAGGTGAAGTTCGAGTTATAAATATGTTCGTCTCCAACTAGAAATTAACTCGTGCTCAACCGTTCACTGTAACACAGTGGGCCACTGTAGGCAACTCCGATGAAACCGCGCCTTTATTCTAATTAGTAGAATATTCAAATACCTTCTGATAATAAAGCGATGAAGATAGATCTTCGCTGTTTTATTTATTTTCTTCTTTTATTTTCAGTTTTATATGATATCTACAATCTTGCTTTACCTATGTAAAGAAGTTGTATTGTTAAGGAGTAATCTAAATCGAAAAGAATGCAAACCAAACAGTATTACAGCAGTTAAAGAAGAACATAATGGTAATGTTCAAGGGACACACCAAGAGAGCCCTGGCCATGGAGAACATGGCAAACCAACTGATATAAATACTGATAATCATAACTATACTGATAATCAAGACAGTCATAATAATGCAACTAAACCTCATGAGATGGGAAATAATGAGCAGGATTATCATGGAAAACTTTATATGCATAAGTATATGCATAAAAGCAACACAAAAAGCCATCATAGCAAAATGCATGATCTGGACAAGTTACACCATCCTATGCATGGGTAAATATTTTAGGTAGCTTAATGCTGATTGCCTAGACCAGTCCGCACTGCAGAAGTTATCGTCAAACGTAAACAGGAATAGTTATAAAAAAAATAAAACAAGCTTTTACTGAACAAATATTTGCCAAGACGAATCAAACGAGCCGAAACTCGATGGGTTTGCGTCGTTTCGTTTCAGAGTTTCTAGGACCACCTTCTAGCTCCATTATCAAACCCTGGTTACCATTTAAAAAGACGATTCAAATAAGCCCAAACTCTATGAGGTTGTGTCGTTTCAACGCAAAGTTTCTTCGGTCATCTTCCAGCTTCAACATCATCACCATGTCATTATAATATTGCATTGTCACGCAATTTACACAAAATTTCAGCTCAATCGGAAATCGGGAAGTGGATCAAATTTAATTTGCAAGATTTGATTACAGACAGACAGACAGCGGGATAGGTGAAAGTAAATAAAAGTTTGTAAAAACGCCTACAGAATTTGATGAGAAATTCCGGTCGAGGAGGAGCTTACATAATTTTTAATCCAGTATAATAAAGATTGATGGTACTATAGGTGGCTTCTACGGCGCAGACTACAACAAGCACAGGTATATTATGTATTTACATTTTATTTTTAATTTTTAGGGAGGCAGAAAAACAGACAGAACAAAAGCAGTCCCACTGAGGCGGCGTGATAATTTCTACTTAGTGTGTCTTATGTTATTTTAGTAATTTAGTGTTATTATTCAGTTTTTATGTATTTTTTAATGATAAATAATTCAGGAAAAGTAAATTTATAAAATCTCTTAAATATAAATGAACGATAAGGTAACAAGAAGATATTTAAATAAAACTGATAATAAATGTTTTTTTCAGGGTGCCCCGATAAGATAAGTTTAGACATTATTAAGAACACGTACTTAAACCATGTAATTGAACCGGTGGTGTGTAATGGTTGGTGGCCTAGTGATAAAACGCTCGTCTTCTTGAGTTCAAGCCCGATCCCGTAACAATTAGTACTTTTGTATCAAATTTAATACAGTGTCACCAAAATCAGTAGTTAATTACTTCAAAATCTATTTTTGAAGTAATTGAAAGTTGCACGAAAGCGTTTCGCACGCGGTCGTCGTAGTTTCACGGCACACCAGGTCCTTCATATACTTCGCCGACAACAAGGAAGACGCCATCAGCCGCTTTGTGCGGCGTATGACGACTGCGTCACCTAAGGTCAGCGTAGACTATAATTTAAAGATGGCCATAAAAGACCGGAACGCGGCGGTGATGGAGGCTCTGAGCGGTATAAGTAGTAATTTGGAAAATGATAAATAAATAAATTGAGATGTGGGTGTGCCTGGTGCACTCATGCTCGCTAAGAAGTTCTTGCGTGCGGCGGCGTCGTGTGGCGTGTCGTCTTCTTCCCTCAAATATGATCGAGGAGGGCGACGGCCGGCACACGCGTTACACTCGTGAATGGGTCCTGCTCGTGGGAATCGGACTGCTCCTAGTACACGGGTGCTGCTCGTGGGAATCGGACTGCGCACCATAGGTAATTCGTTTTTTTTTTAAATCATCGTAGTTTAAAATCGTATTTTTAAAAAATCATTAGATTTATTCTAGCGTAGAGTCCTCTTGTAAAGCCTTTAGTTATAAGTAATATTATTCAATCTTATTTAAAAAAAAATATATATTTAAAAGCACAGACACTGTAGTCTGTGGAGTGTAATAATTTAATAAAAAGAAAAATATTTTTACAAAATTTTTCGAACATCAGTATTTTTGTAAGTAGATCTGTATTCTGTATATTTGCGGATGTCGGTATTTTTGAGTAGGTATATTTTAGAAAAAAACCGGACAAGTGCGAGGCTCGCACACCGGGGGTTCCGTACAAATCCAGAAAATTTCACAAAATTGGGAAGTAAGTTGTTAAAATCTCAATACTATAACCATGGCCAAAAATGTTTTTTTTTTCACTTTCAAAAATTACACATTGTTAAAATAATTAAAAACCTGTTTTAGCAAGTTTAGCTAATGAAGTTCTTTTATATGATATCTTACATGATACGATTTACTCACCTTGAATTTTAACCAATATTTTGTGAATTTTGAGGCCCTATTTTTTGTGATTTAAATAAAAATATACAGTTTTCAGATTTATTCTTATATGTGTACTCTGAGACAATACTTCTTGCCAAATTTAATATTTCTACGTCAACGGGAAGTACTCTGTAGGTTTTGATTTTTGTGAGTGTCGAAATATGCGGTTTTTTACGAAATAAACGGCTCTAACTCTTTTAAATGAAAACTGTGAAGTTTTCCTTTTACACAACTGCAAAAACCATAGATATACGTATACAGTTGAAATTTCAAGTCGATATCTTTACGCGTTCCCGAGATAAAGAGTATTAACATACACACAGACGGACAGACAACAAAGTGATCCTATAAGGGTTCCGTTTTTTCCATTTGAGGTACGGAACTCTAAAAAAGGTTGTAAAAGGTGTTTTCTTGTATAGGTATATTTGGATAAAATTGTTGTAAACGAGTATTTTTTTTGAGTAATTTTGGATAACTAAAAGAGTACGCGGGCACCAAACATTTGCCATTTACGAGGAACTTTTGGTGAAAAATTGTGAAATATACGGAAAAGTATGTTTTTTGCAGTGCTTCGGTATTTTTCGGAAATTTAATCTGGTCAGACTGATTTACTTCCGTACCTAAAGGGTAAAAGCGGGACCCTATTACTAAGACTCTGCTGTACGTCTGTCTGTCTGTCACCAAGCTGTATCTCATGAACGGTGTTAGCTAGAAGATCGACATTTTCACAGATGATGTATTGCTATTGCCGCTCTGACAACAAGTACTAAAATCAGAAAAAAATATATATTTAAGGAGGGCTCCCATACAATGAACCTGAATTTTTAGCCGTGTTTCGTTAAATATTAATAATGGTGGCAAGTAGGTGCTTGAAATATTCATAGAATATTTCATTAAATGTTAACTTTAAAAATAAATAATGAAATTAAAATAAAATAAATATTTAAGGGGGCCCCATACAAGAAACGTGTTTTTTTTTGCTCGAAATTAATAGCGGCAACAGGAAGATGCTTGAAATATTGAATATTTAGGTTGTACCTAAATTTCCTTCATAAATAAAAAAATTAATTAAAATAAGATATATTAAGGGGGCTTCCATTTGGTACGGAACCCTATGCGCGCGAGTCCGACTCGCACTTGGCCGATTATTTTTATATGTGGAATCATGTACAAATAATTGTTTTTTTACATATCTAACTAATATTTACATTTGTTTACATATTTACACAGTATTTCTTCTGAGGTCCAAGTCTCGCCGGTGGCGGCACCCTTTCTACACGGAATTAATTATGTTTAAAAAAATAATTTGACCATTATATGTACAGAATAAAAATGTCCTTAAAAGGGTGATAATTAATTACCAGTAACCCTGTATACGCCGTGTCGCTGAATCCAACTCGGCTGGGCAGCGTTCGGAAAATTGCGTAACGTCTTCTCGTCCGACATACCTCAGTGCCTCAAGTAGAAAGTTTTCGACCAGTGTGTGTTACCAGTCACTATGGGCCTTATTAGTAAGCTTCAAGTAGCCCAACGAGCTATGGAGAGGGCTATGCTCGGAGTCTCACTACGGGATCGAATCAGGAATGAGGAGATCTGTAGAAGAACCTAAATTACCGACATAGCCCAGAGGATTGGCAAGTTGAAATGACAACGGGCAGGGCGCATAGCGCGGAGGACTGATGACCAATGGGGTTGAAAAGTTCTCAAGTGGATACCACGTACCGGCAAACGCAGCGTAGGACGTTCACCCACAGGGTGGACGGATGACCTCATTAAGACCGCAAGAGCGCGCTGGATGCAAGCCGCTACGAACCGGTGTTATTGGAGCTTCTTGGAGTATTATATGCTTGAAAGTTTGAATTTGTGTATTTTAATCTTATTTGGATTAGATGTTCAAAAGGATCTTCAAAGGTAACATTAGTTTTATTACATTAATTGTAGTTAATAAAGCCATTTGCCCGAAAAAATCAAATCTGCGTATTATAAATTTATAATTATGTATCTTCAAGAACATGAAGAATTCTCGAATAAAGCTAAAATATTCTAAATTTCTCATTCACAGTTTGAAAATCAGGATAATCACAACTACTATTGGGTTTCGACTCATAACTCGAAAATTAATTTAATGACTCGTGTTTGAGGACATTACTCGAAAAACCTAACATGCAACCTGTTTCCATTTCAAGACCTGTGGATTTAATATATTTATTTTGATATTTAATGTATGATGCGTTTATTTATGAACACACTGTGCTTATTATCAGAAACGGGGCTTCCTTTGGTTAGAAGCTTACAAGCGACAAAATATTTATAAAATTTACAGTGTGAATAAATAATAAAATTTGCAATAGTGAAGTAAGATTAGTTTTTTCCTCGATCCGTCATTTATGTAATTCCTTACATGTGTGAAATAATACCGATTTAATTATAATTGCCCATAAACGGTGAAAATTTAACCTTGATTGAGAGCGTTATAATAGTTTGGAATATATAAGACAAGTGTGTTAGGTGCCAATTATCATTCGACTTCAGTGTCTAACACCATTCACAACAATACAAAAAATACCTAAAATATGATTTTAAAGGTACGTATAATCTTATAGTATGGTAGGTTAGTAAAATAGTTCATAACGAATATTTAGAGTTAACAGAATCCATTTGTTTCATATCGGTAGAGCAAAATAATTATAATTAAATCAATACAATGGCTTAAGTTTGTATTATTTTATGACTAAAACTCTGTTCTATAACTTTAAATTCATTTTCAGCTCATCTAATATTAAATGTAACAGAAAACGTCAAATATCAAAATTGATTTAATTTAGGCGCTGTCTCCACGAGCGAGAGAATCGGGACGAGTCCGCCCTCATATCGTCGGAATCGCAGCGTTTCCGCGGCGACTCGTAACGGTATCGCCGCGTTTCCTTGACAACGCGTCTAAACGTCCTTGCTTGACGAGAGGCACCGCTGGAATGACCAAAGAATATATTTTCTCCTAGCGGGGAATGACGCTGCGTTTGAGAGCGCGCCCGCTGCACGCTCGTCGCGAGAGCTCCGCGACGATGTAACGACGTTTCGCGCGCTCGTTGCCACTCGTCGCATCGCGGCGATAATATCCCCGTGTGGAGACGGCTTCTAGAGAGTGTATAGAAATACGTGGCACGACCTAATATCGCCGCGATTCTCTCGCTCGTGGAGACAGCGCCTAAGTAGCCAAAAACTGAAAACGTAATTTAGATCTCTGTTAATAATAGAGTAATTCTAATAATAGATAATTCTTAATTCTTCTTAATTAATAATAGAGTAATTCTTAAAGTCAAAATAAAAAATTTAAATTTCCGTTGCAGATTGTCTTCTTAACCGCTTTGATGTACGTGGTATCAGCTGAGCATGCCTACTCTTCGCAGCATGTTCACAAGCACGACGGCCACCACGAAGAAGTACATCATGGTCATCATCACGATTATTACGTATGTATGGTTGTAAATTTCACATAGAAGTTTATAAAATAGCGGCCCTAACAGAATAGTTTACCCAGCAGCGAATATTTTGTGGGATATACGTACTGTGCCAGCCTTTTCAATAGTTCGCTGCAGCACATAAGCCTATACTCGTGAAAGGTAATTAGGCCATATACAAAAAATAAAAAATAAATATCAAAATTATTTATTTCATACATAAAACATAAGGTAACATATAACAAAGAAACGATGCTACCCACAGTAGTCAAGAAGACTGTGTCTCAGATAGCAACGCTGGCCCAGCTAGCTAAAAAGAAATCTACAAACTTTTTCTGATATAATATAACTAACTCGCTCTACTTACGTTTATAATCTTGATATGGTCTGATAATGCTAGCCAACTTTTGATTCACATCATCACATCATCATTTTAGATCAAGCAGTACGATAGCCTACAACTGAGTATAGGCATCTGGTTCTCAGTCTCGGTTATGTCATGGTTGGATTCACAATTATCACAATATGGAGTATATCCGACGTGTTACTGGACTTAAATGATTAACGTGTCAACCTTAATCTCTTACCGATAGATTGTCAACCAAATTTGTATTTTTTTGTTAATCTTAGACTCATCCCAAGTACGAGTTCGAGTACAAAGTGAAGGACCCGCACAAGCATGACATCAAGGAGCAGCACGAGCATCGCGACGGTGACGTCGTAAAGGGATACTACATGCTGCATCAGCCTGATGGTCACGTCAGGGAGGTCCACTACCATGGCGACCATCACTCAGGGTATGCTACATAATGTATGATTAAATTGGTTAGTTATCAAATAAGTTCGTTTATCCACCAACCCGCACTGTAACAGCGTGTTGGATATAGCCAAATCAAATGACCATTATGGGTAGGCCTACGTGCTGCAGTGGACTATTAAAAAAGCTGGTACAGTACAGAAGGAACGTTTATAAAAAAAATGTAGTCATACCAATGATTTACTAGCTATTCAGTAGATTTGGGATAAGACTGACTCCCTGTTGGCAAAAAGGAGTGCCCTTCAAAATGTTCTTCAGTCGAGTATTGAATTGATCCTCCGCTACGCTAAGCTCTATGCCTTTATTTACTAGACTAGATTTCTAGGCGTGTAGTATATGTCAATTCCTTATTCATCTCCAATAAAAAAATGTTTTTGTGATCTACCCCGCTTAAAGTATCGTTGTTAGCAAAGTACGAAAATAGAATGACCTTCTCGTGGATAGTTGACTTTTATATATCAAATCTTATAAACCCAATAAACACTCATAGCAGGTACATGTTATTCATAGTGCAATAATACTTTTCTCACGTTTATTTTAAATTGTTGTTTCAGATTCCACGCTGATGTTAAGCACAGCGTCCACCACGTTTACCATCATCATCACTGAGCTCAGCCATATTGCTTCTTATTTACTTTTTGCCATGACTGTGATTTTAAATTGTGACTGAATAAAATTATTGAACATGTTTATGAACGGTTTTTTCTATAGCTTTACTACTATTTCATTTCTACTCTACAGCAGGTTCTACCTTTAATTAATATAAATGTTATCTATCATCACACACAACTGTACTTTCTGTTAATATAGCTTTGATTTTATGTAAAAGTAAAATTAAAAAATTAGGAGGCTCTATTATTATATCACAGGGTTTTGCTTAGCAAAGTACCTACAGAAAGTTTCTAATGTAGGCTTGATGAACCACTTTTACTTAATCAACTGTTAAATCGTGAAAAAAATAACAGCTGTCTCCAAAAAGTTCATTGACTCGACAAAATGTAAACATTATGGATAAACGAACTTTTTCACTTAAAGCTACAAGTGGATTCATGGATACTTCTTTTTCCATCTAAATCCACAGGTGGATTCACGGATTTTTTTTCTGCTGCGATCACCCACGACAAGACTTTCTCAAGCTTCTCAACGAAAAGGAATAAAACTGTCCACAGATCCACCTGGTGGATATCGCAGGAGAAAAAAAAATCCGTGAATCCACCTGTGGATTTAGATGGAAAAAGAAGTATCCATGAATCCACTTATAGATTTAAGTGGAAAAAAAAGTATCCATGTTTCCACGGTGGATTTAAGAGGAGAAAAAGGTATCCGCGGATCCACAAGTGGAGCCTAGCTGTGGATCCAAGTGGAGGGAGCCTTTAATTTACCCGAAACTGCTGAAACGTGGCGGCCGTCCTCCATCGGTACAGAGTAACAAACAAACAAACTAACAATATCTTTATTGTACACCATAAAATATAACAAATACATTAATGTAGATTTTTACAAATGTTGTACAATGGCGGCCTTATCGCCTTTGGCGATTTCTACCAGGCAACCTTTGGATGGACTGGAGAAAAATTAAATAATAGTAATACGGTCGGCAGTGTATACATACTGTGACAAATATTATACCTATATATCTTATAAATATACTAATAACGTGTAAAAATACATATGCATGTATAATACATAAATACATTAAGATAAGATAAGATAAGATAACGTTTATTTTGCTCAAAAAGTTACAGGTTTTGGAGTTAGTAAATCTTGATGATGCTTAAAGTAATGTTAGTAGGTAGGTACTTAGATTAAATTTACAAACTTCCAGAGTGGAACCCTAAATCTCACACTAGGGTTTCATATATATACATACATAATTTATACCAATTATAACTAGCACAAGGAGAGATAATGTAGATAAACTAGATTTTTAAATATAGGGAGGGATTTAGCCTGTCTGATAGCAACAGGCAGTTCATTCCACAGCAGGACAGCTCGCAAAGTAAAGGATTTGGTGTAGGATAAGTAGGTTGGAGTGGGAGGATTGGAATTTTAGTTTCAGCGCACGGGAGGACCTCAAAGAATTGGAGTGACCCTGAATGAATTCAAAGCATTCTTTGAGGTACATAGGAGTAGAAGGACTGAATAGGATTTTATGTAGAAGAAAAAGGATATGACTATTACGGCGAAATCGAATGGGTAACCATTTGAGCTTTTGGCGAAATTCGGAGATGTGGTCATATTTGCGCAGGCCAAATATAAACCGTATGCAAAAGTTCTGTAAACGTTCGAGCTTGTCGAGTTGCTCTTCGGTTAAATCAAGATAGCAGACGTCAGCGTAATCCAATATTGGGAACAGGAGTGATTTCACAAGCGCAGTTTTAGTAGTAATCGGGAGGAAGTTTCGCAGACGTCTAAGTGACGCTGCAGAGCCAAAAATTTTGCGACTTACTTCTGCCAGTTGAGGATGCCAAGATAACTGTCTGTCAATAAGTATGCCTACATTTTTTACAGTTTGGCTTATAGAGATAACAAATCCGACGAACATTAGTAGTGTCGGGGTAAATCTCAGTATTTTCAGTGTAGCTCCTAATCCAGTTCCACGCCTATTATAAAACTTAGCAAGGATGTTCCATACAATATTAGCTAATTTAAGATAAAAATAAAAAAATATATCGAAATGGTTCAACTTAGTGAAAGTTCAGGTAAAATTTAAATCGGATTTTTAATGAAATTTTTATTTCTCTTTTCCGAAAATACATTTAAAAATGTCATACAATGAAGTAATAATTTGAGTTGTTTAGTTAGATTAAATTATAACTTTAATGACTAGGTGATACAATTTACGTTTTCTTAGGACTTACATAAAAAAATGACTTGGTAGTCGGTTTTAAAGAACTGCATGTCCACCAGTTTGATAAAATTTCAAAGCTCCTATCAATTGTATTACAAAAATGTTTGGTACACGTACCAAGGACTATATAGTTTTGGTAGAACGCCTCTTAAGCTAAACGTGTTTCAATTTTAAGACTACACTAGCATGTTACTACGACCTGCATTATAATTATGATGTTCATAATGTCTGAAATAATAATATAGACCAATAAAATTTAATCCTCTTATAGTTTTTCTCTAATTGACAAGAAAAATAAAATTAATAACTTAATTAGTCAAATGCACCAAGGCTGAAATTATATCGTTCCAACTAAATGAACTGTATTGACTTGAATAAAACAGGTTACACATTTTTGGCTTGCATTCTTACGAAAAAATGCGAGTTGATCCTACACCCTTTTACTGCTATATAAGACATGTGAAACTTGGAGTAAGTATCAGTTACTCATTGGTAGTCAGAGAAAAAGTAATTACAAAAATGTACAAAGTACAAGTAAGTACCTACTTACCAAATTATGGCCGCTTAATTATTAGAATATCCAGTTTAACGGTTTGATTTATTAATACACGCAGTTACAGTGTTACCTTTTTTACACAACTAAATCCTGGAACATACTCGTAGTTGATATTTAGTCCGTAAATGAAAAATTATGAATATTTGTGCCACTTTAAAAAAAAACAGTCCATACGCCACATAAAAAACTTGCCCAAAGGTGTCACCTAAGAAAACCGTTGGCATAAGTCGATTTTAGGTGTCATCGTAACTTGAGAACTAACGACAGTGCAAGCCCCTCAGTTGTTTTGATTATACAAATATACAACCCTTGGTAGAATTGTACGAGTACGCAGAACATGTCATCTTGATCTTGTTATTTGGCAATCTGTGAGACTGATGAAATAAAAAAGAACAAAAATGTACCATAGAATTAGACATTCTAATTATATTAAATATACAAACTACCAACAACTTGAATGTTTAAAATATGGAATAACTTTCTTTCTTTAGGGAGTTTTTTTTTTCTTTCATTAAATTTTTTTGGTATTCTTTTCAGCTCCTTATTGTTGCCGCTTTGGCGTGTGTTGCAAGCGCGCGCCCTCAAAATGGCCAAGATTATGGCCATGGCAAAGGGCACGCGTTCTCCTCGCAGAGCATCGTGCTGCACGCGAGCCAAGGACATGACCAGTACCAACACGGTCAAGAGCAGCAACACCAAGCTCAAGCTGGGCAACACGAATCTTCGCACCACGACGAACACCACCACCAGGACTACTATGTACGTACACTGTCTCCGTCCCTCCATACATAGCGCGCCTCCAGCACTGAAATCCACTCACTGTATTCTCCGCTTCATGTAAAAATAACGCTAGAATGTCAAGCTGCATACCAGAAAATTTTATTCTTATTGCACACGTACTAGAAGTTAAATTCTTTTTGCTGCTTTTGGAGATTTAACTCCAATTTACCGTCCAATAGACGTGAAATTTCCTTGTAGATTGAAGCTCCAGCGTTCTTTTTTACATGATGCGATCTGTATTCCTTGTTGCAGGCTCATCCCAAGTACGAGTTTGCGTACAAAGTGGAGGACCCCCACACCGGAGACAAGAAGAGCCAGCACGAGAGCCGCGACGGCGACGTGGTGAAGGGTTTCTACAGTCTGCACGAGCCGGACGGCACCATCCGCATTGTGGAGTACGTTGCTGACAAGCGCTCAGGGTACGTAGAGTAATTCTGTTTAAAAATATTTCTGTGACCTAAAACAATTCGATGAGTGTCTATAAGTGTCTAATTTACCCAAAATATGGCAAAGTGGAATGACCAGACATACAATATGCTATCTATTGCCATCGTGGCAGCAACATACTGTATGCAAGCCTGCTACGACTGATAATGATGATGACGAGAAATAAAAACAACGGCTTATACCACGGGAGTGCCGGCAGAAATGAAAACTTGAACATATCAGTTACTATCATTTATTTATGTGGTAAAATAAAATATCACTCCCATCCCAAAAAGTGCACAACGCCGCTAAAAAAGTTTTCACTCCAAAAATCTGTTAAATAAAATCGATAAAATAATAAAGTAAAGAAACGGGTAGAATGTTATCTATAAGATGTCTAAAATTAGAGACAAACTAATATTTTTCATTGATCAAAAACAAACTAAATGCAAATGAATGTATCATAATTATGTGATAATATAGATAATATATTATATGTATTCTTTTGCAGATTCAACGCTATTGTGAAGAAAGAAGGACACGCCAAGCACATTATTCCCCAAAAACACCACTAAGAACTAAAAAAAAACTAAGATTAATGATGATAAGATTGTTTTGATGATTATTGGAGACAATTTTGACGAGACAGTTTTTCTCTATTTTACTTTTGTATTTTATAATTATTTTGATGGTCATGACGAAAAACTGTTTCCTTAACTTGATCTCTACAATTTGTTGTTTGAGTGTAATTGTTAAAACTGTTATATGTACGCCATGTTAGTTATGAATATATGTTTGATGTGATAATTGTGAACGTCTATTATTAAATAACTTCCTACTGTTAGAATCCCGACTAAACTGAGATTTTCAGTAGCGAATCTAATACTGAACTAGAAGATATCCATAAAAACAATCAAAATGTTTATTGGTACGTTTTTCGGGAGTTTTCAATGAGACAAAACGGGTAACTTCTAGGAAAGCATGCTAGACTTTAGATGAGGTAAAATGTCGTGAATGTCAAACGGGTATATCTAGAATTAAAAAAATACTCGCAACAAAACAAAATAAAACATGTTTATCGAATAAAACAACCAGTGGTAAGCACAATGTACATGTACATTAAAATTAAAACTAGAATACGACGCTTAGAAAATCGCTACAGTCGTATTAAACATGAGATTTTTATACAAAAAAAAAACATTGCTCTTTTAAAGAAATTTAAACAGGCGTTCAAATCTTGATACTTTTAACTACCACTAACACAAGCTATCCCTGCGGTGATCTAGCATTCTTTGTAGGGTCTAAAATTAGAATTAAATCAATATCTATTTAAATCGATACATTGTACAATAAACTATTAGCCAAGCATTTAAAGTCAGAAGGATTTTCTCCTCCATTGAACATTGTAACAAGATCCACTTATACTTCCTCGCTGAAAGGAACAATAATTACGCAATAATGTACCGTATTTAACTGATACCAAAAACGTATTTAATAAAGACATTTTAAATGGGCTTAATGGCTCTCATGTTAGGAGCCAATAGTAAAAGCCACAGTTAATTTTTGGAGAAATCAGCATTGCCTTGGTTTCGCTTGTTACGAGTAATACATATAACGCGTTGGGATTATGCGATATGAATCAATTCCAATTGAGCTGTCTAACAGTCATCACCTAATTTCAAAATGTTTTCAAAGGTAAGTTTTAAACACAAATGCACTAATACAAGGGTATAACCAGGTACACGTGTATGTATAAGTAGTATTTTTGCCCTTCACCGAAAAATTTATGAACAATTTTCGCGCTTGATACTCTTGCGCTCAGTTTGTCTTCTCGAAACTCAAACTTTTTTTAGAAATATGTACATATATCTAATCAAAAATAATAAATTGCGCGTTTTGATCGGTGCCAGAGCGCTGAGAATGCAAATCTCCTGGGTTGTCACTAATTTTTTTTCATAGAAAAGTGCATGTAACAAGAAGCACAGCCTCTAAAATCCGTGGGGGACCTTAATGTTTATGGAGTGTAATCATTAAATAAAAAAACTTTAATTCTGGGTACATGGGTACAAGAATTAACGCAATGATATCACAAATCCGGTAATATTCTTTAAAAATAGTTCTGCAATGTCTGAAGGCAAATGCACTGTTTTTTCATTTTGCTGGGAAAATAGCTATGTTATTATTATAAACCACCTTCAACCTATATTAAAATTAAAATCTCATTAAGTTGTATTTATAGCAATGTTTCCACTTCAGGTAATCTGTCTACTTGCTGTGATCTACGCCGTGTCAGCGGAGCACGCGTTCTCGTCTCAGCATGTACACAAGCATGATGGTCATCACGAAGAAGTACACCATGGCCATCACCATGATTTTTACGTAAGTATTTTACTAATAAATATTTTGTATTTTGATGCGTATAAAGGTAACAGAAGTCATGTGTCAAATTAGAGCTTACTAAATGAACTTAGAATTAAAATATTGTAAGATCTAGTATTTTTTCTGAAAACATTCAAGTCTTCCAAGACCAAACCCTACAACGATATTAGGTCCATAAATACCAACAATAATTTAAATAGCAGCTAGAAAAACTGCATTAGCAATAGAGTTTCAAGCAGTCACCAAAGCATTGCCTATTCTAATTAGTCTATAATAGTGAAAAATATAAATAACTATATAATACCAGCTAGGTACATCCGGTTACTGTCCTGTACTGTACCAGCCTTTTTCATAGTCCACTGCAGGATGTAGGCCTACCAACGAAGGGCGATTACCCGTTTACTAATTATATACATGTGGCTATAAACCTTCCAGAACAACAAATATTCTAAAAGAGATTGAAAACTGCACTGTAATTTGTTGTGTAGCTTAGACTTTAGAAGATCTAAGGGAATGCATAGACAGACACACAAAAAAGGTGGTTTGTTTTATAATATGCAGTTTACCTACGGTCAATAAAAATAGTGGGTAAAGTTAGAGTGTGTTGTATAGTACTGTCATACTAAAATATTATAAATCCGAAAAGTTTGTTGGTTTGTTCCTCTTTCATACACTAACGGAGCAACGGATTGACTTGATTTTTGGCATGGATATAGTTCAAGGGCCGGAAAGTGACATAGGCTACTTTTTATCCCGAAAAAGTAAGAGGTTCTTGTGGGATAGCACAAAAGTCAAAATACAACGCGGGCGGAGCGGCGGGCTAAAACTAGTTTTACTTAGTTATAATCTTCAATCATTTATATTCCAGACCCATCCGAAGTACGAGTTCGAGTACAAAGTGAAGGACCCGCACACTCATGACATCAAGGAGCAGCACGAGACCCGCGACGGCGACGTCGTGAAAGGATTCTACTCCCTGCACCAACCTGATGGCCACGTCAGGGAGGTCCACTACCACGGCGACCATCACTCTGGGTATGCCTAAATTTTCTTTTATATTTAAATATCTCAAGAAACGGAAATAAATCACATAAGTTCTATCTTTAAAGGTTAAAATGTTGCCGCTACTAGCGATGCTTTTGTGTTGAATACATTCAGTAGCTATCGATATGTAGTTTGCAAGAATGACTGTAGTCGCATCACCTTACAACATTGTAATTTACAGTAAACGTTATAAGGCCGCACTCCTACTTTTTTGTATGGGTATGATGGTCTAGTTGACAATATTTTTTTGATGTCCTCTTGTAACAGCTATAATCATTAACAGAACCGATTAACGAAAACAAAAATAAAATCAACTTAGAAATAAATAAGTTACAAGCATATTTATTTTCTTGCTAGACAAAGAGCGCACTATGGCAGGCTATGGCGTCACTGCCCGTAAGTGTCATACATTCGTCATACTTTGTTATGCTGTGTGGAAAAGGGACAAGGCATCCCCTCTCTATCGCTACCAAAATCTTTATAAACTCAGAACTTGATTAGCCAATTTTAATTATGAATATTTAATTACAATCATAATTAATTGCAGAATTCAATAATTCTAAAACTTTTAACTAATTCAGTGTCAGTCAACTACCCTATTATCTTGCTTTAACAACTCACGGGTTGCCCCGGATCTTTGAATGGCATTGATGGGGCCGAAACCAACATCCAGAGGCCCTTTTACAATCATTAAGTAAAAAAGTACAGTTTTCGGGTGATAGGAAAAGGGAAACTATTGTAAAGACGGGGAATAGGTACTTCTTGGGCTATTTTAATGAATTATTAAGGGATTATAAGCTGGTCTATGGAATGAGGTGCGGCACCCGCCAAGTAATGCCCCGTTTCAAAATATTTAGGCGGGTGGTGACTTGCCATCCACTAAATGGGCCCCCCATAAAGGCTACCGTAATTTGGCGTCGGAGGGGCAACATTGGTGTGGACGCCTTAGGCACATGCCACACGGGCGTTGACGCCGCGTAATTGCACCGCGGCGTCACCGCCGCGACGACGCTCAGCACCGCCGCTGCACCGCGGCGGTGCTGAGCGTCGTCGCGGCGACACCGCGGCGCCCGGTGTTGCCTTAGACACTGATGACATCTAGACAGTTAGCGGAAAAAAAGGTTTTAGGGATAACCGTTCAACCTTAAGCTGAAGATAAGTAAAATATCTCATATACATTCTGATTTTGTGTGAGCCAACCGCGAAATTGGATCGTGTGTAGCGTCAGCGGTCCAACTTTGTCCTCGCTAACTCTTTCTAATATTATAAATCAGAAAGTGTATTTTTTTGTTTTTCGTTTGATCACAGATATACTAGAGGATTAATTTGATTTTTCACGAGTGTCACAGTAACAGCTGTTCAAGTGACAGCTGTCAATTTTCAAAGTGATTTATCTTTGTCATTATCGATTCTACACTACTGCTGTCTTCACAAAAGTGATAGAGGTCAACGAAATCTACATTTCGGATGACAGCTGTCAAACTTCAAAGTGATCCGAAATGTAGATCTCGTCGAGCTTTATTACTTTTATGAAGAGAGTAGTAGTCTAGAATCGATAATTACCGAGATAAATCACTTTTAAGTTTGACAGCTGTCATCCGAAATATAGATCTCGTTGAGCCCTATTACTTTTGTGAAGAGAACAGTAGTCTAGAATTGATAATAACCGAGATAAATCACTTTTACGTTTGACAGCTGTCATCTGAAATGTAGATCTCGTTAAGCTCTATCACTTTCGTGAAGTCATCAATGGTCTAAAATCAATAATAACCGAGATAAATCACTTTTAAGTTTGACACCTCTCATCCAGAATGTAGATGTCGTCAAATTCTATCACTTTTGTGAATACAGCCGTGGTCTATAATCGATAATTACCGAGATAAATCACTTTTAAGTTTGACAGCTGTCATCCGAAATGTAGATTTCGTCGAGCTCTATTACTTTTGTGAAGAGAGCAATAGTCTAGAATCGATAATAACCGAGACAAATCACTTTTAAGTTTGACAGCTGTCATCCGAAATGTAGATCTTGTCGAGTTCTATCACTTTTATGAAAACAACAGTAGTCTAGAATTGATATTGACCGAAATAAATCACTTTGAAGTTTGACAGCTGTCACTTGGAAAGCTGTGACATTCGTCGCGACAAATTACACGATCTGATTTCTAACGCGTACGAGGGATTTTTCTCATCTTCAGTTTAAGATTATCTACGATTGATTACGGTTGTCGTCAAAACCTTTTTTCCCGCTAAAAATTCATAGAATACTCGAATACTCTAGATTTAATGTCTAAATCGCTACCGGCAACACTGGTCGCCGCGGTGACGCCGCGACGACGCTCAGCACCGCCGCTGCACCGCGGCGGTGCAGCGGCGGTGACGCCGCGGTGCAATTACCGCGGCGTCAACGCCCGTGTGGCATGTCTGTTAGGGTGTCGAGAGGTGTGCTGCGCTTTCACTAGACGCTACTCGCGGCGTTATGCCCTTTAACACTTCCACCCTGGACCTTAAGTTCTTAGCTCTTGCGGTTTCCACTCCAAGCCGGCCGGTTAAGGTTATCTTGCTTATTATTATTTTTTTCGCATTATTAAATTGGTGATTATTATTATTTCAGATTCCATGCTGATGTGAAGCACAGCACTCACCACATCTATCATCATCATCACTAGACCGTTCAATCTGACTGACTGTATATGTTAATATTCTATTTTGCTAGTTTATAATAAACTAACTAAAAATTATGAAAAAATGATATTTCATTGAGCTTACAATCAGGTATCCCCTCTATTATAAATAAATAATAATAAATAAATATTAGGGGACATCTTATATACACAGTCTCTGACCCCAAACTAAGCAAAGCTTGTGATATGGCTGCCAGAAACTGATATACTACAGATACATATTTTAAATACATACTTATATAGATACTGCCTAAATAACACCCAGACACAGAGCAAACACCTATGTTCATCACATAAATATTTGCCCTGGGTGGGGATAGAACCAACGCCTCTTTGATCCAGAAGTCAACCACTGAGCCATCGAGGCAGTCGAAATAAATTGTACGATTTGTACAGAAGAGTGGACTGTATGAGGTGCGTCTAATGATTTTAAAACCCAGATATGTATCCCTGCAAGCTGCGAGACGGTAAAAGGAAATCTCCACCAACCTTCAACCCACGACCGCCTCCAGACTTCAGCATCAGTCGCGACGTCTATGGAACGCAGAATTACCACAGCATTTGTTTTAGGCACACTTCGTTGCACGGAATACGGGGTAATATTAATCTTAAACGATGACTAGTTTTCGAGGTAGGCGCAACGTGCACACAGTTCAGTTCTCGTCGACTTAGTGACGCTTCCGTCTTTCGACGGTAGCGAATATCAAGCGGGTGAAGTAAATATTCCAATCTACCCTCACTCACTTGCAGAGATCGAACATAAATAATAATGTATTATCAATGATCTACCTTACCAACTATACGTAGAGTACATATTATAAAATTCACTTCCTTTGAGAGCTCTTGGTTTCGCATTATGACCGGGTTACAGTAGAAGTGAACATAATGAAGTAAAGTCAGTGTAAACGGGATAGCACAGTAAGCGACTCTAAAGATCATTTTTGCCGTTTCAAAACTTGATTTCCTGGAACCATCCATCCATAATCGATGACTTTTATTCATCTCTGACCTCTTCGATCATAAGAAAGTTTTGCCTATTGAGTCCACTATGAAACAGCATTTAACAATGATACTGATCATGATAACATAGACATAACAGACTATTTGTCTAGACAACATGATCAATTTTTACTATGAGACAAACCTGAAAAACTGTGAAGGAGAGTAGAAAGTTGATGATTTTTTTTTTTTGTTATTGAACAGCAAATTTTTCTGCGGTTTCAGGATTGGTATAATAGGAATATTAACAATTTTTCGGAATTGCTGTCATTTTGGAGACTGACTCTATTTTACCTTAAAAATATTTGATTTAAAAAATGTTAGTATTTTCTATGAGAAAATATACAAAAATAGAGTTAGTATTAATTTTCCCGCTAAAACACTACCAACTGTCACGTGACTGAAATGACGTCACTAACTGCAAAACATAAGTTACTCTATGAAAAACTATATTAGAAAATGCAGAGAAATAACAGTCTTTAACAGCTTGTTTTGTGGTTAGCTTGACGTAATAAGCCAATATCGGTATTTGAACTCACGTGACAACAGATTAAAAATAACCATTTTTAATAAATTTATTAAGTTATATTAATTTATAAAAAATGTGATTTTCAATATTCTTATATTACAAATTATCACAAAATTAACATTAACATCAGTTAGTGTAAACATCCCTATTGCAAAAGTAAGTTAAGCTTCAACTGAGCACGAGTACTGGTCACGTATACCAAGTTGGAAAAACTAAAGAAATTTGTTTCAATAATATCTTATATCCGTTGTTTATTAATAGTAGGTGGTACACCTTGCGGTTTAAAATATAATAATTATTTCGAATTATGGGTAAAACAGTTAAACGCAACTCATTCATAAATTCGATTTCGTTATTACATAATTTCTCTCGAGCATACTCACCTGTATGGAGAAAGGAAATCAAAATCAAGGTCGCCAGTAATTGGCAGTGACTTATGTGGTTCACCGAAACTGGTTGCAGTAATATGGGTGAAATAAAATACTTATTTTAAGAATAAGCAAAAAAACCGGTTACTTAGTAGGACTTTTCATTTTTTATGTTTGAGTATTCGCAATCGCAAATCGTATAGGATTTTGGGCCTATTTTTTATTTCTAACCAACCAATCCCGTACTGTGAGAGCAAGTTTTGACTGCCTCGGTGGCTCAGTGGTTAGTGACCCTGACTTCTGGACAAAGAGGCGTGGGTTCGATCCCCACCCAGAACAAACATTTATGTGACGAACATATGTGTTTGCTCTGTGGCTGGGTGTTATTTAGGTACTATATATTGTATTTAAAAATATGAATAGGTTTATGTAGTATATCAGTCTCTGGCAGCCATATCACAAGCTTTGCTATGTTTAGGGTCAGAGACCATGTGTAAGATGTCCAAAAAAAAACAAACAAAAAATAGTTAAATTACGTAGTCAAGGAATCACATAATTAGGTACTTAGAAATTAGAAGTGTTAGAAGAACTCTTCCAGTTAACGTGCCAAATAATTTAATTCCACCAAATGCAGTAAAAGAAACTTATACAAAATTGCAATCAAACAGATGAAATCAAGTTAAACTTGGTTACTTACTGTCTTACCACAAAATATTAAAACACGCTTTAAACACTGTTTAACTGTGCAGTTTGTAATGTTAAACGTTGTCTAAGGCGTGCGTAAAACTTTTGTGGTAAGACGGTTAAAGTTTACATTGAGTAAATAATTATGAGACACGACTCCAGAGTCCCAAAATTTAAGTTTAATGTATTTTATACATACTTTTAGGTGGAAACTCATACCTATTATGGTATAAGAATCCGTTATTTATGGTCTTAAAATATAAAAAAAAAACAATACTTCGCAATATGACTTAGATTTATTACAGAACTATTTACAAATCAACTCAACATTTTAACATAATAACATTATAAGCAGTACTAAAGTAGCGATTTCAATGGTGATGGTGACCGTGCTTTTGGGGGACAACGTGTTTGGCATGGCCCTCGTGATGAACTTCAGCGTTAAATCTATAAAACAAGTAATTACATTGAATTAGATAAATAACTTACTAGTGACCGTTGCGTACGGAAAAGACGAAAAATATTGTAAGTTGTGCTCACCCCGAGTGCTTGTCAGCGGAGTACTTGACTACGCGGATGGTGCCGTCAGGCTCGTGCAGGCTGTAGAAACCCTTCACCACGTCGCCGTCGCGGCTCTCGTGCTGGGACTTCTTGTCGCCGGTGTGGGGGTCCTCTACTTTGTACTCGAACTCGTACTTGGGATGAGCCTGCAAAATTGGACATACAACGTGATCATAGTGGGCTGTATCGCTCAAGTCACGCTATGAGAGGAGAAGCAGTATTAGAGTGTACGTACATAGTATTCGTGGTGGTGCTCATCGTGGTGAGAAGATGTATGTTGAGCGTTCTGCGCCTGGTGGTGCTGTTCGTGTCCGTGGTAGTGCTGGTCGTGACCGTGGTGGTGCTGTTCGTGCCCGTGGCCCGCGTGCAGTACAATGCTCTGCGAGGAGAACGCGTGCCCGTGTCCGTGCCCGTACGTCTCCTGGGGACGAGCCACGCACACGCTGGCTACGGCAGCTACTAAAAAGATCTAAACCAAAAAAATATAATTACTCGTCATTTATAATAACTTCTATATTAGTATTATTTCAAATATAATAAATTCAATCAAATCAAGAGTTTTCAGATGGCGTACTTTAAGCATCATGTTGAAATGTGTTGGCTTTCTCAGCTCACTGAGTTGAATGATACAATTTTTTACTTCTTATTGACTTTTTATACCTACTTAAATGCCTTTGATATGAATGAATGCTTCGAACATCAGAATCACTTTTCAAAACCAGTTTAAAGCAAGTAACTGATGAAGTGATATACCTACTTACTAAAATGCGATCTTCATTGTTACGTTACTGAGTTCTTTTACAAACTGAATTATCTTTGAAATTATAAAGTCAATTGTAATCCAATAATTTCTAGCTTTTATAACAACTACTTAGCTATAGCCAATAGCTAGGCAATTTTAAGAACAACGATTTTTAAGTACTCCGAAAACATAATTAATCACACAAAATTATCCATCCAACAGCTATAGGACGTCCACTGCTGGACATAGGCCTCCCCTATAAATATCCAATGAGATCGGTTAGCAGCGGCTTGCATCCAGCGCGATCCTGCGGTCTTAAGGACGTCATCGGTCCACCTTGTGTATGGACATTCTACGCTGCACGCTGGTACGTGGTCTTCACTCGAGAACTTTTCGACCCCATCAGTCGTCAGTCCTCCGCGCTATTTGCCCTGTCCACTGTCATTTCAACTTGGCAATCTGCTGGACTACGTCGGTAACGTTGGTTCTTCTGAAGTAAAAGACCACGTTTCAGTACCCATACAATAAATGTATGCAATATATTACGAGTAATAGATACTTTTTAAGGAAGTCGTTTTTAGGGTTCCGTACCTCAAACGGAAAAAAAGAAACCCTTTTAGGATCACTTTGTTGTCCGTCTGTCCGTCTGTCCGTCTGTGTGTATGTCAAGACTCTTTATCTCGGGAACGCGTAAAGATATCGAGTTGAAATAAATTTAAACTGTATACCTATATCTATGAATTCTTGCAGTTGTGTGAAAAAAAAAACTTCTCAGTTATCGTATAAAAAAGTTAGAGTTAGTGCCATAGATCAATGATTGCGCCAGCGAGACCACTTATTAACCAAAGGAAAATACCTATTTTAGTGCAAACGCTAGTTATAACCCATATTTTTCACAAAATTGGGTATTAGGATAGATATAGAATGCATAGTTATGTACAAATCGATTTAAAAAGGTGAACCAATGTTAAATTATAGCAAGGACTTTTTCCCTTCTTTTTTGGAGGGACTCCAAAGTAACTCAAGAACTGGTTTATGGTATGTGTTACAAAATATGTACGTCGTTGTGTACTTTATACAATACTTACTGTATGAATTAATTTGGGAATGTATAAAAGACAAGGCTTCTTTGATCAATTATATCATTCGTCCTTTGGTGTCCAGCAAGAAATTACTAAACTAAATATGTACAATATTGAAATATTTGTGTCACTTTGTGCCGGTTAAGAAGTTTCTTATATATCAATGTTTTATTTTCATAGCAGAGAAAATTATGATTTACTTTAATATATACATAAACATAATTGCCCCAGAAAGAAACTTGACGCACTGTTTACATTTTCTAGAAAATTTAGATTGTTTAATTGAGAGCTTGAATTACTGGTCTTAATAAATTTATTATAAAAACTTACTTAAACAACATCTATCACTGCGAATAATGTTCCAACGTCAATACATTAAAATTGGTATCTCATAAAAATAACAGGTCAAAATTATACTTATACGATTAAGAATAAGATTTATTAAATGCAGTTTTTACTACCATAACACCCCTACTCTGTAGGGGAATGTACACCAGCTGTGGACGTCTTACAGCTCATATGATTAATAGCAACGCAAGAAGTAGTTTGGGTACGTGTAATAAGTTGACATGCAACATGGTGATTTAATAGAGCCGTTATGGAATGGAGAAACAAGCTATCATAAAGATCAGGTATGTTTTTTTGCACTAGCTAAAAAAATATTTTCGTTATAGGTTTTGGTGATAGCTGCCGTAGCGAGCGTGTGCGTGGCTCGTCCCCAGGAGTCGCACGGGCACGGGCACGGGCACGCGTTCTCCTCGCAGAACATCGTGCTACACGCGGGCCACGGACACGACCAGCACCACCACGCGCAGACTGCCAAGCATGTGTCTTCTCACCACGACGAGCACCACCACCACGACTACTATGTACGTACACTGTCAAACCGCATCTCATCATAAATGACGCGGCTCCAGTACCGCCGCCACTGTGCTCACTTCATGTATTCTTTGTTTCAGGCTCATCCCAAGTACGAGTTCGAGTACAAAGTAGAGGACCCCCACACCGGCGACAAGAAGAGCCAGCACGAGAGCCGCGACGGCGACGTGGTGAAGGGTTTCTACAGCCTGCACGAGCCTGACGGCACCATCCGCGTAGTCAAGTACTCCGCTGACAAGCACTCGGGGTGAGAATTACATCTTCACCGCTCTGGATGATTGACAGAATGCCGCTTCCATTATGCTGACATCACACTAACATCTCACCTTTAATTTTTTGCAGATTCAACGCTGAGGTTCACCACGAGGGTCACGCCAAGCACGTCGTGCCTAAGAAACACGAGTACCACCACCATTAATTCTGTTATATAATCTCTCTTAGGACTAATAATAAATTATGTTGACTTGTTGTATAGATTTTATAAATAAAAGAAGGAATAAACAAATAAAACTTGTAATTATCTTATAACTTAACGTGAACATTTAGATGAAGGATTGATAATCATTTTTACATACTTCCGTACAAAAGTTGTGGTGACTTACAATCATGAGATATCGTGATTTCAAATCCACTTAAGTTCTTTAGAAAGTCTTAAGTCCGGAATTCACATCACAGTCTTCAACGTGAAAGAAAATATCGCGAGGCAACCAACGAACACCCTTAGAAGAAACTCGATGGCGTATGTGAATGCGCCAACCCGCTCCAGGCCGGCTTTATGGAAGTATGCATATCGCCCAATCACCCTCCGTGTGCAGTCCTATGTTCAGCAATGAACTATTAAAAACGGATGATTCAGTACAGTTATCGACTTGGCATTTTTTCTGTGTTATATTGATGAGTACAGTAAATACTTCCACATTGGCTACAATAGGCTAGTTGTCGTTTTATGATGTCCTTTTGTAATACCTAACCATAAACAAAGCCGATCAACGAAAATAAACATAAAATTAACTTAGAAATTTAGAATTTTCAATCATATTTATTTTCTTGCTAGACAAAGAGCGTGTTGTAGCAGATTATGACGTCACGGCCCGTAAGTGTTATACATTCTCCATAATATGTTATGCTTTATAGAAAGGGACAAGGCATTCCCTTTTTATCGCTACCTAAATCTTTACAAGTAATATATCTTTGAACTTGATTAGCAAATTTAAATTTAAATATTTTTTTAGTTTACTAATCATAATTAATTGCAGTGTTCACCAAATCCAATACTTTTAATTGATTCAATGCCAGTCAAGAGATCCAGGAGGTCCTACGGCTGATGATAATGTAAATAATCATTCATTTTCGCAAAAAATGGTAATTTCGCCTTTCATCGTGTACAAAACTCGAATATTTCGCTCGGATTGTTTACATTATTGTTTATTTTTCAAAAAAGGCTCAGCCGATTTCTGTTAAATTTAATTGAGGACACCTCGGGAGTATTTCCTTTCGAACTAAAAAATATTTTTTGTGTGAAATCATCGATGAACGTAAACAAAAAAAACATACAGAGGAACATAGAACCTCCCCTTTTTGGGAGTCGGTTATAAATTAATATTATTAGGAAAGTGAGTTTTGCATAACCTGTCTTTACCACCTGATATCTATCCCGTCTGCATAATTTAGTAGGTATGCATGTACATACACTTCTAGTAGAGTGCACTTCAGGTGTATACATACACTTAGTAAATTAAGAGCGTCACCGGCAAAATTAATTAAGTCTATCACTTGAAATATAATCAAATACATATGCACAAGAATGCTGTATTGTTTGTATAATAATCTGTAATATTTTTTATAAGAGGCTGGGATTTAGGAGGCATTTTTTCGGCTAATAATTTTGATATGAGATGCGTCATCAAACATGCACATTTATCGCATGATTTACAGGTTGGACAGTGTATTCCATATTTTTATCGGTTGTCGATCAAGAATAAGATGTTGTACCACTAGAATAAAACGCAATTTTGTCTAAATGTAATTTTGATTTAAGAAAATTATCCTTTTTACGTACTTAATTTTCATAAGCCTAGGTTAACGGTTTTTTCACAAGCTTTTCTATCAGTACGAGTAGCTGTTTCTAATCTGTGCATCAGTAGGTATTCAATCTTAATTTTAGCTACACGTGTTTTATTTAAATTAAAAAACATATATTCAGTGTTATTTTTTTATAGTTTTACTAGGCTACTCGTACAATTAGTAATATAGTAATTTAAAACAGTGGTGTGAACCTTTTATATACTCGTAGATCAGGTGACGTGTTTCTGATTTTAAGCATACTTACAACCTTAGTAAATTTATAATATTGTTAACTCCGTATGTCTTATCTAACTACTTATTTACAACCATCTTCGACTACTATTTCGTAACTTATGAGAATGGCGTTTTTTACCTATTGAAACGCTATCAAAGTAACATTGTTTTGTAGCGCGGGCGTGCGCGGAACTACTTTGGGAAAACGCGTGTGTTGATAGAAAAAACTTCTGAATCACAGATATCAGTATTAAATCAACGCATCAGTTTCTGGCTATCTCGATTTTCCAGATTATCCCTCTGGAAACTCTGTGATATGAATCACAGATATCTGGAACTCTGTGATATGAATGAATTACAAGGTTTTTTTTAAGTCAAGCTACATAACCTTTTGTATTGTTTGGCGAAAAAAAAGCCCTGCAAATCTTTCTTAGAGTAAACAAACTGCACATGTAACATCACCTTATTGAATACATTTTGTTTCAAAAAAATCTTAGAAAAATCTAATGAATATTACAACAAATGATAAAAATAAGAATAAGTTTTATTATTTTTACTAATTTTTAGCATGCAATATCGACTCGCAAAGAAGTAGACCAACTGAGATATATTATCTAATTACATTCATAGATATGTTACATTGCTACACACTACAGAAATAAAAATTGCACAAAAACACCCACTTTTTTAAGATATTTCTATCCATAAAATGACACTAATTTGCTTTGGTATAGCTATGTTTTCTTTGTGGGCCCCAGCGAATATTTTTACGGGATAAGCAACAAGTACCTAATTCAATATTACATTTATTGTGTTATTTAAAATTATGACGAATCCAGTGAATTTAATTTTAAATTATAATATTGTTCTATGTTCACTGAGATCCCATTGGATAAAAAAATCATCATTTTTAGGGTTCCGTACCCAAAGGGTAAAAACGGGACCCTATTATTAAGACTCCGCTGCCCGTCCGTCTGTCCGTATGTCTGTCACCAGGCTGTATTCAGGACTGGTGATATCTAGAACGATGAAATTTTCGCAGGTGCCGTTATAACAAAAAATCTATAAATAGAAAAAATAAATATTTAAGGGAACCCATACAACAAACCTGAATTTTTAGCCTTTTTTCGCTCTATATTAATAACGGTGACAGGTAGATGCTTCAAATATTTGCAGAATATTAATTTAAACATTATCTTTAAAAATAAATAATGAAATTAACATAGAATAAATATTTAAGGGGGGCTCCCATACAAGAAACGTGATTTTTTGCTCGATATTAATAACGGCAACAGGAAGATTCCTGAAATATTCACAGAATGAAAGGTTGTATATTCCCTTCAAAAGTAAATATTTAAATTAAAATAAAATATATTAAGGGGGGCTTCCATATGGTACGGAACCCTTCGTGCGCGAGTCCGACTCGTACTTGACCGATTTTTTTTTCTAATTTATCATAACCGCAGGTTTGAGCTCAACATAGTTTGAAAAAAGGAAACAATAATTTTACTCGTGACGAAAAAGGATAGTGAATCATAACACATTGGATTTGTGGGAGAAACGAGAACTATATTATAATTTATTTACAATAGCAACAAATTAACATTCAACACAACAAACAACATTGCTTAAGAAATAGAATTGATCACAGAATTAGTGGTGGTAGTGCTCGTGCTTCTCGGGCACGACGTGCTTAGCGTGACCTTCGTGGTGGACCTCAGCGTTGAATCTGTAAACAATAAAAGTGTGATCTTAGTACAAGAATATAGTGTAATCACTCTAACGTGAAAGTCTTGCACAAAGACTCGTATTGCTTACCCCGAGTGCTTGTCAGCGGAGTACTTGACTACGCGGATGGTGCCGTCAGGCTCGTGCAGGCTGTAGAAACCCTTCACCACGTCGCCGTCGCGGCTCTCGTGCTGGCTCTTCTTGTCACCGGTGTGGGGGTCCTCTACTTTGTACTCGAACTCGTACTTGGGATGAGCCTGCAAAATTGAACATACAACGTGAGCATAGTAGGTCAAAACGCTCAAGCCATGCTATGTGGAGAGTGGCAGTATTAAAGTGTACGTGCATAGTAGTCGTGGTGGTGCTCTTCGTGGTGAGAAGACGTATGCTGATCGTTCTGCGCCTGGTAGTGCTGGTCGTGTCCGTGGTGGTGCTGGTCATGTCCATGGCTCGCGTGCAGCACGATGTTCTGCGAGGAGAACGCGTGCCCGTGCCCGTGCCCGTGACCGTGCGACTCCTGGGGACGAGCCACGCACACGCTGGCTACGGCCGCTACTAACATGATCTAAACCAAAGAAAATAGATACTCGTCATTAATGACATTTTTATTTCAGTATTATTTCAATCAATTCAATCAAATCAATAATTTTTAGACGGAGTACTTTGAACATCATCTTGAACTGTGTTGGTTTTTTGAGCTCCGTGAGTTGAATGATACGATGTTTTACTCCATATTCACTTTTTATACCTTAATGTCTTTGATATTAATGCAAAGAATCACTTTTCAAAACCAGTTTCAAGCAAGTAACTGACGAAGTGGTTTACTTACTAAAATGCGACCTTCATTATTACGTTACTGGGTATAGCAACGATTTTCTGTTTACGAACTTACGAGGAGCCTAAAACAGCCACTGTTTTTGCGTTATACGTAGAAGATCGAGATCATTTTTGGTACATTTTTGAAAACATTGACATTTTCCAGGAGAAAACTCTTTAAAAATGTTGTTTTTGGTATAATTCTCGCTCGTGCGTCTTATTTTTTTTAGAAAAGTTTTTGTTTATGTACCTATGCTTTTCAGCCAAGTTTTTAATTAAAAACCGGACAAGTGCGAGTCAGGCTTGCACAGTGAAGGTTCCGTACAAATCCAGAAAATTACACAAAATTGGGAAGTAAGTTGTTAAAATCTCTATACTATAACCATCGACAAAAAAGATTTTTTTTTCTCACTTTTCTCGTCATACATCAAAAATTACTCATTGTTAAAATAATTAAAAACCTGATTTAGCATGTGCTAAAGAAGTTCTTTTTTTATATAATACCTTACATGATATGATTTACTTTTTATTTTGAACCCATATTTTGTGAACTTTGAGGCCCTAATTTTTTGTGATTTAAATAAAAATATACAGTTTTTAGATTAATTCCCACATGTGTACTCTGAGACAATGCTTCTTGCCAAATTTCACAGTTTTATGTCACCGGGAAGTACCCTGTAAGTTTTGATTTTTGTGAGTGGCAAAATGTGCGGTTAAATAATAAAAATCACATTTTAGAGGCTTATAATAACTTAAATTAAGTCGTAAATATTAATAAATAAATTTACAAAGTCCAAGTCATTTATTGATAAACACAAAGTTTACATGTCATTTCAATTAAATATAATTCATATACGTTAATGTACAATATTAAATTATTTTCGATTTATAAATTCATCAATTTCATAGATTGTTTGCTCGATAAGCCAATTTTTCAATTTGTACTTAAACTGTTTAAGGGGAATGCGCTCGTGACTTCCTCTGGTAAACGATTGCACACCGCTGGCCCCATGATGTGTGTGAACGCACGCTTTAGACAATGTTTAACAGTACAAAATTGCACGGTCAAGCCGTGTTCAAAGCGTGTTTAAAAGTTTTGTGGTAAGGCGGTTAGATTTTAAAAAGATATACTCGTAGAATTCATAGCTATGAGCAAATTTATTTCAGAATTTAGAAAGGTGAAAAAAATTTAAATTCGTTGCAAGGACTACGTCTCTTCCTTTTTTTGGAGTCCCTGTAAATCAAGTAACTGAAAGAACAAGTTTGAAGTATGGATTACGAAAAAAATGCGTGGTTGTGTACTCTGTACAATACTTATTGCGTGAATTAATTTGGAAATGTATAAAAGACAAGGCTTCTTTGACCAATTGTATCATTCGTCCTTTTGCGTTCAACAAGATATCACTAAATTAAATATGTACAAAGTGAGTGAAATATTTGTGTCACAGCGTGTCTGTTAAAGATTTTCAATCAATCAATGATTTTATTTTTTTAACATAGAAAATTATAATATATTTTGATTTTTGTTATAGGTTTTGGTGATAGCTGCCGTAGCGAGCGTGTGCGTGGCTCGTCCCCAGGAGTCGCACGGGCACGGGCACGGGCACGCGTTCTCCTCGCAGAGCATCGTGCTGCACGCAGACCACGGGCACGAACAGCACCACCACGGACACGACCAGCACCATTACGTGCAGACTGCTAAGCATACATCTTCTCACTACGATGACCATCACCACCAGGATCACCACCACGACTACTATGTATGTACACTCTAATACTATCTTCATATAGAGTGCCTCTGGCGCTAGAACCACTGTGCTCAGTGCTGACGTTATGTATTCCTTGCTGCAGGCTCATCCCAAGTACGAGTTCGCGTACAAAGTGGAGGACCCCCACACCGGCGACAAGAAGAGCCAGCACGAGAGCCGCGACGGCGACGTGGTGAAGGGTTTCTACAGCCTGCACGAACCCGACGGCACCATCCGCGTGGTCAAGTACTCCGCAGACAAGCACTCGGGGTGAGCATTACATCTTTACCACTGCAGACAAACGACAGAAAATCGCTTCCATTATACTGACATCATACCGTCATCTTACCTTTATTTTTTGCAGATTCAACGCTGAGGTTCATCACGAGGGTCATGCCAAGCACGTCGTGCCCAAGAAACACGAATACCACCACCATTGATTCTGTATCTCTCTTAGTACTAATAATTAATTTTGTTGACTTGTTGTATTGATTTTATAAATAAAAGGAAAAATAAGCAATTAAAAATATTTCTTTTTAACTTAACGTCATCATTTTGGTAGATGGAGTATAAATAATCATTCTTACATACTTTCATACAGAAGCCGTGGTAGTAACACCCGCCCTGCAATCGTGAGATTGTGGTTTCGATTCCCGGTCCCGAAACAATGAGTTCTTCGGAAGTAATGTACGGAATATCACACCACATGCTTTTGGGCGAAAGAAAATATCGCGAAGCAACCAGCGTACGTCCTTAGACAACAAGGGCCAAAGTTATAAGCGCAGTTACAGAAGAAACTCGATGGTGTATGTAAATTCACCAACTTGCACTAGGTCAGCGTGGTGGATACGCTTCAGTCACCCTTCGTGCGTAGTCCTATCTTCAGTAGTGGACTATTAAAAAAGGCTGGCACAATACAGCACAGTACAAACTTCCTTAAAAGTTACAAATATGCTGTAAAATATTGAGAGTACCTAGTTTTAGTAGATATAAAAATCTCTACACATTACATATATATTTTGTAGACCCTAAGTTTACTCAAACTATACAACTATTTACTACTAACAAAGATTATTAACTACTAATCAGAGTTGGGCAAAATGAAATCTAACAACTGATTACTAACAACGATTACATATTGTAGTTAGCAATCATGATTTCAAATTACATAAAATAATCGTCAAGGTAAGTAGTTAAATATTTTGATTACTAACTAATAATTGTAGTTGCAATCACGATTAATTCTAACTCCAATGTGACAAAGTTGGAACAGTTTATTGTTTCAAATGCATTGAATGACATCTATACTCCGTCCAACGAGACGAACTAATGGAAAAATCAAGCGCTAAACGTCATTGGTTGGAGATAAGGAACTTAGGGCGCGTACACGTTGCGACCAAATATCAGTCCGATTCTGTCTCTTGAGCAGTGCGGACGTATTGTTCGGTGCTTAATTCAGTGTGTTCGGTTTAACTGCATACGACATGTGGTAGAAGTAGTAGAACCTAAAATGAACCTAATGGATAGAAATATGGAAACAATGCAAGAACGATTCGTTATAAACTTGGAGGATTACTCGAGTGATTCAGAAAGTGAATAAACGGTTAAGAAAATATTTTTTGTTTAATTTATTCATATCCTAGCATATTCGATTTGTACACAACAACTAAATATTTGTTACAGATTATGTTAAAGTAGACATTTGTAAAAATACCTATTATTTTTAGATGATAGAATTAGGAAGCGATTTAGATCGGCGATGTAAACGCAGTCTAACATTTTCAATAATTAGCCATGCCCATTGACCAATCCTGGCCATTTAAGTCGGAGCTGCGTCCTTATCACTTTCATACGATTGTGCAAGGGAGAGAGCGCCATATTAGCTCGTCTCGTTGGACGGAGTTATAGTGCTCAGTAGTGACCACTATCTCTACTTATCTTACAAGTGCTGCTACTTCATACTCACACATACTACATGTCTAGTGGTAGTTAAGGTTACACAAAGTTAACTACATGTTGTTATGATTGCAAGTAACCATAACTACATGTAGTTAACTACTTTTAGTCGTAGTTAGTAACTTGATTACAAAATATTAGTTAACTGCGCCCAACTCTGTTACTATACAGGGTAACTGGTAACTTAAGCATGATCTCTTAAGGGTAAGATTAGTACCTACACTAAAACGAGCAACTTTTAATACCCATGAAACCAACCACAAAATTGCGAAAATATCAGCAGAATTTAATTATCAACAGTTCATTTTAATTCATTTTTAATATTTCTTCACTTAAGAGAGTAATATTATAATTTTAGGTAATGTTAGGGTAATGTTCAGGGTGGTTCTTGGTGCAAAGAATGCTATTTCTATTCCGCAGGGTAATGTTAGCAGCATTTCACCACACTATAGGTCCCGGCACGTAAGTTGAACAAAAAAATATCACTCTCTCCCTTTCGTTAGCAGAGAAAAGAGTTTGCCGGCTACTATACTACACTACACTTTGCACCGGGAACCACAAGGGCGGGTTATTTGATTTGTTAGGACCTGTGGTTAGGACATATTTGAATTCGTAATGTTGTTTTATTTTTAACATGGTATTAACATATAGGTATGTGGAATTTTTTTGGGATGGGTAAAAAATGAAAAATCGCGTCATATTGTATCCTGATCAAAAATTCGCAAGACGGATGACGCAATGTTCAAGTTATTACTTCTACCGGCACTCGTGGAGTGCAATCCGTTTTTTTTAGATTGTGACATTTTAGGCAAAATTATTGAGGCGACATATTTCTGTCGCGTGTTTCTTAGTAATGAACTCGCGCTCTTACGCAAACTGGCGCTTTATGTATGTCTGAATGAATATGTGGCCCTTCCGATTACTTAATGGTTGCTTGAAAAATTATTGGAATAGTTTTTTGAGAATTGTATAAGTTGAACTGCTGGGGCTATCACTTACTCCCACATACACGGGCTAAATAAAGTGATTTGATTTGATTTGACATTGAACTACGGCACGTACTTAGAATCTAGTGCCAAATTGGCTGGTATGAAGCTGGGTATCTTGAATAAGGTTAGGCGGTATTTCACTCCGGAACAGTTGCTTACTCTGTATCAAGAACAGATCCGTTCGTGTCTGGAATACTGCTGCCATCTACAACAAGTACCTAGGTAGTAGTACTTAGTTTAATTTTACATCGTGACTTGTATTTTTAAAATTAAAATATTGTGATAGTGAAAATAATAACCAGTCCGATTTATAGGTACGTTTCATATTAATTTGAATTGCATGTGATGAACCTTTCATCAATTTATCGTGTTGAAAAAAATCTAAAATTTCATATCACGGGTTCAAGCGACAAAGGTGATGTCCACAAGTGGTATATTATTCAGAGAAAAATCTAACCAAGATGATATATACATCATTTGAAAGCTTCTTTTATGGGCTTTTGAAAAATATTTAATTTAGATTTTTTTATCCCTGCATTTTTTTTTAAAGTGAAAAATAAATTATCTGAAAAAAAATAATGCAGCTTTTTATTTTTTCTAGTTTAACAATAATAAAGTGCTTCTAGCGTTATTTTACTTGCATTCAAAGCTGATTCTTCCACATTTACCTCTTAATTTGCTAAAATTGAAAATTATAACCTACCAGTGTGACCAGTTAGTAGGTACAATGTGACAAAAAATCACTTAAAGAGTGTGTCTAATTGGTAAAAATGCTTTTATTTAACAATTTGGAGGTTACTTAATCAGCGTTCCTAGAGATAAACTACCTATTGAGCCAAATATATTTATTTATCCTAATAAAATCAAAATTAATTTTAAAAAAAATGCAGGGCTCTTTTTTGTTTTCAATTGATGTAATAGACTCAGAAAAATATGAACTTTCTCGAAATGTAACGAGTCTTGTGGTTAGATTTTTTGATTATTATTATACCAGCCTCCATACATTTTGTGAACATGTCCTTTAATTGAAAAACAGTTTTTTCATTTTTATCCTCAATTCACCGGTATCGAAAAAGGATAGTGAATCATAACACATTGAATTTGTGGGAGAAACAACAACTTTACTTATACTTTAATCTATTTACAATATCAAAAATTAACATTCAACACAACAAACAACAATGCTTAAAAAGTAAAGTTTATCACAGGATTAGTGGTGGTGCTTCTGGGGCACGACGTGCTTAGCGTGGCCTTCGTGGTGGACCTCAGCGTTGAATCTGCGAACAACATGAATGTAATCTTAGTACCAGACTATGATGTGAACACTCCAATATGATAGACTAGCGCCATAACACATAGTGCTCACCCTGAGTGCTTGTCAGCGGAGTACTTGACTACGCGGATGGTGCCATCAGGCTCGTGCAGGCTGTAGAAACCCTTCACCACGTCGCCGTCGCGGCTCTCGTGCTGGCTCTTCTTGTCGCCGGTGTGGGGATCCTCCACTTTGTATTCGAACTCGTACTTGGGATGAGCCTGCAACGTGATACACCCTGTGAGCACTGTCAGTGTTGAAGACCCGCTATGTTTTAAGAAGCGACAATAGTGTATACATACATAGTAGTCGTGGTGGTGCTCATCGTGGTGAGAAGATTCATGCTTAGTGGTCTGCGCTTGGTGGTGTTGCTCATGTCCGTGGTGGTGCTGGTCGTGTCCGTAGCCAGCGTGCAGTACGATGCTCTGCGAGGAGAACGCGTGCCCGTGCCCGTGCCCGTGCGAATCCTGGGGACGAGCCACACACACGCTCGCTACGGCGGCGGCAGCTACTAAGATGATCTAAACAAATTAAAATTAATTGATTACGAAATATATTATTTTAACTCCCTCTAAATCAGTGCCTAATTATTATAACATTTACTAAAGTTATCTAAATAAATTCCAAAAACATATTAGGTACAGCTCTGAAAAGATATTATTGTATCGTTTTGGTTACAATTTTACATTCTTACTTTGAACATGACTAATTTAAAGTGTTTTTCTGGTAGATACTCAAAGATGAATGATAATGTTTTACCCTTCGAACTAGTCTTTTATATATTTTCGAATTAAACAGGTATTCAATATTTTACCCAATGTCTTTCGTAACCCTTTCCAATTCATTACATCTTAATTTGCTGGAACTCTAAAATAATGTCCTTGCAACAAGCTTACTCTTACTTGTATCTCTCTCGTATTAAATTATGGTGTTTATTCAATTAAATTGAGAAACCTTGAAAAATAACAAAATAGAAGCCTTAATTCGGTAGTCATGAAAATAAATTAGTAAAGAATATGATAATAAATAATAAAACGGATGACTTGACAAGATCAAGTCAGCAGGATCGCGCTAGATGCAACCGGTCTTATTGGAGATCGATAGGAGAGGTCTAGCAGTGAACGTCCTATGGTTGATGGGTGGACGGATGATAATAAAACTGACCTCTCTACATTAGAACATCAAACTAGCAGCCGATTCGAGTACAGACAGTGCTAAAAAACTACGGACGCAGTCTGAATGCAAAAAGGGATCAGAACACTGTAACCAGCCAATGGAATATTGTAAATAATATTTTAGAGGGAATATAAATACACGTACTTTTTCTTATCCGAGATACTCAAAAGAGTTTGCGATCCTAGACCCTTTTCACGTGCTGATTCGTCATAATTATATTTGTACCTTAAAAACGTTCTTCTGATTTTCCCGCTTAGACTACCATCCTGAAAAATTAAGTTTAAGGTGCGCTTGACCAATTTTTCATTGGAAATGGAAAAAATTACGATGGAGTTAAAAAGCTTTTCGTCTATTCATCGATATTATTCATTGATTATATTTAGACTGAGTACGACACAAACATACGAATAAACTAATAACTTTTTTTTGTAGTCAAAATGTACTTATTCACTCATTAGTTTCGAATGTTGTATTTTCCAATAAATTTATAAAAAAAACACCATTTAAACTGATGGTAATTTTTCATTAAAAGAGCAGTTTTTAAGTTTCCATACCCAAAGGGTTAAAAACGGGACCCTTTTACTAATACTCCGCTATCCGTCTATCTGTCTGTCACCAGGCTGTATCTTAAGAACTGTGAAAGATATAACATTGAAATTTTCACAGATGACCTATTTGTGTTGCCGCTATAACAACACAATTATTAAAAACATAAAATAATAAACATACAGTAAACCTGATTTTTAGCCGTTTTTCGCTCGATATTAATAACGGTGACAGGTAGATACTTGAAATATTCACAAATGATTTAGTGAAATATGCACTTTAAAAATAAAGAAATAACATAAAAAATATTTAATATATTTTATTTTAGTTTAATCATTTATTTTTGAAGGGAATATACAACTTAACATACTGTGAATATTTAAAGCATCTTCGTGCTGCCGTTTTTAATATCGAGCAAAAAAAATCGAATTTTCTTGTATGGGATATTTAAGGGGCGAAGATGCTTTAAATATTCACAGTATGTTAAGTTGTATATTCCCTTCAAAAATAAATGATTAAACTAAAATAAAATATATTAAGGGGGGCTCCTAAACGGTACGTAACCCTTTGTGCGCGAGTCCGACTCGTACTTATTTTTCATGAATAAAATTGGTAACAATCTCAAGAAATGTAAATGTAAATCAAATCCAACGAACCAAGGTTGCACTTCGGTATACTTGTAATATCACTGCAAGCAACTGTTTGTTTTAAACTGGTATTGTATGTTTCTCTCAGGTTTGATGCATTTTTGTTCAAGAGATATGAAAGTATAAAACATCAATAAAGAATTAAAATTGTATCATTCATCCTACAGAGTTCAGAAAAGAACCACAGTTTTTACAAAAAAAAAAACACAATGTACAAAGTACGTTTATTACTTCTCTGTACAATCAAACTTATTATAAATACATTTCATTTTCTAATGATTAAAATATGCAAACACAGATCGAAAATAAAATTATCCGGGAAAATAATTTGGTATTCTTACACAAGAACTACATTTGGTAGTAACGCAACATCAGCTTATCTTCAAAATGTACAATGTGTGTATTTGCACTAGTACACAATAGTGTACAAACTATTCTTTTACGTAGATTCATTGTTGTTTATTGCAGATCTTCGTGATAGCTGCCTTAGCGAGCGTGTGCGTGGCTCGTCCCCAGGAGTCCCACGGGCACGGGCACGCGTTCTCCTCGCAAAGCATCGTGCTGCACGCGAACCACGGACACGACGAGCACCACCACGAGCAAACAGCCAAGCACGATTCAGCTCATCACTACCAGCACCACCAGGACCACCACCACGACTATTATGTACGTACACTCTTTTACCTCCTCTCCACGCACAGCACGTCTGTGTTGTCACTGTCACCCAATATACTCACGTAGCCTGTACCATGTTGCAGGCTCATCCCAAGTACGAGTTCGCGTACAAAGTGGAGGACCCCCACACCGGCGACAAGAAGAGCCAGCACGAGAGCCGCGACGGCGACGTGGTGAAGGGTTTCTACAGCCTGCATGAGCCTGACGGCACCATCCGCGTAGTCAAGTACTCCGCTGACAAGCACTCGGGGTGAGCATTACATCTTTACCATTGCAGACAACCGACAGAAAATAGCTTCCATTATACTGACATCATACTCACATCTTACTTTTATTTTTTGTGTGTTATTGCTCATGTCTGTTACTTTGGTGCGTTTACACTATAGTCTTGTACTAAGATCACACTCATATTGATCACAGATTCAACGCTGAGGTCCACCATGAAGGTCACGCTAAGCACGTCGTGCCCCAGAAACACGAGCACCACCACCACTGATCCTGTGATAAACTCTATTTTCTAAGCTTGTTGTTGTGTTCTGTTGATTGTTATTTTGTTACTTTTGTATTTATATTGTAATGTAGTACTTAATAAAATCACCGTTTCTCCCACAAATCCAATTTTTATCATTTTAAAGCTTGTTTCGCCACTAGAAATGCTAACCAAGTCGTATTCTAATAATGGCATGACTGACTTCAACCGTTTACAGAATTCGCGAATAATTCGCACGGAAGTAGCAATTTTCACATTATTGTTGATTTATCAAAAATGGTTCAGCCAGTTTCGATAAAATTTTAATGGGACCAATTTTAAAGCATACTCTTTCCAATATAAAAAGAATTATTAAAATCGGACTGCTACCTAAAAAAATATATATATGCGTTGAATTGAGTACCTCCTCCGATTCGTCGGTCAAAATAGGGATTGACGCGGTACTAATTTTTAATAGCATTTTCGCAATGGACATGCTTTATGGGAGTCACTGATAGAATAAATTTCAATTTATGAGACTCTCATCCTATTGCACCGTCTGCCATTCGTCGCCAGTCTTCATTTCCTAAAATTTTGATTCTGATTATGTTTTTTCCTGAGATCGACATTAGTATAGACCGGGCGGCAAGCCCTGGTGTCAGAGTTATAAAGCCGCCTGGAGACTTTCAATATGGCTAAACGGTTAAAACAACCGGAACCTACAATTCAACGTGTCATTCGAGTCACGGTAGCACTCAGCTGTAATTGTCACTCGCAGTCACCCATCCGAAGATTGACCGTGCTGATCGTTGCTTAACTTCGATGATCGCTAACAAACACCTAATCAAACTACGCTATGAGCGCTACTTGCTACTATTTTTTATTAACATCCAAAAAGAGGTGCAGGACTAATGTTGTTTCTTCAATAACTCGTTCCTCTATTTTTTAATTTTACACGACAAATTATTTAGGTAAAGTTGTTTGAAATAAAATTTGCAACAATGTTGGTGGTTCTCATTATTTAAAACACTATCATCAGAATGAGTCAACTACCATCATCATCGATACCATCACCACCAATACCTCACCACCGACACTTCAACAACGTCCACAAAAACGTAAATTGCTAAAACAAATTAAGTCACCGTATTAGCATGGCTTATTATACAGGGTTATTTCTAATCAATTGGCATCCTTTTAAGGCCGATTCACAGACACGCCGTACTCCCGACCCGCACCGCGCCCGACCCGCGCCCGCCGTATGTGTGTTTTGGCCTTTAGGGGCTTATTCTGTGCATCAAAACTAACAACTTTTGATCTACGACTTTTGCCAGAACTAAAAAAAAAATTATAGAAAAATATCGTTTTAAAAAAAGTCTTAGAACAAAAGTTGTTAGTTTTGATGTACAGAATAAGCCCCTAAAAGGATGCTAATTGATTAGAAATAACCCTGTAAATGTAAATGTACCAACCCACCTAAAAGTAGCATGCCTTTCAAGCTATTTCAGTTGAAATACCTTCTGAGGTGATTATCTAAACCTATCTCAGTCAGCGTCATATCCAGCATTCTAGCTGAATTTAAGATGATTCGGGAACGTTAACATTTCCATGATTTGTTCAAAATTATCATAGCTTGATTAATCCACGACAATGACTAAGACAAGCTACAAGAATATATGACAAGAAATAAAATGTTATCCTCTTGTCTTCACTTTATGATTTTGGTCTTGGACGTACTTGATTATTATCACAATAAGAGACAATCCGGATTAATTGGCCAACAACATTAGCTTGACCCATCACAAAAAATGCCAATTTGATAGCCTATACAAAAACCACAACTAAAAAGCGTGACACGTGCACACTTGAGAAAACTTTCTATTTCGGAGGTTTTGCCAAACTAATGTGAAAAAATAAAATCCAAGTTCGTGTAACAATTGCTATTCACGGTCATGCCATTGCACTAAGTGGAGTGATATAATGAATATTAAAATCCTGATAGTGTGATGTAAAATATCCAGTGGTATACGACTTCACACTCTGTCATGACGCCGCCATATCGCGGCGCCGGCTCGTAAGATAACGATCCATGCTATCGCGCCGCTCCATTGCGCTATACTATCGCACTATGCTATGTTTATTCTTTTCGCGAATGCTATATTAAAATGATCGTGAATGTGTTACGATTTTGGCGACAATCCATTATTGGCGACTATTCATTTGGTCTCTTTGGGTCTGTAACTCAAATTAAATAAAAAAATCTTTTTTTTTTATTTGCTCTGAGGTAAGTTGTGCTATCGTTAATGTCTCCAAAAATGCGCATTAGTAAGAGTAACTCATAAACTGAGGTTCATATTTTGATCAAACTTAAATGGGACCACAGCAGAAGCACCAGCTTTCAAATAAAAATATTCATCAAAATCGGTTCCAATACAAAAATGTTTTACAGCAACTAACTTACGTAAAAAAACACAATTAAATTGAAAACCTCCATTTTCTAAGTCGTTTTAAAATTACACTTGACTTTATAACTCGGTGTACAAGTATGGCGATTAGACGATGAATGTAATCATTTATTAGATACACAAAATCAACAAAGTTTTGTCACAAGCCGTTAAGTTAAAAGAAAAATACAGGTTTAAATAATTTATTACGTATTCAAGTAAAATCTATTTACAAAATCAGTATAACGAGTCAACATAAACTAAAATGAGTGCTTAGCAAAATATTATCACAGAATCAATGATGGTGGTACTCGTGTTTCTTAGGCACGACGTGCTTGGCATGACCCTCGTGATGAACCTCAGCGTTGAATCTGCAAAAAAATAAAGGTAAGATGTGAGTGTGATGTCAGCATAATGGAAACGGTATTTTGTTTATTGTCAAGAGCGGTGAAGATGTGATGCTCACCCCGAGTGCTTGTCAGCGGAGTACTTGACTACGCGGATGGTGCCGTCGGGCTCGTGCAGGCTGTAGAAACCCTTCACTACATCGCCGTCGCGGCTCTCGTGCTGGGTCTTCTTGTCGCCGGTGTGGGGGTCCTCTACTTTGTACTCGAACTCGTACTTGGGATGAGCCTGCAAAATTGAACATACAACGTGAGCATAGTGGGTTGTATCGCTCAAGTCACGCTTTGTGAAGAGAGGTAGTATTAGAGTGTACGTACATAGTAGTCGTGGTGGTGATCCTGGTGGTGGTGCTCATCGTGGTGAGAAGACGTGTGTTTAGCAGTCTGCACGTAATGGTGCTGGTCGTATCCGTGGTGGTGCTGGTCGTGTCCGTGGCCCGCATGCAGCACGATGTTCTGCGAGGAAAACGCGTGCCCGTGCCCGTTCCCGTGCCCGTGCGACTCCTGGGGACGAGCCACGCACACGCTCGCTACAGCGGCTAATACTATAACCTATAACAAAATTGAAATATATTATAAAGAAGAATTATAGGACAATATCTGTCTCCATCTTACGACGAATAGAAGCACCCGTCTTTCAGTCAACCCGTCTCATTCACTCTCACTAGCTTGCAAAGCAAAGCAAAATAATTTAAGCCGAATGTCCAAAACTATCAATTACAAAAATAGCAATTATTAATATACCAACTAATTTTATGAGCTCATAAATATTATTACGTGAGCCCTAATTTATTACGGATAGTAGTAATTTTGTTTCGAGTACAGTACAGTTTCGAATATACCTATATCCGACGGAGCCGACAATAAATCAATAAGAATTTGGAAAACTACGCTCCAAGATCATTCCAGAGCCATTATTTAACGCAACTATAAAATTCTAACAGAAAACATAACCATCTTTAAAAAAATTGAATTAAATGAGCTCAAAGTTACAGAAACATCTCTCTCACTTACTTTGTACATATTTAATTTAGTATTTTTCTGATGGAAACCAAAAGACGAATGACACAATTTACCAAAAAAACCTTGTCTTTTATACAAAAAATAATTTAAACTGAAAGTATTTAACGAAGTACTCAATCACGCACTTTTTTCGTAATATATACTTCAAACCAGTTTTTTCACTTGATTTACTGGGACTTCAAAAAAGAAGGGACGAAGTCCTTGCCACAAATCGAATATTATTTCACCTTTCTAAATTCTGAAGTTAATTTACACATAATGTAACTTGTATGCATATCTGTAAGAACCATCAAGTTTAATGACAGAAGATATTAATTGCAAAACCTTAAATAAAATGACAACTACTATATTATTTTGTACAAACAAAAACCATTAAAAAACTTAAACGTGGCATCGGGGCTAACATCTTTGAACTGTGCCTGCTGGCAGTAGGATTTTAGATTAATGTTTTCATTATTATTTATATACCAATATTAATTTTTAGTTTAATGATATAATTTTATGGATCACACTTAGATAACACTGCCTCCAAAACTATGATCCATCTGTTGATTTCTTTTATTTTGGTCGTTAGTCATCGAACTTCTCAAATGTGATGTAGAGCAGTTATAATTTTCTCCTGTTTAAAAACTAGAGCAGACTATAATACCCTTTTAAGTTCTTGCTCGCGCGCTGAAGCCGCTTCCAACCGGTCTTATTGGTAATTCATAAAGGATTATGATAGCATGGTATGGTATATCTTGGCTTATGTCCAGCAGTGGACGTAGCCATATGACGGCTGATAGATTGACGAATGTGTTTCCTGATGAATTGATGGACGTAACACAACCATCATGATAGAAGATAATATAATTAGACAATGATAAAAATGTACAAACGCCTATCATTACGACTGGTCAACGCACCGCGTGACCAAAATGCTGGCCTCTACTTTGCCCAGAGAATTAGCATTGCCATCCAACGTGGCAATGGGGCCAGCATCTTGGGAACTGTGCCCGCTGGCAGTGGGATTAGGACTTTCATCATCATTTGCATATATACTTTTTTAGTTTAAGTGTTTAATTAATACCTATGTTTTTGTTTATTAGACAATTATATTATCTTCTGAACGAATTAAATATTGTTATGTTATATTTATTGTTTATAAATTTTAGTTTACTACTATTATAGGCCCAATTTTAGAGGCGCCATCGTAATTTTTTGAGTAGCCCTGCTTATTTTTCACAATATGCATTTGATAGAGAGAACACTATTTTAGGTTGCTATTAAATTTACGATTGCGCCTTTAGAATTGAGCCTTATATTAGTATAATTTACTTATTAAAGTGCACTACACTTTTTATAAGTAAATTGTACTAACATAAGGCCCAATTCTAAAGGCGCCATCGTAAATTTGATAGCAACCTAAAATAGTGTTCTCTCTATTAAATACATATTGTGAAAAAGAAACAGTGCTACTTAGACTTGGTATTTTCATTTTACATTAAAATAACACTTATTATGAGCAGCACCACTACGGACATGACCAGCACCACCACGCCCAGACTACTAAATAACACTTATTTCATTTTACATTGATGTTAAAGTGACAACAATGAAATGCTTTTCTGTATGAAAAACAGGGGTTTTCACGCAAATCGCATTGCATAGCTAGTCATATTTTCAGACAGTTGTGACTAAATAATCATACATAAAAGCAAAATTAAATTAGATTATTCATTGGCAAATCGTAAAAAGAAAGTAATAAGTAGTTGTAAGTAACAAAACATTGAAGGTCGCAGTTTATGAAATCACGTCATCCATACTTGCTTTAAACTGGTTTCAAAAAGTGATTTTGATGCACGAAACATAAATTCATATCAAAGGCAAGTATATAAAAAGTCAATATGGAGTAAAATATCGTATCATTCGACTCGACGATCTCAGAAAACCAACACATTTCAAACCATGTTCAAAGTACGTCATCCAATAATTGTTGATTTTGATTGGATTGCTCGAAATACTTAACATCTCTACTAAAATAATAAATTCGAAAGTGTGTTTTTTGGTTTGTTCCTCTTTCACGCAGCAACGGAGCGACGGATTGACTTGATTTTGTCGTGGACATAAATTGAAATACAGAAAGTAACATAGGCTAATTTTTCTCTAAAACATAAATCCCATGGGATACCAAAAAAACGCCACGCGGGCGAAGACGCAGGAAAAAGATAGTAATATGGTTGGTTTCAGGTCATTTTAGTAGCCTCCGTAGCGAGCGTGTGTGTGGCTCGCCCCCAGGAGTCGCACGGTCACGGGCACGGGCATGCGTTCTCCTCGCAGAGCATCGTGCTGCACGCGGGACACGGACACGACCAGCACCACCACGGGCATGAGCAGCACCACTACGGACATGACCAGCACCACCACGGACACGAGCAGCACCACTACGGACATGACCAGCACCACCACGGACACGAGCAGCACCACTACGGACATGACCAGCACCACCACGCGCAGACTACTAAGCATGCTTCCTCTCACCACGATGAGCACCACCACGACTACTATGTATGTAAACACTCAGGTTCAATTTCAATTGAAATGGACTCAGATTGCTTCTGAACACATTGTTTACCTTCATCGCTGACACTCATAGTACTTACATGGCTTGTGTGTCTTGTTGCAGGCTCATCCCAAGTACGAGTTCGCGTACAAAGTGGAGGACCCGCACACCGGCGACAAGAAGACTCAGCACGAGAGCCGCGACGGCGACGTGGTGAAGGGTTTCTACAGCCTGCACGAGCCCGACGGCACCATCCGCGTGGTCAAGTACTCCGCTGACAAACACTCAGGGTAAGCATTACAATACATGTACAATACATATTTACTTATTCATAGTACTTTTCACTGCGTCATCATCTTTTTGTCCATATCTCACTAGGTGGCTTCAGCACTGTACGTTTCTTTTCACCTCTTCACCCCATAATAGGTTACCTCATTATAAATTTTCTTCTCTCGCTTATCTATTTCACATTCTGTCACTAGGACAGACTTTGGACCATGGATGTATTTAGTATACAAAATCCTTGCTTTGGACTTTATTCTCTGTGTCATTTTGGAAAATATAATGGGTATTATAAGCGGACTCATAGCTATTTTTATTTTTTTCAGATTCAACGCCGAGGTTCACCACGAAGGCCACGCCAAGCACGTCGTACCTCAAAAACACCACCACTAAACCTGTGATATAATTTTGTTATATTAGTTTTTATGAGTTGTTGTTTATTTCATTAAAATAGCTATCTAAATAAATTTAACTAATCTAATATGCTATGTTTTGCTCAATCCCAACTATCATGACGACCAAGTTCTTTATTTTTTTTTGTATTTAGGTACTGAAGAATCTCACTTCCTAACGACACTGCAACAGTTTACTTGGCTGCGTATTTGATTATTAAAATTTTGACGAGTATAATGTTAAAAAAAAAAAACTAATCAATGACTTAAATACATTTAATACAACTAATGTTGTTGTTAGACAAATATTTATACATTTTAGGTACTAAACTGATGTAGACGAGTAATTTCTTCTTCTTAATATTGAGAAATAAAATAGTAGAAATAAGGTACATAGTAGATTACTACTACAAAAAACTGCTCATAGAAATTATGTAACCTCTACTTGAGACTTTTCATCATGATCAATCATCAGAGCTCCGTGCTATATGCCCAGCCCACTGCCATTTCATCATGCCAATCAACTGGGCTATGTCAGTTACTTTGCTTCTTCAACGGGTCTCCTTGTTTCTAATTCAATCACACATAGCCGTGTCCATAACTGGTTGGACCAAGTTTCAGTGCCATAAGTTATCTCCGGTCAAAATATTCTATGTTCTAATTAAATTGAAATTATTTCTGAATTATGATCATAATTGACGTACAATGGTGACCATAATTTAGAAACGGCACAGAGAACGGCAGTACAAGCGCTGCTTAAGGGCACTACCTACCTTCTCCAAGCACTTCGTCGTTTTTAGTGTTCCGTACCCAAAGGGTAAAAACGGAACACTATTACTAAGACTCCGCCGTCCATCTGCCTATTACCAGACTGTATCTCATGAACTGAGATAGCTAAAACGTTGAAATTTTCACAGATTATGTATTTCTGATGTCGCTATAACAACAAATAGATACTAAAAACAAAACAAAATACATATTTTTAGGGGGTGGCTCCCATCCATCAAACTTGAATGTTTAGCCGTATTTCGCTCGATATTAACAACGATGACAGGTACGAGTAAATTAATGAAATATTCACTGAATATTCAGTTGAATATACACTTCAGAAATAAATAATTAATATAAAATACATATTTAATCAAAAACATCACGTTTCTTGTATGGAAATATACCCCTCCCATACAAGAAACGTGAAATTTTGGCTCGATATTTGTAACATTAACAGGGAGATGGTTGAAATATTTACAACATATTAAGTTGCATATTCCCTTCTAAACTAAATGTATTAAGGGGGCTTCCATACGGTACAGAACCCTTGGTGCACGAGTCTGACTAGCACTTGGCCTATTATTTATAACTTGGCTTCGGAGAATACTCAATGAAGTAGGAAACTGAGACTACTAGATAAACAAAATTGTCAAAATATGATTTCGATAATAAATATTCTAAAAATACAAAATTTCAATTTCCAAGCTTTTATTATTTCGATTATATATTGATACCTAAAAAAACACCGATTTCGTCACTGACTGACTGATCATCAACAAATCGATAGGGTACGTACTTCCTGAAGTTCTATAAAGCTGAAATTTGGTATGTAGTATTAGTACACAAACTAAAAAAAATCTTAAATGTGGAACTTTCATCCCCTCGCCCCATAAACTAGTAGGTGGAAATTTGTATGAGAGTCCCGCAGATTTTCTCTACAAACTACGACATTTTCCTTGATAGATCTTCTGATACGGAGCGATATAAGGAAATATAAAAAAGTGCATGTATCAAAAACAAAGGAAAACATTAATTGATCCGCTTTTATAAATGGCTTTTATGTATAGTGATCTATGTATGACCACTCTTTTGTTTTGGTGTATGTACCCTGTTAACATTATTAATATTCATATCCGTTTATCGAGTTTTAGGAAACTTCAATTTTGTGCACTGTGCGTCACCGCGCGACATTTTTATTTAAATTTTCTATTATTTTCCCATAATGTTCGGAAACGAATAATAGAACATTTTAATTTCGAATAATAGAAAATGTTGGGAAACATTATGGGAAATTTCTCATAATGTTCGGATGTTTTTTTTAGTAAAGTAGTATTTTGTGAAAGCTGTGGTGGCCTAAAGGTAGTGACACCCGCCTTGCAAAAGTGAGATCGTGGGTTCAAATCCCCGTCCCGTACCAATAAGTTCTTTGGAATTTATGTACGGAATTTAACACAGTGGTGTTGTACTCGTATGTACGGAATTTAACACCACTGTGTTAAATTCCGTACTGGCCCAGTGCGGGGTAGTGGATTCACATGAATCCACTAACCCGCACTGGGCCAGCGTGGTGGATAAGGCCCACCCGCCCTTCGTGGGTAGGCCTTCGTCCTGCAGTGGACTAAAAGGCTGGTAATAGTATATTAGTAGTAGTATTTTGTACCTAAATTCTTATTATTAATACTAATACGTGTCATTCATACCGGTCATGAAATCAAAATGTAATTTTAATATGGAATTATTTATTCATATTAACATATCTATTTACAAAATCTAATAACAAGCCATCAGAATTATCTCTAAATCTAGTTTTTAACATTGTATTCGTATATCACAGATTTAGTGGTGGTGGTGCTCGTGTTTCTGGGGTACGACGTGCTTGGCGTGACCCTCGTGATGAACCTCAGCGTTGAATCTGCAAAAAAATAATGAAAAATGTGAGTGTGATGTCAGCTCAATGGAAGCGGCATTCTGTCGATCATCCAGAGCGGTGAAGATGTGATGCTCACCCCGAGTGCTTGTCAGCGGAGTACTTGACTACGCGGATGGTGCCGTCAGGCTCGTGCAGGCTGTAGAAACCCTTCACCACGTCGCCGTCGCGGCTCTCGTGCTGGGTCTTCTTGTCGCCGGTGTGGGGGTCCTCCACTTTGTACGCGAACTCGTACTTGGGATGTGCCTGCAGCAACGATTACATGATGTGAGCACGTGGGTTCCAGCGCTGGAGGCACACTATATGAAGAGAGTCAGAATTAAAGTGTACGTACATAGTAGTCGTGGTGGTGGTCCTGGTGGTGGTGCTCATCGTTGTGAGAAGACGTGTGCTTAGCAGTCTGCACGTAATGGTGCTGGTCGTATCCGTGGTGGTGCTGGTCGTGTCCGTGGCCCGCATGCAGCACGATGCTTTGCGAGGACAACGCGTGCCCGTGCCCGTGCCCGTGCGACTCCTGGGGACGAGCCACGCACACGCTGGCTACGGCGGCTATCACGAAGATCTATGCAAATAAAAAGTCAATTTTATAAAACTGAAATATTTGGTATTATTTTCAGTTATGTTTGCATTTGTATTAAACAGTCACCGCCTTACCACAAAAGTTTTACATACGCTGTAGACAATATTTAACAGTACAAATTACACGGTTAAACACTGTTTAAACCTTATTCAAATCTTTTGTGGTAAGAAGGCTAGTGTTTTATGGAGTTTCTGAAGTAGTCAGCTTATTAAAAATATTCAGACAGTACTTATTGGTATTAGTTTAGATCAAAATAAGAGAGTTTAGTAATTTTGAGTATGCGGAACGTGAGGAGTAAGGAACGAATTCCGTCCCCAGTTTTGAAGTCAGAAAAGCTTACAGCTTGTGATTCTAAAAGTTTTCAAGAAGTTTGCTGGTCCAAATATTATTTATCAAGTGAATAGAGTGAAAAAAATGCTTTAAGGTTACCTTAGTAATTGATTTGATGATAGTAATTAAAATATCCAATCCATTTAAATATAAATATTTCCAATTTCAAATAATTTATTACAGATTTGTTTACTTACTTTGTACATTTTGATTACTTTACAGCTGAACTGAACTTTCTTAATGCAGGACGATGAATGATAATGAAGTTTTATTCATTTGCTTTTTATACACTGTAAAGGATTAAATTTAATTATGTATTATTTTACATGATTATGAAAACTTATTGAACCAGTTCATTAACCAAATTCGAGTGATTTGTGGTGACATAAGATATGTGACCTCTACCGTTCAATTCGCAACTTTCGTTTTGTAGTGAGATTAAAGAGATTGGACAGAACTTACCTAATTGCAAAAAATATACTACTAAAGTCAATCCAAGCTACCTATAGAGTAAGAAGCCATCAGCCTTAAGATGCATACAAAGCCTCTGCTGTTCTTTTCTAATCAGATAAAAAAATAGCCTTATCTAAGTAAGTGACTTCCATCCAGCATATATCTTGTGGCCATTATCAGACTTCCTAAATATCTTTTCATTCGCATGTGTCAATTTTGAGAACTTTGCATATAAGATACATTAGATCACTTTGATAACTTTGGTTTAACTACGGATCTTTTCATCTATGATTCAACCCCGCGGCAAAACCTCGAGGTATTTTTTTTAATTTAATGTAGGTTTGCGTTTACATACTGCCTGATGTGTGGTCTATGGTGTATCACGATACCTAGAAGATACCTATTTATTAGAAATTTGAAGATAACTATATGTTTTACTTCAGCGGCAAAACAGACTCAGCTAAAGCGGTCCACGCTCCAGCTGTTAGTACAAGGAATTTGGATTTGATACGCTTGGTTACATTATAACCAAGTACATAATATAATACCTACATATATGTAAAATAAAATTAAAATCCAAGTTGAAAGTTTTCAACTAATGTGTTTTATCAGTAAGGGGCTGAAAAACTGTTTGTATAATGAATTGTTTCTAAATCGCAAGGTTTAATAACACATTAGAATATGAATTAATTATTTATTTATTAACTAACGAACAAATTATAACAAAAGCAGTCTTTGAGTTTGGTTACGAACATTCCTTAAATAGTCAATGATGTTTTGGAGTCTCGTGGTGCGGATGACCTTCGTGTCTCACGACAGCGTGGAATCTGCAACGAATTGAAAACAATTATATTTATTTATGCGGTCCATATGAACTTGACCAACTTAAACATGTTATGCTATGTTGGTGATTTTTTACGGAATTCTTTAAAATATGCATTAGCTTTAAAATATGCATTAGGTGCCCGTGCGACTATTTCTATTAATAATAATAGAAATAATTTGTTTGTTCTGTTGTCAAAATATCTAAAATAGCTCCGCTTGAGCGAGGACCAATCAATAATGTAAGATCTAAAATATTCTTCAATATTTTTTTTCTCATAAGTGTCACCATCTGATTATTTTAAAACACCATGGAATTGTAATTAACTAACAATACTTTCTTTATACCTACCTACTAAAGTGTAAGATCACATAGTACTTTATGTATAGCTTGTTTGATTCTTTATACTTTACTTTTCACTTATTTTATAGAACTTTCTGGCTGAAATGTTGATGAAAACAAGTTGATGCAGTAAATAAATAATTTCATAACTTAATCTTTAATAATTTACTTGTGAAGCTGATCAACCTTCTTAGAGCAAACACAACATGCATGTTTTTGAAAATTCTTTTATACTGGGGTTCACATCGATCCTTGTTGCGGAAAACGTCCATTCATTCATGTCAATGTCAGGTTACATTTAAAAAAGAAAGAGTAAGAGAGTTTTGTTATTGACCGGATCATCCTTCGTGGCTATTAAATTAGCTACAAGCGCCCAAACCTCGCGCATTTTTTACGTGAGCCTTAGCTTAATCAGGGTTGGGTCTTTTGCAGCTTGTAGATGACATCACAACTGAAATGAAATTTGATTCAGCGTATAGAAAGTGAATTAAAAGTAAGTAAGTTCGTATAGGCCGGGTGGCTAGCCCTGGTGTCAGAGTTTTTAGGCCGCCTGAAGGCCTCTGACATAGCTAAACGGTTAAAACAACCGGGACCTACAATTTAACGTGTCTTCCGAGCCACGGTAGCGTTCAGTTGGAAAATTCCACCCGCGGTCACCCATCCAAATACTGACCGTGCGGAACGATGCTTAATTTCGGTGATCGCTGACAAACACCTAGTCAAACTACGCTACGAGCGCTACTAAAGTGAATTGAAGATAAAGTTACCCTGTGTGTTTATTGGCGGAGTATTCCACAATCCTGACAGTGCCATCGGCCTCCCGCAGCGAGTAGAACCCGTGCACGTCGTCGCCGTGCCGGGTCTCGTGGTGCTGCTTCTGGTCGTGGGTGTGAGGGTCCTCGACTTTGTACTCGTACTCGTACTTAGGAGGAGCCTGTAAACGATAACATTTTTGTCACGATAGAAAATAATAATATTGATTGCTTAACGCAGGCAGTGACATAGAACAGATTTTATTTTCTCTTCTGTGATCATAGTCATAGTACTGTACTGTTTTGTCTGTACTGGCTTTGTATAGCCTTTTAATAGTCCGCTGCAGGACGTAAGCCTACTCGCGAAGGTTGATTGGGCCATATCCAGTACGCTAGCCCAGTACGGGTTGGTGGATTCACGCCATTGATTTTTTTCTACAAGTAGCCTCGCGATGTTTTCCTTCACCGAAAAGCCAGATGTGTGAAATTCCGTACATAAATTCTGAAGAACTCATTTGTACGGAACCGGGTTTTGAAACCACGACCTCATGATTGTAAAGCAGGTGTCATCACCACGGCTTTTTCGTAGGCATAGTCACTGCATCTAAATATAGGAGTACAGGATATGCAGATAGCCCTGTGTTAGACGTCGGACGTTGATATTGGAAATCGGAATGAGTACAAGAAATTCATAGATTTTGTTGTTACCGAATAATGCAAATTTAAGTTCAAAAAAAATTATGCAAAATGATAGTTCTATTATTAACTCACATAATAGTCGACGTGGTGGTGTTCATGATGCTCTTCATGTTTCTTTTCTTCGTGTTTGGGAGCTTCATGGTGCTCGTGCACTTGGGGCTCGTGTTTATGCTTGATATAAACCGGCTCAGCTTTACCATGATGAATGTTTATACTCTGGGATGAAAACGCATGACCATGCTCATGATGTTCATGTTTTTCATGATGCTCTTGTTTTTTATGATGTTCCGGTTCATGATGCTCGTGATGTTCGTGTTTATGTTCATGCTTATGTTCGTGATGTTCATGTTTATGTTCGTGATGTTCGTGATGTTCATGATGTTCGTGCTTATGCTCATGATGGACTGGAATATGATGGCCGTGCTCGATGTGTATGCTCTGCGATGAGAAGGCATGTTCGTGACCGTGACCATGTTCGTGACCACCGCCTTGAGGCCGCGCCGCTACTACGGCGAAGACGACTAGTAGGCTGATGACCTGAAAAGGTGAACAGTTGTATGAGTCACTTTTAATCATCTTTATTGGACGGCTTGACATGTCTGAAAACAAAAATAAACAGCTGATTGAGTTTATTGATTAAAAACATAGGTACCTACGTAAACTGTAGAAGCAAATTAGTAAATTTATGCGTTATTTAAGTAATAGCTAATACAGGTCTATCTATTTAAGCTCAATGCAACATTTAAGAAAAAAAAGCAAAGAAATAGAAATTAGAACAAAACAAATATGATATAATTATTATTTACCTTAACAATCATTTTGCTAATTCTTGTATTGTATTGGACGATTGCTAACAATTGTCTGAATTATTCAAATTGAAATAATACCTTTTATACGAAAGTGCTTATGACAGTTTTCGCAAGATTATGAACTTGGTTTCTACATGCAAATGTGATTTGAACGGATATAGTTATCGGCGAAAGTCAGATTGATAGCAATACATAAAAAGTCTGTTTTGTAATAAACATACATGTTTGAGAAAAAGTAAATTGCAATGTGCGCTGTCTGAACGTAGATATCTTACTAAAGATACTGTGATACTAAACACTAGGTTATAGATAGACTATAATAGAAAAGGTAGCTCAGATACGTTAACTACGATTTATTTGCGCATTGAAACAACAAAAGTAGGTACAAATTATATCAAAACTTAATACAAAATTAAATGAATACGTTATTAAGGTAATATGAACTGATTTTTAGTTCTCAAGTTAACCAAATTAAGATGAAAGTAACCGCCCTTCAGTGCCAAAAATATTTCATCGGGCAAAGAAAGAACCGGCTCCGAATCACAACCTTTGCCAAAATTAAGGTATAAAACCATGGGAAAATTGTATAATGGCATCAGTTCATCAGGATACCCAGCCAAGATAAACCAACAAAATGTTTAAAGTAAGGGAAACAATATTAAATAAATAAATATTTTGCGCTACCAACATAATATTTGCATTGAATATCCGTCACTTTTTCTTGTCTATGAAAATAGAAACGTTTCAAAATTACATTTTGAATTCATGAAAAGAATAATGGTTTAGGAAAATCTTCAAAATTGTTAACACAAAAGTGAAAATTATGCATGTAAAGTTTTCTAAAAATAAATACACGTAAATTTTATAAAATGTTACAAACATTGTATCTGTCTGGGTATTACACTTTAGTTCTTGGGTTACGTAAAAAAACAATATTTACTAATATTGTTTATCTATTACTTTACCAAATTGTTGCTCTATCGCAAATATTTCTATTATCTCGCTTGCGAGTACCTCAAAGCCTGATGCAAAAAATACATGTATATCACTTTCTTTCACAGATCATTGCTCTCGCCGCGTGTTTAGGCGCTTGCCACGCTGTCGACCACGCGTATTCTTCCCAGAGCATCGTACGCTACGACGACCACAACCAAAAACATGACATTAAGACTGTGAAGTACCAGGTTCCCGTGAAATATGAAGTTCCTATCAAATATGAGGTCCCCATCAAGTACACCGCTCCGATCAAATACGTCGCGCCTGTCAAATACGTCTCCCCAATCAAATATGAGGTCCCCATTAAGTACGCCGCTCCAATCAAATACGTCGCACCTGTCAAATACGTCGCCCCTGTCAAATATGTGGCTCCCATCAAATACGAAGTCCCCATTGTTAGCCACAAAGTCGTCCCGGTGGTGACCCAATACGTGACTAAGGCAGCTCCAGTAGCGCACTACGTGTCTGAAAGCTCTGGTAACGGATATGGCCACGAAAATTCTCACCACGCGTTCTCGTCAGCTCACATCCACAGAGAGGACATCCCCGCCGAAGCCCCTAAGGATTTCTACGTTGAATACGTAAGTTTAATTACTGTCATTGTGTAAACGAAATTATAACGTTTTTAGTTGTCGATCAAATCACAATCGATCAAGTTTGATTTAATATCAACAGTAGCTTAACTAACTTTATTGCTATCCTTTTAATGAAATACTCGTAAGGCCTGTGGATATCAGAACTCTAAAATACTTTACAAAAATACAACTTAAGTACGTAATAACTCACATACAATAACTTTGTGCTCATAGAAACTAACGTCTTATACTTTCCTAGCAAAATTAATACTTGCCTCAGTCGGTCAAATGCTGTTTTGTGGAATGGTATACAGTGAACCTTTAGTTTGCTTACTCTACGAATAGGCCCTAACGCATTAAAATCGATACATCGCAAATTTTGTCTCAAACAATAAAATGGAGTTTTTATTTTTATTTATACGACAGGGTCACCCCAAATACGAGTTCCAGTACAAAGTGCAGGACCCTCACACCAAGGACAACAAGTACCAGCACGAGGCTCGTGACGGCCACGTCGTAAAGGGCGTGTACAGCCTGCACGAGGCTGACGGCTCCATCCGCACCGTAGAATACTCTGCCGATAAGCACACCGGGTAAGTATCAACTAAAAAAAGTAGGTATAGGCCGAATAAAACTTCTTGGTGTCTGTGAATACGAGGTGAGTAACAATATATCAGCGGCGCAACGAGAAGTAATCTGCGCTGCTTGTAACCAACTTTACAACACCAAGAAGTTCTATTAGACCTAAAGTTTAGTTTAAGCTGAGCAGCACTAGATCACTTCAGATTAGTTTATCAGCAGTCACCCATCAAAACCGTGATCGTACCGAACGTTTCTCCGCTTTGGCGATCACTGAAAAACAGCCAATCAAACCACGATTTATGCGCGATACAGAATCAGAATCAAAGTTGATTGTAGTTTACTAAAATAATAAATTTTCGTTCTAAATAAGAAAAGGAATATTTAGAGCAAGCTTGAACTATATGAATGTAAATATATTTATTTTGAAATATCTGTACACCAAACATAAAGGACGGTTTGAATAAACCGACTGCAATTGGCTATCTAATTTAGCGAGTTTAATTTCGCATTTTTTTAAGTCATTTTTTCATTCAAAATGATAGAATAATCTTGTGACACAAAATATTGGCAATTTTTTACGTAAGGTTTTCTGTCAATATTAATGGTACAAACTTTTTTAATGACGTCTGTTTTTGCTTTTTCAGATTCGTTGCGGATGTCAAGCACGTTACCAAGCACGTTGAAGAATCTAAAAAACACTATTAAACTAATCCACTCATCCACCTTAAATGTTTACCGTTACAATAATTGTACTTAATTTTATTGTTCAAGTTGAATTTGTTAACTCTATTTGTAAAATAAAATTAAATGTAGGTTAAATTAAATAATTTATACTCATATCTGTTAATTTTATTATCAAGTTTTTCAAAACTTCGAGACACTCAATTATTTTTCATTTTAATGATTGAGTATCGCGGTTTTTTTTTTAAATAATTATTGGTTATATACCTAAGGTACTACTTGCTATCAAATTTGGATTTTGGTTAAAAACATGAGAAACGATTTACAAAAGTTATTTATAACGCTAAATACACCAATGAATTTGCCCGCGGAAATTTAGTTAAAAAGTCTAATAGCTGTTATTAAACACATATTATTATAATACAATATAACAAGAAAATACTTTTCAAAGATGACTTATAACATCAGTTTTCTTGTCGCTAAAGAAATCTAATTCATAAAATAAATATTTAGGTACTGATCCCAAGCATCCAAAATTTTAAACAAGGGAACTTTTAGAATTTTCTTCAAGTAATCAACTATCCATAACTGAGTTAACATGAAATAATTTTGTATAATTGTGAGTTGATAAATGTAGAGCGTTTCTTTATAAGACATATGCTTTTACTTACATATAGATACATCTTCTAATAAATTAATATCTACTAATTACCCGAGATAAAAGATGAATGATAACTTATTGACAAATTATTTCGACTTCAGATTTAGACAGGTTGCTTGCGTAACGATGATCCAGTTATACTCAATCTCTATGAGTAATAAGCTATGGACCTCATAGAAGTTGTTCTACAACTTTGACCTGACGACCTTGTCACTGCCAAAATGTACTACTATATAAACAGCTGTTTACCTATGAAATGCATCAGTTAATCTAGTGATACATAACAACATGTTCTCCAAAGTAAGTGACAAATGCAGTGGTTTAAAAATCGTGATCAGCGCAGAGTTGATATATTGGTTATTTAAAATTTATCTGAACGTAACTTCAGTGCCTATGCAGTGTTAAGACGAAAAAGATAATTGAATTAAACAGTGAACACCCCTAATTTTCTCAGTGATATTCAATGTAAAAGAGCATGATCTTTGCTTCAGTTATATAACGTTAATCGTAGGCTTCGCAAGCGCACTAAATAATTTAGAGGTGTGTTAGTAACTTGGTGTTTGTTTGCAGGTGGTGTGCCTGAGCGCCGTGCTGGCGGTGTGCGCCGCGGGTCTGCTGCCCGCCGCGCCCGCGCACTACTCCTCCGCGGCCGCGGTCTCCTCGCAGAGCATCGTGCGCCACGACGAGCACGCGCCCGTCGCCAAGCTGGCCGTGGCCGCGCCCGTCGCGTACCACGCGGCTCCCGTCGCCTACCACGCCGCGCCCGCGCACTACTCCGCCGCCAACGCCGTCTCCTCCCAGACCATCCTGCGCCACGACCAGCCGCAGCCCGCCAAGCTGGTCGCGCCCGTCGCCTACCACGCCGCGCCCGCTCCTCTCGCCTACCACGCCGCCCCCGCCCCCGTCACCTACCACGCCGCCCCCGCTCCCCTCGCCTACCACGCCGCGCCGGTCGCTAAGGTGCTCGCGCCCGCGCACAAGGTCCTCGTCGCCGCCCGCCACGAGGAGGAATACGTAAGTCACTCATTTCACGCATTTATCATCTACACCTTCCATGATAGCTGTTTCCTTCCAACACTAAGTCTGACGATGTTCTTTTGTTGATTCCAGGCGCACCCCAAATACGATTTCTCGTACTCCGTAGCCGACGGGCACACCGGCGACAACAAGTCCCAGCACGAGTCCCGCGACGGCGACGCCGTGCACGGCGAGTACTCGCTGGTGGAGGCCGACGGCTCCGTGCGCACGGTGCAGTACTCCGCCGACGACCACTCCGGCTTCAACGCGGTTGTGCACAACTCCGCGCCCGCGCACCCCGCCCCCGCGCATCACGCTCAACCTCTGCTCCTCGCACACCATTGAATACCTGAAAAGAATATATACTTAAGATCGTAAGAAGCTATGTTTTAGATATTGAAACATAATTTATTAAAAGACTAATTTTTACAATTTAATGTTTATTTTTATTTTATCAAACAACCCTTAGATCCTTAGAGGTTTAAAGTAAACGTACCACGTAGTTAAGCAAGTCTGAAAAATAAATAGAACATAAATGATAATGTATGTGCATAAACCATCGCTGCTTAACGTACATGCTTGGGTAAAGAGTAAAATTATATTGTTTAACGTGGTCTCTTACTATGGGCCTTATTAGTAAGCTCCAAGTCGCCCAACGAGCTATAGAGTGTAGAGGGCTATGCTCGGAGTCTCTCTGCGGGATCGAATCAGGAATGAGGAGATTCGTAGAAGAACCAAAGTTACCGACATAGCCCAAGAGATTAGCAAGTTGAAATGGCAATGGGCAGGGTTCATAGCGCGGGGGACTGATGACCGGTGGAGTCTAAAAGTTCTCGAGTGGAGACCACGTAGCGGCAAGCGCAGCGTAGGACGTCCACCCACAAGGTAGACGGATGACCTCATTAAGATCACAGGATCGCGCTGGATACAAGCCGCTTCTAACCGGTCTTATTGGAGATCCATAGGGGAGGCCTATGTCCAGCAGTGGACGTCCTTTGGCAGATGGATGATGGATATAGTATGGGGCCAACACGGAATTTAAAAAAAATCAGCCGTTCTTACGTTTTATGCATTATGCTTACATTTTGTCGAATCCAGTTTGCAATTTGGTATGGAACAGCTGAATTATTTTTCTCTATTAAACTTGTCTTATTTATTGTTAGTTTATTTTGTGTGTACAATAAAGAGTTATTTGTTTTTTTTTTGTTTTGTCCATACAAAAACAATAAGCCGTTATCTACCTCTAAATATTACCTATCCAATTTGAGTTTATTTTTCATGTAATCAGCACTTCAATAGCTAGGTTTTAAACCTTTTGATATTTTAGTTTCTGAGCTATCTCTGGACCTTTTATCTTACCGGAATAAAAAGCAAGCGATGACACTCCTTAACTTTTAATTTATATCCAAGCTAAAAATCAAGTCGATGGCTCTCTCTATTGCTCCTTGATAGAGTACCAAATAAACCAAGGAACACACTTTCGGATTTATAATATTACTTAGTAAGGAAATCATTTCAGCTTTCCCTATTCCCTCTGTTGAAGTTTTTTTCTATTTTAATTTTTAGTAGAGCCGGAAATCTGCTTGTTTTAAATTATATACTATTATAATTTTAGGATTAGAATTACTGTATTATAATCAGCTGTCAACTTTGACTTCGCATACAATGTTTGCCGATCCGTTGTCTACTGATAAGTAGGCTAGGATATTTTTTTTCTGTGGACATAATCCTGAACTTTTTGCGTCCTACCATCTTTTAATTGCCACTAACAATAAATAGGTATGTAAGTACCTACAAACCTGCGAAATCCAATGATATTGCTCGGTGCGCAAATAAGATTTGACTCATCAAAATCATACGCATCCAAGGAACTAAGTCACATTTCAATTGCGCCGGGGCTCGGACAATTCGGCGATTTTCCTCTTACAATCATTTGCCAAAAGTCCGATAGCAAGGCGCTCCAGCAATTTGCGATTCGATTTTTTTGCTATTTTTAGGCACTTTATTAGTTTTTATAGCAAATTACTAAAACGTTACTCTATAATTATGATAGTAAGTTACAAATATATTATTAGGTCCAATTTTAAAGGCGCCATCGTAAAATAGTGTTATATCAAATGCATACAGTGAAAAAGAAACAGGGCTACTCTAAATTGCTATTATAATAACGATGGCGGGTCTAAAATTGGGCCTATTGTGTTGAGATTGTAGTATTGGGGGTGTGTGATGATGCACCGTAAATACCTGGATGCTTCCTTGGTATGATATTTGGGAATCCAGGAAAACACACACACACACTAGTACTACAAAAAGTTTGTTTATTCACACTTTCTACTAATCAATGTGTATCACTTAGAAAAGTACAATGTCAACACATAAATATAACGGTGGAAAGAACGATCAATTAATCAATTATTATGATAATACAACATTAAACGAATGCCGGTCGCAAGACAAAAATTCGCAAACTCCAACTGTCTTCACGCGTCAGCTAGTTTTTTCTAACTGCGGGTGGTAGCTGCAACTGACCGTGACCCGACATTTATGTCGGAAGGTAAGTAACATTGTAGATTTTATTATAATATATTATTGTTATTTCTACTTTATACAATGCCAAGGTTTATTAGGTATTTTAATTTAGAATAATTAAGTTTAATGTAGTTAAGTTATTATTGTAAGTTAAGTATAGAATAGATTTAAATTATATAATAAGAAATAAATAAGTAATGGGGCTTCGGCAAGTATACCACAAGATAATAGTTTTAGATGTCATTTTGTTCGACACTATTACTGAGTATCCTGATGATTTACATACTACTCTGGAGGTGTGTACTGTGTAGCATACCTACCTACCCTAAAGTATTTTCAATATTCCACAATATACTATGTACAAAGGTACTACTTCTTCTTTTAGTAAACCAATAAATTTGTGATGATCGTTACTAGTTAGATGTGACCTAAATACTACATTTTAAGTAAATTTAACACTTGATACCTTTTGTTGCTGCCAACCGAAACTTTGCAGAAATCAAAAAATATGTCTTGTTCATTTAACAATTTGCTTTATTTAGAATAAATTATGATTACTATTTACAAAGCGCTTCATAGCTTAATCTTAAGGTATACATAGTATCCAGATGACTTATTTTGTAGCCTTAATGGTGTGCGAGGAGCAGAGGTTGAGCGTGATGCGCGGGGGCGGGGTGCGCGGGCGCGGAGTTGTGCACAACTGCGTTGAAGCCGGAGTGGTCGTCGGCGGAGTACTGCACCGTGCGCACGGAGCCGTCGGCCTCCACCAGCGAGTACTCGCCGTGCACGGCGTCGCCGTCGCGGGACTCGTGCTGGGACTTGTTGTCGCCGGTGTGCCCGTCGGCTACGGAGTACGAGAAATCGTATTTGGGGTGCGCCTGGAATCAACAAAAGAACATCGTCAGTCTCAGTGTTGGAAGGAAACAGCTATCATGGAAGGTGTAGATGATAAATGCAGTGACTTACGTATTCCTCCTCGTGGCGGGCGGCGACGAGGACCTTGTGCGCGGGCGCGAGCACCTTAGCGACGGGCGCGGCGTGGTAGGCGAGGGGAGCGGGGGCGGCGTGGTAGGTGACGGGGGCGGGGGCGGCGTGGTAGGCGAGAGGAGCGGGCGCGGCGTGGTAGGCGACGGGCGCGACCAGCTTGGCGGCCTGCGGCTGGTCGTGGCGCAGGATGGTCTGGGAGGAGACGGCGTTGGCGGCAGAGTAGTGCGCAGGCGCGGCGTGGTAGGCGACGGGAGCCGCGTGGTACGCGACGGGCGCGGCCACGGCTAGCTTGGCGACGGGCGCGTGCTCGTCGTGGCGCACGATGCTCTGCGAGGAGACCGCGGCCGCGGAGGAGTAGTGCGCGGGCGCGGCGGGCAGCAGACCCGCGGCGCACACCACCAGCACGGCGCTCAGGCACACCACCTGCAAATAAACACCAAGTTAACTTGCTTATCAACTAACACACTTACTTAGCTTCACTGGATTTGTTCCTGAACGAATGCAGCGTTAAGATCAACCCAAGCTGTGTTTGGGTCAGTTTAAAATCTCGAAAGATTTCAAAATTTTACAAACACCGCACAGATCACATTATTTACAAGTCACTGCATGTACTCGTATCACTTACTTTGGAGAACATGTTGCTTTGTATGACCAAGTTCAACTGATGCTCTGTATCTGTAAAATTTCGTTTATATACCTTGCGGTAACATTTTGGGCGAGGCAAGGTCGACAGGTCATGAAGCTGTCAACTAAATCATAAATGAGAGCTTTCTTAATAAGTCCATAGCGAGCGTGTCAGATAATGCATGCGTTTTAACTACACCGCCAACTAATGTGATACCCACTCAAACCAAGTCATAGCCACCGTTGAATTTAGTTCTAACATTGATAAAATCAATAATGCTGTTTATAAACTATCAATACAAGTATATGAATAGTTTAAAATACGCAAATATTGCGCACGCTCTATTTTTCTAAAAACCACAAATGAACTTTTGTTTATTTGTTTTTAGCCGACTATTAAAAAATGTACTTTTCACGTGTTCTCTAGATAATTCAACTATGTTAAATATTATGAGAATAATTAGTATGTAAGTAGTGATTCTATATTTTGTTTCATATATGTCTGTGTATAAGAACATTGTATTTTCCTAGTTACCTATAATTAGATTTGCTTCTGTAAAGCCACTTTTAGAGTGAACCTCGTTTTTTCTTTAATAATAATACCTACTTAGTGTTGACTTAGACAAAAGTTCAATGCTCTAACTTAAAACATAAATGCAGGTCAAAATAGCTGTAATAGTGGCCGTGATCGTTGGATCTCCGAACTCATCAGATTACGTAATGAAGATGACTCATCCATTCATGTCTACGGTGCTTTACTCCGGTCAATGATGCATATCATTCAAAGCCTGTTAAATTTGAAATGCCAATTTATAAAATTTTATGTATATAGGAACTAGAGGTTTGCACGTATTCCGAAGGCCGACTTATACAAGTCAGCGGATGTGAAGTAAGTTAGAACCTGCGTAAAACCCAATCAACACGCAGCTAAGCAATATTATTAACAGCAGAATAAGCTCCTAGAAGGATGCTAATTGATTAGAAATAACCCTGTATAATTATAGCAGAAGTTAACAGTGACTACAGAAACCACTTACTACATTTCATCCGTTCTAAAAGGCCTTCTAGAACCTGAGCAAGAACACATGAAGTAATATGTGTGTGACTTCACTCGTGTACAGAATCATTACATAGTATAAAACAAAGTCGTTTTCCGCTGTCTGGCCCCATGTATGCTTATATCTTTAAAACTACGTAGCAGATTTTGATGCAGTTTATTTTAATAGATAGAGTAATTCAAAAGAAATATTTATATGTACAATACACTTGTGCGAAGCCGGGGCGCATCCCTAGAACGCAAATATTATGCACGGATCGTTGTAACATTTTTCACATTATTGTTGATTTATCAAAAATGGCTCTGCCAATTTTAATAAAATTTAAATGGAACCAATTTTGAAGTATAATCTTTCCATTAAAAAAAATTTATTGAAATCGCACTACTATGAAAAAAGTTATGCGTGATTATACATAAAAAATATACGCGTCGAATTGTATACCTCCTCCGGTGGTTTGTCGGTCAAAAAATAAGTAGTCTAAATTCATACAACGAGTGCAATCACAATTTTATTTCCTAGTTTTATTTAAACCAAGCTATAATTTCTAGTAGAATAGATACGAAAAATTATTTAAATGTAGAGCTGCCTATTTATTTACACAAAACTTATATAACATAAACGTAACTATGCATATTACAACTACTATGCTTTAATAAAATCTTAAAATTTTGATTTACTGTTAAACTTGATTATCTTTGAAAAAGGGCTAAAACCCTAGAAAAATATTTTTTATTTCCCCACACTGATATCGGTGTGAGCACGAGTCTTCCTTACGTTTTAATAATTTACTTTTGGTTACACAACACAGTACGTTGTAAACTTGACTAAAAATGGTTGTACTTATGTAAAGTATCTTTACGGACGACAATAATTTAACGTGATAACGTCTTAAGAAAACATTGAAGAGTCAATAACTGAAACAAGCCGAAAGCTTAGGTCGATCGTGCCTTGCTATCGCTTATTGCGCGCTCTCGCTAGCACGCTCGGCTCAGGCGAAACGTGACAGTTTTTCGTGCGTGCAACTGGCGTTCACTGATTTATAAAACGTTATCACAATAACTTGCAGTCACACCGGTGTAGCAGAACGGTGTGACCACGAGTTCGTCGCTGATTTAATGCTGAAATCTAGCCGCCCTACCACAAAAGATGCTATAAATACTGTTTAACCTTACAATTAGTACTGTTAAACAAAGTCTAAAGCGTGCGTAAAACTTTTGATAAGTACCTATAGATAGATAGATAGATAGTAGTCCACTGCAGGACGTAGGCCTACCCACGAAGGGTGGATTGGGCCATATCCACCACGCCGGCCCAGTGCGGGTTGGTGGATTCACATACGCCATCGAATTTCGTCTACGGACATATGCTGGTTGCCTCACGATGATTTCCTTCACCGAAAAGCCAGTGGTATGAAATTCCGTACATCAATTCCAAAGAACTCATTGGTACGGGACCGGAATTTGAACCCACGACCTCACGATTGTAAGGCGGGTGTCACTACCTCTAAGCCACCACGGCTTCTCACACACACACATAAAACATAAAATAGAGAAAAATAGATGCTAAAACATGTGAAGCAACCGGCGGCCTTATCACTGAAAGTGATTTCTTCTTTAAGTAAGGTAAGGTAATACGGTAAATGTCTATCGTTTTCGATCTATGCAGTTCACTACACCTTATTTGAAATTTATTACTTATGTGCAATTGAAACATCAACCAAGGTACGCCACATATCAGCTTCCAAACTGTAACCCAGTTCTAAGGTCAGGGATAACACGTCGCATAGTTGACCGACTGCCGTCGCGCCGTGTTACATGCATTATTGAAATTAAGCAAGTACCTTTCAAGTGGCAGATTAGAGCTACATTCCAAGTTATAGGAGATCACGAAAAAATGGCTTAAATGATCGCATGAGGTTAGTTTTTAATTTTAAGTTTGACTAAATATAGTATTGTATCTATGTTGAGAAAAAAGTTTAAATAAAGTGAAATATTCATGAACTAAAATTTATAAAGAATATATGTATTTATGTTATTTATCAATTTATTCAAGTAAATGTCAAAACAGTTATACCTAATTATAGTCATAAAATCAAAGTCGAAAATCAAGTTGTAGTCAAACCATGGATGTTGGTTAAAAAATCCTTGAGTCAAACAAAAAGAATATTATATATCCCTGCTATATAAGAAAGTTATGTTATTATTATGTACTTTGTCATTACTTTTTTTTAATCCAAATGAAAGGCAATTCATTGAATGAAAACGAAGCACTTTTCTTGACACTTAGATGGCACTTACCTTGTAGCTCTTCTTTCCTTGTTTTATTTATCAAACTGTCTATGTAGAACACCTAATATCACCACTCAGATCTATTTATCAAACTGCGTTGCACATAAAAAAATGTGAAGCAGGCAACTTTAAATTTTTTATTCATTAATGAATTGATGTTATCTAACGGATATCATTTACTAAATTTCTCCACCGTCTATTTTATCGTTGAATATCACAGTGGAATACACAATGTGAAGCTATTTAATGTCAAAAGTTTTTTATTTATTTTGTTGCTTGGACCACACTTGCACCATATAATAAAGCCTCGGGGCATTAGCCTACACTCTCGTCTCGGCAACTTGTTTTCTACGAAGTACTCTCTTGATAACATTTTGATGGATTCGTTCGTGTCATATTCGATTTAAAATTAATTGGAATTTATTGTATTTTTAGTTTCACAACAAAAAAAAATATTTTTAGATATATATCTACGATTTGTGCTGTAAAATATGAGTGTTTTATAGGTGCAGTAATGAATAAATGATCAATGCATTAAGTCAGATTTTAAGAGCAGCAGGAAAAGGCAAACGTATTGTTAGTCAATCTCATTATCAATATTTAAGAGGATCGAACAGTGTTTTCGCGTTTTCTGTAGAACATCGGGAAAATCTCTGGGATAAAACTCTTTTTACCCCTTAAATAGAAACAAATTATTATGTTTTGGTGCCAATCGCTTAAATTAAATATATTGTCGTCTTTATTTTTTATTTTCTGTAAAGTTTTTAATTTAGTTTATGTATACCTTAAAATATGACTTTTTAGAGGCTTATAACTTTAAGGTCATTTTAAAAACTGTAAAAACTAAGACGTATAATCCTAGAAATTGAAGTGATGATAACATAAAAAGGAAAAACATTAAAATCGGATAATAAATAGAGGTGGATAACAACTTTTTGTTTTTGTATGGACAAGTTGGCACCTTGCCTTAAGGTGATATTTGGAACCGAGCTGCGAACTGAAACTGCAGCAGCCGATACAAACTAATAGTTTAGCTACGGCCAACTTCATTTGTTTTGGGTATCTAATAGAGCAAATAACATAAAATCGTCTAAAAACCTCAAAGTTGCATGTTTTTACAACTGGCCAGTATATAAAACATAAGGACGACTTATGTTCAGCTGTAACTACTCTACGCCTACGCGAAATGTTTATTATTTTTAAACAATACTCTCGCAAATATCACGGAAAATTCGTCATACTTAGCTGAATACAACGTTTTACATGATCTCACCTTTGACTCCTAAAATCTAGATATCTAAGAATATCACTAAACTACTACTAAAAGATAAACCTTTTATTATGTAAAAAATGATAAGTCACAAAATGATTATTAAAAAATTACTCAGATTAAATTACATTTATTAGATAGTCTTATAACCCTATGAACAATATGAAAAAATGTATGTATTTATTCGTTCAAACAAGTACCTACCACAGAACCTAAAACCCAATTTATCTTATAATTTATCATTCGTAGTAATCCCTCGTAGTAAGTTGTTGAGACAACGCTGTAAATGGAAAGGAGAGGAAGAAAACACAACAGTGTGATAATTTATTCTGTTATAAATAACGTATCCACAATCGTACCTTAATGGCAACTTGAATAAAACAGATAACAAGTATAAATAGCCTGAGTAATTGCATATCAATTTTCTCAATAACTAAACAACATCTATGGCAAGGATCTAACGTATAAGTATTACGGTTAGTATTAGTATTATATACTTATTACGGATAGTAAACAATCCTTTGTATTTTTACGATTGCCGAACAGGGGAGAAACGATGAGAATTCTGACGCAATACAAACCTTGCTAGACAATAGAAGAAAATTCAATAAAGCCACTGATATCATCGGTGAAAACTGTAAACATCTTCGATTCTAACCAAGGCTCAGTTCAGTTTAGACACTTGTAAAGTGTTGAAGTAAAAATACACAATAGGCTTTTTAAGTGCAACAGAAGCTGTGAATAATTGCTTACTCCACATACTTCAAATCATAATTGTTATGCAACGGCCGATTTCTCTTTTTTGTGATTAGGTCACGTATATAAGAGTTTTGTTTTGCATCCGGTGCCATTTCCGATCGTCACTTGCCAAGGAAGTGGTCGAGATGTTTTATAAAGTAAGTTTCATTGTGTTTGGATTTTGCAGTGATTGTTCCCAGTGATAAAAATTCATATTTGAAATAGTTTTTCAGCTAACTTTGACGGTTTTCAATTCAAACATCATGTTTTGTAATTTGTGCTCATAATTATATTTGCCGTTTGTGAAACGAATTAAGAAACTATTTTTGTGTAACTTAAAAAAAACATAAAACAATCTTAGAGATACTTAGATAATATTATTCAAGAATTAAACAACGGGATAGATGCGAGTCGCTACCAAGCGGTCTTATTGAAAATATATAGGGGTGGTCCAGCAGAGGACGTACTACGGTTGCAATGATAATAATTAAACACCAATAAAATTATAGTAAATTTTGGTAATAAATTTTGGTAGTTTGTAAAAAATTTAAATTTAAACGTACAAGACAAATTTTAAACATTTAATTTTTCTGCGTGCATATTATTGTGGGTTGATCATAACTTGTATCTACTATACTATTTATTTCCCGTTTTTTTTTTTCAGTTAGTTCCTTATTTTTCATTAATAATAATAAGCGCATATGGAAATGTAGTAAGAGAAAATCAAGCCTATTCAATGCAAAGATTCAGTCGCCCAGACATACCAATATCGTACCAATTCACCAACATCCATGACTACAAGCGAGAAAGTAATCATAACAAAAAAGAGCATACGGAATCAGAATCAGTTGTTAAGACGTATCCACAGATTCAATATGCTCCTCTAAATCTTAACACCAAAGCTGTCAATGGCAAAATAAGACCCAATGAAGTTATACCTGACGATTCAACCATTCATACTGGACTTCACGTTTATACGGGACAAGAGAAGCCGCAAGTCGACCACTTAGAGCCTAAGCCCCTAAAAGAAGACGATAACGTTAACCAACAGAATTACAAATCGTTTATATCAGGTCATAACGTCCAGACATACTCGCATGCAACTGATAATTATTTAGAACCAACTGTTAATCCTTACGCCAGTCTACAAGAGTTTCATCAAAACCAAAAGGTAATCTCATGTTGGTTTTATCTCTTGTGTATTTTTTTTTACTGTATTTTTTTTATAAATATTGACTGCCTGTACAATGTTTTAACTATTGGTACTATTTCTTATTAGGTACAGGGGAAACCACCAAAATTCGTTTACTATCAAAAACTAAAGGAGAAATCCGCAGATGCACCGAAACTTTCATTTCATATTGTTAATGAAGGACCACCAAATGAGGCGTTTAAGTTTTTAAAATTCTTGCCGGCTGATTACAACGCACCCGCTAGGAAAGAGAATATAAAATCTCTACCGTACTCATATTCGTAAGTAATATTCACGTAATATTTTTAAAATAACATTTGTTTTATTTGGTATGATAAAGTAACTATTTAATTAATTACCTACCGTAGCGCTCGTAGCGTAGTTTGATTAGGTGTTTGTCAGCGATCACCGAAATTAAGCAACGTTCCGCACGGTCAGTATTCGGATGGGTGACCGCGGGTGGCATTTTCCAACTGAGCGCTACCGTGGCTCGGATGACACGTTAAATTGTAGGTCCCGGTTGTTTTAACCGTTTAGCCATGTCAGAGGCCTTCAAACGGCCTAAAAACTCTGACACCAGGGCTAGCCACCCGGCCTATACGAACTTACTTTATTAATTACCTAATATTTAAAAAAAAAGCCATGTATGTAGCAAATCTGCCAATCTATAAATATTCTACAGAGTTACAATGATTCATATAATGTTACTATGCTACAAATAGGTAGGTACTGAAAAAAAATTAATATCTTAAAAACTAAACCACTCTATTGGATAGGTACTAATTTTACCTGTGGCTTTCCAAAGGTCTTGTTTTTCCTGGTATAAAACGTAGCCTATGACACTTTCCGACTTTTGATCTTGATCCACACAAAACGCCAAATGAATGGCTATATTATAATAATTTGTGGTATTATGGTGTGATACAATAATAATAAAATTATTTTTTCCAGGTTACACAACAACCTTTTGCTGGAAAAGCAGCTGCAAACATACGCACACCCTCGAATCCACCTGAACATCGCACGTCACTACAACATTGCTAACCAAGCCCCAGAGGCGCATTTTCCACAAATACTCTTACCAAAGATGCCAGCACTTAATAATTTACTACCACTACGTCCTCATCGTACCCTTATGGTACCCATATAAAACAACATCGAAAAAGTTAGTGTAGATACTAAATGAAAGTTAGCTATAAATGTTTTAGGTAAGTGAAAAAAATCACCGTACATCGTTCACCAAAGTAAGGAACTTTCATTTCTATATGATTGAAACAGTAATTTAATAGATCAAAATAGTGTATTAATTCGGCTTCATGAATGCATTCATGAAATTAAATGAATGCCTATTCATTGTGTGTGATAAGTTATTACTGTAGTTAATTTTATTTATTTAAATAAACATGTAATTAAACTTTAACTTTCATTTTCTTTCCTTATACATGGTCATCTAAAGTATCTAAGTGATACATTTCGGATACAAATTAATTTAAAAAAATATATTTCACGTGTATAAACACGGTTATCTATTTAAATATTTTATTTCATAATAGTCAATCATTTTATCATCCAAAATTCCATAATCAAATACAATCATTTGATCTTGGATCAAATGTAGTTAGAGTTATAGACAATTATTATTGTCTACTGTTCAAGATATTTTGCATAAAATAAATCAATAACAATTTCTGGCATCCTGGTAACGTCGCATATGAGCCCCAAGATACAAGCCTGTGCTTAGTTTGGGGCTCGCCGTCTAGCTTTTTATTGAAATTATTGCCGATCTGTACTTGATTATTTGTAATCTTTGAAACTCTAGCCTTTTGCATTGTATTAGTTTTAAACTTTTTTGATGTATTACTTTTGTTGTGTATTTTCTTTTTGGTAATAAACTTATTATTATTATATACATCTCTCGGGCCAAGCCCGGTTATTTGATGGGCATCAGTGGAGCCGAAGCCAACACTGAGAGGCCCTTTTTAAACATCATTTAGCTATGTTGTAGGGGTGAAGGTACAAGGAGCCTATTGTGAGTAATGAATTGAAAAAATAATGGGTTATTGTGGTGAACTTCTGGGTGTTATTCAAAACTGGATTATGGAATGAGGTGCGGCACCCACCAAATAATGCCTCATTTTCAAATATTCAGGCGGGTGGTGACTTGCCATCTACTAAATGGGCCCCTCATAATAGCTACCGTATATTGGCGCCGGAGGGGCAACATTGGTGTGGACGGCTTAGGGTGTCGAGAGGTGTGCTGCGCGTTCACTAAGAGCTACTAGCGGCGTTATGCCCTTTAACACTTCCACCCTGGAGCTTAGGTTCTTAGCTCTTGCGGTTTCCACTCCAAACCAGCCAGTTAAGGCAAGAGAGGAGTCAGGGGTCTCATTTAGCCCCAGGGAATCAGGGTTCGCGGTGTCGCCACTCACCGACGGCTCGCCACAAAGCCGCCCCTGCGATTTTATTATTATTATTATTATAATAAGGAATAAAATTCATTGTTAAGTTAATTGCTACCTAATTATGAGCAAAATATTTACTCAATAATAATTATGAATCAATTCTTTGTGATTTAGAAACGTTATTCTATACAATAAAACGATGATACGTGTGATCAATTATACCGAATACAAATAACACGGTACAAATAGAAAGTATATAGCAAGAAACAACAACTCTATAGTACTGTAATATTTGACTCCTAACATATGACCTAAGGCGAGGTCGTTTGGTTAGCTCTAAGCCAAAACTTGATCATGTACCTTGTATATAAATGCCGACAGATTACAAATGGTTATCATTCACTGCTAGTACTTTAGCAAAGAAACAATCAACATGTTCAGCAAAGTGAGTCATAATTTACTTACATATATCAAAATAAAATTTTCAGATAATTAAAAATTATTCTGGATGAAAATGTTTCTACAATTGACATTTGGGTAAAATTTCAGCTGGTAGCCCTGTGCGCCCTAGTGGCCGTGTCTTCAGCGGGTCTGCTGCCCGCGCCCGCGCACTACTCCTCGGCCGCCGCCGTCTCCTCCCAGAGCATCGTCCGCCACGACGAGAACGCTCCCGCCTACCGCGCCGCTCCCGCTGTGGCCTACCACGCCGCTCCGGCTGTGGCCTACCACGCCGCTCCCGCCGCCGTGGCCTACCACGCCGCTCCCGCCGTCGCCTACCACGCCGCCCCCGTCGCCAAGGTTCTGGCTCGCCAGGACGATGAGATCGTAAGTTCCAGTCTCGTCGATCATACGGCGCGGCGTGTATACCGCGACCTGCGAACATCCTAGTAACCGAGTGTTTCCCCGACAGGCGTACCCCAAGTACGAGTACAACTACAGCGTGGCTGACGGGCACACCGGCGACAACAAGTCGCAGGCCGAGTCCCGCGACGGCGACGTGGTGAAGGGTTCCTACTCCCTGCACGAGGCCGACGGCTCCATCAGGACCGTGGAGTACACCGCCGACGACCACAACGGCTTCAACGCGGTGGTGCACAACTCCGCGCCCGCGCACGCGCCAGCGCCCGCCTACGTCAAGGCCGCGCCTGTCCTCCAGTACTACCACCACTAATTCAACTGATACAGACCTCCAAGTTATTGTTGACTATTTATTCTAGCAAATATAAGAACCTCTCTTGAGTATATAACGTTTTTTTATGAAAAAAAACATCATGGAATAAAAAAATAACAACCTGCCTTTAAGAATTCAATGGTCATTTTATGATCATATCCAAAAATGAAACAAAAATGATTTTTTAAGTCGATTAACATCATACAAGCATTAATGCCTAAAACAATACAATACAACAACACTTTATCCACCAACACATAGAAAAACATTACAGAAGAAACAACGACAGAAAAGGCACAAATGGCGGTCTTATCGCTATCTATAATGTCTCGCTGTCTAATAAAATACCAACATAATTATGTATATTTATATCAATTTTATTATAGATCCATATGAGAGGTCTCTGATGTCCGGCAGTATACGTCCTATTGCTGATGGATGGTTGGATGTATCATTATGTTGTATTATCAAGGCAATTACACTGATCTTATCATATGAAAATGACGTGATCATTTAGTAATAATGTGACAAGCAATGACAACAATGTAACAGGCAAAATAGATCCCGCTCGAGGAAAGTTTCCTTCTTCAGAGATTCAGCTTATAAAACAACTGGTAATCTTCTTATTCTTATTTTATGTTATGGCGTCGCATTGTGTGCATTTGCCAGTGTCAAGTATTAGGTTTTAATAATTTTGATAATATTTTATCAAAATAGTCACTGTCACGTCGTAGTCAGTAAAGACGCGATCAAGTCCAAACATAGTCCAAGTCATACCTCAGTAAAGCAGTGGAGACTTTACTAGAGGCGTCTATGGAGTTTTGGTAACAACACGGAACAACATGATACGTCACATTATAAATCACTCGCCAACACTCATGCACATAAATCAGCTCATAATCAACGAAATACCTATTTCCAATTTTTCACTAATTGTAACTGATAAAAACCTAAGTTTAACATAATAACACAATGAGATGACATGATTTTTCCGCCTTCCCGCCAAAACTCCAACAGGTAATCTTACATAATATTATTTTTCATAAATTAATTAATAACTTTTTTTCTCAAACATCCTTGGATAGAAGATTACAGGACAGCAAGATTACAGCTTAAAACAGTATTAAAATATGGTAAACTAGTTTTTACCCGCATGATATTTTGATTTTTGTGCTATCCCATGGGAACCTTTTATTTATCCGGGATAAAAAGTAGACTTTGTCACTTTCCGTCTTTCAAACCCGAAGCTCTACCTTAACTCACACTTAATAAACGAGGTGGAAAAAAAATGATTTAACGGTTGTTCGATTCGACAGTTGTTCTTTTTGACATTTCTTCTTGCTCGCAGATAGCAGTTTTTTTTCTACTTACTTAACACTTATTGTTATATTATGGAACATTTACGCAATATCATTATAATTTATAGCATATGTGTTATTCTGATATATAAGCTATATTACTGCATAGTTTCATCTCAATCCGTTCAGTAGTTTTTTCGCGAAAGAGTAACAAACATCCATCCATCCTCACAAACTCACAAACTTTTGCGTTTATAATATTAGTAGGATAAATGCACAAAATAAAACAATCACATTGAATGCTTAATTTGAATGGTGTTTTTTTTTTAATTTCATTTATCAAAAGACAAATGAAATAATTTTTATATAACAATTAAAGCTGTGGGGAACACCCTCAGGCGTCTCGTGGCCAAACTCTGCTGCCGCGCTGTCAAGGAGTCTATGGCCAGCTACTTGCAGCCTCATCAGGTGGGCTTCGGCACTCCTCTCGGTTGCGAGGCCGCTATTCACGCAACTAGAGCTTTTGTGATGCGCGAGGGCAGCGACGACATTCTCTTAAAGTTAGATATACGGAACGCTTTTAACAGCATAGAGAGAGATGCCATATTGGCGGAAGTCAAGGAATTAACGCCATCGATTTTTCTGTTTGTGTTCCAGTGCTACTCATTGCCAAGTAACCTGGTCTACAATAATGGCGTCATAGTGTCACAGGTTGGGGCACAGCAAGTAGACCCCCTTGGCCCATTAATCTTCAGTCTGGCTATTCACAAAATCATCTCCTCTTTAAAGTCTCCGCTCAACATATGGTACTTAGACGATGGTACCATAGGCGGAAGTCCTGACTCGGTGGAGAGAGACGTAAGATCACTATTCCCGGCTTTGCAAGGTCTGGGTCTTGAAGTCAATACTGCCAAGTGCGAATTCTTCCCTTGCAGTCCAGAAGCCGCAAAGTCGAAAGAAACATTTGCAGCTCTCATACCGGGTCTGAGAGTCATGGAGAGAGACTCCTTAAGTTTATTAGGGGCACCAGTCTTCTCTGAAGGCGTGGACGGCTGTATCCGTTCGAAGGCGACTGCCTTGGCGACACTCTCTGAGCACTTCAGGTCTCTTCCAGCACATATATCGCTGACTCTTCTGCGGTGTTGTTTCGCGTTGCCAAAAATGACATACGTACTTAGAACGGCACCTACCTGGAAATTTCCAGAAGCAGTTAGTTACTTTGACAACGGTCTCAAGGGTGTGCTGGAAGATATACTGAACGTGCGCTTAAATACAATGCAATGGTGTCAGGCTAGTGCGCCTGTTCGTTTCGGTGGCTTGGGAGTGCGGCGCCTCTGCGAAACAGGGCCTATCGCCTATTTGGCCTCTTGTAGTGGGGTCGCGGAACTTGTCACTCGCATCTTACCCGAGAATGGTGACTCGATCTGCGTACCATACGTCACTGAGGCCCTCAGCACTTGGTCCGTTTTGTGCGATGGCGTGGATCCCCCGGAAAAGCCCGACCGGCAACGAAGTTGGGATGACGCTTTGTATAAAAAAAATATTTTCGTCGGTGGAGGGAGAGTGTTCGGAAATCAATCGGGCTCGGATAAACGCCGCTTCCAGACCCGAGTCTGGTGCTTGGCTTCATGCCTTACCCTCACCTCACATGGGCACGCTGTTAGATGAGGACTCGCTCAGAGTGGCCGCAGCTCTTCGTCTTGGTTGCGACGTCTGCGAGCCCCACATCTGCATTTGCGGAGCGAGAGTTGAAGCGGATGGTCATCACGGCTTGACCTGCATTCGTAGCGTCGGATGTAGACCACGACATCACGTCATTAATAATTTGCTTCAGCGTGCCCTCGTTTCGGCCGAGATCCCGAGCGTTCTGGAGCCCCCCGGTTTGTCTCGGTCAGACGGCAAGAGACCCGACGGCCTGACGCTGATTCCATGGCGGAAAGGGCGCTGCCTCGTGTGGGATGCAACATGTGTTAGCACCTTTGCATCCTGCCACCTCCCCGCCACTCAGCAATCAGCGGGTGCGGGAGCAGAGGCTGCCGCCAGAGGCAAACGCCTTAAATATGCCTGCCTGGAATCGACGTACGATTTCGTTCCTTTTGCTGTCGAGACGGCCGGTCCGTGGTGCTCTGAAGCTCGGGATTTCGTTCGCGATCTGGGACGGCGGCTTAGAGAAAGAGGCCGTGATCCTCGCTCTAGCTTTTATCTGACCCAGCATATATCACTGGCGATCCAGCGCGGCAACGCAGCTAGCATAATGGGCACCTTCGGCCAGGGCACTATCAGGGGAGGGCTGTTCGATTAGGTTTATTTTGACGATTATGATTGTTTGACATATTGTTTGCGTAGGTTCTTGACATTTTATATTTGTTTTTATAATTATTTATATTTTAATGACAATTAATTATTCATTTAATTTTATAAATTGTAACATTGACTCTGTTGATTAAGATTAAAGCAAATAATTGAATAGAGTACATTGTTAATGGCCTAAACTTGACATATTTTTGCACTAGCTTTTGCCCGCAGCACCGCCCGCGTGGTATTTTGACTTATGTGCTACCCCACAGAACCTTTTATTTTTTCGGGATAAAAAGTGGCCTATGTCACTTTCTGGCCTACTCTCCGGCTCCGTAGCTGCGTGAAAGAGGAACAAACCAGCAAATTTTTCGGATTTATAATATTAGTATATTATTAGATTAGAGAGATTATCTCTTTTGATTGATTATATATTTGATTGATTGATTTGATTAGATTAGAGAGATTATCTCTTTTGAACATTATTATTTTGATAACCTTCTTCGTGATAAATCGACATTGCAGTATTGACCGTGGTATTGGTCAAATACATGCGAGCAGCAGCCGCCAAAAGTTGTATGAAAATACAAATATGTCGTGTTTTACGGCCTGTGTGGCCATTACTACTATTATTTATTTATTTATTTTATGTAATGAATAGCGTTACTTAATCTCTAGATACAACTACAGTAATTAAAAATAAGGCCAAAACCGATTACAGTTATTTATTATATTTAACAAAGTATACGAGTAATTTTACGACTAATACGACTTAGCAGTACGCAGATATTTTACACGATTTACATGGCGTGCGTGTGCGTGTGCGTGTGTGTGTGTGTGTGTGTGTGACTGGGTATATATGTATATGTATATATATGAGTTTATATATAATCCTGGCGACATCGTCTCTGCGAACCCAGTCACACACACATATTATATATATATATATATATACATAGTCAGGTTACAAATTCTGTCACATGTTTAATATAAAATAATTGAAACAAGTTTATTCATTATGTAACCATTTATATACCAAAATAAACTTAACAAAACATAGATTCTTAAGACAGTAAAGTTTATTCAAAATGACCTCCGTGATTTTGAATACAGGCCTTTAATCTGCGCGGCCAGTCGTCTATCGCAGCACGAACGAGGTCCATGTCAATATCGGCGGCTGCCTTAATCAAGGATGTCTTGAGTGACTCCAAATTGGGATGAGGCTTTGAGCACGCCTTTTCCTCCAAGTGTTGCTATATCTTGTAATCTAACGGACTCAACTCTGGACTGGAGGCCAGTCTTCGTGCCGGATGAAGTCGATTTCACGCGCCGCCAACCAGTCTTGTGTGCTCTTCGCTCTATGAGCTGGCGCCGAATCTGGTTGGAATACCCAGTGCCAGTTATTGAACATGGTATGAGAAACAGGTTCCACAAGGTTCGTCAGGACTGTATTTTGATACACAACTGCATTCGTTTTTACACCTTTCTCACAAAAATGTACCTCTGTTAAGCCCCAATAAGAAACTCCCAACCATACCATGAGCGAGGATGCAAAATGACCTCGTTGGACACGCGGAATACGGTTGCTCGCTTCTTCACTACTGTGTGCGTACACCTTATCATTTTGTTTGTTGTAGCTCTCTTCTACGGTAAAAAATTTTTCATCCGAAAAAAGAATTTCCTGATATTTTTTTCCCGCGTACCGCTTCAACAAAGCGCGGCATCTCTTCAGTCTCAGGTCCAGTAGACGAGCATTTAAACGATGTCCTGTTTTTCTTCGATATGCTCGAAGCCCTAAGTCTTAATTTAACACCCTTCCTTTTAACCGTGGCCCTTGTTAAACCCCATCTCAAGGGCCAACAGTTTATGCTTACGTTTGGGATTTCTTTGAATTCGCGCCTTCACAGCTTTTATCACTGCTGGAGTCCTAACAGACCGAGAGCGAGCACTTCTTGACCTGTCATCTACACTAGAGTCTTCATTGTATCGTTTGATGGTACGATAAACGAATCTTTTGGTTATATTCAAATTTTTCGGTATGTCAAAAATTTGAATTGGCGCGTAACCGCAACGATGCAACGCAACAACTGCAACTCGGTCTTCTTTAAGCGTCCACTCCATATTTAAAAATGAGTAAAATTATAAAAAGCATACATTTTTATTTTCATGAACAATTTGAAATTCGAATTCAATAAACTTTTTTATGGCCAGCATTCTAAAAGAAAAGTTTTTACTGTGTGACAATACTTATGACCTGTCTAGGTAGGTACATGTATATAATATATAAAGATATTGTATTGTATTGTATATCTGTCGTGTAATTTAAGAATGGAACGATCTTTTGGTCCTAAGCATGGCAACCAAGGAGGTACCTTATCAAATGATTTATTTTTTCAAGCTGACTTGAATTCAAACAAACGAATACTTTGGCGAGTGAAAAATAATTTTTGTTCTTCGATGTCCGTCATTGATTTTGACAAGTATTTTGTGATTTTCGCGCATTATTTGAGCAAAGTGTTGTACAAGTTTGACCAAAGCATTGGTGGACATCAGAGCAAATAAAAAAATCAAGAGGGAACGTCGTTGAACAGTCAAGTGAAGCCAGTTTTTTTATACATGTGTGAGTGCGTCGCTGTTGCGCCGCCATAGTTCGACTGACAAGCCAAGGCGTAGTTTCCTTGTACGTTGATGTGTGTGAACTGTCTGTACACGGCAAGGCGTAGTTTTGGTTGGCTTCACTTGTTTGTTTACAACATTCTCTCTTGATTTTTTTATTTGCTCTGAGTGGTGGACTAACTTACTCGTATGTGTGCTTCGACTTTTCCTCGACCCACATCACACGTACGTTCATTAATGCCTCTGTTTCTGGCCGCTGCAGTAATGTACTATTTATCAGCACAGAAATTGACTGTTCTGCTCCTCAATGCACCGCAAACTTTAATTTTGATGCAAATACCTACTGCCAAGTGAGAGGTAGTTTGCAGCACATATTTCTGACAACAAAGTACGCTCAGCAACAGATTAATATTATTTTTATTTATTTTTACAAACAAACAGTGTAGCATGCCGATTAGTTGCTGCTGTTCATGCAGCTTTGTTTTTTATGTTTAGATATCTACTGGTCTGTAAGCGAGATTCTTAAGGTTATCGATAAAATTAACGTAATACAATTGAACTTATTTGTTTATTTGCTAGAATAAATAGTCAACAATAACTTGGAGGTCTGTATCAGTCGAATCAGTGGTGGTAGTACTGAAGGGCGGGCGCGGCCTTGACGTAGGCGGGCGCTGGCGCGTGCGCGGGCGCGGAGTTGTGCACCACCGCGTTGAAGCCGTTGTGGTCGTCGGCGGTGTACTCCACGGTCCTGATGGAGCCGTCGGCCTCGTGCAGGGAGTAGGAGCCCTTCACCACGTCGCCGTCGCGGGACTCGGCCTGCGACTTGTTGTCGCCGGTGTGCCCGTCAGCCACGCTGTAGTTGTACTCGTACTTGGGGTACGCCTGTCGGGGAAACGCTCGGTTACTAGGATGTTCGCCGGTCGCGATACACACGCCGCGCCGTATGATCAACGAGACTGGAACTTACGATCTCATCGTCCTGGCGAGCCAGAACCTTGGCAACGGGGGCGGCGTGGTAGGCAACGGCGGGAGCGGCGGCGTGGTAGGCTACGGCGGCGGGAGCTGCGTGGTAGGCCACGGCGGCGGGAGCGCCGTGGTAGGCCACAGCGGGAGCGGCGCGGTAGGCGGGAGCGTTCTCGTCGTGGCGGACGATGCTCTGGGAGGAGACGGCGGCGGCCGAGGAATAGTGCGCGGGCGCGGACAGCAGACCCGCTGAAGATACGGCCACCAGGGCACACAGGACTACCACCTAGAACAAATGGTCTTAGTTATATATCTGTTTTTCTAATTAAATGTTTAACTTGATTTTTTGACCAAAATGTGGAATACATTTTGGTCTCAAAAATCAATAAATTACACTTATTTTTCTCAAACTACGATCGTAACTTACTTTAGAGAACATATTTGTTGGTGTTGATTGATCAAGACGCAAACGATAACTGTTAGTTCATTGATCGAGTATTTATATTAGTACTAGTTCTAAGCCGCATGAAGCAGCCGGTTTTGATTTTACTATAACCTTGTTCGGGTTAAGTAATTATCATATCAGATACGAACTTTAACATTCACCTACCTTTGTGTAGGAGGCGTCTAAAGTCAACCTTTTATCTTGCAACTTTCTAAGAACAAAAACATATTTTATGACCGAAACAGAGTTTTTATTTCTTGTGTCACAATATTATCTTTTAGACTACTTAGTCTAAATGATTTTTAAGGGCAAATTTTTTTTTTCGTACTTTATATGTTAAAACTACCTACACTACTACTACATAGAAAGCAATTGGATCATCCACAGACCCTTGTGTAAAGATAAAGAGCTAATTAATTTTCTAGTTATTTTTATCTTTTCTCAATGTGAATAAGCAGAATTTGTTACAGATAGATTCTGATCAAGTGGTTAGTGAAAACTTATAATTTATAAATATTTTTAGATAATTTTGGATAGATTTTATTTTGTGGTCAATTAAATAAGAAATGAAATAATAAGAGGAGAAAAATTCGAGTGTGAGGCTCTTGATAGTCCGTGACCCTACTGCAAGAACATCCCTCTCATAGTATACACCGTTCAAACTGTTTTTTACGTAATTATTTGACTAGGAGAATATATTTAAACAGGGTTTGCCACGCGAAATGTGGCCGCAAGTATTCAAAATTTAAGCACGTTTAATTAATTTATGGGAATACATATACTTCGTTTTTATGCAAAGGTATGTTATATAAATAGGAAAATATACGAGTATATATTTGTATATATATATACACCAGGTTGCTAGAAAAATGTGACCGCCAGTATTTTTTATTCAAAAAAGTTTGATTATTTTTTGGCCAAACATTTAATTCACTTGTTTTTAGATATATTGCAAAGTGTATACTAGTTAGATTGCATTTGTGAATAATTGGCTGTTAAAATTTAAGTTTTGATATAACCTGATAAGTGGAAAACATTGTGGTACCTGCAAGAAACAAGAACTTGCAAAATACATTTATTTTGGAATGTTTTGTGGCCTGGTAAATAAAATTTTAGATTTTTTTTACACAGGGCTTGGCACCCTTAGGTATAGATCTTAATCCTTTTGTTGCCGAAGTTGACAATGACATTATACTTTTGATATTGAACTTAACTTTCCTTTCACATTAATGTTTTGATGGGATATCATTACTTTTTGATTAGAAATTTTAACTATTTATCATCAACATTATTATTATTTACCTACTGATGATTCCTTTGAGATAATTGATTTCTTTTCACAATCATATATAATACAATACAACTACACTTTATTGACACCAATAAATAAGAAAACTTAACAAAAAAATCAAAGACAGAAATGACACAAAAGGCGGTCTGATCGCTAAAAGCAATTTCTCTTGGATGCAATGAAGCATAGACAAGGACGGTGTAAACGTAAAAAATGAATGAAAGATAGTTACTACGAATTTCTAATAAAATTAACTACATAATATTAGCCATACATACAATAATATACATACAATAATAATACTTCTAATACTACACACAATAAAAATAAACATACTGAAATACATTATTCTTTATTTATTTATGCATTACACATGAAAAAATAAAATAGAGCTTAAATCTAATACATATACTATTCAGAGTTGTACATGTGAACCCTGTTTCATAGTGCATAGCATAGTAATTATGCTATGCCCTATTATTATTATCTAACTCTATTCCGAGGTCGATATTTCAAGGAAATATTAAACCATATGTCAAAAATTAACTTTATCAAACAGGCCACCCCTAATGGTGCCTTGCCACATAAATTAATAATGAAGACATGCATGGCATGGTTATTGGTTAATCATACGAAAATTCCATCACCACGGTCTAGAAGTAGCGCCTTACGATGCTCGTGACGTCTAGTATTGTGCCGTTAACTAAAATGTACAAATACATTCTTAATAGTAGGTACTACTAATTATCATTAATTTTCAGTTTTCCTTTGCATACGCCTGACATTATTTATTACGAGTTCTTATATCCAATTTCAGGCTTCCAGCATCAAAATTTGCATACGAATTTCCATTCCCCAATTTTAGGGTGGTGATATATTGAAAACCCTGAAATATGTCTGTTATTATTTATAGCAAGGGCTCTTTATATATATTTTTAGACTTCTAGCCTAAAAATTAGTGGAAGTCTCATACAAGCTTTCATCCCTTAGTTTATAGGGTTGGAAATTAAAGTTCGAAGTTTTAGATTTTCCCCTTTGTATATGCGTGATAGTCTAGTTTTTTGGCAAATATCAAGTTTCTAGGTCATCTGGAAGTGGGTTAGTTTTTGATTTATTAGTCAGTGAGTTAGTGAATCAGTCAATGAAACATAGGTTTTTAAACGTTAATATAACCCTTTGAGAAAAATTTATAAAATGTTGGTTTCTAAATAAACCAAGGAATTTTAGTAAATATGCCAAATTTCATATCTGTAGGCTTAATAGTTTTTTAGTTATGATGGGGTCAAAAGTAGCTCCAAATGGTTCGTGTAATAAATACCTATATTACACACGGCCGCTGCGTTGCCAGTTTCTTGACTTTCTTTTTACACGTGGTTGGACGCTAGATCACTTTTTTCTTTAGCCGGCTATAGTTTTGGTCCAAAATATCAGATGTCCTTTGTTGTCACTATTTGTCAGCTGATTTCAATTATATTTGGTATAATATAATTATTTTTCGCGAAAAATGTCATGACCGACTTCAACCGTGTACCTATAGAATTCGCAAATATTTTTAGCATGGATCGATATAGCATTTTTTACATTTTTGTTGATTAATCAAAAATGTTTGATTAATCAACAAAACTGATTTCAATGAAATTTAAATGAGACCAATTTCGATATATACTCTTTTAAATAAAAAAGAATTATCGAAATCGGACTACTAAGTAAAAAGTTAAGCGTGGTTATACATATATATATATATATATATGCGTCGAATTAAGTATCTCCTCCGGTTCGTCTGTCAAAAATCCTTACAAAACTTACAAGTATGAACGAAATCGATCAAGCGCGAAATATAGGTAGGCTTATGAAGATTCAGTTAAACAGATGTGAGTGAGATCTACTGTTCGGAGAACTGCCAGCATCTTTGTGTGACAACGGTGTTGGTCAAATGAAGTAATATTGAAGATAGACTAGTTAATTTTATAGTAAAAGTTGTTTGTAACGATGGTCTTAATTGCCCCTTTCGGTTTAGTAGGTACAGGGTAAACTGATAACCTGTATTGTCATGAGTTCCCGGTTCGTCTAAAAAACTTATTTTCAAGGTATAACTCGAAGTGCTCATACTGTTTCAGTAAAAAAATTACAAGCAGATCAATGATTAAAATATTATAAAAATCCACGTGAATTTTAATCACATTTTCAAGGAAGATTAAGAAGAAGGAACAGGAACTGTTCATCCTTGCTATTGTGATAGCTGTTGATGCATATTCATTGCTCCTTCACGCAGTGAAAAAAAATTAAATCAAATAGTTTCTTCACATGGATATAGTGTAGATAGTTTCATAAACCACTTTTCCCGGTAAAATTAAAGTTTCCATCTGGAATAGCTCAAAAACCAAAATATTACGGAAGCACAGCCGCGGAAATCATGCTAGCTATATATCCTCGATCAGTCATTTTATCATCAATACGAAAAATATGTGCGAATCAAGAAGCCTGTCAAAGAAACAGGTCCTTCGTGGACATATCAATGTACATAAGTCATTTTCACACTACATTTTTATATCCTTCTAAATTTGTCGTTAAGGTAACTTTGAAATAATACTGAAATACTTGTATAGTAAAAAAACGAATAAATAAAATTGATTCATGTATTTGCTAGAATAAATAGTCAACAATAACTTGGAGGTCTGTATCAGTCGAATCAGTGGTGGTAGTACTGGAGGGCGGGCGCGGCCTTGACGTAGGCGGGCGCTGGCGCGTGCGCGGGCGCGGAGTTGTGAACCACCGCGTTGAAGCCGTTGTGGTCGTCGGCGGTGTACTCCACGGTCCTGATGGAGCCGTCGGCCTCGTGCAGGGAGTAGGAGCCCTTCACCACGTCGCCGTCGCGGGACTCGGCCTGCGACTTGTTGTCGCCGGTGTGCCCGTCAGCCACGCTGTAGTTGTACTCGTACTTGGGGTACGCCTGTCGGGGAAACACTCGGTTACTAGGATGTTCGCCGGTCGCGGTATACACGCCGCGCCGTATGATCGACGAGACTGGAACTTACGATCTCATCGTCTTGGCGAGCCAGAACCTTGGCGACGGGGGCGGCATGGTAGGCGACGGCAGGAGCGGCGTGGTAGGCCACGGCGGCGGGAGCGGCGTGGTAGGCCACAGCGGGAGCGGCGCGGTAGGCGGGAGCGTTCTCGTCGTGGCGGACGATGCTCTGGGAGGAGACGGCGGCGGCCGAGGAGTAGTGCGCGGGCGCGGGCAGCAGACCCGCCGAAGATACAGCCACCAGGGCGCAAATGGCTACCACCTGGAAAAAATATTTTTCATTTGTAATAAATTTACTAATATCACCAATTCCAGAAAAAAAATATACTGTCAAAAATTTTCTTGTGAAATTAAACTTTCGAAATAAAAAAGTAACATACTTTGGAGAACATGTTTGTTTGTGTTGATTGATCAAGGCACGAGTGATAACTGTTAGTTCATTGATCGAGTATTTATATTAGTACTAGTTCTAAGCCGCATGAAGCAGCCGGTTTTGATTTAACTTTAACCTTGTTCGGGTTAAGTAATTATCATATTAGATACGAACTTTAACATTCACCTACCTTTGTGTGGGAGGCGTCTAAATGCAACCTTTCATCTCGCAATTCTCATGTTTTCAGTCCTAGGAATAATATCAAAAATCCGCCCTAGTGATGACTGAGAAATCCTTCGATTATTATAGTTTAATACAGGATAGATTTGCATTTGACCGCATTCTGAAGAGATACCGTATAGTAAGTTAGTTCGTATAGGCCGGGTGGATAGCCATAGTGTCAAAGTTTTTAAGCCGCCCGAAAGCCTGTAAAACTATACCGCTAAACGGTTAAAACAACCGAGACCTACAATTTAACGTGTCATACGAGCCACGGCAGTGCTCAGATAGAAATGCCACCCGCGGTCTCCCGTCCAAAGACTGACCGTACTGAACATTGCTTAACTTCGGTGATCGCTTAATTATGAGCGCTACTACGGTATAGTGTGCAGATATACCGTATTGTATGTTTACCTGCAACATACCTACCCGTTTAGTATGGATTTGAAGACGTTCATTATTTATTTGAAAGCTAGCGTGAGTAGTTTATACGTTACTAAGTTATACATGGTGGTTTGTGAAGTACAGGGCCTTAATTTATTACCAATACTACTAATGTTTTCTTATATAACTAATTAACGCGGTTAGATTAAACTTTTTATTTTTTTTTTATTCTTGGAATACACAATATTAATTTCTTATTAATTACGCATGTATACATAAGAATTATATTTTGTAAACATTTAACATAGCACTTTTGAAAAGTTTGGAAAGGAACTAGCCACCGCGACACAGGGAATCCTTCAGCGGCGGCTAAAGAATAATTAATGATAGATAATAAAGTCAAAATTAATTCATACTTGAACATTCAAATGCAACTACATATACTAATATCTTGAAAATAATCTTATAATTGTAATTGTATAAAATCAAGTATACCTATTCAATATCATCAAATTGTTATTTTTATGTCAATTTGGTTAAGACTAATACTATGATCAGCATATTATTAATAGTTTCAAATAAAAAAAAAACATTTATTTATTTGTTTAAAGAAGTGTATATGCTTATCATTATGAAATTTTAAGGTTCCGTAGTAAAACGACGAACCCTTATAACTTCGTTGTGTCCGTCCGCCCGTCTATACGCGGGCCGTCCTAATGTTGCAGTCTTATAGCTTCTAGTATTAACCAAATTACATTAAATTTGATAATTTTAGTCTCGATCTCTATTTTAAATAGGTACTTAAAATTTTGAAAATTATGTATTTTGGTGGTGGTCATACATGTAAAGTGGGGATGAAAAATGTTTTTTCACCTCACTTCCTCATGTGTAATGTAAGGTTTTTAAAACCATTATTTTGGCACCTGTACCATATTGTGATATTTTAGGACGCCAAAGTTGAACAATTAGTGTGAGTTTTGACTAATTGTTCAACTTTGGCGTCCTAAAATAATTTCTGAAGTATCCAAAATAGAATCCTCAAACTTTTAGAGTTTATAGACCGTATTAATAGACCTCGCAAACATATTTCTTAGCCAATTACGTTTTTAGCAGGTTTACCATCTAATGACATGGTAAAAATTAGTTTTTATCGTCATCATAATCATCGTCACCATCTACGGAAGCCTATCATACGCATGTCGTGACATGCACTTGACAACTTATTTACTATGGCACTAACAGATAAATTGCGAATAACAATGAGCCTTACAAAAAGTGCATTGACTTTCTGCAAACATCGAGCAGTTGTTTTTTTTGCAGTTTTGAAGTTGGCCCCGTAGTAAAGTTGTTCAGATTTATTTCGGAGTGCGCTCGAGTCGATTTAGATTTTATGATTATTTATGTTTTTTTGATTATTATTGATTTTTCAAAAACAGCTGAGCCGATTACGATAAAATTTTAATTGGGGCCTTTTGAAAGTATAGCTATCTAAACAGAAAAATAAACAAAATCGGTTCATAACGGCGGAGTTATCGCGTAACATATTATTATGTATAAAGAACAGGCCGTCGAATTGAGAACCTCCTTTTTGAAGTCGGTTAAAAACAACATCGTAGTTAGCACTTTTTTAAGGTTGAACTTGGAGCTATGATGCCACAGATACAAGGCACACTGCCACATTTATATAGACATACAAGTATTGTGTTACTATGCAGGTAGTAGGTAGTTCTCCGAACAGTAGGTACACCTCACGATTGTAAATTTGTAGTATTTATGAGGACACATTGTAGGTCTCGGTTGTTTTAATGATTTAGCCATGTCAATGGCAATAGATGGACACTAATAACTACTAAGTGGAAAGGGCCGCGAGGCACAAGGGCGAGGTGTCGACTCTGCGCCAGATGGGCGGATGAGATAGTTGAAGTGGCGGGTAAAAACTGGTTGGAGACAGCCACAGACAGACAGCTTTGGAATTCTTCGGAGGAGGCTTTTACCCAAAAGGGGTCCATACAGTTATCAGACTGACTATATCTCACTGGTGCGTTAAAAAAAAAAATAGTTTACTCCTGTGTGTTAGTGTATAATAAATTTAAAATGTCAAAAATTTTATAATATATATAACGGGACCATAGCTTTAAGTTTATTTTTATTTAGTGCCACTTAGTATAATTTTGAAGGACTAGGAATGGTAGTGGCATGATTCCTGGGGTAACGCTGGTAACAAACGCTGCTGATTGTTTCCAAAGAGGTTTCGAGCGATATCGCATGATCGGCCTATGGGCGGTGCGAGAGGAGATAGCACTTGTCAGTGGTAAAGGGGAGCTGGTTCGGAGAGGTTATGGTGAACTGTTTTTAGAACGGCTCGAGTTGTGATTCTTGATAAAATGGTGGCAGCGTGCGTTACGCTGCAGAACGCCATGTCCTTCGCTTAAAGTTTTCTCCATAATTGTAGTCATACGTAATCTTCTGTGAAATAAACTGATTGTTCGTGACGTCGCAATTTATCCCACGCCACGCCACACTGAAGCATTGTTGGGTCAGATGGTATAAAATCATTACCACATTGAATCACCATAACTGATGCGGATCCTTTTATGGATTCGACATATAAATTATTATAATTTTGAACCAATCTATAAAAATTTTGAACCAATCTATAAAATTAAAAATAATTTCTCAATTTTATCCATTTCTTGAATCAGAATTAATCACAAATTATATTGATCAATTTATGTTAATTTTCAGTATTATTAACAGATAATTAGTATTGTTAAAGCCAGAAATTATTTTTCAGTCCATTGATTGCATCTGATTTAATTGTAAATATTTATTAATTTGTTACTCATCTGTGTTAATGAACAACTGATTACTTGTTATTATTATTGTAAGGAGACAAAAACCGCATTTTTAAAAAAAAATAATGCACAATTATCGCGGTGTCGCCACTCACCGACGGCTCGCCACAAAGCCGCCCCTGCGATTATTATTATTATACTTCGAAATTGGTCCCATTCAAATTTTATCGAAATCAGCTGAGCCATTTTTGATAAATCAACAATATTGTGAAAAATGTTACATCGATCCGTGCGAAATATTCGCGAATTCTGTACACGGGTGGAGTCGGTCATGCTATTTTTTGCAAAAAATAATTTGGTCTTAAGTTTTTTGATGTGTGCTTTCCAATTTACGAGCAAGTCTAGTTCTAAAAATATTAAAAAACCATCTGTTTCGCTCGCTCGGTCCAATATAACTCATATTGATCGTAGAAAGACCACTTCGTAAATGCTTACTTGAATAAAACCGAATGGATGTTTAATGGTTTGTTGGTTAATTTGTTGTTCTTTCATGCAGTAATAGAGCAATGGATCGAATTGATTTTTACACGGGTATAGTTTAAAAGTAAGTAAATATTATAAACTACTTTTTGAAAAACAAAAGGATGCAGATTCCTAAAGGATAGCACAAAAACTAAAATTTCACGCGGGCGATATACACATACCGCGCAATTTTAAAAAAAATCTTGGTTGACTAATTTCTTGGCTTAAAAAAAACCGGACAAGTGCGAGTCAGGCTCGCACATCGAGGGTTCCGTACAAACACATTGTTAAAATAATTAAAACCTGTTTTAGCATGTGCTGATGAAGTTCTTTTACAAGATACCTTAAATGATACGATTTACTCACTTTGAATTTTGAACCCATATTTTGTGAATTTTGAGGCCATATTTTTTTGGGATTGAAATAAAAATGTACAGTTTTCAGATTTATTCCTATATGTGTACTCTAAAACAATGCTTCTCGCCAAATTTCATATTTCTATGTCAACGGGAAGTACCCTGTAGGTTTTGATTTTTGAGAGTGTCGAAATATGTGTTTTTTTACGACATAAACGGCTCTAACTTTTTGGAACGATAACTGAGAGGTTTTTTATATTACACAACTGCAAGAATTCATCGATATACGTATACAGTTTAAATTTCAACTCGATATCTTTACGCGTTCCCGAGATAAAGAGTCTTGACATACACACAGACGGACAGACAGACAACAAAGTGATCGTATAAGGGTTCTGTTTTTTTTTTTTTGAGGTACGGAACCCTAAAAATATGTGAGAAAGAGCAAGTCTATCAGGGGACCAGGTTTTTTGTGAATTCTTACATCAATGTACTTCCCTAATGATTTTCACATCACATTTCTGTCCATCTCTAAATTTGTCACGTAGGTAATATAAAGTAATACGGATATTGAAATAAAAAAGAGCGAAAAATTAAAATCGATTCATGTATTTGCTAAAATAAATAGTCAACAATAACTTTGGGGTCTGTATCAGTCGAATCAGTGGTGGTAGTACTGGAGGGCGGGCGCGGCCTTGACGTAGGCGGGCGCTGGCGCGTGCGCGGGCGCGGAGTTGTGCACCACCGCGTTGAAGCCGTTGTGGTCGTCGGCGGTGTACTCCACGGTCCTGATGGAGCCGTCGGCCTCGTGCAGGGAGTAGGAGCCCTTCACCACGTCGCCGTCGCGGGACTCGACCTGCGACTTGTTGTCGCCGGTGTGCCCGTCAGCCACGCTGTAGTTGTACTCGTACTTGGGGTACGCCTGTCGGGGAAACGCTCGGTTACTAGGATGTTCGCCGGTCGCGGTATACACGCCGCGCCGTATGATCGACGAGACTGGAACTTACGATCTCATCGTCCTGACGAGCCAGGACTTTGGCGACGGGGGCGGCGTGGTAGGCGACGGCGGGAGCGGCGTGATAGGCCACGGCGGCGGGAGCGGCGTGGTAGGCTACAGCGGGAGCGGCGCGGTAGGCGGGAGCGTTCTCGTCGTGGCGGACGATGCTCTGGGAGGAGACGGCGGCGGCCGAGGAGTAGTGCGCGGGCGCGGACAGCAGACCCGCTGATGACACGGCCACCAGGGCGCACAGGGCTACTACCTGGAGAAAAAATGTTATTGATGTAACGTATTCACTAATTACACTAATTTCTAATATGCTAATAAATAGTCTGATTTCAAAAACGTTAAAACGTGTAAAACAAAATTATTAACGTACGTTGGAGAACATATTTGTTTGTGTTGATTGATCAAAGCACAACTGATAACTGTTATTTCATAGTCCGAGTATTTATATTAGTACTAGTTCGCAGTAATAAAAAGTTGGATAGCAGTTTTGTGCAGCCTTGTTCGGGTCAAATAATTATCATATTATGTACAAACTTAAACATTCACTTGAGTGTAGGAAGATATTTAGACTTAACATCTATTCAAATTGATTTATCGGGTGAATCATGTTATTTGCTAGGGATAATACAATAAAAATAATTGAAAAGTTATTTTTGTTTATTATAAATAGTTATTACTGTATACGGTTGAAGTCGGTTATGCCATTGGCAATTCTAATAATTGTTTATTTTACTACATCATCGATGACACATCGACTGTTTCAATGTGTCATCGATGTACTTAGTAATTTTCCATTATTGTTATTTTTTCAAAAACGATTCAGCCTTTATCAGCCAAATAAAAAAATTCTTTATTCGGCTCATAATAATAATTAATAGGCAGAGTAATCACATAATATACGTACAAAAAAAAACATGACGTCGAATCGTGATCTTCCATTTTTGTATTAGGTTAAAAAAAGTGATTTTTAGGGTTCCGTACCTCAAAAAGAAAAAAGGTAACCCTTATAGGATAACTTTGTTGTCCGTCTGTCCGTCTGTGTGTATGTCAAGACTCTTTATCTCGGGAACGCGTCAAGATATCGAGTTGTAATTTAAACTGTATACGTATATCTATAGTTTCTTGCAGTTGTGTGAAAAAAAAACTTCTCAGTTATCGTATGAAAAAGTTAGAGCCGTTTATATCGTAAAAAACCGCATATTTCGACACTCACAAAAACCAAAACCTACAGGGTACTTTCAGTTGACATATAACTGTGAAATTTGGCCAGAAGCATTGTCTTAGAGTACACACATAGGAATAAATCTGAAAACCGATAATTTTTATTTGTATCACCAAAAAATAAGGCCTAGATTCACACAATATGGGTTGACAATTCAAAGTGAATATTTATAAATTGTATCATGTAAGGTATCATATAAAAGAGCTTCATTAGTACATGCTAAAACAGATTTTTAATTATTTCGTCAATGTGTAATTCTCGATGTATGACGAGAAAAGTAAAAAAAAAAGATTATCGATATTAAAAGGTTATAGAGATTTTAACAATTTACTTCCCAATTTTGTGAAATTTTCTGAATTTGAACGGAACCCTCGGTGTGCGAGCCTGACTCGCACTGGTCCGGTTTTTTCAATTTGCCATTGTTTTAAAGACAAAACGATATCTTCGACTATATTTATAATGTTTTCATATTGAAAATAAATGTCGTTTTTGTAAAAAAAAAATTGCAAGTGTTTACTATTTTTGGTGAACATTTTTTTCAAGATTTGTTTAAAATACAGGGTATCTACTAGTAAATTGCGTAGGGTATTTAGCTGTTTTGTGGTATTTAGTATTATTTTAAAGCATCTAGATGGACAACTTTAGTTAGGAGATTATCTCTGAAGTCGTAAATAAAACATTATTCAGCTGTTGCGTACCTAGTCGGAAGTAGATAAGGTTTTTGGATAATAGCTAATTATAATGTTTATTTTAAATAGATAATTCAAATAGTTATTAAACCGTATTTATGTTAGCTCCTTAGTTTATCTTAATGTCATGGACCCCGACACGGTAAGTACTCCATGAAGAGTAGTTATACTATTGCTGGTCCGGAAAGCTCTTGCAACTGAGAAGTACCAGCAAGAAACTCGCATTTCACTCTTCGTCGTCATCGTTACAGCCATAAGACGTCCACTGCTGTACATGGGCCTCCCCTATAGATCTCCAATAAGACCGGTTAGGTAGCGTCTTGCATCCAGCACGACCCTACAGTCTTACTGAGGTCATCCGTCCACCTTATGGGTGGACGTCCTACGCTACGCTTGCCGGTACGCGGTCTCCACTCGATAACTTTACGATCCCATCGGCCATATGTCCTCGGTGCGATGTGCCCTGCCCACCGCCATTTGAACTTGCCAATCCGCTGGGTTATGTAACTTTGGTTTTAGTACGGATCTCATCATTTCTGAATAGACCTTGCACTCTTACCAACTGATATTTAGTTAGATCCTCGATCCACAAACACTATGACATCACGTACCGACCGACGACTCCCACAGACTGTCCAATGAAATATTTACTTTCGTCCCCCGAACCATCCCTCTGTCTACCCTCATACCAAATCTTCCTCACCGTCGCAATCGTCAAATCAGCCCGTTCCCACCCATTGCTGGGTATAGGATTCTTCTTTTTCATGGCATTATTTTCAGTCCTGTGCGAAACTCATCCGTTGCTATCAGACATATTTGAGATATTGGCATAGAATCGGTAAATTATACGATCATAAACACTCATTCAAAATTACAAACATTTGGCTGAGTAATGTAATTAAGTAATCGCTATGATTTAGGAGTTAGAATGTTCTATACATGGGGCGCTTTCATAACAATCAGTGAATGGATTAATTCGCAAACTCTATGTGACACGGGGCAAGGTCGCCTTCAGCTTGTTTGACAACTTCCACTACTTGTGCTGAACTGATCTAGTGTGATTCAGATCAGTATAAAAACTAGAACTACATCTATATGAGTATCATTAGTACATTGATCATTCTAAAGAAATAATCAAAATGTTCTCTAAAGTAAGTTGAAACAATAAATACTCTTCAAAAAAATACCTCAACTGATTTTTACGAGTATGACGCAAACAATGTATATTTATTTTTTAGAAGATGAGTTGTAGACTTTTTAACGTGAAAATGGTTTGCTTTCCAGCTGGTAGTCCTGTGCGCCCTGGTGGCCGTGTCTTCAGCGGGTCTGCTGCCCGCGCCCGCGCACTACTCTTCGGCCGCCGCCGTCTCCTCCCAGAGCATCGTCCGCCACGACGAGAACGCTCCCGCCTACCGCGCCGCTCCCGCTGTGGCCTACCACGCCGCTCCCGCCGCCGTGGCCTACCACGCCGCTCCCGCCGCCGTGGCCTACCACGCCGCCCCCGTCGCCAAGGTTCTGGCTCGCCAGGACGATGAGATCGTAAGTTCCACTCTCGTCGATCATAAGGCGCGGCGTGTATACCGCGACCGGCAAACATCGTAGTAACCGAGCGTTTCCCCGACAGGCGTACCCCAAGTACGAGTACAACTACAGCGTGGCTGACGGGCACACCGGCGACAACAAGTCGCAGGCCGAGTCCCGCGACGGCGACGTGGTGAAGGGCTCCTACTCCCTGCATGAGGCCGACGGCTCCATCAGGACCGTGGAGTACACCGCCGACGACCACAACGGCTTCAACGCGGTGGTTCACAACTCCGCGCCCGCGCACGCGCCAGCGCCCGCCTACGTCAAGGCCGCGCCCGCCCTCCAGTACTACCACTAAACTGTGATCATTGTTATTTGACAAAATGACTGTTACAAATTAATTTATTGCAATATATGACTAAGTTCAATTTTATGTGTGTTTTGATATTACTACATCGAAGTGACTTTTAGAGGTAGAATTAACAATTCAATAACGTATTACGTTACACCTAAGTACTTTTTTGTAAGTATTAGTATTTTTGTGATAAATGGTCATGTTGCAACGGTTGAGTACCATGCCTGTATTGTATCTACATGTACGATACTTTTGTAATGGTAGGTATACAAAAGAAAATATTATTGAATAGATGACTATAGTATGGCGGCTGTGGTGGTCTAATAGCTGTAACACTGTCCTGTCATTCTTGAGGTTGCGAGTTCAAATCCTGGTTCTATACCAATGAGTTTCTTTGAAACTTATGCACGGAATTTCGCACCACTGACTTTTAGGTGAAGAAAAACATTGTGTGGCAACCTGCATACGTCCGTGTAAGAAATTCGATGGTGTATGTGATTCCACCAACCCGCACTGAGCCAGCGTGGTGGATATGGCCCAATAATTCGTGGGTAGACCTACGTCCTGCATTGGACTATTAAAAAAGCTGGTACAGTATAGCGAAGGATGTAAGGACATCAAAAAATGGTTATGTTAGGTAACTAAGTATTGAGCCGATTTGGATCCAATGTCTGCCGGGAGCCCATAGTACAAAAAAGAGTTAGTCTAGGTTTACACGCAAATTCAAACTACAGTTGTTTCCGTATGGCTCTATACATTTATGTACAATGCCCATGGCGGAAACGAGGATGAACTAACCAAAATGTAAGCCACACGCGAACTCGAAAGTTTAAGTAATCTACGCAAAACCTGGACTAAGGGCTTAGAACACTACTAATATTCTCCGTTAAAAATGGGTCTATATCTATAGCCACGAAGTCAGGCAGTCATTAATTCTGAAACTCTATATTTACAATTTTTTCGTTTCAAATAATTATACAATTACTATCTAGTGTAGCCAATCATTATTTGAAAAAGGCAGGTAAAAGAATTACTCTCAAAACCATTGCACCCCTTTATAAGTACTGACAAGGCGAGCACGTATTTTTGAAACGCAATGAAAGCTTTTGATAACAAACTAGAGAGTTCAATTAAAATACTCATCCATGAAATGAGATTATCGCCTCCACAATGTACCGATACAGATGGCTAAATTGATAAGCCATTCCATTCTCTTTCATAAAAATTTAAACTCAATTCACATAGGGTAACCTGGGCAGTGATGCTTAAGGAAAACAACACAAGTAAATTCATCTATTATAAATATAAATATCATATATTTATAATTTCGTTCATAATTATTACCTCATAAAATATATAATGGAATTCATAAAACAATAAAAATATAAAATATGGGGTTGAAATCGAGAAATCAATGAGAACAAGCAAAAATCTCCAGTGTATGAGAAATTTACTAATTAACAGCAATGTGCACGAGAATAATGTATGTACGAATAGGTATGTAAATTTAAAAATTAAACCAAATTTTTCAGCCCCCTGCTTTATATTCACTTAGTACATAAATCTATAACTAACATCGTAAATATCTATTTTATGTTAGTATATTTAGGATATTTTTAGGGTTCTGTACCTCTAAAAGAAAAACGGAACCCTTATAGGATCACTTTGTTGTCCATCTGTCCGTCTGTCCGTCTGTCCGTCTATCCGTCTGTGTGTATGTCAAGACTCTTTATCTCGGGATCGCGTAAAGATATCGAGTTGAAATTTAAACTATATACGTAAACCTATTAATTCTTGTAGTTGTGTAACAGAAAAGCTTCTCAGTTACCGTTTAAAAAAATTTAGAGCTGTTTATGTCGTAAAAACGCATATTTCAACGCTCACAAAAATCAAAACCTACATGGTACTTCCCGTTGATATAGAACTATGTAATTTGGCGAAAAATATTGTCTTAGAATACACATATAGGAATAAATCTGAAAACTGTAAATTTTTATTTAAATCACATAAAAAAGGGCCTCAAAATTCACAAAATTTGGGTTAACAATTCAAAGTGAGTAAATCATATCATGTAAGGTATGATATAAAATAACTTCATTAGCACATGCTAAAACAGGTTTTTAATTATTTTAACAATATGTTTGTACGGAACCCTCGATGTGCGAGCCTGACTCGCACTTGTCCGGTTTTTTCTGAATAATGGATAATATGCAAGTTGAAATAATAAAAAAATACCTATAGTTTTTTTACCTTGATTTCATCAATAATATCGATTATGCCCAGTATCCCCTTTCTAAAACACACTAAAGATAATAGTGATGATACTATGATGATAAAATTACTCGTAAACCGCTATCATAAACTGGACAAACCTTTCGTTTAGTTTTTGAAGAAATTATGTGTGTTGAGGAGTCTTATTCTAATTTCTTCAGAGTTGCATATCGTGAATTGTTAAATTATCTAATTTATTTTTAAGCAGGTATGTGTAAATATATTATAAGTATTATAAATATATTTAACTTTTACCGAATAAAATGCCGTTTGAAGTAACACTTCTCAGAATAATTATATCAATTATAGCCATTTTCTTGTCGGAATTTTATTTATATAAAACAGGATTAGTGCCGAATTTTAAAAAATTACATCGGTGCAAACGTTAAAATTAAACAGAATTATGAGTTTAGACCACGTTGCCGCATTGCCTTAAACATGAAGTTTCATATTTTATTGTTCGGTATTGCATAACAATTAGTCAATACGTCAATAGAAGTAGGTGTTGCCGTTACAAAGACAACATAATAAAGAAACAGTGCATAAGAAAAAAATTACATGACTTTATCCTGAATAGAATGAACAAAGCCACAATTTTGCCACATTTGACACAGCTTATCTTCTCTAGTCTTTCGTCGGCAAACTAAACAATGGCATCTTAACAATAAGATTTTGAACATTTTATGTAATAAGTATTGGAAAAGTATAAAACGGTGTATAATGACACTTTTAATCAACAGTTAGCTAGTACCTTCCGTTAGCGACAGTTCTACCATGTATTTTACAATGACTCAAAAGGTATTTTAAAAAATTCGAAAAATTTAATCACGTCATCCTTCTAATTACAAAAATTTTGTGTCGCATTCTTATACAACGGCTTGAGCTATTTTTATGACATTTTTGTCTATATTTGCTACGAGTATATCTGAGAATAGGACGAAGGATATTTCTATACATATTAGCATATGGCGTAACTTTTGCCGGATCAGCAGCAGTGTTTACATAAAATTAAGGTTTCATAGAAGTATTCACTAAACTTTAACGATATATTAAAGTGAATTTGTTTTGTTTCAGTTTTTATTCTTCATTTACTTTGTGGCTTCGAGTGCAGCAGTTTTTATCGACCCCAGCAGTAGTAGTAGTGGTTCTAGAGTAGAGTCTGACAGATCAGACGGTTCACAGAAATGGCAAGAAGTGAAGGTCTACCATCCGCCTAGTTCACAGTCGTACGGCAATAAATATTATGAATATTTTGTGAGTATATTTTTTGAATTATTATTATCATTCCTGGCCTTAGGAAGTCCACTGCTAGACATAGGGCTGTCTTATAGAATTTCAATAAAACCAGTTGATAGTGTTGCACCCAGCTTAATAATAATATTATTACTTGAATTAATAATATTATTATAAATTAACCACAGCAATAATAATTTTCTAGTTTTCATATTATTTATGATATTATGATATGTAATTATTGTGAATAATAAATATTTTACGCTAATTTAAATTATTTCAAAATATCCTATGAAGAAATCATTGGATTAATTTTTTTACACATTTATTGTTTGGTATTCCCATGTATTTATTAGGTACATAATAACACGCTTTTCTTTCACTAGGCCTACCCTAAATACGAGTACGAGTACGCAGTATCTGATAAAAAGACTGGAGACCACAAGAGACACCATGAGACTAGAGACGGAGACAGGGTCCGTGGTGAATACAGCCTCATCGAGCCTGACGGTTCCTTGAGGAAGGTCGTCTATGATGCTGACGATTACAACGGGTAAGCCGATTTCTTATTCACTAGCGGCTGGTGCTGGCCACGAAAAAATCATAGTTATAATCTTTTCTGAAATAATTATTTTTTGCAAAAAATAGCATGACTGACTTCACCCCTGTACAAAATCATTATTACATAGTAAAAAAAACAAAGTCACTTTCCGCTGTCTGTCCCATGTATGCTTATATCTTTAAAACTACGCAACGGATTTTAATGCAGTTTGTTTTAATAGATAGAATAATTCAAGAAAAATGTTTATATGTATATACACCTGTGAGAAGCCGGGCGCATCGCTAGAACGCAAATATTTCGCACGGATCGATGTATCATTTTTCACATTATTGTTGATTTATCAAAAATGGCTCAGCCAATTTCAATAAAATTTAAATGGGACCAATTTCGAAGTATATTCTTTCCAATAAAAAAAGAGTTATTGAAATCGGACAACTATAAAAAAAGTTATGCGTGGTTATACATAAAAATATATATATGTACGCGTCGAATTGTACACCTCCTCCGGTGGTACGTCGGTAAAAAAAAAAACAAAAAAAGATACTAAAATTTTGCAATCGGAGTATTGTTTAGAAGATGAAAGCGGATACACAAACTCGTAAAAAAAACTTTAAATTACAAATTATGTGGTGATACTGAATTTTATATGGACCGGTTATTCCTGGTTTCAAAGTTTTTAAGCCTTCTGTAGCCCTCTGACATGGCTAATCGTTTAAAATGACCGAGATTTAGAATTTAACATGTAATTCGAGCGACGGAAAGTCGGAAACACTATTTTAAATGCCACCCGCGGTCTATGTGTTCAAACTAGCAAACCTACGAGTACGATGGCTGGTTGGTTGAAAAGCCACTAACGGCTTTATGTAAGCTATAATCTACCGCTGAGTGCAGGGTTTTTATGAAAAGGTAAATAACTATAGTACATGACGTTGGCTCAATGCTAGTTGAGAAACTATATATTATTAAATATATTCGAAAACATAAAAACAATTCTTAATAGATTTAATCATATTCTTTAAAAAAATCTAATTTATTTGAAAGAAAATTACAACCTAATAACTCTCGATGTATTTATTATTCACAAAATGATACACGCTTAATTTCTTTCTGAGTTAGAAAAATTAGTCTCAGCTAACAAAAACATACCTATATTTATCTAAAATCTTATACGCGTGGCTTATAAATCCTTGTTCTATCTAACTAGCGTTAACCATTTATAACAATTATCTTGTTAGACATGACCGTGGCTAAATACATTATAAAAGAAACACATTTTAAAATCACGACTCCAACATCCAACATAATAGTTATACCTACGTATAGATTCTTTAATATGTTTTATGCATGCCATTAATCTTATTACTTTTATTAACAGATTTAATGCGATTGTCAGCAAGACTGTGAACAAGCACGGAGATCACGCTTATTCAGTATCTGATCATGTCAGACATTTCTACCCTACCGGACATGGCATCAAAATAAACCACTTCTTCCCAAATAAGGAACACCGATACCAAAGTGTAGAAAACACTAAAACCGAATCAAGCCCTTCAACACTGTCTGCACCTGTTCAAGAACCAGAAGAAGCTATAGTGAAAGGTGATGGTAAAATGGTTCTGATGTCTGGAGACAACCTTGTAGTATTAGAGCCTGTTAAAATTGCAGAGCAAGTTGATACTACAGAAATTGATATTCCAAAAGTCAAAGTGGAGGAAGGTCCAGTTAAAGTGGTCCCTGCCGTTGTTTCTATGATAATGAATAATCATGAAACTGTAAATGCTGATGATGACAAGTCTTCTGCCGTTATTACCAAAACTGAAGAAACGCCAAAATCAGAAAAAGTAGACCAAGCATCAGACTCAAAGGAGTCAAGTGCGGACTCTGAAGTGGCATCTTCATACTATCATAAGAGATTTTACTATGTAGGGTTTTAAAGATAGATATAAGGACATTGTACTGTTTTTGTTATTTAGTATTTAATCGTCTGAGTCATATTATGTTGTAAATGTTATAGTCATAAAGTAAATGAAAATAAAAACAATTGAAGATAATTTTTACCTGTAGTATATTTATATTATTTTATTTTGAAATTAAAGATATCCTTATTCATAAACTTAGATACTTAGAAACGCTTTATTGTTCACACAATAAAAAATATAACAATAAAAGAGTACAATATAATTAAAATAGTGCAACAATCGGCAGCCTTATCGCTTAAAGCGATTTATCCCAGGCAACCTGATTAAGAGAGTAAAGGATTATAGAGGAAGGTAAGGGACGGGGTGTACAATAATGGCGAATTAAGTAAAACAAAATTAAATTCATTATTACTTAAACAATGATTACATTATAGCCGTACCTAGTCATAATTATGATTGGCTTTTACTATGGAAGCAATTCTAAAAATCATGAAAATAATTCGCCTGTTCTATTACATTTTGTCTATATTAACTTGTTGTACGGGCTTTTTTTTACATTTGGTCTCAAAGTTCATATTCATGAAAATAGGTAAAGATAAAGATATTCTTTATTGCTCTGAACTTTTTTTTTTAAATATATACATATATAGATAGTAACTAAATAACACCCAGACACAGAGCAAACACTTATGTTCATCACACAAATATTTGCCCTGGGTGGGGATCGAACCCACGCCTCTTTGATCCAGAAGTTAGGGTCACTAACCACTGAGCCACCGAGGCAGTCAACAGTACATCCTCATCCTTACTTTCTTATTACATGAAGAGGTATATACATGAAGAGATCGAATAAGTTACAACTTAGATAAATCTTAGTACACAACATATTGACAAAAGATCTTAGAAGCTCTATCAATAACAATAAAAATATTTACATCGTTATACAATTTTTATTTTAGATATTATTTTTAGGGTTCCTTACCTCAAACAGAAATAACGGAACCCTTATAAGATCACTTTGTTGTCCGTCTGTCCGTCTGTGTGTATGTCAAGACTCTATATCTCGGGAACGCGTAAAGATATCGAGTTGAAATTTAAACTGTATATGTATATTTATGATCTCTTGCAGTTGTGTAAAAGATAACTTCTCAGATATCGTATAAAAAATTTAGAGCCGTTTATGTCGTAAAAAATCGCATATTTCTACACTCACAAAAATCAAAACCTACAAGGTACTTCCCGTTGGCGTAGAACTATATCATTTGGCGAAAACCATTGTCTCAGAGTACACATATAGGAATAAATCAATCTGAAAACTGTACATTTTTATTCAAAACGCAAAAAATAGGGCTCGTGCATCTCGACCATGAAGTACAGCATTGTGTACCGAACATTTTCACTATAAAAATTATGGTACTTGATGTGCGTGAGTCATTACGCGTAAGTTAATATCAGTGTCTCGCGTATCAAGCTATATTTTACAAGGTATAACAATTTATATATAAAGTTTGTCTATCTTACGTTTTGGTAACAGCATGTTTTTTCTTTGCATATTTATCTCGTCTACCGTAAATTTACTGATAAAACACGTGTGCATTTTACATTATTATAATATTATTCATGAAAGTTTCGGTCCATTCTACTAATCAAACTAGGTATTTCGTTCCAAGAATAATACGTATTTAAATTACTTTTTTCACATACTTGTAAGTGTTTATTTACTCGTACCAAATATGGCTATCAGTATTATCTTTATCTGCTATTATAAATAAGTAATAAATGATTCGCTCATAAATCTTTTATGGGGAGCTAAAAAACTCTCAAGATGAGATTCCTGATAGCTTTTTCGATGGCTCTATTTATGGTAACTGCTTTACCAACTGTTATAAATCCGTTTGTAGCAGACTTGTGCAACCGATAACGGTGACAAAAGTATTGGTTTTGCCAGCCATGGTAACGGTACTCGTGGCGGAGTTTGAGGTACCGGTTGGATCATCATGAATGCTTGGGATCTCAGAGATGCTATCGTCGGCAACGATGCAAGAATCGTCTATGTCAGAGGATGCATTGATTTAACCACTCTCTTCACTAGCTCTCCTGGAATTATTTTGGACGTTGGATCGTGGAAATCAATCATCGGTAGTGACAACTCATCTGAAATTACTGGTGGTCTAAGAATCAAGAAAAACCAACAAGTCATCAAATTCTCCAACGCCATTTCGTATGCACCGAAAAAAGAACCTGATGAATAGGGAGTTATTGTGTCGCAAGTTCGTGGAAAGTTTAATGAAGTGGATGCCGCTTTGTGCAAACAAACAGAGTATGTGTCGATCGCTAACACTATACCAAATAACAAGATGAGACATGATGGTCTTGTCGATATAAAAAAACCGGACAAGTGCGAGTCAGGCTCGCACACCTGGATTCCGTACAAATCCAGAAAATTTCATAAAATTGCGTTGTTGTGCGCAAAGTTGTTAAAATCTCTATACTATACCATCGACAAAAAGTTCTTTTTTGTTTCACTTTTGTCGTTATACATCGAAAATTACACATTGTTAAAAGAATTAAAAATCTGTACCTGTTTAGCATGTGCTAATGAAGTTTTTTTATATTATCATATAAAAAAACTTACAAGATTTTTGTGATTTAAATAAGAATGTACAATTTTTAGATTTATTCCTATAGGTATGTGTACTCTGAGACTATGCTTCTCGCCAAATTTCATAGCCAACGGGAAGTACCCTGTAGGTTTTGATTTTTGTGAGTGTCGAAATATGCCGTTTTTTACGACATAAACGGCTCTAACTTTATTAAACGATAACTGAGAAATTATTCTTTTACTAAACTGCAAGAGATCATAAATATGCGTAGGTAAACCTTTTAAATTTCAACTCGATGTTTTTACGCGTTCCCGATATAAAGAGTCTTGACATACACACAGATGGACAGACGGACAACAAAGTGATCCTATAAGGGTTCAGTTTTTTTTCCATTTGAGGTACGGAACCCTAAAAAGGTTTCAACTGAATCACAGTCTCACATAACATCTTTAGAAATCACAATAAAAATAATCTCGATGGCCACAGTGACAAAAATTCCGTTCAGGACGTTAGCAAGCCAAAGACTTCATTCATCAAGAACTGGTTTAAAGGTACGTAACCATAGAGTCAGGTCTGGAGAAGTGCACATTGCGAATAATTTGTACACCGATATCGTAAAATATGGTAAAGCTTAAAGCTGATGTCGGTGCGTCTATTTATGCTGAAAGAAATGTATTTATCAATACTCGCGCTTGGAGATATCCTGACCCGAAAGCCTATGGGCTACCTTCTGCCTAATGAACCTATTGTAAAACATTAGCTTTGGTGAAGTTCCTAGTAAAATGGAATTCCGATAATTACTTCAACTATGAGCCTTTGGACGTCAACCTCATTGAAGAAGAAATCAAGAGGGTTGCCGGAACTTGGAAATAAGATAATTAATGTGACAAAAAGCAAAAACTTCACTGGCATAAAACTACAATTATTTTTGTTTTAAAAAGGTGCAATAAAATTAACTTGCAGTTGCAGTACAACTATTAACGTTACAAACCGACCTTAGCTTTTATGAGAATGTATTGTAGTGCCGTCACGTAAGTATTGTACTTGCATTATTACATAAACCAAACGCTTCTTAGCTGATCATATTTTTATAAAGCATCTTGAACATTATCGGCATTTTTATTACTTCACCTTTAGATTGATCATAAATTACATGTGATGCTGTACAGTCGCTGCTATGTCAATGATGTGTTCAAGCCATATTCAGAATTGTTTAAGGTTTCATTTATCTCGTACTTCGGCGCCCTTAACATTTCTGTAGCTCATCAATGCGCATCGCCGAAACGAAATATTCTTGAATTACATTTCAAAACTCCCATACATCTTGTATTGCAAGTTACCATAAACAGACGATGAAATGTTTTCATTTTATCAAGTTAATCAAGTTGAACTTCTTTACTCTTTTAAGGAAATGAGACATGCTTTCGTTAATTCAAGAATGATTCGACCTCAGATCTTAGTTCGTTTACGCAAGACATTGCGCGGACTACTTACGCATGACTACAATACTTTGCATGTTATAATGAGTGTTTCATAAAATGTAATTACATGATTATGTTTACTTTTATTTTGTTGACATGAATTCCTCGCGCTTTGTTCACTAATCTTTGAGTTGTTTGCTAATGATGTGAAAAAATCTGCTTAACAACTTGGACGTATGCTTCACACGATGATGTATTTATGTTTAATAATTATTTTTTGCCAAAACTGGCTAAACTGCCTTCAACCGTGTACAGAATTCGAATAATTTGCACGAATCAATGTATAATAATCAAAACCATCTCTAAAGTGCGATTTACCAAACAAAAAAATCGTCAAAATTGATTCATAATGGCCGAATAATTGAGTTATTTAAAAATAAACTTCTTGGTATACAATTTTCGATTCGATAATAATAAAAACATAAACTACACATTCCTGAACTTTGTAAAGCAACACTCTGTATAAACTCGTAGTTAGACACAATTGCACAAGCCTGTAGAGCTGAGCTTGCACCTTTTACGGCCGACCGCGCTGTAAATACCCGCTCTTTAGTTTCATATCACCCCGGAACTCAGCAACAACGACTTAAATTGAGCGGTTTGATCAGATTATTGAAAAATTCTTGACCTTAGCAGCCCGGTGTCGATATTCAAGCTCATGTTGGTACACGGCTTGTGGTGCACGCTGTGAGTAGTGATCGGGATCATGGCGTTAGTTGTTTACTATTAAAAAACTAGAACTAGAATGCCACGTGTGATTATGCCTATTTTTACAAATTTAATTGAAAAAATTGTAAAAGGAACTACTCGTAAGTAGGTTATTAGATACTACTTTCTTACTTACTTTTCCTTTGTAGAAGATAGGAGAATAAATAAGTGGTTGGCAACATGGTCAACCATCAGCATTAGGAATACGATGCTTGCGGTATGCCTATGAGCGCGTTCACCTTTGGCTGCAAGATGGTACGGACTACTGATATTACGCTGTACTGCACAGCATCGCTTAGTGTTCTACCAATGTGAAACTGACAAACTTAAAACTTATTTTTTTCTACGCTTCAATGCCAATGTTGCAGTTTAGTTAAAGATAATCATACTCATACTCATTCATTTATAACAATAATCAATTTTTAGGGTTCCGTACCTCAAACAGAAAAAACGGAACTCAAAATCACAAAAAATAGGGCCCCAAAATTCACAAAATATGGGTTCAAAATTCAAAGTGAGTAAATCGTATGATGTATGGTATCATATAAAAGAACTTTATTAGCACATGCTAAAAGAGGTTTTCAAGTATTGTAACAATGTGTAATTTTCGATGTATGACGAGATAAATGAAAAAAAAACTTTTTTGTCGATGGTAGTATGTATACTTCCCAATTTTGTGAAATTTTCTGGATTTGTACGGAACCCTCGTTGTGCGAGTCTGACTCGCACTTGTCCGGTATTTTTTTTTCTTTTTTATGCTGTACTGAACCAGAATTTATATTAGTCCACAGGACGAAAGGCTAACCACGAAGAGTGATTGTTCGACATCCACCGCGCTAGCCCAGTGTAGGTTGGTGGATACACATACCTTCAATTCAATTCAATTCATTTATTTCGCAAAACATGGGTGTTACAATGTTCATGGGTTGTAGTCAATAAATATAAAGATCGCCATGTCTTAACCAGTATGGTATGCAAAATTTCAAAATGTAGGTACATTGTTAATAATTCATTAAATTAGTAATATCAAAACTATTTGGTTATGAAAAAATAAATGGAGTCACATAATTATTATTTCTTACTCTAAAATTATCACAAAAAAAAAAAAAAAACTTCTACGAACATATGGAGGATTCTTCACGATGTTTTCATTTACCGAATAACCAGTGGTGTGAAAATCGTCACATAAATACCACAGAACTCATTGGTACGGAACTGGGATATGAACCCAGGACCTTATGATTGTTCGGTGGTTGTCACTACCACTAGACCATCATGGCTTTTTTTTGTATTATCACTATAAATGTAGCATTTCTGTGCTGGATAGGATCAATATGGTATACTGGCTGTTTTGTATTGTATACTAGCTTTTACCCGCGGCTTCGCCCTCGTCACATTTTGATTCTTAAGCTATTCCATAGTTAATCTCTGAGGGAATTTTTCTTTTTTATAGTAATCGATTTCTTTGCATTTTCAACGCCATTTTGTGGTGATCTTGTCGTAGGATGTTTGCTCCGTTGCAGCGTGAAAGAGGAACAAACCAACAAACTTTTTGGATTTATAATATTAGTATGATTAGTAAGGCAGTAAGAATGAGGATGTACTGTTGACTGCCTCGGTGGCTCAGTGGTTAGTACCTTAGGTACCCTAAATTCTGGGTCAAAGAGGCGTGGGTTCGATCCCCACCCTGGGCAAGTATTTATGTGATGAGCATCGGTGTTTGTTCTGTGTCTGGGTGTTATTTAGGTACCTACTATCTATATAAGTATGTAAATAAAAATATGTATGTAGTATATCAGTTTCTGGCAGCCATATCAAAAGCTTTGCTTAGTTTGGGGTCAGAGACTGTGTGTATGATGTCCCCAAATATTTATATTATATTGTACTGGCTGTATACATACATATTTGACTGTTCTGGCTCTACACATGAATATCCCAATAACATTACCTTCATAGATACTCGAGTAGTGAAGCAATGACACCGCTTCTAGAATGCCATGAAATGCACCAATGGATGGCGAGAGGCGACAATCTACGCATAACTCAAAATGATTGGCTGTTATTGCCCTACTTTAAACTGCAGGAAGTTAAACACTGGACAGAACTCCTAATTTTCATAGTCCTAGACTATTATCTCATCGTGAATATTATGTCGATAGAAAGATCGTAAACTATTTCTAGAACTGGCTTTACCTGTGTATGAATAATTAAAAGCAAACCGGTGCTTAACTAGAAATTGCACTCTCCAATAGCCCTTGGGACTCTGATTAATGATTATAATCGTAATAAATTATTATTTGTCATATTAATTAAAAGCGCGTAACAGTTTTCGACTTTGTTGTAGTTATTGTTATCATTTATCTGCGAAAATCAAAAGAATAAGAAATAATATTACTAATTATTTTGATGACCATCATCGTAGGGTTACGGAGTACGTCTTATGTCTTATTTACTTTCATAGTTATTATTACTGACATATTACTAACTAATTTAGTTTACTAAATAGATCATAATTATGAATATAATGGATTCTCGCAGCTATTTCACTGCTTACCTTAGGAATTACTTTAGATTTTGTAGCTTTTCCTTAATAACTGGTAAATTGCAGCTATAACGTATTGAGCGCAACCGAAGATCTTCGTTTTAACACGGCGATTTTGCTTTTGTCTGTCCAGATATTCGGTTTTCCTCTATAGATCGAATTTTCCTACAATCTCGAAAACACACAGGTTCTGTACATTGAAAAAAAAAATATTTTGTCCAAATTTAGGGTAAAATTATTTTTGAGTAGGTATATTCAAGAATGCTACTTTATCTTATGTTTAGTAATCATAACATAATCATTCATTTCAGTATTATATGATGCATGAATCTATTACCTATCACACATGCAAATTAAAAAAAATGTTATCAGGAGCACCTACTTGTTTTAATAGAATTTTTACACATGATAAACATCAATAATTCGCCTTAACATGCAAACTACTAACAAACTACGAACATCGCATGCGCAATGACGATAAAACCACCGTTTCCAAATATCAAACAAACCGGATGTTAATAAAAACGCCGATAATTTCTCATATTGATTACAAAGCATTTGAAGATTTACAATCGAGATTAAAGGTAACCGATTGTTAGTGATAAAAACGTAACAATATCAACCTCTCACTTAACATCGCTTTTCTCTACATACTCTGGCCATATTGTCCGTTGCAACACCCAATAAAGTGAGCAGATTGGCAACGTCGCAATTACTGTGATCCGATCGGATATCTCGGGAATAGATCCCCTCCACGCTGATTATGTTTTGTTTGTTATATAAAAACAGTACGCTATCACAGTAACACCAGTCAAGGCACTTGTCGCATAAGCAAAATGTTCTCCAAAGTAAGCTTTACCTAAACTCCTTTCAAAAGCCTAAGTAGAGCGGATTACCTAACGACTCTTAGGACAATTTGCTTAATCGAAGTAAACTGGATTACGTTGTCAATTGTCGGTTATTAAGGTGGACACTGAACCTACGCAGCAATCTTGAAACGGGACTGGAATCTTGCATTTAGAGACTTTGTCATGTCAGAGTATTAGTGATGATGTTCGTTGTTTCAGATCGTGCTCGCGTGCGCGTTGGTGGCGGCTTGTCAAGCTGGTCTGATCCACCACGGAGCGACGTCTTCGCAGAACATCGTGCGCCACGACCAGACCATCCACCACGAAGCTCCGGTGCACTACGCCGAGATCCACGCGGCTCCGGCGGTCCACCACGCTCCCGTCCACGTTGCTCCCGCTGTCCACGCCGCTCCTGCACATCATGAGGATCACTTTGTTGATGAATACGTACGTTTAAAAGTATTACTATGGCATCCTAACCACGGCATATCGAAACTGCTTTCAACAATTTTCTGAACGGACCAACGCTTCTTTCTTCGCAGCAGCACGCTAATTGTATCTATTCAATTGTATTGGAGAAAATAATTACACTTCAGATTTCTATCAGAAAGACTGCTTTCTGATTTTTGCGTAGGATGGTCACTGGACCATCCTACGGATGAATTATTATTTATTTACCAGCATTATCACACTTGACCTATGAATTACTTCTCAACCAAACTCAGTTTTCAGTTTAAAGCGCTGTAACGCTCATAGCGTAGTTTGACTAGGTGTTTGGCAGCGATTACCAAAGTGAAGCAACGTTGGGTACGAACAGTCTTTGGATGGGTGACCGCGTGTGCTATTTACAACTGAGCTCCTCAGTAGCTCGGATGACACGTTAAATAATAAGCGCCTCATTTCAACCGTTTTGCTGAGATCGTCAAGATATTACCCTAGTTTCAGAAAAGTCTGATACCAGAGCTGACCACCTAACCTTTCTTAACTTACCTATTTATACTTTACAGGCTCATCCCAAATACGGCTACTCGTACTCCGTGGAAGACCCCCACACCGGCGACCACAAGTCCCAGCACGAGACTCGAGACGGAGACGTCGTGAAAGGAGAGTACTCCCTGCTCCAGCCTGATGGCTCCTTCCGCAAGGTCACCTACACCGCCGACCACCATAATGGGTAATACACTATGTACAACTAGATTCTTTCAAAAATAACAGCATAATTTTGTAACAAAAACCTACCTATCTCAAAACCATACCTCTACAATCGTTTTAACTTTATGATAATTTCAAATTTAATAATTTAATTGTACCTCTACTGTATTTAATGATTATAAAGGATCACAGGGGGTATCAATCTTTGTTTATAAAATACTATGTTATAAAAAATAAAACCATAAAAACACGTGTCGACGTGATATTACACAAAAACCATGGTAATGAATTGAGAACTTAGGTACTGTTTTTTTTTGGTAGTGTTTGATAACATTCTAAAAGGCGTAGTAAAATCAAGAACGTTTGTTTGGTTGAGTAGGCTATATAAAGTGCTAACAGCTGGTAATAAATAGCCTTTTTAGCTTACAACAGTAAGCTGTTGAGCCGTGGTGGTCAAGAGGTAGTGACACCCGCCTTACAATCGTGAGGTCGTGGGTTCAAATCCCTGGTCCCGTACCAATGAGTTCTTTCGAATTTATGTACGGAATTTCACACCACTGGCTTTTCGGTGAAGGAAAACATCGTGAGGCAACCTGTATACGTCCGTAGAAGAAATTCGATGGCGTATGTGAATCCACCATCCCGCACTGTGCCAGCGTGGTGGATATGGCCCAATCACCCTTCGTGGGCAGGTCTACGTCCTGCAGTGGACTATTAAAAAGGCTGGTACAGTATTTATTTGAATCCATATCAACAACACAGTCAAATAGGTATTTCTGAATCTACTGATTCTTTTAGCTTTATTATGCTCTAATTAAGTTAGAGGTACTTTGCGATACCAGGATTAAATTATGATTTGCAATATTAAGTAGCCTTCACAACAGTCTAGTAACCTCTAACCTATATTTTGCCCACAGTTTCAACGCCGTCGTCCACAACTCCCCGCCGGTCATCCATCATCATTAGGACAACAGTGTACCAATCTGTGATATTAGAGTTAATGTTCTAGTTCTTGTAGTAATCCCATCACAGGCCTTCCATAGTTCTCATTATACGTGTAGGTACGCTACGGTATAGTCGCGAAGAGTGAATGATATAAGTTTTGTCGTGAGTTTGGATCTTATTGCGTGATTACTCTTGTTAACGCTGTAGTCTTAGTATGTGACATTGCTTTATAACATGAGATGTATGAACGTTTCAATGACTCTATCCATAAATACCAATAGAGAAACCTCTTACCTGTGCCTAAAACTGCGAAATACTCATACGCCTCATTATGTACCTATGTTTACCATCAATACAGTGAAGAATGTATCCACTATGAGCGCTTAAGAGTAAGTTATTTGTTGTGCTCTTAGAGTAATAGTTATAATAGTGGTATTATTGACGTTATGCGTAATTGTGATTTAATACAAAGAGTCTTCAGACCAAAAATCAAGACGGAATGTTGAGAAACAAACAAGTGAGAAAAACTACGCCTCGCCGTGTATAGAAACAATTACACACACAAACACGTACAACGAAACTACGCCTTGGCTTGTCAGTGGCGGCACAAAACCGACACACTCATCACATATATAAAAAACTGGCTTCACTTGTCTATTCACGACGTTCTATCTTGATTGTTTTATTTGATCTGAGAAAGAGTCTTAAAGTAAATTAGATCCCTTTTAGATCTAGGCGTCATGGCCCAAATTTTCATATTGGCCATTTCTAAGCGACCACACATTTTGTGTTGTAGAGAAACAACTAAGCCTAAGATTGCAACGTGTAACTATCGAAATGTAGATTAGTGTGAATGCTTCACTGTTGTAGACTTCCTATTACCTTAAAATCTTCTCTTTACTATTTTCTTGTACATAGTCATCTCATTGTATTTCCGCATTTGAAACACTTGTGTATTTGAAGTGATTGTAGTGTATTTAGTACGTTATATGTTGGGTCTGGGTAATGCAGTTGTAAATAGCAGAGCTTTTGTGTGTTTAAAATATAGAAAATGATTCATAAACGATATTTTTTTGTGTTTATTTTCCTTTAAAAATCCCTTAATGTACAGACCACTTTGTTTTTATCTAACACTTTAATTAGATATTAAGCCCGATTACAGAGGCGCCATAGTAATTATAATAGCTAAATATTAAATATTTTTCACTTTAGGCATTCGATAGAGAGAACGCTTTTTACGTTGCTATTAAATTTACGCTGGCGCCTCTATAATCGGGCTTCTTAACTTTTGCACCTAACTAGGTTCCATTATTTGTAATTAAGTACACTAGAATACGTACTTGTTGATTGTAATTAAATTATAGAAAAAAACCAAGAAAGTTCGTACTCTCTTGGTTTATTTCTATATTTTAATAAATTTAAAGCAAGTTTTGAATATAATTAATAAATTTAGGTGAGTACAGGCCAATAGCAGAATAGTTATTTCCAAAAAGCTATTTATTGAGCCGAATAGAACGGACTCACATTTAGGTACTAAAATTTTGCTCTGTACCCTAATTTTTAAATTTTATTGGAAATAAATATATCTTATCTTATAACTATTTATGACAGCAAAAAGTCAATAAGTATTTTTATTATTCCATCCATTCATCTATCAGCCGCATGACGTATACTCGTGGAGATCAACCTCCCCTATGAACTTTCAAAACGATCAGTTGGAACCGACTTGTGTCTAGCAATCCAAATTCTTATATCTTACCCAAAACATGTAGCAAAAAGCAAGGAACGAGCAAGGACGTTTAAATTGCACTTTTCAGAACTCCTTTCGAAATGGCAATTAGCATTTGGGTAAAATTTTAAAACAATGATGAAGGCACATACGCCGTGCCATTTGGTGCATTAGGCCGTACGTGTTAATTGCACAAACCGGTCCAGTAGAGCGTGAGAAAATAAGACCTCGTCCACATTGCATGCAGTACGAGAGCATTACCATACAATGTTCAGCCAAAATAAGGAGTGAAAGCAAGTAGCTTGTAACAGTGCTGTTCTTAATACGGCAATATATTAGGAGTTTAACCTTATTTAATCTGTGCAGAAGCGCGTAATTTTTTTTAACTTTCATGAATTCGTCACGTGTGTACAGCGCCGCCAACTTATCGGACCTGCCGGGCTAGGATGCGCACCACGAAATATTTCTTTCGACGTGTCAGAGTTATGGAGTAGTATATATCTGTCACGTCTTCACACGTCGAAAATAGTTCTTTTCGTGACTTTCGTGGTCGCATGCTAAGCTAGCCGGTGGTGACGTAGCTACCGTCGTACTATATAATGATGCCAACATTTTGGCGTTTCAGAACAGCGTTGTTAGTCCTTCTTTCGGCCACCGGGTCAGATAACTTTGGCACTGTACCTAATACGAGTATAATTTTGTCAGAAAAAAATATTGTGTAGTCTACCGAAAAATAATTGATTTAACGGTAAAGGATACATATTTAATCATCTTTATAACCGTTGTTTATATGCATAGCTCAATAAATACTTTGTTATTTGTAAACAGGATGCTTAAATTATTTATAGCTGGTCCCATATAGCTGGCTGCCTCGGTGGCTCAGTGGTTAGTGACCCTAACTTCTGGATCAAAGAGGCGTGGGTTCGATCCCCACTCAGGGCAAGCATTTAAGTGATGAACATAGATGTTTGCTGTGTGTCCGGGTGTTATTTAGGTACTATCTATATAAGTATGTATTTAAAATATGTTTATACTAATATATCAATATCTGGCAGCCATATCACAAGCTTTGCTTAGTTTGGGGTCAGAGACCGTGTGTAAGATGTCCCCTAATATTTATTTATTTATTTTGATTTTTTTTTAATTTAATCTTAATAATGAGTATATATACATACATGCCTACTTACATTTCTGGAAATCCTCGTACTTCGCAAAGCGAGCGTACAATCTTGTATTATAGCGTATGATTTTATTTTTGTATCTTACTAACTGACCTGGCAAAAGACTAGATTCTCAGACCTACCAAATGTGCATGTGATTTTTTTTAGTAAAAAAATAAATAAATTCAAAAAGTAAATGAAAATCGGTCTAGACTCTAGCCGTTTTCAAGGAGCTTGATAACGGCACTGTTACATTATTTTGTGGATCTTTTATCAAACTTAAATGTTTTTTTTGTTTTTTTTTTTTTTTGTTTTTTTTTATTAATGACAATACTACACTACTACTACATAGAAAGCAATTGGATCATCCACAGACCCTTAAAGGTCTAAAGATAATCCAAGTGCTCAAGCCCACTGCCAGTTGGCAGCGTGCCCAGCATGCTGGCAGCATTCCCACGCTGAATGGCAATGCAATATGTTGAGCCAAATAAACACCAGCATTTTGGTCACGCATCGCGTCCACCAGACGCTCAGAAAGACTTTTGAAAACGAGATGAGCTCCCGGCCCCCACGGACCCAAAGTCTCAACTCCAAATGGCTCAAATATGTAACCACTACCGAGGTTAGCATATTTGCGCCGCTTGTGCTGCTCAGCCAAATTGGCCGCCGCTCCAGCCCTACTCTGAGTCTCAGGAAGATGTGACGGTGCCAAAGTATCGGCTCAAGTTGCGTCCCATACTAAGGGCCGTCCACACTTCCATGGGACCAGCGTCATGCCGTCAGGCCTTTTGCCAAATGTCATATTAGATTACTAACAATATTCATTTCTTTTCATAAAAATTTTTTCATTCATTTAAATGTCAAACTAATTTTATATTAAAATAAAACCGGACAAGTGCAAGTCAGGCTCGCACACCGAGGGTTCCGTACAAATGCGGAAAATTTCACAAAATTGGGAAGTAAGTTGTTAAAATCTCTTTACTTACTATAACCAAGATAACCATCGACAAAAAAGTTTTTTTTTTCACTTTTCTCGTCATACATCGAAAGTTACACATTGTTAAAATAATTAAATTCAGCATGTGCTAGTGAAATTAAAAGAACTTGATGATTTTATTTCACATTGATATGATACCTTACATGATACGATTTACTCACTTTGAATTTCTTACCCATATTTTGTGAATTTTGAGGCCCTATTTTTTGATTTAAATAAAAATGTACAGTTTTCAGATTTATTCCTATATGTGTACTCTAAGACAATGCTTCGCCAAATTTCATAGTTCAATGTTAACGGGAAGTACCCTGTAGGTTTTGATTTTTGTGAGTGTCGAAATATGCGGTTTTTTACGACATAGACGGCTCCAACTTTTTTTAAACGATAACTGAGAAGTTTTTCTTTTACACAACTGCAAGAGACCATAGATATACGTACCTATACAGTTTAAATTTCAACTCGATATCTTTATGTGTTCCCGAGATAAAGAGTCTTGACATACACACAGACGGACAGACGGATATATAGACGGACAACAAAGTGATCCTATAAGGGTTCCGTTTTTTTCCTTTTGAGGTACGGAACTCTAAAAAACGAGACGCATAAGGCCATTTCAAATTTTGCAAGGAGAAAATACAAATAAACCATCACATTGTTTGAAAATACATATTGCGTAAAGATTTTACCTTTATTGCTGTAATATTTCTTACAATATGAATTGTATTTTAAGAAATAATATTTATTATTTGCCAAAACTACTTATCAAGTAATATCGTTTAACGAAGTTTAGATTAAAAAATAATCATCATTACTCTCTTAAGCCAAATATGGAATAATCGACTGTACAGAATTCGAATAGTTCACACGAATCGATGTGTCATCCATGTAGTATTTTTTACATTATTGTTGATTTTTCAAAAACGGCTCTGCTGATATTGATAATATTTAATTGGGACTACCTCGGGAATGTGTACCCTTCTGTAATTAAAAAAAGTTTTTCATTAAATCGGTTCACAATTGGCGAAAATGTCGATGAACATACACAAAAAAAAAAAACAGATCAACATAGTACATCCTCCTTTTTGAAGATGGTAAAACTCTTCGATTAAGTTGACATTTTGCCAAATGAACATCCGTTTATTGTCCTACGCAAACCTACGTACAATGCGTGACTCGATCTCAAAGTTACAACATTACATAGCAACTACGTACTATCGTAGATTTACTTCAGAGATGAAATGATCGACTCGTAACTCTACCGGGACAACACTGGTACGCAATCCAAATGAACATGAATGTTCTGAAACCCTATCTTTGTAAGTATTTGTGCAAGTAGTGCAGTCTATAGCCTATTTAATATTCCGCTATTAGGCAATTGAGATCACCGCAATTCCGGCATGAGACTGCATAACTGCTCGATGAAATATTTGCACGAGTAAATAAACTGCAGTTTATATTTAGCATCCGTTCGTTTATGCGTATCACAATGATTAAACTTGTTCAGGATGGAAGTTAACTGATTTTATCCATACCTATTTTTTGACTGTTTACACCTGCCACATAATTATTACCATTCAAATCGATGCAATAGCATATCTTTCTCAATTTTGTGGTCATTATCAGTATTCAACTGAATCAGGTAAGTAGGTTTACGGTCCAGAACTTGCAAGCAGATGCAAATAGACTACTACTCTTTAGCGAACTATTAATAGTCCCCTGCTGAACAAAGCCCTACCTATAAAGAGCGATCGAGTCTTACCACTCTAGACCAGAGGCCGGATTTTTCAACTTAGCACTTTTTGGTCGTAGAGCCCACTTCACGAAAGAAGTCTCGCAGACGCAGCAGCACAATCGCTTCTTCTAAGGTTATAACTAGTTCTACTAATTTTCCGTGGGACTTCTTTGATGAAAAGAACTTTACTATACGGAACTTGTATGGAGCATTCGCAACTTCCATAGACAATATAGAGTGTTTTCATACAATGTGTCAAAGTTCAAATGTGTCAAAGATGTCAAACGTTCCTAGGCGTTCGAAGTTGAACATTAAGGCCCCAGCACGGATTAATAGATTCACATATGGCATTTAATTTTTTCGACGGACGTATGCAATTTTCTCACGACGATTTTAAACCTTTACCGAAAAGCCAGTAGATTGAAACATGCAAAAAATCGAGAAGTATGGTGTCAAGTATAGACCTATTGCCGATTTATCTATCAAGAATAAAAATTAATAGTTTAGAAAGCGTTTTTATAGTTAAGCACAAATCGCCCACGGCTTTGCTCAAGTAGAGAAATGATGTGCCTATTACTTAAGCTACAACTGCTAATCCTTATGTAAATTTCACAGCGATCCAGTTGTTAGCCAGGAAGAGATCGTTTTTACCGATAAAGCCGCTAGTTACTATGATAATTACTAGATCTGGTAGAAATATACGTTTTATATTACTGATAAGTTTAAATCCAAAATCTTTTTGAATGTATATGTAAATATTATCAAATTTTGCCTAATTTGGTGTCAGAGACCGTGTGTAAGATGTTCCCTAATATTTATTTAAATAATAAGTTAATAAAAAAAAAATTAAAGGCCTTTTATTTCTCATCAATCAATTAAATGTACAATTCATTTAGTCATAAAATATTAGTTTGTTGTTTAATTCTGTTACATATATAAAATAGTTAAATACTCAGTGATGTTTAATATTATTGCATTATTACATTTGTCAATTGAGTTTGTTAATAGTAATCAGTAATTTAGTCAAAACTATAATTATATTTTCAAGTTATGATTTGTTTACAACATTAATACATATTTCTTTAGTGAATTTTGACAATAATATTGTCAAAAAAATGTTGTATTATTATTACAAAGTTAAGTCATGATTCATTTTAAGAGATTATTACGTTTGTCAATATAGAATTTATTACTGATTATTTCACTATGTCAAAGATTGTTATGTATATTTATATATGTCATTATTTATTGATTATTTGATGAGAACCCCTGATGAGTATAGGCCTCCTCTATAGAGCTTTCCATTCGTCTCTATTTGTTGCTTTCTTCGTCCAGGAAGTGCCAGCCACCTTGTTGATGTCATCAGCCCATCTTGTTACCGGTCTACCTTTCCTTCTCTTGTCTTTTGGTCCACGCCATTTAGTTGTTGTACATGTCCATCTATGGTCTGGCAGTCTGGCCATGTGGCCTGCCCATCGCCACTTTATTTATCTATATGTCTCAAAATATCAAGTCACTGATCAAGATAAGTTGTCTACCAGACAGCCACTTAAAACAAAGCCTTTTATGTGGATTGTATTTGCTTATAGAGTAATGTTGCCATCAGTTGGCCTAAATTCTGGTTAAGCCGGTTACTCTACGAGTAATAATGTCCACCTATGAAGAAACAATTCTCGATCATAAGCGATTAAGATAAGTGAATAAGATTCTATTCAAATTCTGAAATAAAAATAAATAGAGTTTTGTAAAATATAAGCATGTTCATACTGTACTGTACCAGCCTTTTTAATAGTCCACTACAGGACGTAGGCCTACCCATGAATGGTGATTGGGCCATATCCGCCACGCTGGCTCCGTGCTGTTTGGTGGATTCACATACGCCATCGAATTTCTTCTACGGACGCATGCAGGTTGCCTCACGATGTTTTCCTTCACAGAAAAGCCCGTGGTGTGAAATTCCATACACAAATCCCAAGGAATTAATTGGTATGGGACCAGGATTTGAACCTACGACCTCACGATTGTAAGGCGGGTGACCACCATGGCCACATACGCATGGTCATGCGTACATGTTATTAATAAACTTTGTATAAAAAAGTCGTGGAAGTTAATTTCGATAATAAATCACATCATCACTCTTTTTATTTTTAATTTACGTACTAAATTAGATTTCGTATGAATTAGGTACCACTTAAAATGCGAAAATCGAAATCGTGAAAAAGACTAACTGGAAGGGAAGTTTTTATTTTTTTTTAATTTTCTAGTATTCTAATAATGGTAGAAAATTTCAATGAAGGAATTTTATAGAAATTTATAATCTAAAATTTAAAGCAAACCCAATCCCCAAACGGAATAAAATGACTCCTTAGGTAGAATATATTATATTATATTAGGTATTATAGCTTTCACCTACTATAAGAATCAGAGGACTCTATAATACTGTAAAAAATATTGTTATTCAATGAGAAACCAACATTTTAATAATTATTTTGCGCAAAAATAGTCGGTGTTGCGATCCACCGTGTACAGAAATCGAATAATTTGCACGAATATCGATGTGAGATTTATATACATTTTTGTTGATTTATCAAAAACGGCTCAACAAATTTCGATAAAATTTATATGAATGGTTCCATTTGAACTTTATCTTTCTTTGAAGTGTATTATTTCGAACAAAAACAATATTTTATTAAATCGACTTATAATTGGCGAAAATATTGATGACTATATACAAAAAAAATTACATACAGACGTCCATATAACCTCCTCCATTTTGGCAGTTGGTAAAAGTTTTTACAGCTTATTAATAACAAAAAAAGAGACAGCTTTCATCCAATGACATGTTTGATTATATAACATCAATAATCCCCATTGAATTATAAAGATTCAGGTCACGTATTCGAAAAAGCTTATTAACATATTGATGTACAAGACTTATGAAACGTGGACCTTTTCTGGGATATTAATACGTCACTTATTTTGTAATATTTGGGGGAAAATTGCTTGTAGAAAATATTTTCTACGATAAACCTAAGAAAACCTACATATAATAAAGTTACAATTATTTGCCTAGATAGGATAATATTGCCACGTTTTAAGTGATTTAAATTGTTCTTAGTTTTAAGCCTCTTAATAATATGTTATTTTACTGTGCAAAATAAGTTAAGTACTTCATTAAAACTCGCGTGAGAATTCATTATACTAAAGAAAACACCGGTTTCTACTCACGTATAATATCGCGGCCGGGCCGCTGGGAACCCGACCGGTTTCAGAGTAATTAGTACTCCTTCGTCAGGGAATACGCGCGCTCCTGTCGACTGGCGCACGGGTGCGCGTGCGCCAGTCGACCGAAAACCGGTGTATTCTTTAGAATAAGTTAAGTATTTCGCGCATAATTTTGATGAACAGTTAAAATAGGTACTTATTCATCTTTAGCTTCAAATCATCACTAATATCTAATGAGAAAACAACTAGGAACAATAGGCATGATGACTGGTTAAGATAATTATTATAATTAGTCCGTGAGTTACATATTAAAAAAATATTGGAAACGTATTATTTTTGTTAATTAAACAACAAATGACAAAGATAAACCTTGTCAAAGTTTGGGGGTGGAGATCGTGACGTATACATTTGTATGGCACTTGTGACGTCTCGCGCTACTTTAGCAGGCTTAATTCTTCATCAATTTTTGTTTAATTTTAAAAAGAAAAAACACGTGTCTAATATTGTTTGATAATCTATTTTTTGAACTAATTATATTTTTTAGTTATCACACCTATCACACAGTACTACCGTGCACCACTATAGTTCTGTGGTTACATAACTTTATTGGATATGAAAAGACGCGTTAAAAATCTAATGTTGTGCAAACATAATTATTTTTGTAGCTGGTCTTGTCACTCAGTTATTAAAAAAAGACAAAGCTCTAAAAATCTCAGTCTTTTTTATCATGTGCAACAATATCAGTCAACTAGTCACAGAAAGGAAATTCACATCACAATATTTCTGATAAAGATTGTATGTATTCCATTAATAACTTACGATTTACAAATATGGGTCGAAAGACTGATGACAAATCACGAAGATGTAACCGTGTAAGAGAAATGCAATGGTTTTGGGAGTTCAAGCGAATTCGTCACGGATGCCGCCCGTCGATGAGCTTAATGGTAGTAACGACCGTCAATTTATTACAACGCTGTTTTGCAATCTCATGAGAACATTATTCTGAGGCCGACGCTAAATAATTAGTGTTGTGCTGTTTACCTCTATGAAAAAGGACAATAAATGTAAATAAAACTCTAACATAGGTTGAATATTTATGTTAATAATATACAGGGTTATTTCTAATCAATTAGCACCATTTTAGGGGCTTGTTCTGTACTGCATCAAACCTAGCAACTTTTGTTCTGCTACTTTTGACAAAACTCAAAAAAAACAGCTGTTCCATACATTTGGTCGCGGGTGAATGATATTTTTCTATAGAACACCAATTTTTTGTTTGAGTTTTGACAAAAGTCTCAAAACAAAAGTTGTTAGTTATTATGTACAGAATAAGCCCTAAAAGGATGCTAATTGTTTAGATATAACCCTATATTTGTATATCTGGTTAGTAAATAGTAAGTTTAAGAATATTTTGTGTGTGTTTTGAAAGAATAAGAGAAAATACCGTACTGTGTCACATCACAAAGCTTGAGTTAGTCAGTATGATTTATTATATCACTATGACTTTAGCTCTTATTAGACATTATCTATTATCGTGTACCTATATCTACGATTAACATTTAATAAGTTTCTTGTAACTTTATAGTACTGGAATATACGAAATAAACAAAGCAGATGTTAAACAGACAAGCATCAATAATTCAAAGACTTCTTGTCAATGAATTTATTTATAAACTTCGCCTTAACTACGAGATTCTACTGATATCAGTAACCCGCGGCTTTACCAGCGTGATATTAGTTGCTTATAATACCTACTTTTCGACTTACAAACTATAGTCTTACAAAAAATGATGTCTAAGGTCGTGGCTACGCAGCCACGACTCTTTGTCTTTGAATGTCACTCTTTCACGCGAAAGAGTGACATTCATATCAATAAATACACTTTCGGGTTTATAGTACTCGTAAGTACTTAAGAGTAAAAATAATGTAAAATGTACCTTGACCTTTCAGAGTTAAAATTAAACTGTTTAAGTTCTACGGCCCTTTCACGTTCATTACCAAGACCTTAAAAACCGCAGGTCTACACTTATACAGTGAGACATTAAATGCGGCCTGACATTGCCAGTCCTATGTGCTTAATTCCTTCGGTTTAAAAATGTTCACTGTCCTAGGTTTCCACCATTTCTAATGACTCATTTTTAATAGCAAATAAGTCTACTTCTGACCATCATCTCATCTATTTAGTCTGACCTTGAAAATACCAGAATTATATTTTTCGAGAAACAAATGAAGCCGACAGCAGCCTAGTCCATTTTGTGACACTTTAAATGCTGAGAAAGAAGAAAAGAAATTATTCCAAATACTAAGACACAATAGAGACCTTCAAGTGGTATAAAATTGTGTCTCTTATGCATAAAAACGTAAGTAATAAATTCACACAAAAGTCTTTCTGAACGGCTGGTGGACGCGACGCGTGACCGAAATGCTGGTGATTATTTGGCTCAACGTATAAGTATTGTCATTCAGCGTGGCAATGCTGCCAGCATGGTGGGCACGCTGCCAATTGGCAGTGGGCTTGAGCTTTTGGATTATCTTTAGACCTTCAAGGGTCTGTGGATGATCCAATTGCTCTCTGTGTAGTAGTAGTAGTAGTGTAGGTGGTTTTAGCATTTAAAGTAGTATCTGAAACAGCACAAAATACAAATAATAAAATATTGGAGTAACTTCATTTATCTATTGTCCTCCGTTGAGGAAATTATTTCGCAGATTTTAGAAAAACCTTGAAAAAAGGTTTGTCATTAAAATGTTACAGTTATTTCAAAACATTTTTACCTTAGCTCTGCACTTAAAGTAAACCACTTAATGAAGCTAACAACCCATCACAAACAATGTCAAACCACTTCTCACAGCGTCACAGTCATGGACTAAAGAAAAAATAGGATTTGCCATAACATTAAAAATCTGAAGACAAGATAAATATCACGTTGGCGCCGCGCATAGAAACTACTGATTTACAATATACATTTCTATAAAAAGTTATTCTTGTATGTAGATTGATTTATCTAAGAACTAGTATTTAATTTTTTTTCGGATTTCAAAAACATATCGGATCTATAATGACTATTTTATGAAATTGGGACTTGATATAAACCTTTTTTTATAGCTTTTGTTTTCTGTAAAGGCGGTATTTCAGAAAACAAACATGAATTTGAATTATCTTTTAATTTTTGTACCGAGAAAAGCGAAGTGTCATTTTTAACTAGGTACTCTTCAAATAAAACATTAGTCGTCTCTACAGTAGAGCAGAATCTGTGGAGACGACATATTTTTCGCACACGACTGACATTATGGTCGATTTTTATACATCCATGGTCACAATGCGTGCATGACGCGTGTAACGGGTGCAACACTCCGGCCGCTGAAAGTCGTTAGAGATACGCATCCGTTACGCCTTTATCCAAGGTCGATACACCCACGGCCGTAGATGAAACTCGATCTCGCACATGTGATGACTTCAATTATTCGCTGGTGTACTTAAAAACCTAAGATAAATGTTTGTACAGTAATTATAAATTATTTTCTATCTTTCTTTTCTCAATTTTGATCAAATATATGTATATGAGACCAACTACGGGTATAATCCTTGCCAATGAAAAAATAATAATTAAAATCGGACTACTCTGTACAAAGTTATGCATACATTCTTATATTCATGTTCGCTGTTCATCTATATTAATAATTTCGTCAAGGGGTACGGTAGACTCGATTGAAACTTTATCTAAATGATAAAACATAAAAAAATAATGATTTCGAGTCGACAACATATATCCGGAAAATTCGGATTATCGAGTATTTTAATAAATTATAACGGTGCTGACAAACAAAAACACGGTGTCCATATTGACACCGGATGACGGATGACATAACTTGAGAAGTGTTGCCAACACCACAAATAAAGAATCTGCTAAAATTGTTTTAAAATTGTGACAAAATAATGCTATTTACATGCTAAAAATTGTGATAACATTTTTCAATATGAAATGAAACGTAACATAATTATAAAATTACTATTAATTAACAAAATATGTGTATTAATCGACTATGACCTATTATTATGTTATCAAATAAAATGTAAGTATCTTGGTCTTCATGGACCACTAATGAGCTTGAAGACGAGGTTGAGTCATTGCTCAGACTGTATAACTCCCCTTGGTACCTACAGAGCGTAGTGCGTTCTCTGGAACTGCGTAAGACTAGCAGCATTTCCTTGCCCTTTTTAAGTCGAATCTCGAAATTAATTTGAATGGTAAAAAACTTATTGTACAATTATTTTACATGCTAAAAAATATGACGTATGCTATATTGCAAATAAATATGCTAAACAAGATGAAAATATGCTAAATTTAGCATAAAAATGCTAAATTGGCATCACTGATCTTGAGCAGTCAAGTTTTTTATGTTTTGGCGTCACATTGTGGTGCATTTGCCAGTGTCAAGTATTAAGTTTTAATAATTTTTGATAATATTGTATCAAAATAGTCACTATCGTAGTCACGTTAAGGTCCAACCTTTGGTTAGTACCACAGATATCTAATATACTAGGTTAGTACCTAACCGAAGGTTAGGTACCTACTTAATGTTTTCAATGATCCGAAACATAAAATAGGACAGGAGTGTAGGCTATTAATTTTGTGTATGTAGTAAACAGACTACACTGGAGAAGCAAAGGATACAGGCTACATATAGTACATCATAATATATTACCAACCGGCCTTATTGGAAATCTATGAGCCTTATGTCCAGCTGTGGACGTCCTACGGCTGATAGATAGATAGATAACCATAGAAAATATAATACTTGCCATACATAACCTTTAAAGTAGACGTTGCCTTTCTTTTCGTTTTATCAGAATGTATAGATACATTTTCAGTACTTATTCATTTAGTTTTGAGCAATTACTTTGGGATATTGTTTACACCCATCATTCCGAAATTACCTATTTTTTAAAATGTATGTCTTTCATAATTGTTTTGCTTGACCTTCATCATTTTGTTATCAGCCTAATCTCCTTGCCATACCTAGATGAAGGATAAGTTTTTGCTCAGAGCGAAGCGATCCTTCCTTCATCTATGCTCCTTGCATTTGGTAATCAGTCATGATTGTAAAAAATTGATGCAGCGAAGAGCTCTTCGTAAAGATGGTGATCAAGTAAAATTATGATGAGTGTGTGTGTATTATAAGTCATATTTCGCCCGAGCGAAGCCGGGTTGTCATCTAGTACTTAAAAAAACGCGTAAGTTAAGTACTTTCTCCGTTTCATTAGCTAAAATGAACTAAAAAATTAAAAAAATGAGTTGGACACTTGAAATAAATTCGTAAAAAAAATTATAATTAATCTGCTAAATTTCAATTTCGTAAATTCTAATCTTGCAACGCGTTCTTTAAAATGACAAACTAATTTTGATTTAGTTATTTTTATCACTTTTTTAATTGACTTTGCTCAGCTATTCAATAAAAAAGAAATGGTTTAAAAATAAGTTTTTTTTTACATATTTTGATGCATATTATTGTAATTATGTTAAGAATAAATAAAATTCCTATGGATAAATTAACGTCTACCGTGCTATTGAAACTTTAAATAATTTTCCATAAAAATGAAAATAGTAAGCTCTCATAAACTTTACTTTTGTGCCCTAATATTTTTTTTTAATATGGCAGTGAGCAGAGCACATAGCACGGAGGACAGATGACCGATCGGGTCGAAAAGTTCTCGAGTGAAGACTACGTACCGGTAAGCGTAGCGTAGGTACGTACGAGGTGGACAATAATATCATCAAGACCGTAGGATCATGCTGGATGCAAGCCGCTTCCAACCGATCTTATTGGAGATTCATAAAGGAGGCCTATGTCCAGCATTTGACATCATTTGGCGGGTTGATTGGTTTATAACAACATTTGAAAGCAGCATAGTAAAATATAAAATGTTTAAAGCTATATTTTCAATCTTCTGCAGTTCATAAAAAAAGCCAAGTCGATGTGCAGGATAGACGACTACTCACCAAAATTCTCAAGTAAAAAATGTCAGGGCAGTTGAAAGGCTTCTTCAAAATCGATGGCGGTAATTACGGTGGCCGGTAACCGCTGACCTTCGCAGAAAGCTCGTCTCGCACAACGTCTGCTAAGGAAATATGTGGCTGGAGCGAGCTGCATCGGTACTCACGCGCAAGAGATACAATGGGCGCAGAAAAAACATATTCCATTAAACCTGTAAAAGAGCAATTCTTGCAAAAATGTATGTAAAAAATTATGTTCTGGATCTAGCGCCTAAGCCACGGTTTGAATCAAGTTAGATTTTTAAACAGGCTTTCTTCAGTAAGTCTTTAATTCTTGAAAAAAAACGGGAATTTTGCTTTTTTTTTAAACGCGGTTGATAAATAACGTAAAGCATTTTTTATGTTTTTTGATACTCTTCCCTCCCCCTTTTCCTCTTGGTGAGATAACTTGAGATTTGCATCAAACCTCCCCTTTCTCCGGAGATTTTTCGTAAAATCGTTGTTTTACTGTAAGTGCTTTGAATATTGTTCGATGTCAGATGGCTTATTTAATAATACAATTGGCGTCAGTAATTTTATTTATAAAAAGTTTTCATGAAAAAAATTAAGTGATATTTTACGAAATCCCTCTACGTGAGATTCACGCAAGGACGCGACCCTCACCTTCCCCCTAAACACGTCGCCTAATTTATTGATACCCTCTAATTAATTAAATTTGCATAAAATTAAATTTCATATTTTGAAAACAATTATTGATAAAAAAAGACATCAAAATATTGTTTTTAAACTTTCACGATTTAAACACATTATTATTTTATATACTACGGGACTAATCGCGTACTAAAATTACGAGATAAATAAATACCTCCTCATCCCGACTGCATCGACCGTGGTCACGGGTAGACTCACGTCGGGATGAGGAGGTATTTATTTATCTCGTAATTTTAGTGCGCGATTAGTCCCGTAGTATATAAAATAATAATAAGACATCAAAATATTCAATAAAAGTAAGTTTTTATGAGTGTGCCTATTTTTCGAACCGGTAAAAAATAACTTAACGAAACGATTACATTTTTGGAGAAGCAATCGAATAAATGATTTTTGAAATGACAAATGGCACTAAATTAATAATTTTACGTTTTCAGACATCCAATTGAAACCGAAAGATCCTTTTCCATTAAGAAAAGCTTTTAAAAAACCTTTTAAAAACTTGTTAGCGGTCATGTCTCGTATGGTTCTCTCGGTGTATCTCAGAATTGCAATTGTGCAATAGTTTACTGGTTCACTCGGTGCAACCCAGAGCGCTACTTTCCTGCCGCCCGATACCTTTCGGACTTGTCCACACTGGTGGTGCCTTAATAGAGTATGTGCAAAAAGAGAACCGTCGTGGAGTTACGGTGAACTAATAATAATATTTTAATCAGCAGCCAAGGTACCGACTACCTGGCGAGTACTGATGAAAAACTAATTAGCGTTTACCAAGTATCAAATACTAATTTTAGTTGTACTAGCAGTCAACATAAGAATCATAAAAAATTAGTAAAATGGCTTATGGGTGCCCTCACCTACGATGCTTCTTTTTTTGCACAAACTCAGTTAGAAATTGTTATCTGTAAAAGGAAGAAAATGTACATTTTATAATCATTTACTATGTTTAAGGTAGATATTGTAAAACCCTTTGTCTGTTGGCAAATACTTCATGTACCTACTTATTATTTAGGTTTGGTAGTTATTGATTTGAATGAAAAAAAAACTGTTTTGAGAATTTTGTTATATTTCAAAAGAAAGCAAATAGAAACATAATATAAACCATAAACTGGTCCTATTGGAAATTTATAGAGGAGGGCTTATACCCAGTAGTGGACGACTTAAGGCCAAAACACACATACGGCGGGCGCGGGTCGGGCGCGGTGCGGGTCGGGAGTACGGCGTGTCTATTTGTACCTGTTTCAATGGACGACAACACACAGAACGCGCCCGCCCCGCGCCCGACCTGCGCACGCGTTCTGTGTGGTGTCGTCCATTGAAACAGGTACAAATAGACACGCCGTACTCCCGACCCGCACCGCGCCCGACCCGCGCCCGACCCGCGCCCGCCGTGTGTGTGAATCGGCCTTTACGGGTAATATGATGATAATGAAAAGTATAAGTTTCAAATACGTTTTAAAAAAACAATAACAAGTATTACGTTTTTTCTATATTCACAACGATAATAAAGTGCAATACTACATACTTAAGCTACTTGCTTAGCAAAAAGTAATCAGATCATACACAGACTTTTAAAAGTCTACAGATAACCCAAATCCTCAAAGCATTACATTACATGACTTTAGTAAAATAATACTAATAAAAATTTAGGAAAATTTTCCTCAACCTTTTTATGCACCCTGTGGTCACAGCCCAATGCAACCTTGAACGAAAATAAAAAAGCTGCGTTGGTGACGTAAGGAGCAAAGGTGATCGTGTGTCGGTGTCATATGTTGGGCCGGTTCCCCGGTATCGGGTGACACGCCTCGACTTCCCGATATAAAAACTACCATCCCGCCGGGGAACTTATCAATCGAGTTGACGAGTTCCAACCACACCAACATGCACTTCAAAGTGAGTTGAGGATTCGGAAAACAAAAAATATTCGTTAAATAATCTGAGATTCAAAATCGTAATAAAAAACACTGACAAAAATAAACAAAAGACTGTTTTCTACGAACTGCGAAATTTTTAAGCAAATTCGTAAATTTAAATTCAACGTCGAAAACCATAACGACAAAAAATATCTGCAGTTTCCCATGAATAGGAAAATCTATACTTAAATTTACTGTAATAGTACTCCTTCTTTATCAGGTTTTTACCATCTGCGCGGTGCTGGCAGCCTGCCAAGCGGGAGTGATCAATGACCAAGGCTACGGGCAGGCTGTCTCCTCGCAAAGCATCATCAGACACGACGAACCTTCCCAGAACGGGCACTTCACTTTAGAGCACGGTAGATCTCTAGTCCAACAAGCCCCGGTTCTCCAACAAGCTGCGATCCTTCAACACTCGACCCCGATTATCCAGCACTCCGCCCCGCTGCTGCAAGCGTCGTACCTGGACCATGGTCCTATTGTTCACGCTGCTCCAGTGGTCCAGCATATAGCGCCTGCTGTCCACGCACCGATCGTCCAGCATGTAACGCCTGTGCAGCGTGTAGCTATCGACCGCGTCCACCAGGAAGAGGAGCATGTAAGTGACTTCCTGGACTAACATCATCTAACTTTTAATACCTCTACTACTGGACATATGCTTTCTCAGTCGATTTTCAAAAGATAACTTGTAGGTGGCTTGCATTTAACAAGTATCTGCGATCTTATTCAGGCCATCTGCGTACCTCATGAGAAACCGTCCTAAGCCACGCTAACCGTAACGGTCTCCCATTTGAAAACTTTGCGACGTCATCGGCCCAGTTGTGTTTGTCATTTACGCAATCAACTGCCATTTAAAATTGGTTATCCGCGTCTGTGTTGGGGTAGTTTAACATTTGTTCTTGTAGAAAAATAACCATAGTTAACGCTTGTGCTGTTCTGATCCTGAATTTGCCACAGTGTTTTAAATGATCTAGATATCTTTTTTGTTAATATACAGGGTTATTTCTAATCAATTAGCATCCTCTTAGGTGCTTATTCTGTACATCAAACTAACAACTTTTGTTCTGCGACTTCTGTCAAAACACAAAAAAAAATTGTTGTTCCATAGAAAAATATCGTTCGCCCGCGACTAAATGTATAGAACGGCTGTTTTTTTTTTTTAGATTTGACAAAAGTTGCAGAACAAAAGTTGTTAGTTTTTATGTACAGAATAAGCCCCTAAGAGGATGCTAATTGATTAGAAATAACCCTGTATAATTGAGTGATTCGAATAACACGACATTAGTTACAAATCTAGCAGACATATATACCAGGAAAAAACATTTTTCATGCATTTTAATCACACATACTATCATGTTGTGCTTCTAATATTTACTATCATTACACGAGCCAATACTCTCTGACACAAAGAAAGTGAAAGGCAATAATAACATCATGATCAAAATTGTGATCAGTTAATACAACCCAATTAAATATATATTGTGCAATCCCTATATTATTACAAGACTATAGAGTTTTGCAATCTATACGAACAATCTATCATATAGTGATTGGTATTAATACCTATTTATCAATTGTATCATTAGATCGGTAAAATATTGGGGCATGAATAAATTGTAGGTATAACAACTAAGCGTAAATAGGTACAAGTTAAATTTTCTCAAGGTTGTTTCTTACAGAAATAAGTTAAACATCATCAAGTCATATAATATAATCAAAATAGGTACTTATAGTGTCATAGACAATGTTATGACCAATCAATTAAAATAATAATATGTTGGTCTAGCATCATAACCAATGCAACGATGATTTACTACTGACTCGGTATGGGCATATCAAGAGACGGGAAGAGAGTCATGTCACAAAAAGAACCCTAACATGATGGTAAGCGGCAGAAATGGTAGAAGACGAACCAAAAAAGTGGGAAGGAATTGTGTGAAAGATGATATGCCCGAGAAAGGAGCTGATGATGAGATGACGTATGATAGAGTGAAGTGACGAAAAGAAACGTGCTGTGCCGACCCCACCTAGTGGGATAAGGGCAGGATGATGATTATATGTTACTACTGACTCGATAAAATATAGACTGCTTGTCTTATACACTATAGACATGTACGACATTTTACGATATTGTTAACACTTTTGGTTCTGTACTAGCCTTTTTAATTGATGGGTTCAAACTCGATTGAGACCGGATGAAGCATGCCTCACCCTTGAAAGGCGAGCGTTCTCCAACTTGGGTACCACGGCTTCTTCGTCGAACACTTCTTAATGATTCAGATCTGTTAGATTCTTGGTTATTCTTCATTTTTGATCGACGAAACGGAGGAGGTACTCAATTTGACTCGTATATTTTTTTTTTATGTTTAACCACGCGTAACTTTTTACATAGTACGATTTCGATAATTATTTTTTTGTTGAAAAGAATATACTACAAAATTTTATCGAAATCAACTTAGCCATTTTTAATAAATAAATAATAATGTGACAAATGCTATATCGATCCGTGCGAAGTACAGTACGGTTGAAGTCGGTCATGCCATTTTTTGCTAAAAATATTTTTATTACTATTTTTTGTCTTTTTTTTCTAGGCTCCCGCGAAGTACGAGTTCTCTTACTCCGTGGAAGACCCTCAAACCGGCGACCACAAGTCTCAGCACGAGTCCCGCGACGGAGACGTCGTGAAAGGAGAGTACACCCTGCTCCAGCCTGATGGGTCCATCCGCAAGGTCGAGTACACCGCTGACGACCACAATGGGTAAGTGTAATTTTTTTCCAACCTATACAATTTCACTGCAGTGACCTCTCACATTTTTAACCGACTTCCAAAAAAATGAGGCTCTATGTTCGTCTGTATGTTTTTTTTTCTTTTATGTATGTTGATCGATATTTTCGCCAATCGCCGTCCGATTCAAAAAATATTTTATAGTTTGAAAAGGTTTACTTTCGAAACAGTCACATTTCAATTTCACCGAAATGGCCGAGCCGTTTTTGAAAAATCAACAATAATTTAAAAATTGTATACATCAATTAGAGCGAACTATTCGAATTTTGTACAGGATGGAATTCGCTTTGCCATTTTTACGAAAAATAATTATCTTCCACGGCTTTGGCGGCTGAAAGACGGACATTGAGAAAAAGTATCATTTAGTAACTATTTGTAATGGATATAACGTATATGTCATCATAAAGATAACAAAGCTACGCCAGCTAGCATTGACACTTCTTCGTTGAAAATGACTATCATTTATTGTTTACAAATAAAAGATCAAAATCGCTGGTCAAACCTGGACACGATTGGCACATGACTAAAGCAGTTGGCATAGTAAGAGAGAGGCCTTTACCCAGCAGTGGGATAAAGAAGACCTTGCATTATCATGATAATGAAAAGACACTCAGTTAACAAAAGCAAAAATCTATAATCCAAATGCACAACACAGACATCACTTTGGCCACATTTTATATCTTTCACACTGTTTGTACTGTACTATAGGTTAAATCTATAGGTTAGTTATCATCCAAAAGATAGATGCTTTAGATTCAACCACACCATAATCAACCTAACTACAGCTAAAATAAATACATTTTTTTTTTCAATAAAGTTGCATAAATTTATTTTCATTTAATTTATTTAGGTTTCATAGTGATAACTGCATTAATATTTATAATATATAACTTAACTTACAACATAGAACTAAGCTAAATGCGTCACCTTTTGAAGGAAGCACAACATGCAATTACTACTTCGTGTAAAACAGTATGAACAATAATCACTTAAAAAAAAATACAATTGTGAATCTGTGCGATGAGAAGAGTTAGAGAGCGGGGTTGACCATTTCGGTCATCTTCTTCTTCTTGGTCGTGTCGATGATCCTCAACCTTATATGGTTCTCTCCCAGTACTCAGCTACACTCGTCCCGCCGGGGGTAGCCTGGTAGAGGTCCCGCATTGTACACGCACTCGGACACTGAGAGCATGAAAAAAGGTGCTGTGAATTTCGGTCATGATTGAGTTTAAATTATATTTAAAATTTCATTAATTTATCTCCGAAAATATCGAACTGGTTGTGAATATACTCAGATAAAAAATACGACGTTGGAACATAAAACATCTCTACTTACACTTTCGATCAACAACCCAGTAATAACTCAGAAGATTGGTGTTATTACTGTGATGAAAACAAAAACGCCTCAGTAAAGAAATACTTTACAACAAATATAAACAAGATTATTGATAAGCACGTGGCTTGGTTTCATTCATACACGCTTGCGGACCATCTGTCTTGTTACGCAACCACGATGTTAAGGCCAAACCGCAAATATTATTATGGGTGAGAATATCCGCTGAAGGGGCTAATTGCCAGATCATCTGCCAAATGCTGCAACATTTACATTTTGATTAAATTCTGCCTCGAACGGATGTGAAAATTATCCGGCCAATTTATTTTTGAATATTTCATCCGGTACTTTGGAAAGCTTAGCTGTCAAAATAGGTCAAATTAGTGATAAAATTGAATTAACAAATAATATGTAATTATGTATTTTATTTGAAGATTGTACTGATTTGGACAGTTTTATAATTTCCGGTTCAATGTCATAAAACATCCATAGAAAGTAGTGACATTTAGATTCCACCAATTTTGATTTATCATCTCCTCTCAAAATTATTCAAAATAAAACAGCGACAGTATTGTTGCGCAATTTTGTGATGGGCAGGCAATTAAAAGGCAGAAACATTATTAAAATTACTTCAAAATACGAATAACTGCAATACAAAAATGTATTTTTTTTTTATTTCGAATTGGTTCGCGTTTGACTACATACTGCCTGATTTTAAGGAGATGTGCGGTCTAGGGTGTAGCACGCTTACCTAGAAGATATTTATTTACTCGCGAAACGAAACGCTTGGTTCTAACGCACGGAATGTCCACCATAAAAGGGTGGTGCTTTGGTCGCGTCTGTCTAGCCGCACGATAGAAGAAAGGGGCAGGTGGGACCAGATTGTGCAACTCCTGGGCACACTCTCCGAAGTGTATCCGGTAAAAGGCCGACAAACACGCTACCTTGCGACGATGCTTAAGACTTTGCAGCTGTGACTTAGTCAAGGTGTCGTTGTCAATCAGCCTCCTGGCTCGCCTCTCAATCGTCTCCAGAGCCTCTAGTTGATATTTATTGTCATCCTGTTTTGTAAAACACCTATTATTTAAATGGACGTTATAAGAAGTTTCATCATGGGTAGGTACATAACAATTTACTGCCTAATTGACGAGCCTAATCTTATTGAAAATAATAATTTAGTCAATTCATTTTAATTATAATTTATTTTAATTCCAATGCTGGCACAAATGGTTCTAGTTCCAGAATATCCGGCAAAAAATAACTGAGTTCTAAATCCGTTAAAACATTCTATACCCCATCACTAATGTGTTAGGAACTAATCTTAACAGTAGTGTTGTTACGGTCGATAACTAAGATAAAATCGTTACAGACAATGCCGAAGTGCTGCAATTGTAATGTACGATGTTGTATCTTCGCCTCGTTGTGGATGTTATTCAATCAATAAATTGCATACCACTTAAACACAGACACGTACGAGTAAATGGAAGTTTATTCGAACTATAGCGTGCAGTCTACTTTTAGTATTTATAATGATTCTCAAGTTTTAATTGCACGCAATTATTATTGCAAACAAAATGACAAATAAATGTACTATAGTTATTTTATTTATGCTATTTCTTTAGTAATGAAATAGCTTTGGTTAAAATTAGAAACGTCAAGAAAATGTAGGTATGGAAATTTAGTAGAGCAGAAAATCAAGGCACACATACGCTAAACCTACAAAATCACATAATAATCACATGTTGTCAATTTCTCACAATATAGAGTCTACTTCCCGTAAAAGCTATCCATTTTCATATTATTTACATTTTTTGTCTTTTTTTTCAGATTTAACGCCATCGTCCACAACTCTGAGCCCGACGCACACGCCGCTCCTCCAGCGCCCACGCACGCCGCGCCTATTGTCCACGCTGCGCCGGTGGTCCACGCCGCCCCAGTAGTTCACGCTACCCCAGTAGTTCACGCTGCCCCAGTGGTCCACGCTGCCCCAGTGGTCCACGCAGTCCACGCTGCCCCCGTCGTCCACACGTACCACGCCACCCCAGTAGCCCATGCGGTTCACGCTGCCCCAGCTCAGTACTTCACTACCCACCATTAATACCACGACTGTCTCTTACTTATTTAATCCTTTAATTTTAGTGCTATGCCGACTTTACAATATACTGTTAATAATTTATAGTGAATTTGGTTATTTAATTTAATTATCAATAATTTATTTATATTTCGTGACGAATGCATATGAGTATGATATATTTAAGTGCTTAGCTGACTTTGAATGGGTAAATCTTAACAACAACTGAGTTTTACTTAAATTGAATGGATGTCTTTTGGTAGGATCTGTACAACGACAGTTTGTTAAAATAAGTATTATAAATAAAACATCAAATATGCAGTAGTAGTTTCGACGAATGAATTTATTGAAGAGGCACAAATTTAACGCACCACGTAAAACCAGGAAATCAGAATATTTAAGCAGCAAGAAAGCGAACAAGTTTAGATTGATGTTGCGTAGGCGGCAGACTACCGTGAAACAATGCTAACAAAAAATCGTGTCTAAATTAGAACTCTACATTTATCAGTAGAACCACACAGTCTGCTTTAACTGCAACAAAAAAACTGTAAAATTTTGATGAAAACAAAATCAATATTTCTTTTAAATGTGGGATTCCAAAATGTTTGGACCAAACAATTCATCATCATTATTCATTCAATTATGATATTTAGTAGAACTGTTATAAAGATTTCTAAAAGAAAACTAACTGCAAGCAACTTCTGTTTTCGACTCAGCCGGCTAATAATCTAATATAGGTCATATATATCAGCAGAACATCCACCGATACATATTAGCTATATTAAATGTACCAGTTGTGGCCACTGCCCGGTTTTTAGCCATATGATGTCAAATTTATCGAATAAATAGTTTATAATAAATTACCATAAATATTGTTTGTTTGAATGTCAAAGTTTAAAAAATATTACCTTAACTTTAAAATTCTCTACACGTCCAAAACACGTTCCAAACCTGGTGCATCTTCCCTATTATAGTTTACCAATGAAATTGATTGCCTCGGTGGCAAAGTGGTTAGTGACACTAACATCTGGATCGTTTGGATGGAGTGTTTGCTCTGTGTCTGGCTGTTATTTAGTTACTATCTATACAAGTATGTATTTAAAAATAAGTATATGTAGTAGGTATATCAGTCTCTGGCAGCCATATCACAAGCGTTGCTTAGTTTGGGGTCAGAGGCCGTGTGTAAGATGTCCCAAAATATTTATTTATTTATTTATTGGTAAGTTGGTAACGGCTTGCAATCAGCTTCCTCATGCGATCTTTTTCAGATCTTTAATCTATCTTTACAGCGCTTGTCGGCGTTCGGATTTCTTAGTATTTTTTTAATTTATTTTATGTAGTATTGTGGTACTATTCAACCTGCGACATACACTAAAGGGTCTGTCAGTTTACTTTAATGATAAATGCATTTTATTATTATAAACTAAGTGCCTAATCGTGCACTAAAATTACGAGATAAATAAATACCTCATCATCCCGACGTTTCGGCCGAGTTGCATCGATCGTGGTCACGGGTAGACTGAGTATACCCTTGTAGACAGAGTCTATGAATATTTAATTATCTCGTAATTTTAGTGCGCGATTAGTCCCGTAGTATATAATAATAATGTGTTCAAATCGCGAAAGATTAAAAACAAAAAAAGATAAATGCATTGTTTTTGTCTCTTTATCAGCTCATGGTCACCATTCGCAAACTTGTACTAGACTACAGCTTCAGCCGTCATAACATCAAAATAGAATCAATTTTCGCAGTAAATACATAGCACTACATTGTATCTTCTACACATACGTCTAGATGCGTGGTGCTAAAGTTAAGTAACATCAATAATAGCTAATTACAAACCCAGCTATTCAAGCTGTTCACGTAATGAAAGAAGCCGCCAACAAGTTGGACTTGTTTTAGGTAGCACTTATTCTATGAATAAGTTGTCAAGTGCGTGTCGAGACACGCGTTTGATAGGTTTCCGTAGATGGTGACAATGATTATGATGACGACAAAAATCAATTTTCACGATGTCATTAGATGGTTGACCATTAGAAAAAAGTAATTGAATATAACATATGTTTGTGAGATCAATGAAATCTGAATTTTAAACATGCACATCTATGTTTAAAATTTTTCAATTTTTCTTTATAAGTCAAAAAGTTATGTTCCCACAGTGCTCAAAATAATTTTCAGGGAAATTTTTTGCTGTGGTCTATAAACTCAGAAAGTTTGAACATTCTAACTTGTATACTTTAGAAATTAAGGGGGGGACACTCTTTTTTCAATTTTGGCGACCTATAATATCTCACCAATGGTATATGTGACAAAATAATCATTCAGAAAACCTTACATTCATTTTATAAACCCTACTCAACTATGACCCACATGAGTGAGTGAGGTTGAAAAAATAAATCATCCCCCACATTACATGTATGGGAACTACCCCATAAATACAAAGTTTTGATTGTTTTAAGTATTAAAAATTGAGGTCTATATTTTAAAATATCGGGCAATTTGGTCGACAAATTTGGAAATTAGATATCATTGGGAAGGACAGATGGAAACACCAAAGTTATAAGGGAACCCTAAAAATTGGACAAATGCGAAATAGACTGATCATGAGGGTTTCGTAGTAATAAAATGTTTTTTTTTTAATTTTAATTGATTTTGGGTTTCTCCAATGCAAGCTAACTCTAACTTAACCTTTTTACTAATATTATTACGCTTCCACTATATTATACGTGCCTTGTATACAAACATAGTTTGTGAAGACGTATATGTGTACATATAGACTCACTTTGCAAAGCATCAATTGGTAAATAAATAGACTGGCAAGATATGTTAGGAGAAATACAATTGCCTTATCATTGGTAATACTTACACATCTGTAAAAAATGAATATTGCTAACTCAAATGCCAGAAACAGGGGATAAAATAACTTGCCCTCACAACACATAACATAGTAAATATTGCTCGATAGGGTCCTATTTTTAATAGCTAAAAAGGATCACAACAAAATCATTGACATAATTCTAATGTGAATTTTTCGTGGTGTTGGCTTACTATTGCCACCAACTTTTAAACAAGTAGACTTCGTAGATGTGAAGAAACAGTTCGCTCTTGGTACATTTATAATGAACACTGATCAGGTAAAATAAGATCAACAATTGGCACACGCTATAATATTAAAAGTGTTTCAAGTGCTGGTTTTATATCGGTGAATTTCCTAAACTTATATAAGTATAAGGATCTTTACAAAGAAAAACATATTGAAGAAATCTGCACACATACGGCCGCAGATGAAATTTGCTGTCGTATGTGAATCCTCGCACTCGCACTGGTTCCGCGTAGTGGATATGACCATAATCACCTTTAAAAGACCGGTACAGTAAACACTCCAATATAAAACGATGCATAATCAAAAGATTGATGTAAATTGAATAATAGTAGTTTTGGCGCCGGCTTATGAACAAGTAGAACTTGTCGTTGTATAGAAATAGTTCAATGAATCAACAATGAACATGTTATATTTTTTACACTATTAAAAGCGTTAATTAACGTGTGCATATAATAAACGGGATAATGGTTTTGGGTTGGAAAAAATTACTAAGTTTTTGTAGGTTTTAATTTAGCACTTTTACAGCAATTAATGATAAAATGCATTTGAAAATATCTCACCCAGTAAGCCCATAAACAAAAAAGTGGTTTGATGTCATATTTTAAAATTCTGCTCCAGGATAAAAATCTTTGTATATTATGGTAAATGTATGATTAATAAAATAAATAAATGTCTCTGGTAAATTGTAGTGATGTACTTTTCTACACTTTACCTAAGAAATAATTTACAAATATTTCCGCGCATGATATCTAAGCGTAATCTCCGCTAGGAGTAAATATTTTCTTTGAGCGTACTATACTGTACTGTATCAGCCTTTTTAATAGTTCACTGTAGAACGTAGGCCTACCCACGAAGGGTGTTTGGGCCATACCCACCACGCTGGCCCAGTGCGGGTTGGTGGATTCACATACGCCATCGAATTTCTTCTACTGACATATGCAGGTTGCCTCACGATGTTTTCCTTCACCGAAAAGCCAGCGGTGTTAAATTCCGTACATAAATTCCAAAGAACTCATTGGTACGGGACCGGGATTTGAACCCACGACCTTACGATTGTAAGGCGGGTGTCACTACCACTAGACCACCACGGCTTCTTTGAGCGTATTGAACATAAAACCAGCATGCCTTCTCATATAAACAAAGTCACTTCCCGTCATTTATATACTTTAATATTTTATGCTACGCTACGGATTTTAATGTCGTTTTTTAAATAGACAAATTAATTTTATGACAAAATTCTACATTTTATTATAGTAGAAAAATACCAAATTTTTCAAAACAGTACCATGAGCCCAAGTAGAGGGCAGTTAGTCTACAATAGTAATATTAAGTGCACATAGTTGTGTATCACATGCCTTGCATTAGGTTGTAAGTTGGTTAATATCATACTACGCCTGCTAGATCTCTAAAGTCATTACTTTAGCATCTCTTCCATAGTATTTTAATATCTTTCACCACGTTATCTGACCTACTACTGACTAATTACACAGCAACAGTTCAGTGGGTTAACAACCGAACAATAATTTATTATGATGAATAAAAATAGCATCTGCCAGACGTTAAGTACTGAATCCGTGTTTTATGAAAAACATTTTAATGAAACATTGTTCCTATTTATTTAGTTTCATTCTTAAAGGCAATAAGGATTATAATAATATCTATAACAAATGTAGGTATAATTGCTTAATTACTATGGGTAATAATTGTAAATGCAGATGTATAAAATGTACAGTCTTGTTGTAAATACAAGGTTTTAGAAATTATTTCACAGTTTAACAGAAACAACAGAAAAGTTTTTACGGGACACCATGACCAGTTTAAGTAAATAAGATAATTTGAGTCTTCAAATTCACGACAATGCAATGCAAAGATAATTTAAGCCTTTTCGTGATTTGGGGTTCATGACATTGTAAAAGTTTATGAGTAAAATGATATTCTAAAATTTCTCCATCGTCTAGATTTACACTCTTACTACCAACCAGTTGCGAGAGTTCCAGATACTGGCGAGCGCAACGTAAGACGCAACGACTAGATGGACTGACGATGTAATTAAGACTGCAGGATCGTGCTGGATGCAAATAGCTTCCAATAGGACTTATTAAAAAATGCAACACCGACTTCCACCGTGTACAGCTGTACATAATTCGAATAATTTGTACTAATCGACATCCATCTGACATTTTTGTTGATTTATCAAACGCGGCACGGCCGAATTCGATTAAAGGACATGTCCTCAAAATGTATGGAGGCTGGTATAATAATAATCAAAAATTCGAACCACTACACTCGTTACATTTCGAGAAAGTTCATATTTTTCCGAGTCTATTACATCAGTTAAAACGAAAAAAGAGCCCTCCATTTTTTTTAAATTCATTTTGAATCTATTAGGATAAATAAATATATTTGGCTCAATAAGTTGTAAATCTCTAGCAACCCTGATTATGTAACCTCCAAATTGTTAAATAGAAGCATTTTTACCAATTAGACACAGTTTTTTAGTGATTTTTGTCACATTTTACCTACTGACTGGTCACACTAGTAGGTTATAATTTTTAATTTTAGCAATTTATCATAAAAATGTGGAAGAATCAGCTACGAATGCAGGTAAAATAACGATAGAAGCACTTTATTATTGCTAAACTAGAAAAAATACAAAGCTGTATTATTATTTTTCATACAATTTGTTTTTCACATTTAAAAAAAATGGAGGAATAAAAAAATCTAAATTTAATATTTTTGAAAAGTCCATAAATTGAGCTTTCAAATGATGTATATATCATCTTGGTTTGATTTTTCTCTGAATAATATACCACTTGTGGACGTCACCTTTAATTGTGACTATTTCGAAAGTACTTTCTTTCGAAGTAAACAAGATTTTTTTAAATCGGTTCACAATTGGCGAAAATATCGATAAACATACACAAAAAATACATATGTACAGATGAACATAGTACCTCCTCATAGATAACGCCTATGTCACCAGTCCAGCAGTGAACGTCCTACGGCTGATAATTATGGTAATGATGAACCAATTGCGAAAGTATCGGAAAACTATCAGAAAGCTCTTATCCATAGCAGGAGCAGAATGGCATAATACGAGAACAATAATATTGCAAGTTACTTTATTCAAGTCACTGTTATTTTAGCGCACGCTTAACTTCATAATAGGGCAGTTAAACTAGCAACTAGCGTAAAGTTATCAGATGACGGAAGTAAAGCGAAAGACAAAATACGTAACTTATAATTTACGAGATATAAGATGGATCACGAAACGGAAAATCTGGGTTAAGAATATAAAACGTGCTCACGAAATGTGTAATCAGTTCCAAAATTCCACTTAGAAGTTTTGGAAGTTACACGCCCAAGTAACTCTTGTACGTAATTGAGTTAATATGGGGTGAACGTAACTAAGAAGGAATTACCTAATTCCTTGTGTTACACACTTGACAAATCGGCGATAAAATGAATCTTAGGCATGATTAGCATAGGACAGAGAAAAATCGCACCGTATGAAAGAGACCTATAAAGACCGAGAGAGAAGAATCTGTAGATAATGATGACACTAATTAATCGATTAATCATACTAATATGATAAATCCGAAAAGTTTGTTGGTATGTTCCTCTTTCATGCAGCAGCGGAGCAACGGATTGACTTGATTTTTGGCATGAATATAGTTCAAGGACCGGAAAGTGACAGGCTATATTTTATCCCAAAAAAGTAAGAGGTTCCTGTGGGATGACAAAAAAGTCAAAATACAACGCGGGCGGAGCCGCGGGCCAAAGCTAGTAATATATAATTATGAAAATTATTATAAATATGATGTTTTGTTACACGAATATATCTATATTAACATCATTATTAGAGAACGCTTATTTTGATTATTTATATGCTGAGGCAATTTTTACTGCAATTTACAGTATAATTATTTTGCAGAAGCTATATTAGTGCAATAAATCCTATAAATAGAACATATAAACAAACGAAATCTGCGTTTTCTCTTTACATTATTATTATTGAAAGGATTTTGTATTACATCCTGTCTGATATTAAAAAAATAGCAATGGGATATAAATTTGAGAAATATTTTCAAGGAAAACTCTATTAACACCTAAATAACAAATAAAGTTAAAATGGCAGTGAACAGGGAAAAGTGATGGCCATTGGGCCCGCAAATTCCTCAAATAGAGACCACGTACCAATAAGCGAATTGCAGGACGTCCAACGACTAGGTGGATAGACGAACTTATTAAGGCCACAATATAACCAAATAAGGAACACACTGGTTTGCACATACACACACACACACACACACACACACACACACACACACACACACACATACACACACAAACTTTCACGTAAACAGATTAGTCGTTTGCGATGTTTAGTTGTATTGTTAGTAGTGAATATTAACTAGTTTATATTATTATTGGTATACATTTATTGTAAACATTTATATAAGGAGAAGCCATTGGCTCCGTCATACAGTGTATACTAGTTCGGAGCCAATGGATTCAAAACAATAATTGTCAAAAATATTTCTGAAACAATAAATTATTCTTATTCTTATTCTTATTCTTATTCTTATAGCCGCTTCTCACAGGTCTTATTGAAAATTTATAGGGAAGGCCTATGACCAGCAGTGTGCCCTACTGCAGGTTCAATAATTATTTACAAGAATAATTGTGTAACCAAAATATTATACAATACAATAATACATTGCAATGTCATTTAGCCATGAGAATTGAACTTTTACACGTTTTTTATAAGTTCAAAACGGTTTCAAACAACATAATATTTTAATGAATCTTGGCAAGGTTGTTCCCAAATGATTTTGTCTTTTACTTGCACGCTGGTTCACAAACTGGAAACGCTCTAGTTGCTTCAGATCGTATTGTAATCACATGTTAACAAGACGAGAGCACATGATTTAGTAAGTGCTAATTACCTAAACAATTTGGCAATCCAGCTGCAAGTATGTTTAATGTAACCCCAGTAATAAGTAGGATGATATTCCATTAAAATTTTAATAATTATTTTACGCCAAAAATAGCACCACGTTTTCAGCAGTGTACAGAATTTGAACAGTACATGAATCGATGTGTCATCCATGTACATTATTGTAGATTTGTCAAAAACGGCTCAGCCGATATCAATAAAAATTAAATGGGGCCGTTTTGGGAGTAAGTATGTCCTTTCGAAATAAAAAAATGATATATTAATCTAACCACAATTGCCGAAATTATCGATAAACATACAGAAAATATCACATGCACACGATCATAGCATATGTACCTCCTCCTATTTGGAAGTCGGTAAAATGGCTTAGTTGAAAAGTAAACCCAACAAAAATAAGATATTAAGCTGACAACAGTTACATTTTTCTCATTGACTTCAGAAAGTTTATGCATACGCATAATTATGTAAAATAGAGGATGGATCTACACCATGGCCTTTTAAAAAAAAATAAGCATAAAATTGTAAAATTTTAACCTTCGAACACGCGGTGCAGCTGATAATGTTTTATTAAATGGGTCACATGATTCAAGGTTATCAAAAGAAGCGAACTTGTATCGTATTGCAAATCCTGTCTTTCACAAGATCACTTTTTCATCCTCACGTAGACAATTCAGTAAAGAGTCTCAAATAACTTTGCCTTCCTGAACTTATTTTTTTTTCAAAGGGGAAATGTTCTGGACTTTAGCAGTGTACTATTAAAAAACCGGTAGAAAAGATCATTCCAGGAAGAAAATCAAATTAAGATTTTTGCAGTTTCAGTCAATTTGAGCATCTTGTTCCAACCGACTTAAAATAATACTTGAATGAATTTCTGTTTAATTAATTATTTTGAGCAAATTTTCACCAAAAATAAAAACCTTTACCGAATATTAGCATCATCCTGATTCCTTATTACATTATTGAAATACTTGCCAACAAAATGAAGCATTAATCAGATCATCCCAAACGACACATAAGTACGTGAAAGATCGTTCTTTTACCAGTTAAATACTTGAAGAGTCGTAACTAAACATAATAGAAGCAAATGTCTTCAAACTTATAACGATCTCCAGACCAAAACGATCTACTTTCTTCTGATTAATTGTTGGATACGCATAGTTTTCTCACCTTGAACCATGTAGAATGCTATGCAATTTTACGTAATTGCTATATCATTATCAAACTACCGTATTCTTGCGTAGAGTTGGCATGCATCGCATCTCGTCAGCAAGGGTCCTAATATATAAGTCGACGGTGGCGCGACTCTGCATCAGTTGTGTGTGGTCGTGCACTCGAAGCAAACCTTATTCTAACACATAATGATCTCAAAAGTAAGTGGGTCTCGTGTTTTGTATTCCCGTTGGTGAAAGGATCGCTCTGGAGAATGCTGTTCGTCGTGACTGCCTCGAACGTATTGGAAAACCTGTTGACGAAATTCAAAGCACAATATTGCTGGCTGGAGCTACTCCTGCAGGATTTTCTCAACGTTTCGGGATACATATAATTTCAAATATCACCACCATTTGTTGAGAATAAAACTGTTTCTAAAATATGACTATATTTCGACATTTAGTTAACTTTCTAAGATGGAATAAGAAACTTTATTCCAGGAATCTTATTGTGTAATTTCACTAGTACCAAAATTGTTCATATCTGGTCCATGCCTTGTTATGGTATCATGGTACCTTACCAAATAAAGCGTGCCACCACTTTCACTAATTCCATAATTTACCTAGTACTAGAGTCTCCGATTCAACGATCCTCCTAGCACAGTTAAGAATTACTCTGCCTTCAATGCAGGGGATCCCGGGTTCGATTCCCGATTGAGCTGATATTTGGACAGCGAATTTAAAAATCTGTTTTAGATCTTTATGTGCTATTTGTCTGTTTCATTGTTCCCCCAACTCGAGGAATTCTAGAGGACGTAATGTTATAGAGCTATGCGTGCATATCGTTATTTCACCTTCCAGTGATTATTGTTGTAGTTTTCTAATATCTTTCTCTTCCATAGGCCGTAGTAGTTCTCTCAGTAGTGGCGGTGGCCACAGCTGGAGTGATCCAGCAGCTGGCCGGACACGGGTACGCCGGAGAGGCGTATGGACACGAAGTAGCTTACGCCCCGGTCGCGGTTGCGCCCGTCGCCAGCTACGGAGGACACGAGGACACACATGTCGACTACCATGTAAGTTCAACTACACCAAACTCCTCAAAACTCCATTTAAATTGGAAATGATCTATTTCGCTAAAATTGGTACGTTAAAATTATGCCGGGTAAATCCATCAAAGTTGGCGCAAATGCGTATTTTAATAGCTAGTTACATCATACTGGCAATTCTAAGGACAATTTTAGTTAAAATGTTTTTAAAAATATTGTCTGACGGAACTCACTGCCAATAAAATTATTTTCCCAGTTTTAAGATTATTTTTAAAGCTTCTGTTATATCTGTCCAAAGAAACACATACATGCATTAAAATCTGACAGTGGCAGTCTATGGCAGTGACTTCATTTACATAATATACCTAAAGTCTGAATATATTCAGTTAAGTTTATAGCTTCAATAATTGCAGCAGCATTTGTTAAAAGTTGCCCGACGAGCAAGACCAAAAGCAACCAAACAAGGAATTGTGTAATATTCTTTTGTAATACTTTTGTGTAAATACCGCAATGTATTTATTATATGTTTACAATATTTTACTAGACAGAAGGTTTTTGATTATGTTAAAGAAAATACTCGTATTAACAATTTATTTGATCGAGTAAGTCTGACAATTAAGATAAAATTCGTCACTCACACACAAATCACGTAACAAAAAAACGTACACTGTGTTTCTTCGCGAAATAAATTACATCGCTCATTATAATTATATTTTCTTAAACAATGTTATTTTCAGTAACTCAAAACTGTTAGTTTTAAAACATAATAGACTAATAGGAACGTTTACAAACTTCTCAGTTTTTTAGTAGAGCATAGTGAAGAGTAATTAAATACTTAGCTCTAACTAATTAAGTTATTCGTATTCATTTTATTCGTATATCTAATTTTATTCACCAAGGTGCAAACATATATATAGCATTCATCACATATGTAACAGCTGTCTAAGCAACCACAGTAACCTTAGAGCAAATGACTGTTGTTGTTTCTACGAACATTAAGCTAGTAAGTTCGTTGCTACACTTCCACTTACTGTCACATCTAGAAGACAATGTGGTCAAGGGTATGAAAATAAACAAAACATATGAGTGGTCCATAATGACTATTGTTTTCGCAATGTTCATTTGTTTTAATGTCCACACAACATTATGATTGGACTAGTAAACATTAAATTTAAAACTAAACTCAATAAAACACTAGTCGTTTTACCACAAAAATTTTACACACGCTTTAGACAATGTTTAACAGATCAAATACCACGGTTAGACAGTGTTTAAAGCGTGTTTAAATCTTTTGTGGTAAGGCGGTTAATGCTTTATTTAGTAATTTATATAAAGTTTAATCTAACTACAAAACAATTCATCAAAATAATGTTTTTTGAACTGATCGTTTGTAAATATTATTTTAACATTGAAATCCAAAGTATACAGCTAGATATTTTATTCCCAAAGAAGCACAAAAATATCATGATATAGTATTGAAATACGCATATAACAATTTTCATTTGTCATACAAAATTTAACTCCTAACTAATTAACTACTAACTAAAAAGTAACTATATAAAGCGCTCTAACTTTTTAACTGCTCAGACTATTAGCATTCTTAATCAGCTCTACATAATATTTCACACGCGGAAACTCAACACTATAATAGATTATATCACTGATCGGCGTATCGCAAACACTGAAGCAGAACGCCTACTAATGATATTCATTACTTAACATGTTGCAATTTTCTTTTCACCATTAATTTAACTCGCGCTGTTACGGGTAAACAAACATTTGCCTGTTCCTACGTAATATAAGTGGAGCAGCAAGCGCCGTGTTTCCCTTAAGCTATTGAGTAGTTGTGATGTTTCGTAATACAATAGTAACTAATTGATATCTTGCATAAACGCTCAGTTTGATCTCACACAATCGGCTAGGTTTCCGGGATATCTCTCGACGCTCCCATAGCTTCTTGCATCATTGCAATTTCCTAAATGGGTCGTTAATCAATGTTAATACTCGGTTTCCTCTTGTCGCGTAAAATCTTCGTAATAACTATCCGTAGGCCGTTAGCAATTGGCATGCTAAAATCTTTGTCGAATGGAAATTCATTTAAATACCAAAATATAGAGTAAATATGAAAAAAAAAAATTTTGTAATACTATACATTTATTTATTATTTGCATAGTTATATTTTTATAAAGCCTATAAATATTTTATTCTCTACGTTTTAATATTACGCTGTGACGCTTTTATTTACTTTGTTTTTTAATAGCTTAGTAGTTCGTGGTTCTATAATAGAAAGTTTATTTACTTTTTAATACTAATGTTCAAATTTCTAGACTCATGTTGTAAAAAACTGTTAAACTTGATTGTAATGATCAATTTAAGAAATCTTCATAATACGCAACAGTTCTCTTTTAATTAGTGTGAGCTAAAAATGTTACCCACCCATCAAATCGCTTACAAGGCCGCTTTTATTACATTTGAAGCTATAATACGTTTATAATTACTGTAATGTTCCAAAAAAGAACGCAACGTAGAAATTATAGCAAAAGAAATAAAGCATTCCAAATGCCTACTTGCACCATAATAACCGACAACGCGTTGAAGTCTTTTATATGCAATACTTAATTCTACATACCGCGCGTTATAAAACCATAATCTCATATTTTAATTAATATCTCTACGTTCTTATAAACATCGAGTAGCGAATGAAACAATTTATTAAATAACTATTATGCCGCGTTACAGCATTGTTGGCGTCCTATTAAACTACATAAGTAACCGTAACTTCGCATAATTCGAGGTTTGCAGACTCGCGATATCATAAATCGAACGCTGGATAATGGTTCGAAATTCACTTGAGAGTTGCATAATGGTGTTTAATCCTGGTCGTGACTGTAGTCCGATAACGTTTCCATGGGATCTGTCGAGCGGTTACGACATGAGGCAGCTTTAAGTCCAAAACGCACAAAGATTTTGCGGCGGCGACACACCGTGCATTAAGTTATATTCCATGCTATAAATATTTAATTTTAGCTTAAAATATTTAACTCTAAGCCTGGTTTGTTTTAGCCCGAAAAATTGTTTAAAAAGTTTGCGTTTACATTAACCCATGGCAAGGGATTATAATTAGAGATACTTAAATTAAATAATACTTAAGTATATTGCAAATGTATGTATGTACAGTGCAAATATTTTAAATTTCTGTTTTTGTATCAACAATAACAAGATAATACGATTATTCAATTCACTAACTAACCCAATGTCCTACGTAATTACATCCGTTACAACGCAACGCGTTATTATGATTTAGAATTACTTAGCTCTGTATTTGTAAAAACCTTACAATTTAGGAGGAAATGTAGAAACATACAACTCGCAAGGCATCGCGTCACAAGTTGTCGCTTTCAATTGCTCGCCTAGGACAATGCATTAGCTATAGGTCTATCGGACTTACAATGCAACTTACTTCTCACAGCAAGTCAGCTCTAAGGTAATGACTAATGAGAAGGAAATGCCTGTTGTTTACATAAACCCACGAGCCACGAGACTCACGCTTATTTTAATGGCTTATTCGGAATGACGATGTTGACCCGAATGCAAAATTGCATAAAAAGACATTTTGACAGATTGAAATATCACTGCTGAATTCCGCAGTTTACTTTTGAGGATGAAATAAATTTGATTCGGTGCTACCATTTGATTTGTTCACTCTAAAACCAACTTTTAGATTTCAGAACCTTTTTTGTAATATTTTTGAATATCGAAATGTTTGACTATTATTATTTTATACATATTATGCCAAATAAAATGTTTTCAACATATCCAAAAACTAATCAAATTTTAGTACTCCATTTATATTTTTTTAAATAAGTAATTGTTTTAATGAAACATTAACTTTGCTTTACTTTTCATAATCACCGATTAATTTCTTTAGAATAAGCTAAAAGCATATTTACATCGCATATTTATGATAAAGAAGTATTTTGAAGAACTTCCATCAGCCATATGTTACCTACTTCTGGACATAGGCCTCCCCTATGGATTTTCAATAAGACCGGTTGGAAGCGGCTTGTGTCCAGGGTGTCCCAGCGATTTTGATTATATCGGCGGTTTATCTGACCGTTGACGTCCCACTCAAAAACTTCGTCGAAATGTCACCATTCGAGAACTTAATGAAACTTTATTTTTTTTTACCTTACTTATTTATCAATAATAGCACTGTTTCTATCACAGGTATAGTTGAAGTAGGCCATAAAACTGATAAAATTGATTGGGCAGATCGTGTGGTTTGTATGCACCCCGAGAAATGGGCCAGGATCTTCTAAAAGTGGGTACTGGAGGGCAGATGAAGGCAAGGAAGGCCTAAAAACGCTAGCGTATAACAATTTTGACACTTTCCGGAAAGTTTGGTGGGATTTGGCTCCAGAACTCGATAAATGGAATAACGTGGGGGAGACCTTTCTCCCAAAAGAGGGACAGCATAGGTTGAGAAATAAAATAGAAATAACGAGTTGTCAGTAGCACGAACAACTTATTATAATATATTTTCTGTTGTATTCCAGGCCCACCCTAAATATGACTACTCCTACTCGGTCTCCGACCCCCACACCGGTGACCACAAGACCCAGCATGAGGTCCGCGACGGCGACGTCGTGAAGGGAGAGTACTCGCTGCTGCAGCCCGATGGCTCTTTCCGCAAGGTCACCTACACCGCTGATGACCACAATGGGTAAGAAACCTTATTCATCTTTCTTGTTTTATAAGTAGTTACCGTACCGTATCATCCTCATTAATAATAGTACAAGTCTAAAATTAAAAAGCTGTCTAGATATTTTCAATTGATATATATCTAAGTATGAAAACTAACGAAATACACATTTCAAAGAACTCATGGTACGGGATCAGGGTATGAGTCCACGACTTCACGAATCTAACACAAGCGTATTGATTTTGCCAATTTTCATCAAATTTGCACTAAATTACTACAGAAAATGTATCTTAGATAGATGTCTAATTTTGTGACTTGAACTAAACTAAAGCAACTTATTTCTGAATCAGAAACATAATTGGCCTCTTAAAGTAATTTCTAAAATAGATGAAATGAATTCAAAAACAAGCAATAATTGAAATCAGAAAATATCTAAATTTACTTCACTTTAATTATGAAACCGTAAATTAAAACATTTAATAGCTGTTTTTAACATTAATTGCAATACAATTAATTATACATCACGCAATAGTGTTGTTAATTTTAATTGATATTACATTTCATAAATCGAATCTTCGTTGGAGTAATATAACATAAAATTAACGAGATGAGTGTTAATCCTCTACTATTGCTACTTATTGGTCTCTTTAAGTGTTTTATATCGCTCGAAATAATCCAAGACTAAGAGTGTGTATGTAAGCATAGCTGGTATATTTGCATTTTTACCGACTTCCAAAGAGGAGGAGATACTATGTTCGTCTGCATGTTTTTTTTATGTATGTTCATCGATATTTTCGCTATTTGTGAAACGGTTTAAAACTTTTTTTAGTTCAAAAGAGTGTACTTGATTTAAATGCCATTTAAATTTTATCGAAATCGGCTGAGTCGTTTTTGGTAAATCAACAATAATGTACATAGATTTTATATCGATTCGTGCAAACTGTTCGAATTTTGTACACGGTGGAAGTCGGAGTTACGATTTTTTGCAAAAAATAATCTCTTAATTTTTGTCGTTTTATCAAGCGTTTCCAGTATTTTGATTTATTTATGCACTTAACTTTATTATTATTCAAATAATTTAGTTACCATCTGCATAGGTATGATACAATTGAATAATTTAAGGGCCAAGCGTAGTTTGACAAGACTTCTCAGCGGTCACCAAAGCTCAGCAACGTTCGATGGTCTTTGTTCCAATGGAAACCGCCGGTGACAACCAACTATAAGCTACCGTAGCTCGGATGTTCGGTTTAATTGTAGGTTCCGGTTCTTTCAACCGTCTGGCTAAATCAGAACCCTTCAGGCGATTTGAACTGTAACACCAGGGCTGGCCACTCGGCCTATACGAACTTTTATAAATCACTAATTTTCTGAAGATAATCTAAATACTCAAGCCCACTGCCAGTTGCGTTAGCATTCTTGGCATGCTGGTAGCTGAGTAGCAATTATTTGATGTTTAATAATATAAACACTTTATTATGACTTCTCAAATTTATTATGAAATTATTTTGGTATGTATATATAAGTTTATTATATTCTTTTTCTTTTCAGTTTCAACGCGGTAGTCCACAACACCGCTCCCCAGATCCACCACGAGTCCTACCACTGATCGTTTCCGGCACCTAGCCTCCTCATGTGATATTAAACCCTAATTCTTAATGTAGATAGTCTTTAGTCGATGTGTTTATGGTTAAGACTGCGGCGAAAATAAACTGTTATAAAAACAAATGTTTGGTGATTTATTTTTATTCTATGTTGCAACTGAACCAATTACAGTAACCACTGGGCGAAAGCTTCTAAGTTGTAACTGAGCACAAACTTTCTACGTAAAAGATTAAATAAATTAAAAACAAAAACGAAATCGTAGATGTAACCAATTTCTTAATTTATCCTAGATATAATTTCAATATCTTTCAGAAGAACAAACAAAACAATGGATTTCACTACTTTATGAATTTTTCAATCTATATTTCAATAACGGTAAACGATAGGTCCAAATGTACAAATCTTAATTGAAAGTCGTAAAAAAGCAACAAAAAAGTAATGTATGAAAATTTTCGTAAGTGTCTCAACGGTAAACCAACTTATTTATGAGAAAACTGAACTTAACGGCTTTTTCAAGATAACGGAAAATGCACATACAGGCTGACGCCGATGTTAATTTGACCCACTAGTAGTATTAGTGATCAGTAATCATTAAAAGCAATAAAAATCCTTAAATAGAAAAAAAAACTAAAGTTTCGAACAAACTAACTAATAAATAATGAAAGTAATCATGCTTTATAAGGAAATCATTTAAGTCATTTTGACATTAAACTAATGTCAAAATAGTTCGAATCGCTGTTTGGAGTTAATTTTCTCCAAAATGTTGTTTTAGAAAATTGTAATAAGTAGGTAAATAGCTTTATTTATAAAATTCTAATGATTTCGAAAGATTTAAAACAGAGAGCCAAATATGTGATTCTATTTAATATCGGCGTCAGCTTTTCACCCAGTATGAGAAATCTTGTTTGAAAATTTGAAATTTAGCTTTTCCATACCCCCTAGTCTAGATAGTGTCCAAAATTTAGCGTACTCGGTTCACTTGTATTTTCAAATGTATAATGTGTAATGACAGGACTATATCTCTATAGAATACTATATAAATTTAATTGAATAATGACATAAGCTTTCCACGACAGTGATTCAAAAAATCTGATAGAATTATGCATGAAAACAACCCGGATAAGAATACATATTTCGCTTTCAAATGCACACCTTACGCTTTGCTAGTTAGTAAGTATCTAAAAATCATAAATGTACAAATCTGTACAGCTGGATCAAAATCAAATGAAAGGTATTCGTCTTCGAGGAGTAAGATCTGTCTTGAAGCTGTCTGCCATTATTCCAAGGAAAAGTTTATTGACTATAGAAAAATATTAAATTCAATATAATTTCTAAAACATGAATTGGTCCGGAGTACTCTTAGATATGTTTCATTAAAACAAATTCAGTCGTTTAAAGTTATCAGCTCTTTTGTTTGTTGCAGTTAGGGAGAATGTCATTGCGTTGAGAGTTTTTGCGATCCATGCCATAAACATAACAGTCTGATAAAATATAGTTAAGTTCTCGGAATTGATTGGCGATAGTATGCTGGCAACAGTAATTATTAAAAATGGTAAATCCAACACTACCACTCAGAATGTTTATGTTCATCACATATAAACCTAAGTTTTTTTTTATATTTTTTATAATGAGCAAAAGTACCTTTATTAACTACAACAAAATACAATTCCATTTTATAAGCTAAAACTACATACAGTACTAACATAATAAGCAATTGGATCATCCGCAGACCCTTGAAGGTCTAAAGATAATTCAAATGCTCAAGCCCACTGCCAGTTGGCAGCGTGCCCAGCATGCTGGCTGCATTGCCACGCTTAATGGCAATGCTCATACGTTGAGCCAAAGATAGATAAATAGAAGTTGAAACAAACTTGTAAATTGTTTACATTTGCGTGCCACATATTTTTACTATTTTTTTTTTTCTATAGAATAGGGCTACATTTGGCGACCAACTCGCCTGATGGAAAATGAAGTTGTAGCCGAAGATAGAGTATGTAGACCTAGATGATACCTATTCACTCTTGACTTAAAGATATCCAAATTGTAATTGTCAGGGAACAATGACGGAGACAGGGCATTCCAATCCCTGGCGGTCCGCGTTATAAAGAAGCGAATCGCTTAGTACGAGCAGTTGGAACGTCGACTATGAATGGATGGTATTTATGCTACTTCCGGCTTTTTTCTTTTTTTTATTTATTTAATTTTACCACATAAATGATAGTACTTTACTACTGATAAATAAAGCAATTCGTACGAAATTATTCCCTAATCATTCTAAAATATTCCAATATCATCATCATCATCATATCAGCCATAGAACGTCCACTGCTGGACATAGGCCTCCCCTAATGATTTCCAATAAGACCGGTTGATAGCGGTTTGCATCCAGCGCGATCCTGCGGTCCTAATAAGGTCATCCGTCCACCTTATGGGTGGACGTCCTACGCTGCGCTTGCCGGTACGTGGTCTCCGCTCAAGAACTTTTCGACCCCGTCGGTCATTAGTTCTCCGCGCTATGTGCCCTGCCCATTGCCACTTCAACTTGCCAATCCGCTGGGCTATGTCGGTAACCTTGGTTCTTCTACGGATCTCCTCATTCCTGATTCGATCTCGCAGAGAAACTCCGAGCATAGCCCTCTCCATGGCTCTTTGGGCTACTTGGAGCTTACTAATAAGGCCCATAGTGAGAGACCACGTTTCAGTGCCATAAGTCATCACTGGCAACACACACTGGTCTAAAACTTTCGACTTGAGGCACTGAGGTATGTCGGACGAGAAGACGTTACGCAGTTTTCCAAACGCTGCCCAACCGAGTTGGATATTTATTATATAGGATAGTATTCAAATATGCACAACGTTAATGTTTTCCAAGTTTTCACTTATGCCCGCAAGCAAGGAGTGCAGTCCCTCGTAATTTTAAAAAGGTAAAGGTAAGGTTAGGTACTGACAGATAAGAATAAATAATAATTATGCATAATTAAGTAATGGTCTTTTTTATATTTTAACCGTAGGTACCCACATAAATCTATTCAGCTGATTAAATAGTTGTTCTAAGTTCTATAAATCTGTACTTACCGACTGCCTCGGTGGCTCAGTGGTTAGTGACCCTAACTTCTGGATCAAAGAGGCGTGGGTTCAATCCCCACCAGGGCAAATATTTATGTGATGAACACAAATGCTTGCTCCGTGTCTGGGTGTTATTTAGTTACTATATATAAAAGTATGTATTTAAAAATAAGTATATGTAGTATATCAGTCTCTGGCAGCCATATCACAAGCTTTGCTTAGTTTGGGGTCAGAGGCCGTGTGTAATATATTATATATTATTATTTTATTTTCTAAAAACTAGAACGCGTATTCTTCTATTGATTAATTATAATGCACATAACACTTAAAATTAGTGCCTGAACTTTTAGACCGCAAAACACACCAGTCGTCTTATTATTATTGCTAGTGAATAATCTAAGGAAACATTGTTATAAATTCAGTACACTACTGTTACAGATAAAAAATAACATAACGCAATAGGTATTATAGTGGGACGATTCTTATCTCCGAAGTGGCCTTCGTTCCAAAATGCTCTTCCCTTGATGAGCAAATAATCAGAGTCTTTACATTTGTCGTTTTTTATGAGGTTACCATATCTAGTGCAACCACTATGTGGTTCGTAATATTCTACAACAAATACATCGGTCCTTTCAACCACGTCAACGTAGTAAGTCCACAGCTGGACATTCTCTAAAGAGCCCCAATTATTGCAGTTGAAAGTGGCTGACACATAACGCAACTCAGTTACAGTTGAAGTCGTCAATTCAACTTGTGGGTGAACATCCTATGCTACCGGTACGTGTCAGCCACTCAAATACTTTAAATTTTTCAACCTTTTCGATTATCAGTGCGGTTACTTTAGTTCTACATAATTATTTATTTATTATTTATTTATAGGACTCTTCATTTCAGACTTGATGTTGCAGAAACTCTGAAAATAGCCCTCTCCATAACTCGTTGGGGTTTTTTGATCATGCCTTAAGGTCATATTGAAGTCATAGTGTCACAGTCAAAAAATCATAACTATTATTCTACACATTGATAAGAGTTTTAAAATCGTGGAGGCCATAGAAAATCACGCAATGTGTATTAGGATGATACTCGCACACTAATATGACATTGCTAGTAGGTACAAAAATTCTAAACGACTATTTAATTTTCATTTTTTATATTTGTCAGTCAATTGCGTTCCTATTGGTTTTGGTTTGTTTTAAATCACAAATATGTAATTGTAAAACTGCAATGTTATTTGCTTATGTAAATACAATAGCAATATCCTTCTGATGTTTTGCGTGTATAAAACCAACAGGCGATCTTCCGCCTTTCATTAAATGACTAGGACAGTGGCGCGTGGTTTCGTTTTTTGTCTTGAAAATTGGATTAGGCTAAGCTCAATATACTTACAGAGAAAATCAATAGATGGCGGAATCGGTTTTTAATATATTATTCTTTCTATAATTTTAATCTAGATTTAACGTTGTTTTAGGTGTCGTGTGTTTTCTAAAATAGTAATTTGAGTTAGGTTTTTGTCCGTCCAGATAAAGGTACCACAACACCAAATTATATGCAGAAATCTAGTACCTATAATTTACTCTATCAATACTAGTGCTTACAGATTCGTTTACTAAATGCCTATTAATTTTGTGCTCATTCAGATAAAATCAAATATAAGTAGATTACTACAATTTTGTTTATAATTTTTTATCGTTATCTCTTGATATTTTAATGTACTGTCTAATACAAGCCCTGAATAGTTTTCGCCGCAAACCTTTTAAAAACATATTAACTAACAGATTAAAACAGACACTTATGGATATGAAAAAGGCATGTCAATAAATAATTCTGTAGGTATTTAACAATGACATCATAAGAGCATTTCACATTAGGCACTCAGCCGCGCGGCTAAGAAGCGCTGCTTTTTACCTGACTATAAAATATCGCACTTCCTAATTGCTATTAATTAGTAAATATTTTAATTGAATCTTCACAAGCCCATATCTCGAGTAGCTCTTGACCCATTTGATTCATACTCGCATACATACTCTAATTAATTTACGCTGGCGCCTCTGTAATCGCGCGTATTATCGAAATCGGTTGATAAATAGCGCGGCAGCAAAATTTCTCCTTTTCGAATCGAATCGAGATATGTTTATGTTTCTTTCTAACTCATGCCAAATTAAATCAATGCATCCTTCAGATTTTCTAGAACAACCACATTATCCCTCTGGTTGTAAAAGCTCTGTGTGTGCCGTAGTAATCACCCTTCGTGGGTAGGCCTACGTCCTGCAGTGGACTATTAAAAAGGCTGGTACTGTAGTGCCACAGTAAAAAGCTGTTGAAATGAAAAAACCGTTGTCGCCAAATAATTTGTACAATTTTGTTATCATTGTAGCCAGATTTCATCGGGAAGTCAACAAAACAACCATTTGTAGAAAACTCCGTAAGTAGGTAAATGCCAAACTATTACAAATTAAAATAGATGATATATTATAGTAAGAGGAAAAGGTCATAAAAGTTTGATCATTCCTAGAGCTACTACCGCGCGGCGCACTTGCCTCATATGAAAGCACCTTCACACACGTCATCAGAACATATCCTGGCTGCCATTGTCTTTATCACTGTGACAAATCATTCTCCCATTTACCCATGACCGTGTAAATTATTTGGTGGCACAATGGCATGTCTCACGAAAAAGTCAAAAGGACACCACCTAGCAACTAAGCAAAATTATTATGCAGATTGTCAATTGTTTACTGTTCCTTAGTCACGTGTACAATTAGTAACAATATTGCACAATCATGAACAAAATATCTTTGGGATATAAGTATGAATTGTAACTTGCACTAATTTGATAAACATAATCAGTAAAATCTGCGATAATTTCTATAAATAAAAGCAATGCTGTAAGTACGAGTAGGTATGTACTTAATCAAATTAATATAATTTGCGAAATTTTCACTGTCAACTTGAACTCAATGATTAAATTTGTTACTAATACTGTGCTCTCTTCTTTCATTTGAAATACCTACCATATGAAGCTTTATGAAATTGGTTGTAGATGTAAAACAAATAAACTGAATAATCTGATATAATGCCATTGTTAGGCATCCAAAACAGTCGAAATTGCCAAAAATGAGGCAATTTTACTTTCGTTACACTAAAACAGTAACATGTAACCTTTTCACTAGGCAAAGACCCATAAACCTGGTTCCATGTTAAAATGTAAACAAGAATTATGTGAAAGCTCCCCTGCTCAGCAATACCTAACGCATTGCTAACAAACAGTCGCATGCAAACTATGAAGTTATGGTACAGTAAACATTTCCCAGTATTATTACATAAGTTACGCACTAACCGGACCGTCTAAGACAAAAATGTTTTTCACGCCTGTTCACAAACTTTGGTCTGCCACGTGCTTTGAATACAAGACAGAAACTCCGGAGCCCGCGTTAAATCTCCATTAACATATTAATTGTTAACTGCTATTCATCTAGTCTGCGACATTGATGGTTTGTTTCGGTGTTGCCGAACAGCATATTTTAGGACGAACAAAGCACCTTTTATAAAGCGGTGGTACATTCACAAAAATATCAGTACTCCATCGATCACCGGGAAAGATGATTCTTAAAGTGAGTAGCTTTTAAATGTCAATAAATAGCTATTTAAATAGTTTAGATCGTAAAATGTTTTCGTTGTTTCAGGCTTGCTTCTTGCTGATGGTGAGCGTGGCGTGGGAAGTCGCGGGAGTCTCCATTTCGAATGTGTACATGAGTACCGGTGCCGGAGCTAACTTGGAGTATCTTAAATATCCTTCTTCTTATAACTACGAGTATCCCAGCTCGTATCCCAGCTCTCAAATAGCTCAATACAGTTTAGCTCCTGTCAGTTACGAACCTTACCCGGTTGGTCAAAGCTACGCCTACCGAACCTATCCAGAACAGACGATAGCTCTATCACAAGCGGCTCCTAGTGCTAATTATGTGGCATACGGTACACCGAGCACAGTCCCTTACGTGTACGGGCGCAACGTACGTATATTTTGAAATTAAACTTGTAATAAAAATTAGAATTGTGTGATGTATTGCTAATTTATCTTATTTTCATTTCACAGGACCCTGCTACATCTTATTCATACGTACTCGTTAATGAAGGTGCCGGCCAAGAACTAAAACTCAGCGATGGTGAAGTGATACGCGGAGGCTACCCTTTCTACCAGCCACAAGGACTCGTACAATATGTGGCTGATGACAACCAAGGGTTATACTTTTATTCTTAAAGTAATACAGATATAATTAACAAAATAGCGAAATGCCTCTAACCTTTCTCTTTCGTTAGCAGGTTGAACGCTATCCTCAAAGCATACATACCCAATGAGCCAGTTGCACTCACTGAGACAGTTCACCATGCAACAGTTCACCATGAATCAGTTCACCACGCTGAGCCATGTTATGAAGTAAAGAGTGAAGCTTTGACAGCCCATGAATCTCACGAAGAAAGCCACGAAGATCATCTTGGAGGCCACGAACATCATGCAAGCCATGAGGAACATGATGCCAGTCATGAATCACATGAGAGTCACGAAGCCCGCCACAGTAGTCACGAAGGACATCACGAAAGCCATGAACTGCATGAAAGTCACGAAGCTCGTCATAGTAGTCAAGAAGGACATCACGAAAGTCACGAAGAACATCACGATAGCTCTGAAGCGCATCATGACAGTCACGAAGGACATCATGAGAGCCATGAAGGGCATCACGATGGTCATGAAATCCATGAGGCCAGACACGGAAGTCATGAAGAAGTTCATGAATTTATACTTCATGATAATGGACACAAAGATCGCATAATAGTCATTAATGAAAGAGAAGGAGATCTCGAATTAGAAAGCGAAGAGCACGACGAACCAAAACATGAAGATCATGGACACCACGAATCAGCACATGAAAGCCATGAGCACCATGAGTCAGAACATGAAAGTTATGAGCATCATGACTCCGGACATGAAAGCCTTGAGCACCATGGGTCAGAACATGAAGGTCATGGCCACCACGAGTCAGAACATGAAAGCAATGAACATGAAAGTCATGAACACGCAAGCCATGAACACGAAAGCCACGAACACGCAAGTCATGAGCATCACAGCGAAGAAAACGAAGAACCGACACACGAACACCATGATGGTCACCACACGCACGAAGCTATAGTCGAAGCGTCTCATGAACCTCATGCAAGCCATGAACTTCACGAAGTCCACGTAATTCCTCAAGTCCCAACATTAGGTCTGCCTGTACCTAACAACGTTTATATCCCCTATAACGACTTCATCAAATGTATCGAAGCTGCGATGGTTAAAGGAAATACTCACCCTCTTTATGCACCAGTGCCAAAGCCAATTTCTCCGCTTACCTACTTAGTCTTTAACAAACCGTGTTAAATTCATTTTAACAATCGAAAACGTCTAGTCCCAATGTCCAATCATAACTCTATTACCAAAATTCGCTGATTTCAAAAATAATGTTATATTGTTATTTATGAGTTATTTCTGTTTGAATAAATTGAGCAATGTTTCGCAAGAGGTGTTTTGATTCAGAATTTTGACTTGCTTATCTTATATATGCCCACCTAATGACCTAATACTTGATACCTACTTAATCATGGTAATTTGACCAAACGGTTGATATAAAATTTCATTGTTGCATTAGCAAATTGATCTTATCGTATCACATCAAACCTTTTAAGTTGACTTCTAATTTAGATAGATGATTAAATCTGTTTAAGCAATTGATTATAATATGTATCAGTTGACCTTAGATAGAAACAATGTTACAATTACACTCCAATATGAGTCAGTTAAAAATAGAAATAGTATTTTTATGCAACTGACTAACAAGACACGCGAGTTTTTTTCTCTGGTGGTAAATATTAGATAAATAAATTGGTATAAAATATAACTTTTTCAAAACAAGCTTTTGAGATCCTGGATATCATATAACAGCAGATTGCTAGCTAAGACAATTAAACCCAGCACAAACTTGACGGATCTATCTTGTTTAGTACAGAATGGTCACCTTCCGACTCCATCATCAGATCAGCTCCATGGTACCAAATTATTGCATTGTTACGCCATATACATCTGCGTGCAAAATTTCAGCTCAATCGGAAACCGGAAAGTTGGTCAAATGTAACTCAAAATTCGTCATTCTACCCAAACTTACATACATACATAGGTACTTACATACACATTGCAAGTTAAATAAAAGCTTGTAATAAAATCATTCACTTAGAACATAGTACGTAAAAATAAATAATAGTTATATCTCCCAATTCACAATGGTCAGCGTTTACTGTTCACATTACGTAGGCGTTTAACCTATATTCATATTTCCTATTAATATTTCTATTATTTATTTATTATTTTTGCCTTTATTAACTACAACAAATTACAATATACGTCGTAAGACGTAGCTAAACTACAAAAAAAGCAATTGGATTCATTCTAATCCACGGACCACAGATGGTGTTACTTTATATACCTTACTTAATATTATAAATCCGAAAAGTTTGTTGGTTTGTTCCTCTTTCACGCAGCAACGGAGCAACGGATTGACTTGATTTATGGCATGGACATAGTTTGAAAGACGGAAAATGACATACTGACTTTCATGTTCTGACTCATGGTGCTACTATTTATCCCGGAAATAAGTTCCCTTGGCATAGCACAAAAACCAAAATAATACGCGGGCGGAGCTGCGAGCAAAAGCTAGTAATATACATTATTTCTAATCAATTAGCATCCCTTTAGGGGCTTATTCTGTGCATCAAAACTAACAACTATTGTTCTACAAATTTCGTCAAAACTCAAAAAAAAATTTTGTTGTATCAGAAAAATATTATAGTTCACCCGCGACAAAATGTATGGAACAGTTGATTTTTTTTAGTTTTGACGAAAGTCGTAGAACAAATGTTGTTAGTTTTGATGTACAGAATAAGCCTCTGGAAGGATGCTAATTGATTAGAAATAACCCTGTATATCCAAATGCTCTAAAATTACAGTTATAAGAATGTTATACGCGTTTATATACCTAAAAAAAGGATGAGAATAATATTTAACATAATTCTATGTATAATGGATTTATTTACATATAGATCCTAAAAACACCTCAAATGTGTCAATGTGCAGTCATATGTATTTTTTTCTCGGATCGATAATTTAAGGATGGCAAGTAAATGTGATAGCTACAATAATAGAGTCTACATAGCTGCCAATTAGGTGAATAGTACAAAACGAATTGTGTCCGAGAGAATTTGCTTTACGAACAAACAATATATTTTGGCTATCATTCTCATTCATTCAGTCACAGGCATTCAGTATCGTACTGCCTGGCTCCATTCTCCATCTACTGTGTCACTAACCTAGCATATTCTAGGAGGCTCGGCACATGTGCATATTGCTTATCATGGTTCAAATATTGTAAGGAACTCATCAAACCGCAAAACAGTCTTGAATTAAAAAGAAAAAGAAAACAATGGCAGTTGCAGTACAATGATGTTATTTTATTGTCTGTGAAATTGGCTCAAACTGCACAGTTATTATATGAATATGGGACCAACCAACACTAGAGCCAAGGATAGTTCTTGCTAGCTAGGTTTGAGTCCAGCTGTCCAGAACTGGGTCGAATTGACCAAGCGTATGACATACTCGTACCTATAGACATCTAGAGAAAAGCCCTCTCTTATTCTATTTACGTAGCTCGGAAGACATATACTATGAAGCAAATGCCTGTACCAGCCTTTTTAATAGTCCACTGCAGGACGTAGGCCTACCCACGAAGGGTGATTGGGCCATATCCACCACGCTGGCCCAGTGCGGGTTGGTGGATTCACATACACCATCGAATTTCTTCTACGGACGTATGCAAGTTGCCTCACGATGTTTTCCTTCACCGAAAAGCCAGTTGTGTGAAATTCCGTACAAAAATTCCAAAGAACTCATTGGTACGGGACCGGGGATTCGAACCCACGACCTCACGATTGAAAGGCGGGTGTCACTACCTCTCGACCACCACGGCTCAAACACCTTAAAATGTACATTTATTAAACATACCAACAACACGAGTAGTGTTGTGTGCGCGCATATAAATAAGTAGATTGCGGATTGTGGGCTCTATGAGTAATAAATATTAAATTTTTGTTGGCGTTGAGCGTAGTTGAGATTTTAAGTAAGGTTTCGTGCAAAATTCAGTCCCCGTTAGATAGAGTTACTATGTCTCAGTTCACGAGATCTGTGAATAATGTGAATATGTTTCACCCGCCGACTGCCGCAGTCCGTAACTGTCGGTGGCTTCGGCCTGCTCTGTGGAGCAGGCCTAGGACGGAGCAGGCCTAACCTTTAAATTAAAAAAAATACATTTTTGAGAATTTATGTGAGTGAAAAAACAGGGTCTGTTTTATGAATCAGTTCTCAAGTTTTGTTATTTGAAAAATGAATTCAACAATGAATTGTCTTCTTCAATTTATTCTAAAATTGAGTTTAGCTTTAATACGCAGTTCTTGTTATGTAACCATAATTATTTATTGTTTGGTTGTACGAAATTCGGATCTTAGAAACGACTAACAGTTTTAATTAATTTTTATTCAGATACTTTACATCTGAAGGTGTTTTTTTTTATTTAACCTGTACTGTCCCACTGCTGAGCAAAGATCTCCCCTAATTCCTTCCATTCCTCTCTATTTACTTATATTCCTTATAAGGTATTTAAAAAAAAACACGTACCTCGTATTTTTACCGATCCAAGTTTGTTTGCCTTCCAGTTAAACATAGTACCTACTTATTAGCTACTTATATGTGTACTTTAAAAAATAAAAATGTACTTTAAATGTACTATAAATCGAGACCACAGATGTAATTTAAAAAATAAAACTTTCTTCTACGCCTTTGAAAATCTAAAAGCCTGTCTGAGTTGGTATTAAATCTATAAATTCTACTGTCGTAATAATACCTTGCAACGCAAGTCCGCAGTTATCACATAATGAATTGTACGTTCCAGTAATAGAATTAAGTAAGACTGAAATGTAATTTAGAATGATTAATTATGTATTTAGCACGGACAACATAGTTGTGCAAATATTTAAATTTTAACAAAGCGTGATGTGATAAGAATCTATTCCATAGGATAAGTTCAATACTGCAGTGTGTATATTTAGACGATAGGCATATTTTAGTCTAAAATATCAATACAATTAACTTTTACTATGGGACCTACCCTGATTGAGAAAATCAGCTGTTTTCCAGAAATGATTTGAATTTTTTGCTAAAAAGTAAATACCTAGTAGAAAAGCAGTTTTTTCGCGATTTTATGGTTAGTCCCATAGTAAAAGTTACTTATAATTATTAGTACAATGGTATCCTAAAATAATGTATGGTTTAGACATACACCCAGTATAAGTAAGTAGCGTTTATATCATAGCTGACCCATGTCCCATTAACCCATTATAACCAGGCTAAAAAAAGTAGCCTATTAACCGCAAATGGCTTTTTTAACTAAGTACTGCAGTTCGGGAGCCGTGGTAGTCTAGTGGTAATGATATCAGTTCGTGGTGATATCAGTGAGGTCGTGGGTTCAAATCCCGGTCGCATATCAATGAATTCCTTGGGATTTATGTATGGAATTTCACACCACGGGCTTTTCGGTGAAGGAAAACATTGTGAGGCAACCTGCATGCGTCCTAAGAAGAAATTCGATGGCGTATGTGAATCCACCAACCCGCACTGGGCCAGCGTGGTGGATATGGCCCAATCACCCTTCCTGGGTAGGCCTACGTCCTGCAGTGGACTATTAAAAAGGCTGGTACAGTACAGTACAGTACTGCAGTTCGGATTCGGGCAACATTTTATATTTAGAATTTAGATATTGCAGATCTCTATTGTTTTTACCTAGAATCTGCGCCAGAGATCTTCCAGCGGTTTACTTGAACTAGGTATGTTATACCTGTGCCGCGGAGGAGAGGAGTACGGGATCGTGCCCGTAGCCCTGACACCAGGAACACAATACTTGACTCGATGGCTCTATGATATTCTATTATATATCGGAATCAGCTATATTACATGACTGCCCGGTGGACGGGCCATTACCTGCTTGTATCCAAATCAATCCAGCAATTCTAATTAGTCAATTCGTTTTCCACAGCGTAGGACCTCCACCCACAAGGACGTCGTGCTTTACACTTCTTAGCATTTCATATAATATATATGTAACGTTACTTATAAATTTACTTCTACATTTTATCACAATATACCCAAGAAACTTCTCAAGGCAAAAATGCAAATAAAATTAAAGGTAACAATCGTAAAAACGAGATTATTCTTATATCACACACCAATCTAGGTGAGTATTATTAAAAACATGCTCTTAGTAAATTATCTCATGTTCGCACTTAATTGTTATTGCTGTTACTAAGATAAAAACGGCCGATGGACGAATTTCACGAGTAAACTGCTATTTGCTTAACTACTTGCGAAAGGATCACGTTTCAAGTGTTTTTACACTCAGTGCCGAAAATTAAAAAAACTTTATTCAACTAGGACATAGTCCAGTGGATTGGCAAGATGATGTAGCTGTGATCACGGCACATAATTCACAAAACGGAAGGCCGATGGGGCCGTAAAGTTCTCGAATAAAGACTATGTACCGACAAGTGCAGCGTAGAATGTCCACCAATAAGGTGGCTAGATGATTCATAGGAGAGTTAGTTGATTGAATCAGGCGTTACTTTGCGGAAATTCATCTTCAAATCTATGTTTTGAATTAATATTTAGTGTATTTCCGCTATCTTGTTGTAGGCAAATAAGTTTAAGGGCATTAAGTGCATTAAGGACATTTATGAAAAAAAAAAAAAAAAAAAAAAAAAAAATTACGAACAATTACTAATATTACAATAATTATACATTTAAAAACTTAATTTTACATAATAGATAAAATAATAATAAATATCACTTATTTTCACTGCACTCTATATTATATATATTTTTAAAAATAGTACAATAATAATCCGTTAACAACTAATAAATATTATAAAAATAATATGACAAAATATTGAAAACACTTCACTAATAAATAACACCCTTATTCTCACTGCACTACACTCTTGAGAATAAGGGTGTTATTTATTAGTGAAGTGTTTTCAATATTTTGTCATATTATTTTTATAATATTTATTAGTTGTTAACGGATTATTATTGTACTATTTTTAAAAATATATATAATATAGAGTGCAGTGAAAATAAGTGATATTTATTATTATTTTATCTATTATGTAAAATTAAGTTTTTAAATGTATAATTATTGTAATATTAGTAATTGTTTGTAATTTCTTTTTTTTTCATAAATGTCCTTAATGCACTTAATGCCCTTAAACTTATTTGCCTACAACAAGATAGCGGAAATACACTAAATATTAATTCAAAACATAGATTTTCATAGGAGAGTCTTATGGCCTGCAGTAGATGCATTATTTAAGAGGGGCATATCTTCGTTCTTACGCAGATTTTGCTTTGGGGTGCAGCCGGTTATATGGGACTGGGATCGTACCCACGAAAACCTCCTCAGCGGTAGTCCTTTGTTCGCTCTTGAGAGCTCCGGGATCTCCAGGGGAACACACCGGTAGCTTCTCTAGCCTACTTAGGGTTTACAGTTCTTTACGACAAAGTGGTCACGCACCGTTGTCATACAGTAGTGGATATCCTACGGTTAATGACAATAATGATGATTAAACTACGGTAGTTTCATCAAGTTTTTTATAGGCTTTTAAGATAAGTAGCCAGCTGTTGCTACCCACTCTCAGCATGTTTGTAGAGGTAAGTAGGTTATACTTATCGTGATAAATTTTACGATGAGATTAACTATGATATCGTAAATGAGACAGTTCTCCATACATTTTGTCCAAGATCAAATAAATACCATCCCTACATAGTCGACGTACCATCTGCTTGTACTAAGCGATTCGCTTCTCCCTTCGTATTGCGAACCGCCAGGGATTGGAATGCCCTGCCTCCGTCATTGTTTCCTGACAATTACATTTTTTTTTTTTAATTTTAAAGTTGCATAGTAACATTTGATCAAAACTGGTGCTAATGGATTACTCCAGCATTGATTATATTAAGGTGAATGTAGTATGTATATATGTAGTCTGTAGTGTGATTTATAGGAGTGTAGGTAGTGATAAATAATAAAAAATAATAATGATATTAATAGTAAAATAATACTATCAATATCATTATTTCTATAATAATTACTAGAGACAAATATTAAAATAATATCATTTATATTAAATTAAAATAATACTATCAATATCATTATTTCTACAATAATTACTAGAGACAAATATTAAAATAATATCATTTATATTACTATTCTTATTTTTTTTTTTTTATTTAAGTTATACATAATGGACAACAGACTTAAAATAATATATTTGCGTATTTTACTATATATATTAAAAGAATACATTACAAAACAAGATTACCTAAAGATAATTTTTAATTTGCAGATAAGCCCCATAAAGTGTGCCCCTGCCGTTATTGATCAACTGAAAATGAATTAAAAGGCACAAAAAGTCTAAATAGAACATTCCGAGGCCCCCCTCTTCCATAACATTTTCACACATTCATTCTCATGAAACAAAACAAATAATATGTTGGAAATATCATGTTACAATAATTTTCTATTATAATGTATTGTAATTAAATGATTATATGAATATTATATTATCACCTTTTTTATATTTATGGATTTATAACATACGAGTATGTATCATATATGTTCCGGTGCACCCTCATTAGGCCCGCATCAGAGCCCCTTCTGACATCCCTACAATATGCAGGAGAAAAATGCTCCAGGAGCGCTTTGACGCGCGCCAACGAGTAACACAAATATATAAACATATAATTTTTTTTTTTTAATCTTTATACTCATTACAAGAGGAGCGCTCCGGAGCACTCCATGAAACATTTCATGGATATGCCCAAATACAAGCAATATTAACATCATTGTGCGAATAAAAGTGCAAATACAATTTTATATTTATTGATTTCTAACATATGTACCCCTATTAGGCCCGCACCAGAGCACTCCGGTGCGCCCCCCTTGACATCCCGACAATATGTAGGAGAAAAATGCTCCAAGAGCACAAAAATATAAATATATTTTTTTTCGCACTCCGGAGCACTTTACAAAACATTCCATGGATATGTCCAAATATAAGCAATATTAACATCATTGTGCGAATAAAAGTGCAAATAGTAGGGGAGCGCTCCGAAGCACTCCTAAGTATGCACTTAGAGCACACTCTGGAGCGCTCCCGGATTTAAAAGGTTAGGTTAGTAAACACTCCAAGAGGGGGAGTGTCTCAGAGCATTTAATAAAATCTGTCATTAGAGCTGTATTATAAAACATCTTTCTACAAGGGGAGCGCTCCAGCACACTCCGAAACATTCAGTATATAAATTTGTATAGGCGTAAGTTCATAGTTTTGAAGGAAAATAGATTTTAAAATTTGTAATAATATACAGAATATAATATCTACACTTCTACACTAATATTATAAAGAGGAAAGATTTGTATTTTTGTATGTAACGAATAAACTCAAAAAGTGCTGGACCGATTTTAATATTTCTTTTTTCATTAGAAAGCTAAATTATCACTGAGTAACATAGGCTATTTTAATTGCAAGAAAAAAATAAGGATCTCTATTTAAACTATAATAATGTTACCCAAGGTGTAAAAAAATGCCTAAAATATTCTTTACATCGTGTGCGCTGCAAAAACTATTGATGATGGAATAAAATTATGTACTATGACTTTATAGAACACACCATAATTTACAAAAAATGTCGCGACAGCATATATCTAACTATTATAGTTAAGCCGTAATAACTGTTCTTTTATTCTTAAAAAATTAATTGAAATACCGTCGCAGGAAAAGGATGAAATAAATATATACCGCCTTACCGCAAAAGATTTAAACACGCTTTAAACACTGTTTAGCCGTACAATTTGTACTGTTAAACATTGTCTAAAGCCTGCGTAAAACTTTTGTGGTAAGACGGTTATTTATAAGTTGTCACTTCCTCCTAGAAATTGAGCTAGCCAAACAATTCAATTGAAATATACACTTTTCTTGCCTTTTTTTCGGGAAATCGATAATTGATAATGAATAGAATATAATTACCTATATATGCTAAGTAAGTCTAGCTGAAGACGATTTCAGTTGTTTTAAAATTTCTGCCTCTTAGGACAACTTTTGGAACTTGGAAGAATGCTTAACCAGGGAAAAAAAAGATGTTTTTTTTTCGGGAAGCACGAGATTAAGTGACATTGTGGATAACATATTACTAGGTTTTGCTTACACACGTTAAGGCCCCTGTAGCCCGGGAGCCCCGTAATATTGACACGGCTGATACTGCGGCAGCTACGCCCCTACACATAGTATGTGAAACGAATTGTTGTTGGGACCTTAAAGTTCTCAAATGTAGACAATGTATTGGCAAGTGTAGCGAAGGTCTTCACGTGAATCTAAGATCTGGTCGTGACGTCCGGAACACGTTGGATGCCAGCGCTTTGATTCCTTCCATCACAGCTCTTTGGGTTAGCAAGTTGAAGAGGCCTTAGGGCACACAATTCGTAGACGTAGAACTGATGTCCAATGTTTTTCAAAGTTATCGAGTGAAGACAAGATCAAGAAACTAGCTTACATGGGTAGAATGTATAGACTGTGGGTCTCTAATATTTTAACGTCGCTTTCATTCTCATCATTGTCATTTTCTGCAATCAGGGCCATATATTATGTACAGCCACCCGACACATACGAACTCACTTTTATTTAGATATGCCAATACCTACTATCTCTTTTTCATAAACTTCGAACAGTTTAAGACTACGGAAACTCTCGCGATTTGGGTAGGTTTTAACTCATCATAATGGTTCATCCGGTATGTCTAGCATGTGTGTGACGCATACCTACATTACGTGGTAAGTATATGTATAGCCAATCATACCCGGGCAAAGCCGGGACGGGCAGCTAGTACTGAATATTTAGTGCAAATCACATCATAACAGGTGGAGTGCTCCGCTAGAAAAAGTATCCAGAATCACATTTCAGATAACTCAAGAAATCCCAACGGCATACAAATACGAGTATCAAACCTCAATTTTACAACTTATAAATATTTCAACCTCTTTACAACAATCAAATCTGTTGAAAAATAAAAATAAATCAAAATTGTTTATGTTGATTGTTACATGTCAAACTAATTAAGAAATCAATGAAATAGAAATAAGATGGAATTGCTCTAATGACAAGAAAGACCTTCATACCCACTGTACATAATATGGCGGATTAGTGCGGTCACTACAATACTACATTTATCAATTTCACGTGCCTATCGATAAAGCTATTTACACAAATAAATACAAGTCAAATCAAACATAATGGCAAGTTTTATTTAAGAAGTGACAGATGTTAAATTTGCAGACGTCGCATTCAAAGATCCATACTAGAATGGCACGACGAGTTTTTTGGTGGGGACGCGGAAAAGTCATGTCGCCTCATTGTATTAATGTGACGTACCATGTCTTTCCGCGCTGTTACTAAAGCACCATTGACAGCTGTTATCTTCACACCCGTTGTGCCCTTGTAGCATGGATTCCAATACTTCTAATTTATAAGTTAGCCCCCCAACATCAGTCATGTCATTCCACTTGTATTAATTCTGAAACATTAAACTGTCAAATTTGATATGGAAAATGAGATGATTTAAAAATTCAGAATTTTAACAAAACATAACACGAATAAAGACTAACCAAAGTAATGATATTTATTTAGAGATAACTAGAACTTTTTATGACGTCACTTATGTGTCTGATCCGCCAGATTGAGTCGATCAACAATTACTATTTGTTGATCGACTCAATCTGGCGGATCAGACACATAAGTGACGTCATAAAAAGTAACGTCAAAATAGCTAAATTGTCGTGTAAAAAGCTGGTCCACTCCCAATACAAACATTTGACAGAGACGCCCAAATGATTGTAATTTCGGTATTTAAACTTCTCATGTCAAAGTATCTAAGTGTCATATCGTCATTTCCATTTAATTCCCTTTCTATGGCATACATCATACATTAAAAATTTCTTCATTGCAACAGCATTTACGGATTTACAATAAGCCGAATTCATAAATAATAACAATAAATAAATTACATTACATTACTACATTACTACATCGATCCTCGGACATCACTTTCTATAAATTTGGATTCATTAAGGTATAGTTCGCAATCAATATTAATATTCCCAGTATACTTTATTATGAAGTCCTAATTGTCGAAGAATTTTAGCCAATACTAGTGTTATAATAACTTGGAACCTTATTCTTCTTTATACAGGGTACCCTGAACGCAAAACGAAAGAACCATGTCTAATTTAGAAGCAGCCCTCATCGCAGTACAGGAGCAACTCGAGTCAGCCTCGCGCGAAATAAGGTCGCATACGCTGAAACAAATTGCAATGCATATCGATCATACAGAGAGAGTATGTGGACACCTAGACCGAGCCGCAAGCCTAATACAAAGTGCCCGCACAGGAGATCCCTCGCAGGTGAGAGATCCACCTGGTGAATCAGAGACCATACTATCGGAACAACTAATTGTAAATATGAAGTTACCCGAATCAGTCTCTCACCAGGGGGTCTCTCACCTGTCAAAACCACCCTCCATCACAAGATCAGAGACCTTTTTACGATTTTAATTATCACAACGCTTCACAAAGAAAACTTTATGATCCTGTGCGGGTACGTAGTAATAGGGCATAATTTAGCCAGACATATTAAGAGAATACATTTTAAAACAAAATTACCAAAAAACATACCACATTCTAAAAAAAATTTTATATATTTAGAATTTGCTGATGAACCCCATATAGTGTGCCCCCGCCGTTACAGGCCAACTGAAAATGAGTTAAAAGGTACAAAAGGCCTAAATAGAGCATTCTTGCAGCCCCCCCCCCCCCCCTTCCATAAAATTTTCACGTATTCATTAATGAAACATTGCTAATATTAAATATAAATAATATAATACATTGTAAATAACATGTTTGAATAAATTTATAGTAATTAAATGATTATTTGAATTTTATATTGTCAACTTATTTTATATTTAGGGATTTGTAACATATGTATCACGTATATGTTCCGGTGCACCCCCACTAGGCTCGAATCAGAGTGCTCCGGAGCGCCCCCTCTGATATCCCGACAACATTTAAGAGAAAAATGCTCCAATAGCGTTTCAAAGCGCTAACGGATAGCACGAATATTTAAAAATATAAACATTTTTTTTTTAAAGCCTTTGTATTCATAACAAGAGGAGCGCTCCGAAGCACTCCACGATACATTCCATTTTCACTCTGGCACTATCCTAGCCACCATATAATTGAATTGTTATAATAACACATTATTAAATGTTTTTAGGCGGTGTATGATGTGATGGGTGAGAGAGTTAAAAGCAATGGTGTTTGTTTCAGATTTAATGATGTCAGCAATTTCATATAAATCATAAGAGTCGTTAGTGACAGTGAAGTAATTTAATCTAGCAGTCAAGAATCTAGGGCAGTCATGGAATAAGTGTTTTAATGATTGTGCAGTCGAATTATCACATGGGCATTGGTCATTTTCAGTAATTTTGAATCTATGCAAGTACTCTTTATGGTATCCATGATTGGTGAGTATTTGAGTGATATGGACAATTACAATTTGGATATCTTCATTCTTCAAGTCAAGAGTGAATAGGTATCTTCTAGATCACTACATACTCCATCTTCGGCTACAACTTTACTTTCCATCACGCAAGTTGGTAGCCAAATGTAGACCTATTATACATGAAAGAACTTTATGGACATTTTTGTGCACACTTAGTATACCTACTGTATGAACATGATCGTCTTTAATACATACATACATACCTACTAGGTATTTGTATGATATAGGTACCGATTTAATACATTATCTATTCTAAACTATACTAAATCATGGTTGATCGGTTAAAAGGTAACGATCGCTACAATTACTAAGTTCTTATTTTGACACAAAATCTATACCTACTAAAATTACTTACGTCGTTATTACCTATAACATCCGGACATGTAGACAATAATTGTAGTACGGTTCCTTGTTAGACTACAAAACCTTAATAACGACCGATAAAAGTTCCCATAAATTAATTGTAAAGCCGGACACGGATTAAAGACACGTAAGTTCTGAAGCGACCTTGATCAAGTCAAAGTTACGGAGTCAAGGTGCATGCTCGCATTTCTCCGCCCCACCGCGCGCCGCACGCGTCAACGCCCGCGTTCTATAAAACCTTACACTAGAAATTTTGATATCAATCAACACTTGATATTCAAACAACTCAGTCAAAATGTTCAGCAAAGTGAGTTGCAGAAATAAATTCATTACCTAATTTAATAATGTCAATCAAATACGAATTTATACTAAATATCCTTGTAAAAGTGTTAATCAGTGATATGTTTTTAGATCGTAGCTTTTGGCGCTCTCCTGGCCACCGCCAGCGCTGGCCTGCTCGGTCACGGACACGCCGTGTCTTCCCAAAGCATCGTCCGTCACGATGAGGTCCAGCACTACGGTGCTCCCGTAGCCCACTACGCTGCTCCCCTAGCTCACTACGCCGCTCCCGTAGCTCACTACGCTGCTCCCGTAGCTCACTACGCTGCACCTGTCGCTCACTACGCTGCTCCCGTTGCTCACTACGACGGTCATGATGAATACGTAAGTGTATATTACAGCAGCTACAATTTTAAAGACCTATCTATAACAGGACTTAAATTAAAAAAATGTTTTAGGCGCACCCCAAATACGACTTCGCGTACTCCGTGGCTGACCCCCACACCGGCGACCACAAGTCCCAGCACGAGTCCCGCGACGGTGACGCTGTCCACGGCAGCTACTCCCTGGTGCAGCCCGATGGCTCCGTCCGCAAGGTCGAGTACACCGCTGATGACCACCATGGGTAAGAATGTTGAAACTAAGTAAGTAAGTAAGTTCGTATAGGCCGGGTGGCTAGCCCTGGTGTCAGAGTTTTTTAGTTTTTTATTTTTTTTATGTTGAAACTCATGAGTCTATATTAAAATCTTAAAATTATCTTGAGTATTGTGGAATTACAACTTTTTGAGTTATAAAGGTAAATTAAAATACATAAACATGCACATAGCTCAGAGGTCATTGACCTAACAAACAATTTTCGTAACCAATTATGTTTTTCTAGCACTCAACCATTTAATGACATCATATAAATGGGCTTTTATCATTATCATAATTATCGTCACCATCTACGGAAACCATACGCGTGCCTCAACACGCACTTGACAACTTAATTTATTTTTATTATATTTCTTTTATTTCAGTTTCAATGCTATCGTGCACAACTCTGCCCCTTCCGTGCACGCTGCGCCCGCCCATGACTACCATCACTACTGAAGACTTCGCTTAGATTATTAATGACTGAACACAATTATTTATACTGTAAATTAATATAAATGCAATATTTGCAAATGAAGAATGAATGTTAAACAGTGAATAAAAAGTATTTAATGAATTTATTTTATAATTTTATTTCAAACTATATCCAGAAACCTTATTTTAGGGCAAGCTCCATTAACAATTAAACATTGTTTCATTAATATTGTTTAATACCTTTAATGCGCTTGTTAGACTAAATTTTTTTGATTATCAGCATCAAATCAACCGTTCACTGCTGGATATAGATGTCTGTTACAGATCTCCAGCAAGACCGGTTGGAAAGGGCAAGTAATCAGCTTAATCCTAAGAAACTAATCAGATCATCCTAATTCATAATTATTCATTTATTCTGCTTCCATAAAATACATGGTAGTAAAAAATATAAAGGTTACGAGGTGGCATATGGACCACGTCGGGCGCAGCAAAGTCAGAATAGAGGAAGGCACCATAATTAGGTCATATTAATTTAAGCTGAATGAAAAAAAAAACTATTTTGTCGGTAGACGTCCCTTGCAGAAGAGTTTCTGATTTAGAAAAAACAGAAAGATAAATAAAATTGTTGGATACTAGACATAGGAATGCAATAATTCATTTATTATAAAATACATACATAGAATACAGAGGGGTTAAATACATATTGATAGTAGGTTCAAAACAGATATTATTTTTCTTACTCTATAAATAATTTTAGATGAAAATGAAATGAAAATATTTTTTACCAACATAAACATAGGAGAAATTTACACACATGCTAAATATAATAAAAACATTATTAACTTATATTTATGATAGCCATACAAACAAAACGTAGAACTGCGATTTCGGCCTGTATCCGTTCTCCCTATTCTCTGCAGCCGTAGTGACAGGTGCAGAAATTGACGAATCAAGTATTTGACAACCGTCTGCATAATCTGCGGGGCCACTATGATTGACCCGTTGCATCGGGACCAGGGCTATCGGATACGGGTGCTCTCTGACGCCCAGTGCTGGTTGGTCCTAGGTGGTGGGTGACAATGTGTCTGGTATTCGACACAATATCGTCATTCTAGCGGGAGCGCAAGCTCTGTGGCGGAGCCCGAGATGGGCCAGCGCTGTCGGGCTGCCCAGAGGAGTGCGGAAGCGTGCCCGTATCCCCACATCAGGCGCAGTGGTGGAACAACCAGGGGTTTTGGTGGGTATGCCACCGACTAGTGGTGGAGACTCCTACATAACCACCCGCCCACGTGGTCACGGGTAGATTGTAGTAGTCTACCCGTGACCACGGTCAATGCAACTCGGCCAAAACGTCGGGATGATGATATATTTAGTAAAGTAAAGTAATTTATTGGCCTTATAACATCTCGTCATATTGGGCAAGTCATTTACAGTAATTGCTTAAGAACTACTTAATCTTAAACTAACTTAAAAATTCAATGATACAATAAAATGGCAACATTATTTTTAAAATATTACATTAGAATTAGAATAGAATAGTTTTAGCATTTATCTCGTAATTTAAGTGCGCGATTAGTCCCGTAGTATATAATAATAATGTGTACAAATCGCGAAAGTTTAAAAACAACATAAATTAAAGATATCCATTTAGTTTTACCCTGGGACTTAGATAGTGTTTTTATACCTATAGCTTGTACGTACAATCTCCGATTTCCAATGAATAACCTCGTAAAATTGGCTGCATCAATTTTACTGCAATGTTAGAATTTCCATAGCAACAATTGTACAAGTAAACAATTGGAATTTTAAGAATTTTATAGTTATTGATCAACTCGAAACGTATGCCTGTCCATGACCTATTACGTTCATGCATTAAATTGTAAGTATTATTGTTGTACAACTGAATTTGTATTATTATGTTTTTTCTTAAAACAGAAAATATATGAATGATAAAAATAAATCAAAATATTTGACCGAGCGTAAGTGACGTCTCAAAGTCTACTGGGACGAGCCGGCACTTGGGTGTATGTTTGTGTGGGCCCCCTCCACTGTATGTATATTTGTTCGACGATAACTCAAGTATCGCTCAACCGATATCTATGAAATTTAACATGAACGTAGTAATATTTATAGAATTATTAAATTCGAATATGAGCATCTTCTGTTCAGTGGTTCCGAAGATACGAGGGCCATGGTAAAAAGATGCAAAACGGCGCCACTTTCTGCGGGATTTTCAATTTTTGATTAAAATAAATCGCTAGCTTTCGTACAAATATTGTTATCTTTTTTTTCAAATCCCCGGAGGTATTTATGATATAAAATAGGAATAGCGCGACGCCCAAGTCCGGGGTGGACTACTAGTGATGGTCTAATTACATTTATGAACAAACCGCCACACACACATCACAAATTCAATATTATTTTGTCCTTATCGTCCAAAAAAATACAAGAATCTGGGACGAATTGGCAATAAGCTAATTAATTAAACTGGCACCTATAGTGTGCAAACACACGCTACGTAGGTATTACAAGTTAAAAAGGCATTATTCCGAGGAAAAATGGTTGAATATTTTACATCAAAGTATTTAACAAGTGTGAACATAAGTAGTACTACACGCATGAAATTTAATTTTAAGGGGTATTAAATCACCAACATAACACAGATATCAATAACCTACATAAATTAAATATTTTTGTCGCAATAGTATCATTTAAGCCCCAATGCCAAGAAATTGCATGTTTGTTAGTGTATTTTTCTGGGCATTAATTATGTTTTCCAAACCAATTATTCGGTTAAAATGTATTCCTTTTTAACACGCTTTTATTAGGTCGACCTGTATGTAACCTATGTAATGGAATCTAAGGTAACTAAATTAACGATATTCCAAGGGTCGTAGCGCAATGAAAATTGGCAGCTGTATGTAGTTCTGATGACAATTCAATAATATGGTACTGCCGAACTGATCTGATGATGGAGCCGGAAGATATGAACTGGAACTTCATGATGAAAAATCGTATCATAGTTGTTTTGGATTTCTTAGAAAAGTCTTGGAAAGAACCTTGACCACGATTAGGTTTCAAGGTCTGATGATGTAGCCGGAATCCATGGTGGAATATCGTGTCATAGTCACTTGTGAAAAAGGCCACGTAATGGACGAAGCGTGTTTTCCTAGTGTTTTTTTGAACTATTAATTTATTGAAACTGTAGTGATAATTAACTGCCTACATATTATTATTATATTGGTAAGTACCTATTTTACCGGTAGCATTCAAAACTTTAGAACAAATTGTTTGCATTAAAATACTATCTTTTTTCTTGAGTCTCTTCGAGCTGTTGAATGTTGGTCACTTGAACATTAGAAAGAATAACTAAAATAATTTACGTTGCAAAAATTAATACACTATTTTTTTTTTCTATTTTTAAATTTGAAGTGTGCTCAATATATATATTACTAATTGCAAAAACAATACCCGAAATGCAAGGTTTATTGACCTTGATCAAGTTTAAACTACAGAGTCAAGGTGCATGCTCGCATTTCTCCGCCCCACCGCGCGCCGCACGCGTCAACGCGCGCGTTCTATAAAACCTTACACTAGAAATGTGAATATTAATCAGCAGTTGATATTCAAACAACTAAGTCAAAATGTTCAGCAAAGTGAGTTGCAGAAATAAATTGATTAATTTATAATATCAATCAATTTCAAGTTAGTAGTTAAGTTTCTTTGGAAAAGTATTAACAACTGTTATGATTTTAGATCGTAGCTTTTGGCGCTATTCTGGCCACCGCCAGCGCTGGCCTCCTCGGTCACGGACACGCCGTCTCTTCCCAAAGCATTGTCCGTCATGATGAGGTCCAGCACTACGGCGCTCCCTTAGCCCACTACGCCGCTCCCGTAGCTCACTACGCTGCTCCCGTAGCTCACTACGCTGCTCCCGTAGCTCACTACGCCGCACCTGTCGCTCACTACGCTTCTCCTGCAGCTCACTACGATGGTCATGATGAATACGTAAGTGTATATTACAGCAGCTACAATTTTAAAGACCTATCTATAACAGAACTTAACTCAAAAAATGTTTTTCAGGCGCACCCCAAATACGACTTCGCGTACTCCGTGGCAGACCCCCACACCGGAGACCACAAGTCCCAGCACGAGTCCCGCGACGGAGACGCCGTCCACGGCAGCTACTCCCTGGTGCAGCCCGATGGCTCCGTCCGCAAGGTCGAGTACACTGCTGATGACCACCATGGGTAAGCATATATATTTAAACTACTTATAGTTCTAGAGTTTTATCAAAGGTTGATATAAAGTTATTTCAAAAAGCTACTTTATGTATGCAATAAAAATAACGGCAAATACGACGACGTCTTTGCCACATGCGACAAGCGTTTCGCGTTCAAGGTAATTTAAAGCGTTACTGTTTTGTTACAAAATAAATACAAGAAAGATATATTCATTTCGTAATTACTCCAGTAAAATAGAACAATTGTATAATTGTTCTATTTTACGTTTACGTGTATGTATATACACGTACATTTTATTAACGTTGTAGACTTTGGACACTTTAGGTAAAAATAAATATTTGTTCTTGATTTTCCTTTTTTCAGTTATAAATGTTTAATTCACATTTATTATTTTCAGTTTCAATGCCATCGTACACAACTCTGCCCCTTCTGTGCACGCCGCGCCCGCCCATGACTTCCATCATTATTGAAAACTTCGCATAAATTAAGAACTGAACACAATTATTTATTCTGTAAATTAATATGAGTGCAATATTTGCAAGTGAGAAATGAATGAAAAGTGTAAATAAAAAGTGCTTTATGAAAATATTTACAATTTTTTTATTTTTAGATATGATATCCAAAAATCTCACTTAGTATCCTTAGTGCAAGCTCGATAAACATTGTTTTATTATTTATTACTATAGTAACTGTGGCTGTCGTAGTAAAAGTGCTTGATTATCAGCATCATATCAGCTGTACACTGCTAAACATAGACCTCTCCTATATCTCTAGCCAGAGCAGTTGGAAGGCATCATCTCACATTGTCGGTACAGTAAGCGCTACACAAATCGGCAGATGAGATGTTAGCCGCAGATGAAACTTCGCCGTGATTGGCTAATTATTGCGCATATGTGCACAATTCCGACGCCGCGTATCGTAGTGCGTAGGGAACGCGCGAGAGGCATAAGGTTGGCGGGCGGGTGTGCCACGGCGTCTCGTCTCTCTGGCTCCCGCGTATACCTATATTTCGGCTTTTGCGCAGCGTTCTGCGCATAACTTCCCATCCGCCAATTTGTATGGCGCTTAGATTAGACGTTCTATGTAGAAAAGTTTCTCGTAGTGAAAAGATACACAAAGAGAAAATAAATATGCCTGGAAACTGGACACTATTTTTTTACTGTTTTTTTCTTTTTAAGAAAATTAATACTATGATCCATTCAGCCTTATTTTTTGTGATTAAAAAAGTGACTTTTGTCTCGGAAACGCGTAAAGTCAACAAGAAGTTGTGAAAAAAATTAAACTTCTCAGTTATCGTAGAAAAAAGTATTTTTTTTACAACTTTTTGTTAACCTTACGAGTTCCCAAAACAAAAGGTTTTGACACATGGACGGACAGATCGAAAACGGAGTGATCTTGTAAGACGGAAAATTGATATAGATACATTGACCTTTTGAGGTACAGAACTCTAAAAACTACATGCCATAATAAACACAAACAATCATCAAATCAATAATATTTTGGCTATATCCACATCTACCATCAACGAGCAATACAAGAATATTACAAGATTTGGCGACAAGTGTTAGATAACTTGCAATAAGTCAATTCCTCCTAGATTAATAAAACAATTGTATAAGAATACTAAGTATTTTAAATATTAACTATTTTGATCCGGACCAGTCAGAAACGTCTTACAAGCATCCAACGAGTTAATGCGAGGTTTTAAATTATTTTGTTCATATATTCGCATAGGCGGATGTCACCCGTTGGATTTGCCGGTGCGCAGTTTTTATGAAAACTATTATTATTAGGTACGGCTGTATTGGTTATCTTTTCTACGTGATAAGTGCCACGCTTATTTCACTTAAAATTTCTTCTCTCCTGCATGGCACGTATACCAAAGCTCAAAATATTCCAATGAGCGATGAAAAGAGTTATTCGCCGAGTTTTTCAAGAGTTCTTTGAAATAAAATTTAAAAAACCTTAACCGAACCATACCGAAAAAGATACGAGTAGCGCAGCAAATTCATAGATTGAAGTAGCAGTGGTAGGACACGTGATTTGCTGAATTGATAACCGATGACAGCACTAACCGGTAACACAACATAGGACTACAATCTAGAAGGTGACAATAATATCCGACCCTATAGACACAAAGTGACGGCCGTTTTAAATTTTTAAGGTTCAGTACCCAAAAGATAAAAACAGGACCCTATTACTAAGACCGTCTGTCTGCCAGGCTGTAACTCAAGAACCGTGTTAGCTAGAACGTTGAAATTTTCACAGATGACGTATTTCTGTTGTCGCTATAACAAGAATAAAAACAGAAAAAAAAAAAACATTTTTCCGGAGCTCCCCTCAAAAAAACCTAAATTTTTAGCCGTTTTTTGCAACCAATAATGGTGACAGGTAGATGCTTGAAATATTCACGGAATATTGAGTTTTATATTAACTTTAATTTAAAATAAATAATATATAAAATTAAAATAAATATTTAAGGGGGGCTCTTTTTTGCTCGATATTAACTAAGACAACAGAAAAATGCTTAAAATATTCCCATAATATTAAGTTGTATATTCCTTTCAAAGATAAGTAGTTAAAATGAAATTTATTAAAGGGGCTTACATGCGGTACGTGCGCGAGTCAGATTTGCATTTGGGCGATTTTTTCAAATACTAATATATTTAATAACCTATAAAAGACGCATAAAAATATAATTAAGTTCTCGTCCTACATGTAATGATGATGATATTTATTATCTATTATTATTATATCTATTATTCTAGTGATATTTTATATGAGAGATTAATAAGTTCAACTGAACAAAAATAACAATATAATTTGATAATATTCCCCAAACATTAACATAATGATATTACAAATTGAAAGACAGAAAAGTTTGAATATTTTACATCTATTCTGTTACGCTGCACTGCACGCATGATTCTTCAAGTTCATGTTCTAAATTTTGAACGGTACTAAAATTGCCAGCATTACACTTGAATATTATAATTAGACTTGCAACTTAATTTTTTTTTGCTCAATAATATAATTTTATATTATCGTTTTTAAGCTCTAAGCCCAAAAAGTTAAGTGAGTGTATACGAGTATATGCCAGTGTATCATTCTAACTCAAACAAATGTACCGATTGTGATGCATTATTTTCGTTGAAAACTGACAAGATAAATATATCAGCTAATATTAAAATAAATTATTTTAAAAATACAAGCTTTTGAGATCCTGGATAACATGCACATGTGCCAGCCAAGACAAGTAAAGTGAGCCCAAACACGACAAGTCTATCTTGTTTAGTACAGGAGTTCCTATGGCCACCTTCCGCCCCTATCATCAGATCAGCCCCATAGTATCATATTATTGCATTATCACGCAATACAAATATGCGTGCAAAATTCCAGCTCAATTGGAAAACGGAAAGCTCGTGTAATTTAACTTCCAAGATTCCACCCGAAGTTATAAACTTAATATTAGTTACTAGCGACCCGCCCCGGCTTTGCACAGGTTATTTAAACCTTTCACTTGAATCAATCTATCTATTCCGAAAAACGACATTAAAATCCGTTGCGTGGTTTTAAAGATATAAGCATACATAAGGACAGACATACAGGGAAGCGACTTTGTTTTATACTATGTAGTGAAGATATAGCTACATCCATTGCAAGTTAAATAATAAAGTTTGCTCGTATGTGGTATGTGACTGATGGAATTCTGTACTGTATGCAATTTTTGTGCTGTATCGGCCTTTTTAATAGTCCACTGATGAACATAGGCCTACTCACGAAAGGTGATTGGACCACGCTGACGCTGATATGTTGGCGGATTCAAAATTTTGCAATTTTTATTATTTGACTTGTTTGTTTTATTTTCAAGTATCAATATCCTGTATTGTCAATAAACATATCCTACGATTTTTAATTACGAGAAAAATACCCAAAATGCGAAGTTTATTGACCTTGATCAAGTTTAAGCTACGCAGTCAAGGTGCGTGTTCGCATTTCTCCGCCCCACCGCGAGCCGCACGCGCCAACGCCAGCTCGTTCTATAAAACCATACACTAAAAATGTTGATATTAATCAACACTTGATATTCAAACAACTCAGACAAAATGTTCAGCAAAGTAAGTTACAGAAATAAATTCATTAATTCATAATGTCAATCAATTTCAAATTCTTTATTAAAGTTTCTTTAGAAAATTAGTTATTAAAAAATTAATTTATTAGAAGTGTTATGATTTTAGATCGTAGCTTTCGGCGCTCTCCTGGCCACCGCCAGCGCTGGCCTGCTCGGTCACGGACACGCAGTGTCTTCCCAAAGCATCGTCCGTCATGACGAAGTCCAGCACTACGGTGCTCCAGTAGCCCACTACGCTGCTCCCATAGCTCACTACGCCGCTCCCGTAGCTCACTACGCTGCTCCCGTGGCTCACTACGCCGCTCCCGTAGCTCACTACGCTGCTCCCGCTGCTCACTACGACGGTCATGATGAATACGTAAGTATTTATACCAGCAGCCACGAAGTTTTAGAGCCCATGTATAATAGAACTTAACTCAAAAAATGATTTTAGGCGCACCCCAAATACGACTTCGCGTACTCCGTGGCTGACCCCCACACCGGCGACCACAAGTCCCAGCACGAGTCCCGCGACGGTGATGCTGTCCACGGCAGCTACTCCCTGGTGCAGCCCGATGGCTCCGTCCGCAAGGTCGAGTACACCGCTGACGACCACCACGGGTAAGCATAAGCACTAAGCAGCTCGGCAGTACTATCAAAATAAATATATTTTAAAATTTCAAAGGCTACAATGATTAATCAAAAGTAACGCTGTCTCTTAAAACGAAACAAACAAGTCATTTCGAGTAACTGTTTGTTTTTAACCGTTTAAACTGGCTAGTTATCGCTAATATATAGGACCAAAAACTAAATCTTTACTGTAGTTGTAAAATAAAGCTAAATTTAAACAGATATTTAAAATTGATATTTTACCAAAATTAGTACCTACTGAACTGTATTTTATTTTAGAATTTCTAATTTCATATCATTTTTTATTTCAGTTTCAACGCCATAGTGCACAACTCTGGCCCTTCCGTGCACGCCGCGCCCGCCCATGACTACCATCATTACTGAAAACTTCGCTTAATTTGTTGACTGATCACCATTATTTATATGTAAATTAATATACATGTGATATTTGTATATAAGGCATAAATGTGTAAAACTGAATAAAAATATTTAAATTATATATCTACAATTTTACTGTACCTAAAGCATACAAAAAATAGGAATCCAATCAACTTTGGTCCCTAATTGCACACAGAGGATTAATTAGGAATAAATTATTATTTCTCTCATGAAGTATCTAATAACTCTCGATCATTACCTTAGTTTTAGATGTCAAATAAAGTTCACTACCTAGTCTATTTACGTATACCTAAAATTAAGAATGCTTATTTTTGTAATTATGGCTCTAATTGGTTTAAAAGTTTTTATTTAAAGCCGTGAATTTGTGAAGTCGTCTATAGTTATAAGAAATTATAACTAGAAAATTGCTGTAAATCACAGCACTACTGAGTCTACCCAATTTGTTCTACGACTACGTTTTATCGCTCATATTTCTCTACACTAAAAGCGTAGAGAAGTTGGATTAGGTGTTTTTAGCGATCATCGAAAATGCGTGTTAAATTGTGTATCCTGGTTGTTTTATCATGTATCGGTTAGACTATGTAACAGGCTTACAGACGGCTTAAGGCAATTATGAGGCGCCAACTTGTCTATACAAAAACAATAAGCTGTTATCTACCTCTAAATATTATTCAATTTGAGTGTTTTTTTTTTTCATGTAATCAATACTTTGATTGCTAGGATTACGCAGACGGTCGTCAAATACTTGATTCGCCAAATTCTATACTCGTCAAATCTATATTCTGGCAGAAAATTATGTAAACATAAAATAAAAACTTTAAAAAAAAAGATAAGATATACGAGCGTGCATTATTTTACTCTCAAGCAATTGACACCAAAAATAACATTTTGTTGTTTTGTTAAGGAGTAAGTAAGTTCGTATTGGCCGGGTGGCTAGCCCTGGTGTCAGAGTTTTTAGGCCGCCCCTGACATGGCTAAACGGTTTAAACAACCGGGACCTACAATTTAACGTGTCATCCGAGCCACGGTAGCGCTCAGTTGAAAAATGCCACCGAGGTCACCCATCCAAATACTGACCGTGCGGAACGTTGATCGATGACAAACACCTAGTCAAACTACGCTGTTAAGGAGTGAAAAGAGTTTTCTCCCGGACGTACATTTTATCAAAAATGTACCGAGATTTTTTTCGACGTTCTACAGAAAACGCAAAATAACTGTTCGATTCAGAATCCTAGTCATCCGGATAACTTACCTATTCTAGAAGCAAGACAAAATATCTAAAAAGCTTTAAGGTAGTTGAGTGCACTCATGTTTTAGTTCTAGCGTATGTGTCATCAGACACATACGCTAGAACTCAAGCAAGGTACAAAATACCGAAACTTGCCACAGATGAAGCTAATTTTTGTAATTTTTTTATTTTTCATATCACATTTTATTTGACATGATTAAACAAAAAATTATACAGCTAAATCAAAATCAGTTAAGAAATAATTCACACCAAACCTCTTTCTTGGCTGTAGCATTCAATCTATTGAGCTATACCTACATTCTTCAAAGTATGCGACTTTGTAATTTGTTTAAACTGTGTTTCTCAAAAACAAAATCTTGAATATATTAAAGTGAATAGTGTCACCGACCATAACGAGCCAATTAACACCTTGTTTATAAAATTATCTAGGTACTGCAACGTAACATGTAATTACAAATACATGTATAACTACGTAGTTCGTAGACTGTTTAACGTCATATATAACCTTCCCGTTGAATTTTCCGTAGTCATGGAAAAAGTACCAAACATAATGATCAGTCATATACAGGGTTATTTCTAATCAATTAGCATCCTTTCAGGGGCTTATTCTGTACATCAAAACTAACAACTATTGTTCCACGACTTTTTTCAAAACTCAAAAAAAATCAGTTGTTCCATACATTTTATCGAGGGTGAACGATTTTTTTCTATGGAACAACAACTTTTTTTGCGAATTCATAAAAGTCGTAGAACAAAAGTTGTTAGTTTTGATGTACAGAATAAGCCCCTGAAAGGATGCTAATTGATTAGAAATAACCCTGTATATATAAAGTAAAGTGACGAAAATCAACACGTACTTTCTTGAAAACCAGGAAGAACTTAAAGACATTAGCTGTAGAATAAATTGGCCCACAAACATTATACTTAATAATTTTACAAAAACACATGACATAAGAGAAATTTATTATTTACACACTTCAACGCAACACTGCATTACGTAGGTTGCATAAAAGGGTGTGAAATCATTTTGTGGCAAGGGCTTTACCATCTAGAGCGAAGCAAAGTATTTGGAGGAATGAGAAGTATTAATTCGTTTCATATATAATTTCTGTGAATCTCTGTAATATAATGCTCACTAACCTAAGTATGTACAATGAAAACAAAATAGATGCCACAATGACAAAAAAACATACATTAGTAAATACTACCCAAAAATACTACTAAACAGTAAAAATTACGTATTATGGTCTTAACGAATTAGTATAGTGTGCTATTATTAATTGTTTGTAGTACATATGAGTAGTTGTCTACAATACGAAATACCTATTTTTTGTGTAAGTATACTTTAACCTAAGGAAATAAATTAGCGAATCAAAAATATTTTTTTTCTGTTCACTAAAACCAGTAACACTCCGGAGAATTAAAGATTCAAGATTTTTTTTTGTTTGTAAGAAACATGCTAATGTACCTACACAACATACAATAAATAATGATAATAATAAATATTTTGGGACATCTTACACACGACCTCAGACCCCAAACCAAGCAAAGCTTGTGATATGGCTGCCAGAGACTGATATAAGTACTACATATTATGTACTGTACCAGCCTTTTTCTTTAATAGTCCACTGCAGGACATAGGCCTACCCACGAAGGGTGATTGGGCCATATCCACCACGCTGGCCCAGTGCGGGTTGGTGGATTCACATACGCCATCGAATTTCTTCTACGGACGCATGCAGGTTGCCTCACGATGTATTCCTTCATCGAAAAGCCCGTGGTGTAAAATTCCGTACATAAATTCCAAGGAATTCATTGGTACGGGACCGGGATTTGAACCCTCGACCTCACGATTGTAAGGCGGGTGTCATTACCACTAGACAACCACGGCTTATACATATACTTATTTTTAAATACATACTTATATAGATAGTAACTAAATAACACCCAGACACAGAGCAAACACTTATGTTTATCACATAAGTATTTGCCCTAGGTGGACATCGAACCTACACCTCTCTGATCTAGAAGTTAGGGTCACTAACCACTGAGCCACCGAGGCAGTCGTACATACAAATTCGTATTATTGAAATAATTCAGCGTATGTCTATAATGTGGCAAGATTTTTATATTTACGTACCACATTTGATGCAGCCGTGCATATTCACGTAGACATTCAGATTAGAGACACTAGTATAGCGCGACTTAGAAAGTGTCATATTGTCGATGCACGGTAAAAACATTTTCCCAACGTTTTTCACCAATTTTATTTCATTGGATGAGGTAAACATCAAAATTTAAAAAAAAAAGCATTTATTAGTTATTAGTTTTTCTCCGATCACTTGTTGCTATAGCATGTGTTGAATACTCAGAACATACACATTGCCTAGGAAGTTTTTTGCATCGTAAATCAAACTAATAACAACATAAGTACCTACTGTATTTACGATCTACATAAGGACATGAAACCATGATCAAAATAATTGCTAACCTTTATTGTTTTAAACTAATAACACATATTTTTCCGCAATATCAGTATTAATTTATTAGCCGATAAATTATCACAACATTAACAGGACACATATAACACATTCGTTCAATTGCGACCTTGATCGAGTCAAAGTTACGGAGTCAAGGTGCCTGAACGCATTTCTTTGCCCCCACTATCGGCCGCATGCGACTACGATCGCGTTCTATAAAATCATACACTAGGAAATAAAGTATCAATCAATACTTGATTTTCAAACAATACACTCAAAATGTTCGGCAAAGTAAGTTTTAGGGATACAACAGGCATAGCAAGTATTATAAAATAAATAGTAATAGCAAAAATAACTATAGATACTTAATAAAAGTATTTTATTATAGTACTAATTTACTTACAGTAAATTTTAATTTCTTGATAATTATGAAAGTGAAGAAATGTTACTGAATTTTTTCTCAATTTTTATAGATCGTAGCTTTCGGCGCTCTCTTGGCGGCAGCCAATGCTGGTCTTCTCGGTCACGGACACGCTGTGTCTTCCCAAAGCATCGTGCATCACGGTGCCCCCTTGCATTACGCCGCTCCCGTAGCTCACTACGCTGCTCCCTTGGCTCACTACGCCGCTCCCGTAGCCCACTACGCCGCTCCCGTGGCTCACTACGCCGCTCCCGTAGCTCACTACGATGGACACGATGAATACGTAAGCAATAATTAAAAATTGATTAACTATAAATATTAAGAACTAACAACTCATTTTTTGGAGACGATCAGAAGATGTATAATTAAGAAGACACTTTGATGCATTTCAGGCGCACCCCAAATACGACTTCGCGTACTCCGTGGCTGACCCCCACACCGGCGACCACAAGTCTCAGCACGAGTCCCGCGACGGTGACGCTGTCCACGGCAGCTACTCCCTGGTGCAGCCCGATGGCTCCGTCCGCAAGGTCGAGTACACCGCTGACGACCACCACGGGTAAGATATTATCTATTTTGTTGAAACTTGTTTGAAGGTTTCGTTCTCTGCGTCGAACTAAGTTCTTTGATCTCACTAGAAAAGTTTGCTTAAGGCTAAGCCTTATGATAGCATAAGTTAGATAACGGGACTGAACTGAAGTAATTTGACAGTCATAACGACTATAGTTGCGAACCGAATGCGGTTAACCGCATTCGGTGGCTTTTCTCAAGTTAGCGAGTGCTAACGGGCGGAAAAATTACTAAATGCTGCAAAGGAACTAGATTTTCCGAATACTTATTAAATGCTGCAAAAAGATAAATCCGTTTTTATGCTGGGTTACAGAGCAGGTGAACTAGAGCACACCGTAATACTTTGCTTTGTTTTTTTTTTATACAATTTCAAAATGGTTTATTTTCTTCCAGTTTCAACGCCGTAGTGCACAACTCTGCCCCCTCAGTGCACGCCGCGCCCGCCCACGGTTACCACCACTACTGATCTGAAGAAGCTCGACCTTCTGCGTGTTTGTCTTAATTTATAACTGCCAATGTAAAAAAAGTGTGATTGAGTTTTTGTAAATATTGAGTGAATGAATAAAAGCTGTTCAGTAACTATTGTAACTAAAGTTTGTTATTTGAGAAGCCTAAAATAGAATTGTCTCCATCGTATTTTAGCTATATTCATGAGTATGTATATAAGTAGGTATACAAGTAGTACGTATACATTTAATACCAAATGTTACGTGATTTTAGTCTCGTAGCCTCGAGTTTACGATACCAAACAAATAAGTATAAGTATAGTACTATCTATAATGCACATAGACACACAGGATACTATGCTACAAAATGTGTGCGTACGAGATAAATATGAGTCAGAATAGGTAACTCAATTGTATGTACTTGCTGAAAGAAAATCAACGTAAGCACAGCATGGATAAGACCTAAAATCCCGGGAATCAGCATGATTTCTGGAATATTCCACTGTATAAGTGGGACAAAGTATGAAAAAGTAGTTTTCAAAGGTTTTTTGATTAATATGCTTATCCTACTATTTCAATGTTCGCTGTCGACTATTTAATTTTTTCTTCACATTTTTTCCAAAATTTTATAAGCTTTGTCTTATAGGAAATGAAAAACTATTTTCAAAGTATGAAATAAAATTACAACCTCCGCGGAATGCCGGAATCATATCCATATTATTGATATCACAAAATGGCAAGTACGTAAAATTTTACTACCTCTTCCGGTCCCTAGAAATAAGAAATAAGTATGCTAAAAATATGTGACGACTTTATGCAAATAAAAATATTTATATTATAAAAACCTTGGTCTACGAAAATGATATAAGGTTTCCTGTAAATTTATATAGGTATACTATATTTATATACTCCTGTACATGAATAGTAATAATTAATTTAGTAATTACTACAACTTACAAGTTAAAGATCAAGCTTAATCATCAAGCATAGAACAAGCGTATGACTGAGCACTTCTAACTAAAACAATCTGTATTTATGATCATCTTCCAACCAACACTATAAAAATGATGATTCTAGTTAATAATTTCATTGTAATATTGATAAAAATATACATGTATTTAAATTTGATTTAAATTTTCTTTGTTAAATAATTCTGTCTCTTTTAGTGGAGTTTGCAAACCCTTAAAGATTTCAATATTTGCCCCAAGATTAACGTAATAGTACAGGAATGTCTTGTAGATGTATGAGAAAGTAGATTTTATATCTAGTCATGATAGAATTAAAATACAGAATTAAGGTCGATGGTATACAATAAAGAATTAAAAAAATCTTTACCAAAAATTTCAACATGGTCACAACCTAATTACTTTAACTCTAGCATGCAATGTATACTACCATAGTCTACAATATCACTACTAAAACCAACTGTTCAGAACCAACTAAAGGTAGTTGGTTCTAACAAAAAGAAATTCGGGCAAATAAGCCTGGGACGAAACACTTACCTAGTGTTAATTCAGTGAAATATGTCAATCACCTATATTATTGTAAGTTGGCCTAATTATGAGACTTTGAGTCCTAGAGAAGCATCAAGCACTGATCTCCTTTTAAAAGTTTCAAGCGACGGGAAAAAGTAGGTATCGTGAAGAATCTCAGCATGTCTAAGAAATCTTTAAGTTCTCTAGGATATGTATTTTTTTTCAACCCGAATTAACTAGCCTGGTGGACTATCGCCGTGAAATAGTCCATTCTAGCAATATAATATAGTTGTTAGGGAAAAACGGCATGTATTCAATGTCACGCAAAAAATACATGTGATCTAATTCATCAATAATCATTGTTTTCTTGAGTTTTCATTTAGTTGTTGGTCATTTAAATGTTTGCTCTAATTTATTTACAAGATTATTTTTTTTTGCAAAAATTAGCATGACCGACTTCACCCGTGTACAGAATTCGCGAATATTTCGTATGGATCTATGTAGCATTTTTCACATTATTGTTGATTTATCAAAAATGGCTCAGCCGATTTTTATAAAATTCAAATGGGACCAATTTCGAAATATACTCTTTCCAATAAAAAAAAATATTGAAATCGGGTTACTACAAAAAAAGTTATGTGTAATATAAATATGCGTATACATAAAATATATCCTACTAATATTATAAACGTGAAAGTTTGTGAAGATGGATGGATGGATGGATGGATGTATGGATGTTTGTTACTCTTTCACGCAAAAACTACTGAACGGATTGAGATGAAACTTTACAATAATATTATATATCAAAATAACACATAGGCTATAAATTATAATAATATATTGCGTATGCGGGCGAAGCCGCGGGTAGAAACTAGTATATATATATATAAAAAATAATGGTATCGCTAGTGTTTTTCTTTACTCTTTTTGGTGCGTATATTCATTTTGAAAATTCGTACAATTCCTCCGATGGTTCGTCGGTCAAAAACGTTATTGGTGTGAATTGTACGAATTTTCAAAATGAATATACGCACCAAAAAGAGTAAAGAAAAACACTAGCGATACCATTATTTTTTACCTACCGCTTCGTTTTTTTCATCTCCTCCGTTGACAGACGATGTTGTTAGTCTGGGCATCTGTTTTTTCTGGTCAAACCACGTACATTAAGCAGCTCAGCATAGCATGACTAAAAGCAATATCGATACCATGACACATATTATTGCGATTCTATAATCGGTTTTTAAAATGACCTCAAGCTATTGTCATTGTCGCTTCGAGGTCCGCATGTTCAGCCCCACTTGCTCTTATTCTAAGTTAAGTCATATAAAAACCAATGGTCAGGAGTGTTTGACATCAATCAACCAGCAGTTGTGATATTGACAGCAGCACAATGTTCAGCAAAGTGAGTGACAAGTGCAAATATTATGGTGTGCCAGTGAAACTGCGAAATTTTTACGTGTCCGAGTATTTGCGCCAGTGTTATTTTAGTTATGAGATCCACAGTTTGCTACTCTTCTGGTTTAATCTGGTCATACCGTCAAAATTCTTCGAAATCATTAAAGAAACTAACGTGGTGTTACATATCAAGGGATTGTACACGTTTATTTTTTCATAGTCATTAAATAGTGCAGTGCATTGCGAGAAGTCTCCGCGTGCTAGCACTCGACTTGAGAAAGATCGCCGAATGCAATCGAAACTATAGTCGTACTATATATTAATGATTATGAAAAAATAAACGCGAGTATAATCCTGTGATATAAAACATTAAAATCGTTATGTTGGCAATATTTTGTGATAGAACCTTTCGTATTCTTATATTGTTCCGCATTTGTCTTGCTAAACTTAAATTTGTCCTATTTTATTGGACTTGGATATCATCATCGTTACTTTAGGCACAAGACGTCTACTACTGGGCATGTACCTTTACTCAACAGGATCAATTTTAGGCAGTTTGTGTCCATCACTGTCCAGCTGCCCTGTTTAGGTTATCTGTCCACTTTCTGAGTGAACGTGTACATAATATCACCAATGATATTTTGAAATTTTGTTCATAGATCGTAGCTTTCGGAGCCATGTGGGCGGCTGCCCAGGCTTACGGCCACGCCGTGTCATCCCAAAGCATCGTCCGCCACGATGGCTACGGTGCTCCCGGCTACTACGGAGGACTGGGCTATGCTGGCTATGCCGCTCCTCTGCCTTACGCCGCTCCCTTGGCCTACGCCGGACATTACGACAGTCACGATGAATATGTAAGTTTGAGAAACTATAAACGCCATGTGAATGTTTTAATACGAGTTATCAGCTACAAAACGTCGCTATGTACCTACTATCTGTATAGATATTTCTTGTATGGGCATTGAAAAGCCCTTTCCTAAAAGTTACCAACGTTTTATCGTATCTGAAATCATTATCATCTTTCAGAGCTTTCTTTATCGTACAACTTAGTATTTATGTCTCCTCTCATAGAGTATCATCTGCCTCGGTCGTGTGTCAACCCATACTTCGTTTATAACGTATACCCATCTTGATACTGGATACATCTGACAGTTGCTTAATTATACTCTACTTTTAGGCACACCCCAAATACGACTTCGCATACTCCGTGTCTGACCCTCACACCGGCGACCACAAGTCCCAGCACGAGTCCCGCGATGGTGACGCTGTCCACGGATACTACTCGCTGGTGCAGCCCGATGGCTCCGTCCGCAAGGTCGAGTACACCGCTGACGACCACAATGGGTAAGTCTTGTCACATATCACTCCTACTTATTATCAAAGAGATATTTTAGATCAATGTAGGTACCTTTAAAAATATATCACCAACTCCTTCTAAGTTTCAGAATTGATAGTAAAATAAATTAGTTCCTGACGCCAATATAGCCTTAACAACAGTAGTCGCGGGTTGTAAATGTATACCTACTTGTTGACGATAAATGGTGAATTTTAGTTACATAACTGAGTATGCGCTAGTTGTCTTGTTCTCAGTTCTCTCATAGATGTCGAATTTTGCAGATGCTCGATTAGATTCCCATTTTGAATTCAAACATTTAATTTGGGTTTGGGTTTTAGCTGTCCTAATTTATATACGGATTTCATGGCATTTCCGAATGGCACTAAATCTTAGTAAGAGCATAAATTTATATAAGTGTAGTAAAAAATGGTAAATGTAAAGAATTTCTTACAAATCATTCAGGCATATTAATTTCACAAGTGTGATGAAGCAATTTTTGAGAAGGGAAAGCAGGTATGCTGAAAACAATGCAACCTTGCCTCATTAGTTTTTCGCATCACTGGCTGTAGATAGCCCAGAAAATAAATATACTACATCCTGCAATTAGCTAGCAAATTGAGGTTTTACTTAATTTATGTTTCTTATTTTCAGATTTAACGCTGTTGTTCACAACTCTGCTCCTTCCATCCACCCGGCTCCTTACCACTACTGAAAACACTTTAAATATGCGTAAAGATCATGAAAATGATTATGTCGCAAACGAAACCAAAACTGTGAATCTATTTATTTTATTATACGCTTTTTAGGCCAACTTATTAGTTTATTCTTGTAATGATACCCTAATTCGTTTAATTCCTCATTTATTTATTCTAAGGCATAGTAAATTTATTTAACTTAACTAATCTTAGTGAATAATCTTAGCTTTTCCAATCTTCTCTCTTCATACGTTTGGTCAAAAGTCAGTGAAGTTTTTTTTGGGAAAGCCAATTTCTATTTTACGAATTTTATGTTGGTTGTAGCGCTCGTAGGTCAGCGATCACCGAAATTAAGCAACGTTCCGCACGGTCTGTATTTGGATGGGTAACAGCGAGTGGCATTTTCCAACTGAGTGCTACCGAGGCTCGGATGATACGTTTAATTGTAGGTCCCAGTTGTTTTATAATAATAATATAATATAAACTTTATTTCAGATAACACAGATCCATATAGTACAATGTTACATAGCCATAAAACTTAAACTAAGGTACATTATACAACATTTTAGCACTTAAATGTGTTTTAACCGTTTAGCCATGTCAAAGGCCCTCAGGTGGCCTAGAAACTCTGACACCAGGGCTAGCCACCCTATACGAATTTATTTATGTGGGTTGAATAGTTAAAGTTGGTCATAATTATGAGTACCTACATGGATATCCTATAATATTTCCGTTGTCTAGATTTACTCTCCGTATACCTCAATATTTACAAGTACTGAGTCATAATGATTATTTTTCACTTATTTAAAATATCTATGAACTATGACCTTAACTTATAACTAAATCCTATTCAATTCAGATATCTTTCTACTCAATCATACCATTTAGTATCGTTGGCCGACTTTAATAATCCATTATACTTTTTCTACAATCAATTTAGCCTCAGGGTTTCATCTTCTATAAGTATACGTTAAGTAGTTAATAAAACAATCAATTACGTGTGTCAATACGCCCTGTTGCAAACTAAATTGATCTAAAGTAATTCGTTGTGATATGCGGTTGCTGCAACAGACGCGGACATACGATGTTATTAAATTTTGAGCTCTTATCTCGCTAGATTAATAGCCTTTATTAGCAACATTTTACAAAAATAAAATACAAATACTTGAATCACTCCAAATGAAATCTGTAAATATCAAGTAATAAACATTTTGACAGATTTCTTTTAATTTTAGATTTGAGATTGAGTTTTTACAAAATCCTCATAGAAATTAAGAATTTCACTATGGAAACTAGCGTGGTTTTCGCACATTTTAATGAAGTAAAGCGCAGGTGTTGATCACGTATAATTTTAGTAGAACACGGCTACTATATTTACAATCGCATTTGACGATCTTTCTCAAAGTTGGAGTACTAGCACGCGGACTCGCATAGCACTCACAGTGCTAGGCGAGACGAGCCCGCGTGCTAGTATTAAGTACTAACACCTGTGCTTTACTTAATTAAAAAATAATTAAGAAAATCACATCTCACTCTATCAGTCTCTATACAAAAGCTCATATGTTTAGATATTTCACTTTTATGCTCTTTGTCCTACTAGCAAAGTAAATGTCTTTTTAGGTGTCTTTTAACCGACTTCCAAAAAGGAGGAGGTTCGGAGGTTCAGTGTTCGACTGTATGTATTTCTGTTGAGTATGGCCATCGATATTTTCGCCAATCAAAACAACTTTTTTCAATTGAAAGGGCTCGGAATTTTTTTCGTAATTGTCTGAGCTGATTTCGAAAAATTAAGAATAATGGAAAAATTGTATTCATTAATTTGAGTGAACTATTCGAATTTTAAGCCGTGGTGGTCTAGTAGTAGTGACACCCGCCTTACAATCGTGAGGTCGTGGGTTCAAATCCCGGTCCCGTACCAATGAATTCTTTGGAATTTATGTACGGAATTTAACACCGCTGGCTTTTCGGTGAAGGAAAACATCGTGAGGCAACCTGCATATGTCAGTAGAAGAAATTCGATGGCGTATGTGAATCCACCAACCCGCACTGGGCCAGAGTGGTGGATATGGCCCAAACACCCTTCGTGGGTGGGGCCTACGTCCTGCAGTGGACTATTAAAAAAGGTTGATACATACATACATTCGAATTTTGAACACGATTATGCCTTTTTTGCAAAAAATAAATATTTATCACAATAAAGTCAGTTAAACACGTATTTTACAAGGCTTTACTGAGCTTGCAGACAAGAAGACTTGTAGGTGTAGACAAGCTGGGCTTACAGAAACTCACATGAGATATTTATAAGCGCTGTAAAACATTTAAGAAACATCTGAATGGACTTTGAAAACAGTCACAAACACACAAAAAGCAAGGCGTAGAGCAGTGACACACATTGGCCGCACAATGAAAAGATCGTGATATAAAAATGTATTTCCAAATGCCCGCAATATCGTCTAAGGGCTTCAATAAGTCGTTTCGTCCAATAAGTAAAACGTTTCTCAACAGACAACAACGGATATTGTCCGACGGACGCCCAATCTGATATTATCGGCTGGCAAGGCTGCGCTTGCGTGATTCCGGTCGTAAACCATAACAATTAATATAAAACACGTTCGGTTGACGTATCTACTAAAATATTTCATCTCTTATTACTCTGCCTTACAAGAACGTGCTTATAATATTTATAAATTATTATAAAAATATTACTTTTTAACAAGCTTTTGAGATCCTGGATATCATGTAGCGGCAGAGTGCTAGTTAAAACAAGTAATACGAGCCCAAACACGGCGGGTCTTTCTTGTTTAGTTCCGGAGTTCCTATGGACACCTTCCGACTCCAACATCAGATCAGCTTCATGGTACCATATTATTGCATTGTCACGCGATAAACATATGCGAGCAAAGTTTCAGCTCAATTGGACACCGGGAAGTTGGTTAAATTTAACTTGTAAGATTTTACATATATACATAGGTATACATTCATTGCAAGTTAAATAGAAACTTATACCTACAAGATCATTTTTTGCAAAAAATAGCATGACCGACTTCACCCGTATACAGAATTCGCGAATGTTTCGCACGGATCGATGTAGCATTTTTCACATTATTGTCGATTTATCAAAAATGGCTCAGCCGATTTCAATAAAATTTAAATAGGACCAATTCCGAAGTACCTATATTCTTTTCATTAAAAAAAGAGTTATTTAAATCGGACTACTACGAAAAAAGTTATGCGTGGTTATACATAAGAAAAAAATATATACGCGTCGAATTGTATACCTCCTCCGGTGGTTCTTCGGTCAAAAAACACGTTCAGTTGACGTATCTACTAAAATATTCCATCTCTTATTACTCTGCATTACAGGAACGTGCTTATAAAATTTAAATATGAGGCTGGACCTATTATATTTCTGAGTAAGTCTCGTGGATTAAAGCAGCTATAGGACCAAATGCTTTATTTGTCAATTTCGTACTCTTGGCCTTATAAATCCGACAATTAAAATAAAAACAAGTGGCAATTATCGCGCTTAAATGTACATTATGAAGACATAATAAAATCTGGCTTTAAAGATAAAGCAAGATTTTACGTGTTTTTGAAGTTTTATTTATATAACGATGTGGTTCTTTTCTCTGTAGTTTATGGAATAGGTACCTACCTATATTATGACATACCAAACATTGAGTCAGCTATTAGATATGTAATGCAGTTTGAAATTTTAGACAGTGGTGTCTAGTGATTTTGCAACATAATATATTATCTTTTTTTATCTAATCTATTATTGTCTTGGTACACTACGAACACTCTGAGGCTGTTATGATAACATTACAAACTGAATAAATCAAGTAACATCTCAACACATTGTCAGAATTATATAAAAATACGTAACTACGAGATTAATCTCTGCGTAAATTAGACGCCATAATAGTTGGGTTGGAAACCACACAACTGCTCAGCCATGAAAATTGCTAGTTTCAATGGCAACTCTTCCATTCAGACACTCCACAGTGTCAGTTCCCACTACAAATACCTACTGTTTTTAACAATCAGTTTTTTGATAAGCGTTTTATGTGTTCTTTGATGGCAACATAGCATTGATGAGTAGTTTATGGGAGTTTTGGCAGGGATGCGGACAAATCATGGTGTCGTCTCAAAGCAAATAAAAAATCAAGAGAGAATTTTGTGAACAAACAAGTGAAGCCAACCAAAACTACGCCTCGCCGTGTACAGACAATTACACACACATCCAGGTAACTATGAAACCACGCCTTGGCTTGTCAGTCAAACTATGGCGGCGCAACAGCGGCGCACTCACGCATGTATAAAAAACCGGCTTCACTCGACTGTTCAACGACGTTCCCTCTGGATTTTTTTTATTTGCTCTGAGGTGACATGTAGTGCAATTTCATCCTTACTTCCTATTATAAATCTGAAAGTGTATTTGTTGGTTTATTGGTGTGTTGGTTTGTTCCAATTTCACGCAGCAACGGAGCAACGAAATGACTTGATTTTTGGCGTGGACATAGTTTGAAAGTTGTTTGAAAGATGGAAAATGACCTAGGCTACTTTTTATCTCGAAAAAATAAAAGGTTCTTATGGGATAGCACAAAAATCAATATGTCACGCGAGCGAGGCCGCGGGAAAAAGCTATCCTGAAAGATTTCATTATGTACCTACGTTGTGCCCCACGATTCTATTTTTCATTTATTATTTTTTAGCTTTAAGTAGGTACATAAAACCGTTTAATTTAAAAATGTTTTTTTACTAATTTTATTTATGTGTTTTTAGTTATTATTTAGTTACTAAAGCTGTGTTCTACATGAAAAACTTCATTTGATAACCATATTGAGAGGAATGTGTAAAAAAATGTAATCCGCAATGTTGTAGTGGTAGCCATGTTGTATTTACGTCAATGCTGAATACAAAAAAATGTTTTTCTTACCACCTGCTCGAAAATGACTCATTACAGATTATGACGTAATTATTACACATATTCCTGGTGTTTTATCTTCACGCAGGAGGTATGAAAAGTAGAGTATGGACCACTAGAACCAAGTCTGTCTTTGTCTTGGGCGACTTGAACCCCTCGCTTCACTCAGGACTCGCGAGGGAATTAACTTGTAACGCCCTATAGAGTCTACACTACTACAACTATAGAGTCCCTCACTACACTCAGAGTCCAATATGTCGCTCGTGACGTATGACACGACTTGGTTCTCTTGGTACATAATCTACAATTGTCATCGAAACTAATGCTGTGGATCAAATACGAGATACCAGAGAGATAAAGTAGTCGATCAAGAAAAGAAAGAAAAGATGCAACGAGTTTATATAGCATGAGATAAAAAGGTTTTCGATGTTTCGGCTAGTTGCCATGTTTTTCTTTCGGTAGTGTCAAATTCCAATACATATTCGACAGTTTTGACAGCGCTGAGCCAAATTTTCCATACATTTTTGTAGTTAAGGATTGTCTCAAGCGACAACAGCTCTATCTCTCTACTTGTAATAGCTCTGTGATCAAATATCATATTAATCTGACTACGGAAAAGGGGTCAAATTTTTCTATATTCTAAATTCAATTACTTGATTAGACCCAAAAATGGGCAATCGAGGTTAAATAAAAACCGTTTTTTAATAACGGAGAATTTGACTGAATCAATAAAGAAAAGAAGGGACCAAAAGATGACAAAAATCCAGACTACTATAATGTAACAAAAAAGAGTTGATAGATGTAAACAATATTATTGGATTCTTATTTTTCCATAGTTATGTAAATGCAGTGAGTTTGACAAGGCAATACTACTCAGTGTGGACATGAATGAAAGTGAACGCTGAATAGTCTTTGTAGATCAAGTCGGAAATATATTTGTTTGAAAACTGAAAAGTAATATTGAATGAAAAATAGCGGTGTCTTTAGTAAATATTGTGAATGAATATGTTATTTTCGACGATAGTAAAATAAAAATAGCAATAGTAAAATGTACAGCTATATATGATTAGCAAATTTTGTTAGTGATATTAATATGAAGAATTGTCCAATCGGATCGGATAATTATTTACCTGATTCGGGGAAAAAAAAAACTTTCAAAATGAATTAAGTTTAGGTCTAGGGTCGTACAGGTGAAATGATTAGAATGATTTTGTTTTGTAAGATGCTTAAACTAATGAAACTATCTCCCTCTTCTCTTTGTAGCCATAGGCTCCTCCGGTCCCCCTATATAGATCTCTGTTAAAACCGGTTGGAAGCGGCTTGTAGCCAGCTCAAGCTGGGTTAATAAGGTCATATGTCCAACTTGTAGGTGGACGTCCTATGGTGCGCTTACCTGTACGTGGTTTCCACTTGAGAACTTTTCGACCCAAACGGCCATCGGTCCTCCATACCTACCTACTGTGTGCCCTGCTCACTGCATTTCAACTTACCAATTTGCTGGGATATGTAAGTTTGGTTCTTCTCTTCATTTCTGATTCGATCTTGGAGTCTGCAGTCTCAGCAAGCGTCGTTCAGGGGTCGTCCATGGGGTTTAGACCGTGATCTTTAAGGCTATATTTCAACAACAAGGTCTAAATAACTTTTGGACAAAGACCTCGAATGTGATGAATGAATGAATGAATGAATGAATTATGGAATGAAAAACATTCATTCCATCCATTTCCATCGATCTCTCGAATCAAAGTTTATATTATTTGTATTTTAGGAAACTGGGTAACGTGTTAAATCCATAAGGGTACCTAAATCAATCAACTACTATTCCTATTATTATTTATTTATTTCTAGTTTAAGAACGTTTACAGATCACGCGTGCAATGTAATTCCAATTGAAGCCCAACTTTGCCTGTATACTTACTACATTATAAATAACAACAAACTCTAAAACAATCAACTACTATTCCTATTATTATTTATTTATTTCTAGTTTAACAAAGTTCACTGATCACGCGTGCAATGTAATTCCAATTGAAGCCCAACTTTGCCTGTATACTTACTACATTATAAATAACAACAAACTCTTATCATCCGCATTGACCTACTATAACAGTGAGTATCGTGGTTCACAGTGTTTACGTTAAGTAACAATCATGCAGTTATTAAAGTAATGCGAGAATGTGAGACAAAGCCGACCTTGCGCCGCGGGGACGCGCTTTCAGCTCCCCACCGGACCACAGCAATTCTTATAAAACCCACTGGTGGTTATCAAATGTATGTCAGTCACGCACTTCTATCCCACACAAAAAATGTTTGCTAAAGTAAGTTTATAGTGTTTACCTTGGTGATGTGAAAAAGTGCGTTGGGCCAACAATGGAAACGAATTGCGATTGTGTTTTGTTCATTGAAGTTTTTTTTTGAGAAAAGTGTTAATTAGCTATATTTATTTAATGAATGGCTTAATTTTAGATTGTAGCCCTCGGTGCCTTCGTGGCGGCTGCCCAGGCTGGGCTCCTGGGTCACCATGGTGGTGACTACGCGGTGTCTTCGCACCAAAACCTGGTGCACCACGGTGCTCCCCTGATCCACGCTGCGCCGGCGTACCACGCTGCTCCAGTCCACGCCCCCGTGTATGCTGCTGCCCCCATCGCTCACCTTGGAGGACATGGTCACGAGGACTACTATGTAAGGAACAGGGCACAAAAGTTAGGTTATCAAAATGTGACAGCATTCAAGGATCAGAACGATATCTGTGGAAGAATCGCAAAGGTTTTAGAAGAAAGTTTAGCATTCGAGTCATCATTTCTTATTTTTTTACCCTTTAGTCGGCATTAGTATTGTTGTCGAAAAAACGTACATATGTCTAGAACTGGACACAGGACTTGAAAAAGAGGTTTGAGGCTGATTAATACATTTTCACTGGGACAGGCTGGAAACAAAATCAGAATCTATGATCTAAAGTAAACAGGTAGGTAGAAGCCGCTGCAGTCTGTATAGGTGCCTAGACAGTCGATGTAGTCAAATACAAGCCAACATATATGGTATTTTAAAGGAGGATTACTTTGCATCTGACAATCTAAATAGAACCAAAGGATTTCGCTACAAACAAATCTATTAAAAATTGCTTGGGGAAGGCTTTATTTAAAAGTAGACTTCTTATTCGCTAGTTCCATAATGCTACTAGCGAAGTATACATTCGTGAGTAGTACCATCAATGAAACTAATCAATGGTACTTCTGACAAAAAACCACAATAATAATGATAATGGTGACGTAGTACTCTAAAACGCTTTATGACGTAAATTTTAGACCTCTAAAAAGCTTTGAAAGTTTAATCATTGAAAACAAAAATAACCTCAAAATTATTTTCCAGTCGCACCCTAAATACCAATACTCGTACTCCGTGGAAGACCCCCACACCGGCGACCACAAGTCCCAGCACGAGCACCGCGACGGAGACGTCGTGAAGGGAGAGTACTCCCTGCTCCAGCCTGATGGCTCTTTCCGCAAGGTGTCCTACACCGCCGATGACCACCATGGGTAAGTTGCCATTTTAGGCTTTTGACTAAAGAAACTAGAAGTCTCTACTAAAGGGCCTTCATTAACCACAACAAAACCTACATACTTAAACCACAACTGCGTAAAAAGTATTATCTCTTGGAGGTCCAAATGCTCAATCCCACTACAAGTTGGCAGCATGCCCAGCATGCTGGCAACATGTGTCTACTAGATGTTGCGTGATCTGGGATCACTATTTTTGACCTCTTATCAGTAATCCTGGCTTAGATAGTCATAAATACTCAGATTATTCTTCAAAGAAAGGTCGAAAAGCATATATATAGACCACAGTAAAATGAAAAAAAAACCTGAAATCCATTGAAGGAGCGACCGAGTGTTTCATTCCCTCGGGTGCTCGAGGGTATTCAAGTGAAACAAGTGAAAACATGTTAGCTGTGAATCTTAGGTAGCTATCCTAAAATCTCGTCTCTATTAGCGAAAAGATCACACATACGTATCGATTTTTCGACAACAGAACACACCAGATTGATTTGATGAACCTAATAAACAAGACCTCAATTTGAAATGTCTATTTTCAACTCCTAGTTGAAGCCAAAACCAAAGGGTCATAACGCAATATGCTAGGTATTTGAGGATACATTTGATTATTGGAAATGTGCTGCTCAACTGTTTCGTCACGATGTTTCCCTTTGACGATTGATAGATTACGTGCCTACATCCTTCGACGTGCAATACCTACACACGCAATAATCATTGCTGAGATTTTGCAACAATTTTTCGCACAGAGATCCAAATCAGGCATCATTTTACAAAGTTCACACGGTGCTTAGTCATTCGAGCTGATAGCATAGCAACTGTAGTTAAACCAACAAAGGTATTCGCGACAGTTGACCCGACTAGAGCCCATTCAAAAGGTAACTTTAGAAGGGACAGTCCGATAAGGTTAAGGTCCGTTACAATTTAAATTCCTTATTTAGAGAACGGCAGATTCTTACATAAAATCTAACTGATGACAATGCAGCTTTCCCTAAATTACGCAAAAGTACGTTTTGAGTTCATTCATGTTTGCTCTTTCTGGTATAGTTTTGTTTGGATGGCAAGACGTGAATCTCGTAAAGAAAAAATGCCAAGTCGATGCTTGTAACGGTGCTGTTTCACTACACGGCAAGATTATACACGAATTGTTATAATACGTTTTGCAGAAAAAAATTATTATAATAATTCCACAGCTACCTACATACAAATTTACTAAAAAGAGATGCCTCGTTGAGAGGCGAAACACGTGTCGAACAGAGTGTAGTGCAGTGAGAATAAGGGTGTTATTTATTAGTGAAGTGTTTTCAATATTTTGTCATATTATTTTTAAAGATTTTTATAATATTATTGTTGTTAACGGATTATTAATATAGTATCTAAAAAAAAATATAGTAGAGTGTTGTGAAAATAAGTGATATTTATTATTATTTTATCTATTTTGTAAAATTAAGTTTTTAAATGTATTATTGTAATATTAATAATTGTTTGTAATTTTTTTTTTATAAATGTTCTTAATGTCTTAAACTTATTTGCCTACAACAAGATAGCGGAAATACACTAAATATTTATTCAAAACATTTGAAGATGAATTTCCGCAAAGTAACGCCTGATTCAATCAACTACAAAAAAATATAATTAGTCCGTCAAAAAGATTGTAAAAAAATATTAGACTCATATTTTTTCTTTTGTCAATTTAACAAAAATTGATGAAGATATAGCCCTTTAAAGTTCCGCGTGACGTCACTAAGCGCTATCAAATGTACCGGCTAGTGCCGTCACGAGCCCCCACTCTCAAACTTTGACAAGGTTAATCTTTGTCACTGATTGTTTGATTGACAAAAGAAAAAATACATGTCCAATATTTTTCAATAATCTAACTGACGGACTGATTATAATGTTTTTTATACCCAGTAAACATCATCACATTTTTTGCGCATTACTTTAAAAACTGTGCGGCGCTACAGTTGCACAAAGTCGTGTTTAATATGAGCTCCAATGCAAACAGACCCACGTTTTCAAAAAAAACATTCCGCTAAAATGTACCACGTGCAGTGCACAGCGTGCGCTGCAATAGAACAGCACCTTAACTGGTGTAGATAGTGGATCATATGGCAGTCAAACCGGCTCGCAGTCGCGTGAGCATGTGAGTAACGACCGCGAATGACCCGACTTCCGACGTCTGTCAGAACCTGAATTGATACAATTGTGTTGAAACCTGTTTGATGTGTGCGATTGCTATGTCTAAACGTTTTGATTTGCATGAGACAATGGCATTGTTTACGTTTACCTGCTCTGTCTTTATCAAAGCTTTTAGAATAGCGCTAGGCTTAGGAAACAAATAGGATTATTAACAACAAATATTGTTCATCGTTCTATTTAAGGGAGTATTCAAATATTGACTTAAGACATTTATCAAATAAAATTATCAACTAAATTAATCACGAAGAAAGCTACGCGAAAAATATGCTTAATTATTATCTGATACTAGTTTTTACCCTCGGCTTCGCCCGCTTGATATTTTGATTTTTGACGCAATATCATTATAATTTATAGCCTATGTGTTATTCTGATATATAAGCTATATTAATGCAAAGTTTCATCTCAATCCTTTCAGTAGTTTTTGCGTGAAAGAGTAACAAACACCCATCCATCCATCCTCACTAACTTTCGCGTTTATAATATTAGTAGGATATGATGATAATAATGCTTATAATCTTACTCGAATAGATCATTTCAAAAATATATTTTCAGCGGAATGCATTTAGAACAGTAAATATAAATAACAAGTGAAGCCTAAAAGTCAAACAATAGCTTTAATTGTTTGAATAAGAATTAAGAAGGTTTTGATTTCTGATTGGCATGCTGTCGTATAATAAAATAAGCACATTCATCAATCAAATCAAATGTTAACAATCTTCTGGACTGCCTGAAATATTTAAACAAGTCGTCAGCCCATCCTAATTTTTTTTTTTAAATTGGATGTCATCTTACACACGGTCTTCTGACCCCAAACTAAGCAGAGCTTGTAATATGGCTGCCTATTTTAAATACATACTTATATGTATTATTTGTACCTAAATAACACCCAGACACTGAGCAAACGCCTATGTTACCTTGTTCTGGGTGAAGATCAAATCCACGTCTCTTTAATCCAGAAGTCAGGTTGACTAACCACTGGACCACCGAGGCAGTACTCCTAAATGCCGACGTCCGAACCTTCACACCATCCGTATGACTTATTTGTTTTACACAAACTTTTAGACTGTGCCGTTGGACTAGCTGTTGCTCGAATTTAAAAAAATGTGTCATGTCCTAGTTTTTGCTCAAAAAAACCTTGTTTGTTTCAGTTTCAACGCCGTCGTCCACAACTCCGGCCCCAGCCATCACATCTACTCCTCCCAGCACCACCACTACTAGATCTCTACCAAGTCTAAGAGGCTATCACCACGTACCTTATATTTATTTGCTGTGATCTTTCTAATGTACTCTTATTATAATGATAATAGTCATTAAACTAATTTAAAGAACTGAAGAATTTTCATTGGGACCTTAATAATAAATATTTTATACGTGTAATAAATGTTGGTCTTTATCCATGACCTGCATTACATTTTTTATGTAATACAGAACGAAGTTTGTTATCAATAAAATAAATCAATATAATAATAATTATGTAATCTACATTATTGTAATCTACTTCAATTAAATTTAAATATCGTTCAGTTTAAACCGTAAAGTTAAGAACGACTGGATCCAATGATCTTGGTGTACAATTTCAATCCAAGATCGCATTATTTTCACTACACCCCTTTTTCCAAGATGGCAGCCGGGGGACAAGGGCGGCAACCCCACAATCTTGGGGTTAAGCTTCTATTGACCCTCCACACGTGTCCTTAAAATAAAATTGCGTCCTCTAAAAAATGTAAAGCTCATGTAACATTTAAATGGACTATATGTATTTAAAATTACAATTTAATATTAATTATTTAATTAAAAGTTAATTAAAACGTAATCGATGCAAAATATATTACTAAGAATTCATAAAAAATTAAATCGTCTTTTGCAGATAGGTCTTTCGGATCAAAGTAAGAGTAGTTAAAAACCAATACTATCTTATAATACTTGTATTACTGTAATAATATATTGACAGTCAATTAAACAACTTAACTAGCACAACAGTAGTTCTAAAGCTGCAATTGAAATTACGAAAGCTATTTGCAAATATGCTAATGTATGAATGAAAAGTGCTTATGTTTAAGGATAAAACTAGATCGCAATGCAGTTTCTACTGCAATCACTAGATTGATAGTTATTTTGTCACATTGCAATGGATAACAGACAACGATTACAAAGACATAAATACATAATACACTGAAATTAATATGAGTTCAATATACAACTTAAGGCTTTTATCGCGTCTCTCTGCTTGTGAAATGATTTTTTCTTACTTTTGATAGGCCTTATGTAGCAATGTACAGATAAATTTAGTCTATATAGGCCTGGTGGCTAGCCCTGGTGTCAGAGTTTTTTGGCCGCCTGAAGGCCTCAGACATGGCTAAATAGTTATAACAACCGGGGCCTACAATTTAACGTGTCATCAGAGCCACGGTAGCGCTCAGTCTGAAAATGTCACCCGCGTTCACCCATCCAAATACTGACTGTTCGGTACGTTTCTTGATTTCAAACTACGTTACGAGCGCTACACTATGTATAGATGCACTAACACGAAAACTTAATACCGAAAAAAATGAGTAAAATACTGTGAAGTAAAAGAAATATAATACGTTATTTAGACAGGCAAAACGGATTATTTTAGGTGACATTGGCTCAGACTTTCAGTACTTTTCAGTACAATATATCTTCCTGTTACCGTTATTAATATCGAGCCTGTAAATCACGTTACTTGTATGGGATGCACCCCTGAAATAATTATTTCATTTATTTTTATTGTGCATATTTATCTAAATATTCTGTGAATATCAAGGCATCTACCAGTCACCGTTACTAATATCGTTAGCAAAAAACACCTAAAAATTCAGGTTTGCTGTATGTACGAGTATATACTAGTTTTTACCCGCGGCTTCGCCCGCATGATATTTTGATTTTTGACACAATATCATTATAATTTTTAGCCTATGTGTTATTCTGATATATAAGCTATATTAATGCAAAGTTTCATCTCAATCCGTTCAGTAGTTTTTGCGTGAAAGAGTAACAAACATCCATACATCCATCCATCCTCACAAACTTTCGCGTTTATAATATTAGTAGGAAGGATAGGATAGTAGGAAGTAGGATATGCTGGACATTTAAATAATATGTATCTATTTTTTTTCTATTTTCAGTATATTTTTAGACAGAAATACGTCAACAGTGAAAATTTCAATCACGAATAATTATTTATGAAGCCACCGCTACTCGCTAATGTCAATGGGCTATCGGGGCACTATAGTTTAAACAGCGAAATAATGTGTTCCCGAAGCTTGACAATTAGCCGTAATTAGTGATGGAATTAATTAATTATTGATCTCGCTCCTTATTTTTGAAAAATTAATTGTATCTTGTTTACTTCCATAGAATTTAGCGCTAAAATCTGTATTTGTATGTATATATTCAATTCACGCCAATTCAGAGTTAAATAATTCAATAGCTTTTGGATATTCTTGATGTTCTACCAAATAAACGGTCACAGAGAATTTGTCGTAAAGCCCAGACAAAGTACATCAAAGTGGAGCAGAGTAATAGTGTTTTTAAACTGTCGGTGCACATTTGTTATTTTCACATTTATTTTCCTAGCTTTGTTAGATTTTATTGTTGCCTGCGTCTGAACCTAGGATTCAGATTTGAAACAATAAAACTAAAACTCTAGAGTAGAGTTTATGAAATATATATATTAAAATGCTACTTAGTTTATAGTCCTACCTGGTAGTTTGTTAAATAAATGTAATTTTCTTTATTTGTAAATCGCTATTCATTGTGGTAATATTACCCAGTGTAACGTATTTTGCCCCAGGCACAATCAGGGACAATTTGGATATTTTTGATCTAATTTAAGTTTACATTTAGTTTTATTAAGACATAGTAATGAGCATTTTATTAAGAGAATCATGAAAATTTGAAAAAAGAAATATAGAAAAAATATTTCGCACAGAAAAATGGTTTTTATGTTCCGTTCCGTACATATTAAGTTCCGTTCTGCTGGAGCTATTTGATGTCTAAATGTTTACAGAAACAAAATAATTATCTCTGAAACATTATTTTTTGTTTCGAAAACACGTAGATTTTGTTTCTGATATAATATATTTTATCAACAATTGCTTATAAACAATTGTTGCTCAGGGAATGCATGGCTTTACCCAAATTCACAAGCTATAAGCAAGCAGTAATTGGCCATGATGCGTGCTATAATATTCTCGAAAAAAATATTATTTTTGCCGTCTACGACGCACAAATTCATGAGAGAATTACATGATTATTATGAAGAACCTGTTGTTGAATTGAATTTCTTCATAATACCACAGGTTGTCTATCTCTATCACAGAGATACCAGAGGGATAATGTGGTCGATCGAGAAAAGAAAGAAAGAGATGCAATGATTTAATATGAAATGAGTTAGAAAGAGACATGAAAAATATCTCGAATCAGTAGCTAGTTACCGTGATTTTTCTGTCGGTAGTGTCAAAGTCCAATTCATATTTGACAGTTTTGGCAGCGATGGGCAAGATTTTCCATACATTTAGTGGTTGAGAAACGCCTGAAGCGACAACAGCGTGGTCTCTATGCAATATTAGTAATCGTACCTGCTATTAGCCTAAGCAAGCCTAACAACCTGTTGCGAAGGTAATTCAATCTTACCGAAGTTCATTCATGCGATTTGGTTTCTTCACACGAATATAAGTAAATTTATACGCAAGCTTTGTGCGTGGTTATCGCTAGACAGCAGATATAATATTATTTTTGAGAATATAATAGTATCTACGCATTATGGCCATTGCTATTACTATTTACGAGTTATGGGACCTCGAAACCAATCTCGAAATCGCAAAAAATCAGCTGCTCTGTACATTTTTAGACAGTCAATTTGGTATACAGGGTGATTCCTCAATTAGCATCCTTTTCGGGGCTTATTCTGTACATCAAAACTAACAACTTTTATTCTGCGAGTTTAGTCAAAACTAAAAATAATCAGCTATTTTTCGCGGGTGTATGGTATTTTTCTATGGAACAACATTGAATTTTGACAAAATCTAATTGATTAACCCTGTATAAAAGTCTATTGTTGGGATTTCTGGATTGTATATTGTTAAAGTTGGTTACAATAACGAGCTCTACTTATGATATCCTAGAGTAACACCCGTTATTTGTGTCGTTAAGCACAGTGAGATAGAATCCAGTACAAAAACATTAGTGACTGACTTGAGTGATACGGGATCTACAACCTAATAATCTTACAGTCAACGATATCCTTTTTTCATATAACATCATTGCTTACAATCAATAAGATAGGGAACGCGCGTATGGTGGTTTTGATGAGGAACCAGAATATGTAACATATCAAAATTATCAAACATTGCTATTTTTAACCGAGTAAGAAAAAGATGGTATGTTTTCTAACAGATGTTAAACAATAATTATTTTTCGCAAAAAATGGCAAAACTGACTTCAATTGACCGTCGTGTACAAAATTCGAATAGTTCGCTCGAATTTGTGTATTCAATTTGCACATGATTATTGATTTTTCAAAAACGGCTCAGCCGATTATGACAAAATTTAAATGGTACCACCTCGGAAAAACCGTAACGGTTTTGGAGCAAAAAAAAATTATGATCCGTTACACAATTGCCGAATAGGTCGATGAACATACACAAAAAATACATATCGACGAACATATAGCCTCCTCCATTTTGGAACTCTGTTAAAAATACACAAGTGTTAACAAAGTGAAAACAGTCAAGGTGTTACCCCACCTCATTAATGCGCTTACTTCACGAGCGGGGTGATCAGGAGCAAAGATACATTAATTTATCAAATACATTAATTACATACCTGCGGTTAGAAAAGTGAAGCAACAAAATAAATTGTAATGGTTTCCTAAATTCGGTAGCTCGTGTTAATTTATCAGAGTGCTGCACAAACAAAGTTTTTAAAACGGAAATTAAACACGCAATAAAAAATTTAAGAAATTTCCTAGTTTATTTATTTTATGTTAACTTTTTTTTATTGTTTATGCTGGTTTTTTATGGCTGCTGACTGCTTAGGTTTTTCATAAAATATAATATAGTTCACTGAGTATATAGGGTCAAAAATATCTGAAAATTGAAAATAACACCATTGCACTTGCAAACTAACAAAAGGAGATATTGCTTCAATAAAAATAATAAATAAAAAAGATTTGAAATAATTTTACAGTAAATATTTTTTTTTATTTAATTATTACACTCCACAGACTCCAGGGTCTGTGCTTTTTAAGATATACATTAAGAAAAAAATTGAACAATATTGCTTATAAAGGCTTAACAAAAGGACTCTAAATCTAATAAAATTAAAAACAAAAAAAAAATACTTTAAACTACGTTAATTTATAATAATAAAAACGTTAATACTATACATTCCTAATATGATATTTAACTTTTTCAATTTAAATAAAGCCCATGGGTATATTCAAGCGCCGGGCAAAGCACATGGGAGATAATTATACCTCATAAATTTCTTCATGTCATCCATTTATTCATTTCTATTTGTGATGATTCTGAGCATCTGAAGAATGTGCAAGAAAATAAGTGTATTTTTGGAACTTAAACAAGCTGAGTAGAGCTTAGGAGAAGAAACATTTTTTTGCTTCATTCTAAAAATGACCTGACAAAAAATATAGGTTCGAATATGTCAAATATAATAAAGTTATTGAACAATTTAGGTCACAAAGTTAATTGGAAGTAAAGTGATCGTGTTACTAAATTTTCACATAAACTATCGAAAGTTCACGAATTAAGTACGTGACAATGCTGTGATTGATGAGCTCTGATGAGCCGAGGCTGCTGCAATAGAGACAAGTTTAGTTAATACTCAAATTACTTATAAATTAGAGACTATCTAAACTTTGTTTTATAAAAAGGTTTTTCCAAATTTCTATATTGTAAATCGATAGTCAAACCTGGATACCATTGGCATAGAACCGTTACAGATGGAACCATATAAGAAACGCCCATACCTGGGTATAGCCTTTTTTCCACTGCTAGCAGATAAAGATAAAATGTATTGCTGCTTGCTAGTTTCATATAACTACGGAAATGGATAAAGTGATTTGGGTACCATTTTTTGTTCGTCTCGATGTTAGTTTAATGAAAAGAACATTGACTAAGAAAAACCCAAATCAAAAGCCTGAACCCTCGATGTTGGTAAATTATTAACTATTATTTTTCGAAGTTTTGATATTAATCTACGTAAAATACTTAAATAAATATAATATAAATTAGAATAACTACTTGACATGGCTCTCTTATTAAGCAACAGTTTTAAGAAAATTGTGTCTGTAATAGGGTTATTCCAAATCAATTAGCATCCTCTTAGGGGCTTATTCTGTGCATCAAAACTAACAACATTTGTTCTGTGACTTTTGTCAAAAATCAAAAAAAAAAATTGTTGTTCCGTACAAAAGTTTATTTCACCCGCGACAAAATGTATGGATCAGATGATTTTTTTTTAGTTTTGGCAAATTTGTTATTTTTCATGTACAGAATGAAAGAAAGAAAGAAAGAAATCATTTATTGACATAATATTACATTTACACATTCTCATTAAAATAAATAGACGTATAAAACTGTATAAATTCTTAATTAAAAATTAGGTAACAATAATTGAGCTGTAAAGGGGCTTGGTTTCTAAAAAAAATTGGCCCCTAAAAGGATGCTAATTGATTAGAAAGAACCCTGTATAACAAATAATGTAAAATATAATTAATGTATCACTCTAATAGTGTTTAAATGCTTAACTTCAACAATAGGACAACTATATTGTTCTAACGATTGATTGACACTAATGCGTAATGTCTAGTCATAGATTAAAGACAAACAAATTAGTCTAAGCACTTCCTACAACTGTCTATCTTATTTATCAATTCAATCATTCAAGTAGCCGACAGGAAGGCAAAGTAATCATTGTTGTTGAACTGAGCAATCACGGATATTATACCTACCTGTCTGTCCAACTCTTAGATCCTGCTCCAAATTGGCAACAGTAGACAAAGTATTTTTCGTCATAGAAAATCAAGTTGAAGATATTGGAAATATTTACCCATCATATAGCGATGTCTAAAGTTCACAATAAAATGTATTAGATTTTTTTTTCTCGATGAAGAAAATTGAAAACACTTCAGTGAAATAATGCTGAAGTCAAAAATAATGAAAATATTTACCTAGTCTTAGAACCAAGCTATGCCTACAAAAGCACTAACAAAACTTATATAAATGGTACGAATTATTAGATATTACTAGCTATGGGAAAATGAAATTAATGTTTTTATTATTAACTTTAACAAATTTTCTCACCGTTTTACCCTTCCCTCCGTTCAGCCTTTCTCGAGTTTTAGCGAGACTAACAACCACGATTTGTTTTATATTTAGAAGATTCATAAAATTATAATGTAATGAAAGTTTAATTAAATTAACTTCAATCGACATAAGTTTGATATTTAAATCATTCAAAAATAACTTACAATAAAAAAAAAATGTCGAAAGAGACTCACAATAAATGTTGAGAGTTGGGAGGTCCCGACAACGCTATAACGTAGTCAACGTTATAACATACCTACATACATACAGTCATACACGTACTTTTTAAAGTCCATTTAGATTTGATTATTTCGTATCGATATCAGATAATATTAATAAGAGAAATAGAATAGTATCGGTTACACTTCATGGTTACAAATGAAATAATGGAAGACATAAACATTTAAGTGCGCAACCGCGCGTGGGCATGATCGGCAAATATCTAATCAAGATTGTTTACTTTATGCAATACTTAAATCGTACTCACTTAGATAACGTTTCAGATTCGATATCATATCAGTCAATGTTGCTTTATTTTCTTTTTTATTAACTCTTATCATCATCATCAACATTATTGTGAACAATATGGACAGCTGATGGACATAAGCCTTTCGTATTTTTTTCTCCACAAACTTACATTTGCACACACCCTAAGACAATGTAATATTAACTTATTTATTTATATCTACGTGTTACCATTTCATAAGCCGTGGTGGCTTAGAGGTAGTGACACCCGCCTTACAATCGTGAGGTCGTGGGTTCAAATCCCGGTCCCGTACCAATGAGTTCTTTGGAATTTATAAACGGAATTTCACACCACTGGCTTTTCGGTGAAGGAAAACCTGCATATGTCCGTAGAAGAAATTCGATGGCGTATGTGAATCCACCAACTCGCACCGGGCCAGCGTAGTGGATATGGCCCAATCACCATTCGTGGGTAGGCCTACGTCCTGCAGTGGACTATTAAAAAGGCTGATACAGTACAGTTAACATTTCAAATTTTTAAATAACCTAGGTAGAATTTTCTTTTATAGGTGTGTCCAGGTTATCAAGAACAGCGCAATGCGACGCAGACACTGCTATCTACCTACTATATTACCTCTAATATACGTACTATCACTAACCTATGTACTCGTAGCATTTCAACATAGCATTGAGATTTCTGTATATCGAGTTAAGTATGACAAGAAAACCATTGTTTCGAATTTCAGCTGTCAACAAAAGGCTCTGATTAATATTAATAGCCCCAGTCACGGTCGCGTAACCAGCGGGTGAGTAACCTATGAACTATAGAATTGAGGGTCGAAAATGGTTCGACTGAATTCGCCTTAAAAACCTACAGCCTTGAAATAAGCCACGTAATGCAGAAATAGGCAATGGTATCCCGCTTCCGTGATCACAGTCTCGCTGCACGACAGAGCTGGAGCTTTCTGGCACGCCATGTTGTGGGCCTTTTACAATTATATCATACAAAATCGTGAGGCCCTTTCGATTGTCTTGAATATTCAACGTCGACTAAGAATTTACGGACATTAGCGATTATCCAAGGTTCACGGATTTTCAACGACAATTTCGATTGTTATAGTTCATTTTGAATGTTATTTAATCGTACACTAAAAATAGAACACTAAATATTCGTGTAACACGAGAATATGATCTGTTACAAAATAAGTGTCATACGATACGTGGTAAACAGTAGGTACTTACTCGTAGACTTCTGAACTTATTTCAAGTAAAACCTCATTGCATTTTACAGCTCGCTTTATAACGTTGATCCAATGGTAGATCAAACGTTTCCGTCTATAGCTAATTCAACAAACGAGCTATAACTCTGAGACAGTTTTATGATTTTATTATTTTTCAGGCCAAAAAAAAAGGCAAAACGCTGAAAGTAGAGTCTGTTTGTACACTACTTTTACTTTTACTAAGTACTACTTTTGCCCGTTTTTGACCGACGAACCACCGGAGGAGGTATACAATTCGACGAGTATATTTTTTTTATGTATAACCAATTAACCACGCATAACTTTTTTCATAGTCATCCGATTTCAATAATTATTTTTTATTGGTAAGAGTATACTTTGAAATTGGTCCCATTTAAATGTTATTGAAATTGACTGAGCCATTTTTGATAGATCAACAATAATGTGAAAAATGCTACATCGATCCGTGCATAATATTTGCGTTCTAGCGATGCGCTCCGGCTTTGCACAGATGTTTTATACATATAAACATATCTCTTGAATTATTCTATCTAATAAAACAAACTGCATCAAAATCCGTTGCGTAGTTTTAAAGATATAAGCATACATGGGGACAGACAGCGGAAAACGACTTTTATATACGTTTTATACTATGTAATGAAAAAATAATTATCCAACTATCTGACAGATCAAAGATGTAACACATTTTGATGTGGGATACAAACTAAAGATGTGCGTTCAATTATTTTCCTCTTAAACGTATTTAAAAATAAAAATACGGAACACAATTTCGACACTTGATTTAGTTTCACATCTAGGTGATCGTATTACATCGGTTGGGAAATTAAATATCCAATAGTCATAGGTATGTAGTACTAGGTCCGCCTGAAGGTAACCACCGGTGTGGTAAATCAGTGCATTTGATACCAACATGTCGCAACATTTCACTGCAATAATAAGCTCATGTATTTGGACGGTGAAGTATGATTGTCAAGTATAATTACTACCACGTGTCGTACATTTTTGCAATGCCGACATTCCATGCTAATAGGCCAATTGAGATTGCTACAGTTTGTCTGTCTTTGGAGGTAATTATAAGACGGTGTTGATGAAATTGAATGTGGAATTAGATACTTTAATAAGTGGCTGTAGAGTTTAGTATTATAAGAGTTGATAGCACGTTTGAAATGCAAGTATTCATAAACACTGTTAACACGTTTTACGTCCCAACCGAAGTAATTATCGTCTATGAGAATCATTGGACTAATTGGATATTGGAAAATAACTGCACTTAATGTTAAGTATGCACTAGAATCTACAAGTATCGCTCCCAATAAGTCGGCCGGTACAAGAAAGCATAATAAGTATATTCGACATGCGTCACAAACAATCAATTTTCGTGATGAACATTTATTTTGATTGCTAGGTTTGCGGTTTTACACACATCTAAATAATTTTTGCGGTTCATTGTTCGCGTGTTAGATGTAAACTATACCTACACTTGCAATAATTTCAGATGTTTCGTATTTTAACCGCAATAACCACTGACAGTAATTTGGACATGTTCTTAAAATTAGAAGAGTAAAAGTACAATGACAAATTATAGAGCGTTCATCAAATAAAGCAAAACATGTCTAGTAATGCTCTCAGAGCAATTAAAAAAATCAAGAGAGAATGTTGTGAACAAACAAGTGAAGCCAACCAAAACTACGCCTGGCCGTGTACAGACAATTACATACACACATCCCGTACAACGAAACTACGCCTTAACCTGACAGTCGAACTATGGCGGCGCAACACCGACGCACTCACACATGTATAAAAAAACCGGACAAGTGCGAGTCAGGCTCGCACCTCGAGGGTTCCGTACAAACATATTGTTAAATTAATTAAAAACCTGTTTTAGCATGTGCTAATGAAGCTATTTTATATGATACCTTACATGATATGATTTACTCACTTTGAATTTTGAACCCATATTTTGTGAATTTTGAGGCCCTATTTTTATGTGATTTAAATAAAAATGTACAATTTTCAGATTTATTCCTATATGTGTACTCTGAGACAAAGCTTTTCGCCAAATTTCATAGTTCTATGTCATCGGGAAGTACCCTGTAGGTTTTGATTTTTGTGACCGTTAAAATTTGCGTACAAACATAAACGGCTCTAACTTTTTTATACGGTAACTGAGAAGCTTTTCTTTTATACAACTGCAAGATTTCATAGGTTTACGTATATAGTTTAAATTTCAACTCGATATCATTACGCGTTCTCGAGATAAAAGGTCTTGACATACACACAGACGGACAGACGGACAGACGGACAACAAAGTGATCCTATAAGGGTTCCGTTTTTTCCTTTTGAGGTACGGAACCCTAAAAACCGGCCTCACTTGACTGTTCAACGACGTTCCCTCTTGATGTTTTTAATTGTTCTGAGAGTAGTGCTATAGTCATAGTAATTTATATATTTATATTTGATTTTAGTCATATCAGAGGCCTCCATGCGGCTTAAAAATTCAGACACTAAAAGTAGATATCCGGAATAGGTATACGAAGTTATTTATTTACTTAGTGTACCTTAGGACTTGGTTTATATGACAAAAACTAACTTTGGCAATAAACGGATAGCGTATGAAGTGACCTTATTATCCGAAACATAAAATAAACCAGTTCGCAATACCCAAATAGAAACAAATTAACATCGACAACACTATCTGAATTCTACCTTGTAAATGCAAGTAGTAACGAAAATAGAACTTTAAAGCCGGAAACATACTATCGGACGCGGCTGACGGACGCGACTGACAGTCGCGACTTAGCCATGTGCACAGACTTAAAACATCCGGCGTGCCAGATCGCTCTCGGACGTCCGAACGCTCAAGGTCGTCCAAAGGTGACGTCCGCGACTTGTGTCTGAAAGTGTGCACGGCTCAGTGTACTTTCATAGTCTAGTCTTCCGTAAGCCGCGTCCGATAGTATGTTTCGAGCTTAAAAATGGAGAACCTTTGTATTCAAACGAGATTACTCAATATTGAACCAATCAATCGATTGCCTATCAAGTGCATGCCATAACAGGCATGTAATTAATAATTGTTCTCTATCTCCCTATCAGAGTAAACTATAAAGGGCACCAATAGAAACCATGAAAAGCAGATTGATTATCTTAATTACTCACGAAGCGATGTTGGTGATTTGTGATACAATACAAATAAATAACAATGAAATATAGGGCGGGATAGTTAATATCACGATGTGGTTTTTTATTTTACCTTGGTCCATGTGTTTTTTGTCAAATTTAAGAAAATTTTGCTCCTTCTTGTTAATAGATTGATTTGATGTTTGGTACACATCAGGGTAGATGGAGCAGGTCCTTGACTGAGTTGATCCCAATAGCAGATAAGAGTTCTATACGCAGACCGACAGCCCGAAGGGTCGACAAGACTCCAGGCAGTTCATGCGTGGATGCCCATCAGTAGGTCGACACATACTGATGATAATGTTGATAAGTACATCTTAAATACTGATGCTTTTACTGATTTTATAAAGGTAGGTACTAGCGACTCGCCCCGGCTTTGTACAGGTGTATTATACATATAAACTTTCCACTTGAATCATTCTATCTACTAAAAAATTAATTAATTATAGAATTTGTAAATAGAAAACTATAGCAATAAACAAACAAGGCAGATTAGACCGTCAATTCGTAATATGGATTAACGGAAATATTAACATAGGAATTTGAATAGCAATCTACGGTATTTTACCGGATACCGAATCGATGTTTAATAAATTTCATATCAACGATTTTATCGACAATACCTTTCGCGTACATTTTCAATTGTCAATTGTTTGGATCGACATTGACATCGTAATCGCAGATTACGATGTCAACTAGTTTTTGCCCGCGGCTTCGCCCGCATATTAAATACCCCCCGGGGTATTTTAATTTTTGGGCTATCCCATAGGAACATTTTATTTTTCTGGGATAAAAAGTAGCCTAGGTATGTCACTTTCCGTTTTTTCAAATGATACCCATGCCAAAAACCAGGTCAATCCGTTGCTTGTTGTTGCTTGAAAGAGGAACAAACCAACAAATACACTTTCTGATTTATAGTATTTAGTATCGGATTTATTATTAGGATTATCACAAAACTTAGTGTTTTTCATTATATCATTCAGTAATGTGACACCTAGTCAAATAAACTACGCCATGGTATTGGTGATCACCATAGTTTAGCAACGTTCAACACGGTCAGTCTTTAGATGGGTGACCGTAGGTGGCATACAATTGAGCGCTTCCGTGACTCGGATGACACGTTTAATGGTGGGTCCCGGTTGAATTTAACCGTTTAGTCATGTTAAAGGGCGTTAGGCGGCTTAAAAAACTGTGACACTAAAGCTATATAGCCATTTGACATTTACAAACTTATGTACTACTGCACAAAATTGAACCATATGCAACAAGGTAGCTTACCCAACAATAAATCAGGAGGCTATCGATATAAACACATAACAAACAAGACAATAAAAACAATTGCTAGCGTATACCGAGAAAGAATCGATAATTTCAATCAAAGGTTTCAAATTGTACAATTGCTTCATCTTTACCCGTGAAGTCAAGAGCAAGAACGCCTTCAATTATCTTGTTATATTGCTCATCAGATGTAATCTATGTTTTAACTATCCATCTATTTTCTCATCTATAATTTAATGTTACGTCTTTTGATACGAGGCCCGTTTTGCCTTTGTTTATACAGGGTTATTTCTAATCAATTAGCATCATTTTAGGGGCTTATTCTGTACATCAAGACTAACAACTTTTGTCAAAACTCAAAACATAATTGGGTGTTCCATAGAAAAAAATTGTTCACCCGCGACTAAATGTATGGAACAGCTGATTTATTTTTTTAGTAATGACAAAAGTCGCAGAACAAAAGTTGTTAGTTTTGATGTACAGAATGAGCCCCTAAAAGGATGCTAATTGATTAGAAATAACCCTGTATAAACACAATTATTTAAATTGACAACGTACCGGCAGGCTTAGCGTAGGATGTCCACCCATATGTTACAAAGATATGCTAGATGCATCTTCTAAAACTCTTATTAAAGATTCATACGGGAGGCGTACCTCTAACAATAGTCATATAACTGGTAGATGGATGGATAGCATAAAACAAAGAAACATTTACTGGTCAACAATGCGCTTACATAATTTACTATATTCGAAAAAGTAATGCGTTTGAGGTATTTCTAAGGCTGCAGGCACTTGCGTATCGTACGAAGGAAGGAACAGCTAGTGAATTATTATAATCGAAGGTATGCGGCCAGCGGTGACCTCGCGGTGTCAAAGTTACGGAACTGAAGTGACCGCATGCCCCACCACCGCCAGGATTGTGCCTCCGTTTTGCTTTTCATATAAAAGTCACACTCCAGGCCGATAATAGTATCAGTCACCTGCCTGATTAACTAGTGCAAAATGTTCACTAAAGTAAGTTGAACAAGCTAGCACAATATTCGTAGGGATTAATAAATAAAAAGCGAATTAAATATTGGCGTCCTTTTTCTGAACCATTTTTAAAAAACGAAGAGTCGATTAAGCTTGCGCTGATGCGTCAAGTTTGCACATAATAGCTTTGCTCTACCGTCCCTTAGAATTTCGAACTAAGATGCAACTTGAGCAAGTATACCAGCATTGCGAGTTGGGACCTCCCAGCACAAAAAATTTGGTTGCCTTTTTAACATCATTATTGTCAAGTTCATTCATTCCACTTCAAGACCTATTTTGAGTTCAGGCCACACAAGGCCCATTAATAAAGGAAAGTGTTTCAAAAATGTAATGCCTTTCATTATTGTAGGTGGTAGCTCTTAGCGCCGTGCTGGCCGCCGCCAGCGCCGGTCTCCTGCCGCTGCACCACGCGTCAGCGGTGTCTTCCCAGAGCATCGTCCGCCACGACGCCCCCGCGCACTACGCCCCCGCGCACTACGCCGCCGCGCACTACGCCCCCATCGCGCACGTCGCCCCCGTCGTCCACCATGCCCCTGTCGTCCACGCTGCGCCCATCGTCCACGCCGCTCCTCTGGCTCTCGGTCACGGACACGAATACGTGAGTATACAAAAAATTAATTAATTCGTTAAGCATTCCCAAATGTTTCCAAATGAATGCTATGAAGTTTTAACTAATAACTCATGTTAATTTTAATGTGTATTTAATATTATTTTATCTACGTTAGTTTAATTAAGATTATGTGTGAGAAATTAAAAATAATCGTAGAGCTTCTCAAAATAGCAGTAACTAGCAACACAACCTACTCTTACGGTCAACATTTTTTTACTAATTTAAATCACCATTCTAAACATGATCATACTCAATTTATATTAAATAAAATTCTGTTCATCATCATCATCATTATTTTGGCCCGTAATCACCCACTCTTTTCTCGTACGCCACTCATCCTAGTCATATTTCAATCTTGTCCATGTTAGACCCAACGATGGACCATATAAATAATTATATCATCGATGCATGCATGTTTTATTTTTAGTCGCACCCCAAATACGATTACGCGTACTCCGTAGCTGACCCCCACACCGGCGACCACAAGTCCCAGCACGAGTCCCGCGACGGTGGCGCCGTGCACGGCAGCTACTCCCTGGTAGAGCCCGACGGTTCCGTCCGCAAGGTCGAGTACACCGCTGACGACCACCACGGGTAAGTACCTTTGGCAAACAAACGTATCGCGATAGCTACAAACGCTGCCACCGACCATTTTCATCAATTCTATTCATGAACCGTAGGAAGACTCTTTTATAGATTTCTAATAAGCACAGTTGGAGGTAAATTGCATTCACCGCGATCCTGCAATCGTAATTATATCAACGGTCTACCTAATCGGTGGACGTCCTACGTTGGGCTTGCTAGTACGTGAATGTAGAATTTTACAGCCTCGGTCGTCAGTTCTTTAAACTATGTACTCTGCTCACCATTTTTATCTTGATCATGCTCTGGACTACGTCGGTACCCTTTTCAAACATCTTATAATTTCACCGCACACTGTAGTAGCCAGTAACCATTTTTATAACGTCTGCCATACGCCTTGCAATCACTCAAAACGTTAAATATTTTTACAACTAAATGCAATTCTACTTTTATGCATTTACACACCCAAATTGATAACATAAAACTATATGACGACAATACGTATAGCATGTTACTTATTTGCAAAAAATGTTTGTCTCAACTATGTATTTAATACTCAAAAATGTTTGTATGTCATGGTTGTTACCACGACAAAGCAATTTCAGTCACACGAATTTGTTATAACGTTCAGTAGACAATGTAAGTTAAATGCTACGTCACTTGGTGGTGTGACCATAAAAATTCAAGGTGGCTGATTTGGTTTTCCCGATATACCGAATACTACTTAACTTACTACGTTTTCAATAACGGGTAAATTGCTCTACAACTTTCAGACCGATAATATAAGAAAACATTGCAAATAAAAATTGTCCAATACTGCTCGTGTTAATTAATTTATCAATACTAGGTACGGCAAAAGTTTGCAGTTTTATCCATTGTTATAAACCGTTCTTGTTTCTTCGTGTTTGACCCCTACTGGATGTTAAAATATATTGTAGACATGACTCTCTTGCAATAAACTGAATTTAAATTGGTTATGCTTTTAGATTTTTGATTCGCTGGAACGCAAATAAGGACAATTTTGTTTTTACTTTGTATGTAGGTACCGTTGTACTATGTAAGGAGATGGGAACCATTTATAATGATCTCCATTTTGTATCCTATTTGTGTTGAGTGTTTTTATCATGTTCTGGCAAATCAAGAATGCGAATACTTTGAAGCTTCAAAGACACCCTAGACCGCATATCTGCTTAACATCAAACAGTACAAAGTCAAACGCAAACCTATTTTAAATGTAAAAAACAAACATTTTCTTCAATCTTTCTTCCTTTGTTTCAGTTTCAACGCCGTCGTCCACAAGACCCCCGGCCACCACCCCGCCCCGGTCGTCCACGCCCCCGTGGTCCACGCTCCTCTTGTCCACGCTGCCCCCCTCGTCCACGCTGCCCCCTTGGCGTACGGACATGGACATCATGGCTTCCATTACTAAAAAACAACTAGCTTTATTCTCTAGTGCATGCTCGTGACGGATGACTGATGAATGTGATATTTATGTGTACATAATGATAATGAAACAAATGATGAATATACTCAGATGTAAATAAAATACTCAGCTGCTGAAAAATAATTGAGTTGTTTTCACTTATACTTAACACAAACACTAATTAAGAACACTTCTATTCTAGAACGCATATAAAAAATGTTAAGTATGAAACATTTACTTCTAGCATATTAAGCCCGATTATAGAGGCGTCAGCGTAAATTTAATAGCAAAGTAAAAAGCGTTCTATCTATCGAATGCTTAAAGTGAAAAAGAAACAGAACTTTGCTATTTACCTATTATAATTAAGATGGCACCTCTGTAATCGGGCTTATAGAGCTGCTAGTCACAATACAAATATGTCAAAATGTAAAATCACATAAAAACAGTTTTAAAAAAATTCCCTGAATGTTATGCTTTCTTGAAAAAAATGCCTGGCTGCAATAAATAGGTCAATAATATGAGTGAGCGTATATATTATTGCAGTAGCAAAATATACGTACACCTATACATTTGCAACTCATAATCATAAGCATAGGCATCTAGTAGCCCTTGCTAACTAAAATGACATAAAATCCATACACGCACAGCTATTAAAATTATTGTGAAGACTCTCTTAAAAACCAAATTAACCTTTATCCATCGACTCGGCATTTCTTGTTAGTTTTATCTTTATCGTACCTAAACGTATCTTAAACTACTTTATACAATTCATAATACCTATTCTCAAATAGTATACTGGCTGAAAATGAAAATACAAATCTCAGTTATAAGAGCAGTTTCAATGAGAGTAAAAGGCACGCGAAAACGTATCAGGGCCTTTCAATGTGAAGATGGAGCAGGAATAATTTATCGACATTCAAGATCTACTCGTTTCTCGATTCTCGTTCACGATGAGACTTGTGCCTAAAAGTGATTGACGATTGCAGTGCAACGATGACTACAAGTCGAAGTGCACGCCGCGGTGCGAGGAATCGTGGTCGTGCATGCTGTTAGACGAGGGTGGTTTTCATAATACCAACCTGTACTACGTATACATTAAAGAATAAAAAATATTTTTCGCAAAAAATGGAACCAAATTTGAATAGTTTGCACGAATCGATGTGACATCCGTGATTGATTTAACAAAAACGGCACAGCTGAATTTCAAATAAATTTACATAGGACCACGTCAGGAGTTTATTCTTTCGAAATAAAAAAGATTTTTTTTAAATTGGTTCACAATTGGCGAAAATATCGACGAGCATACACAAAAAAATACATTTAAACGAACATAGTACATCCTCCTTTTTGGAAGTCAGTAAAAATTACATTACTCGATTGCTCTACATCACAACCTACTAAGTACACTGAGTAGTGCCCAAACCCAGTTTTTTGTTCGCATTCCAATTAAATACACATTCAATGCATGTAATTACTTTGCGTATACCCTTGATGATAAGGTTAGACATTGGTGCGATATAATTAGGTGTTGTTATTTGTGTTGACATGCTACTTGCATTTTACTTTTCATAAATACGTATAAAGTTGCAATAGCGTAGTATATCAATAGACTTAATTGCACAAAACTGAAAGAATAACTGCGCAGTTAGATTTTTTTAGTTAGATAAGGTATGGTGAGGTAAGGTTTATACAATTACAATTATATATGCCACATTTTACGTCCATAAATTTGCCATTGCCGTGATGAGTATTCTAGCTGCTAGTGTAGTCAGAATTACTGAATATTAAAAAAACTCATATGCAAATCAATAAAATAGCGTTTTGGAGTACAGACATGAATGATTAACCCTTAAACTTCACAAACAATAAATAACGCTTGCTAAAGGCCAAATCAAACTTATCGCCGCTAACTAAGTAATAGCAATGTTAGCTACAATCTGCGGATAGCCCAAACCTCGCGCGCTTCAGACAGGATTGGATTATCCACAACTTGTTACTAATAGCAATGTTAGCTACAATCTGCGGATAGCCCAAACCTCGCGCGCTTCCGACAGGATTGGATTATCCACAACTTGTTACTAATAGCAATGTTAACTACAATCTGCCGATAGCCCAAACCTCGCGCGCTTCCGACAGGATTGGATTATCCACAACTTGTTACTAATAGCAATGTTAACTACAATCTGCCGATAGCCCAAACCTCGCGCGCTTCCGACAGGATTGGATTATCCACAACTTGTTACTAATAGCAATGTTAGCTACAATCTGCGGATAGCCTAAACCTCTCGCGCTTTAGACAGGATTGGATTATCCGCAACTTATTACTAATAGCAATGTTAGCTACAATCTGCGTATAGCCCAAACCTCGCGCCCTTCAGACAGGATTGGATTATTCGCAACTTATTACTAGTAGCAATGTTAGCTACAATCGGCGTATAGCCCAAACCTCGCGCGCTTCAGACAGGATTGGATTATCCGCAACTTATTACTAATAGCAATGTTAGCTACAATCTGCGTATAGCCCAAACCTCGCGCCCTTCAGACAGGATTGGATTATTCGCAACTTATTACTAGTAGCAATGTTAGCTACAATCGGCGGATAGCCCAAACCTCGCGCGCTTCAGACAGGATTGGATTATCCGCAACTTATTACTAATATCAATGTTAGCTACAATCTGCGTATAGCCCAAACCTCGCGCCCTTCAGACAGGATTGGATTATTCGCAACTTATTACTAGTAGCAATGTTAGCTACAATCGGCGGATAGCCCAAACCTCGCGCGCTTCCGACAGGATCGGATTATCCGCAACTTATTACTAATAGCAATGTAAGCTACAATCTGCGGATAGCCCAAACCTCGCGCGCTTCAGACAGGATTGGATTATCCGCAACTTGTTACTAATAGCAATGTTAGCTACAATCTGCGGATAGCCCAAACCTCGCGCGCTTCAGACAGGATCGGATTATCCGCAACTTATTACTAATAGCAACGTAAGCTACAATCTGCGGATAGCCCAAACCTCGCGCGCTTCAGACAGGATTGGATTATCCGCAACTTGTTACTAATAGCAATGTTAGCTACAATTTGCGGATAGCCCAAACCTCGCGCGCTTCAGACAGGATCGGATTATCCGCAACTTGTTACTAATAGCAATGTTAGCTACAATCTGCGGATAGCCCAAACCTCGCGCGCTTCAGACAGGATCGGATTATCCGCAACTTGTTACTAATAGCAATGTTAGCTACAATCTGCGGATAGCCCAAACCTCGCGCGCTTCAGACAGGATTGGATTATCCGCAGTTTATTACTAATATCAAAACCACCAAGAAGGTTGGTTCATGTCTCATTCGTATTCCCTGTCCCACAGAACACACACAAAGAAAAGGAAAACTCGCACCCAAATCTATCTGACGGGCCGCAAATCGAACTATGCATTGAAGTAGTATATTTGAAAGAGGTACTATCTACCTACGCCATAGAATTTCAGTAATTTTACCTATACTAAAACTATATAAAAACGTTTAAACTATAGAACTCATTCGCGATGAATGCTATTTTAATGTCTCTGATGATAATGATAATGATAATTTTATTGATAATAGGAATATTACATGTCAAATTATAATAAAAGAAAATTGTCGAAAATACCTACATGAGGTGTACAATATTTTTTAAAAATGATGTAAATAATTTACATTTCTATTCAACTTTTGGAATGAATTCCTCGACGCTATAGGGCGCCACGTCAGTCAGGAATATTTTAAGCTGTTTTTAAAATATTGCAAGAGAAGCTGCATTTTTTATAATATTTGGCAAGGCATTGAAAACTCTAACCCCAAATATTCGGGTGCACTTATGGGATTTAGCTAGCTTTAGGATGGCGTGAGTAGTTAAATTTCCTTCTCTCCTGCCCTGTTTTCGATGCCCTGTCGAAAATGAACCCAAGTTTTTATATACATATATACTTGTATGGAATAAGTATAATGCCGGCATAGTCATTAATTTAAGTTCGATGAATAGTTGTTTCGCTGGTGTTAGCGGTTTGACTCTGGCAACCACTCGCACCGCCCGCTTCTGGAGAACAAAGACTCGATGCCAGTCCGCGGCGCTACCCCACAAGTCGACGCCGTAGGTCAGCAGGGACTGAATTGTCGCAAAGTAGCAATCGCGTACCGCTTGCTGCGACAACACGCGTGAAACTTGTTCGAGAGCGAAACAAGCACGGCCCAGTTTGTCACACAGGGCGTCAATATGACCAGCCCAGCTTATGGACCGATCTATGCGGAAACCGACCATAGTAAAAGCGTCCACCTGCTGTAGAGTTTCCCCCTCCATTGATACGCATAGAGGTGGGTAACGCCGCCCGGACAAGTTGAAATGAAGCGTGTTTGTCTTTTTAGGGTTGAGTGCCAGACCATTCGCTCTGAACCAATGCGCCAGTTGACGGGCAGCGGTGTTCAATTTTTGTTCTAGCTCCGGTCCTTTCGGAGCTGTAACAATTGCCACCACATCATCCGCGTACATTAGCACCTCGGCATCTAGAACAGACTCAGGCAGATCGTTCATGAGAAGACTGAAAGACTCTACCTATGTATGTTATCTGATATTCCAATGATTAATTATTTTATTTATATCTTTACTCTATGTTGTTGGATGGTCCAAAAACACTTTATAGTGCGATGAGCCGAACTGGCAGAGGTGAATTTTCTTTATAAAAAAATCTGGAGGGGGCCACCTTAATCTCCTAGGGATATATAAATAGCCTACAAGCTATTTATTTATTTATTTAATAACGAAATATTCAAACACTTACAATAAACACCAAAAAGTGTCAGAATCAATATAAAAAAGAAAAAAAAAACAAATAAATACACAAAAATTTCATAAAAATTGAGTTAAAGCAGGTGAAATCGCAGGACAAAACTAGTGGATAATGTTGCTGACGAGCTTAAACATTCCAGAGGCGATTCAATGCGATAATTATCGCACAATGAGGGCTGTTGCGCAAGCTCTCCACTAAACTCGAGGTAATTACTGCTTAAGCTACCTATCCGACCTAGAAAAACACACAAATTATTATATGTTGCACCATATAGCTACATGCGCTTAAACGAAGATATTTCATGGACAATTACCTATGTACCTACCTTGTTAAAATTGTTTTTAAAATTTTGTAAATTTTTGTAAGTTTATTTTTTTGTATTTTTGAGATCTTACTAAAATAAATGCGATTTTATCCTGAAATATTTAAAAATAATCTTTGTTTTGAATAAATATTTCGTTTATTTCCGCTATCTTGTTGTAGGCAAATAAGTTTAAGGGCATTTAAAAAAAAATGACAACGAAAAAAATAAATAACACCCTTATCTACATCTATCTACACTCTGTTCTGGGACAGAGTGTAGATAGATGTAGTGTAGTGTAGTGTAGTGAGAATAAGTTATTGTTATTTATTAGTGAAGTGTTTTCAATATTTTGTCATATTATTTTTATAATATTTATTTGTTGTTAACGGATTATTATTATATTATTTGTAAAAAAATATATTATAGATTAGTGATATTTATTATTATTTTATCTATTTTGTAAAATTAAGTTTTTTTTAATGTATAAGTAATTGTTGTAATATTATTAATTGCGTATATTTTTTTTTACATGCACTCAAACTTATTTGCCTACAACAAGATAGCGGAAATACACTAAATATTTATTCAAAACAAAGATTTGAAGATAAATTTCCGCAAAGTAACACCTGAACTATAACCCCTCAACTATATTAAAAAATAATATTATACACGCTAATAACAACAATTTAATGGAATAATACACGTCTTTAAGCTAATTAAAGAATCGTTCGTTTCTATATTTTACAAAATACCTAATTAGCAAACATAAAGCAAAATGTGAGAAAAAAATAATCTTATGGAATTCGAATACATCACGAAAGTTGATTCAACAGATTTAGTGCCAGACATTCATCTATGTATCGTCTAAGTAAGCAACCTCTACTGTATACTTCATATCAAGTAATATGTCTAGACAATGGTAAACAACAATACGCAAGCTGACCTGAATTATTATTTTACGCAAAAAATGGCAAAACTGACTTCCACCTTGTACAGAATTCGAATAATTTACACGAACTGATGTGACATCTATGTACATTTTTGTTGATTTACCAAAAACGGCTCTAAAGTAGGGCAGGTGCCCTGGTTATGGCCATCTTAGTATCATTTGTGGCCACTTTGAATATCAACGTTTAGTTAGACAGTTTAATTTTCAAATAATATTTAAAAAAAGTTATAATTTGAGATTCACACAAACAATGTTTATTTTGTTACATTGTTTACAATTACCATTTAAGCAATAATTTTGACACCAAAATGGCCACAATCGGGTCAGTGGCCACAACCGGGGCACCTACTATATACTTTTGCAAACTAAAAAATATGTTTTTAATCGGTTGATAATTGGCGAAAATATCGATGAACATACACAAACAGAAAAAAAATACATACAAACGAACATAAGTACCTCCTCCTTTTTGAAACTTGGTAAAATAGCCGGGGAGGCTACAACGAAGTAACATCAATGTAACAGCAGCAGCTAGCTTTTCATACCTCATTTGTTTACCTTCACGCTTCAACAGTATTACCCATATTAGGATAAATCAACCAGTGAGCGACATCAATTTAAACGCAATCACTATAACGACGTCCGATTCGAGTAGAAACAAATCACATTATGTGTAAATTGTAATCATACAAATTGACACAATGGCTTACGAAAATATACGACAAAGTTAGGTTGCGACATAGAACAATAACTACAAGTGATCAATCAAGTACTTAGCAAGCGCAGGCAATAAGTGCTTCCCACAGTTTTTCTGATATATTTATTTAGGTAAATTAACAAACCTAACGTTATGAGTGACGGCATGAGCTAGTTTAAAATTTAAAGGATATATATCGCATCAAAATTTGTACAATACTAAAATGAATATTCAAATTAATATTGAAGCATTCTATGAAGTCATAAAAATAAAAAAAATCGGCAGCATCAAAAGCCACAATACTTACTCAGAGATTACTCATTAATTGATATCTACGCAAAATATACAATCATGCTGAAATATTAAAAAAAACGAATGTATATATGTCTAATCTAAAACATAATACTCTAAACTGAAAACCTGGATTCTAATCTTCATAACCCTTTAGAACACACAGTTATGGCAGACAACACAAGTCTTCTGGGAAACTTCATCATCGAAAATTCATCAACCTCATAAATTCAGTTAAGACTTAACGCTTTCTTGGTGTGAATCCATTTTTTTTCCAAATCTGCAACAGCAAACCATCTCTTTACATTAATATCTACGATCTGCCTCTACACTACGTTTGCCAAATCACGATGTCAAACTCGTACTGGCTACAAGTATATTAGTATTACGTAGAAGCAATTGTATTGATAACTAGCTACGCCCTGCAATTTCACTCTCGCGACCAACACCCCAAACAAGCCCATCACAATATGTCATGACAAAACTCGCAACATTATTAAACTGATCTAAACTTACTCTAACAAACATTTAGAGATCATTTTTCCGCATTTGTATTATTTGTATGAATACACAAGGACCCTATTGACAAACGAGCTGTACTTAATTAACTTCAACACACCTATAGATTATGAGTTACTACTCTATTAAGTATGTTAATTAAACTTCACGTATGATAATTAATAATTTCCAGTCGATTGTTATCCAAGAACCAGTTTTATTTACTACAAGGTCTAGTTTGTAGTAAATCATATGCGGTATGCCGACAGCTAATTACATAGCATGTTCATTTGCCTAATTTCAATTGTGTGCCATGGTTAAGTTAATGTTTTAATTAAATTATTCCAACCGAATCCACTGGTATTATACCATGAAGGATAATGTTACAAACACGTATTTCTTGTTTACCGGAACCGTTGAATATGTGCATTAGACATAGTCCGCATCGTTATTTTCCTCGTATTATATTTAAACACATATTGGAGAATTTTTGTTTAAATAGTGCGTATTTATTTTTGCGCTGTCGTCAATATTTATGGTATTTGGAAGAAATGATACTGTGGCACATTTATGCAAGATTCCGGGGACCTTTGTTAAAATAATGGACAATGCATCATTGTTTACCAGTAAGCTTATCATCATTGAATTATGTCTTCATAAATAAGACTATCTTTAAAAATACCTAACTTAACCAGCTAAGTTGTCTCGGAGCAGTTTTAATGTAGCTATTTACTAGGAGCCAGTTTTAGCGTATCTACGAGTAATTGGTATATGGCAAGAAGATCCAAACTGCTTAAATGAAGCATAATACATAAGAAACGCCACCCAACATATTGACAAGTATGTAACCATTAAAAACTCTACACTGCGCTAGCACGGCACTCATCAGTAGTCACCTTTCTGAAATTTCTTTTTTTTAAAAGACTTTTCCTTTCAATGTATTAATGCCATCTTCAACCACTATTTTGACTTTTTACTATAACTGAAGATTACCGTCTCCTCGACCGTGACTGTAGCATTTTTCGTATCTCCTTCATTATCTAAATTGAAATTTGATACTGTGTGCATTTGATACTACTTATGGTCAATCGTCCACGCGGTTTCCATTGAAGTAGCAGCAGGAGCTTAAATTAGAGCGCTGATTGCAACCTTGAGCTGAGATATTGATCTCGGATAAGACCGCCAACGTTACGCGTGTGCTGTGCCGAGTTCACAGCGAGAGTCATTCCGTTTCGGATCAAAAAGTTCGAAGGTAAGTCAGTATCCGGATCTTAAAAACTGAATTAGAGTAAAAAATGGTCTAGTCTACAATTACAATCTTAGATTGCGAGTTAGTTACTGGTATAAAATAAAATAAAAACTTGAACAAGGAATCATTTTATTCGACGTTGCTGAAGATTGATACACTGATAGCTCAGCATAAACTTTAATCATCATTTTATTAGTTATAGAGCGTCTTCGACTATAAATAAGCCACTCCAATATATTTCCAGTTAGAAAGATTGAAAACTGAATATTTGGATGCAACATTTCCACAGATCGGTTACCAATAAATATACTAAGTTACAGTGGTATAAAATGTATACAATACGTGTACTAAACCAACAGAGCTTATTTTCAATTTGAGTGATATACTGTACAAGCAAGTAGATGGTAGTGGTTACAAATTTGAGCCGTTTGGAGTTGAGACATTGAGTCCGTGGGGGCCGGGAGCTCATCTTGTTTTCAAAAGTCTTTCTGAGCGTCTGGTAGACGCGAGGCGTGACCAAAATGTTAGTGTTTATTTGGCTCAACATATAAGCATTACCATTCAGCGTGGCAACGCTGCCAGCATGCTGGGCACGCTGCCAATTAGCAGTGGGCTTGAGCATTTAGATTATCTTTAGACCTTCAAGGGTCTGTGGATGATCCAATTGATTTCTATGTAGTAGTAGTGTAGGTAGTTTTAGCATATGAAGTAGTAATCTTAGTAGTAATCTTATTGTAGTTAATAAAGACACTTTTGCCCACTAAAAAGATAAGTAAATGGTTATTTTGAAGAGATATCTCTTTTTGCGAACTAATATTTTTCCAATTCTAGTTTTAAGTAATCATTACGACATACATTTTAATACACACCATCATGGACAATGCCTTGGTATGATTTTAATCAAACCTACGCACCACAGCGCATTGTTCTATTCTGTGGGATTCGTTTCAATTCACCTCTATTACCAATACCTCTGTACTATAGTATATTTCTTAATAACATCAAATAAGGAAAAAATAAGGAAACAAGGACCATTTAGTTCTTATTTTGATTCAAACATTCACATTTTCAAGGTAATTTGATAACTGTACGTTGAGTAAATGTTTTTTTTTATTATCGTAGAGGTTCCGCGAACTTGTTCTTTGTTCTAATGTTATATTAGCTTAATAAATGTAATTTTCAATCATTAAAGTCTTAGCTTTGTTGAAATCCAATTCCTGATTTGGAATTCTTATGTCAAGAATGGATAACTCAGTGCTATGGTTATGCCGTCGAACCTTCACATTATTATATTTTCCATTTTAGTTGAATTTATTTATTTTTAACACGCTTTTATTAGTTTCACCTGTATGTTTGGTTGCTTGTAACCAACCCCTTTGAGCCCAATTTTGAACTACTTTGAGCGATCATATTTTCTTTAAAATTTGTACACCTATCAAAGAACGGCGACAATGCATTTTAAATAAAAAGAATAAGCGTGTTTTTTAGTTTTTTTGTAAAAAAAAAATTATTAAAAATCTTGTTCTATATCTAAATAATCTAGCAGTATGTATGTGTGTGGGTAAAAAGATACGATTTTATATAACTATTTAAAATACATTTAAAATGCATTGAAGTTTGAGAGAGTAAGAAAAATGGACCAGTATTTATTGCATTAATTTTAAAGTAAGCAGAATTTTAAAGTAACAAGTAAAGCTATTTTTGCCTGCTGCTTGCAAAAAATTAATTCACCTACTGACTGTTAACAAATCGTGGCAATGACGATGAAAAAATATCGTTCAAACCAAAATATAGGTATCTTAGTCAGAGGTACAAAAACACATTGACAACAAACAGGAAGCAGAAAATATTACGACTCGGAAAACCAAGTAAGAATTAAAAATGGTAATTAGCCTTAAATATTTAAGCCATTTTAACACAGTAAAATTATGAATGCCATAAATAAATTGGACAATAGTTCTCCACGTATAATATGCTGTCAGTTAAATAGATGTTGTCTCAAATAATTAACATAAAGAGAACAAAAAGCTTTCAGTTTCACAAAATTTGACCAACATATTCAGTGGTAGGTAGAGACGTACGTTTGTCAGCAAACTGTCTGTCAGCCTGAACAATGAAGGCAATTATTGTGCCAATAACATAATCCACTGTTTTCAATATGTATTGTAGTTTTTTGTTCAACTGTGAATGGTTTGTTTAGATAATTTCAATGGAGTCTAAAATATACATGACAAATAAATTTTACATACTGCAGTTTGCTCCTAGCGGTACTCAACAAATGCGTTCTGCATTTTGTGTTGTTCGCGAGAGTAATCAATTAGTCAGCAAACCTCTTTCCTTTCTCAAAAAGACAGATTTAAAAGAAACTTTTCTAGTTTTGAGGTCAGGATCTTCGCATTAGAGATGTGTGTCTGTCTTTTCAATTAAGCCGGGAACATACTATCGGAAGCCGCGACTTAGCAATGTGCACAATCTTAAAACATCCGGCGTGCCAGATCGCTCTCGGACGTCAGAACGCTCAAGGTCGTCTGAAGGTGACGTCCGCGACTTATGTCCGATAGTGTGCACGGCTCAGTGTACTTTCATAGTCTAGGTTGCGGCTGTCGGTCGCGTCCTATGCGATACCTAGTATGTTTCGAGCTTTAGACTGTTTTTCTGACTCTCGTTCTGCTGTATCACGTTTTGGTAAAAAAAAAACTTTAATTTTACATATGTTTTTGGTTGATTTTATCAATTCTACCAAACAAAAAATATCAATTTTACTTGGAATGTAAATACTGATACGGTTATTTTTTAATTCCACTGACTACACTAATAAATATAAAATAACAAGATAATAGGAATTTCGATTCAATGTCTTGGGCGAGATCCGTCACGGCTACAGCATTCTCGTAACTTGTTCATTTCTTTTATTTTTCACGTGAACTTGAAATGTCGGTCTTTATTACTATAATTTCATTCATTGTGGATGCCGTTTCGCAATGGTCTATGATTTGTCTGTGATTGATAATGTCTTTGTCAGAAGAATTGACCACAGCTATATACAAAGAGATTCCAGAGGGATAATGTGGTCGATCGAGAAAAGAAAGAAAGAGATACAATGATTTGATTTGACATGAGTTAGAAAGAGACATGAAACACATCTCGATTCAGTAGCTAGTTACCGTGATTTTTCTCTTCTTCTTTTGTTTGGCGTCGCATTGTTGTGCATTTGCCAGTTTCAAGTATTAAGTTTTAATAATTTTTGATATGTTATCAAAATAGTCACTGTCGTAGTCACGTCATAGTCCAATCAAGTCGCGATCAAGTCCAAACGTCGTCCAAGTCATACCTCAGTAAAGCAGACTTTACTAGAGGCGTCTATGGAGTTTTGGTAACAACACGGAACGACCCAATACGTCACATTATATCACTTGCCTACACTCAATCAATGCACGTAAATCAGCTCATAATCAACGAAATACCACAATTTTTTACTAATTATCACTGATAAAACACAAATTTAACAAAATAATACAATGGGGCGATATGACTTTTCCGCGTTTCCGCCAAGTGTCAAAGTCTAATACATATTTGACAGTTTTGATAGACATGGGCAAGATTTTCCATAATATTTTGTGGTTCAGAATTGCCTCAAGCGACAACAGCGCCATCTCTCTAGTTGTAATAGCTCTGTGGCTATATAATAGCCAAGGTTGTATAATAGCATAACATTTACCACCCACGAAGTGATGATATCGTATCAACATCGAATATAAGGAAACGATTAATCTAGTTATAATTTAGACATGTATATAAAAGATTATAAAAAAATATTCAGCTACAGTGTTCAATAAAAATAAAATTAAAAACATCCAACCATAATAAATAGAGATATAGTTAAGGAGATATGGACTATCTCGAATAGATTGGCTTTGAATAAAAATAGACCAAAATCAGTTCATTCGTTTGAGAGATAATTATGATGTCATCATAGATGTATAAAAATAACTAGGTGCCAGAAACAGACATAGGAACGCTCTCACTTTCTCAGACATAGACACTCAGGTTCACGGTCAAACACGTAGAACTTACTGCTTCTTGTTTCGTTGTTTGTAAAAAATAGTTTCATTAAACTAATATACACTAACAAAAAAGTATTATGTTAGATGTTACAAAGATAAGGAGAAATAAAAATAAAATATGCTCTAACTGCTACGAAATATCTGCTAAGTAAAACTAGTTTACGGATTGCAACCCGTCAAAGTGTAGAAGCACGCAACTGACTGCAATTCTGAATAAAATAAATTAGCAGATCTGTATAAAGATAATATTAATGGGAGTTTGTACACTAAAATATTATTTATTTATTTATTTATATGTTTATAGGCGAGCAGTGTATACTGATGTGCCTATATCAAGCAGAATCAAATAAAATTAGTATTTATCTGTTAAAGAAATTTTTTCCTTCTTTATCCAAAGGTCCAGTCTATTCTTAAATGTGTTTATAGTTCTTGCTGAGATTACATTCTCAGGCAACCTATTCCAGTTGTAGACAACTCTATTGCATAGGATGTGGTGTGCAGTGTTGGTTTGTGATGGTGTAGGCTGCAAGATAAATTTATGGCGTCTGCTATCCCGCATATTTTCGTTTAAGGTGTACATGTCGTGAATATGCGGAAGATTATAAAAGCCATTGAGAATCTTGAAGGTCTCAATTAGGTCTCCACGCAATCGTCGTTCTTCGAGGGTCGTGAGACGAAGAGCTTTTAGCCTATCTTCATAGGTTTTGCGGCGCAGAGCATATGGAATCCTGGTGGCTTTTCTTTGTGCACTTTCAAGCAAATCAATATCCTTCTTAAAGTAAGGACTCCACACCTGGAACCCATACTCTAGCAGAGGCCTTATATAGGTTTTGTAAATCTTAATAAAAACATCCATTGTAACTGTCTGAAAGGACTTACGTATGATATAAATAAATGAGTTAGCCCGTTTGACTATCATAGATATATGCTCTTCCCATTTTAAATCTTCAGTAATGATGACTCCCAAATCCCTCTGTTGGCCTACCGATGCTAAAGCAACTCCATCAAGTGTGTATGTCGCTCTAGGGTTGGTTCTACCAAGATGTAACACACTACATTTGGTAGTATTCAACTTTATAATCCAATCCCTGGTCCAGTTCTGAATGCGGTCTAGATCTTTTTGAAGTTCTCCAGACTTTATCAATGCATTAGCAAAAAACTTCCCATCATCTGCGAAAAAAGCTGACTGACATTCTATGATCTCTATCAGATCCGTTATGAAGATTCCAAACAGCTGAGGAGCGGACACAGAACCCTGGGGGACACCACTGGAAACCATTTTCCGTTCCGATAGTGAGTTTCCCACTCGAACCTGAAATGTTCTACCCGATAAGAAGCTCCGGTACCACTGAAGCAACTTACCACGTAACCCATGATGTTCTAGCTTAAACAACAAGCGCTGATGAGGTACTTTGTCAAATGCACGTTCAAAATCGAGGTATGCTATATCAACAGGTTCTTTCTTGTCAACTTGTACACTCCAGGCATGAACACATGTCAATAAGTTAGTGACAGTTGACCTTTTTTCAATAAAACCATGTTGCTTTGCTGAGATCACACAATTTCTATTTAAAAATTGTGCTACTCTCTCACTTATGATCCTTTCCATAATCTTCACCACAATGCTAGTGAGACTAATGGGTCGGAAGTTTTCCGGTTTAGTTTTGTCACCTTTCTTAAAAATTGGAGTCACTATCGCATGCTTCCAGTCCTGAGGCAAGTATCCAGCTTCAAAGGAAGTGTTCATTAATTCTGCTAAGACTGGAGCAATAGTATTAACACAATTTTTAAGTATACAGACTGGAAGTTGATCTGGCCCGGGGGACGACTGGATATTCAAGTTCGCAATTACTTTCTTTACATCACTTTCAGTGAAAGAAATGTCACACAAACTTTCCTCTACACGGGGAGCTGCAATAGTCATAATGTTTTGATTAAGTGCTGGTTCTACTGAATATGCTTTTTCGAACTCAACTGCAAAAACCTCAGCAATATCACATGGTTTAGTTACTAAGTCTCCATTGTGGTTTCTAATTGCTGGTGGAATACTGACAGTAGAGGTAGTACAGCGTCGCAGGTATGAATAAAAAGCTTTATCACCATAGTCAAGGATCCTGGCCTCATAAGCACTCCTCTGCTTCCTGGACAAGGCAACACACCTATTATTTACCTCACGAAACTTCTTATAATCCTCTTCATCCTTAGATATTCTGTACCTGTCCCATAAGATTTTCTTTTCCGAAATTAACTTAAGAACACTGTCATCAATCCATGGTTTATTCTTTAATGGTTTACATCTTACTTGCCGTAAAGGCGCATGTTCGTTTGTAGTAACATTAATAGCACTCAAGATACCATCCCATAATTGTTCAGGATCATCAGTCTCGCTTACCGCTTGTAAGGTCTTAAACAAATCAGAATTGTAACTGTCATAATTTATGCACTGGTAGTTCCGCCTGAATTTGGGTGATGTCCTTTCCTTTTGCATTAGACATTGAATAGTAAATTCTAAGACACAATGGTCACTTTTTCCTATGGGTGGTTTATGGACTACTTCCGTAATTAGTGTTTCATCATTGACCATAATAAGATCCAATAAGGAAGGTGCCTGGTTTAATTGGTAACGTGTAGGAGTGTTTACAAGCTGATGCAAATTGCTGTTAAGATACATATTTATAAACATATTTTCTGGTTTCAAATTCGCATCTCCAGACTGCTGCTGATCAGTGGTAACTGGCCACTTTAAATTAGTGTAGTTAAAGTCACCGGCTATCACTATAGTGTTGTTTTCAGATGCTGTTAAGAGATTTTCCATCAGTTTAGTATCGCGTGATCGCCATGCCGTCTCTTCCTTGTCGTCAGGTCGATATACCCCCACTACCAAGAAATGATGCCTACCAAACTGTATGTCCAGATAGAGAGCTTCCACATCCTCACACATGTATCTCTGATTACATTTAGCTATGATCGGCACACCATCCAAGTGATTCCTGACATATATTGCTACTCCTCCAGCTCTAGTTTTCCCCTCAGATTTCTTCTTTTTGTGACTTCGGTCTAATCTAAACAGCGAGTAGCCAGGAATATTGTATGTGCTATTACGGTCACTACTGTTCAACCAAGTTTCCGTGATTACTACTATAGAGGGATTCCGAGCATTGACACATTGCAGGAAAAGGTCGAATTTAGATCGTATAGAGAAAAGATTTGTGTACATGAAAGTAAGGTCGCTATAAGGGTCTCTGCGAGAGTCTAGTTTTTTGGTACAATTTTAGGAATTCCTTTTATGTACCTTATGGTGAGATTGGTTTCACCCTTTTCAATACGATTTTTGAGAATCTCGCGTAATTTATTGAGCTCTTCTCTTTGTTTGGGAGTTTTATCATCATAAATTCTTACCTCCTTGCTAGCCTTACTCTTATTCTTGAGAATCCGGACAGCATCCTCACGAGTTTTGAAAACAATTTTCAGCGGCCGTTGTTTTCCCGGTTCTCGGCGACCAAGACGCTGCACCGACGTAACTTTAGACGAGTAGTCCTCGCCACCGTTAACGTCCATGAGGACCTTATTCACGACCTTTTCATCGTAACGTTTCCGGTCCGTGCCAGTGTCGGAACTGCTTTCCTTGATGCCCACCAGGATCACATTGTTGGCTCTGCGCTCGCGCTCCACAAGTTCTTCTACAATTGCATTCGTGCTAAGAGGCGACGGCTCGAGTGTTGCTGCCGCTACCGCTGCCGGCGGCTGCGCATCATTCCGATCCGCATTATTCGTGCGAGACAGGAGCTCCTTCACTTCATCTAGCTCTTTTCTCAGCCCATCGTAAGATTTAATAAGCTTGGGCACTTGAAACAAGGCCTCTCTACACGGGTCACACAAATACAGAAGCGTGCGTTTGCCCTTCAAACCCATGACGCGCGCCTCACTGCTTGTTAGATTACTGCATTGAATGCAGATGAATCGCTTACAACCATCACACTGCACCACGGAATCATCCGCAAAATCATTTTCGCACGCGAAACACTTCATTTTAACTAAACAAATTTAAATTATAAAGAAAAACGAAAAAAAAAAATGGACGCAATTTCAACTCGTATTTACGACTAATTGAAGCTGAATTTTGAAAGAACTACACTGTTTACAGAGTAATTAATAGTTAATAAACAAGAATAACACGCTTTTAACACGAAATTAACTAAATTAATATTTTTTAAAGAAATTATAAATAGCCACGCAAATTTGACACTGCTTCTCTATCGAGGGTAGGAGACGAAAAAAACGAGCAACTTAGATAAAATAATTTAAAAATGTTAAGAATAATTTTACGGTGCTTGTATCAGCCTTTTTAATAGTCCACTGCAGGACGTAGGCCTACCCACGAAGGGTGATTGGGCCATATCCACCACGCTGGCCTAGTACCGGTTGGTGGATTCACATACGCCATCGAATTTCTTCTACGGCCATATGCAGGTTGCCTCACGATGTTTTCCTTCACCGAAAAGCCAGTGGTGTGAAAATTCCGTACATAAATTCCAAAGAACTCATTGGTACGGGACCGGGATTTCAACCAACGACCCACGATTGTAAGGCGAGTGTCACTACCTCTAGACCACCACGGCTTCCTTACGGTGCTTGTACTGTATTAAATTAAGTAAAAATAATTAATTTCTATGTGCCTGTTTTTTCGTCTGTAACTGTACATAGAAATTGCTGTCGAATGTGCTGCATAAGATTTATACATATACAGTTTTTAGTGCTGTTAGTGTAATTGATTTTTCATTAGTCATTTGTATCTAAATATAAATTTTTCCTCCTAGCTAAAAAATAGTCTATTTAACATAAAAATTCGTTAAATTTTTATACAGATTTTCAAATTTTATGAAACACATTATAAAGCTATAATTTTATTACTATTAAAAATCTACTTGTTTAATAAATAATATCATACCACATCTCGAATCATTCTTCTCTAAGAAACAATAATTAACAATACAACTCTACTTGAGTCATTGTTTCATATATGTATAAGTATATACAAGCTTTAAAATTTAAAAAAGGGAACAAGAATCTTCTTAGTAACTATGCTTAATTATATACCGCATCTTCGCTTCAAACAAGCCAAGCGTAGCCCTAACTTAAATTAAATTGTAGGTAATGATTCGCAAAATATCACTAATCGATCTGACATTATAGTTGTTTTATCAAAAACGGCTCAACCAATTTCAATAAAATTTAAATAGACCTCGGAATTACCTCGGACGTATATTCCTTTGAACTAACTAAACTAAAAAAGATTTTTTTAATCAGTTCACATTTGTTGAAAATCTCGATGAACATACATAAAATATATATACATACAGTCAAACATAGTACCTCCTCCTCCTTTTTGGAAGTCGGTAAAAAAGACAAATTTCAGTTTTGCGAAAGCCTATTAAATTAATTTGTGCGTCGGTGGCGACGTCTCGGCGGAGTAGGTATGCGTTCGTTTACCGCCTCATTTAGACATTGACCTGAAATAAAGTGTAACAGTTATTGCTTATACCGACTTCTTCTAGTACCTGTCGACTAAACTCGGACAGTGGTTCTAAAATTAAGCACGATATGTACATTACTTTTCTGTTCATATCAGGTATATCTTTCTTCTATGTAAACATTTACATGAACATTTAACACTCACAATACACACACAATAGTGATTACAAAATGTTTTAAAAAAACCCGTCAATTTTCATTAAATGGTCATTATTTCTTTTATCTTAATAAATATATATACCAAACCACAAATATTTTTGCTAGTCTATAATTATTTGTTTCGTTTTAGGCACACAATCAATCTAATTAATTTGCATCCATAAATATTATTTAATTTTACATCACCTTTTTTTAATTTAATTTTGTAACTATGTAATGACGAAAATCCATGACATTTTAATTGACCTACTTCTATAATCTATGATATTCACATTGTACTTTTGATATTTTGTATTGTTCCGACATAATTTAATTTTGTATTCGGTTGCCTTTCTACAGCATTTAATCTTGTTGCTGAAGTAGATAGTTATTATTTTTTTATTTAACCAATTTTTAAATTTATTTTTTGCTATTGTGTATTGTGAAATGACGAGATATATTTTGCGGTACTAATTATTATTATACAAACTGTTGTATTATTAATTTTAGTATTAAGCTCAATACATCAGTAAATGATTCTAATTCTAATTGTAATATCGACATTTGACCGAGAGTAATCAAAAAACACACAAACTAGTATAAGTTAACTTAACAGCAAAGTAAATACAAAGAAAGTTAATATCCAACGGGGTAATGTCATTAGCCTTTTGAGTACATTGCTTGCGGATGGTTATTTGAATCAGTTTTTTATGTGTTACTATATTTTCGTATCCTTCTGTTTACTAAAATATATCTAATTCTTACACATAATATGTGGAGGTTGTCTGGAAGAAATCGCTTTTAGCGATAAGACCGCCTTTTGTACCATTCTTCTGTCGTTATTTCTTTTTCGGTTATGTTTTACTACTTGTGGTGTCAATAAAGTGTTTTTGTATTGTATTGTATTGTAATATGGGAATAAAATATAAGGCTTCCTATTAAGTATTTCGTGTTTTATCTGGACGTGTGGCCTACCTAGCCTACAGCCAACCTTTATGTCGGTATATCATCAGTTCACGGCGTATTTATACAGCCATAGCCACCACTCGTACCTACAGCTACCGCCTGTGAACAGCGTTATGCATATCTCAATAGGACCACAAAAAAGATTGAGAAACTTTGGCGTGGTACAACGTCTTTGTTCTGGTTGAGTAAGCAGTAAGTACGCAGATTGCTGATTATAATGAGCTCTGGCAAAACAATTCTGTCGAATATATACGCCCTCATCGGTAGTGTTTCAATAACAATAATTTATTGCACAAATATGGTCTGGTCTGAGCGTTTTTAATGTTTCATTATTATACTCGCAGTGACCTTTAGTCGAAGCAATTTATTGTCCATAAACAATAGTTTTAATCTAAGTATTTATCATTATGATCATTGAACAGTAGAAAATGTTTTAAATATATTTTAACCTCGTGCTAATATAATGTATGTTTAGATATGAAACAATGTGAGACTTATTTTATCAGTTTTTAAAAGTGGGTCTGAATAGTTTTTTTGTGAAATCTTTAATTTTCACTATTCAAAGAAATCATTTTTCTGTTACAAAAATATTGAGTCACATTTCTTCATATTAAGTTAGTATCTACCATATTATCTACAGGCGTTCCGTAGGCCGACCCAGCCTGATATGATAGGTCGACGACATCAGATCCATCGCGGGACACGCGTGAATGAGATCAGCCCAAGACAGGGAAAACTGGCACAAGGGAAAGGAGGCCTGTACCTAGCAGTGGGTCGATACACGCTGATGATGATGATGATGATCTACCATATTTACTAAACCAATAAGTAAATTCTCTATAACTTCAATACACGATTAATGTTCACTTAAAGTCAATAAACTGTAAAATGGTGCCTAATTACATATAACAAGGAACTTTTTGTAAACATTCAAATGGTTGGGTTTTATTCGCAAATGCAATCAAAATAATGATAGGCTATGGTGATTGTAATGCAATTTCGAGCAAGCTTACCAATTTCTGCGCAGTATGTGCAACTATATACTGAATGAACTAGATACTGTCCAGAAATATAATTAGTTCTACAACTTTTCACAACTAATTTACAAAATCTAGAAAACATTACTAGCAAAATATCTGCTGATTTTATATTTCCTTTAAGCCTTAAATCTAAGTTTGATTTTAAGAAATATACCTACCTACCAAAATTTAGTGTAACAGATTGGTCGCTATCAGAAGAAATAAAGAAAGAATATTTTACTTTACGTTTATTTACAAGGGAATGATAATACTACTTCTATCATAAACGCGAAAGTTTGTGAGTATGTATGGTTGTTTGTTACTCTTTCACGAACAAACGGCTGAACCGATTTAGATGAAATTTGCCCTCAGGGTGAGAACGACAACTTCCTAAAATGACAACTTTCGAAAACGACAACTTCCGAAGACGACAACTTTTTAGAATGTCAACTTTCAAAAACGACAACTTCCGATAACGACAACTTTTTTAGAATGTCAACTTTCAAAAACGACAACATCTTAAATCGTCAACGTATAAATTAGAAATTTTTGACATTTCACAACCGAAATTAGTCAGCCCCTTAGTATTTTCGGAAGGTATCATTTTTGGAAGTTGTCATTTTAGGAAGTTGTCATTTTCGGAATTTGTCATTTTGGATTTTGTCATTTTAGAAAAATTGACGAGTTTAGAATAGACGTTCTCTGAAATTATCGTTTTCGGAAGTTGTCATTTTAGGAAGTTGTCGTTGTCACCCTGAGGGGAAATTTGGTATGGAGGTAGCTTAGACTTTGGATTAACACATGTCGATCTCGGGCTAAATCGGGAAACGTTGCGGGGAGCACCTACTTCATTTCATAATTCATAATGATGATAATAAGCCCGATTACAGAGGCACCATCGTAATTATAATAGCTAAATAGCATAGTCCTGTTTCTTTTTTACTTTAGGCATTCGATAGAGAGAACGCTTTTTACGTTGCTATTAAATTTACGATGGTGCCTCTATAATTGTGTACTTCATTGTACAAATTGTTTGCGCCAAAATTATCAAGTTCATTTCAATAGATAGATAATCATATTAGTTTTGAATTACATCATTTCTTTTTTAATTTTTAAGATAACACGAACACCTTATGGTCGTAAGTGCATACCTTATTTTCTTTTCGTTTCTAGTTTTTGTAGAATTTCATTTTGAAATAATATTAATTTAATTTCATCCTGTTTTCCACCTGATTAGAACCACCTGAACTTTTAGGCCAGTTAGTGAAATTTCAGTCAATTATAACAGAAAATAAAAATGGCCGAAAACTGTAAACAGTAAACCGTGCATAGAAACCCACCTTTGCTATTTAACCTTCTGGATGACTGTATAAAAATACCATTATTTTGATTCCTTCATGCTATCATTAAAATTCTTACAGTATCGATCGCCTGTGATTGACCAAACAGGAATCACGCTGTGCACTTGACGATAAAATACCTTCATGAAAAATTGGTGTTCGACATGTATACCGACGCAGTATATTGGAAATTTAGAAGGTGGTAAGAAAACTATCAACATATTTTTCCTATATTAATATTCAAATCGGTTTGAATATTGCTATTCTGTGTATACTACAATAAGATACAATACTTTTTAAATGCTAAAACTACCAACACTACTACTACATAGAAAGCAATTGGATCATCCACAGACCCTTGAAGGTCTAAAGATAATCCAAATGCTCAAGCCCACTGCCAGTTGGCAGCGTGACCCTAACTTCTGGATCAAAGAGGCGTGGGTTCGATCCCCACCCAGGGCAAATATTTATGTGATGAACATAAGTGTTTGTTCTGTGTCTGGGTGTTATTTAGATACTATCTATATAAGTATGTATTTAAAAATAAGTATATGTAGTATATCAGTCTCTAGCAGCCATATCACAAGCTTTGCTTAGTTTGGGGTCAGAGGCCGTGTGTAAGATGTCCCAAAATATAAAACATAAAATAAAAATTTCAATTTCTTTATTTCCTTAATAAGTAACTTTACAGTTAATATGACATCGTTACTTATTACACTTATTTACATTATTGAAAATATCTTAAAACTACTACTTATAAACTTATATCGTACAACTAGATAGTCTCTACGTAATTCATAATGATCGTACAACTATATCGAAGTTAGAGTTCCAAGTATTCAGTATTGTGCAGAGGAAACTCGACAATACATCTCTTAGAATTATTATTTAGAACAAGCATACTAATATTTGTACTTAACGGTAATTTGTAATTTTCATTAAAGAACTTGATCTACTATTATTTTGAGAAATATTTTGTTCCTACCAATCTCAAGAACAAACTACACTGAAAAGAGTATTGAATGAGGATTTATCAAAATAGAGATTTATGCAGGCACAGATTTAGGATATTTGCATTTTCAGTCAGCTCTACATTAAAAGTGTGAAACAAAAAATTATTATAAATTGCCATACGGCGTATTTTTTACGCGATGATATCAATGTAACTTGTGAGAACCAAAACATGCTACGTCTGATAACAAATTGGACGTACCGAACATTTAAGCAGCATTTACTGCTGTCTACACATGAAGGTACTTAGGCATTACGATAGGGCCGTTAGCAAACCCTGAGAAATTAATCAATGGATTTTTGCTCTAATAATTCCCACAATTATAGCCTCTATATAAGCTAATGAAGCACACATATTGGAGTTCACTATTGTCTCAGTTCCCGAGCCTTTGATTCGTCAAGTGAACAAGTTGTGTACAAAATGCTGTCTACGGTAAGTTTGTCAAAATAGTGTTATTATTGTGATGTGATCAGTGTTATTAGTTTTGAAGGGCGTAAACTTTATTTAATGTTCAAGATACGGATATACCTAAAGCAAGGTCACATCTTTATAATTCGGCCATCGAAAGTGATCTTTGGTTTACATAATTTCTTGATTCATTAGGTTCATAAACCGCACTAAGTTATTACTAAGTTAATCTTTGATTGAGATCGTGTCAATAAGAGGAAAGTACTAAGTAAAGCTACAAAAAACATCTAGATGTAGGTTCAGATTTTAGATCCAATTACTGGGCGGTCGTATTATTTTTGAAGTTAAAATGTCAGTTTTGGGTCCTGGTGGTTAGTTGTTGAACCATGGCTCCGTTTCGCTCATGTAGTTCTCGACACAAAAATATCAGTGGGTAAAGTGTACAACGTTAAATTACTACTCTATTAAATTTTTCTAGGTATTGACTGTTTTGGGAGTGGTGTCAGCCGCGCAAGCGATCTTCCCCTTCCACCACCACCACCACGAGCACCACCCAGCAATCTCGCACCAGGAGCAAGACACGCCGCGCGGGCCGCACCACCCGATCCCGATCCACCACGTGCCATTTCACCACGTGCCGATCCACCACGTGCCAATCCACCACCCTGTCCCGCTGCTGCACCACCACGAGCCTGTGCCGGTGCCGATCCACCATGATCACTATGTAAGTCTCATATCAATCTTATTTTAGGAATGGTATCAGCCACATAGGCGATCTTCCCATTCCACCACCACGTGTATCTATGCGTTTTTGGGCAAAGAGCAGGGCACGCCCTGCTCGATTAACTGATCCACCATGGTTACTATGTTTGATGAAAACAATCATAAATTGTTTTGAACCTATACTTGATATCTGGGCATTTTTACGACAAGAAGACCTAGAAATCAATGGATTTTCAACCTTGCAAGCTGTAATATTTAAATATGTACCTACATAACTATGGTATGACGGTTTTAGGGCATTAAATGAATTTTATCTGCTAAGGCAAGTGGTTCATTAACTGTCAGATGTGTCGTAAATAAAACAAATTCAAATAACTTTAGTCATAATGTGGTGCAAAAGGAAAGTGAGCTAATAATTGTCAAAATTAAAGTAATTGCAGACATCAAACGTTTGTCATTGCAAACCGTCATAAACCAATCAATCGATAATGCAATTGCATTACTTTATCGTTTGCGTTTCCCTTCGTTAAATGGCAACTGTCTATCAAAATTCATAGCCATCGGCTTAGTTAAGAACCTTGTTGGTCACACAGTAAAACATTGGAGAGTGTTAAATAGATCAAATTACAATATTTATCATTCATTCATGTCAATCTAAACTTTGATCTATTGATAGCGTTCTACACCTCACGAAATAGCAAATATTGCACGTGAACACGTAGTTAGAGATAAATTGTTGTCTATTTGTTTTATAGCCTACTTATTGGTCAAAATCGATACCTATCTCACTATCTTAAAACTTGAAAATCCATAAATTCATATCTAGACTAATCATTATCTTCCATCACATACTATTTTGTTTCGAAGAGGATGAATCTCCCCTAAGTAGATGAAAAGTACAAACTGCCTATCTAAGATATCCACTAAAATATGATGAAATCTTTTTGCTAAATATTTTTAAAAAATATTCCCATTCTCAGGGTGGTTCTTGGTGCAAAGGATGCCTATCGCTGTTCAACGCGGTAAATCAGCCAGTATTATGGGCACGTTTGCACCGGGAACTATCAGGGGTGGGTTATTTGATTTGTTAGGACATACCTGAGATCTTGAATTTGTATTATTTTTGACGTGATGACTGTGTTTAATTGAAAAATTAAAGGATTTTAATTTAGTGTTCCCCTGAAAAAAAGAGATCCCGTAAACAAAAATGTATTCTATGAGGTTTTTTAATGATATCGGTTTACGTTTGACACGTTCTACCTGAAGTTAAGTAATGTACTGTACGATCTAGTATATAGGTAGATATGTTTTATGACATTTAGCCGTAAGTACTGTCATCCTTGTAAATAATTTTCTGTTACAGGCTTTTCCAGAGTACAAATTCTCATATTCCGTCCACGACCACCATACGGGTGATGTAAAGTCCCAGCACGAAGTCCGCCACGGAGACCTGGTGAAGGGCGGATACGAGCTCGTCGAGCCCGACGGCCGGTTCAGGAAGGTGGAGTACAAGGCTGACGATCACACTGGGTTAGTAACTTTATGAAATTGTGTTCTATGCCTAGATACTCTATGGACTGTTTGTTACCAGCTTTACCAATCTTGCTATCAGTAGTAAGAACGGTAATATTACTCTTCTTACTACTACAGTTGAAGGTTGTTAGAACAGCAATAAAAAATTACCGTAATACTACTGTAAAATTAAAATAACAAACACAAACAAAATATGACGGATTCTTACTACTGGCAGTAAGCTTGGCTGTAACACTAGTAACAAACCCTATAGACCCTTATCATACCTTATGACTTATGTATACCTGACGCCCTGACGGCCACTTCTAGAAGGTGGATTACAAGGCTGATAATGCAATTGCATTATCAGCCTTGTAATCCATCTTGATCACTCTGGGTTAGTCAAGGGTTAGTAACTTTATGACTTTTGCTGTGCTCTATGCTTGGATACTCTATGGATCCTTACCTTATGATATACACTGTTATTTTAAGTTACTTGTCAAGTTAAAGGATCTATGTGAAGGTGTATCGATAACGTATGTCAAAATCAATACCGTTCTTTGACAGTTTCACATTTTCATGCCCCTAAACTTCAGTTACCTAAATCTCATATTTTGCTCAAAGCTCCTCGTTAGTCCCGATGCAAAAACTTACATTATTTACCTAAGTACTTAGATAACTGCCTTTAAACTTATAACTCAATAGTTACAATTAACTTAAATGAGGTGACACGCTGAACCAGAATGTTGGCATCTACTTTGGCCAAAAAATTAGTACTTATAGCAATTCAGCGAGACAATGCCGCCAGCATTCTGGCCACGTTACCCTCTGCCATGGGTCTTTTAGATTCGTTTCATTTTAGTATAAGTTTTAGTGTTAAGTAAAAGTTTTAATTTTATGTAGGTTAATTTTAATAGTTATAACTATTAAATTCAAAAACGTTCATGAAATATTTTTTAAGTTTTGTCAAACTAAATTAATAATTTACTATTTTTGGTACTTCATACAAAACATCTGTTTTATAATTATATTAATGATCTGAAGCATAGAGTTGCTTGGTATTTAAACATTTTTGCAAACCCTACATATCCATAATGTTCACTGCTATCGTAATTATTGTATAATAGGTAGTCAGCAATTGTAGGTCTTTGTAAAGTGTTAAAACACTTAAATAAAGAATCATAATTATATATACTCAGTCACGCCACATTTTATGAAGTTCAGAACGATCGATCGTCTAAATTATATTATCGTTTTTGTTCGTTCAGTTTCGTTTTCGAAACATTATACAGGGCTATCAGCTCTATCCCTGTCCAAAAGGGGTGCTTAAGACCATCTTTAGGAACAACTTTTACTTGGAATTCGAGAAAAAAACAGCTAAACCATACAATATTGCAACTCGGTATAGAAAAAATGTATGGAAAAGCTGATTTTTTTCTCGAATTCCGGGTTGACCTCTTAAAAAAAGTTGTTCATAATGATAGTCCAAATCACCTCCTTTCGCCTTAGTACATCAGTTCCGGTTAACCCTATATACAAATTCAAAGAATAAATCCCATTGACTCTTTCTTCTCCGGTTGGTCTTTCTATAACACATGTTTTTTCTCCTTCAGATTCAACGCCATCGTCCACCACTCGTCGCCTCATCATCATGTCCATCTTGCTCATCATCATGGCGGCATCTGAACCACGGACTCCTTTGATCTCATCGCGACCCTGGACCGACCCCCACTATAAGACTGTCATACTTCTCCCACGAGAACTTTTTGTAAAATATGTTTCTAAAGCAATTAAAGAATTTAGCGCTAGTACTGGTTTTTATTAATGCTGTATAATAATAACATAATCATACCTAATTATCTACAAATAGGTACAGGATCATTTCAGTAGTTTCATTCACTTAAAATAGCACAAACGCTCATAAAACAAAATATTTTTAAAAAGTAGCGATGATTTTACAAAACTCTCACTAAATAAACTTATAAGCCATAAAAATGGGTTTACGTTTTGCTGAAGCTGGAAGCTAAACATAAGTAACATTTGTGAATAACACTATTTACAAATTACAATACCGAATGGAGGAGAAAATGCCAATCGTAACCGCGTCTTCAAAGGAAACTATTAGAAGCCAAAACTAGACCCACTGTCTTAAAACAGAGCGCAAGTTACACTTCTGGATTACTAAGATGCCAAATTATCAGGCGTTTAACACTAGCCCGAACATTAAAACGGATATAAATCCGTTATTATACGAAACTTAATGAACTTATCCATTCAACTAAATTTAACTTATCCATACAGGGAACTTATTCATTAATGTCACACAAAAATTTGTGTATTTAGCCTTATGTTCAGAAAATAATTTCTCCATGAGACATGTTGATCTCTATAACCTACAATCAGGATTATAGGGATTTATTTTTCTACATACCTTCTAATCAATATTTGGGCACATTTTAAACTTTTACTTTATTGGCATTTTTAATAGTCCACTACTGAACACACGAAGGGTGATTGGGCCATATCCACCACGTTGGCTTAGTGCGGTTTGGTGGATTTACATACACCATCGAATTTCGTTTAAGGGCGTATGCAGGCTGATTACTTAGGTAGGTACCTGTATCAGCCTTTTCAACAGTCCACTGCAGGACGTAGGCCTACCCACGAAGGGTGATTAGGCCATATCCACCACGCTGGCCCAGTGCGGGTTGGTGGATTCACATAAGCCATCGAATTTATTTACTGGCATATGCAGGTTGCCTCACGATGTTTTCCTTCACCGAAAAGCCAGTGGTGTGAAATTCCGTACATAAATTCCAAAGAACTCATTGGTACGGGACCGAGGATTTGAACCCACGACCTCACGATTGTAAGGCGGGTGTCACTACCTCTAGACCACCACGGCTATAAACATACACACACCACACACCAATAAACATAAGCATATTGGTATCGGGAACACACCAATAAACATAAGCATATTGGTGTAGGTACTTATTTATTTTAAAAAAGTGTTTATTGTGTGTAGGTATGTAAAAAATGTTTTGATGTAGAAAAAACACTTTTTTAAAATACCTACACCATTATGCTTATGTTTATTGGTGTGTTCTAAAAGAGAGCTTTTCATCGGCATCTTGAGAGAGAGTAACGAATTATAATAATTTTGCATGATATTCTTATAATAACTATATTATGATTATATTTAAACTAATCATGCTACAAGCATGCTACATCTAAAACGTCATCACTACATAGTGTAAAAGAAAGTCGCTTCCCGCTGTCTGTCTGTCCCTATGTATGATAATATATTTTAAACAACGCAATGGATTTTGATGCGGTTTTTTATAATAGATAGAATGATTCAAGAGGAAGGTTTATAATATATAATACACTTGTGCAAAGCCGGGGCGAGTCGCTAGTGTAGGTATAAACAATTAATACTTTCGTGCGTAATTTTGTGTAATCTATAATTAAATTATTAATATATTATATTAATGTTTTATTGGCCACGTTTCCTTCTACAAAGGGGCTTTTAGATTAAGTTTTATGCGTTATAAATTTAGTTTTGTATATGTATTAATTTTAGCGATTTTAGTATAAGTTTATTTTAAATATTTATATTACAAGATAGTGTGAAAAGATCAACATGAGTTCTATTTACTTACTTACGTTATTACAATGTTAAGAGCTGCACCTATATTGAACCTTGATTTTTTACGCAACATTGCATCCAACACGCCCATCCAAATGTAGAGAAAATCTGCAAAAATGATACATAATTGGCTACTGGAGTATTAAGTTACAGGATATAGTAGTTTATAACCCCAAACGATGTCTGCAGCTATAAATAGATGATAAGATTACAAATGATTATCACTTGAGTTTTATAACTCATGAAAAATATATCATCATGATTTTGAAGGTAGGTAATTTATTGTCTTATCTGATAACAATTTTGTCCCTATTTCCCCTGCCTTTTTTAACCCATAATTTGTGAAATTAATGTACTTACTTATTTATCTTTGTCAGAGTCATATTCTGATTCTAAAAATCTTTTTTCAGTCCGGTATGTTTTTAAATGTGACATGATTTGTGCTTGTTTGAGTTCATAGAACACTGACAGATATTTACTAATTCAGATCCTGGATCACTTTGATGGATATCGCCTAATCGCCGTTCGTGGAGAGGCTTATGTTCAGCAGTGGACTGTTGAATGTTCGATTTTTTTCAAAACAAATCAGTGAACACGAGGCCAGTCATTTTTCCACGTTGTTAAATTAGAAAGTGTCTATTTATTTATTAATGCTTCATTTTAATAACTACATTATTACATAGGTATGTTATAAACACTTACAATATAATTAACTGAATGTGCTATTTTTTAAGGAATCACAGCATGCATTTAACTTTACATAACAATAAAGAATATCCATTCAGTCATTGGGCAATAGTAAATTCATTATGTCACCTGCGAGAGAAACGAAGATGTTGAGCTTGTAGCTAACTTCTCAGATGCCAAGAAGTTTGGTTCGACCTATACAATACAATACAGTTATTAATTTTATTTTTAGGCGAGTATAGTGTTGAGTTTAGCGCTGTGCGGGTTAAGTTTACCAAGGGACAAGCGTCCAGCGGTGTCTGAGCAGAAAGTGGACCTCCGCTCGGACGGTCGCCATGGAGACCTGTCGCACATCGGTCATCGGGAGCCCGAGCATCATGAAGGATACGTAAGTCATCGTCAGAGCTAGTTCAACTATGTGTTGGCCAACGATCACCCAAGCTGAGCAACGTTCGGCATAGCCAGTCTTCGAATGGGTGACCGCAGGTGACATTTACAACTGGGTGCTCAAAAATTCTGAAAACAGGGCTCGCCACCTGGCCTACATGAACTTACTTCGAGATAGTCTTCGAGGGATTTTTGTCTCTTAAAAATAAATCGAACTGCGTGATTTAAAGGTTTGAATTTTACGATACTTACACCAATCCAATTTACAATGCAATTTTAAGTTTTCTTTTAACTATAATATTCTGCATTAACGATGGGTAGACGATGTGCGAGAAAGCATGCAGGACGAGACTGGGTCGCAAAAGCAGGGGACCGTAAATCATGGCGTGAATTGGGAGAGGCCTACGTCCAGAAATGGAAAACAAAAGGCTAACAAAGAAGAAGAAGATTCTGCATGCATTATGTTAAAAACATGGCCCAAGATAAATACATGCCAGTAGTTTTAACAAGAAAGCTTACTTTGATTTTCAAATCTACAGTTTGTACCTGGCGAGATACTAAAACAGTAGTATTAAGAGATTGGTAAATGCAAATCATATTTTTAACATTGTATTTTATCTTCCAAAGGCCTGGACGTACCCATCATACGAATTCTCATACAAAGTGGATGATCCTCACACGCACGATAAAAAAGCGCAACATGAAGATAGGAACGGAGGAGACGTTACCGGCAACTACTGGCTGATTCAACCAGACGGGAACAAGCGATACATCAGATACCATGTTGATGATAAAAGCGGGTTGGTATCATTGATTTCGTAAGAAATGTATTGGATTTTGCTCATGACTTAAATGGCATCAATCATTAACTTTTCAGTTTTACTGCTGTAATCAACTACACATCGCCACACTCCAGCGTTTACTACAATGTGATGAAACATCGTGATGAAGCCGGCAAAAAGGAAGAAGATAAAAAAGATGGAAACGTTAAAGAAGCACAACAAAGTGCTCGCCGAGGAGGTGAAGACAAAAAACCAGTTGGTGGTAAAAAAGATGAAATTAAAAGTGATCGTGATGATCGTCACAAAAATGTAAAACCTAATGATGACAAGCAGAAACATAGAGGCGAAGACCGAAAATCACAGCAAATGGGAAGACGACCTGATGAGAAATTGGGTGATCGCAAGGATGATAAAAAAAGGCCAGATGGTGGACCAGACAGACGAGATAGTGATCGGGATGGCAAACGTGACAATCTTGGTGGTCTAGAAAAAGATCACAGAGATGAACGTAATGATCATGATTTATGGTCTGGTCTTAAGGGATGGACAATAATTCACGATCATCCTAAGAGCCATGATAAACCAGTTTGGGAATGGGATCATGACCGTTCCTGGCCTGGACCTCACTCCTGGAATGAAGAACCTCGAAAAGATGAAAAGAAAAAAGATAAAGGTGAAGATATTCGTAAAGGAAAAGATCAAAAACAAGGAAGTGACGACGAAAAAGAAAGCAATGCAGAAGAAAAGTCAAAGGATGATGTTTTAAATAAGGAGGAAAAGCGTCATGACTATGATAACAGGCGGCGCGATAGCGATGACAAACGTCATGGTAATGACGATAGACGCGATGTTGAAGGCAAACGTCGTGTTGGTGACGACAAACGTATTGGTGGTGACGACGATCGACTTGATGGAGACGACAAACAACGTGATGGTTACGGCAAGCAACGTGATGATGATGATAAACAACGTGATGGCGACGACAAGCGACGTGCTGGTGATAGCAAGCAACGTGGCGGTGACGACAGACGTCGTGGAGACGAAGACAGACGTCGTGGCGATGACAACAGGCGTCGTGGAGATGACAAACAACGTAACGATGAAAACATATGGCGTCATGGTGACGATAGACATCATGGAGATGGCAGCATACGTAGTGGAGATGACTACAGACGTCGTGGAGATCACAATAAACATCATGGGGATGATAACAAACGACGTGGTGGTGACGACAGACGTCGTGGTGATCAACAGAGACAACAGGAAGAACAACATCGAGATATTAAAAACCGAGTTCATGGTAATTATCGCGATCGACCTTCGTATGCCATCCACTACACACCCATTGTGTACGCCCGACGCTACTAATCTAGTCCAAATAAGTTGATAAAAAACGTTATAACGATATATTTAAACGGTCTCGAGTAGACTTTCATTTAGTTGTAAGGCAAATTGTTTATTGGAAGCAATCGCTCGAAATATATTGTGTATAATTGATTTAATAAATGGAAATGAGCGCAATTTTTTTTTAAATTAATGTATTCCAATTTTGTGTTTCTTGTATTAATACAATAAAACATGTGACTCATGTGCATATAGGTATGTATAATAGGATAATCCCAAGAGTTAATACCTACAAATTTTAGTATATCATAACCTAATATTTTCAGCATAGCCGATAAAATTATTTGTTTTACTGTTTTACAGTTGTTAAGTTACAGCTTTCCTGGCTTGAAGTTGTAAACCTTATTGAAACAATCTGTAGGAAATAGCAATACCTGTAACTACTAAAATCCATTGAACTGATAATCATTTATAAATTCTGATATTTAAGTATGAAAACCAAAAAAAAACGAAATTTAGGTTTTTAGAGATATTTAGATATTTATTTTATTCTTCTTTTAGTACTTGTTGTAATAGCGGCAACAGAAATACATCATCTCTGAAAATTTCAACTTTCTTGCTATCACGGTTCATGAGATACAGCCTGGTGACAGACGTCTGTCTGTCGGACGGACAGCGGAGTCTTAATAATATTACCTGTATAGGGGTTTCACGGGTGGATCCGTCAACACTATAAGTTGGTAGAAATCATATATCATAATAATCATAAGTGGAAATACTTCACAAATGCTTGACGTCAGAGTGAGAATTAGCTTAGTTGGGAGAGCGTAGAGCTAGTGATCTGAGAGAGATAAGTTCAAGTACTGCGTTCGCGACAAAATTTTGAAATGGTCATCACAAAAATATTTTTTAACCTAGTATGAGAAGCACTATAAATTTAAAATCATTTCATTGATTTAGCAGTGCGCCATCCCTCGTCAATGTTCAAAAGTTTTGAGTAATTACTTGTCTAATACGGATATCACAGGTGGCGCCGCCAACGCTATAAATTGGTAGAAATTACTAGTCTTGGCGGGGCACTACCGTGTCCCCAGACAAACATTTCACAAAAGCGTAACGTCAAGGTGCGAATTAATTTAGTTAAAAGAGCGTTGGGCTAGTGACCTCAGAGAGACAGATTCAAGTCCAGCCTCGCGATAGACATTTCTGAAATGTTTATCATCACAAAAATAACTCTTTGAAAAATTAAAAACACATTGCTGCTAAACAAAATGATAAAAACTGCTGGGTATACGCCGTGGCGTAAAAAAATCACTTATTGGTCTCCATAGTTCATCAATTTATTGTAGCACACACATACATTGTACAAATTGCAGGATAAGATCGTGTAATCAAAACTCAAAGTTTTCCTGAGTTCGTCCTAATATTAGTATTATATGCTACAGGACTAATTGATTAGTCCCGTAGATATAATAATAATGTGTTCAAATCGAGAAAGTTTGAAAACAACATTCGTCCTAATATTGTAAAGGATAGGTGTAGTTTCTGTGTGAAAATATTACTAACATCATCAAGAAATTAATAACTATTACGAGATCAAATATATATTTGCTGATTAAATTGTTCTCATAAAACACAAAAATCCTAAGTAAAGAAAATCGCAAAAGATTATAGCTAGCCGCCAGGGATAATACTAATCGAGATGATATTATGTGAGGAAGATTTTCTACTTTAAATTGATAGCAAAGGTCACAAAATATTAGGAATCCATAAAGTAAGGACATCTATTTTAGAAAATTCGAGCTCAGTATAATAAAGGAACTTATGAGAATCTTACTTTTGTTCATCGAACAAAACGCCAAAGAACAATTTTTTTTTCTCATATGGAAATACATATTATATCTACGAAATATCACATTTTTATCGCATACATTGTCTCATAAAATCATGGTTGCATTAATTCAAAAATATTTTACTTTAATCTAACCGCTGTCCATAGGGTACAAAAGGTTTGAAATTCCTTTGTGGGTAGTATCCCTTGCGGTCTTCATGTCTGTCGTCGCGTCGCTTGTCATCGCGTCTGTTATGATCATCCCGTTCTCTGTGGTGGTCATCTTTTTGAAGGTAACCACTTCCTTCTCTCCATCCAACCAGAACCCCGTGTTTCCAATGTTCTTCATGACCATGTCTAACTCTCCTATCATCAATGTCATGTTGAGAACCATGGTGGCGATCGTCTTTGTAGTCTGCACGTGCCCTGATCCATGCTCTCAAAATATCTCCATGATCACGTTTATCGTCATTATCACGCTTATCATCATGACGTCGTCTATCATCATGATGCCACCAATCATCTCGCTTGTCTTCTCTGTTATCGTGGCGTCTTTCTTTATGGTCATCATCTCGTCTTTCATCAATACCTATACGCTTTTTTCCATCGCGTACTCTATCCCATCGATCGCCTCTTCTCTCCTCGACGTGTTGCTTTCTAGGTTCCCATTCATGATGATCTTTATGTCCATGATATTCTCTTACTTCATGATGATCTCCATCAAGGGGCTGGTAGTGGACTTCAGCATGAAATCTAACGAAAATGAGAAAACATTAAGGTCATTTAGCCGTGGTGGTCTAATGGTAGTAACACCCGCCCTGCAATCGTGAGGTCGTGTGTTCAAATCCCGATACCGTACCAAAGAGTTTCTTTGAAACTTATGTAAGGAATTTTACACTACTGGCTTTTCGGTGAAGGAAACATCGTGAGGCAAACTGCATACGTCCGTAGAAGGAATTGGATGGCGTATGTGAATCTACCATCCCACACGGGGCAAGCGTGGTGGATATGGCCCAATCACCCTTCGTGGGTAGGCCTACGTCCTGCAGTGGACTATTAAAAATGCTGGTAACGTACAGTACAGTAAGGTCATTTAGATCAAATTCCAAATATTTTACTTAGCCAAGTAATCAAATTATACAAACCCGTTTTTATGATCAGAACTATATTTGACAGTTCGTTTGCGTCCATCTGGCTGTATCAACCAGTAGTTACCCGTCACTTTATCGCCGTCTCGTGTTTCATGTTGCCCTTTCTTATCATGAGTGTGAGGATCATCTACATGATACGAGAACTCATATGAAGGGTACGCCCACGCCTGAAAAGATTTTCAAACTTAGAGTTTGTCTCGGGCTACAACAATTATAATGGGCAAATGTAAAGTTGATGACAACTTACGTATACATCATGATGTTCAGGCTCATGCTGTCCTATATGTGATAGCTCACCATGATGACCAGTAAACCATTCTACTTTTTGCTCCGAAATCGCTGGACGTTTATCACTTACGACGCATAGAGCGAGACATAACACTAAGGTTGCCTGAAAATGTATATAGATTAAATATTTTTCGCAAAAAATCATAACAGCGACTTCCACCGGGTACATAATTCGAATAATTTGCACCAATCGATGTGACATAAATTTATATTTTTGTTGATATATCAAAAACGGCTTATTTGATTTCGATAAAATGTATATGGGACCACCTCGAAAGTATACTCTTAAGAACTAAAAAAGATTTTTTTAAATCGGTTCACGATTGGCTAAAATATCGATGAATATACACAATAAAAAAATCATACAGACGAATATAATGCCTCCTCCTTTTTGGAAGTCAGTAAAAATGATAAACTACGAAGTAAATTATTTTCATAATTTCTTACGTTTCGTTTGTAATGATTTACGAATGATTTATCAAAGTTACATAATAGAAACAATTCCATCCATCCATCAGCCGAAAGACGTCCACTTCTGGACATAGGCCTCTCCTATGGATCTCCAATAAGACCGGTTGGAAGCGGCTTGCATCCAGCGCGATCCCACGGTCTTAATTAGGTCATCCGTCCACCTTGTGGGTGGACGTCCTACGCTGCGCTTGCCGGTACGTGGTCTCCACTCGAGAACTTTTCGACCCCAACGGTCATCAGCCCTCCGCGCTATGTGCCCTGCCCATTGCCATTTCAACTTGCCAATCTGTTCGGCTATGTCTGTAACTTTGGTTCTTCTACGGGTCTCCTCATTTCTGATTCGATCTCGCAGAGAGACTCCGAGCATAGCCCTCTCCATAGCTCGTTGGGCTACTTGGAGCTCACTAATAAGGCCCATAGTGAGAGACCACGTTTCTGTGCCATAGGTCATCACTGGCAACACACACTGGTCGAAAACTTTCGACTTGAGGCACTGAGGTATGTCGGAGGAGAAGACACTATGCAATTTTCCGAACGCTGCCCAGCCGAGTTGGATTCGGCGATTGGCCTCTTTGTTGAAGTCGGACCTACCTAACTGAACTACTTGTCCAGTTAATAGAAACAATTGACAACCTTTAATTAGAACCAGAAAATTAGTAATGGCCGAGGAACACACAGAGGTACATGAAAAAATATTATTGAATTTGCTATAAGGCATAAATAAAAATAAAGTAGATCACTTGATAATGTTAAATTATATCAACTAATTACATAAAAACTTTGAGAACAGTACCTTCCAAATCATGATGAGATCTTTTCATGAAACAGGATCCAAATGGCATTCAGCTGTAATCTCATCAAATATTTATAGAGATCTTGGTTATTGAGTTTAAATATCGGCATCCTGTAATAACATCTACTTACAAGCAAATTACAATGCAGCAGATTTTGTAAATGGTGCGAGGGCGTTTAACTTTGATATTATAATTATACACAGGAATCTATGATACTTGATCCCTTATAAATGTGATCAAGTTGTACGTAAGTTCATGATAAAAAAACAGTTTAAAACAAAAGCTAAAAAACACGCTTTCATAGCATATCAAACTAAAAAGTGTAATTTTTTTTCAGTACAGGCATAAAATAATAATGAACGAAAAATACTAATACAATTGTAAGCCTATTTTGAAGCCTATTTAGAAGTCTATGTTTGTATCTAAGACCTACTTAACCCATTCTTTTTTTAAGTGTCCTGTATATTAGCACCTCGTCGTATTTTCTTTTATACCTATCTCTCTCCATCTTAAGGTTGTCTGAAAGAAATGACTTTTAGTGAGAAGGCCGCCGGTTGTTTCATATGTTTTAGCATCTATTTTTCTCTCTTTTTCTATTTTATGTGTGTGTATGTGTGAATGTGAATATATATATCTATCTAACCTACTGGCTAAAATACTAATGAATCTGAATGATGAATAAGTATCATAAATTATTATAAGTGTGATGTAACTACGTTCGAAAGATTTTTGTTGTCGTTTCTGTCTTTGAATTTTGACTGTATAATTTTATTTTTCTCAATATTTGAATTTCGACTGTAATTTATTTTCTCAGTGCTATTTAATTTTTACAATGTTTTGCTCGATACTAATGTATGTTGTCTTCACACTTAGCTCCAATTTTTATGTATAATCTTTTGACAATGCATTGATGTACACAATGTTGGTGTACTGAAATAAATAAATTAAATTTATGAAGTCTTGAGTACTATAGGCTTTTTCTGTACTCAGATTTTTGAATAAACCAGTCTGTTTCAAATCGAAAAAAAGTTATTTAACTTAAAGGGATAAAATTATTGACATAAAATTTTATTAACACACGGCTTTATTGTGAGAACAACACATCATCGATAATAAAATTACAAATATTATTAGGTATTCATTATTTTTAGTATGGTCTGTCATAAGTAAGTTTGTATAGGCCGGGTGGCTAGCCCTGGTGTCATGGTCTGTCATGGGATGGGTAACTGCGAGTAGAACTCACGTCTAAGAGCTATCTATCATTGCTTAAAAGACACGCAAAATCGTAGTCTCCGATACCGCTTAGCTATGTCAGAAGGCTTCTGGAGGTTTAAATACTTTGATAATAGGGCTAGTGTCTCGGTTTATTCAAACTGACGCACCTACCTAAAGGTCCTTCAGAAGTTTGTCCTATAAAGCAACTAAAAGCGCCTGACACAATTTATAATCTTGGTTATTAATATTCGAGCAAGCACAGTTGTATGAATCTGGAAGGTATTCATTTTAGGCGCAAAGCAATTTATAGCCTCTCCAGTAGGTACGCATTATCATTTATTTTTATTAGGTATAATTAAAATAAGTAATTTAAGGTAGCTGTCCATGAACTTGTTGATAGCCGTGGCTCAGTAGTCCCTAACAGAATATGTTGTCCGTTTGGCATTGTATACCATGTTTATAATCAAGCAGGTAAATCCAAATTCGAATCTGCTTCAGATGTGATACTCGTAAATTTAAAATAAAATTATATTAACAGAGCTGAAAATAATACTTTTCAAGTGCTATATTTCCTATATGCGATAGAAGGTACTCTTTTCTAGGTGGTATCGGTAACAAAGTAAAAATGTTCTTAAAATAAATCAATACTATTTACCTAATGAAAATGAGACCAATACTATGGATTAGGTAATCTTATTAAGAAACCAAAACACGAGACATACATATAGTCCGGTAAAGGTGACGTCCACAAGTGGTATATTATTCAGAAAAAAATACAACCATGATGATATATACATCATTTAAAAGCTTGTTTTATGGGCTTCCCAAAAATATTAAATTTAGATTTTTTCACCCCTCCATTTTTTTTTAAATGCGAAGAATAAATTGTATGAAAAATAACAATACAGCTTATTATTTTTTCTAGTTAAGAAATAATAAAGTGTTCCTATCGTTATTTTACTTGCATTCGTAGCTGATTCTTTCACATTCATATCTTAATTTGCTAAAATTAATAATTATAACCTACCGGTGTGACCAGTTAGTAGGTACAATGTGACAAAAACACTTTAAAAGTGTGTCTAATGGGTAAAAATGCTTTTATTTAACTATTTGAAGGTTACTTAATCAGGGTTGATAGAAATAAACTACCTATTGAGCCAAATATATTTATTTATCCCAATAAATTCAAAATTAATTTTTAAAAAATCGGAGGGCTCTTTTTTGCTTTTAACAGTAGTAATAGACTCAGGAAAATATGAACTTTCTCGAAATGTAACGAGTGTTGTGGTTCGAATTTTTGATTATTATTATACCAGCCTCCATACATTTTGTGGACATCTCCTTTATACATACACAGCATGCGTCAAATCCGGTAGTTCTGATTTTTTCAGACTTGTTTATGATTTTTGGCTAATGAATAATCCATGTTTGTGACCTCATGCACCGAACGCAACTTTGCCAAAAATCGAAAGAACCGCGAAAAAAATCGTTATTTGCTCGCCTCGGTGGCTCAGTGGTTAGTGACCCTGATTTCTGGGTCAAAGAGGCGTGGGTTCGATTCCCACCCAGGGCAAATATTTATGTGATGAACATATGTGTCTGGGTGTAATTTAGGTATTATGTATAATAAAAAGCTTTGCTTCGTTTGAGGTCAGAGACCGTGTGTAAGATGTCCCCTAAATTTTTTATTTTTTTTATAAGGAATAATGCGAAGTTTCAAAAAATTATAAACTTTGAAAAGCTTAGTCTCGGAAACTATTGGGTTTACAGAGACATTTCTAGGACCATATAGTAGCAAATTTGTGTGATTTAAAAACGTCCTTAGAAAGTTTTTTTCAAAAACTAGTCCTTTAGGGTTATAATGTAAACATTTAAAAAAATATTGTATTTTTCTGCTTTTTCGATTTTTCACAAAGTTGCGTTTGGCGGTCGATGTCGCAAACTTGGATTATTAATTAAGCCAACATCATAAACATGACTGCAAAAAATCAGAACTACCGGATTTGACGCATACTACCCCATACTCTCAAACGACAAAGTTACTGTATTATTATTACTGTCCTAAATAATATTAAACTTGTAGTAAGTATACCTACATGCAACCCTATCAATAAGTACATACAACATATGTATAGGTATATTTACTAGCTTAGCATACGATCACGAAAATCATTTTGTCAACGTATGAAAAATTTACACGATATGTAAAAACTTCACCATAACTTTGTCTCGTTCTGAAACGTCGATATAATTGTTTCGTGGTGCGATTTCTAGCACGGTAGAACAGTTGATGAGGAGACTCCAATGTAGTGGAATTTAACGTAAGAAAGATTGCAAGAAGTTTGGGAAACGGGGAATTTGGAAGGCGGTGAAGAAATTCAGTGTACCTATGTAACTTATAGTCAGCATGATAAGAACCTATAAATAATAAAATTAATCATAAATTTAAATTAAATCAGACCTAAATTCAAAATAATTAACCATAATATTATAAAGTACACATCCATCATGTAGACTAGTTCTACTGGCCAATAACGTTGCTCCACGCGTACAGCAAACAGTTTAATTAGGGAAACCTCGCTGAAAAATCACAATTATAAGATCGGATGCTTATTATTGTGCAAATTCAATATTAACAGGATCTCAGCGGGTATTCATAGGATTGCTTTAAAACTGATCTATCAGTTTTACTCGATACCTCCAGACAGCAACATGTTTCGTGTAAGTGTGAGAATCTCTAGTTTGATTTTGAATAGTAAGTTCGTATAGGTCGGGTGGCTAGCCCTGGTGTCAGAGTTTTTAGGCCGCCTGAAGGCCTCTGACATGTCTAAGCTGGCAAAATAACCGGGACCTACAATTTAACTTATCATCCGAGCTACGGCAGCGCTCATTTGGAAAATGCCACTCGCGGTCATCCATCCAAATACTGACCGTGCGAAACGTTGCTTAATGCAGAATGTGAATTAAATTTAATGGGACCATTTCTTGTAGTCACCCCACATATAGAAAATAAAGTAGCAACGAAACAAAAAACATTTGTTACAGGGGAATCGAGAAATCCTCTTTTTTGGCGGTCTGTCGAATAATGGATGTAATTTATCATCTTTTAATTTTTCTATCCTAATTTAACTTAATTTTATTTTACAGTTCCTTTTGCTAGTGGTGGTGCTAACAGTGTGTGTGGCGGAGGAAGTACCCCAGGCTTCAGCCACACCCGATCCCATCCGGATTCAAAATGATCATATGCATCGTATAGAGGAACTCCGCCTAAGAGAGGGGATGGCTCGCTTACGTAGTGATCTACCTCGCATACTTGATCAACGTCACCGTGACGACCGTCACCGTGATGACCGTCACCGTGATGACCGTCACCGTGATGACCGTCACCGCGATGACCGCCGTGATCACCATGATGATGGCCGCTGGTGGGAACATCGCATCGATCATTTGGATCATGATGAACCAGAAGGCCCTGTTATTCTACGTTCGATCAGGCCAGATGTAAGTATTATCTTGTAAAACTCTAACGTTGTTTTGTTTGTTGCATACTTTCAAAGTTAAATCTACTCCAAAGAGAGTGCACTATTGACATCGACATTTGCTTGTGCGAATAACGCTAGTTCGACAAAACTGAACTGCTACACATCATAGTTCGCTTGCACGCTTGGAAGACCCACTGAAACTCGACAGAACTCTAGTGCGACAAACTGTAGTGGAATCTCGTTCCAGTTTCGCTTCAAATTTAAGTATTTATATATTATGTTTTATTTTCAGGGTCATAAACCAGATATTGCCCGCCAAAACAAGTAAGTTTTCTGTTTTTTTTTTGTGAAAAAAGTTTGTGATGAATATAAATAAAAACACATACGTACCTAGCTAATAGAACAAATTACCAAGGCTGCGTTATTGAAAAAAAAATAGTGCGTGGAGTTCCTCCCTCTGCGCGGAAAGAAGTGAAACTTTGTAATGTGAAAATGAAAATAGGAAGGGGTAGAAATTGATTTTAAGTGAAAACATATACCGCCTTACCACAAAAGATTTAAACACGCCTTAAACACTGTTAACCTGTGCAATTTGTACTGTAAAACATTGCTTAAGCCGTGCGTAAAACTTTTGTGGTGAGACTGACGGTTTCTTTAAGACATACTTTATTAACATTGCTTTCAATTCACAATTGATCGCATTAGTGTTTTCATACCCCCTCCATAGTAGCGTTAAACGGTTACCGCGACCTTGTTGGAAGTTGCATTAGAAGTTTCACTTCAAGAAACTACTTAAGTTCAGAAAAAAGCATTAATTCATTTCATTCACTTACATAAATCGCAATCTACAGTTATGTTACACGTGAAAAAATATGAAAAAATCCGCGGGTTTTGTTTGCTGCTACATTTGTTCAATCAACTGTAGCCTTATAAATCAAGATCATCAATATTTCATATAATCAAATCATTAAAATCTTTCTTATTTGTCAACAGGATCATTGCTGATGTATACAGCCCAGACTACGCCGAACCCACGTGGGTCCTCGACTACCGCTACCTGAAAACAGGAGGCAGGGACTATACCCGCGGTCCAGGCGGTCAGATCATCATCCTTCCTAAAGGCATCCGCACCAACGAGCATAAGGAGTTCAAGAACTACGACGAATTGATCGAATTTCTTCGGCTGAAGAACCTGGCTGAAAGAAAGAAGCCGCAATACTTCATGCCCCTTGGAGAAGGCGCGTCGTATGACCACGACGACCGTAAAGGTCACGATCATGATGACCGCAGAGATCACGATCATGATGACCGTCGAGACCATGATGGCCGTAGAGGTCACGATGATCACGGAGATTTTATGTGGAACCACCACGCTGCCTAAATTACCTCAAATTGTTACTTCCTCAAACCTGATTGTACTTATTTAAAGTTTAATGTTTTCAACCATATAGAACAGATGACAATCTGTCAGGTTTTTTCACAATAAATATTGTTTTCTTTACACTTGGTATTTGGTTACTTTATTTAACTTTCTAAACTATTGTTTAGAACGTTAAATTACTTTTGTTTAGAAAATTAATTGCTTTTGCAAAAAAATACTCTTAGGTTTTTCAAACGAATTTTATATTCATTTTTTAGCACAATTGATAACGGAAAAAAAATCTAAAAACTTCATGGTTGTTTTCTTTTATTTATTATAAAAATTACATTTATTAATTTATTTACAACTATTTCGTAAGTGATAAAAAAAAGGTTTTGTTTAAAAAAAACAGCGCGCGAGTATACTAAAATAAAATAAAAATCGAAAAGTGGTGATCTGGGTGGCTTATATTGTAGCGTATGAATATTCCATTTATTTAAAACAGAAAATAGTGTCAATACAACGAAATTTTAAAGCTACCCCACTGAACAAGATATTGCAAAGATTGCTCTTTTACAAAGTATTTTTGGTAGTTTTATTTTTTCAGCTGCAAATGCATAAAGTATTTGTAATAAGTAATATTCTGTTACTTTTTATGAACATAAGATTTTCACTTAGACATTAATTGCACTGGAAACTGAGTTACCATTTCACTTGCAATCCCAATGAAAAGTGCAACTATGACTTGACCACTCTCGTCATTCACCAAAATAAATTGTTGATTGCACAGTTATGATACCTGACCTGCAAGCGAAAAATCTTTACAGAACAAACGATAGCTATTGGATGCAGAGGTCTCGAACCTACCAATTTTTGGTATTTCTACGGATTTCGCGCCTACCCACCGAAGCGAAGCAATTTTTCAACGATTTCTGAAATCGTTAGAAAATTCTCCCAGTTTTTACCGAATTTCAAGTTTCCAGTAAAGAAAAGTCGTCTTCTTCTTCCAATTTTTGAAGTGAAACTTCTAATGCGACTTTCATCAAGGTTGCGTTAAACGTTTAACGCTACCATGGAGGGGGTATGAAAGCTCTGTTGAAGTCGAAATTTCTCTTCTTCTGACACCAAGCACTATTTTTTTTACCTTGAAATTCAGTTTTCAACGTTGTGAGACGAAAAAGCAAGATTTTGTAGTGGTCAGACTGGTGATGCATTTTAGCCTGCTATACGGATACCAATATTTCTTGGCAGTGTTACTGATTTCGCATTTAGTCTTTCGAAATCACTGAATTACTTTTTTTTAATTTAGTGACGAGTTGAGGAAAACGCTCGCCTAAATTAAAGTGTTACACATACTCCTTCCTACCCATGACAAGCAAGCGCTAAACAGAATATTGAATATGGCATAGCATTAGCTTTAAATATCTCTAGAAATCTCTCCCTATCTCATTAAATATCTCTGGAAAAGGCAACCTTCTCAACAAATCCTGGTAATCATTGCACACTACCTAAAGGTTTTATTTCATTATTTACACAGAAAAACAAAACAAATACCGATTTCCACTATGACTAAAATTAAATAACCTACCCACTTAATCTAAAAAAGAAAACAAAAATAATACAAAAACAAACTAAAAAAAAATTTTAATACCCAGTAATAATGTAGTTTTCCAGGTGGATCCTAACTAACAAAATAGCATACCAAATACCATTATAACTCTATAACTGCATTTTTAGCTGCTACATTCCAAAATTCTGCGTACCGATGAAAGATTCCACCAGACAAGCAATTTGCTCATCTCATCATTTATTGTTGACGCCGAAGAAATATTTAAAAGCGGTGCCTGAATCAAAAGCGCAGAACATTATTATTTTAGTGAGAATATCATGTAATAAAATATGAAACATGTTTTCTCTAGAGTCATGCCACATAAAAATCTACATAGCTCTGATGTTCAGAAAAAAATATGCTTTTTCTGTTGTAGTTTATTAGTTGAGTAGATTCTAGAGTAAAAGGTCTTAGAATTAACATCAAATAAAAAATATGGCAAGAACATAATTATTGTGATTAATTTCAATGCTCTACTTCGTCTTCTTCTAAATACGTGAAGATCGCACATAAACAGACAAGTAATTGCAAGTTAGTTATTTTATTGCTATAGTAGTTAGCGTTCTTAGTGTATTTAAGTTCCACAAAGCCTTTAAAGTATATGTTAAAATTGTCACAAAAAGCACCAGAAATAAAATCACATTTATATCACTCACAATACGTTAAACGGCTAAAATGCTGCCAATATTTACATATCATGCCTATGGAACCACCAACCCGCACTGGGCCAATATGGTGGGTCCAATCATCATAGATAGCATTTATTCAGCAGGAGTCTTACAAAGGGACAGTACAGTTCCAAGGTATTTTTGACCGACGAAACAGAGGAGGTACTCAATTCAACGCGTATATTTTTTTTAGTCATAATCATAGTCATTTATTTACTGCGTATATGGGTTAGTTTACAGATGATACAAAATAACAAAAAAATACAGATCGCCATATCCTGTCTTTCGACATGCAATACATAGGTAGAGGATAATAAGGATAATAATATGCAATATATACACAAAAAAAAACAAAAACAATAACCAGATAATCTAAAAAAAGTATTATGTTATTGACAGAAAGTTTATGTATATATCCACGCATAACTTTTTAGGCAGTAGTTTGATTTCGATAATTATGTTTTTATTGGAAATAATCTACTTTGAAATTGGTTCCATTTAAATTTTATAGAAATCGGCTACACCATTTTTGATAAATCAACAATAATGTGAAAAATGTTACATTGATCCGTGCGTAATATTCGCGAATTCTGTACACATTTGAAGTCATGCTAATTTTTGCAAAAAATAATTATTAACTGTAGTAATAGGGGTTACCAAGTTTAACACAATATTTTTTTGTCCCGCAAATAAGAAAAATTACAGCAATAAGTCAATAGGCACAGTTAGCGTTTCATAATCAAGACGAGCCTACGAACACTAGATAGTAGATACAATACTTACCTAAGGTACTACTAGTCTGTAATTATTTCATGCCAGCACGCACATGCTACTACGTATATCCACGATCATTACCACTGCATTTAATTATTTTAGTGTTTCATGAGTAGGGTCAATTGATAATCAACTTGTGTAATGACGTGTAACCGCCCTTGGGGTCGAACCGAAAGTGAAGTTTCGCGAATTAACTCGTTAGGATTATCAAATTAATGGGAGTTCAATTATTGTCATTAAAATGGTATCAGGTATTGTTTCAGCCTGAATCTGGATATAAGCGTGGTGATGCTCGGTTTTTTCATAGTTGAAGTCCAGCAACACAGCGATTTGAACAGAAAATGTGGTTCCAAGTGAGTCATCAAATTTATATCTAGGTCTGATATCGAATCGAGAGAGTAGTAGTAGGTATAACATCATAATTATTCTTTGTGTGAATGTCAAAGATTGAAATTTTCTTTAAAATATTATTTTAACATTAAAATTGTCTACGCGATCATTAAAATTTAGTGGCCAAATAAGAGGCTGGGATGTCCAAAACCAGTACACCTACCCTAATTAAGTACTAAAAATAATGTATATTAAATTAGATAGGTGGACCTATTAAATAAATAGTCCCAAATTAAACCATAAGTAATAAAAATATTGCGCAATTAAAAACAAAAAAAAAATTCGAAATTAAAAATCTATGCTTCTGATGACGAAGTTAGTTTCATGATTTGCGGTCTTCTGTTGATATTTCTATCATCTGCTATAAATCAAAATATTATCTCTTCATTATTAGTCAAGCATTTTGTTTTTTTTTTGTTAGTATTGATTTCAAAGGGAAAACCTTTATTTATTTTCAGTTTGCCTTAGTCGTGATGGTAGCCGGTGCCTTTGCGCACCCGCACGCCACTTCCCATCAGTCCCGAGAAGACCACCACGGTCACCATCAAAACCACCACGACAGGCACCATGACCACGGTAAGTCTTAACCAAAATTTATTGGACTAGCAACAAAAATATCATCATCATCATCATCAGCCGTAGGACGTCCACTACTGGGCATAGGCTTGCTTGCCGGGCGTTTCTGAGGTCTTAATTATACCGTCGGTCCACCTAGTCGGTGGACATCCTACGCTAACTCTATTTATATCAGAATAGGTGGAAATTATCAGGACACTTCCAAATAAGAAGAGGTTCTCAATCGGACTGCAAATTTTCAATGTTATCTGATGTCTCGTTGTTTATTGGCTGATTTTAATGTTTAATTTACTTGGATGGCGTAGCTTTAGAGCACTTTCGGAAAAATGATGAAAATTACAGCACCTTACAGAATACGAATAGCATTGTTGTGTTTTTTTTTTAAATAATAAAACTATAATTACTCTAATAAACTCTATTTATTGCACAAACTTAAATAACATACTCATATGATTTAACGTCTTTTATTTTTTCCAGGCCATCATGGTTTAAGACAGGATGATCACCACCATGACGACCACCGCGGCCATCATTGGGACCACGTAAGTTATTTATCAGTTACACAATATATTATCACCGTATAACATACCTACAAGATAATTTATCACTTATAAAAATTTACTTAATCGACTTCATTCATGCTGACACGAACAAAGCATGCTAGCTACAATATCAACTTCACCCATAATTTTACGTCATACCAGAGCAAAATCTTGAGTGTCACAGCACAACGCCCATCACTCTGAGACATGAAGATCAACATTATTTTACGCAAAAAAATCACTGGAGTCATTGCCATTCAATTTTGAACGCAGTAACTTGCGCACTATAACATAAATGTTTGAATAATAGTGTGGTACCTACTTCTCCAGGGCCACCTTTAGAAAAGCGCCTTACCTCTACAATATCTCAATTATTCTATAGCTCTATTAACGATGGAGTGTTAAAAATTTAACATGTCTAATCGTGTGTGTCTATCTGTGGCATTAGCCAAGAGTGGTCTTGATTCATCAAAATCAGTTTAGCTATTTCCAAGTTATCAGCTCTTTTATTAGCTGCGGTAAGAATTCTACTGCGTCGCGTTGGGGGATTTCTAATTTTTGTCTTTTTTTATCATTATATACTATTTCAGGACCACCACCACCCGTCGTACAAGTTCTCCTACTCAGTGGACGACCCCCACACCGGCGACCACAAGTCGCAGCACGAGCACCGCGACGGCGACGCAGTAAGGGGGGAGTACTCCCTCGTGGAGCCCGACGGCAACGTGCGCTCTGTTCATTACACCGCTGATGACAAGCACGGGTATGAATCTACTAAATCATTCATTCATTCAAAATGTAAGAACAAGGCTGCTGTCAGTGGAACAACTTCTACGTTTCGCGATCCTCTGCCAGTGTTTTCACCTCCCTGTACGACTCGACATCTACTTTCTCTTTAATTTAATCTAAAAATGTATACTACTATAACGCACCATCAAGGAAAGATACGTCAATAATGAATAGTTGTCGAGAAAATTTTGCTAGTTCCGGAACACCTCGTGTATGGCATGAAACGGTGTTGGTCGGTGACGGAACGGTCTAGTTGGCGATAGTCTCGTGGTCTCATAGACCGTCATGGTATGGGACGCTATAGTGGGCAGATATCTATATGTACAGGTACGGTAATTATATACGAAGATAATGATTATAATATCAAATCTGGACCTCAAATTTCCAAGATCAGGTCCATAATTAGCATCTTGAACGCTAATAGAATTCGTTTACCATATTCTAAACATGAGTACCTACCTACAATAACTTAATTTTCTTAAGTTACTTATGTTGGTATAGCTTAGCGGATTAGCAACTTAAAGTAACAGTGGTCAACCACTTGTCTTATTGGAATAATCAATACAGATAACGTCTAGCAGTCATGTGACCAAAATGAAAACGATAAGTAATATACTTTTCAACACACTTGCTCAAAAAGTGGCTCTAATTTCAACGTAATTGGGCACATAATGACACCTGTAATCAAACTGTGAATTTTTCATTGCTATGATACACAAGTGATAAATAGTTTTTTTTTAATGGTTGAGTTGCTTTGTTCTTAAAAAAAGTTTCGATACAAAAACTGTGAAACACCTTTAAATTTTGTTGTTCCACTTGGTTTTCTTTGCCAAGGATCTAAAACACTAAATATATTTTACTATAATGTCAGTGGATAAATTTTATTTACCACGACATTACTAACCATTTTGCAACAGCATATCTTTACCTTAAAATATTTTCTACTATCGGAACATCACTACCTACCTAATATTTAATCAAGCACGATCCGTTTAGAGTAGTGTAACCACGAGTAAAAAGTTTACTCGTAGTCGTAGACGTACATCGTGTACGATGAAAGAAGGTGTTGGGATGTTTTTTTGCGAAAAATAATTATAATTGACATCAAAGAGTTATTTTTGTGATAAACAATTCAAAATTATTCGCGGATGCAGGACTCGAACCTTGCGTCTTCGGAACACTAGCCCGACGCTCTGCCCAACTGAGCTAATCCGCAATATTGCATACGCGTCTGGGCAGAGCGTCGGGCTAGTGTTCCGAAGACGCAAGGTTCGAGTCCTGCATCCGCGAATAATTTTGAATTGTTTATCACAAAAATAACTCTTTAAGATAAACCTAGTGTGGGATGCACTATAAAAATTAAAATAATTTAATATAATTGACATGTTTATTTTCTGTTTCCGCAGTTTCCGAGCCGTGGTTCACCATAAGACTGTTCATCACCATGCTATCCCGCATCATCCACATCATGATCATCACGATAATCATGATCATCATGACCGGCATCATGGCCACCACCATGGCCACGCTATCAGTCATCAGGAACAGCACGTCGTTCATCACGGACATCATGGACATGATGACCACCGTGACCACCATGGTCATCATGGCCATCATTGACCTGGACAATACTTATAACCACAAAACCTCGATCTCGATAGAATATAAAGCAAACTGCATACTTCCTCTGCAAGTTAAGTTAGCGCTGACAAATATAAACTCAATACTCAGTATCATGTTTTATTACCATTTAACCCTAAATATTCTTAAACACAATACTGTCTTAAGTTAAATAATATTTTTAGAGTATCATATTGATTTAAAAATACATAGAATAAAATTACATTGATATAAAGTTGACGACAATAAGATATACTTAGAAGACCAACATTGACCTGCTAGTGTATATTTTCTTTACTATAAACATAGATTTATATTTACGCATTCCTTTATTTTGCACCTAAATATTTCAAAGTAGGTAGTTTTAAAAATTATAACATAGCCTAGGCTTTTAGTACAAATTGTCATTATCCCGAAACTTTTTGAGAACATGACTTACACTGAAGTCTACTCCAGAATTGTAAAGACTTTTAGTGCCTGAAAAATCTGAATCATCTCTATTGCGAGATTTAGCTGAAATTATATTTCTGTTCGTGTTTTTCTGGTTTGAAGGAAAGGAGTCATGGGTGCCTTCATCTGTGGAGCCATGACTATGATCTGGGAATTGATGCTTGTTCGGTTCGTTTCTTTTAACTACGGCGTTAAACCTGTGGAAAACGAAAAAGATAAGTAAAGTTAAAAGTTAATTATAGGTAGATATGACATGTAATTTACTTATACCTACCGGACTTCCTATTGTATGCAGGCAAATAGGCTAATGATAGCTTTACTCTGCACCGTGTATTAATTAAAAAACTGTATTGCCGAAGGCAGCGTCTTTCAAAAGTACTTAAGATTCGTACATCATTTTTTATACTTTACATTGTTCATACTTGTGCAGTAAAAACCAGTTTTTTTTATCATGTATAAGGAGCAGTCTGAGTTATGGATTTATGATGTAGGTTAGATTTTTATAAATATATAACATGTACTGTACTGTACTCTACCAGCCTTTTTAATAGTCCACTGCAGGACGTAGGTCTACCTTCGAAGGATGATTGGGCCATATTCACCACGCTGGCCTAGTGCGGGTTGGTGGATTCACATACGCCATCGATTTTTTTCTACGGACATATGCAGGTTGCCTCACGATGTTTTCCTTCACCGAAAAGTCAGTGGTGTGAAATTCCGTACATAAATTCGAAGAACTCATTGGTACGGGACTGGGATTTGAACCCACAACCTCAGTGTCATTCCACTAGACCACCACGGCTTATAATACATACATGTCATGTATTATATTACATGTGAATACATAACATGTAATATAATAATTATAAATACCCAAAAATTTAAGAAGGCTGGTATTTATTTTGACTCTAGCTCATACTTTAAGCTGCGTAAAAGATACCAGAGACGAAGTGTGTAGATAAATAGTTTGTGAGGTAACAATCCACCGATATAATCAAATTCACGAAACGACAAACTTCTAACACATCACTGAAGGGGAAGCATCCAGATCCCTATAAAGTGACTCACCCATTTATGGCATCAGCAGTGTACTCCACGGTCCTGAGCGCACCATCTGGCTCATAGAGAGTGTACACTCCTCTCACTCTGTCTCCATCTCTGCTCTCCCAGTGGCTTTTCCTGTCTCCAGTCTGCTGATCCGATACCTCGTATTTATATTCATACTTAGGCTGAAAAAAAAACAACATTATTTTGTGATTGCACGTTTGTAATTCGTTATCTATTAGTTAAGATAAAAATAGGCTTGTTGACTGAAAATAATATAACTATCCCGTCAAATAGATTATCAAAAAATATTAGACACGACACTTCTTTTGTCGATTTTACTAAAAATGATGAAGATATTATAACCCATTAAAGATCTGCGTGACGTTTCTACTACTTGTGTACTATAAATGTAACGCACTAGGGACTTTACAAGCCTCCACTCCCAAAATTTGACAAAGGAGTTGGTAAACTTTTTATATGGGAGGCGGTCCTTGAAAACCGGCAGCGATGCGAGCTGTATTAATGTTTACCGCCATATTTAAGAATATTATTTCACGCAAAAACATATTTTTGTGTATCGCCGTTTTATTATAATATCTCTTTTTTATTTCACTAAGTAGAAAATATTTAGACAGAACTGGTAATACTAAGAGGAGGTCTACGTAGTCTACGTATCAGACAGGAATCTTCAAACAACCAATAGCGGGCTGGTATTTTAGAGTTTGACATTTATTTATTTTTTAAAACATGGCGACCAGCCCTCTATTGGTTGTTCAATATTGACAATGTCATTTCCTTTTGCTGTTTCATAATGTCACTGTCAGGTTTTTTTTTTCAATTTAGACTTAATGCAGTTATTTGGTGTAGCACATAGTTCATTTTTCTAATGTTTTTAGAACCCATTTAAAAATTAAATGGCGATGAAAAAAAATCTAAAAAATATGTGTTTGAAAAGATAATTATATAAGCTTTCTATTGGTATATATTTTGTTTCTGCAAGATTTCAAAAACCGCATCTTTTCCATATCCTTTATATTTGTCATTTATTGTTGGATTGAAAAAAAAATAAGTGCCCAACATTTTTTAAAAATTCAACAAGCGGACTTATTATAATAATGATTTTAATAGCCAGTCAACATGCCATCATTTTAATGATATCAAATCAGGTATGTGATGATTAAAACTGTAATAGGAGAAGTTTGTGATTAAAATCATAGAATCTATAGTTTTCCAACTTAAATACTTACGTACCTGTTGTGTACCATATCGCTCAGCTGATGATGAGTCTGAAATAATATTTTTTTAATAAGTAAATTTTACTGTTTTACCTAATTATTAAACATTTTCATCAGTAAGCTTTGCTATACAGTATAATAGCTAGCACATTTTAGCTTAAATTTTAATTTTAAAAACGATATAAAAATCTTATTTCATTTTTAATAAGAAAAGATTTTATTTCTCACTAGGAATAGTAGTGGGAGAGTCCGACAAGCCAGTGTGAAACACGATGCTTTGTGAAGAAGTGGCATGTTGTAACATTGCAACTGGAGATCCTTTAGCAAACAGCCATCCATTTATCAATATCATAATCTGCAAGAAATCGCCGCAATAATGAAAAATCTAAATTTAAAAAGCTTCTCAAATTTAAGAGCCTAAAAATATAAAAATTATATTTAAAATTATATTTTTTATTTACAAAAGCTGTATCACAGGTAATTATTCAATTTATGTAGAAATTTTGAAGTCAAACAGATATGTAAAGGATCTTCCACGAGAAGATTTCCGGCAGAGCTAGACGCAGATGGCTTCAAGAAAAATCTGATCAAAATTCTGAATCCAATAGAGGCACACAAGGCACTGATAACGCAATTAGTGTTACGGTTGTCCATAAGCAACATAGTCTCTTCCCGCCAGGTGAGCTCTTTACGCAACTCAACAATGTTAAAAAATAGTGTAATCGTTTAATCTCATTTAAAACAAAAACAACTAGCCTTAAAATGTATTAAATTCATGTCGAGAAATGAAGTCGTAAATAAACGCAGAGCTGGATTGCAGGGATTCCATCCGTCAAACTCCTTTTTATAGGGTCAGTGCATCAGATAACCGAAACAATGTGCTGGCTGGCGGCGGATGCATTTGCATCGACAAAGGTCCTTGTCAATTAAGCGTTTATATCACCGAGCTAGGAAATATTTAGAAGATACGATATCTAGACGATGTTACCAGAAAAATACGGCAAGATAGGTAATTATTTTTCAAAAAAAAAATGCCACAACCTCCTTAATCGTGTACAAAATTCAGATAGTTCGCTTGAATCAATGTATACAATTTTTTTACATTATTGTTGATTTTTCGAAAACGACTCAGCCGATTACGATAAATTTAAAATGGGACCAACTCGAAAGTATGAGTATCTATACCATTTCGAACTAAAAAGATTTATTAAATCGTATCACAATAGGCGAAAATTTTCGATGAGCATACACAAAAAAATACATAGATAAAGACGAACATAGAGCCTCCTCTTTTTTGTAATTCGGTTAAAAAAGACCCTTCAATGAGTAGATGAAAAGAGACATAATGAGAATGCAATAAAAAGTAAGTAAAAAGTAAACATGTACTTACACGTACACGGATTAGGACAAAATCATTCAGTAAATTCAAAAATATTCGATTAGGTATCATCTGACTATTAGGAAAATAATATCATTGGCAAGTTTTGCAGACGTACTAATTGAATACGAAAAACCGAAACTATTCTTGGGAATTTTCTATTCTTCATGCACTTTTTACTATTTGTAAAAGAGGTCTATAGTGTAGAAAAAAACATATATTTTGGTTCAGTTTGCTGAAATAGCACTGAAAGTGTACAAAAACTTTTGGTGAAGTTTAGGTATAGATATATACGTAGGTATTTATGTATGTATAACATTGTTACCATCATCATTGGCAACTTCAGCCCACAGTAGGGCCTTAAGCCCTCTTTCACCAATCAACCCTGTTTTAATACAATATATTATGTACTTAAATAGTCAAAATAGCAAGTGAGTAAAAAAATATTTCACGTATATTCACCCCTTGTATTACCATAGTTATATCGACCTGAAAAATAATTCGATCAATTTTCAATCGGGTCGTGAATTGTAAATGCGCGCTAGAAAAACTTATAAAAAGTGGCTAAGTATTGTGACGTAAGAGGTTTCTAGTACATATGAGGATTGTGTAATTAACAGGGCTTGTTTATGCGAAGAATGGAATATACGCAACTCCTTATAGAGCTATAAAAACCTGAAAAAAAATGGAAACATCTTACGAAGTTCTGCTTTTCTGTGTACGATAGCATAGACGTCAAATAGGTACATTAAGTACCTACACCGGCACTATTAATATTATATAAACTATAACGTGGACGTTGTGAAGTATTTTAAATTAAATAATATTGAGCGCGAGCCCACTTTATAATTACCATCAAGACGCTACATAATTTTAACCCTCAGCTTAGCAGCTGGCACTTTTGTTTATACATTATAAGGCTACATGTCTACCAACTCCCCTGATGGTAAGCTAAGTTGTAGCCGAGGATGGAGTATGTAGACCAAGAAGATGTCCATCCACTCTTGCCTTAAGGCGCCATAGTATCAGCGCAATATTTTATATGAGCGGGTAAAGACCAATACGCCCCTGGCTTCGCCCGATTTTTGCATTCAAAAATCAATATTAGCACTTTTTCCTAAATTTTATGAATTAAAGCTATAATTCAATTCATATGCATAATTCATCATATAATTCAATTCATAAATAACAGATCCAGAAATAATTCTAAACGTGTAGAAAAGTGCCCAAAAATGCAATAAACTTTCTTAGAATTCATGAATTTGTTCTAAAAAGTGGCATCTTCGCATTTAATTTCTATCGAGCGAAATTTTTTGAATTGTGTTCGAGTTTTGAGAATATTGTGTATTTTTGACCACCAGACCCTTTGGAACCACCGGAGGAGGAATACAATTCGACGCGTATATTTTTTTTATGTATGGTAGTTGGTAGTTATTTAACAAGACATAACAAACCACGTGTATAACCATGCATAATTTTTTTCATAGTAGTCCGATCTCAATAATTCTTTTTTATTGGAAAGAATATACTTCGAAATTGACCCCATTTAAATTTTATCGAAATCGGCTTAGCCATTTTTGATAAATCAACAATAATGTGAAAAATGCTATATCAATCCGTCCATAATATTTGCGTTCTAGCGATGCGCCCCGGCTTCGCACAGGTGTATTATACATATAAACATTTCTCTTGAATTACTCTAGGTATCTATTAAAATAAACTGCATCAAAATCCGTTACGTAGTTTTAAAGATATAAGCCTACATGGGGACAGACAGCGGAAAGCGACTTTGTTTTATACTATGTAATGATTCTGTACACGGGTGAAGTCGGTCTTGCTATATTTTGCAAAAAATAATTATAGATTTATTTGACAACTTCAAGGTTTGATGGAGAAAAGTCAGTTTAACTAGGGTTCGACACAGGTATTTTGAGATTGGATGGCGGCTTAAATAATATCCAGATTGTAATTGTCAGGAAACAATGACGGTACGAGCTTGTAGGAACATCTTGTAGTGTTACATAAAATAACTTTAAAAAATTGTATCTAACCAGAAATACATTTTAAAATCGCATATACAACTTAATAATAAGTGCACATTTGTGTGGTCTAGTTAGACCTGCATTTATATAAATAATATCAGAGCCCTCTATTAGAGATCGTCTGAACTTTAAAACATTAACTCTAGCCAGTACAGCCGCAAACGCAATTGAAAACTTGCATGGCTGTGATTTTAGAGAAGCGAAGACTTAGTAGTAACTTAGTTCTTTATAGAGTTGTCTACTAAACACGTGGCGTATTCGATAGATGTAGCTTATTTACCAAACTTTAACTAACATATTATATTTCAATAAAAGTAACGATTCTTATAGTTCTAAAGATTCTGAATAATTCACCATGCCCGTTAAAAATTACTAATATGCATGACTAAAATTAATGTCTTCATTTTACACTAAATATTTTTTCTAATCCACAACGCCAACGTGTATCATCTCTCTCAGCGTGGTATACCTCTATCTTCTATATATCTCTATCATTTGATGAGTTATTTCTAAATAGGTACCTGTCTACTGACAGTTTATCAAATATTTTACTATGGAAATTTACGTGATTTTCACACATTTTATACTATATATAACGGGACTAAACTCACATGTAGGGATAGTCGTAACGACTATAGATTTGGTCGCATTCGGTTCCGCGTGCTATCACTCGCCAACTTGAGAAAGGTCGCCGAATGCGACCGAAACTATAGTCGTTACGACTATCCCTACACGTGAGTTTAGTCCCGTTATATATAGTATAAAAAGTTTATCAAATATGTTCATTGAGAATCCTAGATACCTTCCTGCATCCGCCATACCTCCCTACTATAGGGAATATAAAATAAATATATACATCTATTTATATAATAAATAAATATTAGGGGACATCTCACACACGGTCTCTGACGCCAAATAAGCAAGGCTTGTGATATGGCAGGAACTGAAATACTTATACATATTTTTGAATACATACTTAAATAAATAATACCTAAATAACACCCAGACACAGAGCAAACACCTATGTTTATCACATAAATACTTGCCTTGAGTGGGAATCGAACCCACGCCTCTTTCGTCCCGTAGTTAGAGTCACTAACCACTGAGCCACTGAGGCAGTCGATAGAACATGTGATGATTCGAAAAAACTGATACCTACTTAGGTATACACGTCTATTTAAATACTTATTTACTTAGTCATTGATCAAATAGTTACAATGCAGTCGTGCTAAGATGAAAAATTTTATTTACTTAAGCCCTGAGCAGTAGAGTGCTATCTCAACAAGAGCATCTCTACTCACTATTTCATAAAAGCCTTATTACGTGCTACAATCAAGCTTAATTACTATTCGGTGCCTAAAAGCAATCATCAAAAATCACACAATCACAAATTGCGGCAACAGCTCGCCTGTAGGTAAATTGCAAATCGCCAAATTCGCATCATTCGATCCAGTTTATTCGCAACACTACGCATATCGTTAGCAAGTACTTACACAAACTCCACAAGGCTGTACTTAAAATATTCTTGAAAGTAACAAAACTGCATACTTCAAGAACAAGTCTTCGCGGATGTCATTTGATGCGGACCCCAAGGTAAAAGCAGATTGCCTAAAATCAAAAAGTCGATTAGGTACCTACCGATTCGTTTTTTACCTTTCCCCGGCGAGTTGGGAACGATTTTTTTTCTCATTTGTTGCTATATCGACCTTTCAGTTTCAGTCAATGACGAAACTTAATTTTACTAAAGATAAAAATATTTCTTAACCTGCAACTAGCCGCGGATGTGTCTGTGATGCCGAGTGGTTTTAAAATTGAATAACTTTACTTATCTTATTCTATTGATTTTTGCTATGTTTTCGTTTGCTAATCTCACGCATGTCTTACTACTACTAGTCTAACTGCTAGTCTTGCTGCATGAATTATACCATATGTCCATGCTACTGACATTATGCCATAATATCGGACATAGCTAGGAAAGTACGCTGCATCACATGTAACGCCTGCTTTACAAAACCGCTTAAAAATTATTTAAGCAAGCTACGAGATATTTTATCTTTTTTTTATTCCTTGTAGGTTTGCGTTTGACTACATACTGCCTGATGTTGAGCAGATATGCGGTCTAGGATGTTACTACGCTTACCTAGAAGATACTTATTTACTCGAGATTTGAAGACACCTACGTTGTACTTTAGCGGGAAGAGAGACCCAGGCAAAGTGTTCCACATTCTGGCGGTTCGTATGAGGAATGAGGATTCGAAACGCTTTGTTCTAACGCGCGGAATGTCTAGCTAGCGCTAGCCGTACTATAGAAGAAAGGGGCACTTGGGAACAGATTGTGTAACTCCTGAGCGCACTCTCCGAAGTGAATCCGATAATAAGCCGACAAACACGCCACCTTACGTCGATGCTCGAGACTGCAGCTGCGATTTAGTCAAGGTGTCGTTGTCAATCAGCCTCCTGGCTCGCCGCTTAATCGACTATACGCTACGGCCTATATACCTCAGTTTCATTGTTTAAAACTATTCTTTCCACTAAATAGTCTTTCCACTAAGATACATCATAGGTCTCTTCAAATCTCGAGTAACTGGGTATCTTCTAGGTAATCGTACTACATCCTACACCGCATATATGCGGTAATATGCCGCAGATATATCTGCGGCATAATGTAGACATTGACACAATCTGAAGACTGGCATGGATCACCAATAACAATTGATGATGTGTATCAATTTAGCATCACCAGTGGCAGGTTAGTTAAAAACTCGCAACTTGTACTATGATGAAACATCGGACACCAATTAAATATAGATCTAACTTAATATACCCGCAGCACCACTTATTATTAAATATCAAATCCTTTCCAGACACTTTATTAATTTGCATGACACCGACGCCACGTACATACTACATGAACTAATTGCACCAGTTACAAAATGTCCAATTTTAGCGAGGGTTCATTAAATAATTTATAGAGCAAGCCGAAGATATGGCGTAATGTTAGTAATGAAATGGTAATAAAATAAATTTTAATAACGAGATAAAATCAATTCTGAAATAAAAACATTTGAGGAATGTTCGTATAGATAAATTAACTTTGGGGCAATATGAAAAGAACCAATTTCAATTCTCAACCATAAGGTTAAGTATTTGTCTTTTTTTTGCAATTGATTGCCAAGGAATCCAAGACTTAAGCTTAGTTAACTATTTACTTAAACCTCTCATCTTAACCCCTCAGGGTTAGTCCAGGTTTACACGTAAATTAAAACTACAGTTTTTTCCGTATGGCTCTATACATTTCTATACAGCGCCCCTGGCGGAAACGAGGAAGAACTAACCAAAATGTATGGAACCACACGCAAACGCGTAAGTTTAGGTAAACTACGCAAAATCTGGACTAAAGGCTCTGATGTTAAGCGCTATGCACGCCGTAGGTCAGCTCCATCCTGACCGTCTACGTCTAGTGGCTGGTTACCTATTTTTAGGGTTCCGTACCTCAAAAGGAAAAAACGGAACCCTTATAGGATCACTTTGTTGTCCGTCTGTGTGTAGATCAAGACTCTTTATCTCGGGTTGAGATATCGAGTTGAAATTTAAACTATATACGTATATCTATGGTATCTTGCAGTTGTATAAAAAAAAGCTTCTCAGTTATCGTTTAAAAACGTTAGAGCCGTTTTTGTCCTAAAAAACCGCACATTTCGACACTCACAAAAATCTAAACCTACAGGGTACTTCCAGTTAACATAGAACTATGAAATTTGGCGAGAAATATTGTCGCAGAGTACACATCCTACTTCCTACTAATATTATAAACGCGAAAGTTTGTGAGGATGGATGGATGTATGGATGTTTGTTACTCTTTCACGCAAAAACTACTGATCGGATTGAGATGAAACTTTGCAATAAAATAGCTTATATATCAGAATAACACATAGGCTATAAATTATAATGATATATTGCGTATGCGGGCGAAGCCGCGGGTAAAAACTAGTATAGAAATAAATCTGAAAATTGTACATTTTTATTTAAATCACAAAAAATAGGGCCTCAAAATTCACAAAATATGGGTTCAAAATTCAAAGTGAGTAAATCGTATCATGTAAGGTATCATATAAAAGAACTTCATTAGCATATGCTAAAACAGGTTTTTATTTATTTTAACAATGTGTATGTTTCGAAGTATGACGAGAAAAGTAAAAAAAAATTTTTCTTTGTCGATAGTATAGAGATTACAACTTACTTCCCAATTTTGTGAAATTTTCTGGTTTTGACGGAACCCTCGATGTGCGAGCCTGACTCGCGGTTTTACCATGGGAATTTACGTCGTTTTCACACATTTTATACTATATATAACGGGACTAAACTCTCGTGTACGGATAGTCGTAACGACTATAGTTTCGGTCGCATTCGGTGACCTTTCTCAAGTTAGCGAGTGCTAGCACGCGGAGCCAAAGCAATGCTATAGTCGTTACGACTATCCCTACACCTGAGTTTAGTCCCGTTATATATAGTATAAAATGTGACTCACAGTTGGCCGGTTTTTTTTCAATTACCAATTCAAAACTCTGCAGCGCTCGTCACTCGTAGATATTTCGATGGGTAATTTATTTATTTTCAAAATAATGTCATTATTTCAGCCATAGGACGTTTACCTCTGACCTTAGGCCTGCTCTATAGATCTCCAATAAAACGCAAGCGACTTGCATTCAGCGCAATCCTGAATTCTTAATGAGTTTAAATCTCTTGCTTTCCTGATATTTTACAATGGGACAATAATAATGCTTGCATACTATTATTATATTCCTTGTCGAATAAATAACTAGCAAAGTACACTACAAAAAGCCTATGTTTCAATTAATTATACTTCATTTATTTATGTAATCAAATTAGATGCAAAATTGATAATTTCCAAAGAGATGGACACTAAGTGCGTACGTAATGAAAATGAATCAGAAGATAATACTGTTAACCCACAAAACTTCATAAATATTGAGCCTTTGAATTTCGCAAGCGCGTTCGCCAATTGCGTTTATCTAGATCACTAAAACTTCCTAGTTCAGACTAGAATAGATTCAGAATTGCGTAACGTTATACATTTCAATATATTATTATATGTTTCACATAAATTGTTTCGGATACCTGTATGCTGACTCTATGATAAATACTTAACATACGAGCACATAAACAGCTGTTGCAACATTTTTTTCTCATAAAATAATTAAGAAGAAATTCAATATTACTATCGTTTAAAGTATTGTACAATTGTACAGTAAAATCCACCAAACAGAGAATAACCACACTAAAAATGATGCCTTTTCCTATGTACCTAACATAAAAAAATAGATTGAAACCTAGATAAATTGTATGTATTATAACAAATTGAAACGGTTGAATTGCAACGCCATTTACAAGCATTATTTATTCTGGGAACGAAGAGTTTCGCAATACAAAATTAAATGTACTCAAAGTTAAGAGCAGCCAAAAGTACCAAGCGTATTATTTATGGTATTATTATGCTACTTTAGGCTGCTTTTAATTTTTATGCATAATGATAACTTCATTAAAATTGAAGAAAGGACATGTCCACAAAATGTATGAAGGCTGGTATAATAATAATCAAAAATTCTAACCACAACACTCGTTACATTTCGAGAAAGTTCATATTTTTCTGAGTCTATTACATTAATTAAAACTAAAAAAGAGCCCTCCGTTTTTTTAAAATAATTTTGAATCCATTAGGATAAATAAATATATTTGGCTCAATAGGTAGTTTACCTCTAGCAACCCTGGTTAAGTAACCTCAATTATTGTTAAATGGAAGCATTATTACCAATTAGACACATTTTAAGTGTTTTTTGTCACATTGTACCTACTAACTGGTCACACTGGTAGGTTAACATTTTTAATTTTAGCAAATTAAGAGATGAGTGTGGAAGAATCAGCTACGAATGCAAGTAAAATAACGATAGAAGCCCTTTATTATTGTTAAACTAGAAAAAATACAAAGCTGTATTATTATTTTTCATACAATTTATTGTTCACATTTAACAAAAATGGAGAGTTAAAAAAATCAAAATTAAATATTTTTGAGAAGCTCATATATCAAGCTTTCAAATGATGTATATATCGTCTTGGTTCGATTTTTCTCTGAATAATATACCACTTGTGGACGTCACCTTTACATTTTGGTCTCAATTTTAACATAATATCTCTCACTAAAATGATAAAAATTTCAATACAAGATTATCCATTGAGTCGAGAAAAAAAAAACAGCTGTTTTATACATTTTGTCAATTGCGAGTTGCAGTTTTGTGTGGAACAGCGCTGATTTTTTTCTCGAATTTCGGGTTGGCTCCAGAGTAAAATTTGTCAAAGATGGTCTTAATCACCGCCTTTTGGCTTAGTACAGGATAAGTAGATAACCCTGTATATTACAAAATCCCTTTAGATGCAAGTATCTTTATAGACTACTAGTTTTTTGACTACTAGTTAATATCATTATAATTTATAGCCTATGTGTTATTCTGATATATAAGCTATATTATAGCAAAGTTTCATCTCAATCCGTTCAGTAGTTTTTGCGTGAAAGAGTAACATACATCCATCCATCCATCCTCACAAACTTTCGCGTTTATAATATTAGTAGGATTATACAACAGAAAAACTAAAGCTCCTAAGTACTACATAAAAAGCAATTGAATCATCCACAGACCATAGAAAGACTCATGATAAACAATCCAAACATGTACTTAAGCCAGCAACGTTTCCAGATAAATTATACCTAATCCTAGTGCTGTCATTATAATTATTAGCTAATAAACATAATTAATCAGTAAAATTGACATGATTAACACCTTTGCTCACGAAAACAACGAGGAAATAACGAATGATGATTGCATCACACAAATGAGGTAGCACAATGAGAGGCCTACTTAAATCAAGTATGTTTACGATAAGACGAGTTTTATGCGTTTTTCAGATTTTTCTGTTTTTTACGTTTTTCAGATTTTTCTGCTCTAGCGGGCCAAATTCTACTCCAACCTTTCCTTTATTCTTATTTTCTTTCGAGGTAATATTTGTAGAGCTAGAGATAGTCAAATAATTGTTTTCTATTGTGTTGTAATATTCGGTAGGTTTTGGACAGTCGCGGCTCATTGTTGTTTTCTTGTTTCCATGTCAACGCCATCCGAGTCTGCGCAGACCGCCCACGTCACGGTCTGACGTCCTGACGTCTCCACTTATAGAACCTAAGTTTATTTTTATTTATATTTGTAGTATAATTCTTGTTACTCATGGCATTTTGCGCCCCGGCCGGGCCAAATGCAGTTTCCCAATACGTCAATGTGTCGCAGGGGGACATGATTCAGTGCCTAGAGTGTTCCCAAGTGAGATTTTTTAAAGGACAGAAAGGCCTCAAAATTCACCGTACGCGGTGCCATAAAAATAGCCAAATTACACTTTCGGCCCCTATTGCAGGCTCTGATGGAGCCAGCAGCAGTCCCATGAGCGCTGCTGCTCCTTCCAAACCGCTTTGGGAGGTTCTTAGCTCACTCAAAAGTTCTCTTCCTGTTTTAAAACGCATCCCGCGTGGTGCACGTTTTTCGGTTGCGCAGTGTTTATCTGCTGCTATTCGGAATGTTATTTCTAAAAATTCTTTAGACGCCTGGGAACACCTCTTGACTTTTCCCTACGTTGTGCTTTACGTACATTCGGACCCAACAAACAAAAAATCCCTTACCACTAGGGTAAAGGAAAATTGCGTAAAGTACAGCGCATTGGAAGAGAACTCTTTAGATTTTGAAAGCATTATTCCGCCAACAAGGCAGAATAAACCAAATTCAAAAAAAACAGACGATTCTGTTACTATTAAAATAGTAGAGAGCAAAATTAGTGATGGCGATATCAAAGGCGCCGCACGAGTCCTGTTCTCCAGCGACACTATTGCCCCCCACACACCCGATACGGTCCAGTCACTCCGTGACAAGCATCCGCCGGCAGCATGTCTCCACCTGCCTGAGCCACCACACCCTGATGACGTTGTCATTGAAGTGTCAGCTCAGGAGATTGCAGCGGCCGTTTCTTCTTTTCGGAGCGGCTCAGCCGGAGGCCTAGATGGTCTCTCGCCTCAACATCTAAAAGATCTTCTATCTTTTAGCTCTGGTGAGGTGGCTGAGTCTCTCTTGAGAGAATTAACGGGTTTGGCAAATCTCATGTTATCTGGGCGGGTCAATGATGACGTCATCGAAGTCTTGTATGGCGCTAACCTATGCGCACTTGTCAAAAAAGATGGTGGCATCAGACCTATTGCTGTTGGCACCACATATCGTCGTCTCGCAGCCAAAGCTGGTTGTGGAAAAAAGGTTGCTCTTTTGAGTAGTCTTTTTCAACCAATACAGCTTGGCTTTGGTTCGCGGGGTGGATGTGAGGCTGCTGTTCATTCGCTTCGTACTTTTCTCGGTCAAAATTGTGGAGAGGTGTTGCTTAAGGTGGATGTCAAAAATGCTTTCAATTCGGTTAATCGAGACGCCTTGTTGGCACAGGTCAAAGACAAAATTCCCGATCTTTTCAATTTTCTTTGGCAATGCTACGGCAAACCCACTAAATTAATTTACAAAAATGATGTTTTGCTATCTTCCGTTGGCTGTCAACAAGGTGACCCTCTCGGACCAGCCATTTTCAGCCTGGCCATTCATCCAATTGTTCAACGTCTCCAATCTAAACTCAACGTTTGGTATCTGGATGACGGGACTTTGGGTGGCGATGCGAGCACAGTCCTACGTGATTTGGAAATTCTTATTGACGAGTTTCGTCAAATTGGTTTGGAGCTAAATTTTTCGAAATGCGAACTTTTCGTTTGCGACTCATGTCCGGATAAAGATTTGATACTTAACAAATTTAATGATTTGGCACCTAATATCAAATCGGTAGACAAGTGTTCTCTTCGCCTTCTAGGTTCGCCGATATTAGATGAGTCTTTTCCGCCTTTCGTTCAAGAAAAAATTCAAAATTTTTTGAGTGCCTCTGATAGGCTACTCAAAATTAACGCCCACATGGCTTTTACCATTATAAGATGTTGTCTGTTTGTTCCAAAATTTATGTACGCTTTACGATGTAGTCCATTGTGGAAACACAATGAGCTCCTTTTGAGCTTAGACGATGTTGTAAAGCAGTCCCTAGTATCGGTTTTGAATATTGACATGAGTGAAAGGGCGTGGCTACAAGCCTCCTTGCCTGTTAGGCTTGGAGGGCTAGGGGTCCGCCAAATTTCAAGTGTTGCTTTACCAGCTTTCTTGTCCTCCATTCATAGTACTCAGAACTTGATTGAAAAAATCCTCGCACCTTCTTTAGGCCGTTCTGGCGTAGATGTAGCTCATTTGAATGAGGCAACGAATGCTTGGAGGGTCGCTTGCCCAAATACCGAGCTTCCAAAGACTTTATCGTCGCAGAGACTGTGGGATCGGCCGATCTGCGAACTAGCACGGAAATCTCTTCTAGATACGTGTCCTAGCGTCGCGGATCGCGCTCGTATCCTTGCAGTCTCTGTATGGGAGTCCGGTCTTTGGTTGCAAGCATTGCCCTCTTTCAATACTGGTAACCTTTTAGACCCAACTGCATTTCGTCTAGCTGTCAGCTTACGCTTGGGTGCAAGGTGTTGTGAGGCCCATCGCTGTCAGTGTGGTACTGCAGTTGACCAGCTCGGTCACCACGGTCTCTCTTGCTCAAGAAGCGCTGGTCGGATTGGACGCCACGCCAGCCTTAATGATGTCATACGCAGGGCTTTTGTCACCGCCAATATCGCAGCCGTACTCGAACCGAGTGGGTTGGCGCGTGGTGATGGCAAAAGGCCTGACGGCATGACGCTGGTCCCATGGAAGTGTGGTCGGCCCTTAGTATGGGACGCAACTTGCGTCGATACTTTGGCACCGTCACATCTTCCTGAGACTCAGAGTAGGGCTGGAGCGGCGGCCAATTCGGCTGAGCAGCACAAGCGGCGCAAATATGCTAACCTCGGTAGTGGTTACATATTTGAGCCATTTGGAGTTGAGACTTTGGGTCCGTGGGGGCCGGGAGCTCATTTCGTTTTCAAAAATCTTTCTGAGCGTCTGGTGGACGCGACGCGTGACCAAAATGCTGGTGTTTATTTGGCTCAACGTATAAGCATTGCCATTCAGCGTGGCAATGCTGCCAGCATGCTGGGCACGCTGCCAACTGGCAGTGGGCTTGAGCACTTGGATTATCTTTAGACCTTCAAGGGTCTGTGGATGATCCAATTGCTTTCTATGTAGTAGTAGTGTAGTATTGTCATTATTATTTTAAAAAAAAATAAAAAAAAAAAAAAAAAAAAAAAAGACAAAACAGTAAAAAAAAAAAAGTCTTATACTCTAATTGTTTGTTTGCAAGTCATATACAATATAACATTGTTTGTTTCATTTCAGACGGACGATATCTGCAACTGAATATAAGTTGTGGCTAGAGTTTGTGCTAAAATAGAACCGTCGTGGCGTTACGGTGAACTAACAATAAGATTTTATTAGCAGCCAAGGTACCGACTACTTGGTAGACACAAATCTACTGATGAAAACCGAATTAGTGTCTACCAAGTATCAAATACTTTTATTTGTACTAGCAACGACAGAGCAGTGTTGTCAACGTAACAAAATTAGTAGGTATAATGGCATACGGGCGACCTCACCTACGACGCTGCTCATTTTACACAAACTCTACCATGAATCTACGTTATGGGATGCGTATGTTACAATTAGCTAACATAAAATTCATAACTTTAATGTTATAAGGTGTGCTTTACTATTAAGATCGAAATAATGGTACACTGGACCTTGAATCTGCCTACAATGACTTGTTAGCTCATAGACATGTTCTTTTTAGGATCGGCCTCGGGAAAAATATTTAAATGTACTAGTAATACAGTTGATAGTGCAAACGAAAATAACTAGGTCTCTACATGCATAGTATTTAGTATTTATTTATTTCTTGCATTATGTACACTAATCTTAATGGCTAGGTACATACCCTGTTAGGGCGTTGCAAACATAGGTACTTAAAGAACTTATATCTAAGAATGTATCCTTAGATTAATTGGAATGGAATGGAATTGAATGTATCCTTAGATTAATTGGAATGGAATGGAACTGGCAGCAGTGGAATTCCCAAGGCTGATATGATAAAAAATATCAATATTGTTTTCCATACAACTGGTTATTTAATCATCAAGCGCTTGTATCTATTTCAAGTGCCTACATAATAAACCACGTGTGGTTGTAACACAAAATAACATAACACATCGAATAGGCATATCCTTCCTATTAAGATCTTTGTACTAATATTGCATAGATTAGCGTCATTGTAATCGTACAATCGCTATGATACCTGTAATCCTCTGTCAGCACTGTATTATTCATTACGAATCGGTTTTCAATAGGTCGTGCATTATGCATAAGGCAGTAATATTTATTATCAATCATAATAATCTACAAACCGGATAGAATCGATCCCGGTGTAGCAGAAACTAGTTAAATGGGTGAATTATCAAGGTACCTATTAAATACCGTGGCAAAGAACTTTCGAAGATACCGACGTGTTAACGTTGTTATTGATATGACCACACTTTGTTTTTAAGTTTCTTTATAACTGAACACAAAGCGAAAAGTACTGCCATTTATGAAGTAAACCCAATTTTACCGACCTCCAAAAAAGAGGAGGTACTATGTTCGTCTGTATGTATTTTTTGTCTATGTTCATCGATATTGTAGATAGTGAACCGATTTTAAAAAATCTTTTTTAGTTCGCAAGAGTATACTTGCGAGGTATTAGGTCTCATTTAAATGTCATCAAAATCGGCTGAGCCATTTTTGATAAATCGGCAAAAATATACATCGATTTGTGCAAACTATTCCAATTCTGTACATGGTGGAAGGCGGTTTTGCTATATTTTGCGAAAAATAATTGTTAAAGTTTGTAAGATTGAAATTCACGGAAAAAGCGATCCAAATGAAAAAAAGTAGCCCTAGATTAATGATATTTACTGATATTTCGGAGTACAATACAATAAAAGACAGGCTTGCAGTCACGGGAAACCAAGTTACGCACAGAAAAGATAGGTATCACTACATACAATGGCTCGATAACACCAGTGTTATGCCACCTTTTATAAAGGGCTAGAGTCATTAATTATCCAAATAATTAAAATACCCAAGCCCATGTCACAAGTATGTATGGTATCGCCTGGGAATCACCTTCAAACATATTTTATGCCTACGTTACATCACAGCGATTATAGAGAGTATTTAAAGTTGAATAAAAATAGTTAACAGTAATAAAATTAAAGGTCATAAAAGAGTTATGGGTGTACTCGTAAATAACTTTTATTTAAATAGAGGAAATTGATTTCTCAATAAAGCCTACGTTAAAATAAACGTGGTCTACTGATACATTACGTTAGTAAATTATTTTTGTAACACCTATAATTATGGGTGCTACTTAACTATTTAAGATTAATGGTTTGATGAATTAATACCATTTACTTAAATCTAGTTAGTAAAGATACGGATGCAGAGATAATAAAATGAAAATAAATCTACAAGTTGTGTATGTAATTTTAAAGAAAATTTTACACAGGATTAAATTTAAAATTTTAATAACTCCAAACCAATAACATTCTTACTGGGCAAACGCTACCATTAACAAAAGAGTAGATAAGTTTGAAACAGCTGAACCGATTTTGATAAAACTTATTTAAGAACATTCCCTTGAATTCACTTGAACTAGTTTATCTTTCAAACAAAACAATCAAAATTCACGCTATGATGCCACAGACAGTCAGACACACACACACACACACACACAGTGACACGTCAAACTTATACACCCTGTTGTTTTTACGTCAGGGGATCAAAAATAGGTACTTAAACACTTAAAAACTTTTTAGATTTTGGTACTTAATAACAAGCACGTGCGGTGGGTGTTATCACAAGGTTCCGCTGTCCTCTAAGTACCAAGTACAAAATGATTGATAGTTGAATACAGTATCGCTTAGCTTTACCTATACAAGACTTAAAAGGACAACTTACGACTACGAATTGGAACACAAAAACTACACATATGAAGGTAACCATGGTCTTTATACATTGAAATAAGTCATACATAAATAAACTAACTTTGTACGTAGTGATCAAATAAAATGTAGAAGAATTTGAAAATATACAGGGTTACTGATAATTAATTGGTATCTCTCCTTTTAGGGGCTTATTCTGTACATCAAAACTAACAACTTTAAAAAAAACAGCTAATTCATACATGTATGTCAAGGAATGATATTTTTCTATGGAACAGCATTTTTTGAGATTTCATTAAAATCGTTGAACAAAAGTTGATAGTTTTAATGTACAAAATAACTAAAAATAATCCCCTTAAACAAATGCTAATTGATTGAGTTGGACTCGTGCTTGAATGGTTTCGTACAGTATGGGCAAAGAAGATATAATAATTCTACGGTATGGGAGCCCCTCGGCAAACATAAATCACGTTTGATGTATGTGGGAGCCCCTTTTAAATATTTATATTTTTCTGTTATTAGTATTTGTTGTTATAGTGGCAATTGAAATACATCATCTGTGAAAATTTCAACTCTAACTATAACCGTTGATGAGATACAGCCTGGAGACAGACAGACGGATAGCAGTCCTAGTAATAGGGTCCCGTTTTTACCCTTTGGGTACGGAACCCTAAAAAACAGCGATATTTAAAGATCTTAATATGGAACAGCTGATTTTTGAGCAAAGTGCCTAATTTCAATTAACATATTATTTTGTAATACCTACGTATCTCTGCGCGATCGATTCAGGAATGAGGGGATCCGCAGACGAACTAAAGTTACCGACTTAGCCCATTGGATTAGCAAGTTGAAATAGCAGTGGGCAGGGCACATAGTTCGGAGAACAGATAGCCGATGGGGCAGTAAATTTCTCAAATAGAGACCACGCGCCGGCAAGCGCAACATAGGAATAGGAGTAAGTTGACCGATAGGAACGCGCTGGAGACAGGCTGCTTTCAAGTGGGCTTATTGGAAATCTACAGGGGAAGCATATGTCCTTCAATAGACATCCTACATAATAATGATGAAACATTTACTACTTACAATACGTACCCATATCTACGCAATATCACATATGTGAGTATCGTATATGTACGCAGTTGCCAGCAACCCCTGACCCACCTGCCCCAGTTTAGAAGAAACAGTAGTAACCTGTTCCAATTTCACAACTCTTATCACCAACAAACACGTTTGATCTCATATCTAATACCAGATCCTGTGATACTGGATGTGTTGCACATGGTTATGTAAAACCAATGAATTATTTTAATACTATGAACTTACACGATTACCTGTCTATGTACTTACCTACCTAAATGTATAGACTGGCTTGTCTAGTAGTAGCTATTGTGTCAATCGATAGCAGTAGATATATCTACTCGTAGTAAGTACCATCTTAGATTGTATATTGATAGGTTTTTTAGGGTTCCGCACCTCAAAAGGAAAAAACGGAACCCTTATAGGATCACTTTGTCCGTCCGTCTGTCCGTCTGTCCGTCTGTCCGTCTGTCCGTCTGTCCGTCTGTACGTCTGTCCGTCTGTCCGTCTGTCCGTCTGTCCGTCTGTCCGTCTGTCGGTCTGTCCGTCTGTCCGTCTGTCCATCTATGTGTATGTCAAGACTTTATCTCGGGAACGCGTAAATATATCGAGTTGAAATTTAAACTGTATACGTACATCTATGGTCTTTTGCAGTTGTGTAAAAGAAAAACTTCTCAGTTATCGTTTAGAAAAGTTAGAGCCATTTATGTCGTAAAAAACTGCATATTTCGCCTCTAACAAAAATCAAAACCTACAGGGTACTTCCCGTTGATGGCCGTGGGGTGCCGGCAGAGTAGAATAGCACCCCCCTCTTGTACCAGGTGTCGTAAGAGCCGACTGAGGTACTACGGAACCGACAGTTGGCGGTATAACCATCCAGAAAAGCGTAGCTAAAATGCAACAGGGCGGGGATGGGCAGCAGCATCCTCGTCGCGAGAGCTACGCCCTGCGATTGCCAACACGCTTGCCCAGCGCGGCAATTATGGGCAAAATCCCCCTATTATGATAGCACAAAATAAAACCAGGCCCCCAGTCCCCGGCAGCTCCGCTAGTCCTGGTTCCGGCAGCGACCACGGTAACGGCGGAGCAAGGGGTGCTAAGAATCCCCGGCAGAGATCCGGCTGCCACCCTAACCGACGACGACTGGCCCTGGCAACATATAACGTGCGCACTATGAGGACTGATGAGAAGATTGCGGAACTGGAAGAAGAGTTGGGTAGGTTGCGATGGGATATTATGGGGTTATCTGAAGTCCGTAGAGAGGGCGAGGACACGATAACCCTGAAATCCGGCAACCTACTGTACTACCGGGAAGGTGACCAACGGTCCCAAGGTGGTGTCGGCTTTCTCGTTCACAAGTCTCTCGTTAACAACATCATTACCATCGAAAGTGTGTCGAGCAGGGTTGTATACCTGATACTCAGAATATCCAAACGATATTTGTTGAAGGTCATCCAGGTATACGCACCGACCTCGTCACACCCAGATGATGAAGTGGAGGCTATGTATGAGGACGTAAGTCGGGCCATACATACGTCTAAGACCCGCTTCACGGTTGTTATGGGAGATTTCAACGCAAAGTTGGGCAAGAAAAGCGATGATGAGTTGAGAGTGGGGCAATTTGGATTTGGGCAACGGAACCCCAGGGGCCACATGCTGGCAGACTTTCTGGAGAAAGAGCAACTCTTCATGATGAACTCTTTCTTCCAGAAGCCACCTCGCAGGAAATGGACATGGATGAGTCCCGACGGTACCACGAGAAATGAGATAGACTTCATCATGACTAGTGAAAAACGGATATTCAACGACGTCTCCGTGATCCACAGGGTAAAAACCGGCAGTGATCACAGAATCGTCCGAGGCAAACTGAATATCAACGTCAAACTCGAAAGGTCCCGTCTGATACAGTCTACGCTCCGACCTTCTCGTGCCCACATACAAAACCCCGAGAACTTTCAGCTCGAGCTCTCAAATCGCTTTGCTTGCCTGGAGAACTTTGCGTCAGTGGACGAGATCAATAACGGGCTCGTAGAAACTGTCCAAACGGTGGGTTCTAAATTCTTTAGACCCCGCCGTTCAGATAGACCTCAGAAATTCTCCGATCATACTCTAAATCTCATGGCCGAACGACGCTCGCTAAGACTGCAGTCTTCCGATGATGCAAAGTCATACAGGCGGCTCAATAGACAGATTTCAAAATCGGTGCGGTGCGACATTCGTCTCTTTAATACTAAACATGTTAAAGAGACAATAGAGCGGAACAAAGGCTCCAAAGTGTTCGCGAGGCATTTTTCTATTGGGCAAAGCCAGTTGACAAAGCTGAAGAGAGAAGATGGCAGTATAGCGTCAACCAAGGCAGAGGTATTGCAGGAGATCGAAAGGTTTTACGGACAGTTATACGCCTCGGTAGCAAAGCCTGTAAACAGCGCGGCCAAAGACCCAAGAGCCAAGCTGACCCGACACTTCACCGAAGACATCCCGGACATTAGCCTGTACGAGATTAGGATGGCCCTGAACCAACTTAAGAACAATAAGGCGCCGGGTGACGACGGAATCACTTCAGAGCTTCTGAAAGCGGGTGGAACGCCGGTACTAAAAGTCCTTCAGAAGCTATTTAACACCGTCGTCCTCGAGGGCATAACGCCAGAAGCGTGGAACAGAGGCGTGGTGGTGTTGTTTTTCAAAAAAGGTGACAACACCTTATTGAAGAACTACAGACCCATCTCACTTCTGAGCCATGTTTATAAGTTGTTTTCAAGGGTCATTACGAATCGTCTCGAACGCAGGCTTGATGACTTCCAGCCTCCCGAACAAGCCGGTTTCCGGAAGGGCTTTGGAACCATGGACCACATACATACGCTGCGGCAGGTTATACAGAAGACCGAGGAGTATAACCTGCCACTTTGCTTGGCGTTTGTGGACTATGAGAAAGCCTTTGATTCGGTTGAGACATGGGCTGTGCTTGAGTCTCTTCAACGATGCCGTATAGACCATCGGTACATTGAAGTGCTGAAGTGTTTGTATAATAACGCCACTATGTCGGTTCGAGTACAGGAAGAGAGCTCCAAGGCGATCCCTTTGAAGAGAGGCGTAAGACAGGGAGACGTAATATCTCCGAAACTGTTTACTACTACTCTGGAGAACGCCTTTAAGCTCTTGGAATGGAAAGGACTCGGCATCAACATCAATGGCGAATACATCACTCACCTTCGATTTGCCGACGATATCGTGGTCATGGCAAAGTCGATGGAAGAACTAAGCACGATGCTCGAAGGCCTTAATCGAGTCTCTCAACAGGTGGGTCTTAAAATGAACATGGACAAGACAAAGGTCATGTGTAATTCTCATGTTGTACCCACCCCTATTTCAGTTGGGAACTCGGTTCTTGAAGTCGTTGACTCGTACGTCTACCTAGGACAAGTAGTCCAGTTAGGTAGGTCCGACTTTAAGAAAGAGGCCAATCGCCGAATCCAACTCGGTTGGGCAGCGTTTGGGAAATTGCGTAACGTCTTCTCGTCCGACATACCTCAGTGCCTCAAGTCGAAAGTTTTCGACCAGTGTGTGTTGCCAGTGATGACTTATGGCACAGAAACGTGGTCTCTCACTATGGGTCTTATTAGTAAGCTCCAAGTAGCCCAACGAGCCATGGAGAGGGCTATGCCCGGAGTTTCTCTGCGAGATCGAATCAGGAATGAGGAGATCCGTAGAAGAACCAAGGTTACCGACATAGCCCAGCGGATTGGCAAGTTGAAGTGGCAATGGGCAGGGCACATAGCGCGGAGAACTGATGACCGATGGGGTCGAAAAGTTCTCGAGTGGAGACCACGTACCGGCAAGCGCAGTGTAGGTCGTCCACCCACGAGGTGGACGGATGACCTTATTAGGACCGCAGGATCGCGCTGGATGCAAGCCGCTATCAACCGGTCTTATTGGAAATCATTAGGGGAGGCCTATGTCCAGCAGTGGACGTCCTATGGCTGAAATGATGATGATGACTTCCCGTTGACATAGAACTATGAAATTTGGCAAAATGCATTGTCTCAGAGCACACATATAGTAATAAATCTGAAAACTGTACATATTTATTTAAATCACAAAAAATAGGGGCTCAAAATTAACAAAATATGGGTTCAAAATTCAAAGTGAGTAAATTGTATCATGTAAGGTATAATAAAGGTATAATAAGGTATATAAAAGAGTATAATAAGGTATATAAAAGAACTTCATTAGGACATGCTAAAACAGGTGTTTTTAATTATTTTAATAACTTGTTTGTACGGAACCTTCGATGTGCGAGCCTGACTCGCACTTGTCCGGTTTTTTTTTTATGGAGAATAGGGCTATATTTGGCCACCATCTCGCCTGATGGAAAGCGAAGTTGTAGTCGAAGATGGAGTATGTAGACCTAGAAGAGACACTATTTACACTTCTTCCCAATGTTTTTCTCCACTGCGCACTGCTTGAATCGACGCGACGCCGACGCGGCAAAACACATAACATGTATTAACCGACTTCCAAAAAGGAGGAGGTTCTATGCTCGTCTGTTTGTATTTTTTTGTGTATGTTCATCGATGTTTTCGCCAATTGTGAACCGATTTAAAAATAAAACTTTTTTAGTTCGAAAACTCCGGGTATGCCTACTCCGGATGTGGCCCATTTAATTTTTTTCGAAATCGGATGAGCCGTTTTTACTAGCTTTTATTTAACAGATAAACAGATAAACATTTTATTGATAATTTGTCAAAAATTATAAGTCACAAAATACAATAATCATTCATAAGATTAATAGTAAGTATCCAATGATAATGTGAAGAATATCAAAAAATAATAATGTCATATCACATCATTTTTTTTAAAATCAATTTTAACTTGCAATGTAAGCATGATGTATGTAAGTTCAGGTGGAATCTTGCAAGTTACGAGTTTAGGCACATGCCACACGGGCGTTGACGCCGCGTAATTGCACCGCGGCGCATTCTATTTATTTCTCTAATATATCAAACGAAGAACAAAACACTTTCTTTCTGCGGTTGGCTCACACAAAATCAGACTGTATATGAGAGATTTTACGTATCTTAAGCCGGTTATCCCTAAAACCTTTTTTTCCGCTAACTGCCTAGATGTCATCAGTGTCTAAGGCAACACTGGTCGCCGCGGTGACGCCGCGACGACGCTCAGCACCGCCGCTGCACCGCGGCGGTGCAGCGGCGGTGACGCCGCGGTGCAATTACAGACATGCCACACGAGCGTTGACGCCGCGTAATTGCACCGCGGCGTCACCGCCGCTGCACCGCCGCGGTGCAGCGGCGGTGCTGAGCGTCGTCGCGGCGTCACCGCGGCGACCAGTGTTGCCGGTAGCGATTTAGACATTAAATCTAGAGTATTCGAGTATTCTATGAATTTTTAGCGGGAAAAAAGGTTTTGACGACAACCGTAATCAATCGTAGACAATCTTAAACTGAAGATGAGAAAAATCCCTCGTACGCGTTAGAAATCAGATCGTGTAATTTGTCACGACGAATGTCACAGTAACAGCTTTCCAAGTGACAGCTGTCAAACTTCAAAATGATTTATCTCGGTCAATATCAATTCTAGACTACTGTTGTTTTCATAAAAGTGATAGAACTCGACAAGATCTACATTTCGGATGACAGCTGTCAAACTTAAAAGTGATTTATCTCGGTTATTATCGATTCTAGACTATTGCTCTCTTCACAAAAGTAATAGAGCTCGACGAAATCTACATTTCGGATGACAGCTGTCAAACTTAAAAGTGATTTATCTCGGTAATTATCGATTATAGACTACGGCTGTATTCACAAAAGTGATAGAATTTGACGACATCTACATTCTGGATGAGAGGTGTCAAACTTAAAAGTGATTTATCTCGGTTATTATTGATTCTAGACCATTGATGACTTCACGAAAGTGATAGAGCTTAACGAGATCTACATTTCAGATGACAGCTGTCAAACGTAAAAGTGATTTATCTCGGTTATTATCAATTCTACACTACTGCTCTCTTCACAAAAGTAATAGGGCTCGACGAGATCTATATTTCGGATGACAGCTGTCAAACTTAAAAGTGATTTATCTCGGTAATTATCGATTTTAGACTACTGCTGTCTTCACAAAAGTAATAGAGCTCGACGAGATCTATATTTTGGATGACAGCTGTCAAACTTAAAAGTGATTTATCTCGGTAATTATTGATTCTAGACTACTACTCTCTTCACAAAAGTAATAAAGCTCGACGAGATCTACATTTCGGATCACTTTGAAGTTTGACAGCTGTCATCTGAAATGTAGATTTCGTTGACCTCTATCACTTTTGTGAAGACAGCAGTAGTCTAGAATCGATAATAACCGAGATAAATCACGTTGAAGTTTGACAGCTGTCATCCGAAATATAGATCTCGTTGACCTCTATCACTTTTGTGAAGACAGCAGTAGTCTAAAATCGATAATAACCGAGATAAATCACGTTGAAGTTTGACAGCTGTCATCTGAAATGTAGATCTCATTGAGGTCTATCACTTTTGTGAAGACAGCAGTAGTCTAAAATCGATAATAACCGAGATAAATCACGTTGAAGTTTGACAGCTGTCATCTGAAATGTAGATCTCATTGAGCTCTATCACTTTTGTGAAGACAGCAGTAGTGTAGAATCGATAATGACAAAGATAAATCACTTTGAAAATTGACAGCTGTCACTTGAACAGCTGTTACTGTGACACTCGTGAAAAATCACATTATTCCTCTAGTATATATATCTGTGATCAAACGAAAAACAAAAAATACACTTTCTGATTTATAATATTAGAAAGAGTTAGCGAGGACAACGTTGGACCGCTGACGCTACACAAGATCCGATTTCGCGGTTGGCTCACACAAAATCAGAATGTATATGAGAGATTTTACTTATCTTCAGCTTAAGGTTGAACGGTTATCCCTAAAACCTTTTTTTAGTTCTGATGTCATCAGTGTCTAAGGCAACACCGGGCGCCGCGGTGTCGCCGCGACGACGCTCACCGCGGCGGTGCAGCGGCGGTGACGCCGCGGTGCAATTACGCGGCGTCAACGCCCGTGTGGCATGTGCCTCGCGGCGTCAACGCTCGTGTGGCATGTCTGTAAATTAGATCAACTTCCCGGTTTTCGATTGAGCTGAAATTTTGCACGCATATGTATCTCGTGCAATAATATGGTACCATGGAGCTGATCTGATGATGGAGTCGGACGGTAGCCATAGTAACTCCTGTACTAAACAAGATAGACCCGTCGTGTTTGGGCTCGTTTTACTTGTCTTGGCTAGCACTCTGCTGCTACATGATATCAAGGATCTCAAAAGCTTGTATTTTAAAAAAGTTGTATTTTTATAATAATTTACTAATGGGAAAATTGTACACATCAATTCAAATTTTGAACGCGATTGAAGTCGGTGGTGCCACTTTTTGCGAAAAATAACTATAGTACAATGTATAAAATAACTAATACATTCACCTCACATACTCTAGCAGAAATTTAAACGCGCATATTATTACCGTGATTATTTCCTAAGAGTTAGTAATAGTCAGTAATAAGAGCAGGATATCTACAATTAGTAATATCGATGGTGATTGCTTCGGCTAACGCCCTCTGATGTAATGGACTTGATTGATGGCTGTTTTATTCACACATGCGTGAAATGCGTTTACGATTTAGTATCAAACTAAGTTCTGGAACTTAGTAAATAGGAATTGATCGATAGATGGATCTGTAGCCGGTTCCCTTTCTAATTACATCTTAGATATAAATATTTTACAATATTATTGGGCTTAATTTTACAGGTTTTTTTTTTGCTTTTCTATACATACTTTTGAAATGTTGCACGAAAACGTTATTATTAAATACTCAAGAACAAGTGTGAAAGAAATAGATCATTTATGCGAATAATTTATTGCCATTCACCAAATACAATAATGTATCAACTATTTTAAATTTTCTATGCGTTAAGAACATCAAACTTTTAAAAATTGATATATAATATTTGAATTAATTATAAGATTTTTTTAACGGGCATACGTGCCTTTATTAACTACAATAATATACAAAACTACTTTATATGCTAAAACTACCAACACTACTACTACATAGAAAGCAATAAGGTACCTTTTTAGTGTTTGCCCTAGCTTCGAAATTACTCACATCATTCTCCACGCAGACATTGGTCCTATCCTACTAATATTATATACGCAAAAGTTTTTGAGTATGTACATATGTGTCTCTTTCACAAACAAACGGCTGAACCAATTTAGATGAAATTTGGCATGAAGGTAGCTTAGACCTTGAATTAACACATAGGCTACTTTTTAATTCGAGTTAACGCGGGTAACGCCGCAGGGCGCAGCTCGTATACAAATATGCGTTTGTTTTCAAACGTAGACAATACAAGTTAGTAGCACAAGTACATTAGCGGTAGTCTAGGTATTTAGACTTAGGCTTGCTTCACAATCTACAAATTAGTACCTTTTAGTCTAGCCATCTACTCATGTAAATATGACTTAAGACGAGGCATCGAGCTGAGAAACACGAAAACGAGTACTTTTGAATGCGCGATGTGAGAGGACGAATGATATTGATTCAAATTAAAAATAAAAATCATAGACAAGGGAAAATCTTGAAAAATTTAATGAACCGAACAAAAGTTTGAAAAGTAACCGGCTTTATAAAAAAAAAACTTACAAATTTCTCACCAAAAAAAAAGTTTATTAATTCGAATGCTCAGAATTATCAGCGATATCGCCCCATTATTTTTTACAAATAAAATAGCCAGACCGCTATTCTATTTCATAAACCAAGAAGTTTTTTTTTTAATGTGTTTAATGTGTTAACATTATGAGTAATTAATAAAACTGACTGCCGCCCGCCGCTCTGTCGCGATCCTGTCGAGCGCAACCGCGTAAAATTTGTCCGAGTGAAGGGAGAATTTTTGAAATAATAGTTTATCAATGCGTCACCTTAAAATAAATAATCGCATTACCCGATAACTACGTCAGTTATTAGCCGTTTTATAAGGCAACTATTTTAGGATTAAATTACGTACTTTAACACTAAATAAACATGAGTTATGTTTAATAAATAAATAGTTAAATAATAATAATTTACTGTTTGAGCCTAAAGCAATTTCGACCTCATTTACTTAAAGCTGGATATTCACGCCCTATACTTAAATCATGATTTAAGCTCATATAGTTTTCAATAAATAGTAATATTTAGTTGTTTATGATCCAATAGCTAAATCTAACACAGTTTAACAAACAGTTGTTATGTTAGTACCTATATTTACAGCATTTTTAGTGGTGATACGACCACTTTGGAAGGTACCATAAAAGATTATTTACCTTACTATTAAAATTGCGGAGTTTAAAGCTTTATAATAGTTTTATTGTGATATCAAATGGTATCTGGTAACAATAATATCGAGACGTGTTCAACAAAAAACATAGAGTACTGTATCAGAGTTGAAAAGTCTAATTATGAAGCATACATAGGCTTACCTTTCAAGAGCGATTAAGTCATATGCACCACGCTAGCCCAAGTGGGGGTTGGGATTGATACGCGCCATCTTCTAGATACAGGTTTCCTCATGAAAGTTTCCTTCCCCAAAAAACCAATGGTATACAATCTCGTATATAACTTTCAAAGAAGTTTTTGGAACGAAACCTGGATTTGTATTTGCGACATCACAACTTTAAAGCGAGCGCTCTTCTACTAGGTCACCACATAGAATAAAATATCTATCACTGACATTGTTTGATATGCAGGGAACGATGAAACTCAAACACAAAATGACAAAGATAAACCTTGTCAAAGTTTAGGAGTGGGGGTCGTGACGTCACCTCTCTTATAGAAGTCATTTGCATGGCACTTGTGACGTCACGCGGAACTTTAACGGAATATATCTTCATCAATTTTTGTTTAATTGACAAAAGAAAAAACACGTGTCTAATATTTTTTGAAAGTCTATCTGACGGATTAATTAAGTATATTTTTTTAGACATCATGCCCATTGCATATGTGAAAAAATAAATTACCTATATTTTATACGAACTAGTAATGTTATTGGTTAAATCCAACTTAGCACACACACTCGAGTACATTTCAGAAACGCCAGTAGGCGCCCATTATTACGTCTAGCAATCTGACATTTGAATAAAGAGCTACAAATTAGAGGCTAATGTCTAGTCATAAAGTGTAACGAGAGCGCCTATCACGAATAGGTGAGGCTAAGTACTAGGGTACGGAAAGCAGCAAAGGAAAATAATTAAATCCTTTATCAGTTCTATAGCAGCTATATAAAATAGCCAGGGAATGGAACAGACTACGGAATCTAAGTGCATGTTGTTGTTAATGTTTACCATCAGTCGAGTTCATGGTTACTCGCGGAGTTATTCACGATAAAAAAAGGATTTGTATATATGTATGTACGCGACACTTTTGAACTAGCTATTAAGAGGTAAGTTCAGAATAATATGACTTCCCTATTGCTAAAGATACACTTTTCTGTGTACACGGCACTTTTTAATTACTTAGTATTTTACAACATCAGAATAAGGCAAAGGTGGATAACCGTTGAAATGAGCTCAAACCCATCCCACAATAATTCATTTATTGGTATTCAATATAATATAATATGTCACAAAGGGAGTAACTTATAATGACAAAAATATGCATAAAAGCTATTAAACAAATATACTGTTAAAAAATTACTTTATTAAGTAGTAGCAGTTCTTTTAATTTAGCTCTACATATCTAAAACAATTTTATTATTTCAGTAAATAATAATAATGGTCAGACTTAACGTGGCAATCAGAAATCTGCAATGAAAAACCTTTTCCTGACCGTACCTTAACGAATTCCTTAACTAGAACATTTACCGAGTATTTCCTTCGTTGTAATTGAATGAGCTAATTATACCAAAGCCTTACTTCGCAATAACATCCTAAAAATTTACATTTTGCACCTGCAATGTGAATTGGTTTTCAGACCTTTAAACTGTATGCATGCTAAACTTTACGTTGGTGCGTGAAAGAGTAACAATCAAACAAAACTCATTTTTGGATTCATAAAATATGAGTAAGGTTTAAATTAATCAATTTACAATAATTACTGCAATATAAATATAAATAATAAAGGATAACCAGTTTGCTTCAAACAGTGTTATAATAGTAGGTATCTTGTACCGTACCAACATTTTTAATAGCCCACTGCAGGACGTATGCCTACCCACGAAGGGTGATTGGGCAATGTCCTCCACGCTGACCCAGTGCAGATTGGTGGATTCACATACACCATCGAATTTCTTCTACGGACTTGTGCAGGTTGTCTCACGATTTCTTTTACCGAAAAGCCAGTGGTGTGAAATTCCGTACGTGAATTCTAAGGAATTTATTGGTACAAGACCGGGATTTGAACCCACGACCTTACGATTCTAAGGCGGGTGTCATTACCACTAGACCACCACGGTAGGTATCTTGACATTGGTGTAATTAATTGTTGACCCTCTCTTTACGTTTGCACGCGGAAGCAAATGTCCCTGTTCTTTCTCAAATAATTAAACTCTTAAGGGATTTTTATACGTAATAGTTTCACAACTCTATAAATTACACTCTCATCTTTACAGCTTTGAGGCGCCGCAAGTAGAGTACGTAATTAGGCACAATTATTCAAATACCTCATCTCATGAAATGAAATAAAATTGCTCCCAAAATTAAACTGCCTCGTGAGCACGTAACGTAATGCAACATGAAGTGTTCTAAACTAAATAAATAAATTATGAGGCACCTGCAATACTAGTCTAAATACCAGTGCTTTGTAAGAATTCGCTGATATTATTTAAGGCAAAGATAAATGGCAAAATGTCAGCATTGTTTAATTACAATTGAATAGAATCACGAACTTGTCTTGGTGGATTAACGGTTAATGCATGAAATTTGCCTTTGTTTTGTAGTGCAGTATTTACTACAGGTTATGTTTAATCGATGGACCATGCCCAGGACTAACTGCTTGGGAATAAATAAATAATCATTTCCAATAACCTATACTATTCCATCTGGAATAATTTACCTTTCAAACAGCAAAAAGTTCTTTCAAATAGATACAACAGCGGCTCCGGAAATTACCTGAAACATCCTACTAATATTATAAACGCGAAAGTTTGTGAGGATGGATGGATGGATGGATGTATGGATGTTTGTTACTCTTTCACGCAAAAACTACTGAACGGATTGAGATGAAACTTTGCAATAATATAGCTTATATATCAGAATAACACATAGGCTATAAATTATAATGATATTGCGTAAATTGTTCATAATATAACGATAAGTGTTAAGTAAGATCTGAGAACTATTCTAGAGTGCGCTTCAAGAAATGTCAAAAAAAATCAACTGTCGAATCGAACAACCGTCATATTGTTTTTTGTTTAATTGTTTGGATCGGGTTTGCAAGACGGAACGTGACATAGTCTACTTTTTATCCCGGATAAATAAAGGGTTCCTATGGGATAGCACAAAAATCAATATATCATGCGGGCGAAGCCGCGGGTAAAAACTAGTATGTATTATAAATTAAACATTGAAAAATACTCTCTTTTTAACTAACTTCCGATAAGGACGAAGTTCCATGTTTGTCTGTATGTATTTCTTGTGTATGTTCATCGATATTTTTACCAATTATGAAACGAATCAAAAAAAGTTTTAGTTCAAAAGGGTATACTCCCGAAGTGGTCCCATTTAAATTTTATCGAAAATAGTGGAGCCGTTTTTGAAAAATCAACAATGATGTAAAAATTGTATACATCGATTCGAGTGAACTATTCGAACAGTAGGTACACGATGGAAGACGGTTCTGCCATTTTTTGCTAAAAATAACTTAACTACTTTTTAAAGGTTCCGTATCCAAGGGGTAAAAACTACTATTACTAAATAATTGCTATTCATAGGAACACCTAAAATAGGTGTTCCTATGAAAATTAAATAAATAACAATCCTAAATTTGTTTCAAAATGAAACAAATTTAGCGATCCCGAAGTTTTTTTGAAGTATACTCGTAAAATATATAACATAACACTATATTAATACAATACGTAGAAATAATCAATTATCATTGAAAAATATATCCTACATCTAGGCTGCAGCTGGTAACCATTTTTTTTTATTTCGTATAGGTTCGCGTTTGACTACACACTGCCTGATGTTAAGCAGATGTGCGGTCTAGGGTGTAGCACACTTACCTAGAAGATACCTATTTACTCGGGATTTGAAGACACCCACGTTGTACATTAACGGGAAGACAGACCCAGGCAAAGCGTTCCACATTCCGGCTGTTCGTATGAGGAATGAGGATTCGAAACGCTTGGTTCTAACGCGCGGAATGTCCACCATAAAAGGGTGGCGCTTTGGTCGCGTCTGTCTAGCCGTACGATAGAAGAAAGGGGCAGGTGGACCAGATTCACACTCCTGGGCACACTCTCCGAAGTGTATCCGGTAAAAGGCCGACAAACACGCTACCTTGCGACGATGCTCAAGACCTTATGACAACATACAAACAAAATTAACTCTATTAAAATATTATAATAGAGAATAGCTAAATACCGATAATTACAAAAGTTCAAATCAAGTCCACGTCACCTTGATCCCTGCGTGTCTTTCATATTTGATAGGTTCGTTTCATGCCTCCTGTCACAGCAATCCTCCTCGGTCATCAAGCATGATCACTGAGCTGTGTGACCTGCGAGCACGCTTGCATCTATTTCGATCCTTATCTGAGCTATATGGGTCAACTGCGTAATTTAGTGAGCAAATGTCAATGACTCATGCTTTGACAAGGTCAGAAAGATACAAAGACTTTCTTTGTTTAGGTACTATTAATGTTTTAAATTTGGTAACTACTATTTATAGAGTAAATGGTCACTTAATTGTAGACTTTTGCAGGAGATAATTGATCGCCTGATTAAATCAAAAACTTCAATCAACATCAATTTTATAACTTGATTAAAGTATTTTGACCATCATCATTATTGGCAGCTTAGTTCTAAGCCACTGTAAGGCATAAGCCTCTTCCCCTTTCGCTATTTTCACTGTCTTGCGCCAGTCTCATCCAGGTGTTACCGATATGTTTTAGTCATCTACAATTTAATAATTCCCCACTTTTATGTACATATCTACTGGTAGATCTATAATTGTGGACTTCTTCAGAGAAAACTGTAATGCTCTCTGCGGCGCGGACGTCGTCGGTTGAAATACAACAAGGACCTATCTAATAACAACATCGGCAAAAAGAAGAAGCTCGTTTCACATAGTAATATCTACGAGATATGTTTGCAATACTACGTATACAATAGGCCCAATTATGAAGGCCCATCGTAATTATAATAGCTGTTTAGACTGTTTCTGTTTCTTTTTCACTTTAAGCATACGATAGAGAGAACACTTTTTAAGTTTCCATTAAATTTACGATGGCGCCTTCATAATCGGGCCTAATAATATAGTATAAGATTAAAATTACTCCCGTGGAAAGTTGTTCATACTAATGAAAACGTCACAGGGAATTTCTTATAATTTAGTTAAACACCCTGTACTTGTCTTATGTCAAAATAACTAAGTACTTACTTACTTACTTACTACTGGGCATTCGTCAGTGCCGGCGTCCCGTCGGTCTTAGAGCCCAACGGACTGTTGCGAGACGACGGTAAGAGGCCCGACGGAATGACATTGGTGCCATGGAAGATGGGACGACCTTTAGTGTGGGACGCGACTTGTGTCGACACACTGGCGTCGTCTCACCTTCCTGTCACAACAATGGGGCTGGCGCTGCCGCAGTTAAAGCCGAAAACCTCAAACGGCACAAATATGAGTCGTTGGACAGAATATACCTCTTTGTGCCGTTTGGGGTTGAGACTTTAGGTCCATGGGGGCCGGACGCCCTATCACTCTATAAAGACTTGGCCAGGCGGTTAGTAGAAGTGACGCGTGACCAGAATGCTGGCGTCTACTTTGGTCAAAAGCTCAGCATTGCCATTCAGCGAGGCAATGCTGCCAGCATTCTGGCCACGTTTCCTTCTACAAAGGGGCTTTTAGATTAAGTTTTATATGTTATAAATTTAGTTTTGTATATATATTAGTTTTAGTGATATTTGTATAAGTTTATTTTTAATTATGTAGATAGCTGTAAATAGTACGTTCTCCAATGTTATTTAAGTTTGTTGCAATAAAGTATGTACACCTTGTATATTTAAAAAAAAAACTAAGTACTTCATCACTTAAGTACTTAATAGCTTCTGAAATACTAAATTCAATAAAAAACATAAATCGTGACCGCGATCTCGTTAGGCTCTTTTATTTCAAAAATGTTAACTTAAATGGGCGACTAATGATCCTCGCAAGGTAGTCGTTGAAGCTTCAATCTAAGTACATATATTTTTTTCATTACCATACTTCTACAGACATATATCAAAAGTATCCGTATTTTAGGCTGTTTATACAATTTGAAAAAAAATAACGTTAATTTTGTAAATAGAAAAAAAGTTTAACTAATTTTGCTAAATAATTTCAAATTAGTTGCAATAGGTTACTGTCCATCATTATAACAATTTATACGATAGGGCTAAGCCAGAATTAGAGAAAAAATAATAAGCTTCGAGAATTTGCTCGAAGCTGTCACATACAAAATTGCAACTCGGAACCGATAAATAAATATGGCCTGAATCACCCTTTTTCGGTTTAGTACCTACACCATTTTCTAGATAAACCTGTGTAAAGTAATATTCAGCCAAATCCGCAAGCAAGAAGTTATCTTGCAGACACAAAGATTTTCATGTTTTATTTATTTAATAATCGACCTTGTCTACACAATAAGTAGGACCATTACTTTGGGAACCTCGCGCCAGTTATTAGAGAGTTACGTAAAAATGAATTACATTTATACCATGTGTTGATAATAAAAACTAGTCAATAAAACAAATACTGGTCGGCATACTCTAACGAGCGAGTTTTGGAGCATGACTTGCTACACAGACCTCACGAGAAGGGACATCTCATCTCGATCTTGCGAACATCTAATTTCGCACGAGACTCTCTACTTAATATAGGTACACATATTGTTTGACCTGTAACATATTGTTGTGAATAAATAGGTATAAGAAATTCTATTGCGTATCTGAATCCACCAACTCTCACGGCGCTAGCTTGTAGATATGGCCCATCCCTCAGAATAAAAATTACTTTGGTCCTTATGCTATGGGCCCAACCACCCTTCTTGGATAGGCCTTTGTTCTGCAGTGGACTATTAAAAAGACCAGTATAGTATAGCAGCAGATGCTTAAAATTAAAATTATGCGTAATGCCAATAATTTGATTACATCATTATTCTTATGCTAAGGACCCAGCCACCCTTCGTCATTAAGTCTTTGTTCAACAGTAAACTATTAAAAAGTACAGTACAGTAGGTACAGTATGAAAACAGATGCCTAAAATTAAAACTACGCGTAATGCGAATAGTTACATAATTAATATTTACAGGGCACAACAAATCGCGTATTGATATTCGCTCACACAATACACACTGTATTATGAAATGTACATATATTTTGCGGCGTATGCCTATATGCTACATAGAAGTGCCAGGTGAAGAGACGGTCTCTTAATTTCTATGATTTGGTATTATAAAACGACCGGCTGTTATGATGTATGGTGTGGAACCACGCGAAACTGCTCGGTGTTGTGCTACTAACCTTCATGGATGCTATGAGATACGTGGTATCTTTAAGAAATAATACATAGCTAGTATTGTTTAAGGTACTCATAATACAAAAAGTAAGCGAATCAAAGGCTATTCCAAAAGGATACTATAACATAAACATAAAATGATTTAATTTTATAATGCTTCTCAGACTAGGTTTAAATCAAAGAAATCTTCTTTTTGTGATAAGCATTTCAAAAATTTGCCGCGATCGCAGGATTTGAACCTGCAACTTTTGGGAGTCCCGGAGGCCCAGGTGCTTTTATTCAATTAAACTCTAAATCGCTGCACGACGATCACGTTAAGTTTGTGAAGTTTTTATTACTTTCAACCAATTTTGTTACTCCTAAAAGATGCAGTTTCAAATTCTGAGATCGCGGCAAAATTTTTAAATGTATATCACGAAAAGAACATTTTTTTAACATGAACATATTTTATCATATACAGGGAGTATTTTTAAACGACGGAAAAGGTCTAAAATATCATTGTACTCATCATCACCAATCCTGAAATCGCAAAAAAAACTAGCCGTTCCATGCATTTTGTCTCATGTACACTGAACATTTTGTATGGAAAAGCTGATATTTTTTTTTATTTCAAAGTGAACTCTATCAACTCTATGTAGCGTGTACTGGGGTCATGAACATAATCATGATGATGAATCAATGTTCTTCTAGAATCTTCGATTGTTGATACACTCGTATAGAAGGAAATAGATATGTCAACGAATTACACGGCCTATGTCGTAATCCGGTGATCGACGACATGACGAATGTATAGTAGTCGTGTCGCCGTCTTTTATCTCTACTCCCGATCTTGTATTGCTTTATTACGTCTGCACTGGATCTTTCGCATTGCAACGTGAATAATTAACAAGTCCATCGATTGATTTGTTCTCTTTACGCTGCTAACGTAATGTAAACATTGATTATACGCGCTAAGATAAATTTCTGGTCGAAAGCGAAGCCATTAATAAAGATTTGTTCTTTTAAGATATTACGTGTGACACGTTTCGTGTTTTGCTCTTTTTATTTAATAGAGGAAGCTCTCGAATTGATTCTGTAAAAAATGTACATTTTTATGTTTTTAATGATCTTTCCAATAAAGCTCAGATAGCTAGTAATTTAGGTTTTTAGCTCAAGTTTGAACATTAAGATAAAGTTTGATGTCAGTATTTATTTTTTCTACAAAAAATGATGTAGCGTAATCATCTTTATCATTATCAGCCGTACGACGTCCACTACTAGACATAGGCTTTCCCTATTGATTTCCAATAAGACCAGCTCCGAGTGTTCCTGTGGGCTCGATTAAATTTATCAGTCCACCTTGTACTTAGTGGATGCGCTACGCCGCGCTTACGTAAACTACTCTCCATTCGAGAACTTTACGTCCCCATCGGGCAACAGTTCAATAAACTATGCACAACAAAAAAAAATAAACTACAACAAACTTCGTGACACACCGATAGAGTAATTTGCATTGCATCAAGATTGACACTCAAAACTTATATTATTCATTCATTGCTTTACATATTTGTCAACTATGAAGTGAAAAATGGCCTTTGTAATATCGCCAAAAAAGAAGTTAAGTGCCTTATTATATTATACAATGTGTTTGTCTACCGGTGTCGGAGCCTTAAGCGGTGAGATCTATGGCAAATTTTGAAAAACTTTTTCTGTGGGGTCAACTCTAAAACGCAAAAATAAAAACAGCTTTTCCATACTTTTTGTCGGAAGTCTTTTTTTTTTTTTTTTTTATTCCAGATAGGTTTGCGTTTGACTACACACTGCCTGATGTAAAGCAGATATGCGGTCTAGGATGTAGCACGCTTACCTAGAAGATACCTATTTACTCGAGATTTGAAGACACCTACATTGTACTTTAACGGAAAGACAGACTTAGGCAAAGCGTTCCACATTCTGGCAGTTCGTATGAGGAATGTGGACTCAAAACGCTTTGTTCTAACGCGTGGGATGTCCACCATAAAAGGGTGGCGCTTTGGTCGCGTCTGTCTAGCCGTACGATAGAAGAAAGGGGCAGGTGGGACTAGATCGTGCAACTCCTGGGCGCACTCACCGAAGTGTATCCGATAGTAGGCAGACAGTCACGCCACCCTACGTCGATGCTCAAGACTTTGCAGCTTCGACTCAGTCAAGGTTTCGTTGCCTATCAGCCTCCTGGCTCGCCTTTCAATGGACTCCAAAGCCTCCAACTGGTATTTGGCAGAGCCATCCCAAAAAAGAAGTTAAAGTCTATAAAAATCGTATGGAACAGCAGTTTTTTTACGTTTTTAGAGTTGTTCCCATTGTATAAGTGATTCAAAATTTGTCATAGATGTCACCGCTTAAGGCTCCGACACCGGTAGACAAACACATTGTATATTCACTTAATGTACTTAACATTATGAAATTGCGCACATGTATTTATTTTTGGGACTAAAAATGACATAATTGTTCACAGAACAGCAGAACTCTCTTCTGTGTACTTGTCAATGCTGCAAAAATTATTTTCATATGTCCGTAGGCGCGGCTACGAAAATGGGGGCGCGCGTTGATGTCTAATGTATTGAGCTAATGGGCTTAAGTTAAAATGTATTTGTTTAATTAACAATATATGGTAATGTTTGTGCACTGTACACATACCTACCACATATTTAATATAATTTGTATATACGCACCAATGATGCGTTTACCTGCAGTACAGATGTTTACACAATTACAATTTGGATATCTTCAATTCCAGAGTGAATAGATATCTTCTAGGTCTACATACTCCTTCTTCGGCTACAACTTTGCTTCCCATCAGGCGAGTTGGTGGCCAAATGTAGACCTATTCTACATAAAAAAAATACTCATATTACAAGCAAGCAGCTAATTATTTTGACATTTTATTAACCTATGTGTATTTTTATTTTACCGACTCACACTTCACCCGCCACGCAAACTTAGTAAAAAGTACCGCTTATGTTTAGCATTTATTTTTTGATTTAGATACTGTCAAGACATAGTTCTGTGACGTGAATAAAGGCTGTATTTTGAATAAATATTTCTCACATATTTCGTAGCCATACCATAAAGAAACGTAAATCAATAACCCGAGACCCAGTTTACCCGTAAACAGCAAATGAACAGCCAGCAAATATTAACACACGACCAATAATGTACAAAATATTCGTCCGATACATTTAGTAATATCCGTTTAGTTTCCAATGCCATGATTTTACGCTGCACATTATTTTCACGGCAATTAACTTGATATCCTTCAATGTGTTCTTTAGGTTGTTAGCGCCTGCGCCGCTCCATCCGGTAGAGACTGAGATGCAAATATAATATTTGAATAGACAACTTAATCTGGTTATAAACTGTCTATAAACCAATTTACAGCAATGGACTAGGGTATAGGCGGTTCTCTATCATGGTCGACCGTTGAAAATGGGATGTACAACGTGAAGTATGGGTTTCCTCCATATAACCACCATTGCTATAGATATTCTATGTAGAATTGATGTGCCATGTTAAGAAATGGTAGAAATCCTGGCACCCGTGAACGGTTAAAAGCCGTGGTGGTCTAGTCATAATGACAAACAATACAATCGTGAGGTCATAGGTTCACATCCCTGTCCTGTTCCAATGAGTTCTTCGGAATTTGTGTAGGGAATTTCACACCACTGGCTTTTCGGTGAAGGAAAATCGTCAGGCAACCTGCATACGTTCGTAGAAGAAATTCTGTGGCGTAAGTAAATATACCAACCCGCACTGGGCCAGCGTGGTGGATATGGCCCAACCACCCTTCGTGGGTAGGCCTGCGTCCTGCAGTGGACTATTAAAAAGGCTGGTACAGTACAGTGAACAGTTAGCGCACAGGCATTAAGCTTTAAGCCAGTATACTATGCAGCTACTGCAAACTATGGCACCAAAACTAAAGTTACGACATGCGGATAAGACTTGTTCTTTCAGAAAAAAACATTATTCACTTGTTGGTCTGATAATTTATGTCGCACAATTTTAGGGTCTCGTCGTAAAAGACGTAAGTATATAGTAATATGTAAGTTCAACGACAACAAAACAATGTAAAGTATGAAGAATATAATTAAATAGGAAGAATGTAAAGTGACTGACCACTGAACTAGTTTATACAATATATAGTAGATAGATTTCTATCATTTCTCATAATATAAATTTTCCTTTATAGACAGTAGTAGCCGATAAAGATAAGGGGAGCGTTGGTCAACCGGCAGCGCGCGATCGGATTATATCTCGAACTCGCGGGTTAAACGGGGCGCGGGCGAGACGATTGGGACAATTCCGAGGCAGATAGCACAGCAAGAGAAAATATAGTGATACAGTGACAATAGAACAGAGAAATTTAAAGATTGTGAAAATTATATGACTACTAATATTTTCTGCTGGCTGGGAGCGACATCCTGCGCTGCGCTCTTTACGCTCAAAGCCCCAACAAATAAACGCTTTAACGTCAAAAATAGGTTTGGCTACTTGTCTTATTAACTTGATAATAAAACATCTGTGGATTTATTTATAATTAGTACTTTGTATTTTTGGTTGCGTATTTGTTGTTTTTAAACTATCGCGATTTGAACAAATTATTATAATAAACTACGGAACTAATCGCGCACTAAAATTACGAGATAAATAAATACCTCATCATCCAGACGTTTCGGCCGAGTAGCATCGACCGTGGTCACGGGTAGACTGAAGTATGGAACATGTTCCATACTCCAGTCTACCCGGTATAATAATGGTTAATATAATGATTGTGTATTTTCAAAGACAATATAGTATAACATGAAGTCAAAACTTAACTACACTAAATTGGCAACATTCACCACAGCCCTTTGGATGTCATAGGTACATTTGGAGCGATGGTATCTTTTTTTTTACTTTTAGATTAGCTGTATTTTGCAAATCAACACACAAAATAGACTGTTTTTCAAATTCAAATTCAAAATTAATTTATTGACAAAAACAATATTGTGATAAGCAGCATAAAAAAGATTCGAAGGTAAACTAAATCTTATCCACATTGAGTACCTGTAAAGGGGTATCCTACGCTACGCCAGTTCGTGGTTTCCATTCGATAACTTTACGATATTATATTTAACTTACTCGTGTAGTATATTAAACTTAAGATCATGCACTCCGTAACGAATGCACTACTTGAGATCGACATTTGCTTGTACGAATAACGCTAGTTCGACAAAACTGAACTGCGACAACAGATGTTAATATTTTTTGTACAACCATAATTAAATAAGAGAATTTAAAATTCTTCTTCAAATATCCGGTGGTTTCATGTCATGCTTATATCATTTTGTCACAAATAAATAATCACAACACATCCTGATTAATATTATCATGATAGAAATGAAAGTAATGTCTAGATCGACTCGTATCTGCTCTGGTATTTAGAGCACATTTTTAATACTATTTTAAATTGAAATTTATCTGTGGCTTATCGATAATCACATGTAGCTTGAGAACTTTAAAAGTAGTAGATGGATTTTATTTCACAACATAATTTTATAACATTCTTGACTAAATATATACATTACAAAATCTAAAGTAAGTAACTTCGTAAACGCCGATCGACTAGCCTAGGATGCGCGCCATGAAATATTTCTTTCGACGTCAGAACAAGACAGCGCTATGGCAATGTATGTGACTGCCTCGGTGGCTCAGTGGTTAGTGACCCTAACTTCTGGATCAAAGAGGCGTGAGTTCGATCCCACCAGGGCAAATATTTATGTGATGAACATAAGTGTTTGCTCTGTGTCTGGGCGTTATTTAGTTACTATCTATATAAGTATGTATTTAAAAATAAGTATATGTAGTATATCAGTCTCTGGCAGCCATATCACAAGCTTTGCTTAGTTTGGGGTCAGAGGCCGTGTGTTAGATGTCCCGAAATATTTATTTATTTATACATATGTATATATACATATGTATATCTGTCACATTTTCATTCGCCGAAAAGATTTCTTTTCCTGACTTTTCGTGGTCGCTAATCTAGGTGGTGTCAGAGTTTTAAAGCCGCCTGAAAGCCTCTGATATGGCTAAACGATTAAAACAACCGGGACCTACTATTTAACGTGTCATCCGAGTCACGGTAGCGCTCAGCTGTAAATGTCACGTGCGGTCACCCATCCTAAGACTGACCATGCTGCACGTTGCTTAGCTTCGATAATGGCTAACGAACACCTAGTCAAACTACGCTGTAAGCGCTACTTACAAAACAAACTCTATGAGTGTACGACCAAACTACGTAGTTCAGCCTAAGAAATTTTAGTTATGTGGTTTTATTAATCATTGATTAATCCCATCAATATGAATGCCAAGTCGATGATTAAACAAAAAAAAATCCAAGTCGTGATTAACCCACATCAATAAAGCTCTTATAAAAGTGTTATTTTTTCTGTTTAAAAATTTCATATTCATACATATTGAATACCTACTTAAAAAAATGATAACTACTCTTATTGTTTTCAGTAATAAATAACGTTTGTTTATTTTTGTTTATGCGATCAACGCGGCAAAAACGCTGCAAACCCGGCAATGGTTGCTCTTCTTGAATAAATCCGGAGCTTATTATATTGAAACAATGCGAGTATAACGATCTGTAATATACAAATAATTCCTATCCCGTATATCTCTTGGTTAGTAAAAAAACCGAACAAGTGCGAGTCAGGCTCGCACATCGAGGGTTCCGTACAAACATATTAAGTACCCGGTAGGTTTTGATTTTTGTGAGCGTTGAAATATGCGTTTTTTTACGACATAAACCGCTCTAACTTTTTTATACGGTAACAGAGAAGCTTTTCTTTTACACAACTGCAAGAATTCATAGGTTTACGTATATAGTTTAAATTTCAACTCGATATCTTTAGGCGTTCCCGAGATAAAGAGTCTTGACGTTTTTTCCTTTCGAGGTACGGAACCCTAAAAAAATGTTTAAAATCCCTAAAGTAAGCACTATACTTATCATTGTCTTTATTGCTACTCATAGTCCTAAAATTATTACCTGTATTTGGTGCCAATTTTATGTAGTACTAGCTTATGCCCGCGGCTCCGCCCGCGTGGTATTTTGACTTTTGGCTATTCCACAGGAACCTCTTACTTTTTCGGGATAAACAGTAGTCTATATCTATTTCCGGCCCTTGAACTATATCCATGCCAAAAATCAAGTCAATTTGTTGCTCCGTTGGTGCGTGAAAGGGGAACAAACCAACAAACTTTTCGGATTTATAATATTAAGTATGATTTACATATACTGCTGATTGACATCGCTTGCTGCTATATAATTATTCCTTTTCATTATGATGCGTGTTTCCTCGCTCAGTATATTTTGCAAGCCACATACGTGTAAGCTCTATACAGCTTAGGGGCTTGTTGTCTTATGCAAGACGGCCGCACCAGCTTCGCGAATACGTAAATTACATATTGGAACATGTATGAGGAAATTGCAGGACTAGAACGTTTTATGAAATTAGAATATGAGGGAAAATTAGGGCTTGTGTTATTGCAACAAAGCCAAAAGAGGTATATGAAAATAATGCGCGGTCACTATTTGGATGGGTGACCGCGGGTGGCATTTTCCAACTGAGCGCTACCGTGGCTCGGATGACACGTTAAATTGTAGTTCCCGGTTGTTTTAACCGTTTAGCCATGTCAGAGGCCTTCAGGCGGTATAAAAACTCTGACACTAAGGCTAGCCACCCAGCCTATACGAAATTACTCACTTACAATAATTTAGCCACAAACTTCTAGCTCCCTGGGAATTCCTGTGACGGGGATGACATGGAACACATGCGAAAAAAAAGGAAAACTACTTAACACTCGCTCATATTGAATATTTATAAATCGTCCACAATAAAGATTAGCATATCTGGCAGTATGTCGTCATACGCAAATTAATACAAAATAAAGTTTAAATAAAATAATAGAATCTTAAGAATAAATAACAACTAGCGATATTACTTCTTGGTAAAACCATAGAACAAGCGTTAATAGTAGGTACCTCTATAATAATTTTTCTCAAAAATGGCAAAACTGCCTTCCATCGTGTACAAAATTCGAATATTTCGCAAGAATTGTTGATTTTTCAAAAACGGCTAAGCCGATTTATGTAAAATTTAAATGGGACCTCGGAAGTATACCCTTTTGAAATAAAAAATAAATTTTCGATTCGGTTCACAATTGGCGAAATTGTCGATGAACATACACACATAAAATACCTACAGACGAACATAGAACCTTTTGTAAGTCGGTTAAAAACCTAAAACTTGCGATAAACGTGCATATTTAGTAGATAGTATTGCGTTGACATCAAAGTTTATTCATTACATGTATAAACATTGACCCGTCGGTATAATAAGTCTAATTGAAGGATTAGTTTCGTAAGTGTTTGTTAATTAGGAGCAACTGTATTAATGAGCTTCTACTTTGCACATTTGTTGGTATCTATGGCAACTGTAGAGTTGCCATCAGTTTTTATTATCTTTTCGAAATTCAGCTAAAAATAGGTAAATCATACCACGCCCAATAAATATTCAAATGGAATTGTTTAATACTAGAACGGAAACGACGGACCCTGTACCTGTACCGGCCTTTTTAATAATCCACTGTAGGACTTAGGTCTAGCCAAAAAGTGATTAGGCCACATCCACCACGCCCTGGTGCAATGCGGATTGGTGAATTCATATACGCCATCGAATTTCTTCTAAGGAAGTATGCAGTTTACCTCATGATGTTTTCCTTCACCGAAAAACCAGTGGTGTGAAATGCCGTACATAAATTCCACAAAACTCATTGGTACGGGACCGGGATTTGAAACGACGGACCACCTTATTGCAATGTGGGCTGAGAAGACAATCTCTTTACAACCTCACTGATTCAAGCACATGCAGAAATGAATACCGCTTGCAACCCTAAAATATTATTAGAAAAATATAAGTAACACCTATTTTGAGCTGTGGACTTCCTATGACTAAGATATTAATTTAATATCAATGATAAAATTATGAGATTAATAATATTCGGAACAAGAGTCGAAAGGTTATCGTTCGATAGCGTTCATGCTTGGCAAGTATTTAATGCAATATTTATTTTACACAGTTAAAAAGGTACTCGTCAAGAAGATGGTTCAATTACATGTTCAAGAGTTTTGTTAAGTATCTACTTTCAATCTTTAACATAACTCAGTAATGATTAGATTATATTGTGTTTTCGTCGGAAGTTAGAAGTAAAAATATTCAAACTGATAGGTGCGAGTATTTCTAATGAAGATGAAAATTATTGGCGTTTGAGAATATCATAGCATAATCATATTTAGTATGTGAATCTTTCTTTTAGTGATAATCAACTATTAAGTTGACCAATCAAAAGAACCTTGGTCTTAACTTTCGCACTTCTTTTGAGAACGAGTTTGAAACAATTGAACATATACAAAGAGAAGTTTCTCATTTGCAATTTATTGTGAAGCAACTATTCGATAGCACGTAATGTTAGAATACCTATTGGTACTAAATCTAACTAAACAAAATGACTCAGCGGCCTAAAACAAGACCTATTAAGTACGCCGACACATCGCAAGATAATCGTCATTAATGTGCGTTTCAACACCTTGACCAATCGTCGAATAAGGTACTAAATAATAGAGAAGTTAAATGAGAACAAAATATTTTTACTTTTTATGTGATTATGATATTATTCTAGACGTTTAGTAACACGTATTATTTCACGGAAGCTAATATTCTTTCTTCCACAAAGGAAGCTTTCGATGGGTACATACTTTGTACTTTTGAGAGTCTAGAGACAAGACGACCGAGTCATTCACCTCGTGTTAAGGTCACGCTTGCCTTAACAAGTCGTCGGAATCCAAAAAATTTGAAGTCAAAAAGTCAAATTCAAAACTTTAGCATCATCATCATTCACAGCCTTCTTTATCCCAATGCTAGGTATAGGCCTCTCTCATATAGTGCTATCTGCCTCGATCCTTTACCCATCGTGTCCAGCGCGATATTGGCGAAAACTTTATGCAGTGCGCTCATCATCTTGAGTTCTTCAGTGTACTGTTTTATTGCGGATTTATTGGACTAACTAGTTTAATTTATTTTTCACCAAAAATGTCACAGCTCAATTTTTTAAAACAGTTGAAAAAAAGGCAATATTTCCAATACTTCATTTAACCTACAAGCATTAGATACTCGTATATATAAAGTAGTAACTTTATATATATCTAATGCTTGTAGGTTAAATGTAAACCTTGCAGCTAAAAATTGGGGAAAACTACGTAAATAAAGATGACTTCTATGACACAACAATTGTAATTGTAGTTTTAAAACTTTCGCGATTTGAACACATTATTATTATAAACTACGGGACTAATCGCGCACTAAAATTACGAGATAAATAAATACCTCCTCATCCGTGTACGGGTAGACTGAGTCTACCCGTGACCACGGTCGATGCAACTCAGCCAAAACGTCGGGATGAGGAGGTATTTATTTATCTCGTAATTTTAGTGCGCGATTAGTCCCGTAGTATATAATAACAACAAATGTAATCTTGAAATCCTAATTTCTTCCCAAGTAGCATGGTCGCCTCAAAAGCATGCAACTCAAACCGTCTCATGCAATGCAAGTGAGTTTATTATTCCTTCTCAAGTTAATCCTAAGTTACGGTGCCGCGGTGACTAAGTTAATGGCAGCGGTTAATTAAGTTACACATACACGAAGTGTTGTTGAAACAATGCAGGTAAAGCGCAACTGACACGACCCTGTTACAAGCACATCCATTAGATAGTAGGTAGTAAGTAATGAGATTGTACCTAGTTTATGGTGAATTACAGCGGAAATTAAAGATAACTTTAACTAAGTATGAGTGCTTTATCTTTGACCACAATGTCGCTTACCACCAGGCGATTCGGTGGTCAAACACAGACTTATTCGCGATAAAAAAATAATTTTGAAATGCTAATATCTAAAATGTTGATTAGATTAAACTTGATTAAACAAATCTAGAAACATGAAACCTCAGCCGAGATGTAATATTCTAAAATTACGTTGAGCTGAGTGTCATGGTGTAGGATGCAACTTGCATTATACCTAGTAAGAATAATTTACTAAACAAAATGAATGTTAATTGATATTCATGTTTGATGAGCGCTTTTATTTTAGTGCACTAATAGAGGGCCAGATTTATGTAGGGGAAAGACTTAATAACCAATGTCATTTTATTTCATCCAAAAAGATAGGTCACTACACCATATTTATTTATTTGCTAATAGACAAATATCATTACAATTTACTTATCTTATCGTTACTTATAATATAATGCAGTATGTACCTAAGTGTTGGTATCCTCTCCACTGAAAGAACTTATTTCTTCTCCATTTTAAAATCGGTTAAAAACAAAATATATAGCTTTGTACGCAATTATTTATAATAAGTTAATTAGTGAATATTGCATTTTCAAGGCATCACAAATCAATAAAAAAGATAACAAAAGCGGTCAAGTACACGCTCGTAAAAATATTCTATTTTTGATAATATTATGCAAAAATTTGCGTATAATTAATTTATCGAGTTGTCTTCCTGCAGCAAACTGTAACAATATCATATTGGTCAAGTTAACAATTAAAATCAAATTCGAGACCCTTTATCTTCAAATGGTCAGCCGGTCAGTGGAGCGGCTCTGCCAACGCTCGTTACACATTAGGTCGAGCCTTACCGACCGCGCCCACAGCGGTACGTATAATATGTGTACTGCGACGGCGAACGTTAAAAAGTATGACCCGTTCCTACACATATGAGATCGCTATATAAGAGTTGGCGGACCCACTTTGCTCTCATTTCGACTGACGCTTAACTTTGGCAAATACATATTAAGCTTTCAATAACATTTTATCGAGTATCACCTAATAAATTGCAATTGTATGATAATTTCTTAATAATTACAGTGAAGTGATAAGCGCACGATTTAAGGATGAAATTGGTAAGTATTAGATTCAAAAAAAAAGCTGGATATATGTGACTATTAATTTAAAAAAAATACATCGATCGAACAGATTTAAGTAAGCGGCCTTTCATACTCAATGACGAAATATTATTTTTCAGATAATCTTCATAACGATCACAGTCGCAACAAACGTGTTTTGTTACCACGACCCCGATCTCAACTACCATCTGAGCCAAGTGCAAAAAGTGACGCCGAACTGTGACAACGGGTACTCGTACCCGGCGCCTGCTGTGCAGTTATCCACCGGAGTGAAGTACGCAGCCCCGACGTACATCCCGCCGGTGGCCGCTCCCGCTGGCTACGCCTCTGCTGGATACTCAGCAGGAATCACATACCAAGCGCCCAAGATCACGTACGCCGCACAACCAGCTGCCACCTACCAAACATCCGCACAAGTCTCCAACTACGCCACAGCATCCAACGAAGTCCACGGATATGCTACTTCCGAGGGATTATCATCTGCGACCTCACCGAGACCCATCACCCCGATCACAACTTACGCACAAGCCCCAATAATTGCTAAAGTGACCGGTTCGCCACTCATCGCGAAATACGCCATAGCACCGGCAAAAACCACATACACCGCTCAGAACTTGATCCAGCAAGGATACACTGGATCTCTCGCGAAAGCATCTCTGAACTCCTACGATAATTTGCAAGCTGGAGGGCCGGTTGTGTCGCAAGTGTTTGCCGCGCCGTCTGTTCGATATACAGCTGCGCCCGCTCTGAACGTTCAAACTCAGCAAGTGTCCGGATACAGCGTTGCTTCTCCCGGAATCCAATACGCTCAAGCTGCGAATGTGGCTCAGTATTCGACGTCTTCATTATCTCAAGCTTCTGCGCCGGTTGCTTCAACTTACTTCAGCCCCGCTCAGAAAGTGCAGTACGCAGCGCCAGTGGCGCAGTACGCTCAGTCTGTGCAATACGCGCCTGCAGTTGCTGCTGCACCGGCTGTCACGCATTATTCGGCGCCTGCCGTAGCGCAGTACTCATCATACTCAGCTCCGAGCGTGGCTCAGTACTCCGCCCAGCGTGTTTCTTCTCAATATGCTGCACCTGTGACCGTAACACACCCGGCGCCAGCTCAGTACGCCGCCCCGGCCGTGACACAATACGCAGCTCCCGCCGTACAATACGCCGCTCCCGCCGTGCAGTACGCTGCCCCCGCCGTAGCGCAGTACGCAGCTCCTGCCGTAACGCAGTATTCCGCGCCAGCAGTGACCCACTACTCATCACCAGCTGTAGCAACAGTATCTCAGTATTCTGCTCCTGCATCGGTGACGCACCACGTAACTGCACCAGCACTTGCGAAGGTAGCCACTACTGGCCTGGCTGTGAAGAATGTCCACACCGATTTCTTGGAAAACTATGTGAGTATTTTTAATACTTTCATCCAATTTATCAATCTAAAATCTTTTGATCAAATCCCCGGTAATTTATGTAAGCATTTTTTTAAATGGTGACAGAGATACTCAGAAACTCGTAATGAGATAAACTCTACCTATCAAATAGATACCTGCCAATTTTCTACTCAGACAATGTAGACATGCAAGATCTTATCGCTTTAATTGATCGATAAATAATGTGTTATAAACACAAGCCTATTTTACATACATAGATATGAAGGTAATAAGTAGTTATAATCTACTACACTTACTTCACGTGTCACAAAGTGATCGATACTACATCTGTGATTGATAGCTATTTAAAATTCACCGTCAAAATAGCTATGGCGTAATTTAGACCTAACTCAGGACATTGCCAAACTAAGCGTATGTCCCTAAACCAGTGCTGTACCTAAACGACCTAAACTGACGTGATGTAACTAGATTAACCGTCACTTCGATATAGACAGGTTTGACCACATCGAAATTGCGCTAATTAATCTTTATACACTTTTATTAAAGTGTCCTTTCAGTTTGCAAAGCTTTTTTATTGCGTAATATCTAGTGTTTTTGACAAACACACGGCTTGATTAATCGAACTTAGTAGGTAGTAGGCGGTGTTGCCGTTTTAGAATGGAGGTTGAAAGCTTCGATAGCCACGACAACGTAGTTAAGATATTAGATATTCAATATTTCTCAATAAATCACTAACACTTGCATTTACGTTCACAATGCTTTGAAATGGTCTGTAATAATGTACCTGTGAGGCAAGCCGCGGCCCATTTAGCTTCTTTATTAAGCTCTACCAAGCTTGGTTACTTATTTACGACTGGTTTCAAGGCTCTGTACCTCGTTACTATATTTTTAATTGACGATAAAGCCCTAGAGCCCTTAATTAATAATTTCTGAACAAAGACTGTTGATGTTAATTGCTTCATAAATTATTATATGATAGAATTTATAGGTGCTAATCGTTTTCGTAAAATTATAACATAACAAATAAAATTAAAGTGTGATAACGCGATTGAGGTACTACCATAAACTGAAAGATGAACTATGAATCGTCTATCTATGGCAGTACGTCATACAAAGTATATGGTCCGAGAACCCATCGCAGGATCATCCAACTCATAGCATACAAATCATTTTTAGATAATTATATGAATATGAGGAGAATATATTTAAACAGGGTTGCCTTACGACATGTGGCCGCAAGTATTTAAAATTTAATAATGTTTAAATGTTTTATAGAAAAACATGTATTTCATTTGTTTCTTGTTCGTTCCTTCATTTTTACATAAAAAAAATGAAGGAAATGTTTTCCTAAAAATTAATTAAAAGTATCATACATAGCTACTGCATTTCCTAATAGATATTGATATAAGTAGATAATACTGTCATGTATGTCATTAGATTAGACTTAGATTACTAACTAGGTGCACTAACAAGTTAACCTTTTTAGGAAACGTAAAGGCTAACTCTTACAGGTTTTGTACCCACCGCAGCATTTTAATCACATCGCACTATACAAATTCTAAAACTTGCGTAGGTATACCTATACATAGGTACTTACATATAATAAGAAATTCTTGTAAAAAGATTTTAAATCCGTGATAGGTAGTGAACTGGAATGTGAAACAATTTCCTAACTATTGTTAAGTAAATCGTGATTGATATAATGTCAAACGTGAACAAGTGATTTATTTAATCATTTTATACTTAAGTATAAATCTCAATAGGTGCTCTTTAGACCTCGTTTGTAGATGTTATCAGTCAAGGTATCAATAATTTTATAGCATTGATCACTTATCTTTTTATTTACTAGGTACATGACCAACGACAGAATAATTTAAACTAATGTCTAGAACTTTAAGAATTCTATCTAACAGTAAAAAATAAAAGCGAGATATTTTCCAAATCATTTATCAGCGGTAAAGTGTCGTGTTAAAAAAATATATCCGATATCTCCCAGTGCAGTGGAGTGAGTGAGGCGAGGGCATTAGGGCTGCTAAGTTCTCGAATGGAGACCACGTACCGAAAAGGGCAGCGTGGGATATCCACCGACTTGGTGGATTGACGATATAATGAACACCACAGGAACGCGCTGCAAGCCGCTTTCAATCGTGATTATTGGAAATCCATCGAGGAGGCATCCATTAATGATGATGAAGATGATCTTGCAGTGCAGTTTTCGATGTATATACTTTTTTTCGATGTGTATACTTAAATACGAGTATATCTAATATATTCTATCTCACTCAAAATTCCAGTTGGTTTTACATTAATTTAGAACGTTGAACAATTTGATTTATTATCAACAAAATAATTTACAAATCCTTTCACTCGAATGGTAGCGAGTGGATCCTCCGATTCAATAATTTATTAAATTTAATTCCAAACTCTTTATGTATATTTTTATGACTTGATGTTGAAGATTTATGATGTGAAACTCTTTAGACATGAATATCTACATAGACTGATTTACCAATATTTATACCGGATGTACGCAGCATGGAGTAGAAGTAAGTTAGTATAGGCTGAGTAATTTATGTGAAACAGTAAACCTGGGTAATTTATACGAAACAACAGCCCATGGTAAATACTAAAACGAAAGGAATTTACAACAAAGCAAAGATTAAGGTGACGCATTGATAAACTATTGTTTCAAAAATTCTCCCTTCACTCGGACAAATTTTACGCGGTCGCGCTCGACAGGACCGCGCCAGAGCGGCGGGCGGCCGTGAGTTTTTAATTAATTACTCATAATGTACACAGTAAAAAAATAACTTCTCGGTCTAAAAAATATAATAGCGGTCTGGCTTTATTCGTAAAAAATAATGGGGTGTTGTCGCTGATAATCCTGAGCATTCGAATCATTAAACTTTGTCTTTAGTGAGAAATTTGTATTTTTTTTAATAAAGTCGGTTACTTTTTAAATTTTTCGTCCGGTTCATTAAATATTCCAAGATTTTTCCTTATCTATGATATTTTTTAAATTTGAATCAATGTCATTCGTCCTCTCACATCGCGCATTCAAAAGTACTCTTTCTCGTGTTTCTCGGCCCGATGCCTCGTCTTAAGACGATCTTATACGCAAAATTCCTTCTCAACCGCGCGATTTCACATTGGGAAATATAAAATCAAACGTTAATTCCCAAATAATACTATCTACCTATGTTGCACTAGTTTATGACAAAGTTGCCTACATTATTTTTCGTTTAATAAATACCTTAATTTGACGGAGTAGACAAAAAAAAACTGAAAACAGTTTTTTTAATTAATTAATGAAAAAACTTGATTTTCCAAATTATTCGAACTGTACGATACAAAAAGCTAATTAGCTCTTGATAAAATGTATAGAAAAGTTTTTTTGCGATTTTGTAATTGGTGCCTCATATTGATTTGTGATGACCTTTGATCTCTGTAAATCCCTGCATTTTTCAAAGCAACAGCCTAACAGTAGAACGGCTTAGCAGTGTGATGTGGAAGAAGGCGTATTGTACGAGTATAATTCGTAATCGGCCGAGGCATTCAAGACCTCTTTAACCTGGTGTTAATAGAGTTAAAACAGACCTGCCTAGTAAAGTTCATTCGACATTTGTTGAACTTTTGTTCGAGCGATATTTCTCACGGCATTAGACCTCCACAATGATAACAGGTGGAATAATGATTGAGTATGGAAACGAACTACTACTTACCTGTCTTGTGATAACATAGGTACTTGGTTACTGGTATTTACTAGACCTTTATAGAGGCAACTTGCTTCGAACTTATAGTTCAAAATACTGGGTGGTACAAACTTGTTATGGGCATACGTGACGCTTAACATCAAGCACACGCATAGCTAGGAGGTACATAAATAAAAAACCTCAGAATCCATCTAGTTAGACTAAGTATAGATAGATACTTGTGCAATTTTTTATCTAACATAGCATAATTTAGTATCAGTATCTAGTTCTCTTAAATACTAGATTTAGTGCAAGATGATATATTTTACTAAGGCGAGGCTTTTCGGAAATATGTTACAACACACATTTTATAAAGCTTTACCTTATCTTGTTTTTGAATCGACGAAGCGACACAGTAGGTATACTTAGTTACACTTCATTATTATTTTAGCCACTACATAATTCTTATGTAAAATAATTCAGATTTTACCATTTTTTAAAATAAATGCGCTATAGTAACAGCATGTTATCATCATCATTTCGGTCATAGGACGTCTCCAGCTGGACATAGGTTTCCCCTATAGATCCATCAATAAGACCGATTGGTTGGCTCACATCCAACACGATCCTGTACACACACACTCACATACAGTAGCTATATAGGTAGGAAGGTATACGTCAATATCAATCAAGAGTATAAATAAATCAGATGAAACCCATGCTGCCTTAATTTAATTAGTCATTTAATGATATCAGTGGTGGTCCGTACATATTTTTGTTACATTATGTATGGAATTAAACACTATAACCTGTATTGTTTTCAGGATGCGAACCCGAGGTACGCCTTCGAGTACGGAGTCAACGATCCTCACACTGGTGACATCAAGCAACAGAGAGAGGAGCGTAACGGAGAAGTAGTCAAAGGTAACTAATTTTTTTTCTACTTTGGAAAAAATTCTTCATGGATACTTGCCATCCCGCCTCGGGGAAGGCAGAGTGGTTATGAGGGAATACCGCCGACTGGGCAGTGCTGTACTAATCTTTTCAACCTTTTAATAGTCCCCTGCAGGATGTAGGCCTTCCCATGAAGGATGATTGGGCCATATCCACCACGCTGGCCCAGTACGGGTTGGTGGATTCACATATGCCATATAATTTCTTCTACGCACGTATGCCAGTTACCTCACGATGTTTTCCTTCACCGAAAAGCCAGTGGTGTTAAATTCTGTACATAAATTCCAAAGAACTCACTGGCACAGGGGACTGGGCAGTAAACCCTAGGGTGTTGCATCTCTGCGAAATTACGGGAACGCTTTCGCACACTTCCTTGGCAGTCAAAGGTAACCTAACATAACACACGCCTACCTACAGCATCATCATGTCAATCACCTGTGGATCATCATTGCAGCCATAGACTCCCACAACTTATGCAAAGTGCCATTGCGGTCTTAATTAGGTCGTCTGTCCTGTTCCTTATGAGTGAACTTTCTATGAGAGCACTTGCTGGTATACCTAATACTCGTATGGTCTCTACATGAGAACTTTGCGACCCCAGCGGTCAGAAGTTTTCCGTGCTATATGCTTTACCCACTGCCACTACCTACTACGACCACTATAGTGCCAAATCGCAGGGCTATGTCAACTTTGGTAGCCATTATGGTACTGTCATCTACGAAACAGGCTTCCTTTATAGATTTCTAACGAACCTGGCTATAGGTTTGCATCTAACGTCTGCAGTCTTACGCCTCATCAGTAATTAGTTCACCTTTTTAGTGGAGTTCCTTGCCGGTGCACACGCCCACTAGGTACAAATATTTTCGCTTCTTCTCAGCCATAGGATACTGTTGGACATAGGCCGCCCTTATAGATTTCCGATAAAACCGCTTGGAAGCGGCTTGCATCCAGTGCGATCCTGCGGTCTTAATGAGCCACCTTATATGACCTTACAACCCCATCGGTCATCAGTCCTCCGTGCTGTCTCCCGCCTACTGCCACTTCAACTTGCACATCTGGAGACAACACGTCTCAAGCCTACATAATTAGCAAACTCTCCAAAAGTCAATTTACTATTTTACAAAATTACATTTTTGTTTCCTTGCTCCAAAAAATAGAGGCAAAAATATCTGCGCCCACATGTTTTCAATTTGAGCTAAAAATAGACTTGAATATAATCGGCAATTAACCTCCACTTTAAGTCTAGACTAGTAATAAAACAGTGTTACATTCATAATACGAGCAGAAACGAAAAGAGAGGTGACATCGATAAATCTGGAGCACTTAATTATGTTATAGCAGAGTTACTCAATAAATGTATGTGATACAAGGTGCTTGTAATTATATCATGAATAAAATTAAATAATCATCATCTTAGCTAGAATACCCGTTGAGGGAAATCCCTCCCAAAATTTTTTAAAGAATTGAAATTCGGTCAATCTGTTGGTACTTCTACACTATTTTACAAACTTTTATATGTATGTAGGTACCTATGTTCGGGTGGAATCGTGTAAGTAAATTTGACTAACTTGCCGGTTTCCAATTGAGCTGATATTTTGCACACGTATATCGCGTGACAATGCAATAAAATGGTACCATGGAGCTGATCTGATGATGGAGTCGGTGATGATGGCCATAGGAACCCCTGTAGTAAACAAGAAAGACCCGACGTGTTTAGGATCGTTTTACTTGTCTTAGCTAGCACTATACTGCTCGTATAATATTGCAAATGCAAAAGCTTGTACTTTTCAAAAGTTACATAATGATGCCATATTAAGGCGAAATACTAGTGACGAGGAAATTGAGAAATAGGTATTTGGACTAAACTATTGCCGTCGCGATGCGCCCAAACCAGGGAGCTTCAATGTGTGTGGTGATGCAATTGTATTTGTGTGCGTACTGCGCTCGAACTCTCCCCGCACCCTACCTGCGCCCCAACGAACTCGCTGGCCGACCGATATTTTATTTTGAATTGTAGCAAAATATGATATTACGTAGAGTGCGCGCAAGATAACTCTGCGCGCGAGTCGTGGCGCCACGTACGTTATATCACTAGTATTCTGTATTCCCTGGCAGCATTGAATTGTTTCCTGATTTTGACCGTACGTAGAGCTATCTTGCGCGTATTCTACGTAACGATGCTCTGGTTACCTAGTAGGTATGGCAGATAGGTGATCGATAGCAAACAAAAAGATAAAAGATTAATTATTTTAAAGATTATTTATTTTTCTGCCATTAGGAAGCTACATTATTTGTGACATGGGTTAATTTTTCTTTATATGCTAATTTATTTTCTTTCAAATAATTATTGTTTGACAAAAACGGAATATGTACCTAACTAACATCATATACAATTGGATATTTGATATCTGTAGGCGCTGCAGTTTACATAATATATTTTTACTGAAATTACTTCTTTTTAAGTATAAATTAATTATTTTTTATGGAAATATCTTACATTACGTCGTTCTTCTACAGTCTATAATAAATATCCCAAATGCAAGTTGGACTCGCGCTCGAAAGGTTTCATACCGTATGAGAGCCAATTATTTCGATTCAATTATATATTTTTTAAATTGATACATTTATATACATGATATATTGATATATTATATTACTAAATATTCTGAGAATATTTCAAGCGTCTACCTTTTGTGTACATTAATAAAAATCGTGCAAAAAATCACGTCTGTTGTATGGCATGAAAAAATATTTATTTCATTCTATTTTTTGACCGACGTAACGGAGGAGGTAGATACTCAATTTGACGATTTTGATAATTCTTTGTTAGAATTTTTTTATTGGAAAGAATATACTTCGAAATTGATCCCATTTAAATTTTATTGAAATGGGCTGAGTCATTTTTGATAAATCAACAATAATCGATCCGTGCGCACTATTCGCGAATTCTGTACCTACACGGTTGAAGTAGATATTTATTTTACTCTATTTTTAGTTTTGTTGTTATAGTGGGAACAAATACATCATCTGTGTAAATTGTAACTGTTTAACTTTTACGGTTCTTGATATACAGCCTAGTGACCAACGGACAGACGGACAGAGGAGCCTTAGTAATAGGGTCTCGTTAATCTAAAACTTCTTGCCTTTTATATTGTAGGTACCTATAGCCGTATTTGCATTCCGAAATTAGTCCCATAGTATAAAAATAATTGAGGATTCAATTAAACAGATGCGAGGTTTACTGTTTAGAGAACAGCTTGTCATACTTTGGTTCTACTTTAAAAACGTTTAAAAAATTGAAACAATTAGCTAATTAAAGCAGCAGTGGGTAGGGCACATGTAATAGTAATACAGGATAGAACATACACTACTTATTATTTATTATTAGATTAAAGCATACTTCTAATTGAACTTTTTAGCAAATCTCAGTGGATTGGCAAGTTAATATGACAGATGGCAAGGCACATAGTTCAATGAACGGATAGCCGATGGGGCTATTTTCTCAAATGGATCTCACGTACTGGCAAGCATAGAACGTTTTTTGCCTTAGGTGGACTAAGGATAGATTTATATGTTACAGTTATAATATATTTTTAGAGAGCACGTGATTTTCCTAATTAGAACTATTATTTCGGCTTAGACGCAGTAATATAATGTAATGAATGAAGTAGTAAGTATAGTAAGTATAGCACATAGTCCAAGAATGCTCAATTTTACGAATGCACAATTCTCAAAATGGCAAAATAATTTCAAATGGGAAAATCACATTTTCATATAAAAAATCACCGGTAATTAAAGCACACTCTCTAGGCAAGTTTTACTATTGGAGCAACTAACATATTATATGTATTATATAACCATAACTAAGTATGACATAAAGACCTATATAATTATACACATGAGATCATAGTTACTCGTATCAGTCAGAATTTGTACATACATAATATTATTTCATGCTACATATGCTACATGCCGATACAACACGATATATTTAAACTAAAAAATTACTACACAGAATTGTGTAGTCGCTGCAATAAGTCGCAGTAACTAAACGCATATTTTCCATACATAAGATCTCTTTCTTCAAAAGTAACAAAGATACATCGGTAAAATTACAAGATTTGAAAAATTAACTAATATTTTTAATAATCATCGATATCGATGGACATCACTAGAGCATCGACAAAAATATCATCTATTACTACATCCCTAGTGCATGTGTACGTATAGGTTTGAACCTCCCTCACCTCAATCCTACCTCCGCATCGTGCGATAGGGACAATTGCAGCTCAGAGCAATTTATACCTACAAAAATCTTGGCAAAACAACGTTTCGTATTACGCTGTTTTCTTCATCAAAAACTAAATTAATCAAGTATTTTTTTATATCAAAATTTACAAAAAATATGTGTTCATGATTATGTCATTTCATATTTTGTTAGAAATTAATAAGTTTATTCTGGTGGGTCTTTAAAGACGTCGGTAAAAATGGTGAATTTTTTTGAGACTTTGAAGGATCATATTTTGCCTGATAATTAATTTATCAAAAAAATGAAAAGACAGGGTAGTTTAAACAGCTAAATTTAATTTTATGGCAAAAAATTGTAACTCTTAAAGCATTTTCCAGAAAGAAAACAGCGCAATACGTTTGTATGGAAAATTACAGACCACCTCAGCTCTTAAATGAGTTTTAAATGAATAGGTAAATGAAATCTAATCCTTTTGAGTAAATCTCGTAGTCATAAATTGTTTTAAAATAATCTCGGGATTAGTTAATTTAATAACTAGTAGATTGATTGATTGATGTTCTATACAAAAAGTCCATGAACTCTTGACATGATGTATAGAACAGCAGATTTTATTCCGATTTCGAGGTAGATTCTATAGTAAAAGTTGGTCTTAAGTACAATGATATAGTAGAACATATCCGCCGTGCACACAACCACCCTGTATAATTAATGTGAATAATGTACAGAGTAGTCTAGTCTCAATCACCACGCTTCTTTTTCAGGTCAATACTCCCTGGTAGAGCCTGATGGCTCCGTGAGGACAGTCAACTATGTGGCGGACTGGGACACCGGTTTCCATGCTGATGTGCGCAACAGCAAAGACAACCACCACTAATAGCACAAGCTCTACAAGCGTCGATAGATAGGCTGTGGTAGTAGGTACCTTAGTAACTAGCCCTGAGAAAACATTTTTTTAAACGACTACCCATAAAAGAAGATTTCTTTGTTCAATTCAATCTCTACTACTATTTGAGTTAATCATCATCATTATATCAGCTGGACGTACATAAACCGCTCCTATAGATTCCTAATAAAACCGAATGGACGCGGATTACATAAGTCTTAATCAGGTCTATCATTTTTCTAGGTAGACCGTCCTACGGTGCGCTTCTAGGCAGGCATGTGGTTTCTGCTTTAGAACTTTTAACGCTTGACCTAATTTCCTATCAGGGGTTGGTCTAGGTTTACACGTAAATTGTAACTACAGTTGTGTTCTTATGGCTTTATACAATTTTGTACAGCGCTCCTGGCGGAAACGAGGAAGAACTAACCAAAATGTATAAAGCCACACGCGAACCGAAAGTTTAAGTAAACTACGCAATACCTGGACCCTTAGTCCAGTTTTGCGGGGCCAGAACTCAAATAGTTGAAAAATAAGTACTAAATATACTTCTAAGAAATTTTAAGAGACGTGTAATTTTAGCTTTGGTGCTTTGGAATCGATTCTGTTGAAAATATTTTAACGTAGAATGTATCAACGAATGCAAACCTAACTACATAATACAGATATTAAATTCCATTACTATATTAAACTAAAGTCTGCTATTATGAGTTAAAATATTCAAACCAATAATTATGTAGTCAACGAGCACTATTTCTATAATTTAAGCACATTTACACTCATAATTACCATAAATTACAAGATCGGTATACGAGCAACTTAAAAGCCTAGGTTGTGTTTAATTTTATGATGAACGTACTCATAGATAGGTACAAATTGAAGATCGTGTGAATAGAAAGCACAATTAATATCGTACGATTTCAATACAACAACTTTTTCTGACATAAAAAACGCTATCGATTACATAAATTATTTTTCGCCAAAAATGGCACAGCCGACTTCAATGATTGCAATTTTCGTACAAAATTGGAATAATTCGCTCGAAGCGATGTTACCTACACTATTGTTGATTTTTTAGAAACGGACAACGGATTTCGAGGAAATTTTTAAGAGACCACCATTCACAATATTTGGCGGAATGATCACGTAAAAACATCGAGTCGAATTGAGTCTCCCCTTTTTTTAAGTCAGTTATTGAAAGAATATATAAATGTTGCATCGAATCCAACCGCTAAGATTTGTGATAGGGATTGAACCGCTGTACTTAATACAAAGGGCATACTTTAGGTACCTACGACTGCAAAAAAGAGAGTGTCTCGAATACTTTTCGAGTGAAAGGGGACAGACAGTCACCTCGATAAGATGCCGCAGGACCATTTAAAGATTTTAAAACTTGCGTTTATGACAGTAGATGTAGCAGGTATAAGTCGAAATATCATTGGTTAAAACTGTTGAAAGTGAATTTGGAAATCTTTGTACAGGGTTATCTGCTTCCCTTGTAGTAAGCCGAAAGTGATTTATTACCATTATGAACAACTTTTACCACAGGGCTAACCCGGAGTCTCCGAAAATATAACAGCTTTTTCATACATTTGGTCGATCCAGAATTGTGACTTAGTATGGGACAGCTGATTATTTTTCTGTGATTCCAGGTTGGCCCAATAGATAGCTCTGTATTAAACCTACAGGGGTATTTATAATTTGCGTAACCGTTTGAGAGACCTCCTGTACAGGATGCGGTAGTCCATACTCACCACGTTGACAAAAGTAATGAAAGGTACCCGCTTTGACGACTTCTATCTTTGATGTTCCACACTTTATGACTAATTCTGTACAAATTCTGTACAAAATATGTTTAGCTGTTTTACGCAATAAGTTTATTGGCTCTATATTATCAGAATTAATGGAGTCATTATTTTTTGCACATTTTTTGATCGTAGTACCAAAATTGTACATATTCTCAAGTAGTTAGTATCAACGTTAGTTTCAAAAGAAGTTTCAAGTGAATTAAAAATAGTACTGTACACATGGACAGATGATTGTAATCTTCAAACAATTATTAAATTCAGTACCGACGGTCGAGTCCGTATCATGTTAGCAGGAAAGTTTTTGGGCAAAAAGAAATTTTAAATGTTAAGTAATACTTTAGTGACGAACGTCGCCATTCTGGATTCCGATTTGTAATTCGAAATTCTGAGTGCACTCAACTGTTATGGGAAACACTGAGGCGTACATACCTTCAAACGCCTTTTTTACTGTGAGGATGTACAGCAAACGAAAACTATTAGCGTTTTCTTGTAGCTCGATACACTTTTGTCAGTTCTTCCTCGTTTCTGCCTCAAGCGCTTCACAATAATGTCCATAGACCTTAACATTATTATAAAGCGCTTTTGGCAGGCACAGCCACAGGAAAACTGTTTATTCGGCCCTTCGTCAATTTAGCCCATTTTTCCTAATTGCCGTACGCTTTTTTCGTTTCATCATCATCATTATCAGCCGTAGAACGCCCACTACTGGACATAAGCCTCACCCATGGATTTCCAATAAGGCCGGTTGGAAGCTGCCTGTATCCAGTGCGTTTCTGCGGTCTTAATAATATCGTCGCTTGTTCCAACGCTGCGCTTGCCGATGCGCGGTCTTCATTCAAGAACTTTACTGCCCTATTGGCCATCAGTTCTCCGAGCTATGTGCCCTGCCCATTGCCACTTCAACTTACTAATCCACTGGGCTATGTCGGTAACTTTGGTTCGTCTGCGAATCTCATTCCTGATTCGATCTCGTAGAGAGGCTCCGAGCATAGCCCTCTCCATTGCGCGTTGGGAACATCATAAGGCCCCCTTATGATGTTCAAGCCTTTTTTTTAGTTATTTGATTCAAACTAAAAAAAAATAATTTGATAGTATTACTGACTATGCAAGCTCGGTATACGTAAAAACTTGTTTATCGGAGAATGGCTGTCAATTTAAAGCAATAAAAAAAATAAAAGGTACCTACGGTAACTAGGAAATAGGGGCTAAATTGAAGAATGACCGTAGGTAGGTATTTTTCTTTTACGAATGAATTCAAGCTAAGGGTAACGGTGCGCCCTGCTCGTCTGTTGTGTGAAATATTGTGTTATTCGTTTTTTTTTTTTGTTTCTGTATGTCAGTCTTCTTGTTACTTATAGTAAGTAGGTATACTACGTGCCACCAAAGATGAGACTTGAGAAACCACTTTGGTTTGTAATAAATATACAAATTCTGGATTATAGATATACAGACTATTAAAACACGTTTATAAAACGTCTAATAGATATACAAACTCTGGATAATTAGTTTATACACGACTGTACCTGCGCAAAATCACCCACCAATGACGCTCGTCAAGTCTCATCTTTGGTGACACACACTATAAAAACTACAAACCTGTGAAAAATTACTTACGTAACCTTTTTTGTTCATCATAATCATCATCATCCACGGCCTTCTTTATCCCACTGCTGGGTATAGGCCGCTCTATTACTGTGCCATGTGCCTCGGTCCTCTGCCAATCGTGTCCAGCCGGGCTAGGATGCGCATCACGTAATATTTCTTTCGACGTGTCAGAACGAAACAGAGTTATGACGAAGTAAGTATCTCACTTTTTCACACGTCGAAAATAGTTCTTTACGTGGTCGCATGCTTGGCCTACAGGTTCGACCTGCGATTTCGACTATATCGTCGAACCATCTTGCACCCGGACGACCAACTTTCGTGAACTTTTCAAAAAACTTAGAACTTAGATCATCCATCTTCTTAATCGTGCACTCTTGTCAGAGTGGTCGTGATTGCATGGATGGTTCACGGAGGCTCCTCGCCGTTGTCATCTCTTCCCAGGGCTGCTGCACGTCTCGCGATGTTCCTCCATCTGTGCCGATCGGTCGCATCACGAGCACACTGCACCACGGTACACTTTGTGGCTTTTTAAATTATATCGGTCCAGCGAGTTGGTGACCGACCTGAACTTCGCTTGCCTGCCACTTGGCCCTGCACTACAAGTCTCTCCATCGAGTTCTCATTCCTGGAGATATGTCCAAAGAACTTCAGTATTCGCAACTGCACAATCGACGATAACCTATCTTGTATGTGAAGTTCTTTGAGAATGGAACTGTTAGTGCGAAACGCTGTCCATGGTATTTTCAACAGTCGTCTCCAACACATCTCCAGCGCATCGATTTTTCGATCGATCATCCATAGTAAGTCTCAAAAGCAAAACTTATAACACTTACGTGGAAGAACCGAAAAGAATCGTATTTTTTTTTTATTTTGATTTTGCAAAGTTTACAATTTCGGTATTTACAAAATAAACTGATTGATCTGTAAATTTAAAATCAACTTCAATTCATTCCGTTGTTGCCTACATACTCGTAAATAGCCGCGTACCCACCTAGCGCACAGGCTCGCGCGGCAGCCTCGGTGTCCAGATCGCGAGCGATGGCTCCCGAGGCAGCCTCAGTAGTTTTGTTCAATTTACACGAGGCCGCCTCGCGAGGCAGGCTGAGCCATCATAAGTCCGCGAGTATTCGAAATGGACAGTCGTGTAATCTCAGCTGCAGCTATTTTCCTAGCTGCTTATTGTTTAAAAAAATGAAAACTGTCACGTATCAAGAAAAAACCTAGCCGCTTCTGGATTAGAAAAAATTATGAGCGTCTGCCCATGATATCAATATTATAGATAGAGACAAACACGGTTTTGGACAAAACTTGAAGTAGCTTCGCGCGCGAGCCAGAACATAACCGTTCCCACCTAACACACAGCGCTCACTGAGGCACCTTTGAGCGCGTCAAGTTTACCGACAACAGATGGCTCGGGGCCGAGCCGTGCTCAGCCGAGCAAACGCGCGCCCGAGGCAGCCCGAGGCACGTCCACACCAGCCGAGGCATTTGGCTCGCGAGGCTGCCGCGCGAGCCTGTGCGCTAGGTGGGTACGCGGCTATTATTTACGGCTAAAACACGAAAATACATGTTATGCCATAAGAAGCTTCGTTTTATATGAGATAATCTTTTAACGGGGACATATTTGTGATTTTTAGGTGCCATGTATCTAAGGTACATTATACTTTATGTAAGTAGTGGAATATTTACCAAAACGGCTAAAACTGTTTCCTATGTCCTAAATTTTAACTAAGGCTTTATAGATGACCTTTTAGAACCCAAAATGTCATGTTATATTCTTACGTATTAGAAATAGTATTTTTTAAGAAATGCTTGGACCATGTACCTTATTATTTTTTAAGTTATTGCTTAGATGAAATTTAAATTTACGTAGACTGATGTCGAATTAAAGTTACCATTTTATATTTTTGTAATGAATACTTGTTTCATTTTAGTTTTAGGTATTTTTTCGTTTTGCAGTTATAATAAATACTTACTTAATTTTTAGAGAATAAATAAAATATTTTTTTAATTTTCAGACTTGCCTTTTATTACATTGGTATAAAAATATAAATAATATTTCATTACGCTTTACCGAAGTAAAATAATTGATAACAATTATTTTTAGGGTTCCGTACCTCAAACGAAAAAAAACGAAACCCTTATAGGATCACTTTGTTGTCCGTCTGTCCGTCTGTCAGTCTGTGTGTATGTCAAGACTCTTTATCTCGGGAATGCGTAAAGATATCGAGTTGAAATTTGGCAAGAAGCATTGTCTCAGAGTACACATATAGGAATAAATCTGAAAACTGTACATTTTTATTTAAATCACAAAAAAATAGGGTCTCAAAATTCACAAAATATGGGATCAAAATTCAGAGTGAGTAAATCATATCATGTAAGGTATCATATAAAAGAACTTCATTAGCACATGCTAAAACAGATTTTTTAATTATTTTAACAATGTGTAATTTCCGATGTATTACGAGAAAAGTGAAAAAAAAAATTGTTTATAGTAGGTATAGAGATTTTAACAACTTACTTCCCAATTTTGTGAAATTTTCTGGATTTGTACGGAACCCTCGATGTGCGAGCCTGACTCGCAGTTGTCCGGTTTTTTAAATATAATAAATCACAGCCTATACTTACCCTAAATCCCATAAAAATAAACAACAACGTACAGTACACACGAATAAACAATGAACATCGAAATATAAAAAAGGAGATAATCGGATAATTTTATAACCTTTGTCTAGTGAATCACCAATAGATAAACCAGTGTGAACCGAATCAAAGTGCTTGGCGTCTGTGACGCCACGAGGCGAGTGATTGCGCAGTAGCAATATATTCATATGTTAGCGGCGCAAGAGGCTAACCTCGCCTCGCAGCCGCCAAGTAGTTCGATTTGGCCACAGGATTTGGAATTTAAAAAAACCGTAATTATTCCTGAAACTATTTTACGCGCGTAACACGCCTGCGTAGTTGGCATAGCGGCTCAACCGTTAAAATAATTTCAGTACTTGGTGCTATCCAGTATACCATTCTGCCCTTCCTATAATAAACAGCGCAGCGTATGTGTCTTACGCCGTGATCAGGGGGCTGATTTATCAATTTCGCACGCCTTGGTCGTATTCGGAACTTTTATGGAGCGTTCGCCACTTTTATAGCCAATATCGAGTATTTTCATACAATCTTTTAAAGTTTCGTCGTTCCTAGGCGTACGAAGTTGAAAAATAAGGCCCCTGAAATCTAGAAATGACTGGAGTCAGAAGGTTGTATTTTCAAATCATGTCGCCAGACACATACGCTTTTTATCATGAGAAGGGCAGTACTAAGCAGTCAACTTCTCGCGCAAGTTTCACCGAAGTGGTAACATTTGGTCCAACCGCTTGAGACAGATGTCGCTTTCTAAAGCCGAGCTAAGCCGTAACAAGTCGATTATCTCGTTAAGCCCGATGTCTATTCTTCATTTGCTATTACTGTAATAACAGTAGAACTTTTAAATTTAGTGAAAATAGTACTAACCTATGTAACTAAGAATCTAGTGACCTCTTTACCATTGTAATAGCACTTGGGGCATGCAAAGTCTTGGTCTGCAGTCTTGTTCGCCTGTAAAATAATAGTATACATTGTTATGAATTGTTCTTGTACTGCTCATAGAGAAGTTTAACTAGGTGTTTCTTAGCGATCACTGTTGGTGGTATTTATAACTGATAGTGTCGTGGCTCAGATGTGAATTATGGGTTCCAGTTGTTTTAAGCATTTAGCCATGTCAGATCACAAACAAATTTCAATTTATATTTAATTTTGGGTTTTTAAATTCAAGCTATGGGTTATCTACTGCTTAACATAGGACTTTTGTTCCTGCTTTTAATATATGGCTATGCCTAGTGCCGGATTATCCCTTAGGCAAATTAGGCAATTGCCTAGGGGCCTGCATAGACTAAGGGCCCCTAGGTAAAGACCCGGGTCCCGTTAACACAAAGAAAAAAGTCCCAAACTGTAAGGTAAGGTTCTGTAATAGAGGCCCGAGAATTGCACTGGCTAGGGGCCCCTAGTAGGGTTAATCTGGCACTGGCTACGCCTTACTTAAGTTTTGAAAACTGAATGCTATGCATTACTTAAGTTTTGAAAACTGAATGCTATGCATTACTTAAGTTTTGAAAACTGAATGCTATGCATTACTTAAGTTTTGAAAACTAAAAACTTAAACTTTTGTATAGGTCGAATCATATAAGTTGGCGGCTATGAAGTTACCTACAAGCTGTGGATAGCCCAAACCTTGCACAGCTGTTAAGTAAGCTTCAGTTATGATTGGGCTTTTCCTTCGACTTGGCATTTTTTCTTACATTCTTAAATTGATGGGCTATCTGCAGCTTGTAACTAATATCACAGCCGCCAAATTGTATGATTTGGCATATAACAAAGAATAGGAAATATACTTACCACCAAACAATAATAACAAAAAATGTGACTGCAGCCCATAATGTGAGGTAATATTGGCTGGTTACTGCAGCAAGCACACACAGTGTGCAGCGTCATCTCTGCTGTAGCCGGAGACATTGGACTATGGATGTGCTGCCTCCACCAAACAAACTTCAAGGCACTGGACAATTTCTTTTGCAGGCCAAATATGTTTACTAGTGATACTGCAGTACCGATAAGCTCCTGAAACCATTTTGAAGATAAGACAAATGATTACAATATCTACATTTTTGTACAAAGCAAAAAATTGTTTTGCTATTCATTGTGTGGCGTGCTCTGAGCAAGTGATAAAACTAATATAAAATACATGTACATTAGAGCCTCGATTAACCGGACTAATTCGTGTTGTTGGGCATTTGGATGATCGAACATTTGGATAATCACATGAATGAAAATAGGTGTTTTGTTATTGTTTTAGCTAACTTAGAACAGTTTCTCCCTTTTTTGGTTAATCAATAATATTTATTTTATTTTTAAGTAATAACACCACTCACTAATGTTTCAAAATTTTTAAGTTCAGAGATTATGCTGCATAACTGCGCAGTGGAATACACTTAGCAACAAAAACAATATCAATTAGCGAAAGAGAAGAGAAAGAGCGGGGTGCGGGCGGGTTATGAAACTTGACATATCCTTCTATGTATGGATTTAACTTGAAAAATAAATTTTGTTGACTGCAGGTAGTAGTCTGGCTTAGGATAGTTGCAAATCCATATAACTAAACGTTGGATAATCGAGATTGCAGTCTATTAAGATAATTCAGTAACAGTGAAGAAATATTGTTCTACAAAAATTCTTTCCAATTCCACCTTAGCATAATTATTTATAGACTATGCCTAAGTCTGTCTTCTCACTTAAGTACAATGCAGGTGTTTTCAAATTACGAGTAAATAGGTATCCTCTAGGTAAGCTTGTTACACCCTAGACTGCATATCGGCTTAACATCACGCAGTGTGTAGTCAAACGCAAACCTATATGTTAAATAAAAAAGTCAATAAAACATACTCACAATAAAATTGTGCCACAGCAATTCTCTAGTCCAAGAGAAGTCAGTCAGGTTTTCTCTGGTCAATTTTTCTGCTGTTAGCTCTAACCCCAGTATCAAATCTATCAAAATAGGATGTTTTCCACTCTGTATAAATCTGATGAAATTAAATATATCTCCAATAATTTGGAGTGTTTCCAGTTTGTGGACTATGTTTTGAATCCTTGTGTTGGATGTGAAGCTATAAATTGACCGTTCCTTTAAATATTTCAATCCAACTGTGTAACCATAATACCAGTACAGTTTACTTCTTGAAAAGTTGTCAGGTTTATAATTTAGTGAAAGCATCTGCTGACCAAAAGTTGATTTTTTATCGTAAATAGAATATTTGAAAATCCATGAGCGTATCAGCAGTTCAATTTCTGGTAAGATTGGTTGGATGAATTTGGGCTGAAAAGAAAAAGTACTTATTACTTAGATAAAAGCGTACGATTTTTCCAGTATTTTAAGCCAAACAGTATCATTTTACATGGTAGACACCATAAACGAAGAATTTTTTGTGAACAGGAGTATATTTCTGTGTGTTTGTTCATTTGTTGTGTGAATACAAACTTACCTCTATGTACTTAGTAGTTTGAAGAATCAGCTGTTTGAACAAATCTTCTACTTGACTGTCTAATTGTACTGCATCCAGCTGAAATAAGGGATTGTTTACATTAAGGACGACGACGATAACAAGGTTACTTTAGTTGTAGCGTACATAGTTAGACTGAGTCCTGTAATACCTGCGTTACACGAGGAATATAGTTGACGGCCATTATATCGCAAATTATTACAGCATACACTCGTTTAGAGCATTTATAGATTATTTTTCAAACTTTTCAAAGTATCGCATCGCAAGCATAGAAAGAGGACAAAATAAAAATCTATGACATCCAGTGTTGCCAGATGTTTTTGTAGAGAAACCAAAGAGTACTTTGTATAACACTGGAAAAGAGAAACGTGGTTCTCGTCGTGAATGCAAAAGGCTAATTAAAACACTTATAATCTGCAAACATTAAATATATTTCCAGGAGAAAACTCAAACCCCTGTATATATAAGTTACTCTCTGACACAAACTAAATAAGAAGCTTGATCTGAGGGAGAAATCAAAATTTTTTAATATTACATAAATTAAACTCTTTGATAAAACTTAAATAGAAGTTTTCATGCGAAACTCATAGAACCTCTTTTCATTTAACACACCTCCTTGAGTTTTGCAGGAAAACACAAGCTGGAAACATACTATCGGACGCGGCTGATGGACGCGACTTACAGCCGCGACTGATAGGTATCTAGACTATGAAAGTACACTGAGCTGTGCACACTATCGGACATAGGTCGCGGACGTCACCTTCGGACGTCCTTGAGCGTTCGGACGTCCGAGAGCGATCTGGCACACCGGATGTTTTAAGACTGTGCACATTGCTAAGTCGCGGTTGTCAGTCGCGTCCGTCAGCTGCGTCCGATAGTATGTTTCCGGCTTTAAACTACCTAACTTAAATCACATTCTCTTTGCTTAAATAAACCCATAAGTATTTTCTGAATATAGGCCCAATTTTTTTGTGATTTAAATAAAAATGTAGTTTTCAGATTTATTCCCATGTAAATATGTTACTCTCTGTTTATTCCTATATGTGTACTCTGAGACAATGTTTCTCGTCAAATATAGGTAGTTCTATGTCAACGGGAAGTACCCTGTAGGTTTTGACTTTTGTGTGTCGAAGTACCTATGCGTTTTTTACGACATAAACGGCTCTAACTTTATTTATACGATAACTGAGAAGTTTCTCTTTTACACAACTGCAGGAGACCCTAGATATACGTATATACTCGATACAGGGGCGGTCTTAGCTAAACTTTTCGGTGGTGCGAGATCTTATGGTGGCGCCCCAGTTTACATAGACACGAAAAAAATAACATACCAATACCTTGTAAAATATAGCTTGATACGGGGGACATTGACATTAGCCTAATGACTCACGCACATCAAGTACCATATTTTTATCTCAAATTTAGGTGCACAAAGCTATGGTCGAGATGCACGAGCATGAAGTACAACATTGCGAACCGAACATTTTGACTATAAAAATATGGTACTTGATGTGCGTGATTACGCGTATGTCAATGTCAATGTCTCGCGTATTAACTTGATACACGAGACATTGACATTTATTATTTTACAAGGTATAATTAATTTTACATTTATGTTCTTTATTTCGTGTCAATTTTTTTATGAGAAGAAGATAATAATGGATAAAGTATTAGTTTGACTATATTTATTTAATTAAAAACTCTTAGAATCTAGAAAATCACTTTTCTAGCCTTTGCGCTTTTTTATTAAATAATTTAATCCTTGGGCAATGTCATTTTCTATTGATAGAATTGCAAGACCTGACAGTCTTTCTTGACACATTGTCGAACGTAAGTACGTTTTAATTAGTTTTAATTTACTAAAGCTTCGTTCACCTTTGGCGACAGTTATAATGATGGTCAGCAAAATCCGAAGCACCGTTCGGGAACACATTCGGGAAAATATCCTGCCTATCATTTTTTTTAATATGTTGAAGAACTTTTACTGGCTCTGCTGATTCAAGGTTTTTTAATAATGGATGCAGCATTGAAGTATAATGGATGCAGGCTCAAAAGTTCTTCAACCAATTCGCAACTAGACACGCCACATTTTTCCCCATCGGTTAAAATTATTTGCAAATTTGCACAGGCTTTTTCTAATAAAGACTTATCAGGAATTATTTTGATGTTATACAAAAAAGACCATGTATCATTGAATTCGGATAATTGTCCAAACGGAGCGACCAATGCATTTTCAATTGTATATATCATAGGGTAAAAGACGTTAATTTTAATCAGTTCTTCGGGATCTGTTGGTGTTTCATCTGCAGCTTCATACTCAAATAATTGCTTCTTTCTCCCAGATCGGACTGGTTTAAACGTGGGATCTATTCCAGCCGCAGAAGCTATTTCCTTAGATGTTATTTGAGCAGAAGAATAAGTCCGCTACTGCTTCACAAATTCCGAGCAGTTTTTCAGCAATTGCGATGCGTTTGATAAATCCATAGTTTCAGACTGCATAGCTTTACTTATACAATGTTTACTTGAAACAGTATATCATACCAAGCCACCAATGTAACTAAGGATTCTAATTGCTCCATATTCTGAATCAGTGACAAAGCTTCTGATGCAGCAACTGAATCATTCGTTTCTTCGTGAAAATTCCAAAGAGCATCACGAACTGAACAGTAATTGTAGCGAACAGAAGAAAGGCTAGAAACTCTACTCTCCCAGCGAGTTTCGCAAACTTTTTTCAGAGATAGTCCTTCTATATGTTTGGATATGACTTCCCACCTCTTTGTTGATCCAGAAAATAATACAAATAGTCTTTGGAGAAATCCAAATAAAGAGACCGATTTAACGGATGATTTAGCTGCATCTGCTACCACTAAATTCAAGCTGTGACATGGTTTAAAAAATGCTCGAGGATATTGGTTCAGAATTCTGGTTTGGACACCTTTATTTATTCCTACCATGTTGGCGCCATTATCATACCCTTGACCTCGACAATCGTTCATATCCAAGTCAACTTCATGCACAATTTTATCAAGAAAAAGGCCAGTGAGCCCTTCTCCTGAAGAGTCACTTACCGGCTTGTAAGCAACGTAACACTTAGTGTCAACAAAACGGAAAGTTAATGATAATTGTTCAACGTGACCTACATCAGGAATGCAGTCCAGTATGATGGAGAAGTATTTGGATGACTTAATCATAGTCAAAATTGTATTTCGAACTTCACTTCCAAGTAAGCCAATTAACTCGTTTTGAATTCTTTTGTTTGCTGAAATAGTGGACATTAGTCTCCTTACTAACAATACGGCGAAGGTGTTCCATCATCACAGGATCATATTTTCCTAGAAGTTGCACCAAACCCAGGAAGTTGCCATTATTATTAGTGTATAAAGTTTCAGATCCAGAGCTTCCTCTGAACGACAAATTATTTCCTGCTAAGAAGAATATTGTGGCCATCATTCGTTCCAGTATAGCGGCCCACCTTGATTTTTCGTCTTCAATTTGTTTTTGCAAGTGTTTTCACTCCACTGAAATTTTTCAATCTAATCGAAGTTTCTATACAATTGTTCATAGCACGTCGATGTTCTGTAGATGTTTAGTGAGTTTTGAGACATGTCTCCAGTCGTCTAATCCATCTTTTCCCAAATTAGAGTGGACATTTCGATTAAATATACTGCAGCAAAAACAATATACCTTGTCTGCTAATTTTGAGTATCTAGTAATTTATTGCAGAACACAACAAATATACAAGCCATCTTCTATTAAAAGTTTTCCCATATGGCATTACTCTTAGAAAATGTATATTTGAAAAATGACGCCCATCATGTTTTTAGGGTACTCTTCGTTGCTTATTTCATTGCGTACAGGTGTGGACGAATGAATAAGCGGCGGCCATTTTGAAACATCATCACACTTTTAACTTGAAGGCATGCTGCATCTGAAGTTATTATAGAAGATGTAGATAGTATATCTTCTATAATAACTTCAGATGAGGTCCCAGGAGTAGCATTATCTTCAGTGTTTTGCTCTTCATGCTCATCAGCTTCTTTGTTTTCTCCTGTGTGTCGAACCCATGATGAATTTAAAAAAAATGCGAGTGATTTTGCAGCTTTCTTAGTATCCTCTTGTTTTTTTCTTTTTAGGTTCTAAGATCCTGATAGTTTTTTGCTTGCGCGTAAGTCGATCGGTACCTAGACGGGCGTTAGGCCCTTTTCGGCGCCCCCCGTATGACGGCGCCCGGTGCGGTCGCACCGCTCGCACCGCCCTAGGGCCGCCCCTGACTCGATAGGTATTTTAACGCGTTCCCGAGATAAAGAGTCTTGACCATACGTAGTAGTATGTAGTATCTATAGTAGTCTGTGGTCTTGACATACCTACGGACAGACGGACAACAAAATGTAATCCTATATGGGTACCGTTTTTTTTCCTTTTGAGGTACGGAACCCTAAAAAAAAAATAAGAAAGAAAATAGGGATACTGCAGCGTTTCGCCTCGCAAGCGGTTCGCACCGCGGGGCGAATCGCCCATGACTCTTTTTGAAGGTCCCATTGTTTGTTATCTGCTTACCCTGTACTTATATCTTCTTTGCCTGTACTAAGCAGAAGGGGGGAAGACCAACACCATGGGGCCCAACTCAAAATTCGCGAAAAAAGCAGCTGTTCCATACAAAATTGCAACTCGGAATCGACAGAATGTATGAAACAGCTGATCTTTTTTCGCGAATTTTGAGTTGGCCTCATAGTAAACATTTTTCGTAATGATGGTCTAAACACCCCCACCCCCTTTCGGCTTAGTAAACTATTTCTGGATAAACCCGTATTTTTTTACAAGTCAAGCAGTTAATGATAATGGTACTGTTTAGTCACATTAAATACATAATACATATATGTTTTACTGTGGTTTAGTTGAACTAGTACTTATTACTAATAACTAAGTACTAACATTAGTAAAAAAAATCTTCACTATGAATAAAATCCGGATCCAAAACGGTATATCACAATATTTCTTAATATTATTAATACCACCTATTCATTATACTGAGCGCCACACAAATTGACGGATGGGGAAGTTATGCGCAGCGTTCTGCGCAAAAGTCGAAATATGGGTACGCGCGGGAGCCAGAGACGAAACGCCGGGGCACACCCGCCCGCCAACCTCAAGCCTCTCGCGCGCTCCCTACGCCCGAGCTCACTACTTCGCCATTTGTATAGGCATTGTGCACACATGCGCAATAATTAGCGAATCACGGCGAAGTGTCATCTGCGGCTAACTTCTCATCCATCGATTTGTGTGGCGCTTAGTATACATTATTTCACTATGTATTGATGGTAGACAGAAACAAACAGAAAAATATCAGAGAGTCACTAACCCACTGGAACAGTGGAGACAAGAACAGGTACACTTATCAGCGTAACTAACTTACTGACTTAGTAGTAGTATAGCTTATTAAATCGTTTTCATCTAAGTTTTCCTTTACAGCCTTCATATATTTTTCAATTGTTTGGCGTCTTATTTGTAAAAGTGTTGCGATACGTTGATTTGAATCTCCCGTGCGCATTTTTATTAAAATACATGCTAACCCTAAGATACCTCTATGAACTGCAGTGACTCTTGGCAAATATTGTAATAATGTCAGAAAATCTTCTTTTGTTATTCCCATCCAGTACAAAAATACGTGGTTTTCTATTTTCTCCACTGATGCCATGGTACTGAAGTCTAAATATGGCATAGTAGAATTTATAAAGGATAACATATCTTCAATGTGTTCGACAGTAAATGTTGACAGATTATTCTCAGATTCACATAATACAGCCCAGTTTTTTTGTAACAAATGCTCTGCACAAACTTTGGCATGAATTGGTAAATAGTATTTATAATCAGTTAATATTGATCTACGTAATTCATTACACACTTTACGAAGGGACAAACTCTGACATCCATAAAAAACACAATGAGATGCTGTGTTAGGAGAACGTTTGTAGTTTTTCAAAACAATTTCTGAAGTACTTGGTTGTATTATCACTTTTGGCTGTAGTTTACGAGTTGATAACTTTTGGTTTTGTGGAGACTGAATAGTATTTTCAGTATTTTGAACTGGAACTGATAATTGAAGTTCGGACTGCAGTTCTTGACCCTCGAAGAGATTGTGATAAGTACTGCACTGACGGGGTTCATTCATTGTTTTGTGCACCTCTTTTATAGGTTCTTGACCCTCATTTATAGGTGTACTTTCACATTCATTGATTTTCTGAACACATCTTTTGTCAGGACTAGCTCGTCTTTGAAGATTTAATACACAGCTATGGCACACACGATCAGATGGCAGTAACTGTAAATAAGTTTATAAAAATATTATATTGTCATTCATTTATTAGATATAAAGGAGCATATAGGTACTTATAACATTGCTGCTTATGCATCAGTAAAATTTGTTGGCAACCAGGACAATACAAATGAAAACCAAGGAATCTAGAGCCCAGAACCCGAACATGTCAACAAATATTTTTAAAGGTTTTATATAGATAGCTAGATAGATTAACTCTTTATTGCACACCAAGAAATAAACAAAAAGAAGAAACAAAGATACATAAACAGTGTAACAATGGGCAGCCTTATCGCTGATAGCGATCTCTGCCAGGCAACCTTAGGATGGAGAGGACAGAAAGCGTATAGATGGTAATTACATCAGCAATAGTTATTTATTTCTGTAAGCATAAAATATAATTGTGTGTTAAAGTCCTCTATACTTGATCAATTTTCTTATTTCTAGAATTAATTTGCTGCTAATGAATCAATAAAAAAAAGTTACATACCTACAAGGCAGCGCCGAAAAGTTGACTGATGTGAAATTAGCTACAAGCGCACATGCCAATAGCCAAACAAAACATGCGGCTTCACATCTGCCAACTTGTGTGGCACGGCCTTATACCAATGATTATGTAAGAATGGGGGGAGCTTTTCTTACTTGTGGTGACAGGGGGTAAATAATTGTAAAAAATCTGCTCAAGTAATACTTTACCGGACCCAGAGTAAATAATTGCATATTTACCTCACGAACGATTTTGTCCTGAACCATCTGAATTATTTTTTCATGATATTGAGCTGTCTGGCTTAAGACAAGGTGACTTTGCCTATTCTTTACTGATCGTCCACATTCTAAACAGATCATTAAATGACCAAAACGCATAGCTTCAGAGCTAGAGTCAGTGTTTGTATTGTCTCCTTGCAGTTTTGAATTAGTTTTCAAAACCAATTGAAAACACCTTACACAAATGTAATCTTCTTCAGTGATCTGTAAAAAGAAACATTACATTAATAAAGCTGGATAAAATGTTTATTTTGTACAAAGTAGAAAAGATAATTGCTATTAATACACTTACAATAACAGGCCAAATCCAATTGCAAATTACAGAAACAACTTGTGTGTCTTGCTCTAGCACCAGATAGGCTTTTTCCCTACGCTTATATAAATGTATATTACAATTAATGCAGAACAGCTTGTTCACCGGCTGTAGCTTTGAATCCATTCTCAAACAACATGTACCTAAATACACAGAATAGGCCCTATTTAACCCGTAAGAAGGCGCGCTATGAGCATTTTGCTCACGAAAACTTCTTTAACAATATTTTTGTTACTACGGACTTCATAGTGCGTCAAGCGTCTAGGTACCTTCCTAACTATTCAACCCCTCTCCCCTTACGTAGCTCACGCGCCGCTTATTGTCGTGGTGGCCCCGTAGTGAAGTACTTTTTGGGCGTGTGAACCGCTGCGCGGCATTTTGCTCATCGCGCGCCTATCCGCGTAAGTATTTTTTTCTTCAATAATTAAATGTGTATCTATTTTATTCTATGATTAGTACTTTTAATTTGTGTTTGAACGTTTACAAATCTGTTAATACTTTTCATTATATGATTTTACAATTAAATTAATATTGTTGTGGAATGTTTATTTCGTTTTTTAGCTAACAAGTATTAGTTAAATGGGCGATGGATATGAAAGGTTAGATCAACAAATTTCTTCGTGACTGGAAGAGTTTTTTGATGATCATTCGGTACTAGACCCTGATGATGAAGACCACACTCGTGTCAATAGCCCAGAAAGCGACTGTTCCGTCATAAAAAGTCAAGAGACATATGCCCCAGAAGGAAAAATAGACCGTCTAAAAAGCGTGTACTTCGTGTCAAAAATTACTCTGCACGGAGCACGTCACGTTGATGTGTCAACCTTGTTATGAAAGGTATACTTCTTAAAATTTGATAGCAGAGTTGGTTTTTTTTTTGGGTGCAGCTTTTATTTTTTCACAATTTTTTTTCTTTTCGATTGCCAAACAAGTCGACCAAAGTTTGTAAGATTTTTAATTTTGCAGAGAAACTGTATTTTAATTACTTATTTTAAATAAAACGCCTATTATATAGTAAATATAATGTCGTTTTACTTATACCAACCAGTTTTCAATCAATTAATATAACAAATAGGTAGATAATGACATTTGAAATAGCGTGAGCGAAATGCTCGCGCGCGCCCGTCCGTGTTAGGTTTTAAGGCGCGCCTCCTCACGGGTTAAATACTACAAGCCAGAATTATATCAAAGAGAATTTATATAGGTACTTATCTATTATTATACAGAACATGAGCTGTGTTCGCTTCGGCAGGAAGGAAAAACAGGAAAGAAGGATGCACGGAATTAACCTGTCAACGTTTTAATTTTTTTTTCTTTGGTAAAAAACAAAACAGCATTTCTAAAAATGATATGTGCTTCAAAAATATAGTGAATTTTTGCTGTTTTCATATCACTAATTGAAATTAATATTAGACATTCAGAAAAATTACCATGATTTATTTATTGTTTTTACATTACGGATTACATACATAAGAAGTGGCGGTCCATGGTGGCGGTATAGTCTTAAAGGCTATAGCCTGCACAAAAATGGGCGCTATTATTTAAAAAAAATCGATCTTTTATTAAAGTTGCTGTCAAATAAAAAAGAGATGTCATATTCAGTCAATCAGATAATGTATTCAGAGCAAGGATTTTGTATACTATCTGGATTGAGCACAGACGAAAGAAGGATGCACGGAATTAACCCCTTTTCGCCTTGGCTGGTCTCGAGCTCCGCTGCTCCCAGCCACAGGAGGCCTACAGTTCTTCCTTCAACCGCGACCACGGGCGGGGGTCGGGTCCTCGCGGCCCCGATCGGCCCAAGCGCACACGGCGTCTGCCGAATTTGATCGACGCCTAGGGATGGTCGAGTATTCGCTCCCGAAGCAACCGCGGCTTGTGAGAAATCCAGGCAGCACCCCGCCGACGTGACGCGGGACGCCTCCATGGACGACTGTTGCGGCCCCGTGTGCCTCTGTACGGCCGCCGCGCAGCGACCGAGGAGTAGCCGACCCGAAGCGACGGCGGCGCGGCCCGCTCCGCCAACTCGTGTACCCAACACAGAGTGGGCGCGAAGCCGGCCGCCTACCACCAACCAAGACCACGCGCCTCTTGATTTCGATCGGGGCGCGTATTCAACGGATTGACCACGCGCATCGCGCCACACCTGACCCCATCTCGCGACGTCCAAGCGTCGCGAAGCCCAGCCAACGCGCTGCTGCTGTCGCCTAGGCGACGCGCGGCCGTACCGGACTCTGCCGCTACGCGAGTCCGCACCTCAACCAAATTGAAGCCTGCGCCTAGAGACGCGCACTGGACCAGCCCGAGTAGGCGTCGCTCCTGCCTTACGCGGTGAGCTCGACGCCGCTCACGCATCGTCGTCGACCAACGCGCTCGACGAACGAATCTCATGGGGATGTTAGAGACGTGATATATTATATGGCTCGTGCGGCAACGCGCTTGAGCTGGGCTAGCGATCCCACTCCCCATCCGCATCGCTGCAAGCCCCGACAGATCGAGAGAGCCTCGCTCCGCGCTTCAGTCGGTCTTGGTCGAGTGTAACTCCCGAGACTGACCATTCGAAGCTGCGTTCACTGTACGGACAAGCCACCGGACCCGACGTGAGACTGAGAGATGCCGCCCGACCTCGCGGTCGGGATTGGGTACTCGCGCCCTCCCTTTCATTGCCCTACACCCTATGCGGTGTAGCGTCCAGCCCCAGTAAGGAGGTTCGCCTCGACGCTGGTTCCTGACTCCTATGTCCTCTCTTCAAGAGACAGGAGGAAAAGATCCCCAAATGAAAAAATGGAATTAACCTGTCAATATTTTTTTTTTTATTAGTAAAAAACCAAACATATTTTCTAAATATGATATGTGCTTCAAAAATATAGGGATTTTTTGCTGTTTTCATATCACTAATTAAAATTAACCCACCAGAAAAATTACAATGATTATTTTATGGTTTTTACATTACGGATTACATACATAAGAAGTGGCGGTATGATCTTAAAGGCTTTAGCCTGTCCAAAAATGGGCGAATTATTTGAAGAAAAAATCAATCTTTTGTTACTGTTGCTGTCAAAAAAAAGGAAATGTCAAATTCAGTCAATCAGATGACGTATTTAGTGTTGACAGACTTGGTTCTCGGTATCCAGACTTAGCAATCTTGGAAATGTTGACGTGTTGATGTAATATTTATTTTCTTTTTTAACTATTGGCACATAATCCTGCGTTAACTCGTTTTAGCCCGTAATATTTACGAACTGAGGTGTTATTATACATTTTTATAGAAACATACATTTTTGTATACTAAAAGATTATCAAAGAGAAAGAATACTTTTATCATATACTTTATTACTAAAAACAGAAAGATGTAGTTGAAGTTATCCGAGAAATTCGTGGCAATTTTAATATTACTCGTAATAATTCTTAAAGGTGCTATTCGAATCTCGGTTTCAGGCTACAGCACTACTAAACAATTGCTTTACTACACTTGCAGCAGCTGCACTAGGCCGGCTGTGGCTACACAACTGAGGCGTTAGTCTAGGTTTACACATAAATTGAAATTACATCTGTTCGATATGGCCCTATACATTTTTGTACAGCGCCCCTGGCCAAAACGATGAAGAACTAACCAAAATGTATGGAGCCACACGCAAACGCAAAAGTTTAAGTAAACAACACAAAACCTGGACTAAGGGCTCTGGTTATCTACGTAGTAGTATGAATTTCTACAAAAAGATTCCGAACACTGCTGCGGCAGCATGTGCTACCGATGCAAGTGTTATTAGCCTGTTTAAACAAGTCCAACGTACCTGCGATGTACGACGTAGGCAACCAGCATCGGAATCATTCCCGACTGCGGATACAAGCAGCGGCTCATGTGTGTGCTACCTCCATTCGCAACCTGCATCCGCAGGCTGCAGCCGAGGTTCGAATAGCTGCTTTACTTATATTCTTAACTTATAGTTGCGGTTCTTGTACTTTTCCTAATGAAATGCATGAATACCGAATTTTCTTTATCATTCCGTTTTTCATTTTCTTTTTATATCAGTCCTAGACATTGATTTTTTTGACGTGATAACGTCTTATAAATCGATGAACTCCAAAAAGTAATCTGAAATTACAGATAAGATGACATGCACTTTTTAAAAAAATCAATATAAATATCATTGAGACAATGTTGACTAAAAATACATGACATCAAGTTTTTAAAATCGAGCACCATTTTAGCACTCTGAACATAACAAACCTGTCAATCCATAATTTTTAGTGTGTATACATGTCTATAACTAGGTAGTTATAGCTTGAAAATTGTTTTCGTTTTTTCTTATTTTATATTCATTTTTAGCCAAATTGTATATATCTGAACAGTTTTAGAAGCGCCATAAATTACATTGGTGAACAAACAAACAAACAAACAGTAACACTTTATTAGACAACCACATTACATAAAAAACAAATTACAGGGACAAAACAGTACAATTTATAGGTTTCTAACTGGCGGCCTTATAGCTTTAAGCGATTTCTTCCAGGCAACCAAGAACATAACATTCTTAGAAAATAAACTTGTGAGAAATTAGTGTGTTCGTATACAACAGGTCCTAAAAAGTAAGTAAGTTCGTATAGGCCGGGTGGCTAGCCCTGGTGTCAGAGTACAGGTAACAGGTCCTGGTATGTATGAACTGCTAACATCCTTCTTTGTGCTGTACTAACCAAGGACTTTGTATACTATCTGGACTGCGCACAGACGAAATTTGGCTCAAAGTTAGTTTAGGAAAAGTCAACCTTAATGCGTTGCAACAAAACATAATTATATTCCTTTGAAATGCCATAAGAGAGACGCTTTTTTTTTTTTTTTTTTTAATTTTAAATAGGTTTGCGTTTGACTACACACTGTCTGATGTAAAGCAGATATGCGGTCTAGGATGTAGCACGCTTACCTAGAAGATACCTATTTACTCGAGATTTGAAGACACCTACATTGTACTTTAACGGAAAGACAGACTTAGGCAAAACGTTCCACATTCTGGCAGTTCGTATGAGGAATGTGGACTCAAAACGCTTTGTTCTAACGCGTGGGATGTCCACCATAAAAGGGTGGCGCTTTGGTCGCGTCTGTCTAGCCGTACGATAGAAGAAAGGGGCAGGTGGGACCAGATCGTGCAACTCCTGGGCGCACTCACCGAAGTGTATCCGATAGTAAGCAGACAGACACGCCACCCTACGTCGATGCTCAAGACTTTGCAGCTTCGACTCAGTCAAGGTTTAGTTGCCTATCAGCCTCCTGGCTCGCCTTTCAATGGACTCCAAAGCCTCCAACTGGTATTTGGCAGAGCCATCCCAAAGGTGAGAGCAGTATTCCATGCAAGACCTGACTTGCGCTTTATAAAGACTAAGCAGTTGCTCAGGTGTGAAATACCGTCTCACCTTAGAGAGAACACCAAGTTTTTTTGAGGCTAATTGGGCTTTTGACTCTATGTAGGACCCAAAGTTGAGAGTCGATGATATCGTAACGCCTAATAGTTCCAGACTGTTAGTTACCGGAACGGATAAACCACGGAAAGCAGGAGACATTTGGAAGGGCCTCTTTTTGGCCGAAAACAAACAGCTTTGAGTTTTCGTGGCATTAGACTTGACCAGGTTAGCAACACCCCAGTCAGATACCGCCTCCAGACTCAAGTTGAGCCGTTCGACCATAGCCTCTCTGAGTGACTCGATCTGTGCCCCGCTCGTTCTTGCTTCGGATGTGTAGCTCTCCATGACTGTACTGTCGTCTGCGTACCCAAAAATACCAGGCTTTAGCAAGTCGTTAATATGCAGTAGGAAAAGCGTCGCAGAGAGCACTGACCCTTGAGGAACACCGGCATTGATATCCATTTGGTCTGACGAGAAACCATCTACAACCACTCGTATCGACCGATTCCTCAAGAAATCTGATATCCATGCGCAGAAATCAGCAGGCAGGCCGTAAGATGGAAGCTTGCCAATAAGGCTCTCATGCCAGACCCTGTCAAAAGCTTTCGAGATGTCCAAGGAGACGGCCAGCGCCTCCCCGTGCTTCTCAATGACCTCACTCCAAATGTGTGTGGCGTACGCCAGAAGGTCCCCAGTAGACCGGTTTCGGCGAAAGCCGTACTGGCGGTCACTGAGTAGGTCATTTGCTTCCAGGTAGGCCAGGAGCCTGTTGTTAAGAACACGTTCCATACTCTTGCAAAGTATGAAGTAGATCGAAATCGGTCTGTAATTGGCAGGGTCAGCACGGCTACCTTTTTTGGGTACAGGCTGCACGTTAGCAAGCTTCCAAGATTTGGGCACTTGACCCGTCTTCAGAGAGAGGCGAAAGAGGCGGGTCAACACAGGCGACAGCTCAGGCGCACAAGTCCTTAGTACAATAGCTGGAATACCATCTGGGCCACTGGCCTTGTTCACATCTAGACTGCGGAGAACTTTGAGAACCTCCTTTTGCCGGATATGTATTTCACTCATTGAGGTGCCACAGTTTGGCAAAGTTGGAGGTATCGCACTACCGGGGTCCAGACACGAAGACTCCGCAAATTGAGATGCAAATAAATTTGCCTTCTCAACCGCGGTATGAGCCAGCGAACCATTGGGTTTCAGCAACGGAGGCAATGAAGGGCGGCAGAAGTTCGCTTCGACTGATTTAGCTAGGGACCAGAATGCCTTGCTACCCGCAGGGTAAGAAGCAAGCTTGTTCCCTATTCGACTAATATGCTCAAAGCGAGCCCTCCGCATAACCTTTTTGCAAGACTTAGCAGCCTTATTGTAAGTCTTCTTCCTCAGATGTATGTCCTTCGTCTTACGGTTACGAGCATCGACCCAAGCCAGGTATGCCTGATGCTTTTGCGCTTCAGCGCGTCCACGTTCGGGCCCAAACCAGGGCCGAGCTTTGTTGGACAGAGGCACGTTCGAAAATGGGATGAAGTATTCCATGGCGGTACGAAGCACGTCTGTCACGGCATCCGCGCACGAAGAAGGATCATCTGAAGAGAAGCACACAGGCTGCCAAGGATAAGACGCAAAGAAACACCGCATCTCATCCCAATCTGCCAACTTGTACCGCCACACCCGCCGTGACCCTTTTGGACTGGGGTCTGAAGGGGAGTAGACGGATACAGATTTCACCAGACAGTGATCAGATGTACCTAACGGAGAGGAAATCGCCACTGAATATCGGTCTGGATCAGTTGTTAGCAGAAGGTCCAAGCAGTAGGCCGTATGCGAGTCAACATCAGGTACCCGTGTGGCGCCATGAACCAGCTGGGTAAGACCTAGCGTCAAAGCTAGCTTGCGCGTTTCAAGCCCAGCATGGTTAGTGTCCAGGTATGGGTGAAGCCACTCTTTATGATGGCCATTAAAGTCCCCCAGGATCACTAATTGGGCCGAAGGGTAGCTGAGCTGTGCAGCATCCGCCACCTCACTGAGGTAATCAGTAAGTCTAGTTGCCTCCCGGTCTCCGCTATGCGATCGGTATACACAGGCATAGACAATCTTCTCTATGCCAGTGTCCGCCAGAGCCCAGAGCACTGAAAAAGAAGGGTCTTCAAACCTTCGAAGACGCAGAAAGCAAATGTCTTCGCGGGCGTAAACGCATACACCCGCACGTGGTTTGAAAAGATGCTCCAGAGAATACCCTGGGTAGGATAGATACGACACGTCGGATGGACCAGCAATCTGCGTCTCCGTGAGAAACAATAGGTGGGGTCGTTCTGTCTCAAGATGATGATGGACAGGCGTGAGATTGGAGTGCAGGCCCCGAATATTGCACAGGTGCACTTTGAGTGAGAGGGAGTGCTGCCGCTGTGTATACGTTCTTTTTATTTTATTGTTTCTCATGCTTGCGGAGTAAAGTAGGTAGGAAGTCAGCAGTGGAACGAGGCGTCACACTAAGTAGAATTCAGTGGTACAACACACAAACCACACACATCTATGGGAGACCAGCCTGGAGACCGCGGGGACGCCCGAGCCCCCCCAAGGATGTCCATCGGGCCCTCTCGTCCGGTCGCCAACCGGCACGATGGCGCATCCCTGGGATTTTTCGACAGATGGCGGGGCAGCCTTTCATGAGTGGCTAGCTTACTACTTGGGCCCCCTACTATCTGCGGTCGGCCAGCGACAAACCGTGCCTCGGATCCCGCTGCCCTCCACGGCTGGCCGTCCGATGCGGTAATCGATGCGCGCACCGTATTCATCCACCAGACGACGCTACTGTTCCGACCCAACTTCCCGATTGACGTCACCAGACTTCGCGCCGGAACACGATCCCAAGAGAGCCGCTTGGCGGCGCGGCTTAGTCTGGTGGGTGGTCTCTCGCCACGGCTAAAGCCTACCACCAGAATGGTTGTTGCCTGGTTAGCACCACCCAGGACCACGTGTGGGGGATAAAAATAAATGGGTTCCTACCCACGGACGAAGGCAACTCGGTCCCAAACTCGCTGTGCCGAGTGAGACTTCCCAAAGTGATGAAGGTGTCCCGCTCGCATTATTGCCATTTCGAAATGACACTTATATATGGTAGAATTATTAACTGTAAAGCCGCGACTCTCTTAACCATTTCTAAGTTTTTATAACAATGTAGTTTGATGAGAATTAAGTTAAAATTGCGAATAGATGCTAATAAAACAGAGTTTGATATTTATTTTCCATGAATACCTACGTGTTTATGATTAATGGTTATTTTTTAATTTTGACTAGAGTATCACTGTCGATTGCAAATGGCGTACTATGGTGTATACAAAGAAGTGTGGTAGGGTGACTATGCTTGACATATTTCTTAAACATGCTAGGTGTACTATAGGAGTATAGTCGTGTGTGTCGTTGTTCGTTTTCTTGGGTTGAAGATTTCAAAAATGACATTCAATTTGAAATTAAATAAAGCGGAAGTCACTTTTTGCAAAAAGTTGTCATTGGTGTCGTTTTTTAGGTTTTTGGAGGTGTAGATTTAAAAAATGGCATCCATTTTGAAATTAAAGATGGCTGACGTTACGTTTTTGAAAAAGTCGTCATGGCTGTAATTTTCAGGGTTTTCGGGGGCGTAGATTTCAAATATGGCATCCATTTTGAACTTAAAGATGGCGGATGTCACTTTTTGCAAAAAGTCGTCATGGGTGTCGTTTAATAGGTTTTTGGGGGTGTAGATTTAAAAACTAGCATCCATTTTGGAATTAAAGATGGTGGACGTCACATTTTTGAAAAAGTCGTCATAGGTGTAATTTTCGAGGTTTTTGGGGTGTAGATTTCAAATATGGCATCCATTTTGAAATTAAAGATAGCGAGAATTACTTCAAAATGGATGCCATTTTTGAAATCTACCAAAGACTTCGAAAACTACACCCATGACGACTTTTTAAAAAAAAGTAAGTCCGCAATTTTTTATTTCATAATGGATGCCTTGTTTACTATGGAAGCCTAAAAATGATTGTGACTTATCGTAATAAAGTCTATTAAGATTTTTCGTGACAAAATCTTTTCGTGATTAAGATTTTTTGTGATAAAGTTTATTTGTGACAAAGTTTTTCGTGGTTAAGTACTGACATGGATTGCGTGATATATGTCAAGATTACATCTATGAAACTTAAACGTTGTTTAACACCGTAAATATGGATTTCAGACCATTACTGTCACTACAAAAGTGAAGGAACTCATTCAGATCTACATTTCCGATGACAGCTGTCAAACTTAAAAGTGGTTTTGTCTCTTTCATTATCAATTCTAGACCATTGCTGTCTTAACAAAGGTGAAAGAACTCTTCGACAGCTACATTTCCGATAACAGCAGTCAAACTTGAAACTGAATTATCTCCAAATATATTAATTCTAGACCATTGCTTTTATGGAGATTGGTTTTATAGAGATCTTTAGGGAAGACCTATGCCCAGCAGTAGGCGTCTTATTGCTAAAACGACGACGATGACGAAAGACGACGATTTAGGGGTAAGATAACTGCGATTCCTGCGTGCAGTAACATTCCAAAGAAATATTATATCCCGAGATGATCGAGATGTTTTGGTCATCCTACTTGGAAAAGAGACACAATCATCTGATATGTTATCCTTGTCGGCACGTTTTTCTTTGCCAGTACTCAATCCTGTTTATATGATAAATCCATGGTACTAACATTGCGATAACATCGACTTTCGCAATTTGTGTCATAGACTATTGGTTTATTTCTATTTATGTGATTAATATTCTGCTTAATCTGATAAAATAAATAGATAATGGCCTGAAAAAGAAATATTTCACTTTATTTACTTAAACTAAAATATGTCTAATTTTTGCATATCGCACGAAATAAAATACGATAAGATATTTTTTGATATTTTATCTGTGACGTGAACGCTCTAAGAAAGGCGGCAACTCTGGTGACGTTACATGCTAGTAAACAAGAATATCTCGATTGTAGTTTGTGTAATTTGAGTTTTGTGTTTTTGGAGTAATATTACTGGATATGTAAGTTACTTTCAAAGTTTTTTTTGATAATTTTTAGATGTGAACTAGTGTATTTACTAGTATTAACTAATGTTATTTACTAGTGTGTGACGTCACAGACCAGCGCCATTACAGAATGTCGTTTTGGCGGGATCTTGAATATCTATTCTTTAACACTTGATTTTCATTGTTAATACATTAGATCTGTCGGATATATAAATGTAGTGTGCTTATTATGTACTAACGAATAATTTAAAATGATCTCCAAAAACTAGTCAAATAGCCTATTGTCATAAAATTAAGTTTAAGGCTCCATCAAACACAGGCGGTACGAGCGGTAGAGCGGTACGAGCGGTAAAGGGCGGTACGGCAGTACCGCGACCGGACCTGTGTGAGCCCTTATTATATAACCAGTACAATACAGATGCCCGCCCGTCTGCTATACCGCTCGTACCGCCTGTGTGTAAAGGAGCCTTCAATTTTGAATAATGTTATTGTAAATCATATCCGAAAACTAAAGACATAATTAAAATCATTAGTATGGTGTTTTTTTTTGCCTTTTTTACTGCAAGTATTATCTTGTTTATTTGTGCTCCAACTAGACTTTTTTGGCTTCTTCAATAGCCCCAATTACTAAGACTAAGGTGGTAACACCGGTAGTTTTTGATTCGATTTGATTCGAATCTTTCAGAGAATCTTGAGAGATTCTATATTAGTCTGTGCTTGAGAGAATCCACAGACATCTTTAATTATATGGTATGTCTGTGAGAGAATCATATCGGGGAAAAGAAATTATTATGTTCAAATAATTAATAAACACATATCATTTATCGTTCATCCCTAACATGGCGTTATAAATTAGCTGCGACATGGTTATTTCACCTCAAAGTCCCGTAAACGACTCTCAAAGTCAAACCAAAAAAGTGAACATGGCGGCTAAGCAATCTTCAGTCGCCGATACTAGAGCAGAACTTGCGGAATTGGTAAAAAGAAAAGCTGAAGTTGCAGTACGTACCTATAAAGATTTTGTTTATTTTCTTATATTAAAAATATAATCTAGAGAACTAAGTTTTACTACTTGTCAGTGAAATAATATTGGCACATTTGCAGGAAACATTGGCTAACTTAGAGAGACAAATATATGCCTTCGAAGGCTCTTATTTGGAAGACACTCAACTATATGGCAATATCATAAGAGGCTGGGACCGATATCTAACAACAAATAAAAGTACTAACTCCAAGGCAGACAAGCGCAACAGGAAATTCAAAGAAGCAGAGAGATTATTCTCCAAATCAAGTATCACATCGATGGCTGTGAGTTCCTGAAATTAAGCATAATTTATTACATATCAGTCAGAGCTAAACAGTGTTCTAATACTTGTCATTTTCTTTCAGGCTGTCAGTGGGCTAGTGGACCCTGCTGAAGCTAAAAGTAAGTACTGCAATAATTGACTCGCAATCAGCTGTTGTTGCACTCAAAAACTTTCAAATTAATGAAATTTTGCATAGATGAACTCAAGTAATGAAATTGCTTATAGAGAAAGATACAATTATAATAGATTTCATGGTATTTATTTAATTTCAGATGAAAGAAATAGTGAAACAGAATCACAAACTAATGAAGATTCTTCGGACACACAGCTCAGTACTTCCATTAACATTGGAAGCCTGAACCATACTACAATACATGGATCTACCGAGAGTATTGCCTCAAAGCCATCTGGGAAACAACACACAAATGGCAGCATTGAAAAAGTATTAGGCCATAGCCAATCTAAACAAAATGTTCAACAGAAAATCACTTCAAGCATGTTGCAAAAATCTTTTACTAGCGACAATAAAGCTATGTTAAACGCTATGCTTGATAGTCGTCCAGGCACTCCTAAGGATATAAAAGACACAAGTATTCTTATGAACAAGGGTGATTTAACACCTAACCCATTAAAACACAAGCTACCTTCCACTGGGTCTAACAGCAGCAGTTTGAAGAAGAGCAACAACAAAAAGGCAAGGCACCGATAAGATACCATACAACCTAATTCTATCTTAAATAAGTTATGTGTTAAATGTGTGTAAGTTGATCTGTTACCATAGCATTCTGAAAGACTTTCAAAATAAATACACTTCAAGTATTTAAAATAATAGATTTATTAACTTTGGTTACAAAATTATGCACTAATATATTTTTGTCTTCTCCTTTAATTTTAGTTTCTTCTTGTCTCTGATGATCTCAAAATTACTTGCTTGAATCTTGACTCTGAAATTATTATGAATCATAATTAGTTTCTATTAGTAAAGCTCATTAAACCTTTGATCACATGAGCTTTTATATTTGTACTATAGAATTGCTGGACGTAAAATAACTTACGTTTTAATACATTAGGTAGATCTCTTATAGGCCCACAGAACCTTACAGCAACGTAAAATAACAATGGTAATGTAGCTATGATGGCTGAACAGCATAGGAAAACAATTTCAGGTGTTCTTCGAAGATTACAGCAGTCCAAAACTTTACTCCATATAAATCTAGTAGCATTCATCTGAAAACACAGAATAATATCAAACCAACTAGTTCACCTTTGATAAGTAATTTCCACATTTTTTGTAGGGACTTGTGACTAGAATAACAAACCAGTTCTTAACTAGTGTTTAGAGTAAATCCTAAACATATGTAAACCTCAACCTCTGCATCCCTAGCATGGTGTAAGGACATTATTATGTCTTTCCACCAATCAATTTGGGAATGCAAAAAAAAGTATGGATTGTCATTAAAAGTAGATAAACTGATAAAAACCCTTAAAAAGGATAACCTTTTGCCATGCTAGGGGTGCCAAGATTTTTTTTGTGATTTAGGTTTAGTCGGAACTATCAACAGCTCCATAGAAGTGTTCTAGTAGGTATATCTATAGAATAGAGTCGCAATTGTGCAAAAATAGTGTCCGAGCCAAAACCCTGCGCAAGCTACATAGTGGGCAGGGTTTTGAGTTAGTCATAAGGCAATTACCAGCCGACTACAACACCGCATGATGCCAAAGTGCTTGGTTACAAGCACTAATTAGGTGACATAACATATTATTCAATGTAAATAATATCTAAGTCGGTATGTATATGTGGCATTCGGACATTTTTTACTACTTACACTTAGGGACTGTGGCTCTGTAGATATTTGCTTGAAGGTGTTCTATCATACAGATACAGAGATCAGTAAATAAGTAGAAACTTACAGAATCCACAATATCCATGCAAACGGTATCAACTCCAATGGAATCTTCACTCATATTTTTGTAAAACTCATCCAATTTAACATAAATAGTCATGCATTTTTTACACACTTGCTCTGTATTGTTAGCATCTGGATTTAGGGAGTTAGCTATGCAGTTCATGGTCTCATTGAACATAGAGTTGAATAATTTTGTATCGTTCGAAAGTTTAGGTTTTCCATTATTCCAATCAAAACATTCTGAAAAAAAATATTTTATCTACTTAATTAAATTTATAACATACTAGCAGCATTTTCTCTAAGTATCTCTTTTTGAATAGTCCCCAGCATTATCAGTAATGTCCAAGCAATAGTATACAAACTGGTAAGAAAATCGCAAGTGTCATCACTATGAATTACTAAGAGTAAAATATGATTCGATTATTAAGAGTAAAATATGATCATTTAATGAAATAGCTTCAAACTTTCTGAAAAAATATTGCAACTAGTCAAGTCTCAAATTACAATTTCATGTCTATTAGGATAAACTTGTCTTAAAAATTTATTTTACCACTTCTATGTACACAGTTTGAAGCAATTATAACATATTTTATCTTAAGGATATGCGATTTCCATACAAATTTCACTTGACCCTTATTTCATAACCTGCTATGATTTTCAACTTATCATTACTTAAGATAGGCCTAATTTGGCTATTACATTGGCAATTTCAATAATATAATCATTTTATAGCCGAGAAATACATTATTTCAATCCGGCTAATTTTTAAGACCTAGTAATTGATTCTACAAGCCACTCACAACACACACAATCCTGAGCCACTCGGTGAGAAAAGACTAATCTGGAAATGTCTTGTTTCCAGTACATATTTATTAATTTATTTGTTTATTTCACTTTATTATATTCCAGTTGTAAACAACTCTATTGCAGAGGATGTGGTGTGCAGTTTTGGTTTGTGATGGTGTAGGCTGTAAAGTAAATTTATGGCGTCTGCAATTGCGCATAGTTTCCTTCAAGGTGTATATGTTGTGAATATCCGGAAGATTATAGAAGCCATTTTGAAGTTTTTTTCGCCGCCTACCCTCGAGAGAGAAGCAGTGTCGAATTTGCGTGGCTATTTATAATTTCTTTAAAAATTATTAATATCGTTAATCTCGTGTTAATAAAGTGTTATTCTTGTTTACTAACTATTAATTACTCTGTAAACCGTGTAGTTTGCTAAAAACTTTGCTTTAGTTACTCGAAAATACGTGTGAAACTTGGGACCTTTTTTTCCGTTTTTCTTCTTGTGAATTTAAATTTGTTCAGCTAAAATGAAGTGTTTCGCGTGCGAAAATGATTTTGCGGATGATTCTGTGGTGCAGTGTGATGGTTGCAAGAGATACATCTGCATTCAATGTAGTAATTTAACCAGTAGCGAGGCGCGCGTCATGGGTTTAAAGGGCAAACGCACGCTTCTATATTTGTGTGACCCGTGCAGAGAGGCCTTGTTTCAAGTGCCCAAGCTCATTAAGTCTTACGACGGGCTAAGAAAAGAATTGGACGAAGTAAAGGAGCTCTTGTCTCGAACGAATAATGCGGGTCGGGACGACGCGCAGTCGTCGGCATCAGCAAGAGCACCCGAGCCGTCGCCTCTCAGCACAAGCGCAATTGTAGAAGAGCTTGTTGACCGCGAGCGCAGAGCCAACAATGTGATCCTGGTGGGCATCAAAGAAAGCGGTTCCGAAACTAGCACAGACCGGAAAAGTTACGATGATAAAGTCGTGAATAAGGTCCTCATGGACGTCAATGGTGGCGAGGACTACTCGTCTAAAGTTGTGTCGGTGCAGCGTCTCGGCCGCCGAGAACCGGGAAAGCAACGGCCGCTGAAGATTGTTTTAAGAACTCGCGATGATGCTGTCCGGATTCTCAAGAATAAGAGTAAGGCAAACAAGGAGGTAAGAATTTATGATGATAAAACTCCCAAACAGAGAGAAGAGCTCAATAAATTACGGGATACTCTCAAAAGTCGAATCGAAAAGGGTGAAACCAATCTCACCATAAGGTACATAAAAGGAATCCCTAAGATTGTACCAAAAAACTAGATTCTCGCAGAGACCCCTACAGTGACCTTACTTTCATGTACACAAATCTTTTCTCTATACGATCTAAATTTGATCTTTTCCTGCAATGTGTCAATGCTCAGAATCCCTCGATAGTAGTAATCACAGAAACTTGGCTGAACAGTAGTGACCGTAATAGTGCTTACAATATTCCTGGCTATTCGCTGTTTAGATTAGACCGGAGCCACAAAAACAAAAAATCTGAGGGGAAAACTAGAGCTGGAGGAGTTGCAATTTATGTCAGGGACCAATTGGATGGTGTGCCGATCATAGCTAAACGTAATCAGAGATATATGTGTGAGGATGTGGAAGCACTCTATCTTGACATTCAGTTCGGTATGCATCATTTCTTGGTGGTGGGGGTATATCGGCCTGACGATAAGGACGAGACAGCATGGAGATCACGCGACACCAAACTGATAGAAAATCTCTTCATAGCATCTGAAAATAACACTATAGTTATAGCCGGAGACTTCAACTACACTAATTTAAAGTGGCCAATTACTTCTGAGCAGCAGCAGTCCGGAGATGTGAATGCTAAACCAGAAAATATGTTCATAAATATGTATCTAAACAGCAACTTGCATCAGCTTGTAAGCACGCCTACACGTTACCAATCAAACCAGGTACCTTCTCTATTGGATCTTATAATGGTCAATGATGAAACACTAATTACGGAAGTTGTCCATAAACCACCCATAGGAAAAAGTGACCATTGTGTCTTAGAATTTACTATCCAGTGTCTAATGCAAAAGAAAAGGACATCACCCAAATTCAGGCGAAACTACCAGGGCATAAATTATGACAGTTACAATTCCGATTTGTTTAAGAACTTGCAAGCGGTAAGCGAAACGGATGATCCTGAACAATTATGGGATGGTATCTTGAATGCTATTAATGTTACTACAGACGAACATGCGCCTTTACGGCAAGTACGATGTAAAGCATTAAAGAATAAACCATGGATTGATGACAGTGTTCTTGAGTTAATTTCGGAAAAGAAATTCTTATGGGACAAATACAGAATGTCTAAGGATGAAGATGACTATAAGAGGTTTCGTGAGGTGAATAATAAGTGTGTCGCCTTGTCCAGAAAGCAGAGGAGTGCTTATGAGGCCAGAATCCTTGACTATGGTGATAAGGCTTTTTATTCATACCTGCGACGCTGTACTACCTCTACTGTCAGTATTCCACCAGCAATTAGAAACCACAATGGAGACTTAATAACTAAACCATGTGATATTGCTGAGGTTTTTGCAGTTGAGTTTGAAAAAGCATATTCGGTAGAACCAGCTCTTAATCAAAACACTATGACTATTGTAGCTCCCCATGTAGAGAAAAGTTTGTGTGACATCTCTTTCACTGAAAATGATGTAAAGAAAGTAATTGCGAACTTGAATATCCAGTCCTCCCCTGGGCCAGATCAACTTCCAGTCTGCATACTTAAAAATTGTGTTAATACTATTGCTCCAGTCTTAGCAGAATTAATGACCACTTCCTTTGAAGCTGGATACTTGCCTCAAGACTGGAAGCATGCGATAGTGACTCCAATTTTTAAGAAAGGTGACAAAACTAATCCGGAAAACTTTCGACCCATTAGCCTTACTAGCATTGTGGTGAAGATTATGGAAAGGATTATAAGTGAGAGAGTAGCACAATTTTTAAATAGAGATTGTGTAATTTCAACAAAGCAACATGGTTTTGTTGAAAAAAGGTCAACTGTCACTAACTTATTGACATGTGTTCATGCCTGGAGTGTACAAGTTGACAAAAAAGAACCAGTTGATGTAGCATACCTCGATTTTGAACGTGCATTTGACAAGGTACCTCACCAGCGCTTGTTGTTTAAGCTTGAACATCATGGATTGCGTGGTAAGTTGCTTCAGTGGTACCGGAGCTTCTTATTGGGTAGAACATTTCAGGTTCGAGTGGGGAACTCCCTATCGGAACAGAAAATGGTTTCTAGCGGTGTCCCCCAGGGTTCTGTGTCCGCTCCTCAGCTGTTTGGAATTTTCATAACGGATCTGATAGAGCTCATAGAATGTCAGTCAGCTTTTTTCGCAGATGATGGGAAGTTTTTTGCTAATCCATTGATGAAGTCTGGAGAACTTCAAAAAGATCTAGACCGCATTCAGAACTGGACCAGGGACTGGATTATAAAGTTGAATACTACCAAATGTAGTGTGTTACATCTTGGTAGAACCAACCCTAGAGCGACATACACACTTGATGGAGTTGCTTTAGCATCGGTAGGCCAACAGAGGGATTTGGGAGTCATCATTACTGAAGATTTAAAATGGGAAGAGCATATATCTATGATAGTCAAACGGGCTAACTCATTTATTTATATCATACGCAAGTCCTTTCAGACAGTAACAATGGATGTTTTTATTAAGATTTACAAAACCTATATAAGGCCTCTGCTAGAGTATGGGTTCCAGGTGTGGAGTCCTTACTTTAAGAAGGATATTGATTTGCTTGAAAGTGCACAAAGAAAAGCCACCAGGATTCCATATGCTCTGCGCCGCAAAACCTATGAAGATAGGTTAAAAGCTCTTCGTCTCACGACCCTGGAAGAACGACGATTGCGTGGAGACCTTATTGAGACCTTCAAGATTCTCAATGGCTTCTACAATCTTCCGGATATTCACGACATGTATACCTTGAAGGAAAATATGCGCGATAGCAGACGCCATAAGTTTCTCTTGCAGCCTACACCATCACAAACCAACACTGGACACCACATACTATGCAATAGAGTTGTCTACAATTGGAATAGGTTGCCTGAGGATGTCATCTCAGCAAGAACTATAAACACATTTAAGAATAGACTGGACCTTTGGATAAAGAAGGAAAACATTTCTTTGTCAGATAAATACTAATTTAATTCGACTCTGCTTGATATAGGCATATCAGTATACACTGCTCGCCTATAAACAAATAAATAAATAAATAAATAAATAAATTTAGAATTTGGAAGGTCTCAATTCAGGTCATGAGACAAAGAGCTTTTAACCTTTCTTCATAGGTTTTGCGGCGCAGAGCATATGGAATCCTGTTGGCTTTACATTTAGCTATGTGTAACACCATTGACTGCCTCGGTGACTCAGTGGTTAGACTGTGACTTCTGGATCAAAACGTGTGGGTTTGATCCCCACCCAGGGCAAGCATTTATGTGATAAACTTAGGTGCTTACTCTGGGTGTTATTTAGGGTACAGTGAGCACCACACAAATCAACAGATGGGAAGTTATGCGCAGAGAACTGCGCAAAAACCGAAATATAGGCATTCACGGGAGCCAGAGAAACGAGACGCCGGGGCACACCCGCTCGCCAACCTCATGCCTAGCTCTATATATCTAATCATAGATTACATACCATTACAATTCCCTTTGTCCCAGACGGCCAATATACTGTCATGATACTCGAGTATAGCATCTAGTCTATCATGTGATATGAATAATGACTTGCAAGTGTCATTGGTAATCAGCTCCTGATATTTGTCATCGAATGTAACATATTGGTCAATGCATTCTGCGCATAATCTCACAGGTCTGGCATGCTTAATGGAACATTTCGTAAAAGCAGAGGCAGCATCTGCAAATTCATCTAGAATTCCTGCACATATTGATTCATTCATAAATTTTGTAATTTGAATGTTATGATGTGATAGTCTGCAAATGTAAGTAGGTATATATAGCATTATAAAACGCAATGATAAGAAACATGACTCTATTGTTAGAAAGTTATGTACTTACAACGAAGATAGACCAAGAAAATCAGCACCAATAACATAACATAGTGAAGGCAGGAAAATTAACATAAAATTGGTCTTCATTATTCTAGCAGAGCACAGATATGAAAAAAGTTTAATTAAAAACTTTAAGTTTTGCCAAATCGTGTTACTTGCAGTGCCCTGTCGCTCCGTACTGTGTAATAGGACTTATTCTGGGGCTCCGTATCAATAAATTATTTTTATAATAATATTATTCCTCCTTGCTATTATTATTTTTTATTTTTCACTTTCATTTTTCGTTTCAAACTTAGAAATATAGGTTTCAAAACACAACATTGAAATCGGAATGACGGGAATGCGGGAATGACCATAATATATTATATATTCCCTCTATAATCTAAGGGAATGACACATTCTCTTTGTTAGAATGACGTTTTGAAAAGATGTCATGCATAATGTCAAATTGGGGTTTTTTTTTCTAGAAGGTTGCTTCCACTTATTTATCCAGGTTATTTATTTAAAAGTGCGATATTTTATAGACTAGTGGCTTATAATGAAACTTTTGGGCCTCTTAAGAAGTATACAAGCACTAATTCAGTATATGCTGAAGCTTCGTCGTTCGTTTTAGTTATAGGACGTCCAGTGCTGGACATAGGTCTCCCCTAATGATTTCCAATAAGACCGATTAGTAGCGGCTTAAATCGAGCGCAATCCTGTGATCCTAAAGGCTCCTTTACACCGCCCTTTACCGCTCGTACCGCTCTACCGCTCGTACCGCTCTACCGCTCGTACCGCCTGTGTTTGATGGAGCCTTAATGAGGTCATCCGTCCACCTTGTCGGTGGACGTCCTACGCCGCGCTTGCCGGTAAGAGGTCTCCACTCGAGAACTTTTCGACCCCATCGGTCATAAGTCTTTCGCGCTATAAGCTCTACCCATTGCCACTTTAACCTGCCAATCCGCTGGGCTACGTCGGTAACTTTGGTTCTTCTACGGGTCTCCTCAATTTAGATTCGATCTTGCAGAAAAACTCCGAGCATAGCCCTCTCTATGGCTTGTTGGGCTACTTGGAGCTTACTAATAAGGTTCATAGTGAGGGACCACGTTTCTGTGCCTATGTCGGACGAGAAGACGTTACGCAATTTTCGGAACGCTGCCCAACCGAGATGGATTCGGTGATTAGCTTCTATCTTGAAGTTGGACCTATCTAACTGAACTACTTGTCCTAGGTAGACGTAAGAGTCAACGATTTCAAGCACCGAGTTTCCAACTGAAATTGGGGTGGGTACAACATGAGAATTTGAGAGACTCGATTGAGGCCTTCGAGCATCATGCTGAGTTCTTCCATCGACTTTGCCATGACCACGATATCGTCGGCAAATTGATGGTAAGTGATGTATTCGCCAGTGATGTTGATGTCGAATCCTTTCCATTACAGGAGCTTAAAGGCGTTCTTCAAAGTAGCAGTAAACAGTATCGGAGATATTACGAGTACGTCTCCCTATCTTACGCATCTCTTCAAAGGGATCGCCTTAGAGCTCTCTTCCTGTACTCGAACCGACATAGTGGTGTTATTATACAAACACTTCAGTACTTCAATGTACCGATGGTTAATACGGCATCGTTGGAGAGACTCAAGCACAGCCCATGTCTCGAATGATTCAAAGGCTTCTCATAGTCCACAAACGCCAAACAAATTGGCAAGTTATACTCCTTGGTCTTCTATATAACCTGCCGCAGCGTATGTATTGGTCCATGGTGCTAAAACCTTTTCGGAAACCGGCTTGTTCGGGAGGCTGGAAGTCATCAAGCCTGCGTTCGAGACGATTCGTGATGACCCTTGAAAACAACTTTTAAACATGGCTCAGAAGCGAGATGGGTCAGTATTTTATCAATAAGGTGTTGTCACTTTTTTTGAAGAACAACACCACCATGCTTCTGTTCCACGCTTCTGGCGTTATGCTCTCGAGGACTACGGTGTGTTACGGCTGTAGCTTAGCATGGAAATTTTTCTGGAAGAAAACAAGAGAACCTGGTAAGTGCTTTCCGGGTGTTTTTATTAAGCCGAAGAGATGCCGTAACAATAATTACAACATGGCTCGATAATTGTTCGGCCCAGAAGAAAATTGGTGCCCTTTGACTTTCTTGATAGGCATAATTAATAGCTACGACATTGCAGCTACACTATAGTTGAAGTATTTTGAGCCCGGACATACTTTTGTGTCTGCGGACTCATTTCACCATAAGGTCGAGCAATCGCTGCATTTGCAATTTACTACCCATCTTCAGGAAGTATCAACTCCTTAGACTGGAAAATATTATTCATTTTATTTGGAAAATAATCTTGAGCCAGGTTGCCTCTACTCTTTTGTTGACCCAAGGCCTCGAGACCTCTAAATCTGGCCCTGATAATTGACAGTTAATCATAAATGTTAAAAGTGGTTTAAATTGAAGTAAGTTTAAGTTTTATTTACAGCCTCTGTACTGTGAGTTTAACTAACTCAAATTGCTATGATAAAAGTGATTTTTATGATAAAAGTCTGAACTTTAATAGTTCTAAATATAAATATATAAATAAAAAGTGATTGTGTTGATTTCTGTTCATGTTGAAGTGTTGATTTCTTACTCAATCTTTAGTAAAAAATATTCTGATAGTCATTGTCTCTTTCTTACTCCATAAAATTAGTAGCTTACGTAATTTAGCCAATAATTATTAACATACTGCAACTACATTTTACTCAAGACACATATTAAAATGCAGTGAAATAAATCTGATACTGCATTTTAAACAGCAAAGTAGTACATATCACGCATAATTTAGCAGTACTAACTCAAATTACTGCATTTTAATCTGATTATGCGTACTTACTTCTACACAAAATTTGATGTGTCGTAACAGCTCGTTTTTTGGGTTCTTTTTTTCAAAATCGTTTTTATTTATCATAATAATCTAAGTGCGTGTTTTCTCTCGTGAAGTCCTTCTCTGAATTCAGATGCGCCCAATGGCATTCAAAACATACGTAATAAAACCTTGTAACATAGGAAAAAAACAAAACAAAAAGTTTTTCGCGTTTTTCTCGAAACTGCGTTTTTGCTCCACACAATAAGCCCTATTACAGGTCGCTGTTTTGCTCATACTGCGTTTTAGAGCCTACACGGCAGAATACTTGACACTGGCAAAAGTACAATAATGCGACGCCAAAACATAAAAAAGAAGAAGGCTGTCAAATCCAAATCTAATCAGTGTTTTTTTTTCTTTGCATAGGCACTAAATTCTTGGAAGAGTTATCCTCGGGAATAGAATTCTACGCGCGCACCCCTCTGTCATGGTATGAGAACTATAATTCTTACACGTTTATAAAAACCACTTACCAATCGATATTTCAACAGTCATCTGATTGAATCCGCTGCGCGAAGTGCTCATTGAAAAAATGCCAGCTTGTGCAGTTAGAACGTGTGAAAATAAATCTTATACCTCAAATTTACAAAAAGATGGTGTAACGTTTCACATGTAAGTATTTTTTTGTTTCATTGAAGCTTATTTTTATATAAAAACTTAAAATAGTTCACTCGGACCGGCATCGAATATATCGATTCAGTAATGGAGTCTCGGCCAAAGATCGAGAATCATATCCTCCCATGTTTATGCAACATTCAGCCATATGTCCATACGTTACAATCTATTATTGTCTAACAACTTAGAGAATTTAGCTACTGGAGAAGAATTCAGTACGCGTACCCCTCTGCCACGGTATAAGAAAAAATGTGCCTACACGTAAAAGAGACACCGGACATTTTATTACACAATTTTAGACTTAAGCGTTCAAGCAATTAAGGCCAAAATGGATTATCAGCATCTGGGTGCATTGTTCTCGCTCGCTCCGCTCCATAAACCCGTCACCCGTTAACGTTTCGACTTTACCCTGATATGTTTAAGGTCGAAATTTCAGTGAACACCTCCTCCCCCGCGCCTCACGTAAAGCTGACAGAATGTAGTGAGTGCGAATGGTAGAGCGTTACTAGTCCGGAGATAAAACGTCCCTGACTAAATTGGGTCATCGAGTTGCTTACTTGCTACACATATTTTGCTGTTCTATCTTGGCACTAATAAGGCGTCCCGCAGACAGCACGATTGCGGCTTAGTTCTCAACCAACAATCAGAAGACCTGTAGGTGCGTCTGTGATCCTACATCGAAATGTGTGTAATAATATTTATATCTGTGTAATATGTATATATATATATATATATATATATATATATATATATATATACCTCACTCCTGATGAAGACGCCGTGTCTCTGTCGCCTCCGCCAACACAGAATGTTCGGCGTGGTAGGCGACAGCAGCACCACATCACAGACCAGGACGAAGAAAAAAATATCGAGTTTATTACTTTAGATACAAATCGTAACGTGCCCCTTTCTCTTTCTTTGCGAAGGGATACGACTATCCGGACCGATAATGAAATTTCAGGTGGTGTCAACGTATCGTCAGAAAACTTAATAAAGTGTGACCAGTGTTCCCAGCCTCGCTTTTTTAAAGGTAATCGCGGACTCAAAATTCACACCAGTAGGTGTCACCGGTTACCTTCTTTGGAAAATGATATACAGTTTCAAAATTTAAACATCCAACCAGATTTTGGACAAACTTTAGGAAATTTTAAAGCTAACCTACCAATTATTAAAAGGATTCCCCGTGGCGCACGACCTAGTGTGGCTAAATGTCTCATTGACGATGTTAAAAATGTTATTACATGTAATTCTAGTGATGCTTGGGAGCACTTGTTAACTTTCCCTTACAGAATTCTCCATATTTCGAAAAACCTTTTAGATCACAATTCGCTTACTAGCAAAATTAAACAAAATTGTCGGCAAAATTCAAAATCTTGCCCTAATTTTTCCTTCGCTCCGCACAACACGGCAAAGCCGGTGTCTTCTTCTACTAACTATCGTTTGGTAGAAGACAAGATGAGCGAAGGAGACATTAGAGGCTCAGCGAGACTCTTGTTCTCCGACGACACTTTGGCACCAAACACTTCAGACACTTTGCTAGCACTCAAGGACAAACATCCGCCTTCAGCAGCAAACCAAGCTTTTACTTTACCTGCGACCATTGGAGAAGAAGAGTGCCTTATTGCTAGCGTAGACGACATCACGAACGCCATTGCGTCGTTTCCTAGCGGCTCAGCGGGGGGACTCGACTCGCTCACACCGCAGCATTTAAAAGACCTCACAAGTGCTGCTTGTGGCGAGATCGGGGACTCCCTACTTAAAGAGCTGACGGCTTTAGTAAATTTAATGCTCGCAGGTAAAGTAAATAATGACATTAAAGCTATATTATACGGCGCAAACCTATGCGCTCTTCTTAAAAAAGATGGCGGCATAAGACCGATTGCTGTCGGGTCAATTTACCGTCGCCTTACAGCCAAAATCTGTGTCAAGCGTATTAAACAAACTCTTTGCAATGAATACCAACCACTACAACTCGGTTTTGGTACACGTGGCGGCTGTGAGGCAGCAGTGCATGCCTTAAGAACTTTCCTTCACCACCAAGGAGGTGAAGTCTTGCTGAAGGTGGATGTTAAAAACGCCTTCAATTCCGTTAATAGACACGCTTTTTTGGCACAAATTAAAGACTAAATTCCTTTTATTTACAATTTTGTTTGGCAATGTTATGGTGAACCGTCTAAATTAATGTACAAAAATAATGTGCTATTTTCTGCTACTGGGTGTCAGCAAGGTGACCCGCTTGGGCCTGCTCTTTTTTCATTAGCTATTCATCCTATCATCAAAAAATTAGAGTCAAAATTTAACGTCTGGTACCTAGACGATGGGTCCCTTGGAGGCGACGTTAACACTGTTTTAAAAGACTTGCAGTTTCTAACAACAGAGTTTAAAACAATAGGGCTCACCTTAAATTTCTCTAAATGCGAGCTGTTTGTTCCAAACTCCTCCGCAGTCCTAAAAGACGAGACCACAAAGCTTTTCGATCATATTGCTCCAAATATCAAAGTTTTAGAAAACCGATCTCTTCGCCTATTAGGGTCCCCTATTCTAGATGAGTCATTTCAGGATTTTATTAACGAAAAAATTCAAAAATTTTATTCAGTATCCGATCGTCTTCAAAAAATTAACACTCATATAGCCTATGCCATTATTCGTTACTGCCTTTTTGTCCCAAAATTTATGTATTCTCTTAGATGTTGTCAGCTTTGGAATCACCCTTATCTTTACAACAGCTTGACAACGTTCAAAAGGATACACTCACCACCATTCTTAACACCCCTTTGGACGACCGTGCTTGGCGCCAAGCCTCACTGCCTGTAAGGTTTGGCGGTCTCGGTATACGGAAAATTTCCAGTGTAGCTCTGCCAGCTTTCTTGTCCTCAGTTTTCAGCACTCAAAAGTTAGTAAATGACATATTATCATCGTCTCTTCCAAATTTAGAAATCAACAATCTGAGTAATGCTGTTGAGAGTTGGAAAATAGCCTGCCCAAGCCAACCTTTGCCCAAGGCTCCCAATTCTCAGAGACAGTGGGACGGGCCGCTCTGTGAGTTAGAACTGCAAAAACTAATACAAACTTCAAGTTCTATCACAGAGCGTGCTCGCTTGCTTGCCGTTTCGAGATGGGAGTCGGGGCTTTGGTTACATGCCATACCTTCAATAAACGTTGGCAACCTTTTAGACAATAACTCTTTCCGGATATGCGTATCCCTACGTTTAGGTGCTCCATGTCTGGTCGCGCACAGCTGCCAATGCGGTGATCAAGTTGACCGCTTTGGCCACCATGCATTGTCATGCGTTAAAAGTGCAGGGCGCCTTTCGCGACACGCCAGTCTGAATGACGTCATCCGTCGGGCATTCGTCAGTGCCGGCGTCCCGTCGGTCTTAGAGCCCAACGGACTGTTGCGAGACGACGGTAAGAGGCCCGACGGAATGACATTGGTGCCATGGAAGATGGGACGACCTTTAGTGTGGGACGCAACTTGTGTCGACACACTGGCGTCGTCTCACCTTCCTGTCACAACAATTGGGGCTGGCGCTGCCGCAGTTAAAGCCGAAAACCTCAAACGGCACAAATATGAGTCGTTGGACAGAATATACCTCTTTGTGCCGTTTGGGGTTGAGACTTTAGGTCCATGGGGGCCGGACGCCCTATCACTCTATAAAGACTTGGCCAGGCGGTTAGTAGAAGTGACGCGTGACCATAATGCTGGCGTCTACTTTGGTCAAAAGCTCAGCATTGCCATTCAGCGAGGCAATGCTGCCAGCATTCTGGCCACGTTTCCTTCTACAAAGGGGCTTTTAGATTAAGTTTTATATGTTATAAATTTAGTTTTGTATATATATTAGTTTTAGTGATATTTGTATAAGTTTATTTTTAATTATGTAGATAGCTGTAAATAGTACGTTCTCCAATGTTATTTAAGTTTGTTGATATAGGCCTATGGTAGATAAGTAAACATTCATGTATAATTATGATAATATTACTAGTTTACCTGTAAAATTAAGAATGATATATCTGTGTTAATAACTATAGCAAAAATCAAAGTCAGGACAGGAATAATTCAAAATGAACTCGAATATGGCAAATGCGCCGATCGCACAAACCGAATTCCCCCAATGGGGAAAGAAGAAAAAAAACAAAATATTTCTAAAGATTGCAGTCAGAGAGTTACCTATTATAACAATGCTTATATATGATTGCAGTAAAATCAATGAGTGAAATATAGTATAGTCCCATGGATTTATCATATAAACAGGATTGAGTACTGGCAAAGAAAAACGTGCCGACAAGGATACCACATCAGATGATTGTGTCTCTTTTCCAAGTAGGATGACCAAAACATCTCGATCATCTTGGGATATAATTTTTCTTTGGAATGTTACTGCACGCAGGAATCGCAGTTATCTTACCCCTAACTCGTCGTCCTTCGTCATCGTCATCGCTTTAGCAATAAGACGCCTACTGCTGGGCATAGGCCTTCCTTGAAGATCTCTATAAAACCACGAAAAATTTTTTCACAAAAACTTTTTTACGGAAAACTTTGTCACTAATAGACCTTATCAGGAAAAATCTTAATCACGAAAACTTGTCCATGAATAGACTTCCGTAGTTAACAGAATTTTAAGGCTTCCGTAGTAAACAAGGCATCCATTTTGAAATAAAAAATAGCGGACTCACTTATTTGAAAAAGTCGTCATGGGTGTAGTTTTAGAGGTTTTTGGGGGTGTATATTTCAAAATTGGCATCCATTTTGAAGTAATGTTCGCCATCTTCAATTCCAAAATGAATGCCAATTTTGAAATATAAACCCCCGAATTCTCAAAAAATAACACTTATGAAGACTTTTTCAAAAAAGCAACATCTGCTATCTCTAATTTCTAAAATAGATGTCAATTTTGAAATCTACACCCCCAAAAACTTATTAAACGACACCCATGACGACTTTTTCAAAATAGTGACGTCCGCCATCTTTAATTTCAAAATGGATGCCATTTTTGAATTCTACACCCCCAAAAACCTATTAAACGACACCCATGACGACTTTTTCAAAATATTGACGTCCGCCATCTTTAATTTCAAAATGGATGCCATTTTTGAAATCTACACCCCAAAAAACCTCGAAAACTACACCCATGATTTTTTCAAAAAAGTGACGTCTGCCGTTTTTAATTCCAATATGGAAGCCAATTTTGAAATCTACAACCTAAAAAAATTAAAAATGACAACCACGACTATAGGTACACCAAATGTACACCCAGCATGTTTAAGAAATATGTCCAGCATAGTCACCCTACTACACTTCTTTGTATACACCATAGTACGCCATTTGAAATCGACGGTGATACTCTAGTCAAAAATAAAAAATAACCGTTAATCATAAAGACGTAGGTATATTCATACAAAATAAATATCAAACTCTGTTTTATTGGCATCTATTCGCAATTTTAACTAAAATCTTATCAAACTACATTGTTAAAAAAACTAAGAAATGGTTAAGACAGTCGCGGCTTTACAGGTAATAATTCTACCATTTATAAGTGTCGTTTCGAAATGGCAATAGTGCGAGCGGGACAACTTCATCACTCTGGGAAGTCTCACTCGGCACAGCGTCTCTCTTATACCATTTCAAAGGAATATATGTTTTGTTACAACGTTTTAAGGTTGAATTTTCCTAAACTAACTTTGAGCCAAATTTCGTCTGTGTGCAGTCCAGATAGTATACAAAGTCCTTGTATAGTCCTTAGATTTATAGTCAGAGAGTAACTTATATATTGAATATAGTTCTGTGCTATAGTAACTCTGTGATTTACACTACAGGTTTTTATTAATGTTTAAAACATTGTAGAATAACACAAATTAAATTTTAGAACAATTATTATTTTATTTACAATTTAAAAGCTCATTGAGTTCATTGGACAATTGGTAAGTATTTTTTTATCTTGATCAGCAATACATAATGTCCTAGGGACCTTCTGTCCCTACGTAAAGCTTTTATGTTTTTCAACAATCTGATTATAAAAATGAGTATAATGCTTTCTGATTTCAGCTCAATTAAAAATGGAAAGTGAACAAACCCCTGAAGACTTGCAAAGGAAACTTTACTTTCTGCTTGAACAGCTCCAAGGAATGGCTAGAGAATTACCTCAGTAAGAATATTCAAGCTTTACATGGTAGTTTTCCCCAATTAAATTGTATTCCAAGAATGTTTATTATCGCGTATGTAGGCGGGAAAGGTCGTCTATGATTAGCCTGTTTCTTAGTTCAACTTCATATTATGAAACCTACAAACAGGAGAGTTATTAGGTTGCTGTAAGTGAAATCTGCTAACCCACATTTAGCTACTGTGGTAAAATATGTCTTATATAGCCTGTGCTCAGCATTGTGCCACAAATAAATGCAGGCCTATTAAAATGGTGCTACGTCTAATGTTATTTATTTGCAATATTCCAGTAACAAACCAATTTTTCTTCCCAATATAAATGCTACTTACCATAATATTAGTGCTTGTGAGTTATAAAAACCTTAAATACCTATGCAAATTAATTTTGCTTACAACTCTACGTACCAATGTGGCTCATTACAATTACAATTGTGAGGTTGTGGGTTCAAATCCCTGGTCCCATATCAAAGAGTTCTTCGGAATTTATGTACGGAAGTTCACACCACTGGCTTTTCGGTGAAAGAAAACACTGTGAGGCAACCTGCATAATGTCCGTAGAAGAAATTTGAAGAAATGAAAGAAATTGGCGTATGTGAATACACCAACCCGCATTGGGTCAGCGTGGTGGATATGGCCCAATCACCATTCATGGGTAGGCCTACGTCCTGCAGTGGACTATTAAAGGCTGATACAGTACAGTACAGTATCTTGTATTATTAATTTAAATATAATATTGGTATGTTTAATTTTAATTTGATTTTTCTATCATTTTTACAGAAAATATCAAATGCGTGTTCCAATAGAATTGCTATCTGGACTCGCCAACTGTCTCCTGAATGACACGGTCTTTGAAATAGTCAAGGGTTTGATGGAAATACAACATGTTACAGAAAAACATCTTTTTCAGCAGAGACTACAGGTCATTAGCAAACACACTTGTGAGTATTTTAATCTTTTATACTAACAATTTATTTCTGGCATAACCATCTAATATTTTTTTAACATCTTCATAACCAATAGTCTGAGTGGGCTGGAGCCCAGAGCTGCAGATTTTAAGGGAAGGCAAATTTCAGACCATTCTATTGTATTATTATTGTCAAAAATAATAGAATTTGCATAGTCTCATATTAGAGCGGCAGACTGGGGGGCAGCAAAAATCCAACAACTGGTGACACATACGTAAATTCGCCACTGGTTAAAAGTACTCATAAATTAGGCATGATAGGTATGTCAATATAACTAGGTGATGTATTTGTTGAATATAAGTACCTACACATTAAATTCTATTTATACTTCACCCTCACAACTTAGGTTTACCTGCCAATTTTTGTCCAACTTTCAGTGGAAATCCAAAATATGATAAACACTACCCCAGATGAGCAACAAGAGCTCCAGAAAACAATACTCTTGGCTCGGCACAGAGAGGAATTGAAGCAGACAGACATGAAACTAGTTTTGCAATTGGATCAAAAAGTAAGTTACCTATTGATAAAAAAACTCATATCAAAGTATTTGTTATTGAATACCGAACTGGCTTGACCTATTTACCCAAATGGAATGGTATGGTTTTCTAATGATTTTTTTTGTATATATTTGGTAGGTCTGAATAAGTTGTAAGCTATTTTTATAAGCCTAGTAGGGAGTGAAAGTCTATCTTCACCAGCTAATTAGCAATTATTACAAAATACATGTGAGTAAAACTAAATAACCCAACTTACATCACATAAGGCCCAATATTAAAGGCGCCATCGTAAAGAAGGATGTCGGCAGCTCATACATACGACACAGAATAGGCCCTATTACACAGGGCAACATACAAGTATACTGAGCGCCACACAAATTGAAAGATGGGAAGTTAGCCGCAAAGAGCTGCGCAAACGCCAAAATATAGACGTTAGCGGGTGCCAGAGAGACGAGACGCCGGCGCACACCCGCCCGCCTACCTCGTGCCTCCCGCGCGCTCTCTACGCCCGAGCCCACTACTTCGCCATTTGTATAGGCATTGTGCACACATGCACAATAATTAGGGAATCACGGCGAAGTGTCATCTGCGGCTAACTTCCCATCTTTCAATTTGTGTGGCGCTCAGTATACCTGTCGTATAAGAATACACTCATTTTCTCCCAAGGTTGTTTTTAAGAATATTATGTTCACCAATGTAATTTATGACGCTTCTAAAACTGTTCAGATATGTACAATTTGGGTAAAAATGAATAAAAAATAAGAAAAAACGAAAACAATTTTCAAGCTAAATAGTACATACGAGTCATGTGCTGGCAGCATTACTTTGCAATAAGGTGCTAAATTGGCTTTAAATATCTAGATAATGAACTTCAGACAGCGCTAGATCACCACAGACATATAAGAGTAAGCAGACCTAACATTATATAATTTATATAGTTATACTTTTATCTACGTCATGTCGTCTCTTTCTTCCTAGTTACCTAGTAATATGCGCTATCCTTTGTTTTCCCTTGTGGCAATACTAACTAACTTACTCTTATATGTCTGTGTAGATCACTTATTTAATTTCTATTTATGTAATATTTATGCATTTCCTCTAACGATTCTCTGTTTTTTAGTAATAAGAAACGAGGATGCGTTACAAAATGCTGAAAACATCACCAGACTCCTAGTGAAGAATCAAAATATATCTAAATACGAACTATGTCAAGAAAAAGTAACTTTGTATGAAGCTAACTCCAAGCAATAGGCTTTGTGGTAGCAGTTAAAAATTAAAGTAGCGTGTTTGACATAAATATAAAATTGCTTAATCTGGTTCTGGAATCCCATTGATGGCAACACAAAAGTCATCACGACTTGACATTTGATATCTTTTGAAATTGACAGTGACATTGAGATTAAAAATTATTTATTATTTCATTTAATCACTCAGTTTAGCTTTGCAGTATAATGACATTTGCTAACTGTAAAGGAAAATCATATTGAGAAGGATTGGAAAATCATGGCCAAGTTAAGGGAGAAATCAGGGAAAATTAATTTTCTATTAATCAATCCACTGTAATTAAATTTCGATTAGTGATATAACCCGGTCAATTTAGACATTCGAAGTTACATAAAGTCCCAACAAGCTGAATTTCTGTGAAATTGTTCAAAACATAACTATAAACAATGTCTAGAAGTTCCCCATCATTCCCCTGTAAGGAAAATTTTTTATTCAAGGTCAAAGGTCAAAAAAATGAGTTTTTCGCGATTTTCAGCAAAACAGTAAGTTTTATCATAAAAATACCTGAGACAAAATTGTAGATCATAAAATTATCTATAAAAAATGTACTTATCAATCCTTTTTTTTCTTACGAGCCACCGTTTCTGAGATATAACGATTCAAAAAGTTATAAAAGTTGTTATCGTCATAATATGCACACGTTTCCACGCCACCTATGAGGTAGTGTACTTAGCACGTTTTTTAACGTGGTTTCCCCAGTAGGCCTACTCCACGGGTCAGTTGTGATCCTGTTTAATGTAAAACATATGCATAATAACGGAAATTTTCAAAGATTGGGAAAGATAAAAGCGATGTAAATTAAAAAAAAAGTGTTGAAGTTTATTCGTCTTATTCGTAAGTTCCAAATTCTTGTTCTTCTTCTTGTTCTTCTTCTCCTGCTTTGCAAGTAAAGTTTGCTTTGGATGCAAGTAAATTGCGTCAATAGCGAAGTATCGCATGATACTTCGTCGGAGTCAAACGAATCTTCCATTGTTTGTGATTCAATATTAAAGCACGACCGGCCTTGACAAATTGTGCATGCCAAAGAACAAGACAGTCCGACTTTTTTGCAACCACATTTAGCACTGCATCCCTTTTTGCAGTTGCAAAAAATAGTGTTCAGCAGTTTTTCCGGCGCAGGTGGAAGTAAAGTTTGAACTGGCTCTAATATATTGTTGACCAACTTCCAACCCCAGTCTGTAGGGTCTAGCTGATAACCAAGCCACACTTGAACTTGATAATATACTCGAAAAAGATGTTGGTGAGCAGCAACTGAGGTTGGAGGAAGACAAGCTAATTGAACTTGTTTTTTATTTTTAGTATTTTTAACGAAACATGCATATCGATGCTTATCTAAACAGGTAGTTTTTTAGGAGCTCCGTACATAGAAAGAAGAAAGCGGATGCCGTTGGTAATAACTTCTTGATGAGTTGAATTACTCTTTTTAAAAACTTTAGCACATTTCATTGAATTAAATCTTGTTTTTCAAACATTTTGAAAACTGCTGTTTTACCCCTCCTGTAAAATGCAGATGTCGTATCACAGCCAGTTATTGCGTGTAAAAATAGTACATGATCTTGACACTTTACAAAAGTAAATAAACTTTTTGATAAATATATATCTGATTGATGCTGAGCTTTTCCTCAACGACCAAACAGTTACTTTTTTTCCAAAGCCATAGCCACATCACAATTATTAATAGTATTAGTTATTTTCGATTCAAGCGAGCAAAAGTAATACACAACAATTAAATTATCTGTCATCACAAGATAACCAAGCTGAAACTAAGGTATATTGAAATATAAGGCAGATTAAAAATATATAATATATAGCAAAATCTACGCCCATCAATTTATTTAAATTACATGAACTTGTTCGTTAAACTTATGTATATTTTATATTGTAAGTATAAGTTACAATGACCGATAGAAAAATATTTAAACATTTAATATTTAATATATAATATATATATATATTTAATATATAAAATATAACAACTCTAGATGTATATTATTCTTTATTTTGATTATTTTTTATGACATGTAATATTATTATGAATAAATGACTATGACTATGACTATATACGTGGCGTACTCATGCATATTATGACGATAACAACTTTTATAACTTTTTGAATCGTTATATCTCAGAAACGGTGGCTCGTAAGAAAAAAAGGATTGATACATTTTTTATAGATAATTTTATGATCTACAATTTTGTCTCAGGTACTTTTATGATAAAACTTACCGTTTTGCTGAAAATCGCGAAAAACTCATTTTTTTGACCTTTGACCTTGAATAAAATTTTTTCCTTACAGGGGAATGATGGGGAACTTCTAGACATTGTTTATAATTATATTTTGAACAATTTCACTGAAAATCAGCTTGTTGGGACTTAATGTAACTTCACTCTCATTTTTTGGTCTAAATTGACCGGGTTAATATGAAAATAACAAAAAAAACAGCATTGTTTTAAAGCTCTGCTTATTTTTAGAAATGGAACTTTCAAAAAATTTTTAGGAGGTCCATTCTGTGCATCCTTCTTTAATAGTAACGTAAAATATTGTCCTCTCTTTCAATTGCATATAGTGAAAAAGAAACAGGAATACTCTAAAATATTATAATTAAGATGGCGCCTTTAAAATTGGGCTTATTGTCTACTTACCTTAATTCATTAACAAATAATAGCTTAGCAATTGTTCTTGCTAGCAAACTTCCATTATAAACCATAAATTGCTTTTTTCCAGGTTAGTGACCAGCAAACAACGCTAGAACAAGCTGGAGTGCCAGGTTTCTATGTCACAAAAAAACCTATAGAAGTAAAAGTACAAATGTATCTCTTAGATTTCATTTTTCGACTAAGTAGAATGGAAATTCTTTGATAATTTAAGGACAGCCACATTTCAGTGGTAAGACATGAGGTGAGGTGACAATACCCAGTGGTTTCAACATGGTGGAAAAAAGGTTTTGCGCTTTGCAAAACAACACCGTGTGTTATTGGTTGACTATATTCCTAACAACTTTCATTGTGACAAATCCTAGTAGGTTATCCTATGGTATAATCTTATTAGGTGTATGTAATTAAACATACATTGAAAAAACGCATTTCGTATATTCTTGAGTTAGGGCAAATAATTATACACAGTTACTGGTAATCAATAATTAGCATCTTTTTAAGAGCATATTCTGTAAATCAAATCAGTGAAAGTTCTATGACTTTTAAAAGAGGTTTAAACATTTTTGTATGGAAGCTGGCATATCCACCCGCCTCCATTTTTTTTATATTTTTCCGCGCACAATAAGAGTACCGTAGAATGGGGCTATTCGGGACATATTTTCTAAAAAAATGGCCATAAAACTTTTGTATGAAATCACATCCAACCCCATTTTTTTTTTAAAATAATTCTGATGTTTGTCTACATTATTACGTAGTTCATAATAGTCTAGATGCGTAACAAACGAATATTTTTTTTTTTAATGCCCGTGTCCAAAATAGCCCCTTCGATGGGGCTAATCAAGAATCCACATTCAAAAGAGGTTTTGTAGTACTTGTGTCTGATTTATCGATTTAGACGACTCGGGTTCTATTTGGGACAGGAATAAAGTTGCGTTTAAAACCTCACAAACACAATTTTTATTTTTTTTTATAAAAAAAAACAATATTTTTTGTAAAGTATTTTTTTATTTTCATGCATAATTATGAATCAACTTAAAAAAACATAAAAAAGTCTACAAATTCGCAGTATTTGGCCTCCTCAATGGCACAAGGTGATAAAGAAATACAATTTTTACAAAATTTAACTCGTTCTACAAAATAAACTTACAAAAATCACAAAAAAGGTGCCATCTTTTTATTCTAGCATTTAGCATTTATTATTATGGCACATTATTAAGAAAAGGTAATCTTAAAACTAAAAACAATTCGTAACTTAGATTGTTAAATATGTTAGGTTAGGTTATAACCTAACCTAACATATTTAACAATCAAAATAAATCTTGTCATCTTCATTTTCAACCAAATATTTTTCAGGTTTGGATGAAATTTGTTTTATATTAATATGTTTCACCAATGAAACTTCTGGTAAAATATCTCGGTCGACTCTTTTAGGTTTCATAAGTATTATGTCTGAATCATTTTGCCGTACAGTTTTGTAGAATGAAATGGTGTAAGAATAGTTTTCAAAATGTTCTATCACGCCAACATAATATTTCCAAGACTTTTTAATGTAGTACCTCACTAAGACCGTATCATTTACGTTATAAATATTAGAATCTGGTGGTAAATTTTCATTTGAATAACCTGCTACCTCCTCATAATTTTCTGGTTCTAGCTGATTAATTGGGCCTGGTGCTGGCTGCTCATTAGAGCCTTGTGCTAGTGGACATGCTATTATCTCTTCCTCACAGTTCTGAGCTAGCTGACCACTATGGTGTTGTACTGACTCCAGGTTAGAGCCATACCCTGGCTTTTGTGCTAGCTCCTCTTCGTTCGGGCTTGCCATTGACGCCTCATTACGACTACGTGCTGCCTTTTCATTAGAACCTAATATTAACTCCTCTTCATAGTCTGGCAATGTATTCTCACAAGGCTCTGGTCTTGGTTTCACTGCACGACGTCGTGATGATTCTCCACTAGGGCCTGGTTCGGGCTCTGCTGATAGAACTCTATTTTCAAAATAGGATATCGAAAAAGCTTGTTCTTCAGAACAGTTGGTATCATCACTGCCATACTCTTTTCTCAAATCTAAATCCATCAAATCAGAATCACTGTGCTGGCTCATATTATCAGACACACTGGTTGATTCGTCTAAATCATGTTGAGCTTTGTTCAGTCTCTTTTTTGTTGGATTCCTACTTTTGTTGATATTCTGAGATGACGTTGTAATTTTTTTGTTTACATGAGTTTTGGTTTTTTTTCCTTGTCCTTTGCCTTTAGTGCTCGTTGTTGGTTTTGGAGTTAAATCTTTTGCACATATGCTTTTCCCTGGTTCTACATCGCACCGCTTCCTTCTTTTGCTTGGAGCAGTGTCCTTAAAGCCTCTCATGTCTTGTAATATATCAATCACAACTTCAGAAGTAGCTAGGTTAACTTCTGCAGCTGTAACCAGTGCCCTTGGTAGTCTTGATTTCGGTCTTTCAGGGTTTACAGGGAATAGACCGCTCTTTTCAAAACCCGCTTTTAAATTGGCTGATATCACGTTTTTCTCAATCATTAAATCACATAATTGAGCTAGAAGCTTTGGAAAACAAGACTTTGCCATTGTTTTATATTTTCTACCATCTGCTGTCGTTTTCCAGTTTGTTAGAATGTTCTTCCAGTATTTCTTTAACGGTCCATAAAAGGCGACATCTAACGGTTGCATCAAGTGTGTGGACTTGGACGGCAAGCAGACGAATGAAATGTTTAGTGACTCGCAAGATTCTAGAATTTTCTCTGAAAAATGCGACGATAAATTATCGCCAATAATTACTTTTTTTCCAGTTTTTTTTTTTGCGAATGGAACAATTACTGTTTCGAACCAATCTTCAAAGCATGTCATGTCAAACCAGCCGGATTTTGACCTATTGTACCTAGTGTCGGGAGGTCCGCCCTCTATCCATGGCTGCCATACGCGTTCTGCTTTGTACACAACGTATATGGGTAACATTTGGCCATCTGCCGTTCCGGTAAACATTAAGCTCACTGCCGTCTTCGAATTATTTAAGACTCTTTCCGGGTACTTTGTGCCTCTTTTGAATACATACTTCTTAGCTCCAGGATCATCACAAAGATTAGTTTCATCAAAATTTATTATGTTTTCAGGAGGAACTCCTGAAATAGTGGTTATATAATTCTCAAAAAAGGCATCAATTGTTTCAGGTGACACCTTTGCTCTCTCAGTAGAAATGTTAGTCGCAAATTTGTGAGATAATCTATTTTTATGTCGTTTCATGAAACTCAGAGCCCAGTCACGCCCTGGAAGATTATCTTTAAGGATGTGAACGGTCCTCCCAATTCTGTTTAAGTATTTCTGTGCTAAGACTCTTAAATCGAAAGCATCTAATGGAAAACCCCACTCGCCTAATACTTCGCAATATGACAGAAAGGCATTCTCTTCATTAGCATTAAATAAAGTAGGGTGACCTGCACTTTCATAAATCGTGTCTTTCTTACATTTACGGGCAAGTGTGCTTTTGGGTATATTATATTTGGTTGCTGCTTGTCGGACTGAACTGTCTCCTTCTCTCACTTCACGCACAGAATTTTCTAGGTCTTCTGTGGTATAAGACACATAAGGTAAGAATGTTTTTCCAAGTCTTACGTGCCGATACGTTCTCTTGTATTCACGAACCATTTTTTTTTCCAGACCTGAAAAAAAGTTCTTATTAAAAAAAGCAAGTTTTTGAACACACCCTCCCATTTTAGCATACAAAAGTAATATCTTCAAAATATGGGGGCTATTTGGTCAGTCTGTCCAAAATAACCCCCAAAATATGGATTATTTTTTGTCCAAAGTAGCCCCCAAATGCTGTCTATAATAGCCCCATTCGAAATATTCCACAAAAAAACAAACAACAATTCGATGATTTCAATATTAGAATTATCAAATATAATTATGAGAAAACAAAGATGTTTCATATAAATCACAATTGGTACTTACTATAAAACTTTTTGACCCACGAATCTTAGTTGGACGGCAATTTTAGATCACTATATTTTAGACTTTTGCAAGAAAACACTTCACTCTCTTCTTCTTCTTCTTAGTTTTGGCGTCGCATTATTGTGCATTTGCCAGTGTCAAGTATAAAGTTTTAATAATTTTTGATAATATTTTATCAAAATAGTCACTGTCGTAGTCTCGTCATAGTCCAATAAAGTCGCGGTCAAGTCCAATCATAGTCCAAGTCATACCTCAGTAAAGCAGTGGAGACTTTACTAGAGGCGTCTATGGAGTTTTGGTAACAACACGGAAGAACATGATACGTCACATTATATCACTTGCCTACACTCATGCACGTAAATCAGCTCATAATCAACGAAATACCACCATTTTACACTAATTATCACTGATAAAAACACAAGTTTAACAAAATAATACAATGAGGCGACATGATTTTTTCGCGTTCCCGCCAAAACTCGCACTTCACTCTCACACATGCTGCAATATAACCTTGACAGTGACAGTATTAAATTGCCATTAGATGCTGTGTTGCCAGGTAATTAAATGTTTTTTCTACTATTTTTATAGTAGGAATTATGGCATGATGAAACTTAAAATGGGACAGTGTCCCGAATAAACCTCGAATCTTAAATAGCCCCATTCTACGGTAGTATAAATGGGTAGGGGATACTTATACAAACAATAGATGTTCAGTACTATAATACTCTAAAGTGTCACGTTCTCGAGATATTTGGATGTAAAGATCGCAAAGTTCTCGTACAGTGACCTTTACATCCAAATATCTCGAGAATGTAACACTTTAGGGTACCACAATAAATATTTTGTTATTGTGTGTATAAATGTCCCCTACTCATGTATAATAATTAAATCGTGCGCGGAAACTTTGAAAAAAAAAATCAAAATGGTGGCGGGTGGATATGCCACAAATGTTCAAACTACTTTGTATTTATTTTCTTCCATACAAAATTTAAAAAAATAATTTGACTGGTCTAAACATAACTATATGTATATATATGTACTACATGTATATAACTATATCCGTGGTGGTCAAGAAGTAGTGACACCTGCCTTACAATCGTGAGGTCGTGGGTTCAAATCCCCGGTCCCGTACCAATGAGTTCTTTGGAATTTATGTACGGAATTTCACACCACTGGCTTTTCGGTGAAGGAAAAACATCGTGAGGCAACCGGCATACGTCCGTAGAAGAAATTCGATGGCGTATGTGAATCCACCAACCCGCACTGGGCCAGCGTGGTGGATATAGCCCAATCACCCTTCGTGGGTAGGCCTACGTCCTGCAGTGGACTATAAAAAGGCTGGTACAGTAAACATAACTATTTGTAAAAAGCGCGCTCGCCGCCATTCGCGATACTTGGACCTCATAAGAGATACGGTGTAAATATGCTAACAAATGTAAATATTAGTTACGTATGTAAAAAACAATTATTTGTACAGATGCTGATCTACTTAAAAAAGAGATAAATTTGTTGAGTTTTGGGAAAAGTTATAGAACAAAAATTGTTTGTTTTGATGTACAGAATATGACCTTAAAAGGATGCTAATTGATTACCAATAACCCTGTATAGAGTATAGACTATCGTTAGGCGAATAGTCTATGTAGAGGAGCCTGACAGCTTGGACACTATACGTTTGGCGACAACTTGGTGGAAATGTATTAGTAGGCTAATTTATTTATACTTATATTAAGCATAGAATCAAGAATGTTATTTACTTTAATATACGGGTACCAGTGGTATAATATTTTTCTACAAATCTCTATTAAATAAGAGTTTCACTGAGGCTCATTCCTAGGAAATACATGAAGTATAGAAAAATACATACTCGCGATTTAGGGGTTGATCCAATAGTAAAAGTTGGTATATATACTATATCTTCTGAAAGTCTTTGGACTTTGCAAAATAATAGCTTTGTATAAAATCTCGCCTTCCTAGATAAGACTAGCTTTTGGGCCCTTCCAGCTAGTTCAAGATTTTTTTCTGGCGCATGCTGGCAGAGGTCTCGAAAGGATATTACTAACACAATTTTCGCAATTCGAACATCATTCAGAATATTTTTATACAAATGCATTATATATTTTATCTAGTTTAAATTGCCAATTATATAAAAGTAAATAAATGATAAATTAATAAAACTGTGGACGGTTATTATTATTTCCTATCATTGTTTTGGATATGCGAGACAAAACACAGTATAGATAAATCTCGAATAAATCGTTTTATTCAGAAACCGCAACTTTTTCTGCACATAAACTTATTGAAAAGGTAAACCATTAACTATATCAATGCTTTAGATATAAAATACAGTTATAATCAGCGCCACGCAAGTCAGCAGATGAGAAGTTAGCCGCAGATGGTGTCATCTTCGCTGTGATTCGCTAATAATTGCGCATGTGTGCACAGTGCCGACGCCGCTTGGTGTAGTGGTGAGCACGGGCGTAGGAAGCGCGCGGGAAGCATGAGGTTGGCGGGCGGGTGTGCCCCGGCGTCTCGTCTCCCTGGCCCCCGCGTATACCTATATTTTGCCTTTTGCGCGCAGAACTTCCCATCGGCCGTCTTCTGTTGCGCGGACTATAGGCTCGATTATGGTTGCACCACTTAAAAGTTCTAAAATTTTAGTGACTGTTTAAATTTAAGTTAATTAGTGAGAAACTGCTATTATGAAAACACCACCTAGTTAAAAATTGAACGATGGCTAACGCTGTTTAGTTCACCTAAAGGAAGTTCATAGATAAAAAAATGTACTTAAAAATATAATGGAAACACACCATCAAGCGACCGGTTTGACGATGATTTTGTTCATTTTTTTGATGTTATCTGTGGCTACGTCGATTTAAAAAGAAAGTAAGAGGTAGTCAGTGTTACAAGTTAATTACCACTTCCACAAATGTATTATTGCTTAAACAATTTTTATAATAGTATTTATTAGGGCTCTATTTTTAACTTCGAACGTATTAATCGTAGGTATATGGAACTTACACAGATTTTATGAAGAATCCGTAAAGTTAATTCTTCCTCCGTACAAGCCCCCTACCCTACATGTCCGAGTCGTACGAAAGTATAATTTTCGAGTTTCGTACACGACCGTACACGGAACTTGTATGAAAACGGCTAGGACGTATACGCAACTTTACGGATTCTCCATACAATATGGTCAAAATTCCGTATACGTGCGAAGCGTTCTCAACTCAAAAATCATACCCCAGGGGCATGGTTTTTGACTTTCGTATTGGCTTACCATTTTGGCTTACGAAACTTGTATGGAGAAGGCAATGACGTAAACGTAACTTTACAGATTTTTTATACGATCAGCTGTTGAAGTTTCGTATACGTACAAGCCGTTCAAAGAACAGATATAGAGTCTCAGGGACATTATTTTTGACGTAAGTATTTATGAAACTTGTATGGAGAAGGCTAGGTCATAATACCTACGCAATATTGCGGATTTTTCATACTATCTGTCAAAGTTAATCCTTATACGTTTGAAAATCAGAAATAGAGCCACTGAAAGCGTTCAGCGTAAGCGCCCAAATGCGGCGCAAATGGTTTTTTTAGTAGAACAACCATCCGTCAATAGGATTTTAGCTCTGGGTAACTTAATGTTGTTGTTAATCAAAAACGTATGAAATGCGTAATTTCAAAAAATATTCATTTCCGCGATATAAAACTTTACGAAGATCGTTTGTATAACGTATTTCATCACATTCAAAACAAAACAACAACGTAAAATACCGGTACAAAAGTAAAGCCGTGTCTTTTTTTAAATTCATATTGTGGCAACACTCGCACTATTATTTTACAAAACAATGGTTTTGTTTTATTTAATATTTCGTTTTGCTGCTCAGCTTACGGTAAATAATAGACCTGCCAGCGTAAAACATGAATAAAGAGGAGCTCAAGGCTTTATCACACATATTGCTGTGGCGGACAAGGAATATATTTATACGAATTAATCGTAATCGATCGTGACAAGACAAGAATGCAGAGCCGTGTACTATAAACGGCTTTTTGAGCAGTTTCTAAGCGAAACAGGCTGTAAATAGGCAGCTATTCGCTTATTATTTATGGAAAATTCAGACTCCTATACAACAACAAGTACTCGGACAAACCATGAGAAGGCGAACTCCCTGAATATGTGAAATTGCAGAATATGTGTTAAAACTTCAGACAACCTAACCCTCAGCTATTATGCAGCAGCTGTTATGTGAGATTGTCAGGATTGGGTTTTTCCCAGCTCCTAGCTAACTTCACAGCAGCTAAGAAGTTTGATTTAGCCTAAAAAAGTCCTTAATTATTGTATAAATAGACCGAGTCATACAACTAGGTAGCTGTTATGTTCGGCTGGTACACTTATCCCTACCAAGCTATGTTAGAGTTATGGATAACCTAAATCCTCACACAGATGCTATGTGAGCTTCAGGATTGGGGGCCTGTAGTTAACATCACATGTGCCAAGTTTTTGTGATTCAACATATATGATGCTATACTTTACATTTTATTATTAATAGTAAATAAGTGGTTGTTTTGTTACATTCTACTAATTGATATAAATATATTATAATATAATATTGTAACCTGACTTGTAAATAAGACACAAAATAAATGAATTTGAATATTATCGAAGAAAACATTTTATAATTTACGTGGCCTTCTTGTGATATCTAGTATTAAGATAGGTTCTTAAATCTCTTACTCGACTGTAATTTGCTTACTAAAAATACTCAAATATCTTTGTACCTGAATATTAAAATAACTACCTTTGTCAAGTGATAGGTAAAATAAAGCTGATGGGTAATTGAATGACTTTATTTTTGTATTGAATTAAATCTTTTCTTATTTCTTTCTGTTGTTTTGCTCTGCCCTGCCAAGGAAAAATGCAAACCACAATATAATCAATAGTCTATCATATATTTCACCTCGGTTGTAATATGTATCATACATGCACTTGGTGGCAATTTGATATCAACTAGGTAATTTAGCCGATATAACAATCTCATTATGGCTCTTGGTTGAAGTCATGACACGATGATCGAATTAGGGTGATGATTACATAATATTTGGGGCCAACTATTTCCAAGTCTTGTTAGTCATCAAAGGTATCTGAAAATTAAATTAATAGATAGACATTTCATAGATATAGATATTTTTGCTTTGTCTGAAACTAGATTTAAAAAAGCTGTGAGAGGTAGCTTTACTAAAATAAAATACTTGGTTTATATTTGTTAAAATATGGTATAATTACTTTCAAAATTATTACTGAAATATATTTATGTATGTACTTAGAAAACCACGCCAGCAAAGACACTTGCTATTTAGTAAATGGTGGATAATGTAGTTGGTGGCACATTTATTAATGTATTTGGTTAATTGTTTTCTTGTAATGTAAATTGTGCTATTGTTTGTTATCCCAAATAAATAAAATAAAATGTGTATAAAATGCAAGCAATAAATAATGATCATAATACAGTTATTACCCTAGTGCAATATTTCACTATTCTCACTGATAAAGGCTGAATGAAACTTCTTAGCGGCTGTGGATTTAGCTGAAAGCTATGTGAAACGCAATCCTCATGCTGCTTTTAGGCTGACTGAGGTCAGGATTGGGTTTTGGGCTTCTTGTAGCATATTTCACAGCAGCCAAGAAGTTCTAGGGTCCTAGGTATGTTTTAGCAAATAGGGTTTTTAGTTTGTCTAAAGCACATTTCTACTGTCATAGGCAAGTCCACAGAAAAAATATTATTGACATAGGCCTCCCCTAGAGATATCCTAATACTAGATGGAAGTGGCTTACATCTAGTACAATCATGCGGTCTTGATAACATCTGTCCACTTTGACATCCTACTCTGCACTAATGCTCTTGCCGCATTGTGATGTTCATTTGAGAACTTCTTGACTCCGTCAGTTGCTCAACTATCGGCCCTGCCCACAGCTAATTCAACTTGTCAATCCACGGAGCTATATTACTTTGGTTCGCAGATCCTCATTTCTAATTGGATTTCATGGATAGCTTATTATAATTAAATAACTACTACCTATTAATACATTCCATCCATCCATCAGCCATTATAACGTCCACTGCTGGACATAAGTCTCCCCTATGGATCTCCAATAAGATCGATTGGAAGCGGCTTGCATCCAGTGTAATCCTACGGATTATTAAATCGTATGGACAGAAATGTAACTAGGTCAGTATATTACCTTTGCTTACCACAAATGTCTGTCCTTTCTCTGTTTCAACAAAAATGTGGTCGGTAAGATGCGGTGGATTAATTTGAATCGTCAAAGTCCAGCATCATTCTAGTTTGTGCTGAAAATAATTATAAGACAGTTTCAACATTTTTTGTGATCGCGACTCACATAAAATCTAACTAATCAATATTTATAGGAACACCATCAGCTATGTTAAATGTAACTAAGTACATTTAATTGGAGAAAAACGCAGCATTTCTTCTTTATAACTTACTTTTGAGCTTAATTATTTTTAAACACCATCTAATTCGGTACTGGTTAAAAACATAACCTCAATTCATTAAAAATCCTAAAGATGACGTATGACAGCTCTAAAATTGTGCTACCATAATACCAAAATCGCCTAATTTTCTAAATGTAGTTAGATCATAGGGGCGCCCGAGCGCTCAAAAAACGAGTCTTAGCTACGTCATAGCAAATCTCGGAAACATGGCGTCGATTTTGCCCCGCCCCCTTGAAGCGTTGTGCTAAATCAATAGTTCGTAAATCGATTCGAAATTCGAATCGATAAAATTTCGATTATTCCGAGAAATACTTGACTGCCGATGTATGTACTAAAAGATTTTTAAGCCTATACTAGGCCCAATTATGAAAGTGCTGTCATAAATTTAATAGCAATGTCAAAAATGTTATCTCTATCGATATTTTAAATAAAACTCTAGCCTAATGTGAAAAAAAAATAGAAATATGCTAATTAGCTATTATAATTACGACGGCGGCGCCTTCATAATTGACACAACACTTTTAAATTTACTGTCATAAATTTTATTTATAACTTTCCTCATTATTTCGCTCTTTCTAAACTACTATATAAAAGACATCATTCATTTTGGGCTAACTGAAAAAGTGCCGGCAATAAAAAAAATTAGGAAATAATATTAGTAGGTAATATTATTATTATCCTGTACATTTTATCCCACATGACACCTCCTGTGTAGTTACCGAGTTTTAAAAACAAACAAATTAATTATTTTCAAAAAGATTCTAAGCAACCAGATATGTATGAAACTAAGACACTGTTAAATGTATCGTACACTTAGACCAGCGAACAAATTTAGATTTTTTCAATAAAAAGCGTAACAGAATATACATATATCATTGCTCAATGAATTTTAGTTACCAAATCTGAAAATGGTAAAAAACTATTTACAATTTGACGCGCTGATCGGTCAAACTCGTTAATAACAAATGTTATTAGGAAATGTGTATCGAAATAATAAAAAATAACATATTTTAAATAATTGCATTTAATTTGAAATAATAAATTAGTTTACATGTTTTTGGTGGCATGAAATATCAATGGTCCAATCATAATTACTTTATTTCCTTTCTTAAATTATTATAGGTACTTCTTACCTAAACTTAATTCTACTTCAGGATTCATTGTTCCTTTACAACTTGTCCGCATTATACTTCCACATTTATCAACCGAATTGCATAAAATTTGATTTTATAGTACCTAGTTCAAGTATAGATCTCAATTGTAATTACTTAAAAAAATCAACGGCATTTTGATATGTTTTTTGATATGATTGCGACTTGCAAAAAGATATTAAAATAGGCGAAAAGATAGAGAATAGAAAATAGGCGATGCATTACTCGTCAAGTCAAAGATGAGCAGAAAAATATTTTTGTTATTAAATGAAAATAATTAATTTTAAAATTCGATAACTACACAGGGAGTGATCATAGAGGGTTAGTCCCATAGTATAACATGTTGATAATTATATGCATCAATACTATCTCCCAATTAATTGTTTTGGTCGGAACTATCAGCATTAGCCCAATATGAATGTTGTCTTTTACAAACTCAATAGTTAACCAAGATTCCACTTAAAACATAGGTAGTCGTTAATTGGTTGTCGGGTTAAAAGGAAGTTTGGCAAAAATGAGTACTGTACAACCATAGATTTATTTTGACTTCTACCGATTATGTACCGATAGAAGTATCGAATAACATAATGCAATGCAATAAAATCGTAACTTTACCACATCACTATTTGAAGTAATGTAAACATTCAATATATTTGCTTTTCTCAAAATTATCGTTTTATGCTGTGTTGTGAATAAAAATAGATAGTTTTAAACTTCATTTATAGTTCCTGCACTGAAGACTTATTCATATTTCAAAAAAATAGACGTGAAAATACAAAAACTACGACTAACCTGAAAAATGATAAACTTTCGCTTTTGTTCTTAGAACACGATTCGCAGCCCCGAACGCAGCAGGTAACCATGGTTGTTATTGTTTGTGCCCTTACAATGTTATACTTAATTCTATTTATTTACACGTTCAATACAATATATTTTGTAGAAATTACAATCAGCTTTGCTGTAAACAAAACACAAATCTGGAGATCATTTCTTATTGGTTGGATGGTCTCAGAATAATGACGGCAACAACTGTCAAAAGCCTTTTGAGGTATAGTCGATGGCGGGGGCGAAGAATTTCATTACATATTTTGAATGCCTTAATCTTAAGATATAGGAAAGCAAACAATATAATTAAAGTAATGAGGTGGTGTAATGAGAGTTGGAGGCCAAAAATCAGAATATAAACCACGCCCTTCGTTCCTACAGGACCTCAAATTAGCTGACCACTATAAGGTCTGAATCTTTGCGGGGGGACATAAGAATTTACTTCGTATCTATTCCCTCTATAATCTAAGAGTTAGATTTAGTTGGTTTTCGTTCATTCGATTTAAAATTTGATTTTGACAGTTCTAATTTGGTCTCCCCATAATAGCGTTAGGATTTTTAGAAAATTAGAGGGTTTTAAGTAGCCATGGGTAACTCAACTGATCTGCGCGAGCCGCGGTTCACGGCTCAGCTCAACCAGCTGAGCCGGAGTTGCGAACCGTCTCACAGATCAGATCACCACAGTACAACAGAACTCGATTCTAAGTATGTAGGCACTTTAGCTCGCATGAAATATATGCGTGGATTGACTCAAGTGAGTCGTTTAGTGAATGACAATGTAAACTGTGGAGATACATTATCCCGTTCACATAGGTAGACGGTTTGCTTATTGTTACACCTTTATGCTTGTAATGCGAGTTTCATGTGATACTAGATAAAGGTGATTGAATCAATTGAATGTACCCAGTTTCGGGAATAGTATTTGTAGTAGCGTACTGTTGTTGCAAAATAAATAATTTTGAATTGAATAGGTAGGTACTTATACTTATACTTTACCCATACTTCATTAAAAAATTGAGATTTTTTTATTAATTGTGTACTTTCCTAAATGTACTAGTAGTTCTTCGAACATTAGATCTTGCAAAACCAGCTCAAAGAACATATTTGTCGAAAGTTAAAAATCACATCAAAATCGGTGTAGTCCGGTTGAAAAGGTTACGAAACCTCCTATTTATCCTTATGTATATTGTATATTTATTATAATGTATATACTCGAAAATGCACTTTATTTATTTGTGTATAAAGTGCATTTTCGAGTAACCTGTTCGAGTAACAGTTGCACATTTAAAAACATTAATTTCGCGTTAATTCTTTCAAACAAGAATATATCGTCCTATTTTGAAGTCGGTAAAAAGCAGCGCGTGTGGACAGGTCATCATCGTCATTTCAGCCATCGGACGTCCTCAGCTGAACATAGGCCTCTCCTATAGATCTCAAATAAGACCGGTTGGAAGAGGCAAGCATCCAGCGCAATCTTGCGGTCTCACTGAGGTCCTGATGTCATCTGTCTACGATTCATCTAGAACTTTTCGCGGACAGGTTGGTACCTACGCGCGAATAATAAAATTATTCGACATCGACCTTCGGAGATTGTCGGCTGGTTTCGGTTTTGTAGAGCGTTATCTCTGTCACACGCGCCATATCTAGTTAAACCTTTACTATGGTTGCCATTGTAACACTCTCATTCTCTTTCTATGTTTCTCCGTTTCGTTCACGCACGGCATAGGTTCGTCAAGAAGTTGAAAGAGCACGTCGCGTCGGTCGCGTCGCATCGCAAGTAAACAGTGAATGAACCGCAAGGCACGATTGAGCTGCCTGATCTGGAGTTGAACCGTGAGCTGTTGAGCCGTACTGGTGTGATCTGATCTGTTGAGCCGGTTCAGATCTGAGTTACACACGACTAGTTTTAAGTCGGTTAGCTAGTTAGATGGTGACACCATAATCGAGCCTGGTGACACCATAATCGAGCCTAGTATAATTAAAGCTGCTAAATTAATTAATATTAATTAAAACAATATATCTATCGACCAAAAGAAAACAATGTACAAAATATCTCGTGGTTTTTCAACTTCGTTTAATTTTTTAATTGTACTCATTGGTTTGCACGAACCTCATACCAAATAAAAAAATCAAGACAGAACGTCGTGAACAGACAAGTGAGGCCAGTTTTTTATAAATGTGTGAGTGCGTCGGTGTTGCGCCGCCATAGTACAACTGACGAGCCAAGGCATAGTTTCTTTGTACGTGTACATGTGTGTGTTGTGTCTGTACACGGCGAAGCTTAGTTTTGCCGGCCCCACTTGTTTGTTCACAACATTCTGTATTGATTTTTTATTTGGTCTGAGGCATGAACGAAAATCGTCTGTAGCGTTTATTGACCGAAAAAGATATTGACGCAAGATATTATTTACTCAGAGCAAATAAAAAAATCAAGAGGGAACGTCGTTGAACAGTCAAGTGAAGCCGGTGTGAGTGCGTCGCTGTTGCACCGCCATAGTTCGCCTGACAAGCGAAGGCGTAGTTTCCTTGTACGTTGATGTGCGTGTAATTGTCTGTACACGGCGAGGCGTAGTTTTGGTTGGCTTCACTTGTTTGTTCACAACATTCTCTCTTGATTTTTTTATTTGCTCTGAGATTATTTACAGAATAATGTAAGTTGTTGTGACGGGATCGCTGTGGGTGCTTAGCATTTATAAATGTGGCACTGTCTGCCATGTATTTATCTACTTACATATTTTTGTATGAAGCAGCCCGGATAGGATAGAGAACATGACGTCAAGAGATATCCTACTAATATTATAAACGCGAAAGTTTGTAAGGATGGATGGATGTTTGTTACTCTTTCACGCAAAAACTACTGAACGGATTGAGACGAAACTTTGCAATAATATACCTTATACATCAGAATAACATAAAATAACAAAAAAAAACATAATACATATAACGATAAGTGTTAAGTAGGTAAGTAGCAAAATTCAGCTATCTGCGATCTATTCTAGAGTGCGCTTCAAAAAATGTCAAAAAAAAAACAAACCGTCGAATCGAAAAACCGTCAAATCGTTTTTTCACCTTTAGGGTGGTAAGGTAGGGCCTCGGGTTTGAAAGACTGAAAGTGACATAGTCTACTTTTTATCCCGGATAAATAAAGGGTTCCCATGGGAATACACAAAAATCAAAATATCATGCGGGCGAAGCCGCGGGTAAGAGCTAGTTCAAAATAAATGGATTGGAAATATTATATTACATATAATATATGATTGAACAACTTTTTTGAAAATACGTATTTGATACGACCTGTGTACATGCAAAAAAGTGTGCAAAATGAAAAGCAACACCTTGTATAGTGGACACGCCTGCTCGCGCACGCGCCGCTACGATATCGTCACATTCAAACATAAATCATCTTTAAATCAACGGCAATTAAAATGTCGAGTAACAAAAATAGCAAATAGATTATAGGCAACGAATTTAAACAATATTAATTAGGCAAGATAGAAAAGTAAGATAATGCGTTATAAATCCATCTACAAAATAATCATATTCCAAGTCTGATAACATGAAACGTGAGATTAAGAAATGGTTAAGTAGGTATGCTTCTCTTATCCAAAGCATAGTCCTCATTTGTTGTTTAATTTTAAAATATTAATTTACCAATAAAATACGAGTACAAAATATTCCAAACTTTTGTAAACTAAACTATAAACTGTACAAAAACTCAAGGAAGTTTCATACGAGAACTGGAATGATTACGAGCATCCTAAAAACGTTCCGAAGAGTAAAGCACCATCATTGGAATGTATCTCTTTCTACTAGTGTATCCATACAGTAGCTTCATAATAGGACAACCTACAAAGCACTAACTATACCTACCGTTGAAAGGTCAATAAAAGACAGATGAGGGAAATCATATATTTCACGTAGGACAAAACTAGAATTTAATTATTGTTTTATACAGGGTTATCTGTTTACCCTCTTTGGGTGATTAAGACCAGTATTTGAACAACGTTTACTATGGGACCGACCCGAATTTCGAGAAATAAATCCGTTGTCCCATACAAAACTGAAACTCGGAATCGACAAAATGAATGAAACAGCTGATATTTTTCTCATATTCCTGATTGATCTCATAGTAAAAGTTGTTTACAATGATGGCCTGAATCACCTCCTTTCGGATGATTACATCAGATTATAATATTATCTCGACTTGCTCTTGACCAGTTTTGCTCATACTTACTAATCTTGAGATATACCTACCTACTAAACCATATTGCCAAATATTATAGAAATCGGCTGATAAATGGCGCGACGAGAAAAGTCCGTCTCCTTTTTTTGAAAAGTTTTATTAAAACTTATACTGTACATAACAAACAATAAAAACATTAAATTTTTGCTGGCGAAGACTGGACCAAAATAAAACTACTTCTTAACTAAAATATTTGAATAATTTATTGGCTGAATTATACGTTATTAAACAAAATCGTTTTATGCAAACGTTGGCGTAAAGTAGATCGATCTCCAATTATTTTTAAAGTTATTGATTTAGTATGGCTAAATAATCTTAAATTAAAATATGAAGAAGCAATGCTCTTCATAATCACAATCTCATGAGAATCTTCGCAATCAAATGACTGTATAGGGTGAGGTGGATTAAAATGTATGTTTCTAGAAACATAATAATGTTGTATAACCAATAACATCATTTTATTTTTATTCATGTCCCTTAAGCTAGTGGTATGGGACATTGTTAAAAATACCTTTTCACAATATTTGACTATGTCAAAGGTAAACTTAGTAACGTATTTCAACTTTCCTCTATCTATGAAAATTGTGAAAGATGAAAATTTACAAACATCCACTGCATAATTATGATCACATTGTTCCTTTGTTTGAAATAAAGCAGCAATACAATGCTCGCAACCAATTTTTTTTGATAAATTATTTGCAATATAACCAGAAATATAATACAAAATATTATCTTTTAAATCAGAAATAGCTGTATTGCCAACTTGAGCCAATAACTGATCTATATTATCATCGATTTGTGTATGCAAAGGATTTTATGATAGCACTTTTGGGATTTCTAAATTCTAACACTGGTGATGATTGTAAATTAGTATTATCAGCGATTACGTTAGCACTTTGACTCGGTTGCACGCTATTTTGGAATAACAGTTTTCGCATAATATAGCGAAACTGAAGCGCGTTTGGGTTATCATTTAGTGCACCACAAGCTCTAACGCACGAGAAAAATATTTCTAAGTGGTCTTGAGAGCACTTGTACGGCAAGAAGTAATTTATATTATTCTTTTCGTCTGTTAACAGTTCGGTAACTAAGTTAGTAATACTAATGCAGTCTATGATTAATCCGAGAGCAGGAGTTTTACGTCTGTGTGAAAGTATACTTTCTTCATTAATTTTTAAGTTTGTTAGGTAATCTTTTGTTTCAGAGATAGCATTTAACCAAAAATTTTTATTTCTTAATCGTAAAGGTGCCTTATAACCCTTTCCAAAAGGATTCTTGGCATTGAAAATGTCAAAAATCCTATCTAAAATTCTTATAAATTCTACCGTTGCCCCGCTACCTATAAAACTTTCATGACCACTTTTATCGAGAAATTCTATTGCATCAGCGACGGAACTACTAAGGACCTGTACAGCTAATTTCACGTTCATTTTTTTTCCGTAAAAATTAACATGCACTGCAGAAATTTTATTTTTTAATTTTAGTCCTTCTTGTTCCTGTATGTTATGTAGATCCCTGACATATTGAAAATCAATTTTTCCTCTATCTGAGCTGAGATTACATTCTGCAAAAACGTTGCGAGCTAATTTGATCATATGCGGAGGATCTAATAAGCAGTGAATATTATGGTCTTCTGTTGGATGTCTGAAACATGTTTTTAAATCGTCAATATCATTAAACTTGCAGCCCAGAAGTTCGTAAGTTTTTAAGTTTGTAGCAGTGCCATCACAAGTTAACGACCTAACCATAATGTTCACATCAGCCAACAGTCTTGTAGCCGTAACAATTAATTGCGCCTGGACGTTGGCGGATATTTTGTTGATGAAAAAATATCCAATTGGGCATTTAAATTTTCTTGTGTATGACACGATCATTATTACTAGTACTTCAGTAGCTAATGATTCGGAATCATTGTGTACTATGCCACCATAATCCACATAGCCCCAGTGTTTGTCCATATTTTTGTCATATGTCAATTCTGACCTAATGGACATAGCATCAAACATAAGACTTACATCTTTTGAAAAAATATTTTTGTCGACAGATATCTTTAGGAACTCAAAAACTTCTTTCATAAAACCTGTATTGCATTCATTTGTTGATAAAAGACGCCTTAATGTTGAAGGGTGAGGTAGACTCATGTGATTTCTTAAAAAAAGAAAAGCCTTAGGCGAATAAAAATATAGAGTCAAGGCAAAAGACTTAAGTTCATCAGAATGCCGTACAGTTTTATCAGATTTTTGTGTGTTGATATGTTTATGAATATTACTGAAATTGTTAACTAGTACATTTTCTACTTCTTCGAAGTTTGAACACTTTTTCTTAATAATATTTAAAGCAGATTTAAGATTAATAATTTTGATATCTCGCCTCTTCAAACGCTGAGATAATAGTTTTACTTTATATTGTAACTTCTTTTTGTCTGACACCAGATTTTCAAGGGCTTCACCATGTCGAGCTTTCTTCAATGGAGGTTCCATAAAGTCTGAAGTACTTGCAGTTGGTTCCAAATTTTCTTTTCCAGAAACTTCACATTTTAAATGTTTGTTCGGCAATTGCAGCTGTAACAAAAAGTATAAATTGTTACTTATTATGTACTTATGCAAATCTGTAGTCACTTGTTGCGTAAAAATGAAACTTCTCGGTTATCGTAAAAAAATCAGGGCCTACTTTACAGTAGGTATACGAGTATGTCGTAAGAAACAGCATATTTCAACACTCACAAGGGAATCAAAACCTATCAGGTACTTCTTCTCGACCTAGAACTATAAAATTTGGCAAGGAGCATTACTAGAGAGACACATACATAATTATAGGAATAAATCTGAAAACTGCACATTTTTTATTTGGTCATAAAAAAATAATTCATTTTATCATAAAAAATTTAGATACATTTTTGGGATTTATTCGGAACCCTCAGTGGGTGAGCTTGACACGCACTTTGCCAGTTTAATTGTTATAATAAAGCTTCCAGATTACGTTATTATTACACTTTTTAGGGTTCTGTACCTCAAAAGGAAAAAAACGGAACCCTATAGGATCACTTTGTTGTCCGTCTGTCTGTCTGAGTATATGTCAAGACTCTTTATCTCTGGAACGCGTTAAGATATCGAGTTGAAATTTGAACTGTATACGTCTATCTATGGACTCTTAATAAAGTTCAGTCCCGTTATATATAGTATAAAATTCAGCTTAATATAATATTATACCTAAATGACACCCAAACACAGAGCAAACACCTATGTTTATCCCATAAATTCATGCCCTGAATGGGAATCCCACGCCTCTTTGAAGCAGGAGTCAGGATCACTAACCACTGAGCCACCGAGGCAGTCAAATAATAGAACTTACCTACTATTGATGTAATCTTTAAGTGGTTCAATGTTTACCTTACTGACGTCTAATTGAATGTTTTCCTGAGCCGGTAGCAAAATGATGTTACTTAAAATATTGATGCGCTTATCTAGCGGCACTTCCTGAAAATAATAATATAATATTATAAAATTCCAATATTGCACTATTCCTTGCACCTTATAAAAAGTCTTAACCAAAAGTTAGGAGTAAACGAATAAACTTACAACAGGGAATATAGATGGAATTGCATCCGGTTTCAGTGTTGATTTTATCTTATGGATTATTAAATCCTCGGGTTTGAAATGACGGCTGCAAATCGAACTGTAGATTGAATATTTTTTCTTAAATGGTACAACTTCAAGCCATGTTTGCCTAAGATTCTCATTACTTGGGAAACTGCAAGAAAATAATGACATTAGATTAAGTAGGTAAATAATACCTTTAACCCAAATCGTACAAGTCGGCGGATGTGAAGTTAGCTACAACCTGCGCAAAACTCAATCAACGCACAGCTATAAGGGAGATTCAGTCAATATTATTTAATATTGCGCAGCATATAGCTATCTTCACATCCGCCGACTTGTATGATTCGGAATTCGGCCTATACTTTACCTTTAGTTACTTAGCAGTTACTAAGTACAACACATTTGATTATTTTGCTATTATACAAGAAAAGTACATAGGTACTTCGTTCACAGTAGTAGGTTCTTAGTTTATTATAATAACTGTACTAACGTACTCTCTACAATCTAACATCTCATACCCGGAATTTTGGGTTGTTATTGTCACCCTACACAAAAAAACAAGCAAAAAACTGTGAAACTTACCTAAAAAATGAAATTCCACAACCAGCATACGCTTCACCATTACAGCCCTTAACACAACAATTTTTTACCATTTTTCAACGTATAAAAACATTAATCAGCAATCAGAAAGACGACTTTTGCAAACTTTTGAAAAACTTTTGACTTTTCAAATTCAAATTTTCCGCCATATTGTTTTTGAAGCGCCAAATGTGCGGCCGTGCGTAGTTGGTAAAGGTGAAGTCCACAAGTGGTATATTATTCAGAGAAAAATCGAACCAAGATGATATTAACATCATTTGAAAGCTTGTTATATGGGCTTCCCAAAAATATTTAATTTAGATTTTTTCACCCCTCCAATTTTTTTTAAATGCGAAAAATAAATTGTATGAGAAATAACAATACAGCTTATTATTTTTTCTAGTTTAGCAATAATAAAGTGCTTCTATCGTTATTTTACTTGTATTCGTAGCTGATTCTTCCACATTCATATATTAATTTGCTATAATTAAACATTATAACCTACCAGTGTGACCAGTTAGTAGGTACAATGTGACAAAAAATCACTTAAAAAGTGTGTCTAATTGGTAAAAATGTTTTTATTTAACAATTTGGAGGTTACTTAATCAGGGCTGCTAGAGATAAACTACCTATTGAGCGAAATATATTTATTTTTTCTAATAAATTCAAAATTAATTTTAAAAAAATCGGAGGGGTCTTTTTTGTTTTTAACTGTTGTAATAGACTCAGAAAAATATGAACTTTTTCGAAATGTAACGAGTGTTGTGGTTAGAATTTTTGATTATTATTATACCAGCCTCCATACATTTTGTGGACATGTCCTTTCTACTAATTCTACTAATATGAAAAAACAGTTTTTGTATTGCAAACATAATTACGCACCAATTTTAAAATAAGAACATTTTAGAACTCGATACGTTAATTACAATACATTTTATGCCAATCTATTTATCAACGTGTACGATTAAATGCGATTTAATGGTTACCAGATATATGAAATAATCTACCACCCAATAGTTTTATTACCACTGGTAATTTTTGAGAAAGGGACAACGCCCCACAGTTGTTGCTGTCCTGCTCGGAACGTTTTTTCCTTTTGATAAGTAAGAAACAAATGTGAACCTTTCAGCTATAGAAATAAAGTACATTTTTATTTTTTAAATATTGCTTCGTAAGCGGTCCAGTTCTCGTATGAAACGTCCTTGCAAAAACTATACTTTGGATCTATTTCGTAACAAACATGTCAGATGTAAAATACAATAACAAGATGAACAGTAGGTATACAAGTTACATACAATGGGTAAAAAAAATTCAATTGTCTTATGGGTCGATATTTTGTGCCTTGAAAATTCGATGAGAGTCACCAAGTGGAAGCGTTTAATAAAGAATAAAAAATGTAAATAATTTGTAAGTATACATATATATCTATAAGTATCTACCACATTGTTCTCTATTTTAGGTACCTATACTCTTTCTGCACTTTTTGTAAGTTCAAAAAAATAGTAACTACGACAAAAGTATTTTTGAAATTTAGCTTGTTATATTTTGTACATTTTTGTATTAAGGTGACCTTTATTTTAATAAATAGGTATTTACAACAATAATTTGGTTTAATTTATGTCACCGATTATTCATTTCGATAATAATAAATGTTCAGTTTAGTATTCATTATTTAAATTAGATGTACATGTTGCTGATAGCTGAACCCGGTATTTAGTTGACAATCAGTTTGATAGTGAAATCAAGTAGTCTTATATTTTTAATTTATGATAATATTCGAAAAGTTATACAAGTATCAAAAACGTTAACTAAAATAACTCATTTTATAGGCTAAATCAAAAATGGCGTCTGAGTCTCAGCACCGCCGTTGACATATTTAGTTATTGCGCAACGACTCGCCTCGTGTCCACAGACGCCTAAAAGTTTAATTCGTATTATAAAATCATGTTTGGCAAATATTATCAAGCGGCAGGTGGTATCCAAACATTTCCACGTCCTGCACGGGTTATCCAAAACCATTTTATCCACTTTTAATGTGTTGTCATCTGTAATCCATACTTAATTTCCTCTTCGAGGTGATATAATTGTGGAGAGATAATTTGTCCCTTTGCCATGCTATCCGTGCTGGATAGTACCTATCTATCTACTGATAACGTAACAGGTATTGCATTTATTGTGGTAAACGCTCACCGGCACGCGCCGTAAGAACCGAATCGCGCTGGAAACGACCACGCAAAAAAAAAACACCCTTATTATACGTCTTAACATAAGTTTAAGAAAGCTTCTGGTGTACATAGCCTCTCCTGAAATATTTAATATTAATTTAATCGATTTGTTGTTAAATGAAAAGAGGTTCTATGAGTTTCGCATGAAAACTTCTATTTAAGTTATATTTATGGTCGATAGTCGGTTGTTGCTTTGGTTGTCATGTGATATAAAAATGTTGATTTTCTCCTGAAAATATATTTAATGTTTGCGGATTTATATGTGTTTTAATAATGCATTCACGACGAGAACTACGTTTCTCTACATGGTAGCAGGAGCTTTAAAGACGAAACACGGAGATTTGTGAGTGAGTGAACGAATCTTTTTTTCAAGTATGTGGAAAACCATGGAAGGTGATATGAGTTTAGAGTACCAATATTCGACGGGACGTGCTATGATAAATGGAAATTTCGTCTGAAATTATTTCTTAAAATGAAAAATTGCGACCAAGTCATAGAAAATGCAACAAAATTGGAAGAAATATCGGATGTAGAATGGAGAAAAATGGAATTGAAAGCGCAAAACTATATAGTGAACAGTATGAGCAATTCCCAGCTAGACATAATTATATGCGAAGAGACAGCCTATAAAATGATTAAAAAACTAGACGATCTTTATATAATAACCGGATGTGCGAATAAATTATTGATAAAAAGGAAAATTCTAGATGATGGAGACCCTATAGAATTTTTTCAACTGTTTGAGAAACAAGTGAATGAATTGAAAGGAACTGGAGAAATAGTAAGTGAAGAAGACAGATTAAACTATTTATTGCTGTCGTTACCAGAAAAATTTGCACATATAGTAAACATAGTCGATGCGATGCCCAAAATGAACCAAACGGTAGAATATGTAAAATCTAAATTAATTTTGGAGCACAAAAAAAATGAAAATAAGGAAACAGAGGAAACATTTGCAAGCAGTAATACGATTAACCAAAAATGTTATGGATGTAATAAAGAAGGTCATTTTAAGAGAGATTGTCCGAAGTTGAGGAACAGTAACTATCGTGGACATTATCCAAGATTTCAACGTGGTGGACGAGGTCATCGAAATTACCGCGGACGCAGATATGGAGGTTATAGAAGACGACAAGGTAACAATTCTGAATCCAATACAGCCGGAGGTTCTACATCGGGATTTAACGTGGAGGTGATGTCTTCAGAAGGAGTGAGTACAGATACTTTTAACTGGTTACTTGATAGTGGGTGTAGTGACCACATCATAAATGATGACAAATACTTTTGCGAGTCCAAAACACTTGATAAAGCTATTGACATTAAAGTAGGTGATGGTTTTGCTTTAAAATCAGAAAAGATTGGAAAGGTTTCGATGTGTTGTAAGGTAGGTATTTTTTTTCATAAAATTGACGTTGACCATGTTTATTATGTGCCGAATATGAAAAGAAACCTGTTAAGCATTTCAAGTATTGTTAATAAAGGCAACATGATAAAATTTCAAAATGACACGGCCCAGATATATAACACGAAGCACATATTAGTAGCTATTGCAAAGAAAAAAAATAAGCTGTATGATTTAGAAGCGAAAGTAAGTAACAATGTAGTTGTAAATACAAATGAAAAGACAATGTCACACAGTGAAAGAGAAATGGCACCGAATCTTAGGTCATGTTAACTTTAAAAAGTTAAAAGAAATGTGTAGACATAAATTATTAGACGGTTTACCCGACAATCTTAACGAAAATTACGTGCAATGTGAAATTTGCTTACAAAATAAAATGACAAACTTGCCGTTTGAAAATAATAGGCGCAGAAGTGATGTGATGGAAATAGTGCACACAGATGTAAACGGACCAATCACACCAGTGGGATACAAAGGACAGAGATTTTTTGTTTCTTTCATAGACGATTATAGTAGACAGGCAACAGTTTGCACAATTATGATTGTTTTAGAACGTACGTGAATGCAATGGAGAATCAAACAGGAAAGCGGATTAAGGAAATAAGATGTGACAGAGGTGGTGAGTACCTAAATAGAGACTTTTATGAATTTACTAAACAGCGTGGAATATATTTAAAGCCTGGTCCAGCGTACACACATCAGTTAAATGGTGTTGCTGAAAGATATAATAGAACGGTGATGGATCGAGCCAGATGTTTACTGACGGAAGCTAAAATGGATAAAAGATACTGGCCTGAATGTATATTAACAGCAGCATATCTTGGCAACAGATTGCTTACCAATACTGCAGAAAAGAAATGCCCATATGAAATACTTCTTGGCAGAAAACCGGACATAAGGAATTTGAAACTTTATGGAAGTCAATGTTTTGTTAGAATTCCCGAGGAACGAAGGACTTCAAAACTGAATCCGAAAGGCACGAAAGGAACTTTAGTTGGTTACACAGATACAGGATACAGAGTTTTAGTAAATGAAAATGTTGTTATTAGCAGACATGTTATTTTCATAAACCCAGAGGCAGACCATGAAAATACAAAATAATGAAAATGTAAAGTCAAAAAGTAAAGAAACAAGTGATAATGATGAATTTTATGACTCTATTGAGGATGAAGAAGATAAAAAGAAGAAACTAGATGTTGAGGAGGTGAGCAGACCAGATCGTCCAAGGAGAGAAAAAAGATTGCCAGCGAAATTCAATGATCATGTAGTTTATGTAAATGTTTGTGATGCCCGAGTACCAGAAAATTACCAAGAGGCAATAAATAGCCCAGAAGCGAAGAAATGGACAGCTGCGATGAATGATGTGATTAATAGTCTAGAAAAAAATGAAACATGGGAAATTGTTGATGAACCATTGAACAAGGATATAATTGAAGTGAAATGGATTTTCACGATAAAATCAAATGGACGATATAAAGCACGGGTTGTAGCGAAGGGTTTTCAACAAGTTTATGACGAAAATGAAGAAATATATTCACCTGTAGCTAGAATGATAACAATGAAGATATTGATGTCGATCGCATGTGTCAGAGGTTGGCGGATAGAAAGTATGGACGTAGAAACAGCTTTCTTGAATGGAATTATTAAGTCAGAAGTTTATATATATCCACCAAATGGATTTGACATTGAAAATAATAAAGTTTACAAGCTAAAAAAAGCGTTATACGGTTTGAGAGAAAGTCCAAGAGATTGGTATGAGTGTTTTAACGACTTTATGCAGAGCATTGAGTTCAAAAGATCAGATTATGACTATTGTCTATATACGGGATGCATTAATAATGAGAGAGTATATCTATGTTTATACGTGGATGATATTTTAATTTGTGCAGCTAGTGAAGAAACTATCAGGAAATTGAAACATATGTTGAGTAATAGATTTAGAACGAAAGATTTGGGAACGGTAAAACAATATTTGGGAATCTATATTGATTATAACCCAGACTTAAAGAAAATGGCTTTGACTCAAACGACGTATATAGAAAGCTTAGCAGAAAAATATAACGTCAAGGAATCGAAGAAATATGAGACGCCTATGGAGCAAAACTTAGATATTGAACCAGGAGAGGTAAATAATAGCAATCTTAGGTATAGAAATTTGATTGGCGCTCTCTTATATGTTGCAAGTGGAACTCGACCTGATATTTCGTACAGCGTGAATTATTTAAGTCGTTTTCAAAATGCGTACAGTGACACACATTATAAATAGGCATTACGTGTATTGAAATATCTGTACAATACTCGCGATATGGCACTAAATTACAATGCAGAATATGAAGAAAACTTAGATGCATTTGTGGATGCTGATTGGGCAGCGGATAAAAATGATAGAAAATCAACTAGGTACTGGTATTGTGTTAAGAGTGTGTAAAAATCCAGTAATGTGGAAGACACATAAACAAAAGATTGTATCAAGAGCATCTACCCATGCGGAATATTATGCGCTAGCCGATTGTGTAACTGAAGTTTTACCTGTGATAGGCTTGTTAAAAGATTTAGATATTGCAATTAAAAAACCAATTACTATCTATGAAGATAATAGTGGTGCCATCTCCCTTTCCAAAAACGGTAAATTTTGTAAGAATTCGAAACACATACATACACACGTTAGCTATCATTTTGTTAATGACTACGAAAAGAAAGGAATAATAAATGTAACGAAGATTCATACGAATGATCAATTAGCAGACATTCTAACGAAGTCTTTAGGCAAAAATAAATTTAATTCAATGCGAGGATTGTTAAATGTTTATTAACGAATTTATGTTTACAATAGTGTTAATAGTAAGTTTAATTTTTCCTGCAAAACTCAAGGAGGTGTGTTAAATGAAAAGAGGTTCTATGAGTTTCGCATGAAAACTTCTATTTAAGTTATATTTATGGTCGATAGTCGGTTGTTGCTTTGGTTGTCATGTGATATAAAAATGTTGATTTTCTCCTGAAAATATATTTAATGTTTGCGGATTTATAAGTGTTTTAATAATGCATTCACGACGAGAACTACGTTTCTCTACATTTGTAAGTACTGGACGATCTATTTTTAAAGATCTAACAGCTGCAGTATTATACAATGTTGTGTTAAACTAACGGACTTATAACAATAATGTCTTTTTGAGAACAAAGGTATCATTCTTATTTCATTCAATTCCATCCCATTTCAAGAACAGTCGTTAGTCCCATTTCCAAGTCTAATGGAACTATTGATAATAAAAAGTATCAGTAGTTCCATGGAACAGATATCCACTGGAACTGGTGAGAATGATACAAATATTGCCGTCATTCGTACTGTGCTGAGGCTTTGGGTCAAAAATATTTCATACTTCTATCTCGCTCACATTCGGTGTAGGGAACGTTGCTGTGCTGTCTTTATCTGGTTTAATCTTCGAGCAAATATCTACAGAGCCATAGTCTCAGTAGTAAAATAAAATGTCCGAGCGCGCTCATACATACCGACTTTAGTTACGTTAAATAATTCACAATGACCCGTTTTCTCGAATCTCGACGTTTTGCCACGTAAATAGTGCTTGCAACCGAGCACTTTGGCATCGCTCGGCGTAGTGATCGGCTTGCAATCGCCTTACGACTAACAAAAAATCCTGCCCACTACATTGCTTGGGCAGAGTTTTGGCTCGGACACTTTTTTGCACGATTGTGACTTTTTACATATTTGCTTGAAGGGTTTAATTAACGTCTAATATAGGCCGAACCAAATTTCTTGGCGGCTGTGAACACGGCGAATGGTTGCTCAGTAGCAATAGGTATACTCATGTTTTTGGTGCAGAGGGGATATGCGCATCTTTATAGCCAAGTTTGATTTGGCTTATATTATACTTAATAATGCCAGTATAGTGCCACATGGCAGGGTTACTTTATGTGCCGAAGTCAAATCAGGATGTTTGTCAGACAGCGAAGAACTCGTCTTGCAAAACATTCATCCCTCGCTTAAAATTGTAATTGAAATCGTAGTAAATATTCCACTAATAAATCATGAACAGTTGACGTTTAATATCTATTGTTATTTCATAGCCAATTAGATCAGCATCAAGGAAGTCATCATCCGAATCATACAAGTCGGCGGATGTGAAGTTAACTACAAGCTGCGCAATCTCCAATCAACTCGCAGGTCTATGTGAGCTTGAGTCAGGAGTGGAAGAAATAATTGGATGAAAACCATGAGACGAGTCCAAGACAGACACCGCTGCTGGGACTGCGGACGAATGCGCAAGCGTACCCGTACCCCAGTGTTAGCGAGTAGTAGGAAACACCCCAGGGTTTTTAGTGGGTATACCGTCCAACGAGGACTCCCACATAACCACCTTACCGCGGGGGACTGCGGCAGGGTGGTATCCATAAAGGAATATATTGCGCAACTTATAGCAACACATCCACTTATTTGTATAATTCGGCTTCTAGTGAGGTTTTGTGCTAGGTTTTTGAGTTTGACTAAAACAGTTTCTTTGTAGGTAGGTAATATTTATATTCAACGATTTTGTGCTTTATGGCGACAGATTATAGCGTATTTGTTACAGTAAAAGAAAAACTATGTGGTAAGTAAATGCAAAAATAATAAGCGATGATATATTAAGCGCCACACAAATCGGTGGATGGGAAGTTATGGCGCAGTACGCTGCGCAAAAGCCGAAATATAGGTATGCCTCCCGCGCCCTCCCCAGAGAGATGAGACGCCGGGGAACACCTGCCCCCAACCTCATGCCTCCCGCGCGCTCCCTAAGCCTGTTCTCACCACTACGACACGCGGCGTCGGAATTGACTATACATGTGCAATAATTAGCGAATCACGGCGAAGTGTCATCTACGGCTAACTTCTCATCCACCGATTTTTGTGGCGCTTAGTATACCTGCAATCTTTCTAGAACGATTAACAAGATATCGTTTAATCTATGCTACAATAAAAACTGTTGCGAATATATTTGTTGCGTCATTTGCCTAAACTATAAAACAATAAAGATAAATATTACAAGCAGTTAATGTCCATCGACGACAAGCCCTTAGTCCAGGTTTTGCGTAGTTTATTAAACTTTCACGTTTGCATGTGGCTCCATACATTTTTGTTTTAAATATTTATAGGTACTCGTTTCTTTTTTATACACCTTAATTATGTATTTGCTCAGTTGAATGACGATACCTACTGTTTGCGGTACTATGTATTATTATACAGATTTTTTAATTAAAGTGTTAATCTCGATACGTCAATAAATGACTCTGATTCTGTAGGTTCTTCCTCGTTTCCCCCAAAAACGCGGGGCGCTGTACAAACAACCAGACGCAAAAAGCAGTGAAAACCTGAAATAACCCCTCAGAAGTTGCTTGCATTTTTTAAATAACATGTTAATTATCTAGCATAATTTACAATGATCGATATTGAACGTAAAAGAAACACCTGTAATTACAAAATAAAATCACATAAATAAAAGCTAGATTATACCAAGGAAAGATTATGCGAAGTTGTGGCATGGTACATATCTACCGGTGTCTACACGGCTATTCTAAGGAATAGGCATTTTTTGGTAATTAAACAAACAATGATGAAGATAGCCTGTTAAAGTAACTTCTGTGACGTCACGCCCCCCACTCCCAAACTTTGACAAGGTTTATCTTTGTCATGTGTTGTTTAATTGATAAAAGAAAAAAATATGTGTCCAATTTTTTTGTATTATCTATGTCACGGACTAGTTATAATAATGTTTTTTTTATTAAATTGATCATTCGACCACCTTGCTAACTACGGGACCAATCATGAAAAATATGTTTTTACTTTCAAAGCTCATTGAAAATCTTGTATGGAATTTTTGCGATTCCAACTCCGATTTTTGGTTAGTCCTATAGTAGAAATTGATCATAATGAGTACAGTAATATTCTAGAATATATCAGTCGTATTTTGTCGCAGTTTTTTCCAACTTGAAAGTACAGCAATGTTCCATGACTACTAAATGCCAAAAAATAATACTAATGAGCTTGTAGGTACTTGTGTTCGTTAATTACTCACCACTAGATTAGTTGACTAAACTGACGACTTTTTTTTATTAAATTCAACAAACACTAAGTAAATAAAAGCTTGTAAAGACAGAAGTCAAAATAGCTTGTAATAAGTAGGTAAATTCAATTAAACTAGACCCAAAAGCATACACCAATAAAATTGTTATAACTATGAATCATAGAAAAATTAAAGAGAATAGAAATCTAGAAATGCCGTGAGACAGAAAATTTGAAGGATCTGATCACAGCAAGATGGTGTCGAAAACGCAAAGAAATAACTGCTGCTATACTGAGCGCTACACAAATCAACGGACGGGAAGTATTGCGCGCAACGCTGAGCAAAAGCCGAGATCTAGGTATAGGTATACGCGGGAAGCAGAGAGACGAGACGCCGGGGCACACCCGCCCGCCAACCTCATGCCTCCCGCGCGCTCCCTGCGCCCGTGCACACATGCGCAATAATTAGCGAATCACGGCGAAGTGTCATCTGCGGCTAACTTCTCATCCGCCGATTTGTGTGGCGCTTATTATACCGACTTAACAAAAGTGACACTTGAACAACTGATCAATTGTCACATAGGCGATCCATCAATTATACGACGGCCAATTTCAAAGCCGTTCAAGGCGGAGCTTATATTTTCAACTTGATGGAGATAGCAATAATGCCTCTAGAAATGAGAATAGCAATAATCTCATTTCTACCACACACTCCACTCTAAGTACGTTCATGTATAGCATGCCAAAACTACACAAAATGTTATAGGCCGATTCATCTAAGTCGGCGGATGTGAAGTTAGGTACAAGCTGCGCAACATCCAATCCTAACTGAAGCTCGCATAAAACTGCGCGCCGATTGGGTTTCGCGCAGCGTGTAGTCAACTTCACATCCGCCGACTTATATGATTCGGCCTATGCCTCTGATAATCTGCATATAAGGCGTATTTTATTCGGGTGTAACTTACACAGAGTAATACCGACAGCCAATATAACTACCTAACCATTTTTTTGCATTTGTTAAAATCACAATTTGTTAACACTGTACACAATACTAGCTCTAACATTATACACAACTATAAAATACCAATATTCTGTAGGTCATCTAAAACTATATTCTAACCACCTAGTTCAATAAATGCTCGATAAAAATCTGATCCTATTCATACATTTTGTCCAACTTTCACGCGCGATAAGTCATGAATGAAACGAAATGTATACTTATGCCGAATGATACAACTTGGGTTGGGTTATCCGCACCTTGTAGCTAACATAACAGCCGCCAAGTTATAGGATTCGGTCTATAGATATAATAAAAAATGTTGCTTTGCTAAGTGCAGGGAATTACAGTTACATCATTATGAATAACTTTTACTATGGGTCCCTGAAGTTTACAAAGCAACACCTTGTATAAATAAATAATTGATAACATATTGAGCATTTACGAATAAGAGGGCAACATTACACTCCGTTTTAACAGAACAAAAACTTTTTTACAAAAACTAATTACAATAATTATGTAATTTTATAAATATAGTATACGGCAGGTATATACATTTGAAAATACTGCGGCGTTGGCTACTTTTTCTCGGTGCCGTAGGACGACCCCTGGCTGATCTTTGACATTCCGATGGACTTTTGTAGTAAGATGAAAACTGAAACAATAATATTTTAGTCAGAAACCACCACGAAAACTACTAGTTATAGGTAATATAGTTTGGGTTGCGGGGTTGCGCAATTGTTTTAGGGATAATCCGGCACTGGCTCAAGGCTATTATTAGTAAGCAGTCAGTGAGTAGCAATATACAACATGTCAAGCGAAACAGTTTCAAAACGTGGTAGGATTAGCGAGCAAAATAACAACGATAACCCAACAAAATATCGTATCAGTCTTCAATAGTCCACCCCTGAACATTAGGCCTACTTCAAAGTGCGACCCTCAGGGAACCAGCCAGATAAAAGGAAGTTTATTGTTGAACACAGAAACACATGGCTTAAACGAGTAAAAGAAAAAAAACACAAGGTAAATGAGAAAAAAGAAACAAAAAAAAATTGTAAAAGAGACCTATTATCTACAAGTTTTTGTAACCTTTTATTTTTTCGGGATAATAATGTAGCCTATGTCACTTTTCGAACTTTGAACTATCATGCAAAAAATCAAATCAATTGCTCCGTTGCCGCGTGAAAGAGGAACAAACCAACAAAACACTTCCGGATTTATAATATTAGTAAGGAAAAGTGGATTTATCCTTGTAGGTAAATGTTAACTGGTTCAAGAATTGAAAACAAGTATTTTAGGTGGAAAAGATACAGCCTTAGCCAAAAGTATTAGGCACCTTTAAAAAATTTAAATACATGTTCACTACTTAACCAATAACTGAGTGCTTATCTTAAATGACTTACCGGGGTCATAAATAACTTCTTATAATATCAAGCGGCTCTTTGTTAAGGCCATAAAACACCTGGTGACCGTTGTTGATGTGTTAAATTGACACCTAATTTTGTCAAAAATGCCAAAAAGGAGTGAAATTGGTTTAGAATATGAAGTGAAAATACAGGGTGCCTAATACTTTTGGCTAAGGCTGTATATGTAGGTACCTATTATTGCTGTGGAATTGCGAGTAAAGTAACGAGCTTGTGGCAGTTACTATAGGCGTCACCAGCACTAAGTATGTCACGAATTCAGGCCGTACAAAAGACGCTTGGTCATCCGAATTCGATCAAAAAATGTTGGAAGCAAAAACCAGTTTGCGCCATCAGATTCCTTGTCTCTTTGTTCACTTGTACATTTCCGCAAGTCAGGTAGGTATATAAATTGCGTTTAATTTTTATACCCAATTGCTAATTTCATTTATGGTAAACAGTAAAGATTGGATATGGGTCCCGGTAAATTTCTTGTTTTAGTATTAGTACGATTTTCCGTGTGAGCATAATGATCGAACTAAGTTCAATGAAACTAAAAAACTAAATCGTCAAAAAATACATGAAAATTAAAACATAAAAAAATATAAGAGTAAATATATCACTTACACAACTTAGCCATTGAAACGAAATGATTAAGTTCAATCGTGTTATAGAACTTTTCAGCAGGGATACTTGTCACCCTGGTTAACGGTCCTATTGACATGTGGTAGGCCTATGTCATGAATAAGTGATATTACCTGTAGCAACAAAAAGACGCTACCTAATAGGTACTAGAGATATAGTGCATCGTTTAGTGGCCAAATACCAAATCTATAGAGCATCAGGGTTGCAGGCTAAGTCGACCTATTTCCGTTAGGCGTGTTTGTGTAGTTTACTACGTTTATGACTGATTTGACTATGAAATACCATATCCTAAATATCACCGTATTCGAGATAAATTCAAATACTTTTTATAAAAGGTTAATTTTACGGACAATATTGGGTAGTGAGGTCATAAAACATTATTTTACATGTAAAAATCAAATAAAAATAATAATACGACTTACACGTTCCAAAATATCTGAGCTGATAGCCGAAAATTGAGAATTTTATAATACCAATTTCAAACATCTGTTTTTTTTTAATTTAGGTTAGTGTATTTCATAGTAAAATTAGTCAGAAATAAAGTCAACACTTAACGGGAATAGGTCGACTTACCCTGTAACCCTGTATGTATATCATACCATTAATAGGAATTCTTCCTGTGCAATGTTCACTTTTAGAACGGTCTGTCAGCTACCAATCGTTCTGATATATGGAAGATTTTCAAGTTCATATTATTATTTCAACAAATTTAATAATGTTTTTAGTATATTTCCATAAATATTTATTTATGCACGTATATCTGAGTTTCGAAGTTATACATAATTAGGGGCAAAGTACAAAGTCATTAATTACGCAATTATGAAACGTAAGTTCGTCCAGTGCACACATATCTGCATGTGCATAATAAAATTATCCGCTGCAGAGGATTACATTATCGGAATGCAATTTTAGTATTAACTTTATCAATAAAGAATACTTAGTTTATCTAGAATAAAAAAAATGTGTTACTATACAGTAAAATATATTTTAGGTGTCTTCAAATCTAGGGTAAATAAGTTCGTAGGTATAGGCCGGGTGGCTAGTCCTGGTGTCAGAGTTAGTTAGTTAGCTAGATAATAAACAAAATATATGAAAAATAAAAACAATTTCAACTCCGATTTGAGTATAAATCCGAAAACATTGATCGTGGAGTAAAAAAAAGTGCGAGAACCAAAGTTGAAGAAAATAAAATTCCACCCATTACGATTTTTTTGATAAACTTGATATAACTCTGTAAATATTTATCCTAGCGTAAAAATGATAATGACCAAACTTGTGAGAAATTAATTCCAACAATTTTGGATACTACCATTTTTGCTCTAAAGTTGAAAATTAACGAGTTATTTCAGAAAAACGAAAAAATTGAACTTTAAAACAAGATGGCGGCGAACCATTACCGGGATTAGTTAGAAAATCGAGATGTATGCTTCCAAAGCTCCCCGGATTTTTTCTATTTAAATGTCTGCCCCGACTGGACTATAACGGTTAAAACTGGGACCCACAAATTGTGTAGGGACCCACATGTGGTTAAATGCGAACTTATCTTCATAAATAATAAATAGCATTTATGCTATACTTTGTTATAAGTTTTATTTATGATATAAGTTTTCAAGTGGAGACCACGTACCGGCAAGCGCGCGTAGGACGTTCACCCACAAGGTGGATGGATGACCTCATTAAGACCGCAGGATGGCGCTGGATGCAAGCCGCTACTAACCGGTCTTAATGGAGATCTTAAGGGGAGGCCTATGTTTAGCAGTGGACGTTCTATGGCTGTTGGATGGATGCTTTATTTATATCCATACCACAACAACAGTAAATACAATATAACAATACTTTATTGACTCTACAAAAAGGAACATGGTCAGAATTGCATCTATTCTGACCATGTTCCTTATAATAATATAAAAGGCGGTATTATCGCTAAGAGCGTTTTTTTCCAGACAAACTTGTTTATGTCTATAATTTGCAGAATTCACTCTACAAACCAAATAATCGACAGTGAAGAGTTCCTCACATGCATTCCTGTTAGCACTCATGTTGCTCAGTTAGCTAACAAGTAGTAATTGAACAATTACAATGATGCACAGTGCACCGGAGATAACTCTACAGCCAACGTAAAAGTTTTATCTGAATGTGTCACAAACACGTGATGAATGATGTAGAGTCGGTATATACTCGTTGTAGTAACTAAAATCACTAGTTGCTTAATGTATTAAAACGAGTGGCATATCTAGCATAGACCAGAACAATTAAAAAAAAACTTTTTTAAAACAATTTTTAATGAACGACAAGACGAATCAAACGAGCCGAAACTCGATGAGTTTGCGTCGTTTCGTTACAGAGTTCCTAGGACCACCTTCCAGCTCCATCATCAGACCCTGGTTACAATTGACAGATAAACTACTCGTCAAGACTATTCAAATGAGCCCAAACTCGATAAGGTTGTGTCGTTTCATTGCAAAGTTCCTTTGGCCACCTTCCAGCTCCATCATCAGATAAGCACCATGTCATCATAATATTGCATTGTCACGCAATTTACACATGTATGCAAAAAATCAGCTCAATCGGAAACCGGGAAGAGGATCAAATTTAACTTGCAAGATTTGATTACAGAGAGACAGACAACAACGGGACATGTAAAAGTAAATAAAACCTTGTAAAAATACCTTCGTGCGGTCTTGTCTATCTAGGATATTATATAGAAGGATATTGCGGGGACCAACGCCTTCTCCACATTCCCTGGAGGTCAGTAACGTTAGTGTCCTATAATGCCCAGTCTCAATAAGGAGTAGCATTCCCAGAACAATCCTGGCACCTTATACATATTTAACCAAGATTTCTCAGTAATAATTTGTCATTTCTCAAAGCATCACTCATCATGCATTGCATGCATTTAACAATTTTAAACACATACGAACTAGCCTCGAATCTTCTACTCTGTTCGACGATCGGTGGCTAAAAATTAGACTTCGCTTGAATTAAGGCACTATCAGGTTTCGAAATTGTCTTGATCTTGTTTCGATACCCAAAATCGAACTGCATGACAGTCATAACAGCACATTTTAATGTAAAAAGTGAAGACACCAATTTCAAACGCGCACCTTTATGTGAGCGTTTCTCATTATCGTATTTCGTATTACATTCAGAATTATTATCAGAAAGTACTAGTTGCACTTTATTCATTTCCTCCGCTACTCATTTATTTGTGTTACTTCCTTTGAAATACTCGTAGCACGACTTATGCATAATGAAAGTCTAAATAAGGAAATATTCATTATTATGAGCCATTGACGCAAATTATCCTACTCAGGCTAATCATTGCACAAGCATTGAGACTATAATTTAGAAAATATTAATTCAAGCACCCTTATATGTACTCGTATCAGAGCCTACGAGAAAACTTGTTTCTGTTTCTACGCCGAGGATTGGCATTTGGGTCACCTATGTACTCTACGCATGATTATACCAGTTTAAATACCTACCACACGTCTCTATAAATAAAGTTGGTACTAAGTCGACGGCCCTTTAGGCAGGGAATTATTGGATTAGCATTTTATAAGAACAGTATAGTACCAAAATACCGTTATCTGAATATTTTTAGCATGTGTATCGCTTGACATCGATACTAGAAGTAGCTGTTTAAGTGTCAATTTTAATTCATTTGGAGTTTGATGTTTTGTATGTTTATACGTTGATGTGTTATACATGTATTGTGCCTTGGGTTATAATATGATTATTGCTGTTAGTCTAAGAGAACAAGGTTGTCTAGAGGAACCTAGCTTAGGTTAATTACAATGTATTAACGATGTAATAGGTCCAATTTTAAAGGCGCCATCGTAAATTTAATTACAACGTAAAATTATGTTATTTCTATCAAATGCCTAAAATGAAAAAGAAAAAGGGCTACTAAATTGATATTATAATTACGATGGCGCCTCTAAAATTGGGCCTATTCTCTATCATTGTAATTTATCAAATAGGTAAAAAAAACGTGGAAAAAGTTGTATACTATTCAAGTATAAGTTTAAAGATAATACATAATTAGATTTCATACTTTAATTTGTCAAACTAAAATCTTGTTTCCAGGGGATGAAACATCCTGTCCTGGAATTGTCAACAGGCCTAACTGACAGGCAAAACTAACTTGAGTTTAACTAACACTGGACATGTCTTCTTCACTCAATGAAGTTTTACCTGTTTACCGACTCTATTACACAAAATACCATATTAAAGCCTCAGTTCAGCAAACGAAACGTTTTCCCGTTATATATTGCATTATTTCCTCCAAGTTTCCTACCGACCAACGCGGCGCGGCAGACCCACTCCAAGTTGAAATGAGGTTATTAAACGTTGACTTTACCTAATTATCAGATAACCTTTTTTTACCACCAACCGGACACAGCGTAATATTAACTTGCTATAATTGACAAGGTCAATAGGTAGGTAGATCTTTACTGTGCTAGCAAGCATAAACAAATATATTTATAGCGCGAGTAAAGTACGATCCTAAATACATTCTTGTGATTCTGCTACGTAGGTGCGATCAGTACAAAAAGTAAACGATGATTTGTACGCAATAGTACATAAATAAATATTTTATGTAGCGTAGAACAATGTAAATTACAATGGTAAAACAACGCTACAATTATAGATTATTCTCAGAGTTTCAAGTGTCTGGATATCACCCAAAATTTAAGTACATTTCAAAGAATTTTGTAACTCATGAAATAGTATTGGTTGGACATGCAAACACAGACTTCACATAAATGAATTATGTATAATAATAGTATAGCTTCATCTTTGGTCAACATTCTCATTCAACAATTGAAATGATATTAGATACATATTGAAGGCGACAACTCTTTATGCAAGTCGCTAGCGTGGCGAGCACTTGTACTGAGCAAGAGAGAGATGAGAAACTCAGTGGCGTTGCGTGTCTCTCTTGCCTAAGTACGCGCTGGTGTACTCGCCCCTTAAGACGCTGTCTGTGTGAAGTTCAAGGATTTGCTACTCGAAGGTGCCTGAAGTAGCTGATCTGCCGCCGAGGTGCAGGGGTCTCGAAGTAAAACTCCGGAATCTTAATTAATCCTTGGCTTTTAGTAGCCCTTTTATTCACAAAATAATCCTGTACAATTCAACCGTTAACTGTACACTCACTTTTCACTACTAGTTAACTTGCCGAGATTGAATTGTGGATTATAACTGTTCACTTTCCAAATTAAGACTATCTATAGGGCGAACCGCGTGCCTTTATATACTAAATCAACTACTTGGCTGTTCGTTCCACTGACCAATCGGAGCTCTCCGAATGTTCGAGAACCTTCCCTTCTTTCTTCGGGGCCTAAATAGGTTACGATGTAATACATTTCTGGAATGTTCTATGAATCGAGCTCGAATGTTCGAGAACCTTCCCTTCTTTCTAAGTAAGTCACAATGTATCGGGAAGGTTCTAGAACACATTTCTGGAATGTTCTATCAATCGAACAACCTTCCCTGCTTTCTAAGTAGGTTACAATGTATCGGGATGGTACTAGAACACCTTTCTGGAATGTTCTATGAATCGAATTCGATCGAACGGCAAGAAATAGGTAAAAATCTATTCTCAACTAATTCGAAACTGTAACTTAAACTATTTTATGTCCGAATTAGTGTTGATCGCCGACACATAGTGGAATGCAAATGCATATAGTGGAAAAGAAACAGAAACATTTTAAATTGCTATTAAAATTAAGATGGTACCGTTAAAATAGGGCCTATTATTTTGTGGATGAAAGACGAAGGATACGCCTAACAAAGCACTACTATATTTATTTTCTTTTAAAACATTTATCTAAGAACAGAGCAAACGAATCCCTCTCATATGCATAGTCCTCGACAAGTTTATGTGAAAATATTGTTATTTATGCAACTAAGAGAAAAACAATACACAGGAAAAAAATACTGTAAATATGTTTACAGTACTTATGTTAACTTTTTTGCTACGTGCGTCAATAAGTTTGTCATACCTTACGTAGGTAACAAATAAAAATCTTTGGGTAGTTAAGTACTACGTCATATATTTTTTGACTAAATTCATGCCGAATTTGTATAAAAATTGCCAGTAAAAATGAGCAGCTAACACAACTTTCGCATACTAAAATATTACTGACTATTGTGACAAATAGAATAAATTGTACGACAATGAGGTGTGTCATCAGTTATTAGCACAGTAAATAAAGTACAAGACGAGGATAAATAAATAATCAAATACTCACATGCCCCAAGGATAGCACAGCCGATGGAGAAATATGCGAGTTTTCCGCTCAGCAACAGTTCGAACAGGTTATACAACATTGGAGTGAGCGTGACCACGGCCCAGCCAAGCGTGTTGATTAGGGAATACGGGCGTGACGGCACTTTAAAATAATCAAATCAAATACTTACATGCACTAAGGATAGCGCAGCCAATGGAGAAGAATGCAAGTTTTCTGCACAACAACAGTTCAACCAGATGACATGGGAGTGAGCGTGACCACGGCCCAGCCAAGCGTGTTGATCAGAGAGTACGGGCGTGGCGGCACTAGAACATAATCAGATACTCACATGCCCCAAGGATAGCGCAGCCGATGGAGAAATATGCGAGTTTTCCGCTCAACAATAGTCCAAACAGGTAATACAACATGGGAGTGAGCGTGACCACGGCCCAGCCAAGCGTGTTGATTAAAGAGTACAGGCGTGGTGGCACTTCAAATGGTTCCACTCGCTCTACGCCGGACTCCAGGAAAAAGTCGCCGGTGTTGATGAAGGAATCTTGCATTTTATCCTGTAACAAATATACAATATAAACAACATAGCTCACGGAAACTTTAACATTTCTACTATGGAGGTCTTGGTTCTATTCTTGAAGAATAGGTCAAATCAAACTTAATGGAGTATATGACGCTAGGTGCAAGCTGTGCAGAGCCCCGCTGGCCTATAAATTTGCTACTGCGAAATGACTCGCCTCGCCTTAATTTACAGACGCCATTAATTTCGACCTATACGCACTCATCGATAATATAATTAGTTGTAGCTAACTTGAAATGGTGAAAAAACCGGATAAGTGCGAATTAGGCTCGCCCACCGAGTGTTCCGTACAAATTCCGAAAGTTGCACGAAACCGGGAACTAAGTTGTTAAAACTTATCGGCCTAAGGTAGATCTGTCATTCTGTCTTTTTAAATTATCTATTTTATTTAGAAGTACAATTAACATTTGACTCTTCAGCAACTTAGAACAACGACGCAAATATTTATCTGATTAGAATAATAACTAAATTAAATATAACTCCTACTTTTGACCGCCAGCTGCTGAACATAGACCTACCCATGAAAAGTCAAGACATTTATAAGTAGGTATGTCATCAATTGAATATAGACTGCTAAACGTGTTATAGTCAATCATTATCATTTATTATTAAATAATCGAATTAAACGTTTTGTGCTAATACATGTGACATTATGATCTTTATCTCGGTCTAATCAATAGGTAGTATTTAATCTGAGTAGGACTCATGCGAGGTGCTTACGATAATCGAATTAGTACATCGTAAATCAAATAGGAAATAGCCACAACGACAAACTCTGTCTAAGGTCATTGTCAAATGTCGATAACAACTCAATTATTGTTATATCGTCATTGATTTAATTTTTACCAATACATTAATCGACCTGCGAATTAACATGTAATGAACAAAAGTTAATGCTCATTACAGAAATGTTCATAATAAATATGCTTTCTCACGAACATTCGACTGCAGTTTCGAGCATTACGCCAATGATGGAAAAGAGAAGCATTACAATGTGCCTACAACCTGTAATATTTTTATACATTATAACTTTATATTGAATTTGAATTGTTAAGTTACAAAGGAATGCTCGTCAGTCAGAGAGCCAACATTACATTAGGATTGTAATGCTATATTGGTAAAGCGGATATTGGTTTGATAAATGACAGGCGTATACTAAACTTTAAATCATCATGTCGCCAGACAAGAGCATTGCAATATTGACAGTTTTTGGCTAGCCTATTATGATCATAATCAATTTATTGATAACAATAGTTACAGGTCATTACATTGAATTTCTAATTAGATACATAAAAAAAAGGTACGGTATTGTACCTGTAATAATTATCGTAAAAATTGGTCTTTCTATAAAAATTACATTTCTGAGTAGGTATACATAATTCATCAAAAATAATCACAATAAAATTATCAAATAAATAATCAATAATACAGTCAATGTCAAAAATATAATCAATGTCAAAAAGGTAGGTACATAATCAAGATCTATGATTTGAATGTTATAAATTCATTATAGCTGTAGAACGTCTGCTCGATAAGCCAGTGTTTCAGCTTTGATTTAAAGCTTCCCAAGGCTTTATTATCATTATTCCACTACGCAGTTTCGACAAGTTTTTTCCTAATATTTCGGGCAGCATTTATTCTACATCGCAGTTCAAACGTGGTCACGATTGGCACAAAACTGAGGCAGCTGGTACCGTGGAGCCTTATACCCAGGATAGAGAAGGCCGAAAAATAATGATGAAAATTTTTAACCGACTACGACTTCAAAAATGGAGGACGGTGCAATTAAACTGTGCTTTTTTGTATGAATGTTACGCGATTAATTCGGCAATTATGGACCGATTTTGATGATTCTTTTTTCGATTGGTAAATCAGAGGTTCCATTTTAATTTTATTCCATTTTGTTTTTGTTTGTTCCATTTTTTGAAAAATCAACAATAATTTAAAAATGGTAGGTATACATCGAATCGGGAGAACTATTCGAATTCTGGACGCAGATTGTGACGGTTGAAGTCGGTTGTGTCATTTTTGTCGATAAATAATTAGGACGTCTGGACTTGGGCTTTCTCTATAGATTTCCAACATGCAGCTTGTTTGGGTAGGTATACGAGTATGTAAGGTAGCTAGAAATTATTGGCGAAATGTTCGTACCCACGATTTACCTATTCCATCAGGTAAAATGACGAATAAGACAAATTCTCAATCTTTTGTTACAAATGTAACTGTTCACCTGTAGATATTTACGACGTAGTTTGTCTCACATATTTACTAGGTAGTTACTCAAGCGTGTCTATCTAGAACGCTTTTAATTACAGCTGTTATCTGTTGAATGGGACGTGTACATCAAAGTTCAATTCGATAGTTTATTACTCGTATTTAGTCTGCGATACAAATACCTACTCTTATCCACGCTATCTATGGACTTATCGTTCACCTTTAGGACTGACATAATTTACATAATTGTCTAAAAATAAATCGGCGAGTTTAACCTCACGTGACTGATAGTGGTCGAAATTCAAGTTATGTTGTTTAGAAAACCGGATAAACAAGTATTTAACACGTTTATTTTTTCATTGATCTTTGTTTGCTATGGAGTAATTTAGGTCAATTTTTGGAAACATTTTGTCTTTGTGGCTTTTTATTTGATTTGCGACGTACAAGATTAACCAACTAGTACCAACGTCATATTATGTCACATTCATAAAATAAAAATGCAGTGTGATATTTTTGTCTATACATCCATCAGCCGTCCACTGCTGGACATAGGCCTCCCCTATGGATTTCCAATAAGGCCGGTTGGAAGCGGCCTGCATCTAGCTCGTTCATGCGATCTTTATTATATCGTCTCTCCATCTAGTCGATGGACGTTCCGTGGTGAAACTTTACGACCCCATCGGTCATCATTTCTTCGGACTATGTGACCTGCCCACTGCCATTTTAGCTTACTAATCCGCTGGGCTACTTCGGTAACTTTAGTTCGTCTGCGGATCCCCTCATTTCTGATTCGATCTTGCAGAGAGACACCGAGCATAGTCCTCTCCATAACACGTTGGGCTATCTTGAGCTTAATATTTTTGTGTACATAAATAAAATAGAATCTAGCGACACGTCCCCCCCTACATCAAATCAGTCCAGAGTGTCAATAAAATTATAATATTGAAAGTAAAATAGAAATCGACAAACATACATCCAGGTTCTGCCTTCCGTTCTTCCTGGCTAATTGTATAAAAATGCATTATAGAAACAGTACTTAATCACGAGTAACATGAAAAATTAGCACATAATATAAAATACTCTATCGATAATTGTTATGTTCGTGTGAAGATTCATATTCATTGTATGCAGTATCGTAGATGCCTATCTACACCAAGGATATAGGCTTACTTCTCGGATATTAATCAGTCACGTCTAATGAATAATAATTTCAAATTAATTATCCATTGTTCAAAACGTCATCGATTTATTAATCGACTAGTATCTACCAATTAAAACCCTGTTGGTGATTTCTTTGTGGAACTTGTCTTCAGACATAGAGGACAAACGTCGGATTAGGTATAGGATTAAGTCCAACAAGTAATAACCTAAGTAAAAAGCCTTCAACCGTGACTGAGGCGTTGGGTCATAAACCTTTCATGTTTTTGTTTCGCTCACTCTCGTTCGGAGAAGAGACCGTTGTAGTGCTGTCACTTTCGGATTTGATGGACTCAACAGCTCAGTCCAAGGATGATACAAGTATGCCCCGATAAGCATTGAAATATTTAATCCAACAACTAGTAAATTGAAAGGCTAAATTGTATAGCTGTTTTTTCAATTTTATCCTTTTCGGAAACTCCCAGTATGCAAAGAACATATACGGCAATTAATATAAATGATGGCCAAAGATTCGGGGTTATAACTAATTTATAAGGTTCCACAATGGAACAATGAAATGTTAATAAAGAATTTGCATCATTGTAGAGACGTGAATCTCTATTGTATGCACTTTGGTTGATTAATTTCTCTTTTGTGTGCAGTTCAGGTCAAGAATTTTGGAGTCCCTCACCTTAACCCTAATTCAACCCACCGCCTGCCTTCATCTATTAGATAAGTTCGCGGTCTCGACTGTGTCCGGGTTAAACATCAACACACTATTTATAAACACTGATTAATCATTTATTCGACGTCAATAATGGGAATTTAAATAATACGGCCATTCTTCAATTTAGCCCTTTTTCCTAATTACCGTAACCTTCATTTAAGTACTTCGTTATTTGACTCTAAACTGAAAATTTAAATTTGATAGGTACATATTACTGATTATGCAAGCCCGGGATACGTAAAAACTTGCTTATCGGAGAATGGCTGTTAATGTAAAGCTATGAAAAATAATAAAGTGTACGGTTTTTAGAAAAAGGGCTACGGCTAAGTTGAAGAATGACCGAATAACGTTCGCCCTCCAAAACAAGCCTTATAGGCCAGAGTAGAAGCCTTGAAAAATAATAAAGAGTGAAAAAAAATAATAGTAGGATGAAACCCATTAGAAAAGGAAGGGAATATTATAAAAATAAAAGGAAAAATAATTTACGGGCGATCTGAGGTCGGGAAGGGGATGAGGGGGGGGTTTTAAGGGGAAAAAACGGTATTTCTCGATTTCCGGCAAAACTAAAAGTCCTATTGAAAAAAGTTAAATGGCAAAGTTGTAGGTAATAAAAAGATCTAAAACTTTTGTATCGACACTTTTTTCACATAACCTCAAAATTTATGTGAAAAATCCAAAAAACCAAGTTTTTGGTTTTTTATTTTTATCTTTTACAAAAATATTTTTTTTTTAACGAAATTTGGTGAAAACTTACCTTTTTATGTCCCAAATACGCTGTAATTTATTTGATTAAAAATATTAATATTTTTCACCTTATTTTGAATTAATATCGAAATAACACCTTAATTTTCAATCGATAATTCAACCGTCAAAATGTCAGCTTTTTTCAAAAAGTTGGTATGTTTTCTGTTTGTTGAAATCTCTACTTTCCGATGGTGAAAAAAAATATATATGTTACTATAGTAAATCTTCTCAGAAAATGCAAAAATCGAAAAAAACTCGAATTCGAAAGTTTTTTTAAATTATTATAAATAAATTTGAGCTATTTATTAAAATTTACACTTTAATTACTCGAAAAACGTTAAATTACATGTTACATTGATAACAAAAAAATTTCAAATAAAAATAAACTACTTTAATTCACAAACAAATAAGTTACTAAAATTAATATTTAATAAGACATCTACAATATTTGGAGAAAGTTGTCGAATCTTCTTTAAATTATATGCGTAGATGCCTATTTATAACTATTTTAAAATAAATTATATATACCTGAGTAGATATACCTGAGTGACCTACGAAAAATTGTAGCCCATCAAAAGGTATTTCGTGGAGAAGTGGGGAAGGGGCTAGGCTGGTCTGGGTCTTACTACATACTCGTACAAACCTACTATTATATACTATATATTTCGTAGCAGCTGTTACAACCGTTAGCCTAACCAGTATTCGAAATACAGTACAGTATACAACATCGTTTATAAAAATACACGTGCACGCTGAGTTTCTTGAAGATAACTGTGACAAGTTAACATAAAAAAACAAAAAAACTTTTCGAATCTGCATAGGATGGTAAATACTATCTCTATTTATATCTGTATCAATCAACTCAAACATAAAAATCGTAATATTTTCTTTAAAAAATAGTATGCTTAACGTAACATAACCTAAAGATTGAAATTATATGATATTTTAGTACAAGATAAAAAAATAATAATCTCCTTAATTTTACACAAACAAATTTAGTTAATCCCATGAAAAAAAAATATTTCAAAATACATAAAAAATATATTAAAAATCTATAAAAAATATATAAAATATATATCGTAAATATATTTTTAATAACAAACTTTTGGCCGATTTCCATATATATTTTATACATTTTTAATAGATTTATAATATATTTTTTGTACATTTTGACATTTATTTCTTTAATATTTTTTTTCGATTTTTTGCATTTTCTGAGAAGATTTACTATAGTAACATATATATTTTTTTTACCATCGGAAAGTAGAGATTACAACAAACAGAAAACATACTAACTTTTTGAAAAAAGCTGATATTTTGACGGTTGAATTTTCGATTGAAAATTAGGGTGTTTTTTCGATATTAATTCAAAAAAAGGTGAAAAAAATTAATATTTTTAATCAAATAAATTACAGCGTATTTGGGACATAAAAAGGTAAGTTTTAACCAAATTTCGTTAAAAAAAAAAAATATTTTTGTAAAAGATAAAAATAAAAAACCAAAAACTTGGTTTTTTGGATTTTTCACATAAATTTTGAGGTTATGTGAAAAAAGTGTCAATACAAAAGTTTTAGATCTTTTTATTACCTACAACTTTTCCATTTGACTTTTTTCGATAGGACTTTTAGTTTTGCCGGAAATCGAGAAAAACCGTTTTTTCCCCTTAAAACCCCCCCCTCATCCCCTTCCCGACCTCAGATCGCCCGTAAATTATTTTTCCTTTTATTTTTATAATATTCCCCTCCTTTTCTAATGGGTTATATCCTACTATTATTTTTTTTGGTTGTATAAATTATCGAGACTGGTGTATTATTAGTTATCTCTTACGACGAATGAGAAACCCGTACCTTTCTTCCTTTTCGGTTACTTTTACTCATCTTTGTCATCAGTCAGATAGTCAGTTAGTGGTAGTGAAATTGAGTACGAACAGGGAAATTTGTAGCTAAATCCTGCAAGAGTACGAAGATACAAGTATATAGTGTGTGACATACCTTTGTTACATAGAGATCATGCAACCATTTAGAAGCCTCCTCTTCACCCTCCGGTACTTTTTCCACGGGAATCCTTTCTATATAAAGATGACCATGAACTGGTTTGCCAAACAGCAGGCTTGTTAATGTTGGAGGTGTCTGTAAATTAAAAAAAAAATGTTTTTCGTACAGCATTCGGCAACTTACTGGAAAAGTTGCATCATCTGAAGCTTAAGTCTGTTTGGCAGATCAAAGGTTAGTACCTATCGGAATGTATTTTGCATTGTTTGTTTACTTGCACTAAGATTACGAGATTGTTTTTGCTAGTCATTAACTATGTATTTTTTTAATTAATTAGAATATTCACATTTTAAATATGATCGGAACGCTTTTATAAATGCTGATCGTCCAGACATTGCTTTATTACAACACGTATCATTAGAAAGGTGACGTCCACAAGTGGTATATTATTCAGAGAAAAATCGAACCAAGATGATATTTACATCATTTGAAAGCTTGTTTAATGGGCTTCCCAAAAATATTCAATTTAGATTTTTTCACCCCTCCAATTTTTTTTAAATGCGAAAAATAAATTGTATGAAAAATAACAATACAGCTTATTATTTTTCTAGTTAAGCAATAATAAAGTGCTTCTATCGTTATTTTACTTGCATTCGTATCTGATTCTTTCACGTTCATCTCTTAATTTGCTAAAATTAAAAGTTATAACCTACCAGTGTGACCAGTTAGTAGGTACAATATGACAAAAAACACTTAAAAAATGTGTCTTATTGGTAAAAATGCTTTTATTTAACAATTTGGAGGTTACTTAATCAGGGTTGATAGGGATAAACTACGTATTGAGCCAAATATATTTATTTATTCTAATAAATTCGAAATTAATTAAAAAAAAAGGAGGGCTCTTTTTTGTTTTTAATTGTTGTAATAGACTCAGAAAAATATGAACTGTCTCGAAATGTAACTAGTGTTGTGGTTAGAATTTTTGATTATTATTATACCAGCCTCCATACTTTTTGTGGACATGTCCTTTAGAAGTCAAGACGTATAGGCGGAATCATACAAGTCGGCGGATGTGAAGTTAGCTACAATCTGAGCAATATCCAATCAACGCGTAGCTTTATGTGAGCTTCAGTCACGAGTAAAATAACGATAGAAGCACTTTATTAGTGCTTAACTAGAAAAATAATAAGCTGTATTGTTATTTTTCATACAATTTATTTTTCGCATTAAAAAAAAATTGGAGGGGTGAAAAAATCTAAATTAAATATTTTTGGGAAGCGCATAAAACAAGCTTTCAAATGACGTAAATATCATCTTGGTTCGATTTTTCTCTGAATAATATACCACTTGTGGACGTCACCTTTCTAATGATACGTGTTGTAATAAAGCAATGTCTGGACGATCAGCATTTATAAAACCGTTCCGATCACATTTAAAATGTGAATATTCTAATTATTAAAAAAAAAAATACATAGTTAATGACTAGCAAAAACAATCTCGTAATCTTAGTGCAAGTAAACAAACAATGCAAAATACATTCGCCTACGGTCTATACGGTCTATAAATAATAGACGCTCTAAAATTGAAGTTCGCACCAGGAGCTCAATTTTTGATTTTTATCGTTTCAATAATGTTCTTCGTCTCTCTCTACAAAAATTTTTTCTCGATCTTGGCATTGTGACCGAGTGAGAGTAGGAGCAAAAATTGATAAATTACTGCAAACGGGATATTACTATGATTTTAAGTAGATTTTTTAAAATTGAGCTCTGATGCAGTAAAATGTAAAAATTGTACCATCAGCGGCACCCCGCAACATAAATAGACAGTCTTTTCACCGATTTATCCTCACGAAGAAGAAACAAAGTATGGACTGACAATGACAACTCTTTACTAACAATTGGATAAAATGGTTTTCAACACACTTGCTCATAAACTGGCTCCAATTTCGCCGCAATTAGGCACATAATGACACCTGTAATCAAACTGTGACTTTTTCATTGCTATTATTCACAAGTGAGTTATAGTTTTTTATTTTATTTTAATGATTGAGGTGCTTTGTTCTTTAAAAAAGTTTCAATACAAAAAAGATCGTGTTCAATAGTATGTACAAATAAATAATGTACCTATGAAAGCTCATTCTTTTAGTCTATGGCCGATTTCCATTACGCGCGCATAGGAAAACTGATTATTTTTCCCCGCCATTTCGAAACATTTTTCACAACTCGTTTTCAATGTTGAAAATATTTTTTTTGTATTATTTTATTCACAAGTGTGTTGAAAAACGTCGCATGCTACACGTGTGTATTGTTGATTACAGTCCTTGGCTCTCTTAAGACCCTTGCCTACGGCTCGGGTCTCAATGGCGTCTCAACGGAAGTCACCAACATTACACACTTGTACCATAATGTAGGTACTATTAAACCCTTTGCTATGCTGGGGGGTGCTGCTGGTATTTTCGTGGACCTCTTTTCTATGCAGTATTTAAAGAAAAGATCCTTCTGCTTACCTTACTGCTGCTGTCGAACGCCAACTGGATATTGTAAATAGCAGGGATTTTCCCTCGGAAATACTGTAAACTTGTAGTGAAGCCCTTTGTGCGAGGTGTGAGGTGGTGCTTAAGAATCGGCAGATTTTTCTCCTTGGCGAAGTTAACGGATGCTTCGTGCTTTTGTTTGGTGTAGCGAGTGCCTTCTGGCGTCAGTAGTAGCTGGAGACAAACGCGAGGATTTAAATCTAATCTACTCTATGAAAAGCAAGCTTTAAGCGAACACGAAATCCTATTTTACAAATGTAAAGCGTAAACAGTAGAATTCTTCATGTGAGCAAATACGCGTTTGACCATTTTGTCTCTGAACAGAAATCCATCTATCAGACAGTACGTCCACTGATGGACATAGGCCTGCCTTATGGATCTCCAATAAGACCGATTGGAAGCGGCCTGCATACTGCGGTCTTGATGAGGTCATCTGTCCAGCTATCTGCACATAATTATATAAAATGTTGTTGGTGTCTTACAGGTGGCTGAAGGTCCCCGATCTTTCCAGTTTTGGTGATTTGCAATATAATTATGTAAAATATGAGTCGAATTTAGATTCATGAATATTTACTACCATATTTTAATTTAACTCAAAACTCTTCAACCGTAATTTCGGCTGTAGTAGGCAACAAAATGTTTCATATTTCACACTGCCAAAGCAGATTTTGCGGAGGTGAAGTATTGAAATATTGTTTCTATCTGCAAGTAACAAATTGCATTGCTTATTCCAAAGTATCAATTAAAAATGTTTTCGCCAAACAAAAACAATAGTTTTAAAGCGGAAACACGTACCAGCGTAGGACTTCCATGCAGTTAGTGAACGGATACACCGCAAGGACGCACTAAATACAAGCCGTTTCCAATCAGTGCTAATGTAAATCTATTGAAGACACCTATGCAAAGTAAACCTTTTAGAACTTTTTCTTCTAAATAGTTTGAGATGACGATGATAAAACCAATCATGAAGTTTAGTGATAGTGCACAACAAAAAGTTGCAATCCAAAATATGTAGGTTCAGACGTTTCGGTGCTAGATAGGTTCTCGTACGTAGTTACAGACAAATAACCACAAAGTTTGCATAAAGTTTTCTATGAAAAAATACTAGCCTTTGTTAGGGCGGTAACAGTAACTTTTAAATATTCAGTGACATAGTTTTTTTTGGAGAGCGGGTTTATAATAAAATAGGAAATTGTGATTTTCATTGAAAAAAATTTAAGCAGTAGTTGATATTATCGCGACTATTATGTACATAAATTCGATCATTTGAATTTAAATGAAGTTAGGTATAATTGTGAAATACGACGATATTGTAAAAATCACGGGTCGAATCTGGACACGATTAGCACAGGACCGAGACAAATGGCACCGTAAGGGAGAGGCCTATACCCGGCAGTGGGATAGAAAAGGCTGCGGATGATGATAGTTATATTTAATAGAGGTAAGGCGGCCAGCATTTTGAGCTCTTTCGCGCCGGGACGGTCGGAGAAGCCGTGGTGGCCTAGAGGTAGTGACACCCGCCTTGCAATCGCGAGGTCGTGGGTTCAAATCCTGGTCCCGTACAAATGAATTCTTTGGAATTTATGTACGGAATTTCACACCACTGGCTTTTCGGTGAAGGAAAACATCGTGAAGCAACCTGCATACGTCCATAGAAGAAATTCGATGGCGTATGCGAATCCACCAACCCGCACTGGGCCAGCGTGGTGGATATGGCCCAATCACCCTTCGTGGGTAGGCCTAAGTCCTGCAGTGGACTATTAAAAAAAGGCTGATACAGTACAGTACAGTACGGTCGGAGATGGGTTGTATATTTATATTTTAAGGTTGACTATAATAAAATAGAGGTAAGTTACTTAAAATTTGTACATTACATATTTAATTCGGCTATTATGTTATTATTCACCAGTCTACTTACAGTATACTTCACCAAATACGTGATTGTTTTAGCAGACGATGATTATAAAAAAAACCAACGTTTAAACAGTGATGGAAAATATGATGAGATATTACTACACATCTTTTACATAATGTAACGAGATGATCATATTTTCAAACGTATTCCAACGTGTTTTTTTGTTTCGCTGGTTTTTTTATACTCAATTTCTTTTTCGGACTGATCCTCATGTTTCTTTTTCGAAATGGTCCCATAAGTTGGTTCAGCAATATGCGCGATCGAGGCAGAAAATTGGCGTATAAAATCCCCTACCCTTGAAACTCTTCCGCCAAAAAATACACCTCGAAATGAGACACAAAAGTTTAACAGGAGGACAAAGTTTAAAACAGGTGATAACAGAGCTATCGGTCAGCTCTCTGTTTTCTAGTTTATAAGGTAACTATTCTACTATGTGCATATAAGTCTACAACAGATAAGGTGATATAACTACTTACTGCCCTATCAACTACTTTAATTGACATTTCAGAGCAATAAACAACTCAGTGATATGATAAAATTAAATTACAACACTATGGAGCAAAGATAACACTGTAATACTTAAAACAATGGTCATATCCTGAAATAATGTTATCAAATAAGTTATTGACTCACCCACACTGGATCGGGATAATCGCAGAGTTCTGTTATCTGTTGTTTTATTATAATTCTATCTTTGTCAAAGGAGCGTTCAAGAAAGACGAATTCGGAGAACTTCCACATCCAACCAATGGGAGGTAAATACTGGATTACTTTTTTGGCGTAAGCTTTACAGTTCTGAAATAAATACACAACAAAGATTACTTCTACGCAACGATGAATGTAAACATATTATAACTATTGATGTACTTTATGGTTTTGGAAAAGTAACGAGAAGCTAGCAATTGTTCTCCAAACAGTATGTAGACTTCGTGGCACATCTTCTAATTCTAGACGGGGGTGATGTGACCTGCAATGACACCCCATCCATCAGCCATAAGAAGTCTACTGGTTGACATAGGCCTTCCCTATGGATCTCCAATTAGACCGGTTGCAAGCGGCTTGCATCCAGCGCGATCTTGCTGTCTTAATGAGGTTGTCCTACGCTGCGCTTGCCGGTACGTGGTCTCCACTCGAGAACTTTTCGACCCCATCGTTCATCAGTCCTCCGCGCTATGTGCCCTGCCCATTGCCTTTTCAACTTGCTAATCCGTTGGGCTATGTTGGTAACTTAGGTTCTTCTACGGATCTCCTCATTTCTGATTCGATCTCGCAGAGAGACTCCGAGCATAGCCCTCTCCATAGCTAAGCTAGCTGTAATGCGTCTTTCTCTTTTTCAAGAAGTCCCGATTCTATTCTTTTATCTTCTGTAGTCTTGCAGCGCAGAAGCACGTGCTCTACAGTTTCGTTCTTTTGTAGGCAGCCTCGACATAGAGGGCTATTCGTAGCACCAATTTTGTGTAAATAATAGTTTAGGTCACACCGACCTTTTATTGGTGGCACATCTTTTAACTGAATCTTTATAAATATCTCGATTCGCTCTTGACCGATTTGGTTCATATCTACTCGCTAATATTCATAGGATTTAGATACTAAGCCATCTTGACAAATATTATCTAAATCGGCTGATAAACAGTGCGACAGCAATTCCCCTATCTTTTTCCGGCGATTTTTGGAGGGATTTCCCTCCCTCCAAAAATCGCCGTCGACAAAAAAATCTTATTGAACCTGCAGCGCGAGTACCGTTTTTTAAACGATCGTTAATTTGACATTTAAATCGCTAAAATTCGCTAAAAATCGGTATTTTCTATGATTTTTATCGAATTTTAGCGATTTAAATGTCTAATAACCGATCGTTTATACGATCTTATGAACGGTACTCGCGCTGCAGGTTCAATAAGATTTTTTTGTCGACGGCGATTTTTGGACGGAGGGAAACACAGTTTCGTAGAGATTCGTTGAAAAATACGATCTATAGAGGAAAATTAGCTCAGACAGACAAAAGCAAATTCGTCGAGTTAAAACAGAGACCTTATCTCCGCTTTGATCAATAATTGATAAACTTATGGATTTGCAAAAAACTATAAAAAGCTAAGCTGAGTTTAGGAAAGTGCATAAAAAAATAAAACACGACTGCAAAAAAAATATAATTAGTCCGTCAGATATATTATTAAAAAATATTAGACACGTATATTTTCTTTTATCAAATAAACAAACATTGATGAAGGTATAGTCCGTTAAGTTCCGCGTGACGTCATGAATGTCACAAAAATAGACTTTCATGAGAGATGTGACGTCACGACCCCCACTCTCAAACTTTGACAAGGTTTATCTTTGTCATTTGTGGTTTTATTGACATTAGAAAAAATACGTGTCCAATATTTTTTTATAATCTAACTCAAGAACTAATTAAAATGATGGTTTAATTACCCAGTCATCATGCCTATTGAATATATTTATAGAAATAGAGATTATGTATGTCTGTCTGTACCAGGATTTTCAATTATTTTCATACACTTTGCACAACTTATATGAAGTACATTACTGGTATGGTAAGTGTTTATTTTACACACAACTTTTACTATACTCTATAAAATTTAACTTGACCTCTGCGACAGTAGAAGATTGACATTTTTAGAGTTGGGATAGTGGTGGAAAAAATCGATTTTCAAACAATGTTGTAATGAAATCGAATGAGTAGTTGAAGTTGGATTTCATTTACTTACTATTATTTAAGATCAAGTATGTACACATGTAAATAATGTTATGATATTAATTATATACTCATAATAATGTAACGATAGTATTTATTGACGTTTTTCACTATTATCGATGCTAATGTAACATATAATTGGGTTTACTTTGATTACACATGTAAAAAATGTAATAAAATATTAAAATATACAAAAAAATTTATGATAACACAAGTTTTATTTAAAATATCGTCAGTATAAACTATAGATATTTTAATTAAAACTATCTAAAACTCTGTGGTCACGATCATTCGTCGCCCATCACTAATCGGCATGCCCACAAAGTATGACATTGACAGGTACTGTCTGTACTATTAAGAAATTCAGGACTTCATAGGCGTGATTTTTCTGACAGCTGTCGCAGAGATCAAGTTAAATTATAGAGTATAGTAGATGACAGTAGTTTACTAGCAGTTTAGTAGAGGTCCGACGTAGAAACTGTTAAAAAAAATCAGCTGTTTCATACATTGTATTACCTACTCATTGTTTTTGTCAATGAATATTTTGTATTGTTTGCAATAGCTATAAAATAATGATCTTCAACCTCTGGGTGTAAATGATGAGTGAACTTTGCAAAACAATACCTAGTATAATAATTGTACAATAAATTATGGAAAATCTTAGGAGTAATTGAGAACTTCTACTAATTGGGAATAATTAAAAAAAAAATACGTTTTTGACTAGTTGCACCGACGATATTATTAAGACCGCAAGAACGCGCTGGATGCAGGCCGCTTCTTACCGGGCTTAGGTATTGGAAATCCATAGTGGAGGCTTATGTTCAGCAGTGGACGTCCTACGACTGATAATGATGATGACGATGATAAGTGCAAATGGAACAATAATCGTTCGTGGCAGGTAATAAGGGTCTAAATCCCGTGTTTGTTGATAGGTGGGAACGTAATCTGGAGCAAGTTATAAATAACGATTTTCTTTAAATTTTCCACCTGGATCTCTTTGTGAACCGTTTTTTCTTAAACCCTGTAACCAATGCTAGCATAACTAAAGTCTCAAAACGTTTCCAGCTTGATTGGCAAGATATTTCATGTTAACATTCTGACATGCTTCATACATTTTAGATCAAAAAGTGAAATAGGCGGCCAAAGAAATCTTTGTTTATATTATGATTTCTTAAAAGTGAGAATTTATAAGGTCTTCCCAGTAGTGCCTTGCCACTGCCACTCTGCGAGGGGAGGCATCATAGAGATCCTGAAGTGTGCTGGTATCCTAAATACTAATAATATCAGTTAGGGCATGAGAGAAGATGTTGCATATTTTGTATCGGAGCACCGCATTGGCCATGTGCGCTTCCTGCGAATCCCTATTTCACCAGATTTTCTTTACAGCGGCCCACTTGGGTCCGGAGTCGATTTAGCGACTTCCACGTGGGCCAAGGGAGGTTACAGCCAGCTAGGAGTTCTTCAGAGGGCACCACATAATCGGCTGGTGTAGGGAGCGTGTTTTTCCATAATTTAAGACGAGCTTCGCGGCGGTGCTGATCCAGTGAAATAGTTCCTGTGAGGAAACTATTTCGGCTCTTGAGGCGGATGTGTGGTGTGTTTGGCTAATAGTAGGCATGGTGTTATTTTTACCTATTCTTTATCGTCACTATATGTAAATTGAAAGAGTTTTTGTTACTGTTTCACACAACAACAAAGCAAACTATAGACTTCATTTTTGGCATGGATATAGTCCAAAGTTTAGAAAGTGACATGAGCTACTTTTTATCATGGAAAAATAAAAGGTTCTTATGGGATAGTTTAAAAATCAAAATATGTGGACAAAGCAGTGCGCAAAAGCCACCGCTAGTTTGATATATATAAATGAACTAGCTGCCCATACTGGCTTCTCCCGGTTATGGATGAGTTATAGCTAAAAAGCAACCTTCCAGCAGATATATTCTAAAAGATAGTGAAAACCGCATTGCAATCTGTTATCTAATAATAATATATAAAAAACACTAGACAGACACACAGAATAGCGGTTTTGTCTTATACTATGCAGTGATAATGGGCTCAATTTTAAGGGCATTTTGTTAGCTTTAAATATAAATTGTCTAATAGATGATAAAGAGTATATTTTTAGTAAATTAATAAAAGCTTCCAAAATTGAGCCTATTGTACATGTAATATGCAATATTCATGAATAACTTACCCCTAAGACTTGGATTCCATCACAAAACTGCCATCCCATCAACCAGTCTATTTCATAGCTATGGTTCATAATGAGGTAACCATGCTCCTTGCCATAAAACTTCTCATATTCATCCTTTTTCACATAATATGAGATAGTTGTGCCAGACCACCATTCTGACATGAATACTAATTCTGTAATGCAAATGATGTATTAGGTCTGCACAATAAGGGCCATACCTTTCCTAAACTCTAAGGCACCAATATCCTACTAATATTATAAACGCGAAAGTTTGTGAGGATGGATGGATGGATGTGTGGATGTTTGTTACTCTTTCACGCAAAAACTACTGAACGGATTGAGATGAAACTTTGCAATAATATAGCTTATATATCAGAATAACACATGGGCTATAAATTATATCCTACTAATATTATAAACGCGAAAGTTTGTGAGGATGGATGGATGGATGCATGGATGCATGGATGGATGGATGGATGGATGTGTGGATGTTTGTTACTCTTTCACGCAAAAACTACTGAATGGATTGAGATGAAACTTTGCAATAATATAGCTTATATATCAGAATAACACATAGGCTATAAATTATAATGATATTGCGTCAAAAATCAAAATATCATGCGGGCAAAGCCGCGGGTAAAAACTAGTTCACTTATAAAAAGAACCATAGAATAATCAATAAAAAAAAACACAAATCATAATTAGGACTGATTTTGTATTGTCTTCAAGTTACATTACATGCAAAGTTAAGGCATCTTTAACAAGAAATAAAATTTGGCAGATGAGAAGTTAGCTTCAAGCTGCACAATATCCAATTAACATGCAGCTTTAGCCAGCATTGGATATTGCGCAGCTTGTGGCTAACTTCACATCCACCAACTTGTATGATTCAACCTTAACAAACATATTATCATAACTTGAATTCACATATACATTATATGTCAGATTATCAAGCATATAATATAACTTAAAAGCCCATACAGACTCAAGGTCTTGGAAGAGCAAATACTTGAGCCACTAGCACCACTGGTATTCTAGCGAGACAGAAGCTTAGCAAAAAGTTTATTTACAAAATTATATGTTTACTTACGGCTGTAAAATGAATATGAAAGATAGTAGTTTATTTTACGATACAAAGATTTGTTGAAAGGTCTCAGTCCAAAATATAGTATAGCTTGTATACAGTTTAGTATCACCCCAGAGATGAAGTATGAAATAGCAAAACATAGATGTACTATAGTAGATTGTTTTAATATTTTAAGGACGCCCATTATGACAAATTTTCTTCTTTAGGTAATCATAAAATCTGAAAAAAAAACCTGGAATTAATATCTACATAGTATTTTAGGTCTATTATTGCAATTCATTAGTAGGTACAGTTACATTAATATCTTGGTCTTAAGAAAACCCCAGTTAGACCAAAAGACAATGCAGGATAGTTTTGTCCTGGCACAGCCTTATTAGGAGAGCTAACCACAGATGTGTGGGAATGAGCAAAGACGAAGACAGACGAAGATATAATCACATTAATAAATCAAACAGTAAATTTTGTTACTTTCAGCAGCTAACACTGAGTACTATTTACTACAGTTTATAGCTGACCCAAAACTAAACAATGCTTGTGTATGGCTGCCAGAGACTGATATACTACATATACTTATTTTTAAATACATACTTATACAGATATTTAATAAATTACCCCCAGACACAGAGCAAACACTTATGTTTATCACATAAATATTTGCCCTGGGTGGGGATAGAACCCACGCATCTTTGATCCAGAAATTAGGGTCACTAACCACTGAGCCACTAAGGCAGTCAAAAAAATAAAAACAAGGGTCTAGAAAGGTTGCTGGCCTAGAGAATCTATAAAATACAAATTGTTAGTTTTAATCTTGAATATTATGTACTTATCACTAATAGATCAAGATGAGAAATCTATATTTTTTGTAGGTAGAGGATAGAACGTCAGACTGATTTTAGTTTGAATTCAGCAGACTACCATTCTGTCAGAATAATCAGTGATTTGTATACTTCTGGCGACTAGTGATTTCTCACAGAAAGTATATCCTTTTATAAATATTTGCAACTTCCTTAGAAAAATCCATGGAAGCAAGATGTATCATTTATTAGAATTGCACTTTGTACCTTCTTGATAATTCTTACTGTTTGTCGCAATATAATCTAACAATAGTTTAATAGAGGACCCATTAGTCATTAGTCAAGGTGTGCAATCTCAATAAGTTCCTATTGGGAGGAAAACATAATGTCTGGAAATCTTCGTGGGTAATATTTGAATTTAAGTAAATGGGCACATTTATTAAGGTTTCTATGACATAACCAATGTAATATGATTAAAGTAATAATACATAACTATTAAATGTAGATTAATAAATAAATAATTAATGAAAATCAGGAAAGGAAGATGACGGTAAATACATCCCGGCTAACAATTGACACACCGCGCCGCCGCGCCGGTTATTGCAAGGTGACTGATAATTTGCATAGGTTACAATATGCAGAAAAAAATATGATTAATAATTTACTGAAAACTAATTAATATAAAAAGAATTATACACATGCACGGTCTGTAAGAAATATACCCATAACTTTCTAATTGCCGAAATTCTTTGCTCACTAAAAATTTTTTTGTTCACTCTAATAACCAAAAATCTTAGTTACCTTATTACGAACCAATCCAATTTTATTATGGCTCAAATAACAAGGCACTACACGTTGACCACACAATAGAAAATAAAAATTATTTCTTTTTAGAGCTATTTTAAAACAAGTACACGCACGGCAGATTTTCGTGACGAAATTGAATGATGAGGATTGCCATTGCTGGACGCCATTTCCCAATAAACAATAAAAGAATGGGGGATTTTTGAATGCCTATTTTATTTTTTGTTATTAATATCTAGAAATGGACATTTTCTAGTTAGTGAAGACCGTGAACTGGATCAAATGTCTATTTGTAGTAGAGAGTGCTTGGATGCTATGTTCATAGAAAATCTTCTCTTAGGCGCTATAATGAAATCTCCATCGCTTAAGATTTATACCTGACTGTGACTTTCTACTGGAAAGTGATTGGAATTAAGCAAAAATATACTATGTCGAAATTAAATTGTGCCCACTTCCGAAAGAGACCTTATTTTTTATACATCACGGGACAATAGCTTTAAGTTTATTTCTAAATAGTGCCACTTAACTCTATAAAATTTAACTTGATCTCTGCGACAGTAGAAGATTGACATTTTTAGAGTTGGGATAGTGGTGGAAAAAATCGATTTTCAAACAATGTTGTAATGAAATCGAATGAGTAGTTGAAGGTGAGAAATTGGATTTCATTTACTTACTATTATTTAAGATCAAGTATGTACACATGTAAATAATGTTATGATATTAATTATATACTCATAATAATGTAACGATAGTATTTATCGACATTTTTCACTATTATCGATGCTAATGTAACATATAATTGGGTTTAATTTAATTACACATGTAAAAAATGTTACGATATTAAATTATACAACCAAATTAATGATAAATCAAGTTTTATTTAAAATATCATCAGTATAAACTATCGATATTTTAATTAAAACTCTATCTAAAACCCTGTCGTCACGATCATTCGTCGCCCATCACTAATCGACATGTCCATAATGTATGACATTGACAGGTACTGTCTGTACTATTAAGAAATTCAAGACTTCATAGGCGTAATTTTTCTGACAGCTGTCGCAGAGATCAAGTTAAATTTTATAGAGTATAGTATAATTTCGAAGGACTAGGAATGGAAGGGGCAACATTCCTGAGGTAAGGCCATGGATTTATCATTTAGACTACAAAATCCTTGGGTAACGCTTGTAACCACAGAGTTATTTTAAAGATATCTGTGCTTGTAAAGCTCGAAACATACTATCGGACGCGGCTTACTGACGCCACTGACAGCCGCGACCTAGACTATGAAAGTACACTGCACCGTGCACACTATCGGATATAAGTTGCGGACGTCACCTTCGGACGACCTTGAGCGTTCGGACGTCCGAGAGCGATCTGGCACACCGGATGTTTTAAAGCTGTGCACATTGCTAAGTCGCGGCTGTCAGTCGCGTCCGTCAGCCGCGTCTGATAGTATTTTTCCGGCTTAAAGCTCGAGACATACTATCGGACGCGGCTTACGGACGCGACTGACAGCCGCGACCTAGACTATGAAAGTACACTGAGCCGTGCAGACTATCGGACACTTGGAAGAGTTATCCTCGGGAATAGAATTCTACGCGCGCACCCCTCTGTCATGGTATGAGAACTATAATTCTTACACGTTTATAAAAACCACTTACCAATCGATATTTCAACAGACATCTGATTGAATCCGATGCGCGAAGTGCTCATTGAAAAAATGCCAGCTTGTGCAGTTAGAACGTGTGAAAATAAATCTTATACCTCAAATTTACAAAAAGATGGTGTAACGTTTCACATGTAAGTATTTTTTTGTTTCATTGAAGCTTTTTTTTATATAAAAACTTAAAATAGTTCACTCGGACCGGCATCGAATATATCGATTCAGTAATGGAGTCTCCGCCAAAGATCGAGAATCATATCCTCCCATGTTTATGCAACATTCAGCCATATGTCCATACCTTACAATCTATTATTGTCTATTGTGGAGAAGAATTCAGTACGCGTACCCCTCTGCCACGGTATAAGAAAAATTGTGCCTACACGTAAAAGAGACACCGGACATTTTATTACACAATTTTAGACTTAAGCGTTCAAGCAATTAAGGCGAAAATGGATTATCAGCATCTGGGTGCATTGTTCTCGCTCGCTCCGCTCCATAAACCCGTCACCCGTTAACGTTTCGACTTTACCCTGATATGTTTAAGGTCGAAATTTCAGTGAACACCTCCTCCCCCGCGCCTCACGTAAAGCTGACAGAATGTAGTGAGTGCGAATGGTAGAGCGTTACTAGTCCGGAGATAAAACGTCCCTGATCGGACATAAGTCGCGGACGTCTTCGGACGTCCGAGAGCAATCTGGCACACCGGATGTCTTAAGACTGTGCACATTGCTAAGTCGCGGCTGTCAGTCGCGTCCGTAAGCCGCGTCCGATAGTTTGTTTCCGGCTTAACAAACGCTGCTGATTGATTCCAAGGAGGTTTCAAGTGATATCGCATGATCGGCCAATGGGCGGTGCGAGTTGACATGTCAGATGTCACTTGTGAGTTGTAATGAGAGCTTGTTCGGGAGAGGTTATGTTAAACTGTGATATGACAGCTCGAGTGGTGATTCTTGATAAAATGGTGGCAGCGCGCGTTACGCTGCGGAACGCCATGTCTTTCGCTTAAAGTTTTCTCTATAATTGTAATCATACGTAATTTTCCTGTGAAATAAACTGATTGTTTGTGACGTCACCATTTATCTCCTTGCCCGCTTAACCCACGCCACGGCACACTGAAGCATTGTTGGCTCAGTGGTATAAAACATTACCACATTGAAGCACCATAACTGATGCGGATCCTTTTATGGATTCGACATATTTTTAAGCTGGAAACTCCCTTTATAAGTTTATTACATTAATGGACCACAGACTCCAGGGTCTGTGCCTTTTGTTAAGTAAGTTACAATTGAAAGAATGCGACTGTACAATAGAGAGGGGTTAGTTAAATCTTAGTCTAAATTAGTGGTTTCATTGTATTGCGTGAATGCCACGAGCAAACCGGCGTCCCGCATGCGGCACCCGATCACGAGTATGACGTATGTATCAGCCATCGCTCTCCTCGATCATATTTAAGGGAAGAGAACGACCCGACACACGACGCCGCCGCAAGAAGGAGCCTTCGATGGCGAGCATGAATGCTCAGGACATGCACGCAATGCTAATTTCTATTTATTGTACACTTATTATGATTTATTTTGTGAAAGCGATCACCAGCAAATCCAAGGCTACGTTTCCATGTGTTACTCGGTGGTATCTACTCTGCCTGTGATCGCCCCCATGTACTATTACAACTCTTTTGCCCCCTCCCGGCGGCCATCTGCAGGTTATAGTTCTTGATAGCCCTCAACGGCGCAGATGATGCACGCCGCATCAAACGAATCAACTGATGGCAACATTTTCGATGTCATCGGCGTAGTAGATGAAAGTCCCAGTGTGTCGAGAAAATGCAACCACAGCGTGTGAGACGCTTTTGTGTAGCTTCATTCTAGGCTTAGTTTTAATGGCCATTACCGACTCTTACGTCAGTCCCTGAGCTTGGTGGATGGTAAGGGTGCGCGATCCTGAGCCTCCTCCATAACCTTGGCTTATGAGGGTCTCCTTTTCTTCCTGCGTATGCACTAAGAAAAGGGTGTTGGGGAGGGTTTTGGATATTTGAGCCCCCTTGAATCTTTACTGCTCAAAAGACCTAATACGGGGAACTTAGGAATATATACCTGAGTATATTTCCTTCAACGCATACGCGACATCCATTGGGTTTCTATGTGTGCAGAGCAACTCCTAGGTAATGTTTGCAAACCAGGGTAGGGCGATGGTACCGTAGAATGGGGTGGATTGATACGATTTCGAACTTTGGCGATGAATGTCACATTATATTTGCTATCGTTTTTAAGTTCTGTGCATTTTTAATTTGTTTCTTGTATTGTATTAGCGATTTCAGGCAATAAAAACCGATTTGTATTTGTAATTTGATCACAAAATCTAAAAAAGTAACAAATCCCTATTCATTCGAAAATGGGTAGAATAGACACGACATAAGGGGTCAAAAGGGAAATTTGCTAAGGTTGTCAATATTTCTAGACTATTTAAACCGATATAAAAACGGTGGAGCCTATATTTTCCGAAAGACTGGTTACTCCAGTAAGTATATTTACATATACTTACTGGAGTAAATAAAATCTCCAATCACCCCCCACCCGTCTTTATTCGTTTATTCCCGTCTCCATTAACCCCATATTGCGTTTTTATTCGCCCCATTCTTCGTATCTATTCGACCCATTCCCGTCTCTATATACCCCTAAACCAAATGAAATAACAAAGGGTTTACATTTTCACCAATAATCAATTAATTATGTAATAATTCGATTTACATTTATATTAAGTTTACTTCCGGATAACTAAAAACCACAAGAATCCAATTGTCAACACTGTCACACTCCAATTAACTACCTAAAATCTTGAAGTTTTGAGGACCTTGTTCTGCGTGTCTGTTTAGAGCACAGAACAGCGAACTACTTTAATTAGAAAGGAAATCGATGACAGTTTTCAATGAAAACCGCTGTCGCCAAGTATGTATTACCACTGTAAAATATCTGCACAATAACTGTGCAATTTCCACTAGCTTCGGATATATTTTTTTTTACTTTAAAATAGAGCGTAGTATACTTTCTGTCACATCACCAAGATACATTAAAACCCATAACATTAATTTGGTCATAATTTAAATGCCGAGTTTAAGTTATTAAATACACTTTATTTTATTAATGTTACATCACAATGGCAAATGCACCAACATGCCAAGCCAAAAAAAAAAATAATGGGCCAATCTCGAATTTGAATATGGTATCACAGTTATTTTTTGGCATTTAGCTAGTGATGAGCGATGTGATAGTGCAGTTTAATTTTATCGATAACGTGATTTTATACTTTTTGCATAATATATGGTTTATGTAACTGAATCTATATAGTGTATAATTGATGACAATGATTGTGCAGTTTTATTAGTATTTAGGATGTTTTGGAATAAACACTGAAAAATCATGTCAACGCGCCGTATTGTATTAATTTGTAAAACTTGTGTTTCTATCAGTGGTAATATGTGAAAATTTGTGCTATTTCGAAAATTATGAACTGAATTACGTACAATAGTGTAGACAAAATAATGTAATGTGTAACGTGATTTTTTGTGTTGTTACAAAAACTCCATAAAGGGCGGCGCTACTAGTAAATTCGCTACTGTTTTACTCAGGCATGACTTAGATGTGACAGTGACTTTTTACCTACTTCCAAAAAGTGAAGGTAGGTACCTACTACCTACCAGGGCTAGCCACCCGGCCTATACGAACTTACTTACTTACTACCTACTATGTTCGTCTGTATGTATGTTTTGTATATTTTCAGCGGTATTTTCGCCAATTATGGACCGTTTTATTTTTTATTTTAATTTTGAAATGGTATACAAGTACACCCCAGCTGAAATCATTTAAATGATATCAAAGTCAGCTGAACCGAAAAAAAAAAAAGTAAAATCAACAATAGTGTTAAAAATTACTACATGGATGCCACATCAATTCCTGCGAACTATTTGGATTTTGTAAACGGTGGAAGTCGGCCAAATGCCATTGCTGGCAAAAAATAATCAATTGTATCTAGATTTTTGTGCTGCCTACGACTGTGACTATTTATAAAATGAAAATATCATAATAGAAACATTTTAATAAACAACACCATAATTACATGTAACAATAGTAGTAGTTATCATAACATCATAATATAACTTACACTTGACACTGACAAATACATATTCCATGCGACGCCAATATTTAAAAGAAGCAGAATAATTTTATTACAATCGAATTGTTCTAGTTTGGAGCTCTATAATTGAATCATTGGATTAGCTGAATGTATACGTAAATGGTTACGTGGCCGAGTGAGAGCGCGTGCTTGTGCGAGCGGGAGATTTTTCGGGGTGATTCGTTTACATCTTTTCAATTTTAGCGTCTCTTAGTCAATATAATTATAATTATATATATCTTTTAAAAACGGAACCGTTATACCTAGACACACTAATTTTTTTTATATGAACTATATAATTGTATTAGGTAGGTACTTCAGAAAATGTAAATCTTTACTGAATAATAGTACGGCATCCTTCGTGCGCGACTCCCACAAGGCCGATTATGCTAATAAAATCAGATTATATTTTCAAACATACATCAAAATAAAATGTAATTTAATTCAAAGGCAAATCACCCCCAAAATAACTCATATTTTAACAAAACACTAAACACGTCTTCCATCAATTCTATTACAGAATACATTATGTGTATACCTTATCATCGAATGTATAATTACGGTTTCTATTTTAGGTATTGATGGTGGCTTCAGGCATCTTTATTATGTGAGCAATCACTTTTCCAAAAAAAAATCAGTCATGTCGTCCTGTTGCCTCGATCCATTTACTCTTTGTCAGTGCTGGTCCAGCATGCGACCACGAAAAGCCACAAAAAGAAATCTTTCAACGTGTGAAAAAGTGACAGATATATATACATCGCCATCACGCTGGCTCGTTCTGACACGTCGAAAGAAATATTACTTCGTGGGCATCCTAGCCCAGCTGGGAACTTTTATTCATAAGTAGTATAACAGTTAGAATGTGGTGTAAATACAATTATGTATTACTAAAAAGTACACCACAATCACAAATATTTTACTAAATATGCAGATAACAATAAATGTCTAATTTCGATAATATTAACTTACTATCAAAATTTATCGACATCGATAATTTTTTTGATTATAATATGCTATAATTACAAAACATTTGAAATTAAAATAATTATATTGATATTGGTTTTTTTTTTATTCCGACATATTATTAACTTTGTAGCAAAATTTATCGATGTCGATAAAATGTTTGCAAGTTTTGCCACCACTATCAACGAAATTCTAGGCAGTAAAAGATAACGTTTATATAAAAAAAATGCCCACAATTTAGACTTGCTATTGGAAGGATATTCCTCCTTTTTGTAAACTAAAGTCTTTGCTCTGTATTCGACACGTTACAATAGCGCGAACTGGCATTTTTTGGGCAAAAATTACCTCTGAAATCACTTGAACGACTGAAACAGTAAATGTCACGATTTCACGCATCTTGAGTTATAACTCATGATAGTGGCTACAAACCCCCCTCCACATTTCCTTTCTATTTCCTTCTCTTTTCTGTGGTTTAGAGATCACGAAAAGAGGTTAATTTGACAATTTAGCTTCACTCAAAGACAATCCAACCTTGCCAGTTTAAAAATAATAATGTTGCTCTTGTAAAAAAATCAGTACGTAGAAGAAAATTAAATCTGAGAACATGGCGATTTCTGTTAAAAAAACTTTTCCGGTTTTGTTTCCAATCACCCCGCTGTATCAATCCACCCCATTCTACGGTACCTCATCTAGAAGAGATTTTCTCTGTCGATAAAAGAGAGATGCCAGACGGGCGGTGTCGCCGCGACATCGCACCGCGGCGGTGCAGCCGCGTCGTCGCGGCGACACCGCGGCGCCCAGTGATGCCTTAGACACTGATGATATCTAGACAGTTAGCGGAAAAAAAGGTTTTAAGGATAGCCGTTCAACCTTAAGCTGAAGATAAGTAAAATATCTCATATACATTCTGAATTTGTGTGAGCCAACCGCTAAATCAGATCGTATGTAGCGTCAGCGGTCCAACTTTGTCCTCGCTAACCCTTTCTAATATTATAAATCAGAAAGTGTATTTTTTGTTTTTCGTTTGATCACAGATATACTAATAATAATAATGAATAATGTGGTCGATCGATAAAATCTGAAAGAGGTTCATTGATTTAATATGACACGTATTGAAAAGTGACATGAAAATTATCTCATAATCCCATCGAGTATGGACTCGTGTGATTTGTCACGACGAGTGTCACAGTAACAGCTCAATAGATGTCATCCGAAATGTAGATCTTGTCGAGCTCTATCACTTTTGTGAAGAGAGCAGTAGTCTAGAATCGATAATAACCGAGATAAATCACTTTTACGTTTGACAGCTGTCATCTGAAATGTAGATCTCGTTAAGGTCTATCACTTTTGTGAAGTCATCAATGATCTAAAATCAATAATAACCGAGATAAATCACTTTCAAGTTTGACAGCTGTCATCCAGAATGTAGATCTCGTCAAGTTCTATCACTTTGGTGAAGACATCAATGGTCTAGAATCAATAATAACCGAGATAAATCACTTTTAAGTTTGACAGCTGCCATCTGAAATGTAGATCTTGTTGAGCTCTATCACTTTTGTGAAGGCAACAGTAGTCTAGAATTGATAATGACCGAGATAAATCACTTTGAAGTTGTCAGCTGTCACTTGAAAAGCTGTTACTGTGACATTCGTCGTGACAAATTACACGATCCGATTTCTAACGTGTACGAGGGATTTTTCTCATCTTCAGTTTAAGATTGAACGGTTGTCGTCAAAACCTTTTTTTCCCGCTAAATATTCATAGAATACTCGAATACTCTAGATTTAATGTCTAAATCGCTACCGGCAACACCGGTTACCGCGGTGTTGCTGCGACGACGCGGCTGCACCGCCGCTGCAGCGGCGGCAACGCCTGTGTGGCATGTCTGAAACCATGGATTTATCATATAAACAGGATTGAGTACTGGCAAAGAAAAACGTGCCGACAAGGATACCACATCAGATGATTGTGTCTCTTTTCCAAGTAGGATGACCAAAACATCTCGATCATCTTGGGATATCATTTTTCTTTGGAATGTTACTGCACGCAGGAATCGCAGTTATCTTACCCTTAACTCGTCGTCCTTCGTCATCGCCGTCGTTTTAGCAATAGAACGCCTACTGCTGGGCATAGGCCTTCCCTAAAGATCTCTACAAAACTAATTTCCATAAAAGCAATGATCTTAAACTCATATATACGGAGATAATTCAGTTTCAAGTTTGACAGCTGTTATCGGAAATGTAGATCTTGAAGAGTTCTTTCACCTTTGTTAAGACAGCAATGGTTTAGAATTGATAATGAATTGGTTGTCGCACTATTTTAATTCTATTGTCTTCTTTTATTGTTAAATTGTAAATTGTGTGAACAATAAAGCGTTTTCTATTCTATTCTAATGACGGAGATAATCCACTTTTAAGTTTGACAGCTGTCATCGGAAATGTAGATCTCGATGAGTTCCTTCACTTTTGTGACGACAGTAATGGTCTGGAATCCATATTTACTGTGTTGAACAACGTATAAATTTCATAGATGTAATCTTGACACATATCACGCAACCCGTGTCAGTACTTAACCACGAAAAATTTTTTCACAAAAACTTTTTCACGGAAAACTTTGTCACAAATAGACTTTATCACGAAAAATCTTAATCACGAAAACTTGTCCACGAATAGACTTCCATAGTTAACAGAATTTTAAGGCTTCCGTTGTAAACAAGGCATCAATTTTGAAATAAAAAATAGCGGTCTCACTTTTTTGAAAAAGTCGTCATGGGTGTAGTTTTCGAGGTTTTTGGGAGTGTATTTTTCAAAATTGGCTTCCATTTTGAAGTAATGTTTGCCATCTTCAATTCCAAAATGAATGCCAGTTTTGAAATATAAACCCCCGAATTCTCAAAAAATAACACTTATGACGACGTTTTCAAAAAAGCAACATCTGCTATCTCTAATTCCAAAATAGATTCAATTAAGAAGTCATTTTTGAAATCAACACCCCCAAAAACCTCGAAAACTACACCCATGACGATTTTTCAAAAAAGTGACGTCGACCATCTTTAATTCCAAAATGGACGCTAGTTTTGAAATCTACACCCCCAAAAACCTATTAAACGACACCCATGACGACTTTTTCAAAATAGTGACGTCCGCCATCTTTAATTTCAAAATGGATGCCATTTTTGAAATCTACACCCCCAAAAACCTATTAAACGACACCCATGACGACTTTTTCAAAAAAGTGACGTCCGCCATCTTTAATTTCAAAATGGATGCCATTTTTGAAATCTACACCCCCAAAAACCCATTAAACGACACCCATGACGACTTTTTCCTTTTTCAAAAAAGTGACATCCGCCATCTTTAATTTCAAAATGGATGCCATTTTTGAAATCTACACCCCCAAAAACCCATTAAACGACAGCCATGACGACTTTTTCAAAATAGGGACGTCCGCCATCTTTAATTTCAAAATGGATGCCATTTTTGAAATCTACACCCCCAAAAACCTCAAAAGCGACACCCATGATTTTTTTAAAAAAGTGACGTCTGTCGTTTTTAATTCCAATCTGGATGCCAATTTTGAAATCTACAACCAAGGACTTTGTATACTATCTGGACTGCGCACAGACGAAAAGCCAATGCCGGTTTTTGTATGGAAGGTGGCGCCTTTTTTTTTTCGCGCGGCCATCAACCAAACCTTGTTTTTACAGTTCAGTATAGTGTAACAAATGATAATTATGAAATGCTGCAGCTGTAGTTTCAGTCCAGGAAAAGTTACAAGACTTAGAAGTTTGTTTTGATTTATTTGTTTTTAAGGTTATTTTATCACCTAGGCGCAAATTAAGAGTTAAGTTGACATAAATAAAAACTGTTGAATGCTTTTTGAATTGTTAGGAGTGAGATTGCACCTGGAACTATCTCGCCTTCTGCAAACCTCATCTCCAAATTATCCGTTTTTGTCTGTGATGCGGTAATTGACTATTTACTTGAAAGATGGTTTGAAAGAAATCGCTTCGACAATGTCTTTGTCTATGTCTGTGTCTTTGTGTGCAATGAAGTGTTCATTCATTCCTTTATTTACCGTGTGTTATGCATACCGCGTATACATTTTTTTTTATTTCGAATATGTTCGCGTTTGACTACACACAGCCTGATGTTAAGCAGATGTGCGGTCTAGGGTGTAGCACGCTTACCTAGAAGATACCTATTTACTCGGGATTTGAAGACACTCACGTTGTACTTTAACGGGAAGACAGACCCAGGCAAAGCATTCCACATTCCGGCTGTTCGTATGAGGAATGAGGATTCGAAACGCTTGGTTCTAACGCGCGGAATGTCCACCATAAAAGGGTGACGCTTTGGTCGCGTCCGTCTAGCCGTACGATAGAAGAAAAGGGCAGGGGGGACCAGATTGTGCAACTCCTGCGCGCACTCTCCGAAGTGTATCCGGTAAAAGGCCGACAAACAGGCTACCTTGCGACGATGCTCAAGACTTTGCAGCTGCGTCTTAGTCAAGGTGTCGTTGTCAATCAGCCTCCTGGCTCGCCTCTCAATCGACTCCAGAGCCTCCAGTTGATATTTGGCAGGGCCATCCCAAAGGTGAGAGCAGTATTCCATGCAAGACCTGACTTGTGCTTTATAAAGACTAAGCAGTTGCTCAGGTGTGAAATACCGTCTCACCTTAGAGAGAACACCAAGTTTTTTGAAGGCTAATTGGGCTTTGGACTCTATGTAAGAGCCAATGTTAAGAGAAGATGAGAGTGAAACGCCTAATAGTTCCAAGCTGTCAGTTAACGGAACGGAGACGCCACGGAAAGCGGGAGACAATTGAAAGGGTCTCCTTTTGGCCGAAAACAGACAGCCCTGAGTCTTTGTGGCATTAAACTTGACCAGGTTAGCATCACCCCAGTCGAATACCGCCTGTAGACTTAAGTTGAGCCGTTCAACCATAGCCTCTCTGTGTAACTCGATCTGTGGCCCGCTGGTTCATGCATCGGACGTGTAGCTCTCCACGACTGTACTGTCATCTGCGTACCCAAAGATCCCGGGCATAAGCAGATCGTTGATATGCAGTAGGAAGAGTGTCGCAGAGAGCACAGATCCCTGAGGAACACCGGCATTGATAGCCATTTGGTCTGACGAGCAGCCATCAACGACAACTCGTATCGACCGATTCCTCAAGAAATCTGATATCCATGTGCAGAAATCAGCAGGCAGGCCGTAAGATGGAAGCTTGCTAATAAGGCTCTCGTGCCAGACCCTACCAAAAGCTTTGGAAATGTCCAAGGAGACAGCCAGCGCCTCCCCGTGCTTCTCCATGACCTCACTCCAGATGTGTGTGGCGTAGGCCAGAAGATCCCCAGTAGACCGGTTTCGGCGAAAGCCGTACTGGCGGTCACTGAGTAAGTCATTCGCTTCCAGGTAGGCCAGGAGCCTATTGTTTAGAACACGTTCCATACTCTTACAGAGTATAGACGTGATCGAAATTGGCCTGTAGTTGGCAGGGTCGGCACGGCTGCCCTTCTTGGGTACAGGTTGCACGTTAGCAAGCTTCCAAGATTTGGGCACTTAACCTGTCTTCAGAGATAGTCGAAAGAGGCGAGTCAGCACAGGCGCACGAGTCCTCAATACAATGGCCGGAATACCATCAGGGCCACTGGCTTTGTTCACATCTAGACTGCGGAGAACTTTGAAGACCTCCTTTTGCCGGATGTGTACATATTTCACTCATTACCGTGTCACAGTTTCTCAACGACGACAGTCGAGCACGCAGGTTGGGCGGCGTCAAGCTCACGCCAGGGCGAAGCGACGCCTACCCGAGGTTGTCCGGTAGTGTGCCACGACGGTGGCTGACATCGATGTTGAAGCGGCTGGCACCGGGGGAGAAACTCGACCCCGGCCGCCGAGGTGGGCTCGCGTAGTGGCGAGGCCCGATGCGGCCTCGCGTCGCATAAGCGACAGCAGCGGAATGATGGCTGGGTGTCGCGACACTACGCATCGCGAGTTGGGGTCCGTGTGTGGCGCAAAAGCGCGGGGTATGTCCAGTTAAGCGCGCCCCGACCGAATACCGAGGCGTGAGTGAGAATTAGTTAATCCTTATTATTTTGATTGCCGAGGGGTGGGGCACGGGGGGAAGGGGCCGGTTTGTAAGTGAGAAATTGAAACAAACCAAGCTCCTGTGCGCGTTAGAGTAGGACAGGAGACAGCCAAATACATACACATCCTCGGCGGTGGTGGCGGCGGTGCGTGCGGCGATTCTTAATCGCCGGCGGATTGACCACTGTCAAATCACGAGTGCTTGGAGCACCATAATATAGTAGGTACCGATATAACCATTATTTATATGTTTTAAATGATCTATTATGGGGTATCTTTACAAAAAACCTGATGAATATCTACAAACTTTTAACTCTCATAACTTTTCTCGGACTGAGGGTAGAATTTTTTTGTTAATTAAACGTTGTTTATAACACCTTATTGTACTAAAAAAACAAGGTTTGGTTAATGGCCGCGCGAATTTTAAAAGGCGCCAATTTCAGGCATTGGCTTTTGGCTCAAAGTTAGTTTAGGAAAATTCAACCTTAATGCGTTGCAACAAAACATATATTCCTTTGAAATGGTATAAGAGAGACGCTGTGCCGAGAGAGACTTCCCAAAGTGATGAAGTTGTCCCGCTCGCACTATTGCCATTTCGAAACGACACTTATATATGGTAGAATTATTACCTGTAAAGCCGCGACTGTCTCAACCATTTCTTAGTTTTTTTAACAATGTAGTTTGATAAGATTTTAGTTAAAATTGCGAATAGATGCCAATAAAACAGAGTTTGATATTTATTTTGTATGAATATACCTACGTCTTTATGATTAACGGTTATTTTTTATTTTTGACTAGAGTATCACCGTCGATTGCAAATGGCGTACTATGGTGTATACAAAGAAGTGTAGTAGGGTGACTATGCTGGACATATTTCTTAAACATGCTGGGTGTACAATTGGTGTATAGTCGTGGTTGTCATTTTTAATTTTTTTAGGTTGTAGATTTCAAAATTGGCATGCATATTGGAATTAAAAACGGCAGACGTCACTTTTTTGAAATAATCATGGGTGTAGTTTTCGAGGTTTTTTGGGGTGTAGATTTCAAAATTGGCATCCATTTTGGAATTAAAAACGACAGACGTCATTTTTTGCTAAAAGTCGCGATGGGTGTCGCTTTTGAGGTTTTTGGGGGTGTAGATTTCAAAAATGGCATCCATTTTGAAATTAAAGATGGCGGACGTCACTATTTTGAAAAAGTCGTCATGGGTGTCGTTTAATAGGTTTTTGGGGGTGTAGATTTCAAAAATGGCATCCATTTTGAAATTAAAGATGGCGGACGTCACTATTTTGAAAAAGTCGTCATGGGTGTCGTTTAATAGGTTTTTGGGGGTGTAGATTTCAAAACTATTTTGGAATTAGAGATAGCAGATGTTGTTTTTTTGAAAAAGTTGTCATAAGTGTTATTTTTTGAGAATTCGGGGGTTTATATTTCAAAATTGGCATTCATTTTGGAATTGAAGATGGCGAACATTACTTCAAAATGGATGCCAATTTTGAAATATAGACCCCCAAAAACCTCTAAAACTACAGCCATGACTTTTTCAAAAAAGTGAGTCCGCTATTTTTTATTTCAAAATGGATGCCTTGTTTACTACGGAAGCCTTAAAATTCTGTTAACTACGGAGGTCTATTCGTGGACAAGTTTTCGTGATTAAGATTTTTCGTGATAAGGTCTATTTGTGACAAAGTTTTCCGTGAAAAAGTTTTTGTAAAAAAAATGTTCGTGGTTAAGTACTGACACGGGTTGCGTGATATGTGTCAAGATTACATCTATGAAATTTAAACGTTGTTCAACACCGTAAATATGGATTCCAGACCATTACTGTCGTCACAAAAGTGAAGGAACTCATCGAGATCTACATTTCCGATGACAGCTGTCAAACTTAAAAGTGGTTTATCTCCGTCATTATCAATTCTAGACCATTGCTGTCTTAACAAAGGTGAAAGAACTCTTCAAGATCTACATTTCCGATAACAGCTGTCAAACTTGAAACTGAATTATATCCGTGTATATTAATTCTAGACCATTGTTTTTATGGGGATTCGTTTTAATAGAAATCTTCAAGGAAGGCCTATGCCCAGCAGTAGGCGTCTTATTGCTAAAGCGTCGACGATGACGAAGGACGACGAGTTAGGGGTAAGATGACTGCGATTCCTGCGTGCAGTAACATTCCAAAGAAAAATTATATCCCAAGATGATCGAGATGTTTTGGTCATCCTACTTGGAAAAGAGACACAATCATCTGATGTGGTATCCTTGTCGGCACGTTTTTCTTTGCCAGTACTCAATCCTGTTTATATGATAAATTCATGTCTACAACCCAAAAAAATTAAAAATGACAACCACGACTATACACCAATTGCACACCCAGCATGTTTAAGAAATATGTCCAGCATAGTCACCCTACTACACTTCTTTGTATACACCATAGTACGCCATTTGCAATCGACGGTGATACTCTAGTCAAAAATAAAAAATAACCGTTAATCATAAAGACGTAAGTATATTCATACAAAATAAATATCAAACTCTGTTTATTGGCATCTATTCGCAATTTTAACTAAAATCTTAACAAACTACATTGTTAATAAAACTAAGAAATGGTTAAGACAGTCGCCGGCTTTACCGGTAATAATTCTACCATATATAAGTGTCGTTTCGAAATGGCAATAGTGCGAGCGGGACAACTTCATCACTTTGGGAAGTCTCACTCGGCACAGCGTCTCTCTTATGTCATTTCAAAGGAATATATGTTTTGTTGCAACGCATTAAGGTTGAATTTTCCTAAACTAACTTTGAGACAAATTTCGTCTGTGCGCAGTCCAGATAGTATACAATTCCTTGTCTGAAACAGTCTTTAAAAACGTTGAAGAGTCAAACAGTCTTTATATTTTTTTACGTGGATCAGGCGCTTTAGATGGCCAAAGCCAGTACACCACATTATTCTTATTTATTTAGGATTAAAATGAAGTTTTGACTTTTGATCTTGCAACCCTGACACAGTAAAAAAGAAATGTAAAGCTCGAGACATACTATCGGACGCGGCTTACGGACGCGACTGACAGCCGCGACCTAGACTATGAAAGTACACTGAGCCGTGCATACTATCGGACATAAGTCGCGGACGTCTTCGGACGTCCGAGAGCGATTTGGCACACCGGATGTCTTAAGACTGTGCACATTGCTAAGTCGCGGCTGTCAGTCGCGTCCGATAGTTTGTTTCCGGCTTTATTGTTTATGACTTTGACCGAATGACTCCGTATCCATGGTCATGAATAAATTAAAAAAAAAATGTATTTTGTATTTTTAGATTTCTTCATGTAATTCCAGTATGTACCTACCCAGTTTCCACTATAATCTAAGGTTTTCACTAGAAATTAGAATTCTCAAAAATGTTCTCTAAATAAACTAGACAAAAATATTTTATTCTTTTATGAAAACTACTATACAACATAGAGAGAGGATTGCAACATAACCTATACAAGCAAACCTGAAAATAAAAAATGATTTTATGTACCCCTCGTTGCAGTTTTCGTAAACTGAAGTTATTTATGGGATTGTGTAAATTGCGTAATTATGGTGCTGGGTCCAGATATCGAGATTCTCGTATCTTGGGTATTGAAACTTCTTGTGATGACACTGGTGTGGCTATTGTTGATAGCAGAGGCAATATACTGGGAGAATCGTTATTTTCTCAAAACATTGTCCACCTTCGTTACGGAGGCGTTAATCCACTCATTGCCCACGAATTACATCGCAATAACATAGAGCAAGCAGTTACTGAAGCTTTAGACAAAGCTCATACAAGATTACAGGATATAGATGCTATAGCTGTAACTACAAAACCTGGGTTGCTAATCAGTTTAGAAGTTGGAGTTAAGTATGCCAAGTATCTATCGAAGAAGTATATTAAACCATTAATTCCCATTCACCATATGGAAGCTCATGCGTTAGTAGCAAGAATGTACTATGATATTCCGTTTCCTTTTTTAGTACTACTTATTTCAGGAGGACATTGCCTCTTGGCTATTGTGAATGATGTCAACGAGTTCTTTCTACTTGGAAAATGTTTAGATAATGCACCCGGTGAAGTTATGGATAAAGCAGCGAGAAGAATGAAGTTGAGAAATATACCTGAATACTCCACAATGGCAGGAGGAAGAGCGATCGAATCAGCAGCTAAAAAATCAGAGAGCCCAGAAACATTTGAATTTCCTATTCCTCTATGGAAGTACAGAGATTGCAATTTTAGTTTCAGTGGTCTCAAAGACTCTTTGGAAAGAAAGTTAAGGCAAAAGGAAATTGAACACAAAATCATGGGAGATAGGATTATTCCTCAAGTGAATGATTTATGTGCTGCATTTCAACTTGCAATTTCTGAACATTTAGCTCTTAGAACTGAAAGAGCAATCTTATTTAGTGAAAAATTTAATTATACATGTAATAGACACAAGAATATTGTAGTATCCGGTGGAGTAGCATGTAATGACTTTATATTTAAATCAATTGAAGCCATAGGAGAAAAAATAGGATACAATGTATTTCGGCCACCACCTAAATTGTGCACAGATAATGGTGTAATGATAGCATGGAATGGAGTTGAAAAATTTAGAAAGCAATGTGATATAGTAACTAATTTATCAACTGTGATTCCGGAGCCCAAGGCCCCTTTAGGTATAAGTTTAATAGAAAAAGTGAAAGAATCTAACTTGACAGTTAAAGTAACAAGATTAAAAGCACTTTATAACACCTATTCCAGTATTTTTATTTCATTGTTTTTAGACTGAAAAAATTGAATGCATTTTACAATAAACTTTTTACTAAAGAACAACATTGAAGTTGCGTTTTCGTAAAGGATAAATGCATTTCATAAAAGTTTTTATTGTTACGATTTGACTTTAAGAAAGGAAAATGCATGGAAAGACAACCTGCTATAGGCCACGTCACACAAGTTGGTGGAAATGAAGTTAGCTGCGCAATATTCAATCAACGCACGGCTTTGTGTGAGCTTCAGCCAGGATTAGATATTGCAAAGCTTGTAGCTAACTTCATTTCTGGCAACTTGTGTAATGCAGCCTATACCAGAGTTGGCTAAAATGCTACACATTTAAGAGCAACAGAAACAGTAAACCATATAAATTCTTTACAATACTACTCTGGACTGAGCATTTTTATGTTCTGGTAAATGAACCAAATAGAGCTGTTATGGTGAGTTAAGTTGTATTCAGTTTTGCTTTACAACCATTTAAACATTTTCCCACCTTGGCCAAATTAAAAAAATTTAGTTTTGCACTACAATAATAAATGAAAATAGGACTTACAGCAACAATTTTTATTGATAATTTAGTTCTACATTAAATTAAATAGTTGTGGAACATCATGCATGTTGACAAAGAGCTCTTCACTGTTTGGGCTGGTTGGCTTGCAAATCTGAAAACACCAAAATGTACAGTTTTAAAAAATATTCAGTAATGGTATACAAATTGTCATTACATTACACAACTAAATGGGAGAATCTATTGTCTCTGATACAGAATCAATGTTTACTGTAATTGCCTACGAAATGGAAAAACTCCTCATAGGCAATGAGCTGTGAACTTTAGTTGCGTATGCGGCCGAGAGCCTACTTTTTTCACTAATTTTTTTGCAACTAGTAAACTCACAAACTGTCACACTTGCTCATAACACCTGAGTATCATCCAGAATTTAGTTTTCAAAAACATGAAAAAATAAAAATGAATTGTGAACTGAAACTTCCCACTTAGAATATGTAATATAAGAATAAAATTGTTAGTTCACACATCTTTAGTTGTTCTAAAACGGACATCACAAAACAGGCATAGGTTTATTTTGATGTTTTTTCAATCTTAAACTAAAATCTATGATGCGAAGCTTAAATGTTAGTTTTGTAGTTCCGCTTTATATCAAATCACTCTCAGACGCGCAATTATGTTAAAGTTATTACAAACTAGGCTTAGTTAGACAAGTTCAAAAGAGCTTCAAAAACAACTGGTTTCATTACTAAACTCTAAAACATTGTTTTAGTGTAATTTTCTTAACCTAACTTACATAGCTGCTTAGTCCTTTTCATCTGAAAAATTTGATTAAAAACATTTTTCAGCAAGTAGCAATATATTTCATAGATATTATCAATTTGTTGTAAACATTACTAAATTAGGATCAATTAGTGGAATATATTCTAAAGTGAATTAATCTATAATCTAAAAGGCTTTAAAATGAAATAACTATAAATGTAGTCTGGTAATCATTGGGTAATCATTATCAGACTGGATTGTTATCTTGTCATTTGGTAAACAATATCTATGGAACCTGAAATTTTTTATCATGATCTATGTTTGTGGAAATAGCACATTTCATTCAAATGCAGCTAGATAATTCTTCTGGTTTCCTTCTTGTGCAGTGCTCTAAATGTAGCTTTTATATTGTTGTAAAAATGTATCAGAAGACTATTTTTACTACAGGTTACAGGTTATCTTTTACTACAGTAGTTAAGAAATTATAATTATTTATTGATGTTTCTTGTAAAATTACTAATAATGACTTGAGGGATAGTTTGCCAAGGGATGAATATACAACCCTAATAAATTGTGTGCCGATACAGAGCTTATTATTTTTGTGATCTGTGTGTATCCTATGCACAGAACCACATCATTACTGTATTTAAAATATTGATTTATACCTACATGAAATGATTTAGTGTATAGGCACTGACATTATGATGTTGATGTATTTCATCTTGATCCAAAGAAAATCAATGTTACTTACGAGCTGGCCTGCCATTTGCCCAGGGTGTGATCCTCACGTGAGATACATCTCGTTTTAAAGCATCAGCGCGAAGCTCAACCTTCAGGGATCGTCGTAAGACCTTGGCAGCGATGTTAGAGTAGTTTATGTAACTGGAAAATCATAACCTCAGTTACAAACTAAAATCTCTTGCAGACGACAACAAATGGTTAAATACTCACTTAAGACCGGCTTGCCTCCAGGCTCCACTCATTTTGAGGCTTTTCGTATAAAGATTTATAGAATTTTCTAAAAAATTCGAAATCAAAGTGGATTAAAATGTGACGTAATAATCAGCGACAGTTGCCAGGTACATTTTTATTGTTCCCTTAAATTCTGGTTTTCAAATTAGTTACATAAAGGATTCCCCACACTTAGATGACTAGCGGCTGCAGATTAAACATGAAACCACAGAACAGCAGATTTCTTTCTCTCATCTGTGCATGAAACAATTGTTATCTGGGCCAAAATCTTTAAATCCGTAGGTTAAATCAATGATATTAATATCAGTGCTGTGGATGAAGTTGAATCGTGCACTGGTCACGGCCGCGGCTGGCCGTACTGAAAGATGTTAAAAAACTTTATTTCCCATAACCACTAATGAAGTAGAGATATTAGTATCCACAATCCAGAAAAAAAATTCAAATGAAATTGAAATGACAAAGTCAAAAACTCAAAACAAAAAGAAAACTTAACCGCACTGGCTATTGTCACAAACTGTCATTTTTTAGGGTTCCGTACCTCAAACGGAAAAAAAACGAAACCCTTATAGGATCACTTTGTTGTCCGTCTGTTTGTGTGTCCGTCTGTGTGTATGTCAAGACTCTTTATCTCGGGAACGCGTAAAGATGTTAGTTGAAATTTAAATTGTATACGTATGTCTACGGTCTTTTGCAGTTGTGTAAACAAAAAACTTCTCAGTTATCGTA